>CANJKZ010000349.1:0-1237399 GCA_947471745.1 Closterium sp. Naga37s-1 | reverse complement strand
TACTGCTGCTACTGCTGCTACTACTGCTGCTACTGCTGCTCCTGTGTGCTATGCCACTATGGCTTCGCTTCGAGTTCTCGCGTTCGATCATGAGGGCAGACCGATTCAGTTTGACACGTGGCTCGACGACCTGCAGCTGTACCTACTGAGCAATTCTAAGGACAGTGTTTCGCTGTTTGACCTCACGTGAGGCGCCGCTACTGCCCCTCCCGCCACAACTGACAGTGCGACTCGCTCACAATGGCTTACTCGCGACGCTGCTACCCGCTTAGCCATTTGCAACCACCTGCCGTTAACCGAATGCGCTCACTTCGGACAGCACAGGACAGCACGGGCACTGTACGACGCTGTAGTCGCTCGCTACTCCTCGCCTGCCACTGCTGCTCTAGGCCGCCTTCTCCTGCCCTACCTGTTCCCCGAGCTGTCCGCCTTTGCCACGGTAGAGGACCTTGTTTCCCACCTCCGCACTAGCGACGCTCGCTACCGCGCTACCATCCCTGCTGAGTTCCTTAACAGGAACCCGCCCCCGATGTTCATCACTCTCTACTTCATAGTCACCCGCCTCCCTGACTCTCTTCGCTCTGTCAGGGACCACTTTCTCTCACTTGACCCCACCTCCCTCACTGTTGACCTACTCGAGGAGCACCTCCTCGCAGCTGAGACTAGTGCAGTTGCTGTAGGTGCTACTCGTGGCACTCCGCGCACGCCCTTCTTTGAGGGGTGCTCCCCCTCCCCCCTTGCCCCCTCCTATGCCTCTGCTGCTCCTGCACACGTCCCTGGTGCTGAGGACATCGGAGCTGCTTCTGCTAGTGCGAAGCGCCGCAGCGGCAAGGGCAAGGGTGGCAGGAGGGGTGGCGGTAGCAGCAGGGGTGGTGGTGGGGGCAGCAATGGAGGTGGTGGCGGCAATGGAGGTGGTGGCAGTGGTGGGAGTGGTGGAGGGAGTGGGGGCGTTGGTGGCGGCGGTGGAGGCAGCGGTGGGAGTGGTGGCCGTAGGACTGGAGCTCAGCGAGGAGGTTCTGGAGGAGGCCAGCGGCAGTGGCAGCAGCGTCGGAGCGAGACCCCTTCGCCCCAGCAGCTTCGTGAGTGGTTGTTTCAGCGTGGGGCGTGTGGGGGTAGTGGTAGCTAAACGTATGTCATTCGCACGGGTGACCGTGCTGGTCAGACATGCAGGAAGGCGCACGCGCAACACCGCTGCTTCTCCCGTCTCGACGACGCTTGGCGCGCTGAGTTTGGTGACGAGGTCAAGCGCCCCCACTGGGCAGAGCTGCTTAGGTCTGGTGTTGCGATATTGGACCTAGACTATGATGCTATTCTTTCTGCTATGTATGCTCTCACTGCTAGTGCTGAGGGTGACTGTTACTGGTGTGTGCCGCCTGACCCAGGTATAGACGCTGCTGATCTAGGTGCTAGTGAGTCTGTTCTCCCTGGTACTGCGCCTGCTGAGGCCTTGCACACCTTCACGTTGGACTCAGGTGCCTCACGCTGTTTCTTTCGTGACAGCACCACTCTCACTCCTCTCCCTGCACCTATCCCGGTCCGACAGGCTGACCCCTCCGGGGGCCCTGTCGTTGTTATAGTCACAATAGGCTTGAATGTGCCTAAAACGAAAGATAGAGAGCACAGACGGATTTCTGCACAGCGGCTTCAAACGTTGATAGCGTTCTGCTCACAGCTGCAAATGACTTGATTCAAATTGGATCTGGAGCGTCTTCACGTCGTCTACAATTAGCAATTTAGATTGCACGATTTGATAAAGAATTGACGACACAGCGTCGGTTTGAACGAACGGTACTATGGCAGCCACTATAGTCTTAGAACACAAGATAGGAAGAGTTACGAGTTGGGAATGACTCCCAGCTCCTACAAACCCCAAGAGCCGAGGTACAGTGATGTGGAACAGTGCCACACTGTCCCCAACCACGAAGGGTCTCGAAACTACCCTTCACTAGGGCCTACACCAAGTGAAATGTTACACTACACAAAGTAATGTAACTATCTTCAATATCTTGAGGTGTACCCTTTTGGCAAGCTTCGAAATCACTTGAGGCTTGACACCAAGGCTCGGGCTCTTCATCACAAACTCATCCTTGAGTTCTTGATGGGTCTGCTGCACACACCTGCGACACGCCGAACGTTCGACACAGGACAAAATAGAAACCGCGCACGACAAAATAGAAACCGCGCGCGAGACACAAACGACCGCGTAACACGCGTCTAGCGATAACTCGCTATTGACTCGACACACACACACTCGACATCATGACTCAACATTCACACACAATTATAAGCATGAAATATATATTATCCCATGCCCTCATACCATTCCATACACACACACATTCACGCACACGGACAACAAGCCGAGTGCAAACCGTAGGGTTGCACCAACAAACTCCCCCTCGGATTGTTGGCCTTAGGATATGTTGCTCTCTCAGTTCAAAGCCATCCCAGCCAGCTTGCAACACTTCCAATGCTGCTGCTCCACCAGCCTCTTGGTCATCATGTCAGCCGGCTGCCCCGTGGTCTTCACGTAGCGCAACTCAACTTCACCCGCGGTTACCATGCTCCTCGTCCAATGCCACTTCACCCTCGTGTGCTTCGTGAGTCCATGCAACACAGGGTTCTTAGCAAGAGCAATGGCACCCTGGCTGTCACAGTACAGTGGGGTAGGTCCTTGCTGCTCCTCCCCCAATTCAGCCAACAAACGCCGCTGCCACACAATCTCCCGTACGGCACGGAAGAGTGCCATGTACTCGGACTCCACCGAGCTCAAAGCTTGGTCAACCTGCTTCTTGCTCTCCCAAGCAGTTGGGCCTCCACCAACACAGCATATGAAGCCTCCCACACTTGTCATGTCCTCTGGTTCTGATGCATATGAAGCATCCGAGTAGGCGGTGAGGAACAAACGCCCGGGTTCAACACCATCCGCGCCCTTTTGGCGCCTTTGTGCCGCCGCCGAGTATTGCAGCCCAACGGTCGGTGTTTGGCCAAGATACTTGGCCACCCTCATTCCAGCTGCTACCTGCTCCTCATTAGGGCATTGCACAACCCTAGCCAGCTGCCCGGTAGCAAACGCGACGTCCGGTCGGGTGTTTACCGCCGCATACATGAGGCTGCCCACCAACGAGTGAAATCGGTGCCTCTCCTCTTCACCAACGCTCTCCTCCTCTGGTCCCTTCACACACTTGAACCCAGAGGGAAAGGGTGTAGCCACATGGCCTTCACTCTGCCCAAATTTGGCAGCCAATGCCTCCAGGTACTTTCGTTGATGCACCCGCATGCACCGCTTCTCCACATCTCGTTCGATGTGGAGCCCAAGGTAGAAGCTCACGTCACCAAGGGCCTTGCACTTGAACTTGTCTTGAAGCTTCAGCATCACCTCCTTCGCAAGGTCAGAAGAGGGTGAGAAAATGAGGATGTCATCCACATAAACCACCATGAAACTCCTCTGCTCCCCCTCGCCAAGCATGAACAAGGAGTGATCGGCCGTTGAGGGAGTGAAGCCGATCCCCTCCAACACTTCGCGCAGCTTCATGTACCATTGCCTAGGGGCCTGCTTCAGCCCATAGAGGGCCTTCTTCAGCTTCCACACTCTGCCACTACCATCATCAAACCCCTCTGGCTGCGCCATAAAAATCTCCTCCTCAAGGATGCCGTTAAGGAATGCCGTTACGATTTCCATTTGCTTTACTACCCATCCTTTGATGGCAGCTCCCGCGAATAGGGTTAGCAGCGTCGTCGGCTTCACCACAGGGGCAAACAGCTCCTTGAAGTCCACCTTCTCCTTCTGCTGGTACCCCTTGGCTACAGGCCTAGACTTGTAGCGCTCGATCTTGCCGTCGGCATCCGACTTGATTTTGAAGAGCCACTTGGACGTTATCGTCGTACGCCCCTCCGGTAGCTCCACCAATTCAAACGTGTCATTCTCCTCGATGCTCTTCAGCTCACTCTCCATGGCCTTCTTCCACTCCTCAGCATCACTACTCTCCAAAGCCTCCTTGAGAGTTGCTGGTTCTCCCGGCATCTCCACCGGAGAGAAGAACGCGAAGGCACACTCCTCGTAGTCACTCTCCTCGTCGTCTCCGACCATCATTGCCGCTCCGGCCAGGGCTGTCTTGCCCTGCTTTCCCGGCGCATCATAGGTCAGCCTATTAGGGGGTTGAACTCTCCTCTTCCCCCTTCCTTCCTCCTCAGCTGCAGGGACTTGAAGGCCTTGGCGTTGCTGCGGTGTGGCTCGAATCCGTGGAGCACTCGTAGTACGGGAAGGGAGTGACGGTGCACGCTCGCTCACTTGCTGCACCTCCTCCTCTTCTTCCTCTGCATCATTGGCCTCCTCTCCCCCATTCACAAGGGAGGATTGCCTTGTGGTTGTGCTGCCGCTGCTCAGCTCCAAAGGCAGCTCCACATGCTCCAAACCGGAACTCTTCACCTCCCCAAACCGCACGCCTATCTTCGCCTCATTCTCCGCCTTCCAATCCTTGTACATGAAGTTCTCCATGAACTTGCAGTCCCTGCTCACCAAGAACTTCTTGGTGAATGGGTCCCAAAGAAGCCATCCCTTGCTGTTTTGAGCCATGCCCAAGTGCACGGCCCACACCGCCTTGGCACCAAGCTTGTTGTGCCGAAGATGCTTAGGCACGAGCGCCATGCACATGCACCCGAACACCCGAAGCATATCCACCTTTGGCTTCCTTCCTAGCCACTCCACATAGGGCACCCATTTGTCTGCTCCCACATGAGTCAAGGCTCTGTTCTTGGCCACACACGCGCTCCGCACCGCATCAGGCCAGAAATAGTCGGGTAGCCCGGCTTCAATGAGCAACCCGCGTGCCGCCTCCGTGATTGTGCGGTTCGCTCGCTCGGCGATGCCGTTCATTGCAGGGGAGTATGGCATGGTGAGGGAGTGCCGAATACCATTCTTCTTCAGCCACAACCCAAACTTCTTGCTCAGGAACTCTCCCCCTCGATCGGTGCGGATTGCCTTGACTAGACGGTCTTGTTGCCGCTCCACCATCGGGAACCAATCCGTCTTCAACGTTTCAGCCACGTCGCTCTTCTTGGCCAGCACGTACACCCAAGTCATGCGGGTGTAGACGTCGACAATGGTGAGAAAATACTCAGCTCCAGCAGCTCCAAGCTTCAGGGGGCCCACCACGTCCATCACCACCTCATCAAGCGGTGCCTTTGCCGTTGCCTCCGAACTAGGGAACGGAAACCGGGTGAACTTGGCTTGAATACACGTCGGGCAGCCAAGCACCTCATCAGGCTCCCCCTTCACACGTATGCCAGCAACCATCTCATTCTTCACTAGCTGCTGCAAGATGGGCAGGGCCACATGCCCCATGCGCCGATGCAAGGTGAGCCAATCACACTCCCCCGTAGCCGAAGTTGGATTGGAGAATGCCGCGCTCGCAATAGCGCCCCACATACTCTCTCCGTAGTCCTCCTCCGCTGCTGCCTCTGGGTTCTCCTCACCCTTTTGCTACTCCTTGGTTGCTGCACCACTCTCCTTAGGTTCACTGAACTTGCTGGTCCCTCCAGGTTTGCTCTTCTTGAGCTCATTCTCCTTAGCGCGACCGTTCGCGCCATCGTCGCTACCGACCGCTCCATCCTTGGTGCTGATGCTTGCTGCCACTTGCCTCTCCTTAGGCATAGGGACCACTGGGATCTGCCACATCTCGTTGTAGACATCCCTGTCCTCATGAAGGTCCCAAAGAATTCGATCGCCAAGCCTTGCGGTGTAGGTCTTGGCTCCCTTCGAGTTCGTGTCCATGCCGGCCTTTGCCAACCGCCGCAGGGAAATCAGGTTTGCAGCAAGGCTGGGCACCCAAAGCACGTTCTTGAGGCCCACCATCTTCCCATCAGCACCCTTGAACATGGCCTTGCCCATGCCTTTCACCTCTGCTCGCTGCCCCAAAGCCGATGTGACATGCTTCACCGGTGACGGCTCGAGTTCGGTGAGCAAGTCCGGGCGAGGTGTCATGCTATAGGTAGCGCCACTATCAATCACCCAATAATCCAGGGGGTGTAGGGTCACCTTCCCCACAGCTGCTGGCTCCTCAAAGCCTTCATCCTTCTCTGGACCAGCCGGTACTTGCGTCGACACGAAGTAGAATAGACCCGGGTATCGATCGTCGCTCGGGTCCTTGTCGTTGTCTCCGCTCTTCATGTTTGCAGCTTTGCCACCGCGACCGCCACGGCCTCCACGGCCTCGTCCTCTCCCTCCTCCTGCTCCTCTACCCTCTTGGCCTTGAGCAGGGGTCCAACCATCAGGGAGTTTGTAGCAGTCGCGCCACATGTGTCCGCTCTTGTGGCAATAGTGACACTCGCCGTCGAATCGGCCGCGACCGCGTCCGTAGCTCTTGTCGTCGCTGCCGTAACCGCCACTCCTGCGGCCTCCGCCGAAGTTGCTGCCACCAAACCTTCCTCCCCCTCGTCCTCTGCCTCTTCCTCGACCATATCCACGGCCGATGCTCGCTGCCCCAGCGCCATCCGCACTCGCCAACTCACGGCGGCGGAAATCCTCTTGAAGGATAGCTCGCTTCACGTCTTCAAGCGAGAGGCGGGGCAAGTCGCGATTAAGGTTGATGATGAGCGAGGACCATGACTCTGGGAGTAAGGCCAGCAACTTGGTCTTCTTTTGGAGCTCACTGTAGTTCAAATCTGCTCCCTCAAGCCGCGTCAACAAGTCGAAGAATTTCTGCACCCCTTCTTCAACCGCTTCGTCTTCTTCAATTCGTAGTGCCGCCATTTGCCGTTCCAACACCACCGCTACCGCCGCTGTTGCAGGAGCATGTACACCCTTGAGAGCAGCCCATGCCTTTGGTCCTTTCTCTGGTTCACGCTGGAATGGCTTGATGTGACGGATCTGACTGCTCCCCAACGCTTGCCCAAGTAAGAGATAGCCTTGTGCGCTCTTCCGCACCCACGGGCTCTTCTCCGGGTCGTTCTCGGGGCGCTTCTCCGTTCCTTCCATCACCTCCAGCAGGTCATAGTGGTCAAAGATGTTCTCCATCTTGAAGGACCATTCAGCAAAGTTGTCACCGTTGAACTTGTCAAGCCCAAACACCCTAGGCTCATCCCTAGGTGGGCCAAGACTTGGTTGCATGGGCGCCATGGCTGAATCACGGGGTTGGCCTTGAGCTTGAGCCTCTCCACTGCCACCAGCACCTCTGCAACCGTTCCTCCGCTGTCCTCCCGTGTCCGGCGGTTCCGTCTGGCTCAGTGTCCGGTCTTCACCTCCCCTCGTTCTCTACGAACTTGGTCAGTACCGCTGCCCTCCAGGATGCGATGGTCACTACCACCACTCCTGGGGGTCAGCGTGTGTCGATCTGCACATGTACACGGACGGGTCGTCACCTGGCCACGTTCACTCGTCGGCCAGGGTCGAGTCTGTACACACTCGCTACCGAGCCTGCTCGGGTAGCTGCATCTATTCAGGTGTCCACGTCAGGTCAGGTAGCACCCCCTTGCTCGTGTCGCCTCCTGTCGCACCAGACTCTTCTGCGGCACCACCACCTGGGTCACCCCTCCCTGCCACGCCTTCGTGGCATGCACTCCCGTCTCCTTGTCTCTGGTCTTCCCAGGTCTCTGCCTCCCCTACCGCCCTCGCCTGCCCCGCCCTGCCTTCCTTGCATCAAGGGGCGGCAGCACGCCGCTCCTCACTCCTCCTCGTTTCCCCCGACGACTGCTCCCCTGCAGACTCTCCACATGGACGTGTGGGACCCAGCCCGCATCAGTAGACAGGGCCGCGAGCGCTACTTTCTGCTGGTTGTTGATGTCTTGATCCCTTGGATCTGCACAGTCCGTCTCCAGCTCCGCGAGCGGTTCAGTACGGACGTTCCTTTCCTACGTCTGCGCTCTGACAGAGGTGGTGAGTTCTCCTCTAACCTCTTGAGGGACTTTTGTCGTGGGGAGGGCATTCTCCAGTCGTTCACGCTTTGGGCCTCCCCTCAGCAAAATGGGATTGCTGAGCGCCGCATTGGCTTAGTCATGGAGGTCGCTCGTACCTCCATGATCCATGCGGCTGCTCCCCATTTTCTGTGGCCGTTTGCGGTCCAGTACGCTGCGCATCAGCTCAACCTCTGGCCCTGTGTCTCCTTGCGGGAGACCTCGCCCACACTGCGTTGGCCGGGGAAGGTTGGCGATGCGTCGGTGTTCCGGGTCTGGGGCTCTCGTGCCTTTGTTCGCAATACGTCAGGTGCTGCTTGAGGTGTTGTGTCTGGGGGTGCTGCGTCTAGGGGTGCGGAGCCAGGGGTTGCAGAGTCTGAGGGTGCTGGGTCTGGGGGTGCTGAGCCTGGGGGTGAGGAGCCTGGGTGTGCTGAGCCTACGTGTGTGGAGCTTGGGGGTGCTGAGCCTAAGGGTGTTGAGCCTGGGGTTGTTGAGTCGGAGGGTGCGGAGTCTGGGGGTGCTGAGCCTCAGGGTGCTGCTTCGTCTGGAGGTCTTGCTGGTGCTTCGCCGAGACTGTCTCCGCAGCAGCTGCGTGAGTGGCTTGTTCGGCACACACGCCTTCGGAGTGGAGCTACCGGAGCTGGAGGCGCTGGAGCTGGAGGTACTGGAGTTACTACTGGAGCTGGTGGTACTGGAGGTACTGCGGCTACTGGTCCTGGAGGTGCTCGTACCAGGGGTACTGGAGCTGCCGGGACTAGTGGTGTTGGTGGCGATGGAGCTGCTGGAGCTTGAGGAGACCCTACGGAGCTTGGAGCGGCTGGAGCTGGAGGCTCTAGCGCTGGTGGCGCTGGAGCTGGAGGAGCAGGAGCTGGTGGCACTGGCGCTGGAGGCGCTGGAGCGGGAGGCGCTGGAGCTGGAGGAGCTGGAGCTTTTGGCCCTGGAGACACTGTGCGGCCGCGACCGTACTTCGTTTTCCTGCTTCAGCAGGTTCTTTGTGTCCTGTCTTTCCAACCTTACTCCTCCCCTCCCGTGTTCACCGCCTGACCAGTCGCAGCTGCAGTTACAGTCGGCCTCCCCACTGCCTGCTCCTTCTCCTTACACTGAGCAGTCCGGCGGTCTTACACAGCGTCGTGAGCCTGCTTCTCGTCCTGTCTCGCCAATTCGCACTGCTCGTCACGTTCCTTGTTCGCGTCCTCCTCCTGTCCCCGGCACGCACGCTATGGCACTTCGTCCTTCCTCTGTTCCACTGCATGTTCCTCTACCTGCTCCTCTTGAGTCCTCTCTTCCTGCCGTCCTTGACCCTGAGTCTGACCGCGCTTGTGCTACCAGTCCCACAGTCTCTCGTCTCCTAGCCACTGCGGTCACTGACCAATCTTTTGAGTCTGCTCTCGTTGCTCAGCTGCTTGAATTTGCTGCTGCCTGTCGCCTAGGCTACGCCACTGCTCTTGTTGCTGAGTCTGCGTCTGCCAGTCCTCCGTACGTCGGGGGTGAGTGTGCTCTTGACACGGACGTCCTTGAGGACAGGCAAGAGGACTTTGAGTCTCTTGCAGCTGCTGTACCTCGTTTCGCTTCCATGCTGCTTGCCCCTGAGGGAGACCCGGATGCTCCACACATCCCGACCCCGCGCTCTTACGAAGAGGCGATTACGGGTCCTTACTCCTCTCAGTGGCAGGCAGCCATGGATACCAAGATGGCATCCTGGAAGTCCACAGGCACCTACATCGACGAGGTTCCCCCACCTAGAGCGAACATAGTCGATGGCATGTGGATTTTCAGGGTGAAGTGGCCGCCGGGTTCTCCGCCTGCCTTCAAGGCGCGTTACGTTGCTCGAGGCTTCAATCAGCGACAGGGGGTTCACTACTTCCAGACCTTCTCCCCCACCTCGAAGATGACTAATCTTCGGATGACTACTCACCCGAGACAGAGCACGGCGCACTATCACACTGACTCAGTCACACATGCTTCACCAGGTCCTTCAGCGCTTCGGCTTCCAGTTCTCCTCGCCAGAGCCACTTGCTCTCAACTCCATCTTCGGATGAGTCCGTAGAGCCGAGTGGTCCGTACCCAGAGCTTGTGGGTTGCCTCACGTACCTGACCTCGCGTACCCTCTCAGCCTTCTGGCTTGCTACGTGGCTCCCGGTAGGCACCGAAAGGTGCACTGGGATGCTGCGAAGAGGGTACTGCGTTACTTGTGCAGTACGTCGGGCATGGGGCTCATGCTTGGAGGACAGGGTCCAGTTGTCCTCACTGGTCACGCGGACACCTCTTGGGTTGACGACTCAGCTACGCAGCGGTCGTCACAGGGTTACACCTTCAGCCTCGGTGCCGGCTCTGTTTCCTGGCGGTCTACCCGCTCATTCGGTTCCCAGCTTTAGTTGTGAGGCTGAGATCTACGCAGGGGCCATGGCTGCACAGGAGCTACGCTGGCTCACCTACCTGCTGACTGACTTGGGAGAGCAGCCTTGTTCGCCGCCAGTTCTGTACGTAGACAACAAGGCCATGATTGCCTTGTGTCAGGAGCACAGACTGGAGCACCGAACGAAGCACATCGCTCCGCGATAATTCCTTGCTCGAGAGTTGCAGCAACGTGGCCACCTTCGTCTTGCGTACATGGCCACTAGGGCCAACACTGCTAATATATTCACCAAGGCACTTCCGCCTGGTGATCATCAGCACTTCTCTACTGTATTTGGCCTTGTGCCTACTTTGCCTCACATGCTTACTGCTTGACTATGCTTGTACTGTGATCTTTATATATACCTGCATGCTTGCACTTGCTATGTAACTCTGCATGTGAACCGGCCTTGTTGCCCTTTGCTTGTGCTCGGACTGTGTGGTGACTTTGTGATCCACCCTGAGCTTGCTTTGCTTTTCTTGACTGGTCTTGTGACCACTCGTTCTCCCCCACTTTGCCTATGGGGGTGTGTCAGAACATTATAGTGCTTACATTTGTGTAGGCTATAGTGGGGTAGCCCATAAGGGGTACAACCCAATTAGGGTTAGTACTTGTACCCCACTGTTTCATAGTTCATTCATTCTCGTTCATTATTCTGACAGTTCCCAGGTGGTCAGATCGTCGCACGTGGCTCGGATGAGTTGCTCCATGGTCTGATTTGTCCGTTCTGTCTGTCCGTCGGTTTCGGGGTGGTACGAAGAACTAAATTGTAGTCGCGTGCCGAACTGCTGCCACAGGTTCCGCCAGAAGTTGCAAGGGAATTTCGTGTCGCGGTCGCTGATGATCGCTGCTGGTATCCCGTGTAGTCGAACGATGGTGGAGATGAAGAGGTGGCCTGTTTCTTCGGCTGTGATTGATTTCTTGCAGGCTGCGAAATGTGCCATTTTCGTCAGCCGATTGACGACGACCAGGATCGCGTCGGTCCCACTTGCTCCGGACGGTAGCCCTATGACGAAGTCCATTGTCACCTGCTGCCAAGCACGCTCTGGGGGTGGTATCGGCTGCAACTGTCCTGTCGGCCGCTTCCGTGATGATTTCATGAGTTGGCAGGTGGGACACGATGCCACGTGTTGCTGCACGTCGGTCAGCATTTCGAGCCAGTAATAATACCGCTTCAGCTGCTGCCGTGTTTTTTTCTACTCTGAAATGGCCTCAACTAATCCCGTCGTGTGCCTCCTTTAGCATTAATTCCCGTAGTAACATGTAGCCCGGTACCCAGATTCGGTCGGTGCCAGCTTTTACGTAATAAACTCCCTTTGCTGCTGCAAACAGCTGCGAATTTCATCCTGTGAAGAATGGGTCAGTCTGATAGCTGTGGGTAAATAATCCTGTCAGTAGTGGGCTGGTCTGGGCGAGTAGTATGGCGTGGATTTGGGCTGTGGGGCGGGTTAATGCGTCGACGGTGTTTGATGCCCCCTTTTTGTAGGTGACCGTGTAGTGAAAATTGGACTCGAAGAAGTCAAGCTAGCGAATCTGTTGTGGGTTGAGGTGGGGCTGTGCGCGCAGGTACTGTAGTAATTTATGGTCTGTCCGTACTGTCACGTCTGCGCCGATCAAGTAACAGCGCCACACTTTGAGCGCATGCACGATCACGAGCATTTCGCGATCGTGTATCGGGTGATTTTTCTCGGGCGGATGCAGTTTTCGGGACTCGTATGCAATGGGCTGTAAACCGTTGCCGAAATCCTATAGCAGTACGGCTCCAATGGCGATGTCGCTTGCATCGGTAACCACTTCGAATGGGTAGTGTGGGTCAGCGATGCGCAGTACGGGCGGTGAACAGATAATATTTTTAAGGGCAGAGAAGGCAGCGTGCTGTTTCTCCCCCCACGTAAAAACGACACCCTTCAACAGTAAATCCGCCAGTGGGGCAGTTAAGCGTGCCATGTCAGGGACAAACCGGCGCACATAATTAATGAACCCTAAAAAACTCTGCAGCTCTGTGATGTTCGTCGCGGGGTGCCACGCTTGCACCGTGTCCAGCTTGTTTGGGTCGATTTCAACTCCAGCCTCTGAAATAACGTGCCCCAAAAATTCTAACCTATCCTGGAAGAACTCGCACTTAGAACCCTTGGTCAGTAGTCTGTGCTCGTTTAAAATGTTAAAAACTGCTTTTAGGTCTGCTAAGTGCTGCTGCTTATCACGACTGTAGACTAGGATGTCGTCGAGGTAAACTATCATGCACTTATCTAAGAGTGGCCCAAACGCCTCGTTCATGGTCATCTGGAATGTCGCCGGTGCGTTGGTCAGCCCGAAAAGCATCAATGTGTACTCAAATGACCAGTACCTAGTCCTAAATGCTTTCTTGGCATAGTCCGATGGTTCAACCCGAATCTGGTGGTAACCTCCCCGTAAATCGATCTTCGAAAAGACCTGTGTGTCAGAATAGTGAACGAATCAAATGAATGAACTAGCAAGCAGGTGGGTACAAGTAGGAAACAAAAAAAGTGTTGTACCCTATATGAACTACCCCACTACAGCCTAAACAGACTATAGCATATAAGTTTGACATACCCCGATAGGCAAAGTGGGGGAGAACAAGAGGTCACAAGACCAGTCAAGAAAGGCAAAGCAAGCTCAGAGTGGATCACAAAGTCACCACGCAGTCTGAGCACAAGCAAATGGCCACAAGGCCAGTTCATATGCAGAGTTATATAAAGGAGAACAAACAATACAGTGAACACAACCTAGCAAGTGTAAGCATGCAGGTATATGTATAGAGAGTACAGTACAAGCATAGTCAAGAAGTAAGCAAGTGAGGCACAGTAGGTACAAGGCCTAGAACAGTACAAAAACGCCGATGATCACAAGGCTGAAGTGCCTTGGTGAAAACATCAGCAGTGTTGGCCTGAGAGGCCACGTAAGCAAGACAAAGCTGACCACGCTGCTGCAACTCTCGAGCAAGGAAGTAGCGCAGAGCAATGTGCTTCGTTCTGTGCTCCAGTCTGTGCTCCTGACACAAGGTAAGCATTGCCTTGTTGTCGACATACAGAACTGGAGGAGAACGAGGCGCCTCTCCCAAGTCGGTCAGCAGGTAGGTGAGCCAGCGTAACTCCTGTGCAGCCATGGCCCCATCGTAGAACTCAGCCTCGCAACTGGAGCTGAGAACAGAAGACGAGCGGGTAGACCGCCAAGAGACAGAACCGGAGCCAAGGCTGAAGGTGTAACCCTGTGACGACCGCTGCGTAGCCAAGTCGTCAACCCAGGAAGCGTCTGCGTGACCAGTGAGGACAACTCGAGCCCGTACTCCAAGCACGAGCCCCATGCCTGACATACTGCACAAGTAGCGCAACACCCTCTTCGCAGCATCTCAGTGCACCTTTTGGTGCCTACCAGGAGCCACGTAGCGAGCCAGAAGGCTGAGAGGGTACGCGAGGTCAGGTCGTGTGCAAGTCATCAGGTACATGAGGCAGCCCACAAGCTCTGGATACGGGCCACCTGGCTCTACGGACTCGTCCGAAGGTGGAGCTGAGAGCGAGTGACCGGTAGGCAGAGGAGTGGACTGTGGCGCGGAGTACGTGAAGCCGAAGCGCTGAAGGACCTGCTGCACCATGTGTGACTGAGTCAAGGTAATGGTGCGCTGTGCTCTGTCCCGGGTGATCCGCAAGCCAAGATAGCTTGTCAGCTCACCCAAGTCTGTGCACGTGTGTCTCTTTTGCAGCTCGGACTTCACGTGGGCGAGTGCCTCAGTGTCAGCAATAGCAAAGACCAAGTCGTCTACGTACACAAGAATGTAGAACGGCGGCAGAGTGGTGTCAGTGCGTAAAAACAGCGACGGGTCAGCAGTGGAAGGAGCAAAACCAAGAGCAGCAAGAGTCGTCCTCAGTGTGTCGTGCCACTCACGGGGTGCTTGGCGGAGACCGTTGACTGGCCGCCGGAGGCTCCACTGGGTACCAGCACGAAACGACCCAGTGAAGCCAGGTGGGCGGCGCAGCCAGATCTCCTCGTGCAGGCTGCCCTGTAGGAAGGCAGTGCTGAAGTCAAGCAAGTGTAGCTCGTAGTCACGCTGAGCAGCGACGTGCAGCAGCACCCGAAGAGTGGTCATCTTCGGGGTAGGGGAGAAGGTCTGGAAGAAGTCAACTCCCTGTTGCTGACTGAAGCCTCGTGCAACGTAACGCGCCTTGAAGACAGGCGGAGAACCCGGCGGCCGCTTCACCCTAAAGATCCACATGCCACTGACGATGTTCGCCCCAGGCGGGGGAACCTCGTCGACGTTGGTGCCTGTGGACTTCCAGGAAGCCATCTCGGCGTCCATGGCTGCCTGCCACTGAGAGGAGTAGGGACCCTCTATCGCCTCTGCGTAAGAGCGCGGGGTCGGGATGTCTGGTGCATCCGGGTCTCCCTCAGGGGCAAGCAGCATGGACACGAGATGAGGTACAGCAGCGGCAAAGCACTCAAACTCCTCCTGTCTGTCCTCAAGAACGTCCGTGCCAAGAGCACACTCACCCCCGATGAACGGAGGACAGATAGACTCAGACGCAGACTCAGCAGCAAGACTATTGGCGTCGTCTAGGCGACAAGCTGCAGCAAAGTCAACAAGCTCAGCAACGAGTGCAGACGCAGCAGTGGACTCAAACAAAGGGTCAGTGACAGCAGTGGCTAGAAATCGCGTGACAGTAGGACTAGCAGCACGAAGGGAGTCAGACTCTGGGTTCGGACCGTCAGGAAGAGAGGACGCAGGAGGAGACGGTAGAGGGACACGTTGTGGAGCAGTGGAAGGACACAGTGTCATAGTGTGAGTGCCGGGTACAGGAGGAGGACGCTGACGCGGAACACGACAACTAGTGCGAACAGCGCGGACAAGCGACTCAAAACGAGACTCAGGTGACGCAGGACGTGACTCAGGCTCACGACGCTCCGTAAGACCTCTAGTCGGTCCAGAGTAAGGAGAAGGACCAGGCAGTGGAGAGGCCGGCTGTAATTGCGACTGTGACTGGACAGGCGGTGGACTCAGTAAAGGAGGAGGAGGACCAAGAACGTGCTGAAGGAGCGGAACGTAGTACGGCCGCGGCCGCGCAGCGCCTCCAGAAACAGCAGAGACAGCACCAGTACCCTCAGCTCTAGGGTCTCCAGCTACAACTCCCGCAGCACCACCAGCTCCAGTAACTCCAACAGCTCCAGCTCCAGCAGCACCTCCAGTAGCAACAGCTCCAGTACCAGCAGCTCCAACTCCTGAAGCACCACCAGCCCCAGCAGCTCCAGTACCTCCAGTACGAGCACCTCCGGGACCAGCTGCTCCAGCACCTCCAGCAGCTCCAACAGCACCAGTACCTCCAGCACCAGTTCCTCCAGGACCAGCGGCTCCAGCAGCTCCAGCACCAGCAGTACCTCCAGCAGCTCCACCTCCAGTAGCACCTTCAGCAGCTCCAGCTCCAGACGCACCTCCAGCAGCCTCAGAAGCACCTCTAGGAACTCCAGCACCAGCAGAACGGCGACAGCGCAGAGTGTACCACTCAAGAAGTTGCTGCAGAGAGAGTGGCTCTCGCCGTGACAGGACACCCGGAGGACCTCCAGACTCAGCACGCTCAGGCTCAGCACCCCCAGGCTCAGCACCCCCTGGCTCAGCACCCCCAGGCTCCACACGCTCAGGCTCAGCACCCCCAAGCTCCGCACCCTCAGACACAGCAACCCCAGGCCCAACACCCCCAGTCCCCGCACCCGCAGGCTCAGCGCCCCTAGCAGCACCTGAGTCGACAGCTACCTCGACAGGCTCGACAGGGTCTACCTGGGACACACCTGAGGGGGCAGGACCCTGAGGGGGGAGGGGGCCTACCGGAGGAGTACCTGGTGCTAGGAAGAGTGGCGGGGGGGGAGAGAGGCAGTGCGGTAGGGAAAGAGACGGTAGTAAGACACCGACTCATCAAACGTGACGTCCTGAGAGGACAGAACATGACGCGAGGTGGGGTGGTAGAACTGCCACCCAGGTGCGTCAGGGGGGAAGCCAAGGAAGACGCAGGGAACGGCACGGGAGGACAGCTTGTCCGCTGAATTATCGCGGACAAAAGCTCTAGATCCCCAGACACGGAACACAGACACATCGCCAACCTTCCCCGTCCACCGCAGAGTAGGTGTGGTCTCCGGCAAGGAGACACGAGGCTGAAGGTTGATCTGATGCGCAGCGTACTGAACCGCGGACGGCCACAGAAAATGGGGTGCAGCCGCATGGATCATGGACGTACGAGCGACGTCCATGACCATGCCAATGCGGCGCTCTGCAATCCCATTTTGCTGTGGGGAGGCCGGAAGCGTGAACGTCTGGCTGATGCCCTCCGCACGACAGAGACCCTCTGAAGGTCGGAGGAAAACTCACCACCTTTGTCTGAGTGCAGACGCAGAACAGGAAGGTAACCTCACGCTGAGCTGGCAACGGGTACCGCGGATCCAGTTGATCAACACCTCAGTGACCTCACCCTTGCTGCGCAAGGGGAAGACTGTGGTGTAACGCGAGTAGTCGTCTACGACCAGCAGGAAGTAACGCTCGTGACCCTGTCCACGGACGCGGGCTGGGCCCCACACGTCCATGTGAAGAGTCTGTAGGGGAGCCTCTGTTGGAGGGAACTTGGAGGAGTGAGGAGCGGCGAGCTGCCGGCCCTCGACACAAGGAACACAGGTAGGGGCAGGCCCCGGAGGAAGGGGAGGGAGGGACCGGGGGAGACCAGAGACAAGGGTACGGGAGGCCATACCTCGAAGACGAGGCAGGGAGGGGTGACCAAGGCGGTGGTGCCAAAGGAGAGTCTCGTGTGCCAGAGGACGACACGAGCAGGGGGCAGACTCTGGACTAGACCTGGACGCGGCACAAAACACCTGACCAGACGCGGCTACCTGACCAGACGCAGCAACCGGAGGAGACGCAGTAGTCAGTGTGTACAGACTCGACCCAGGCCGACGGGTGAACGTGGCCAGGTGGCGGCCCGTCCGAGAGCAAGTGCAGTGGGTCACACGCTGACCTCCAGAGGTGAACTGGTCAACTCACGCGTCCTGGAGGTCAGCTCCACTCACCAAGTTCATAGAGAACGAGGGGAGGTGGAGTCCCGACAGTAAGCATGACGGGGCCGCAGGACACGGTAGAACCGTGGAAGAGTGCGCAAGGACTCGGCCCCAAGAGGGGTCAGCCAGGGAGACTGCGACAGGCCGACTGAGCAGCGTGAGTGTGGTGGTGTCACGAAAGAAAGAGCGTGAAGCACCAAAGTCAAGTGTGAACATGTGCAAGGCCTCAGTAGGTGCAGTACTAGAGAGAGCAGACTCACCAGCACCTGGAGTAGCAGACTCACAAGTACCTGGAGCAGCAGACGCACTAGCACCTAGAGCAGCAGCCTCGATGCCCGGGTCGGGCGGAACACTCAGGTAACAGTCACCCTCAGCACTATCAGTCACAGCATACATGGCAGCAAGGATAGCATCGAAATCAAGATCAAAGATAGCAACATTCTGCCTAAGCAGATCACCCCAGCGAGGGAGCTCAACCGCATGAGGAAACTGGGCGCGCCAGGCATCAGTCAGGCGACCGAAGCAGCGCTGTGCAGTGTGTGGCAGCCCGCACGTCTCCCCAAGGCGCCCGCCGGTGCGAAGAACGTAAGTGCAGGGACCAACACCCCCAAACCTCCCACGCACAGCGTACCACTCACGAAGCTGCTGGGCCGACGGGGTCTCACGGGAATGCGGCTGCTGCTTGCGCTGGCTACCACCAACGCCTCCACGCTGCGCTGCTGCACCTCGACTAGCACCACCGCCGCCGCCACCTCCACCACCACTGCCACTGCCTCCACCGCGCCTGTCGCTGCCTCCATCACCCCCACCGCCGCCACCGAAGCCTCCACTCCCGCCACCACCCCCACCTCCACTGCCACCCCCTCCTCCACTGCCACCCCCTCCGCCTCCTCCACCGCCTCCATCGCCGCCCCCATCGTCCCCTCCACCACCCTTGCCCCCCTTGCTCCTGCTGGTGCGGCACCTCCCACTAGGAGCAGACGCAGCCCCGACCTCCTCAGTGCCAACGAGGTCGACAGCAGCAGCAGAAGCAACAGAGGGGAGAAGTGGGACAGGGGAACACCCCTCAAAGAAAGGGGCGCGACGATCACCGCGGAAAGCAGCTACAGCTAAGATACTCTTCTCAGCCGCAGTGAGGCGCTCCTCTAGCAGGTCAATAGTGAGCTCGGTGGGGCAAAGGGAGAGAAAGTGGTCCCTGACTGAAGCAAGGGAGTCAGGGAGGCGGGTGACTAGGTAGTAAAGGGTGATGTATATGGGGGGGGGGGGGTTCTTGGCACAGAACTCAGTGAGAAGGGCAGCGCGGTAGCGGGCGTCACTAGTGCGGAGGTGGGTAATGAGGTCAGCGACTGTGGCAAAGGCAGTAAGGTCAGGGAAAAGGTACGGCAGCATCAGGCGGCTGAGAGCACCAGTGGCAGGGGAGGAGTAGCGCGCTACGACAGCGTCGTACAAAGACTTAGCAGTCTTGTACTGGCCAAAATGCGCGCGCTCAGCGGACGGCAGGTGACTACGAACAGCAAGGCGAGCAACAGCGTCACGAGTGGTCCACTGCGAGCGAACCGTACTGACAGCAGTGGCAGCAGGTGCAGTAGAGACACCGGACGTGTGATCAAACAGGGATACCCCATCCCTAGAGTCACACTGAAGAAAGAGCTGCAGGTCGTCAATCCACACGTCAAAGTCAACTGCACGCCCCTCAGCATCAAAGGTGAGAACATTAGGGCTAGCCATAGAAGCAGCAGTAGCAGCAGTAGCAGCAGTAGCAGCAGTGGCAGCAGAAGCAGTGCAAGAAGAAGGGCAGCGCGGCTCGGCAGGGCGGCGCGGCTCGGTAGTGCGGCGCGGCTCGGCTTGGCGGCGCGGCTCGGCAGGGCGGCGCGGCTCGGTTCCTGGCGGCGCGGCGCGGCAGCAGGCAGCGCGGCGTGGTAGGGCGGCTCGGGTGCTTACCAGGGGCGGGTGCAGGGAAGAGGCCGCAGCTGGCGGTTTAGGTCAGGGCCGCGACCGGAGCGGCAGCAGGGCAGGGCCGCGACAGGGGCGGCTGCAGGGAAGAGCCGCGACTGGGGCGGCAATTGGGCAGGGCCGCGACAGGGCGGCTGCAAGGCAGAGGCCGCGACAGGGGCGGCAGTAGGGCAGGGCCACAACGGGCGGTTAAGGCAGGGCCGCGACTGTGGCGGTAGCAGGACAGGGCCGTGACAGGGGCGGCTGCAGGGCAGGGCCGCGACTGGGGCGGTAGCAGTGCAGGGCCACAACAGGGCGGCTGCAGGGCAGAGGCCGCGACATGGCGGCTTCAGGGCAGAGGCCGCGACGGGCGGCGAAGGCAGGGCCGCGACTGGGATGGGCCAGCGATGGGTGGCTACGGGCCGGCGACGGGCGGCAACGGGCCAGGACGGGCTGGGTCGGGCCGGGACTGGCCAGCGACGGGCGGCAAAAGGCAGGACAGGGTCGCAGTGGGCGGCTAAGGCAGGGCCGCGACGCGTGGCGACGGGCCAGCGACGGGCGGCGACGGGTCGGGACGGGCCAGCGACGGGCGGCTAAGGCAGGGCCGCGACGGGCCATACTAGGGCAGGCCGCGAGGCGCGCTTCGGGCAGGGCGCGAGGCGCGCTTCGGGCAGGGCAGGAAAAATTCGTGGTGGGCCCTAAAAAAAAACGTTCCCAGTAGGGAACCTACTCAGAATACCATGTCAGAATAGTGAACGAATCAAATGAATGAAATAGCAAGCAGGTGGGTACAAGTAGGAAACCTAAAAGTGTTGTACCCTATATGAACTACCCCACTACAACCTAGATAAACTATAGCATATAAGTTTGACACTGTGCTGTTCGCAGTTGATCTATCAGTTTGTCGGTGCGGGGAATGGGGTATCGCGATTTGACTGTAACCCTGTTCAGTGCCCTGCAATCGATGCACATGCGAAAAACTCCGTCCTTTTTCGGTGTGAATAGGATTGGTGCGGCGAACGGCAACGAGCTTGGTCGAATGAATTTTTTTCTCTAACAGGTAATCTAACTGCTTCCTCAGTTCGTCGAGCTCGGGCTGTGTCAGTCTGAACTGTCGCTGTACGGTTGGCTGTGCCCCGGGTTCTGATTCCATTCGGTGATCGTGTGCCCGCTGAGGTGGCAGTCCCTCCGGTAAGTCATCGGGAAAAATCCCCGGGTACCGTTTCAACAGTTCCTGAAGTTCGGGTGGTACTGCCGCCAGTAGTTTCTGAAAACCGCTCGGCTACTCTGCTTCTTTCACCACTGCGATATCCACCGCGTACACGTCAGCTCCAGCAGCGACAGCCCGTTTCATTGTGATGGCGTTGACGTAGACCATTGAAGACTCAGGCGATTGCCAACGAGGTAGTTCAACCCAGTTACCACTACTTTGCACAGTGCAGCTACTCGTCGTCCACTTGATTCGCGAGTTGTACCGTCGCAGCCAATCACGTCCCAGTAAAATGTCGTGCCCATCCAATGTCGTTGCGAGCATTTCCTATATAAACCCGAAGTTCCCCCCACAGCGGACTTTTACTCTCTCCACTTTATCCCGTATGGCCAGCGGCGTTCCGTCAACTAAGCGTGCATCTATCTCCGGTAAACACTGGCTAAGTGCCAGTTGCAGCTTTCTTGCAGTTGCGGTATTAACTAAGCTGTGACTTGCGTCTGCGTCAATTAAAAACTTCACTGCTGCTCCCTGTATTTTCCCGTGGATCAGTACTGGGCAGTCCGTCGTTGTACCCTCCTTATTCATCCGAGCCCGATCGATAGCGTGAATCGGTACTGTGACTCGGTGAGGGTCGGTGAGGTTGGGCGAGCAGGTAGTCTCGTCAGTAGTTGGCCCAACTTCTACTGACTGCTGGCGTTTCCCTGCCTCTGAGACTCCCGCCCCTGCTTTGTTCCGCGGCGCCTCAGCTCCTCTGGGCATTCACTCTTGCGATGGCCCGGCCGATTGCAAGCAAAGCAGTGCCCCTTAAACGGTGCGGCAGCTGCATTCGTCGCAACGGCGTGTACGGTGGCGTGCTCGATTGGTCCCCGAGGACGATGTCCGTAGTAGGACCCCGGTCTCGCACGGCGCAGAATGTCGATTTTCTCGACGAGCGTGAGGATCTCGTTAAAATTCGAGAGCCCGCGTAGCATAATTTCGTGCGAGATGTCCGGCTTCAGCCCTCCGACGTAACGGTCCTCTTCATGCATGTAGCCGACTTGCTCGCATAATGCGAGAAACCACTTGTGTAGTCTTGAACTGATCCGAGCTGCCGCCAAGTACGTGTCAGAACATTATAGCTTATACATTTGTGTAGGCTGTAGTGGGGTAGCCCATAAAGGGTACAACCCAATTAGGGTTAGTACTTGTACCCAACTCTTTCATAGTTCATTCATTCTTGTTCATTATTTTGACATGGAATCAGAGTAGGTTCCTTGGGCCCACCACCTGCTACGCTGCTAGTAACCGCCCCTAGGCCCGTCACTCCTAGCCTACGTGACCCGTCGACCCCTAGCCCGCGCCCGGACCCGTCCTTAGCCCGCGCCCGGCCCCGTCGGCCCTTAGCCCCGCGCCTGGCCTCGTACCTAGCCTGCGCCCGGCCACGTACCTAGCCTCGCGCCCGGCCCAGTATAGCGCTCAGCCCCGAATCACGCCCGGCCCCGTAGCTAGCCCTGCGCCCGGCCCCGTTAGCGCCCGGCCCCGTATCGCGCCCGGCCCCATTTCGCGCTCGGCCCCAATTCACGCCCGGCCCCATTTCGCGCCCGGCTCCATTTCGTGCCCGGCCCAGTTTTCGCGCGCGGCCTCTTCTCGCGCCCGGCCTCATTTCGCGCCCGGCCCCATCTCGCGCCCGGCCCCACTCCGCGCCTGGCCCCGTTTTCGCGCCCGGCCCCGTATCGTGCCCGGCCCCATTTCGCGCCCGGCCCCGTATCGCGCCCGGCCCTGTGTAGCGCCCGGCCCTGAACCTAGCCTCGCGCCTGGCCTAGTACCTAGCCCGCGCCCGGCCCCGTACTTAGCCTGCGCCCGGCCCCGTACCTAGCCTCGCGACCGGCCCTATATAGCGCCCGGCCCTGTACCTGCCCAGTGCCCGGCCCCATACCTGCCCACCGCCCGGCCCCGTACCTACCCAGCGCCCGGCCCCGTACCTGCCCAGCGCCCGGCCCCGTACCTGCCCAGCGCCCGGCCCCGTTCCTGCCCAGCGCCCGGCCCCGTCCCTTGCCCAGCGCCCGGCCCCGTACCTAGCCCGCGCCCGGCCCCGTACCTGCCCTTCGCCCGGACCCGTACCTGACCAGCACCCGGACCCGTTCCTAGCCCAGCGCCCGGCCCCGTACCTAGCCCGCGTCCGGCCCCGTACATAGCCCACGCCCGGTCGCGTACCTAGCCCTGTGCCCGGCCCCGTCCCTTAGCCCCTCGCCCGGCCTCTTTCCTAGCTCGTACCTGGCCCCGTTGGCCTCTTAGCTCCACTGTCACTGCTTCTCCTGCTACAGGTGCTACTGCTACTACTACAGCTGCTACTGCTACTCCTACGTACTGCACTGCTATGGCTTCACTCCGTGTTCTTGCGTTTGATCATGAGGGTAGACCAGTTCAGTTTGACACGTGGCTTGACGACCTGCAGCTGTACCTACTTAGGGATTCTAAGGACAGTGTCTCGCTGTTTGACCTAGTGTTAGGAGCTGCTACTGCCCCTCCCGCCACAGCTGACAGTTCGACTCACTCACAATGGCTTACTCGCGACGCTGCTGCCCGCTTAGCCATTTGCAACCACCTGCCATTAGCTGAGTGCGCTCACTTCCCGGACAGCACATGAAAGCACAGGCACTGTACGACGCTGTAGTCGCCCGCTACTCCTCCCCTGCCACTGCTGCTCTAGGCCGCCTCCTCCTACCCTACCTGTTCCCCGAGCTGTCCGCCTTTGCCACAGTCGAGGACCTGGTTTCCCACCTTCGCGCTAGTGACGCTCGCTACCGCGCTGCCGTTCCTGCTGAGTTCCTTGACAGGAACCCGCCCCCGATGTACATCACTCTCTACTTTATAGTCACCCGCCTCCCTGAATCTCTTCGCTCTGTCGGGGACCACTTCCTCTCTTGACCCCACCTCCCTCACTGTTGACCTCCTCGAGCAGCATCTCCTCGCAGCTGAGACTAGTGCAGTTGCTGTAGGTGCTGCTCGTGGCACTCCGCGCCAGCCCTTCTTTGAGGGGTGTTCCCCCTCCCCCCTTGCCCCCTCTGCTGCTGCTACAGACGTCTCTGTTCCTGAGGATGTCGGGGCTGCTTCTGCTAGTGCGAAGCGCCGCAGCAGCAAGGGCAAGGGTGGCCGGGGTGGTAGTGGTGGCAGCGGCGATGGAAGAGGTGGCAGCGGGAGTGGTGGTGGGGGCAGCAGTGGAGGTGGTGGCGGCGGTGGGAGTGGTGGTGGGAGTGGGGGCTCTGGTGGCGGTAGTGGAGGTAGCGGTGGGAGTGGCGGCAGTGGAGGCGGTGGGACTGGCGCTGGGCGTGTCGGTTCTGGGGGTGGCCAGCGTCAGCAGCAGCAGTGTCGGAGCGAGACCCAGTCTCCCCAGCAGCTTTGTGAGTGGTATCTGCGTGGGGCATCTGGGGGTAGTTGCCCGTATGTCATTCGCATGGGTGACCGTGCTGGACAGACTTGCGGGCGGCTCCACACTCAGCACCGCTGCTTCTCCCGCCTCGACGACACTTGGCATGCTGAGTTTGGTGATGACATCGAGCTCCCTTGCTCGGCAGATCTGCTTAAGTCTAGGATTGCTATCTTTGACCTAGAATTTGATGCTATTCTTTCTGCTATGTATGCTTTGTCTGTTAGTGCTGAGGGTGACTGTTACTGGTGTGTGCCGCCTGACCCAGGTATAGCTGCTGCTGCTCTAGGTGCTAGTGAGTCTGGTACTCTCCCTGGTACTGTGCCTGCTGAGGCTTTGCACACCTTCACGTTGGACTCAGGCGCCTCGCGCTGTTTCTTTCGTGACAGCACCACCCTCACTCCTCTTCCTGCACCTGTCCCGGTCCGACTGGCTGACCCCTCCGGGGGACCGGTCGTGGCCCGTTTCTCCACTGTCCTCCCATGTCCGGCGGTTCCGTCCGGCTCACTCTCAGGTCTTCACCTCCCCTCGTTCTCTACAAACTTGGTGAGTACCGCTGCCCTCCAGGATGCGATGGTCACTACCACCACTCCTGGGGGTCAGCGTGTGTCGATCTGCACGTGCACACGGACGGGACGTCACCTGGCCACGTTCACTCGTTGGCCAGGGTCGAGTCTGTACACCCTCGCTACCGAGCCTTCTCAGGTAGCTGGGTCAGCTAAGGTGTCCGCGTCAGGTCAAGTAGCCGCCTCTTGCTCGTGTCGCCTCCTATCGCACCAGACTCTTCTGTGGCACCACCGCCTCGGTCACCCCTCCCTAACACGTCTTGTCTTCTTGTCTCTGGTCTTCCCAGGTCTCTGCCTCCCCTGCCGCCCTCGCCTGCCCCGCCTTGCCTCCCTTGCGTCGAGGGGCGGCAACGCCCCGCTCCTCACTCCTCCTCGTTTCCCCCGACGAGTGCTCCCCTGCAGACTCTCCACATGGACGTGTGGGGCCCGGCCCGCGTTAGTGGTCAGAGCCGCGAGCGCTACTTTCTACTGGTTGTTGACGACTACACGCGGTACACCATGATCTTCCCCTTGCGCAACAAGGGTCAGGTCGTTGATGTCTTGATCCCTTGGATCCGCACGGTCAGTCTCCAGCTCCGCGAGTGGTTCTGTGCGGACCTTCCTGTCATGCGTCTGCACTCTGACAGAGGTGGTGAGTTCTCCTCCAACCTCTTGCGGGAATTTTGTCATGGGGAGGGCATTCTCCAGCCGTTCACACTTCCGGACTCCCTTCAGCAAAATGGGATTGCTGAGCGCCGCATTGGCCTAGTCATGGAGGTCGCTCGTACCTCCATGATTCATGCGGCTGCTCCCCATTTTCTGTGGCCGTTTGCGGTCCGGTACGCTACGCATCAGCTCAACATCTGGCCCCGTGTCTCCTTGCTTGAGACTTCGCCCACACTGCGTTGGACGGGGGAGGTTGGCGATGCGTCGGTGTTCCGGGTCTGGGGATCTCATGCCTTTGTTCGCGATACGTCCGCGGACAAGCTCTCCCCCCGTGCTATCCCCTGCGTCTTCCTTGGCTTTGTCCCTGACGCGCCTGGTTGGCAGTTGTACCACCCCACCTCGCGCCATGTCCTCCCGTCTCAGGACGTCACGTTTGACGAGTCGGTTCCCTTCTACCGTCTCTTCCCCTACCGCTCTACCCCTCCCCCACCCCCGCCGCTCTTCCTTGCTCCTGGTCCCCCACCGGTAGACCCCCTCCCGCCCCAGGGTCCTGCTCCCTCAGGTGTGTCCCAGGTAGACCCTCTCCCTGGTCCTGCGCCTGTTCAGGTAGCTGTCGGCTCAGGTGCTGCTCCAGGTGCTGCGTCTGGGGGTGCTGCGTCTGGGGGTGCGGGGCCTGGGGGTGCGGGGTGTGAGGGTGCTGAGACTGGGGGTGCTGAGCCTGGTGGTGTTGGGACTGGGGGTGGTAAGTCTGGGAGTGCTGAGCCTGAGGGTGTTGAGCATGGGGGTGCTGAGCCTGGGGGTGCTGCGTCGGAGGGTTCGGAGTCTGGGGGTGCTGAGCCTCAGGGTGCTGCTTCGTCTGGAGGTTCTGCTGGTGCTTCGCCGAGACTGTCTCCGCAGCAGCTGCGTGAGTGGTTTGTTCGACGAGCACGCCTTCGTAGTGGAGCCACCGGGGCTGGAGCTGCTGGAGCTGGAGGTGCTGGAGTTGCAGTTGGAGCTGGCGGTGCTGGAGGTGCTGCGGCCACTAGTCCTGGAGGTGCTCGTACCCGGGGTACTGGAGCTTCCGGGACTGGTGGTGTTGAGGGTGCCGGAGTTGTCGGTGTTAGACTGTGAGCGAATGAATGACTGAACTAGAAAGCAGGTGGGTACATATGGGAAACCTAAAAGTGTTGTACCCTATACAAACTACCCCACTACAGCCTAAACAGATTATAGCATATAAGCTTGACACACCCCCATAGGCAAAGTGGGGGAGAGCAAGAGGTCACAAGACCAGTCAAGAAAGGCAAAGCAAGCTCAGGGTGGATCACAAAGTCACCACGCAGTCTGAGCACAAGCAAATGGCCACAAGGCCAGTCCATATGCAGAGTTATATAAAGGAGAACAAACAATACAATGAACACAACCTAGCAAATGTAAGCATGCAGGTATATGTATAAAGAGTACAGTACAAGCAAAGTCAAGAAGAAAGCAAGTGAGGCACAGTAGGTACAAGGCCTAACACAGTACAGAAACGCTGATGATCACAAGGCTGAAGTGCCTTGGTGAAAACATCAGCAGTGTTGGCCTGAGAGGCCACGTAAGCAAGACGAAGCTGGCCACGCTGCTGCAACTCTCGAGCAAGGAAGTAGCGCAAAGCAATGTGCTTCGTTCTGTGCTCCAGTCTATGCTCCTGACACAAGACCAGCATGGCCTTGTTGTCGGCGTACAGAACTGGAGGAGAACGAGGCGCCTCTCCCAAGTCGGTCGGCAGGTAGGTGAGCCAGCGTAACTCCTGTGCAGCCATGGCCCCAGCGTAGATCTCAGCCTCACAACTGGAGCTGAGAACAGAAGAAGAGCGGGTAGACCGCCAAGAGACAGAACCGGAGCCAAGACTGAAGGTGTAACCCTGTGACGACCGCTGCGTAGCCAAGTCGTCAACCCAGGAGGCGTCAGCGTGACCAGTGAGGACAACTCGAGCCCGTCCTCCAAGCACGAGCCCCATGCCCGATGTACTGCACAAGTATCGCAACACCCTCTTCGCAGCATCCCAGTGCACCTTTCGGTGCCTGCCGGGAGCCACGTAGCGAGCCAGAAGGCTGAGAGGGTATGCGAGGTCAGGTCGAGTGCAAGTCATCAGGTACATGAGGCAGCCCACAAGCTCTGGATATGGGCCACTCGGCTCTACGGACTCGTCCGAAGGTGGAGCTGAGAGCGAGTGACCGGTAGGCAGAGGAGTGGACTGTGGCGAGGAGTACGTGAAGCCGAAGCGCTGAAGGACCTGCTGCACCATGTGTGACTGAGTCAAGGTAATGGTGCGCTGTGCTCTGTCCCAGGTGATCCGCAAACCAAGATAGCTTGTCAGCTCACCCAGGTCAGTGCACGTGTGTCTCTTCTGCAGCTCGGACTTCACGTGGGCGAGTGCCTCAGTGTCAGCAGAAGCAAAGACGAGGTCGTCTACGTACACGAGAACGTAGAACGGCGGCAGAGTAGTGTCAGTGCGTAAAAACAGAGAAGGGTCAGAAGTGGAAGGAGCAAAACCAAGAGCAGCAAGAGTCGTCCTGAGTGTGTCGTGCCACTCACGGGGTGCCTGGCGGAGACCGTAGACTGGCCGCCGGAGGCTCCACTGGGTACCAGCAGGAAACGACCCAGTGAAGCAAGGTGGGCGGCGCAGCCAGATCTCCTCGTGCAGGCTGCCCTGTAGGAACGCTGTGCTGAAGTCAAGCGAGTGGAGCTCGTAGTCACGCTGAGCAGCAACGTGCAGCAGTACCCGAAGAGTGGTCATCTTTGGGGTAGGGGAGAAGGTCTGAAAGAAGTCAACTCCCTGTCGTTGACTGAAGCCACGTGCAACGTAATGCGCCTTGAAGGCAGGCGGAGAACCCGGCGGCCGCTTCACCCTGAAGATCCACATGCCACTGACGATGTTCACCCCGGTTGGGGGAACCTCGTCTATGTAGGTGCCTGTGGACTTCCAGGAAGCCATCTCGGCGTCCATGGCTGCCTGCCACTGAGAGGAGTAGGGACCCTCTATCAACTCTGCGTAAGAGCGCGGGGTCGGGATGTCTGGTGCATCCGGGTCTCCCTCAGAGGCAAGCAGCATGGACACGAGATGAGGTACAGTAGCGGCAAAGCACTCAAACTCCTCCTGTCTGTCCTCGAGAACGTCCGTGCCAAGAGCACACTCACCCGCGACGGACGGAGGACAGACAGACGCAGACGCAGACTCAGCAACAAGACTAGTGGCGTAGTCTAGGCGACAGGCTGCAGCAAAGTCAACAAGCTCAGTAATAAGAGCAGACGCAGCAGTGAACTCACACAAAGGGTCAGTGACAGCAGTGGCCAGAAAGCGCGTGACAGCTGGACTAGCAGCACGGAGGGAGTCAGACGCAGGGTCCGGACCGGCAGGAAGAGAGGACGCAGGAGGAGACGGCAGAGGGACACGCTGTGGAGCAGTGGAAGGACGCAGAGTCATAGAGTGAGTGCCAGGGACAGGAGGAGGACGCGGACGCGAAGCCCGACCAGCGCGAACAGTACGGACAGGGGACGCAGAACGAGACTCAGGCGACACAGGACGCGACGCAGGCTCACGATGCTCCGTAAGACCTCTAGTCGGTCCAGAGTAAGGAGAAGGACCAGGCAGTGGAGAGGCCGGCTGTAACTGCGACTGGGAGTGGACAGGCGGTGGACTCAAGAAAGGAGGAGGAGGACCAGGAGAAGGCGGGGAACCAAGAACCTGCTGAAGGAGTGGAACGTAGTACGGCCGCGGCCGCGCAGCGCCTCCAGAAACAGCAGAGACAGAACCGGTACCCTCAGCCCCAGGGTCTCCAATCCCAGCAGCACCTCCAGCAGCTCCAGCAGCTCCAGCACCAGCAGCACCTCCAGCAGCTCCATCAGCTACAGTACCAGCAGCACCTCTAGCACCAGCAACACCTCCAGCACCTCCAGCAGCACCTCCAGCAGCTCCAGCAGCACCAGCACCTGCAGCACCTCCAGCACTAGTAGCACCTCCAGCAGCTCCAGCACCAGCAGCACCTCGAGCACCTCCAGCAGCACCTCCAGCAGCTCTAGCAGCACCAGTACCAGCAGCACCTCGACAGCGACGAGAGTACCACTCACGAAGCTGCTGTGGAGAGAGGGGCTCCCGCCGCGACGGGACACCTAGAGCACCACCAGACTCAGCACGCGCAGGCTCAGCACCTCCAGACGCAGTACCCTCAGGCTCCACACGCCCAGGCTCAGCACCCCCAGGCTCAGCACGCCCAGGCTCAGCACCCCCAGTCCCCGCACCCCAAGTCCCCGCACCCGCAGGCTCAGCACCCCTAGCAGCACCTGAGTCGACAGCTACCTCGACCGGCTCGGCAGGGTCTACCTGGGACACACCTGAGGGGGCAGGAGCCTGGGGGGGGAGGGGGACTACCGGGGGAGTACCTGGTGCTAGGAAGAGCGGCGGGGGGGGGAGAGAGGCAGTGCGGTAGGGAAAGAGATGGTAGTATGACACCGACTCGTCAAACGTGACGTCCTGAGAGGCCAGAACACGACGCGAGGTGGGGTGGTAGAACTGCCACCCGGGTGCGTCAGGAGGGAAGCCAAGGAAGACACAGGGAATAGCACGGGGGGACAGCTTGTCCGCTGAAGTATCGCGGACAAAAGCTCGAGATCCCCAGACACGGAACGCGGACGCATCGCCAACCTTCCCCGTCCACCTCAGAATAGGTGTGATCTCCGGAAAGGAGACACGAGGCTGAAGGTTGACCTGATGCGCAGCGTACTGAACCGCGAACGGCCACAGAATATGGGGAGCAGCCGCATGGATCATGGACGTACGAGCGACGTCCATGACCATGCTAATGTGGCGCTCAGCAATCCCATTTTGCTGTGGAGAGGCCGGAAGTATGAACGTCTGGCGGATGCCCTCCGCCTGACAGAAGGCCCTCAGGAGGTCTGAGGAAAACTCACCACCTCTATCTGAGTGCAGACGCAGAACAGGAAGGTCCAAGCCGAATCTCTCGCTGAGCTGGCGACGAGCACCGCGGATCCAGTCGATCAACACCTCAGGGACCTCACCCTTGCTGCGCAAGGGGAAGACTGTGGTGTAACGCGAGTAGTCGTCAACGACCAGCAGGAAGTAACGCCCGTGACCCTGTCCACGGACGCGGGCTGGGCCCCACACGTCCATGTGAAGAGTCTGCAGAGGAGCCTTAGTCGGAGGGAACGTGGAGGAGTGAGGAGCGGCGCGCTGCCGGCCCTCGACACAAGGAACACAGGTAGGGGCAGGCCCCGGAAGAAGGGGAGGGAGGGACCGGGGTAGACCCGAGACAAGGGAACGGGAGGCCATACCTCGAAGACGAGGCAGGGAGGGGTGACCAAGGCGGTGGTGCCAAAGGAGAGTCTCGTGCGACAGAGGACGACACGAGCAGGGGGCAGACGCAGGACTAGACCTGGACGCGGCAGCAAACACCTGACTAGACGCGGCTACCTGACCAGACGCAGAGACCGGAGGAGACGCAGTAATCAGTGTGTACAGACTCGACCCTGGCCGACGGGTGAACGTGGCCAGGTGGCGGCCCGTCCGAGAGCAAGTGCAGTGGGTCACACGCTGACCTCCAGGGGCGAACTGGTCAACCCACGCATCCTGGAGGTCAGCTCCACTCACCAGGTTCGTAGAGAACGAGGGGAGGTGGAGTCCCGACAGCAAGCCCGACGGGGCCGCAGGACAAGGTAGAACCGTGGAAGAGTGCGCAAGGACTGGGCCCCCAGAGGGGTCAGCAAGGAAGACTGCGACGGGCCGATTGAGCGGTGTGAGTGTGGTGCTATCTCTAAAGAAAGAGCGCGAAGCACCAGAGTCAAGTGTGAAAGTGTGCAAGGCCTCAGTAGGTGCAGTACCAGAGAGAGCAGACTCACCAGCACCTGGAGCAGCAGACTCACCAGTACCTGGAGCAGCAGACGAACTAGCACCTAGAGCAGCAGCCTCAAACTGGGCACGATCATGCCAGCGAGGGAGCTCAACAGCGTCAGGAAACTGGGCACGCCAGGCGTCAGTCAAGCGACTGAAGCAGCACTGCGTAGAGTGTGGCAGCCCACACGCCTCCCCACGACGAGTGCCGGTGCGAAGAACGTAAGTGCATGGACCAGCACCCCCAGACCTCCCACGCCCAGCGTACCACTCACGAAGCTGCTGGGCCGACGGGGTCTCACGGGAGCGCGGCTGCTGCTAGCGCTGGCTACCACCAAAGCCTCCACGCTGCGCGGCTGCACCTCGACCAGCACCACCGCCGCCGCCACCGCCACCACCGCTGCCGCTGCCTCCACCACCACTGCCGCTGCCTCCACCACCTCCACTGCTGCCTCCACCACCTCCACCGCCGCCACTGAAGCCCCCACTCCCGGTGCCACCCCCACCTCCACCGCCACCCCCTCCGCCTCCTCCACCGCCTCCACCGCCGCCCCCGCTGCCCCCTCCACCACCCTTGCTCCCCTTGCCATTGCTGTTGCGGCGCCTCCCACTAGGGGCAGACGCAGCTCCGACCTCCTCAGTGCCAACGAGGTCGACAGCAGAAGCAGAAGCAACAGAGGGGAGAAGGGGGACAGGGGAACACCCCTCAAAGAAAGAGGTGCGACGGTCACCGCGAGAAGCACCTACAGCTAAGATACTCTTCTCAGCTGTAGCAAGGCGCTCCTCTAGCAGGTCGACAGTCAGCTCGGTGGGGCAAAGGGAGAGAAAGTGGTCCCTTACTGAAGAAAGGGAGTCAGGGAGGCGGGTGACTAGGTAGTAAAGGGTGATGTACATGGGGGGGGGGATCTTGGCACAGAACTCAGCGGGAAGGGCAGCGCGGTAGCGGGCGTCACTAGTGCAGAGGTGAGCAACGAGGTCAGCGACTGTAGCAAAGGCGGCAAGGTCAGGGAAAAGGTACGGCAGCATGAGGCGGCTGAGGGCAGCAGTGGCAGGGGAGGAGTAGCGCGCAACTACAGCGTCGTACAAAGACTGAGCAGTCTTGTACTGGCCAAAATGCGCTCGCTCAGCAGGCGGTTGGTGACCACGAACAGCAAGACGAGAAACAGCGTCACGAGTGGTCCACTACGAGCAAACCGTACTGTCAGCAGTGGCAGCAGGAGCAGTAGAGACACCGGACGTGTGATCGAAAAGAGCTACCCCATCTCTAGAGTCACACTAAAGAAAGAGCTGCAGGTCGTCAACCCACACGTCAAAGTCAACTGCACGCCCCTCAGCATCAAAGGTGAGAACAGTAGGGCTAGCCATAGCAGCAGTAGAAGGTGTAGCAGCAGTAGCAGCAGTAGCAGCAGAGGCAATAGGGGAGTGCAGGGCAGTGCGGCTCAGTAGGGCGGCGCGGCTCGGTAGGGCGGCGCGGCTCGGCAGATCGGCGCGGCTCAACGGGCGGCGCGGCTCGGCTAGGCGGCGCGGCTCGGCTGGGCGGCACGGCTCGGCTGGGCGGCGCGGCTCGGCAACTGGCGGCGCGGCGCAGCAGGGCGGCGCGGGTGCTTACCAGGGGCGGGTGCAGGGACGGGCCGCGACAGCAGGGGCCGCGACAGCTGAGGGCGCGCCAGAAGAGGCCGCGTCAGCAGGGGCCGCGACAAAAGGGGCCGCGCCGAGGCGGCGACGGCAGGGGCCGCGACAGCAGGAGGGGGGGCCGCGACAGCAGGGGCCGCGCCAACAGGGGTTGCGCCAGCATGGGGCCGCGCCAGCAGGGGGGTCGCGTCAGCAGGGGCCGCGTCAGCAGGGCCGGGCCGTGGCAGCAGGGGCCGCGCTAGTAGGGGTGGCGACGGCAGGTGGCCGCGACAGCAGGGGGCCGCGTCAGCAGTGGGGCCGCGTCAGCAGGGGCCGTGTCAGCAGGGGCCGCGCCTGCAGGGGGCGGCGTCAGTAGGGGCCGCGCCAGCAGGGGGCCGCGTCAGCAGGGCCACGCCAGCAGGGGCCGCGTCAGCAGGGGGCCGCATCAGCAGGGGCTGCGTCAGCAGGGTCCGCGTCAGCAGGGGCCGCGCCAGCAGGGGGGCGCGCCAGCAGTAGGGGCCGCGACAGGCTAGGGCCGCGTCAGCAGTAGGGGCCGTGACGGGTGCCAAAGGGGCCACGACGGGCAGGGCGCGATGTGCGCTTCGGGCAGGGCAGGAAAAAAAAAAAGGTTGTGGTGGGCCCTTCAAAAAAAACGTTCCCACTAGGGAACCTGCTCAGAATACCATGTTAGACTGTGAGCGACTGAATGACTGAACTAGAAAGCAGGTGGGTACATATGGGAAACCTAAAAGTGTTGTACCCTATACAAACTACCCCACTACAGCATAAACAGATTATAGCATATAAGTTTGACAGTCGGCCCTGGCGTAGGAGGCGCTGGAGCTGCCTGAGCTGGAGTTGGAGGCACTGGAGCTGTTAACCCTTGCGCTGGAGGTGCTGGAGGCACTATGCGGCCGCGACCGTACTTCGTTCCCCTGCTTCAGCAGATTCTTGGTACCCCGTCTTCTACCGGCCTTACTCCTCCTCTCCTGTGTCCTCCGCCTGACCAGTCGCAGCCGCCGTTACAGCCCGCCTCCCCACTACCTGCTCCCTCTCCTTACACTAAGCAGTCCGGCGGTCTTACAGAGCTTCGTGAGCCTGCGTCTCGTCCTGACTCGCCTGTTCGCACTGCTCATCGTGCTCCTCGTTCGCGTCCTCCTCCTGTCCCCGGCACGCACGCTATGGCACTCCGTCCTTCCTCTGTTCCACTGCGTGTTCCTCTGCCTGCTCCTCCTGAGTCCTCTCTTCCTTTCGTCCCAGACCCTGAGTCTGACCGCGCTCGTGCTGCTAGTCCCATTGTCTCTCGTCTCCTTACCACTGCTGTCACAGACCCTTCTTTTGAGTCTGTTGCTGGGTCTGCTCTCGTTGCTGAGCTGCTTGACTTTGCTGCTGCCTGTCGTCTAGACTACGCCACTACTCTTGTTGCTGAATCTGCGTCTGCCAGTCCTCCGTCTGTCGGGGGTGAGTGTGCTCTTGGCACGGACATCCTTGAGGACAGGCAGGAGGACTTTGAGTGTCTTGCAGCTGCTGTACCTCGTTTTGCTTCCATGCTGCTTGCCCCTGAGGGAGACCCGGATGCTCCAGACATCCCGACCACGTGCTCTTACGCAGAGGCGATTACGGGTCCTTACTCCTCTCAGTGGCAGGCAGCCATGGATGCTGAGATGGCATCCTGGAAGACCATTGGCACCTACGTCGACGAGGTTCCCCCACCTGGGGCGAACATAGTCGATGGCATGTGGATTTTCAGGGTGAAGCGGCCGTCAATTTCTCCGCCTGCCTTCAAGGCGCGTTACGTTGCTCGAGGTTTCAGTCAGCGACAGGGAGTTGACTACTTCCAGACCTTCTCCCCCACCCCGAAGATGACTACTCTTCGGGTGTTGCTGCACGTCGCTGATCAGCGTGACTACGAGTTGCACTCTCTGGACTTCAGCACAGCTTTCTTGCAGGGCTGCCTGCACGAGGAGATCTGGCTGCGCCGACCACCTGGTTTCACTGGGACGTTTCTTGCAGGTACCCAGTGGAGCCTCCGGTGGCCAGTCTACGGTCTCCGCCAGGCGCCTCGCGAGTGGCACGACACACTGAGGACTATGCTTGCGGCTCTTGGGTTTGCTCCTGCTACTGCTGACCCGTCGCTGTTTCTACGCATCGACACCTCGCTGCTGCCTTTCTACGTCCTCGTCTACGTCGACGACCTCGTCTTTGCCTCTGCGGACACTGAGGCACTGACCCTTGTGAAGTCCGAGCTACAGAAGAGACACACCTGCACTGACCTGGGTGAACTGCGCAGCTACCTTGGCCTGCAGATCACTCGGGACAGAGCACGGCGCACCATCACACTGACTAAGTCACACATGGTGCACCAGGTCCTTCAGCGCTTGGGCTTCCAGCTCTCCTCGCCACAGCCCACTCCTCTGTCTACCAGCCACTCGCTCTCAGCTCCACCTTCGGACGAGTCCGTAGAGCCGAGTGGTCCGTACCCAGAGCTTGTGGGTTGCCTCATGTACCTGATGAGTTGCACACGACCTGACCTCGCGTACCCTCTCAGCCTTCTCTCTCGCTACGTGGCTCCCGGTAGGCACCGAAAGGTGCACTAGGATGCTGCGAAGAGGGTACTGCGTTACCTGTGCAGTACGTCAGGCATGGGGCTCGTGCTTGGAGGACGGGGTCCAGTTGTTCTCACCGGTCACGACTTAGCTACGCAGCGGTCGTCACAGGGTTACACCTTTAGTCTTGGTTCTGGCTCTGTGTCGTGGCGGTCTACCCATTCGTCTTCGGTTCTCAGCTCCAGTTGTGAGGCTGAGATCTACGCCGGGGCTATGGCTGCTCAGGAGCTCCGGTGGCTGACCTACTTGCTGACCGACTTGGGAGAGCAACTTCGTTCGCCTCCAGTTCTGTACGTAGACAACAAGGCCATGATTGCCTTATGTCAGGAGCACAGACTGGAGCACAGAACGAAGCACATCGCTCTGCGATACTTCCTTGCTCGAGAGTTGCAGCAGCGTGGCCAGCTTCGTCTCGCGTGCATGGCCACTCGGGCCAACACTGCTGATGTCTTCACCAAGGCACTTCCGCCTGGTGATCATCAGCGCTTTGTTACTCTGTTAGGCGTTGTGCCCACTTTGCCTCACTTTCTTACTGCTTGACTCTGCTTGTACTGGATCTATATATATACCTGCATGCTTGCACTTGCTAGGGTATGATCACCGTATTGTTTGTTCTCTTTATATAACTCTGCATGTGAACTGGCCTTGTGGCCCTTTGCTTGTGCTCAGACTGTGTGGTGACTTTGTGATCCACCCTGAGCTTGCTTTGCTTTTCTTGACTGGTCTTGTGACCACTTGTTCTCCCCCACTTTGCCTATGCGGGTGTGTCAGAACATTATAGCTTATACATTTGTGTAGGCTGTAGTGGGGTAGGTCATAAGGGGTACAACCCAATTATGGTTATAGTACTTGTACCCAACACTTTCATAGTTCATTCATTCTCGTTCATTATTTTGACAGTACGTAGTCTCTGACGCGCCGAAATAGAAGCCGCGATCGGCTCGAAGCGCGCCCGAAGCCTTGCACACCACGCATCCCACGTGCTGTACTGGGCTGTCTCGCAAAATGAACTCTTGGTGACGGCTGGGCCCGTGGGCCCTTCCTCTTGCGACGGTAGCTCGTAGGCGCGTGGCGACGTCACGATGATTCGCCACCAGTCCATGGCGGGGCCTCTCAGCAGCGAAACGGCGTAGCGAATCTTCGCTGCGTTCGACTCGACGTAATTCGCGTCGAAAAACACGTTCATCGTCAAGACCCACGATTGAACCGTCACACCTCCACGTTGGCTTGGATCGAAACAGGGCGGGCGCTGCGGCTTGAGTGGCATTGTTGCCATGATGTCGTGGTTGCCGCTTGTTGCTGCAAACTCCACGTGCCGACGAGCTTCACGAGGCTCGCGTGGGCTTGGTGCGGCCCTATTTCTCTCCATGCCAGGCATTGAGTGAGTGGCGCCATCGCTGGCTACGCTTTAGCGTTGTCCCACGCTGTCGTTCTGTGTCGGGGTGCCTGATGAGATGATGATCGGCTCCTCTGACTGTGCAGGTGCATTGGTTGGTGCTGGTGCATTCACTGTCGATTGCTGGCGAGCGGAGTCGCGTTCTGCCGTGAGTGTAGCAATTTCGAGGGCCGAATCTTCGAGTTGACGCACGAGACGGTCGAGCTGCACTTGCGTCAGTATCGCGAGAGTGATTTCAGCCATGGCGGGGGTGTCGGGCAAGCTTAGCGAGAGCCTCTGTCGTGGCCGTGCGTGCTTACGAGAGAGCACTACGAGCGGCGGTGCTTGGTCGCAGAGAGACATCTACCCCCCCCCCAAAATTGAGATAGTGGGGAAGCGAAGGTGTGAGTGCGGTCAGAGAGAAGATCGTAGGCTCTGAATACCGAATGTTACGAGTGCAATTGAGTGAGCGAGCGAGGATTGCACTATCGAGATAATAGTACAATGAGCGAAGGATTGAGCAAAGAATATATAGCGAAGCTACAGTGGTAACGGTAACGTGTGGAAAATGGGGTGCGCGACGGGCCTAGCGCCGAGGTTGGGGATTGTCGAGGCGGAGGTCCGGAGCGCGGGTTACCAACCGAACCGTGAGGTTAGGTCGCGTCGTGAACAGTGGTGGGAATAGTGTCGAGGCGAATATCGCGAGTGGTAATGGATTATTATGGGGTGCTGTTGGCGGGAAACGATGTACGCGCTGAGCAGGGACGCGAAGTAAGGAAAATGAATTTTCCTTACTATCTGCCACCACACCAAATCACTCGTCTTGCATCCAAAAATATGAACATTTCTAATCCCGTCAAATAATTATCCTGGGGGCGAGCGTGACCCGTGTGGCTCGGAAACGATGGATGTTGACAAATTCGGTGGTTGTCGATGATCCTCCTCCGATTTGTTCCATTTGATTTGAGGCGTAGCTCCAGAGTTCGGATTCGACTGTCTACGAATCAACAGCATGTGCTAGCTCCCCCTCCTCTCCACTTCCGCCGATTCTGTGGATTTCCAGAACCTATCGCAGGCCCCGTCGTTTGGGGTATGTACGTGAATATGTGGCTCCCGTTCCTTCTATAGAGAATTTCTAACCAATGGGGCTCAGTCTGAAATATCACATTCACTGTTTTTCCTCCAAGCTCGCGGGAGTCACGAACGAGCCACAATCATCTTGCCCGAGTCATTTTGCCTGCGGCCAATATCATTGATACTCAAATTATGCCTGGAGCGGTTTACATTCGTACTCAGTCGACATGGTCGTGGTATAGTACTTACAAGTACTGGTTAATTAGGTTACAAGTACAAATATGAAACAATATCGCTAGAAACACTTCACCAGCACATACCCCTGAAAACGGAACAAGATATAAAATAAAACCCTTATATAGCCCTGACACACTTTGGGAAAATCAACCCTAGACACGGGAAGCCATCCAGTGTTTAGGATTGATGCCTTCCCTTTTTGCCTGCGTTTCTCCATTGGTTAATTTATATGTTGTTCTTTATGGAAGTCGCGGTCTGACGCAAGGGCGCGTGAATAAAAATTATATGGTAGCCCATGTCAGGCCGCTTCTGCGTGTTGTGGGCTACGCATTCACCTCGAAACCTCGACACAACCTTGCGTATTTTTGTTCGGTAGCCTCGTTCTGTTTTTGTCCCATCTCAACAGTGTGCTTATCATGAAAAGTGTGATTCAAAAGCAAGAACCAATCGGCGATGAGCGAGGTGAATGCACAGTTCACATAGTACAGAATGCCCGAGCGAGGTGCCAGCCGTCTTTCCTGTGCAGAATAAACGAGCGACTACAAGTTAGATTTTTTGTCGATTCAAGCATAACCGTAGGTTTCAAACTGTCAGAGTTCGTAGTGAGCGGCGTTTCGTACACCCTAAAAACTTCCCTTTTGGGCTGAGAAAAAATACGGCGGCATGATGCAGCGCGATGAATAGTGCATATCCAGCTCCAACAAGGCGATCATGGGTAGTGAGAGTCTGTACTGTCTATTGTCGCTGTTGCTTCAAGAGTCTCACATCCAGGGCCGTTTATTCCTACTAGAACTCTGTCATTGTCCCTATCTTGCGGCCTATCATACAGGTTCGCATTGAGACGAGGTCGTTTCAGAACGTTTAGTGGACAAATTCTTCCGTTTCGCCTCTAACTAAACGTCAGGTCGTTGAGTAAACGACTTTTTAGTAGCAGCGCAAATCAGCAGCCATGACAACATTTCGACATGGCTTTCTCCTTGCGGTTCTGCTGCTGCTCGTCGTCAGTGTTCTCCCACCCACGATAAACGCAGCACGATTAATTCCGGCGCCGTCTACTTGCGGGTGTGTTCTCAACGTTACAACTTCTGTGTCGCTTCTCTCAAAAAGCACCCTCCCGCTCCATTTCTTCCCACCCAACTCCTTCCCTCTATTCACCAACCCTCCGCTCGCTTTCCCTCCCGTTCGTCCACAAGAAAACCAATCGATTGTTCCTCTCCTCCCCCACCGCCAGCCAATCCCGACTTCTCCCCATGGGTCCTCAAGCCGCATTCCTTACCCTCTTTCTCTTCGCCGTTTTCGTGAATGTCCGCAGCAAGCTCCGTTGGCCCGAGGTGGTGGGGATGGAGGGAACCAAGGCTCGCAATTACATTCTTGTCTCGGAGCCGCAGTGCCGCTGGGACGTGAAACTCATCCCTGCCAACGGATATACCACCGGCGAATGTCGCCGAAACCGAATCCTAGTTTTTCTCGACAATCGTGGGCTTGTCCGGATGGTGCCAGTAACATGCGTTAAGCCTCCACAAAGATAACTCCCAGTACCTCTGTTCTGAGACGTGCCTCACTCTTAGGGATGTAAGGGGCTGGTTGACAACGAGCTGAAGCCAACATTCTTAGTGGCCCAGTGAAGTGAACCCAACCATTTGCCTCATTTGCAGGATGTGATTGTATGCACTCTAGTGTAGTACTATGGCCATTTGTTAAACATGCAGCATATCCCTGCATTAGAGTTGTTTTTCACTTAGGGATGGTGGTTTCCACGTTTGTCGCACAAATGCCATGATGTACAGATAGCACGTAGTTCAGGGAAGCCAGCAATCATATCATGCCGTTGGGCTACAATGACTTAGTGAAAGTAACCTGGCCTGCCAACGCCGTCAGCGGCACGGGTGCATGTGCAGCACACAGCGGTCCAGTACAGCTGCCCCGTCAGCACACAGCGGTAGTACAGCTGTCCTGTTGCCACAGACTAAGTCCACGAGAGTGTGCCCTGTGGGTTGGGGAGGGGGAAAGGGGGGGGAGGGTGAGTTGAGGAGAGAGTGGGTGGGGATGAGAGATGATTATTTCGGACAGTGTCACCTCGTGCCGCAGAGTGGGCAGACGGCGTGTGAGTGGGCAGACGGGGTGTGAGTGAGCAAACGGGGTGTGAGTGAGCAGACAGGGTGTGAGTGAGCAGACGGGGTGCGAGTTAGCAGACGGGATGCGAGTGGGCAGACGGGGTGCGAGTGGGCAGAGGGGATGCGAGTGGGAAGACGGGGTATGAGTGAGCAAATGGGGTGTGAGTGAGCAAATGGGGTGTGAGTGAGCAAATGGGGTGTGAGTGAGCAAATGGGGTGTGAGTGAGCAAATGGGGTGTGAGTGAGCAAATGGGGTGTGAGTGAGAAAATGGGGTGTGAGTGAGCAAATGGGGTGTGAGTGAGCAAATGGGGTGTGAGTGAGCAAATGGGGTGTGAGTGAGCAAATGGGGTGTGAGTGAGCAAATGGGGTGTGAGTGAGCAAATGGGATGCGAGTGGACATGCTGTGGTGCGCTCAGCCATCGCAGGGCTCCTCCATCCATCCTAACCCACCACCATCACACCCCACTGCAACGTACCGCACCACGAGTGAAGCCCCGCACAGTGACGTGCAACAGTGGCAGCGGTGTACAGGTGGACGCGCGTGGCGCGTGGAGGAGACGAGTCCACCTGCATGCCTCCCGTCTTCCCTGCAGCTTTGTCCCGCATCTGCCACTCTCACACGCCACTCGCACACGCCACTCGCACACGCCACTCTCACACGCCACTCGCACACGCCACTCTCACACGCCACTCGCACACGCCACTCTCACACGCCACTCTCACACGCCACTCGCACACGCCACTCGCACCTGCCACTTCCACACGCCACTCACACACGCCACTCGCACGCGCCACTCTCACGCGCCCAGTCGCACGCGCCACTCGCACGCGCCACTCGCACACGCCACTCGCACGCGCCACTCGCACACGCCACTCGCACAAGTGACTCGCACACGCCACTCGCACACGCCACTCGCACACGCCACTCGCACACGCCACTCGCACACGCCACTCGCACGCGCCATTCGCACCTGCTGCGCTCACTTGCTCCGTGCAGTCGAGCGCAAGCCTGCACCACCCCACGTCTTGATAAGACGTGATGCATGTCCTCTCCCCCGGCCTATCCCTCCCCCGCCCTGTCCCCTCCCCCGCCCTGCCTCTCCCCCGCCTGGTCCCCCCTGTCCGCGCGCCCATCTGCAGCTGCATCGCCCGTGAGCGCCACTGCTGCTGCGCGCCTGCCGTAGCTTCCCGCGCCGTGGCCGCCCGCGTATTGGCTTCCTGCGCGCTCATTCGCAACCTTCCCGCCCGCTGCGCCGCTACTTTTACCTTTCGCGGCGTGCGCGTTCCCGACAGCCCGTCCGCGCCCCTCCCAGCCGCGGGGTCGTCTTGGCGGCGGACATAACGCGGGAAGCGCGGAAGCCGCAGACGCGGAAAATTGCTGCGGGGGGAGCGGATGGGGGACGACGAAGCGGCGACTGGCCGCGGATAGGGAGGAGTACCCGCAGCGGCGAGCGAGGCGCCGATCAGTCGCGAGGGCGAGAGTCGCTGCCGTCGCCATCATCATCGGCGCTGCGCTGCGCTGCGCTGCCGCGACGACTATGATAATAGTAGCGTCGGCGACAGTCGCTGTTGGCTGAGCGTGCGGCGCAGCTGATCGCGAGCGGCTCTGGCGCTCTCATGCTGCCGCTGCCGCTGTTGTGAAACGATTTTCGCTGGAGATTGTCGCGATGGCAACAGACGACGCTCCTCTTTTCTCCGCGATCGCGGGCTCGTAACGAAGGGGTACACATAATTGATTTGCCGCATCCCAAAATGTGTGAGGTCGGGGTGGGATGCTTGCGAGCGAGTACCTTGAGTTCATCGGACATTGAGGCTAGGTGGACTTCATGGTGGGAAACTCAGCAGTGGCTGTCCGGGTGTTCTGTATCATCAAAGGTTCGCTTGAACATGTACATGCACGCATGTTCAGGCAAGAAGGATTCCGAACGCCGTTCAGAATACAGAAATGCACGAGTGCTGGGTCAAAAGTCGGTATTTTCGCATGGCGACAGTAACGAAGGTTGGTAACAAACCAAGGTCGAACTGTTTTTTGAACCTGACATTATTTGGACGCGCCCTAAAGATCACAAGCTGGGTCACTTACCAGGCCCATGCAATTCCAATGCCGTCTCTTGCCCACAGATGCTCCCGTCCACATACTACACGCTTCGAGCTTGGAGGGTCATGTGTTACGAGTGCAATGGAGTGAGCGAGCGAGGGTTGCACTATCGAGACAAGATACAATGAGCGAAGGAATGAGCGAAGAATATATAGCGAAACTATAGTGGTAACGGTAACGTGGAAAAATGGGGTGCGCGACGGGCCTGATGCCGAGGTTTGGGGAACTGTCGAGGCGGAGGTCCGGAGCGCGGGTTACCAACCGAACCGTGTGGTTGGGTCGCATCGTGAACAGTGGCGGGAATGGTGTCGCGGCGAATGTCGCGGGTGGTAACGGGATATTGTGGGGTGCTGTCAGTGTTGTACGCACTGAGCAGAAACGCAAAGTAAGGAAAATGAATTTTCCTTACACTACCCCCCCCTCAAGGAGGCCTCCTTTACGAGAGCGCGTGTATATCCCGGAAATTTCTGCTGCGCAAGTAGTCGTTGAGGACGGGGTGGTTTTCGATTTTGTCCAGGGGAACCCAGTTGTCCTCGGTGGGTGTGCGGTCTCTCCAGCGTATTAAAAATTCGACCCTTCGGGCTCCTTGTGGGTCACGAACTCGGTGGCTCAGAATGGCATGATGACTGGCTCGGTCGGTGGTCGGATCATGCTGGTTGGGCGATGTCGGGCCAGTTGGCTGGTGGATGGGATGTAGGGGCGAAGTAGGCTGACGTGGAAGGAGGGGCTGACGTACCAGTCAGCGGGGAGGAGGAGGTGGGCGGTGACCGGTGTGACCATAAGGCTGATGCGGAACGGCCCACAATATCGGGGGCGGAGTTTCGGAGTTATGGGCAGGCGGAGGTTTTGAGTGTCGAGTAGAATTAAGTCGTCGGGTTGGTAAGTGACTGGTCGGCGGTGTCGGTCTGCGTTGCGCTTAGCGATAACGTTCGCCTTTTTAATTGCGTCTGCTGCCCTGGTCCGAGCTTCCTGTAAAATTTCCGCGAACTGTTGCACTCGTGGCACTGGGTTGTCGGGATTCGGGGTCATGAGTACTGTAGGGTCTTGTCCGGATGGCGAGTTGTTGTACGCGAATTCGATTAGTGGAAGTTGCTGTTCCCAGGTGGTGGGGTCGTCGCACGTGGCCCGGATTAACTGTTCCATGGTCTGGTTTGTCCGTTCTGTCTGTCCGTCGGTTTCGGGGTGGTACGAAGAACTGAACTGCAGCCTCGTGCCGAACTGCTGCCACAGGTTCCGCCAGAAATTGCTGGTAAACTTCGTATCTCGGTCGCTGATTATCGCTGCTGGTATCCCGTGTAATCGAACAACGGTTGCGATGAAGAGGCGGGCCGTTTCTTCGGCTGTGATTGATTTCTTGCATGCTGCGAAATGTGCCATTTTCGTCAGTCGATCGACGACGACCAGGATCGCGTCGTTCCCACTCGCACCCGCCGGTAACCCCGTGACGAAGTCCATTCTCACCTGCTGCCAAGCACGCTCTGGGGGTGGTATCGGCTGCAATTGTCCTGCCGGCCGCTTCCGTGATGATTTCATGACCTGGCAGGTGGGACACGATGCCACGTGTCGTTGCACGTCGGTCAACATTTCGGGCCAGTAGTAGTACCGTTGCAGCTGCTGCCATATTTTCTCTACTCCGAAATGCCCTGAGGTAACTCTGTCGTGTGCCTCCTGCAACAGTAATTCCCGTAGAAGTGTGTAGCCCGGTACCCAGATGCGATCGGTGCCGGCTTTTACGTAATAGACTCCTCTTGCTGCTGCAAACTGCTGCGAGTTTCCGCCTGTAAAAAATGGATCAGTTTGGTAACCGTGGGTAAATAGGTCTGTTAACAGTGGGCTGGTCTGGGCGAGTAGTATGGCGTGAACTTGGGCTGTGGGTCGGGTTAATGCATCGGCGATGTTCGATACCCCTTTTTTGTAGGTAACCGTGTAGTGAAAATTCGACTCGAGGTAGTCGAGCCAGCGGATTTGTCGTGGGTTGAGGTGGGGTTGTGCGCGGAGGTACTGTAGTGACTTGTGATCTGTCCGTACTGTCACGTCGGCGCCGGTCAAGTAACAGCGCCACACTTTGAATGCATGCACGATCGCAAGCATTTCGCGATCGTGTATCGGATAATTCTTCTCGGGCGGATGCAGCTTTCGTGATTCGTAGGCGATGGGCTGTAACCCGTTGCCGAAGTCGTGTAGCAGTACGGCGCCGATGGCGATGTCGCTTGCGTCAGTAACCACTTCGAATGGGCGGTGTGGGTCGGCGATGCGTAGTACGGGCGGTGAACAGAGAACAGTTTTTAGGGTGGAGAAGGCAGTATGCTCTTTCTCCCCCCACGTAAAAGTGACCCCATTCCTTAGCAAGTCCGTAAGCGGGGCCATTAAGCGTGCCATGTCGGGGACGAACCGGCGCACGTAATTAACAAAACCCAAAAAATTCTGGAGTTCTGTGATATTCGTCGGGGGGTGCCACGCTTTTACCGTGTCCAATTTCTTCGGGTCGATTTCTACGCCAGCCTCCGAAATAACGTGCCCCAAAAACTCTAGCCTATCCTGAAAAAACTCGCACTTGGAACCCTTTGTCAGTAGTCTGTGTTTGCCTAGAACTGTAAATACTGCTTCTAAATCTTCTAAGTGCTGCTGCTTATCCCGACTGTAGACGAGGATGTCGTCGAGGTAGATGATTACGCATTTATGTAAGAGTGGCCTAAATGCCTCGTTCATCGTCATCTGAAAAGTCGCCGGTGCGTTGGTCAGCCCGAAAGGCATCACCGTATATTCGAACGACCCGTACCTAGTCCTAAAAGCTGTTTTGGCGCAGTCCGACGGTTCGACCCTAATTTGGTGGTAACCTCCCCGTAAGTCGATTTTCGAACAGACTCGCGCTGTTCGCAGTTGATCTATCAGTTCGTCAGCTCGGGGGATGGGGTATCGTGATTTAACTGTAACCCTGTTCAGTGCTCGGTAGTCGATACACATGCGAAACCCGCCGCCCTTTTTCGGTGTGAACAGTATCGGTGCGGCGAATGGCGATGAGCTCGGTCGGATGAATTTTTTCTCTAACAAGTAATCTAACTGCTTCCTTAGCTCGTCAAGCTCGGGCTGTGTCAGTCTGAACTGTCGCTGTACGGTTGGCTGTGCCCCGGGCTCTAATTCTATTCGGTGATCGTGCGCCCGCTGAGGTGGCAGCCCCTCGGGTAGGTCATCGGGGAAGATCCCCGGGAATCGTTTCAACAGGTCCTGTAGTCCCGATGGTACTGCTTCCAGTAGTTTCTGAAAATCACTTGGTTTGTCCGCTTCTTCCACTATCGCGATATCTACCGCGTACACGTCAGCTCCAGCGGCGACAGCCCGTTTCATCGTGATGGCGTTAACGTGGACCGTTGAAGACTCAGGCGACTGCCAGCGAGGTAGCTCCACCCAGTTACCGCTACTTCGCACAGTGCAGCTGCCTGTCGTCCAGTCGATTCGCGGGTTGTATCGCCGCAGCCAATCACGTCCCAGTAAAATGTCGTGCCCATCCAATGTCGTCGCGAGCATTTCCTGTGTAAAACCGAAATTCCCCCCACAGCGGACTTTTACTCTTTCCACTTTCTCCCGTATGGCCAGTGGCGTTCCGTCAACTAAGCGTGCGTCGATCTCTGGTAAGCACCGACTAAGTGTTAGTTGCAACTTCCTTGCAGTCGCGGTATTAACTAAGCTGTGACTTGCACCTCCGTCTATAAAAATCTTCACTGCTGCTCCCTGTATTTTCCCGTGAATCAGTACTGGGCAATCCGTCGCTGTACCCTCCTTATTCGTCTGAGCCCGATCGATATCGTGAATCGGTACTGTGACTCGGTGAGGGTCGGTGAAGTTGGGCGAGCAGGCAGTCTTGTCAGTAGTTGGCCCAACTTCTACTGACTGCTGGCGTTTCCCGGCCTCTAAGACTCTCGCCCCTGCTCTGTTCCACGGCGCCTTAGCTCCTCTGGACATTCACTTTTGCGATGGCCCGGCCTATTGCAAGCAAAGCAGCGCCCCTTAAATGGCGCGGCAGCTGCATTCGTCGCAACGGCGTGTACGGTGGCGTGCTCGGTCGGTCCCTGAGGACGTTGTCCGTAGTAGGACCCCGGTCTCGGTCGCCGTAGGATGTCTATTTTCTCGGCGAGCGCGAGGATCTCGTTGAAATTCGAGAACCCGCGTAGCATAATTTCGTGCGATATGTCCGGCTTTAGCCTTCCGACGTAACGGTCCATCCGCTCCGCCTCGTGCATATAGCCGACTTGTTCGCATAGTGCGAGAAAACCGCTAGTGTAATCTTGAACCGATCCGAGCTGCCGCCAAGTGCGCAGCTTCTGACGCGCCGAAATCAAAGCCGCGATTGGCTCGAAACGCGCTCGAAGCCCTGCGCACCACGCATCCCACGTGCTGTACTGGGCTGTCTCACAGAATGAGCTCCAGGTGACGGCTGGGCCCGTGGGCCTGTCTTCTTGCGACGGTGGCTCGTAGGCGCGTGGCGATGTCACGATGACTCACCACCAGTCCATGGCAGGGCCCCTCAGCAGCGAAACAGCGTAGCGAATCTTCGCTGCGTCCGACTCGACGTAATTGGCGTCGAAAAACACGTTCATCGTGAAGACCCACGACTGAACCGTCGGACCCCCACCTTGGCTCGGGTCGAAACAGGGCGGACGCTGTGGCTTGAGTGGCATTGGTGCCGTGATGGCATATTCGCCACTTGTTGCCGCAAATTCCACGTGCCGACGGGACTCGCGGGGCTCCCGTGGGCTTGGTGTGGTCCTGTTCCTCTCCATGCCAGGCATCGAGTGAGCGGTGCCTTCACTGGCTGCGCCTGAGCGCTGTCCCACGCTGTCATTCTGTGTCGGTGTGCCGGAGGAGATGATAATCGGCTCCTCCGACTGTGCATGTGTTGGTGCTGGTGCGTTCACCGTTGATTGTTGGCGGGCGGAGTCGCGTTCCGCTGTGAGTGTGGCGATTACAAGCGCCAATTCTTCGAGTTGGCGCATGAGTCGATCTAGTTGCTCCTGCGTCAGTGTCGCGACGTTGAGTTCTGCCATGGCGGGGGTGTCGGGCAAGCTCAGCGAGAGCCTCTGTCGTGGCCGTGCGTGCTTACGAGAGAGCACTACGAGCGGCGGTGCTTGATCGCTGAGAGACGTATACCCCCCCCAAAAAAAATGATAGTGGGGAAGCGAAGGTGTGGGTGCGGTCCGAGAGAAGATCGTAGGCTCTGATAACCAAGTGTTACGAGTGCAATGGAGTGAGCGAGCGAGGATTGCACTATCGAGACAAGATACAATGAGCGAAGGAATGAGCGAAGAATATATAGTGAAACTATGGTGGTAACGGTAACGTGGAAAAATGGGGTGCGCGACGGGCCTGATGCCGAGGTTTGGGGAACTGTCGAGGCGGAGGTCCGGAGCGCGGGTTACCAACCGAACCGTGTGGTTGGGTCGCATCGTGAACAGTGGCGGGAATGGTGTCGGGGCGAATGTCGCGGGTGGTAACGAGATATTGTGGGGTGCTGTCAGTGTTGTACGCGCTGAGCAGGGACGCGAAGTAAGGAAAAGGAATTTTCCTTACATCATGTCTCATACTACAGTATAACCTCTCCTAACATGGTATTGGTTATGCTCCCCCTCTCTGGAATTCTCTCCCCCTTCCCCCACCACCACCTCCCGCATCGCACTCTGAGAGCTGTGCTAGAAAGAATAAACATCGTCAGCTCCACCCGTCGAGCTCCTATACTGTAACACGGGCTTATAGAGAAAACGCCCTTAAATCACAATAAAGACCCGGGCTTATAGCAAATGCCCACAAAAAGGGTCTATAGAAGGCTTATAAAACGCCAACAACAAGCACATACAAGATAAACTAGTCCCTAAGCTAGCCTTGGGCCTTGAAGGCTTGGTAGTTGAAGCTCTAAGAGTGATGGAGTAGCTTCACCAAGAGAGTAGTTGAAGGCTAGGGCACTTGTGAGGGAGAAATCTTGTACTTCGAGAGAAAATCCCATTTCCATTTTGGTTAATTGGAAGTTGGGAGTTCAGAATGAGCCTGCTTAGCTCACACCCCTCCTAGACCTCCTTGGGGAGCTCCACTTCCTCCATGGCAACAAGGGCAAGGAGCTCCTAGGGGTGAGTTTGCTTAGGTGGCACGATGGTTGGATTTGCAACCAATGAGAGCAACACAATTGTGATAAGGATTGTTTTGTTACATGCTGTAACTTGTAACATAAATGTTCACTTGCTATTGGTTGGAATTCCAACCAATGTGGAGGTTGGGTTGGTTCCCAACCACGCTTGTCTTTTAGTGGGTGGTGGTCCACAATTGTGGACCAATCACCATTCACCTCCTCCAACCTTCTCTTCCCGTAAGTCGCTACCTTACGTAGGTAGCGCTTTAGAGAGTCATAGCTAGGATTGTTAGGGTAGGAAGGCGATGCGTTACACTCCTCCCCCTCCAGTTGGCAACGTCCCCGTTGCCTTGGAGTGCTTCTTGGGGCGAGTGCTGCGAGCACGACGCACCACATTACGGCCAGGGTCAACACCATCCACTGGCTGTGGGGCTGCTCGGAGAGCCAACTCTTCCATGTAAGCTTGAACTGCTGTTTCAGTCAAGTGCTCCTCTGGCTCCCAAGAATTGTGTTCAGGCCCGTAGCCTTTCCACTTAATGAGGAACTCACGATTTGTTTTACGGCCGCGTTGTCGATCACGGTGCATGAGCACACGCTCGACTTCATAATATAGTTCCTCAACCAGGACCATGGTTGGTGGTGGTAAGTATGTCGGCTACATACTTGTTTAACAGAGACACGTGGAAGACATTGTGAATCTGTAAGGTGTCTGGTAGCTTAAGTTTATAAGCCACCGCCCCAACCCGCTTGATGACCTCGAATGGCCCAATCCAACGACGACACAACTTTCGCGCCCCAGGTAATTTGAGTCGAATGTTTTTTGTACTCAACAAAACTTAGTCTCCCTCTTGAAAAGAGACGTCCCGGCGTTTCATGTCGGCGTAAGACTTTTGGCGTTGTTGGGCAAGTTGCAACCAACGACGAGCAGACTTAAGCGCTTCTTGCTGCTTGCCAATAAAGTCCTTAGCGGCTGGAATTTTCAAACCACTGACCCCATGCGTAGTAGGTGTTGTGGGGTGCCGACCACAATTTGAGATGAAGGGTTTTTTGTGGGTGCTTTCATGCACTGAGTTGTTGACAGCAAATTCCACGACTGGCAACAGCTCATCCCAATCATCTTGTATTGGGCCGATAAACGAACGAAGCATTTGTTCAAGAGTGCGATTTGTGCGTTCGGTCTGCCCATCCGTTTGAGGGTGGAATGCAGACGACATTTTCAGCTTCGTCCCTAGTGTCCGAATGACCTCGTGCTAGAAACGGCTTGTAAAACGAGGGTCTTGGTCAGACACTAGCACACCGGGCAAGCCATGTAAACGGAAAGCATATGCAATAAACAACTTGTTAGAATAGTGACGAGAATGATGCATTAGGTGAATGGGGGAGGGTACAAGTAGAATGTCGAGAGAGATTCTGTACCCCCTAAGGCTAAACCCACTACAGCCTAGAGAAATGTAAACACATATGTTTTGACACACCCCCATAAGCGAAGTGGGGGATAGCAAGAGCAAGCAATGGTCACAAGACCAGTCAAGAGAAGAAGAAAAGCAAAGCAAGCTCAGGGTGGATCACAAAGTCACCACACAGTCCGAGCACAAGCAAAGGGCCACAAGGCCAGTTCACATGCAGAGTTATATAAAGAGAACAAACAATACAGTGATCATACCCTAGCAAGTGCAAGCATGCATGTACATATATCGATCACAGTACAAGCAGAGTCAGGCAGTAAGCAAGTGAGGCAAAGTAGGCACAAGGCCTAACACAGAAACAAAGCGCTGACGATCACCAGGCGGAAGTGCCTTGGTGAAGACATCAGCAGTGTTGGTCCGAGTGGCCACGTACGCAAGACGAAGCTGGCCACGCTGCTGCAACTCTCGAGCAAGGAAGTATCGCAGAGCGATGTGCTTCGTTCTGTGCTCCAGACTGTGCTCCTGACACAAGGCTTTGTTGTCTACGTACAGGACTGGAGGTGAACAAGGCTGCTCTCCCAAGTCGGTCAGCAAGTAGGTGAGCCAGCGTAGCTCCTGAGCAGCCATGGCTCCGGCATAGATCTCAGCCTCACAACTGGAGCTGAGAACTGAAGACGAGTGGGTAGACCGCCAAGAAACAGAGCCAGAGCCAAGGCTGAAGGTGTAACCCTGTGACGACCACTGCGTAGCTGAGTCGTCAACCCAGGAGGCGTCTGCGTGACCAGTGAGGACAACTGGACCCCGTCCTCCAAGCACAAGCCCCATGCCCGACGTACTGCACAGGTAACGCAGGTACATGAGGCAACCCACAAGCTCTGGGTACGGACCACTCGGCTCTACGGACTCGTCCGAAGGTGGAGCTGAGAGCGAGTGGCTGGTAGACAGAGGAGTGGGCTGTGGCGAGGAGAACTAGAAGCCGAAGCGCTGAAGGACCTGGTGCACCATGTGTGACTGAGTGAGGGTGATGATGCGCCGTGCTCTGTTCCGGGTGATCTGCAAGCCAAGATAGCTGCGCAGTTCACCTAGGCCAGTGCAGGTGTGTCTCTTCTGCAGCTCCGACTTCACAAGGGTCAGTGCCTCGGTGTCAGCAGTGTCAAAGACGAGGTCGTCGACGTACACGAGGACGTAGAACGGCGGAAGCGAGGTGTCGGTGCATAGAAACAGCGACGGGTCAGCAGTAGAAGGAGCAAACCCAAGAGCCGCAAGTGTAGTCCTCAGTGTGTCGTGCCACTCGGGAGGCGCCTGGCGGAGACCGTAGACTGGCCGGCGGAGGCTCCACTTAGTACCTGCAGGAAACGTCCCAGTGAAACCAGGTGGTCGGCGCAGCCAGATCTCCTCGTGCAGGCTGCCCTGCAGGAAGGCTGTACTGAAGTCTAGGGAGTGTAACTCGTAGTCACGCTGAGCAGCTACGTGTAGCAACACCCGAAGTGTAGTCATCTTCGAGGTGGGGGAGAAGGTCTGGAAGTAGTCAACTCCCTGTCGCTGGCCGAAGCCTCGAGCAACGTAACGCGCCTTGAAGGCAGGTGGAGAACCCGGCGGCCTCTTCACCCTGAAAATCCACATGCCATCGACTATGTTCGCCCAGGTGGGGGAACCTCGTCGACGTAGGTGCCTGTGGACTTCCAGGATGCCATCTCGGCATCCATAGCTGCCTGCCACTGAGAGGAGTAAGGACCCGTAATCGCCTCTGCGTAAGAGCGCGGGGTCGGGATGTCTGGAGCATCGGGGTCTCCCTCAGGGGCAAGCAGCAAGGAAGCGAAACGAGGTACAGCAGCTGCAAGACACTCAAAGTCCTCCTGCCTGTCCTCAAGGACGTCCGTGCCAAGAGCACACTCACCCCCGATGGACGGAGGACTGGCAGGCACAGACTCAGCAACTAGAGCAGAGGCGTAGTCGAGACGGCAGGCAGCAGCAAAGTCAAGAAGCTCAGCAACAAGAGCAGAAGCAGCAGCAGACTAAAAAGACGGGTCAGTGACAGTAGTGGCAAGGAGATGAGCGACAGTGGGACTGGCAGCACGCGCTCGGTCAGATTCAGGGTCAGGGACCTCAGGAAGAGAGGACTCAGGAGGAGCAGGCAGAGGAACACGCAGTGGAACAGAGGAAGGACGGAGTGCCATAGTGTGCATGCCTGGGACAGGAGTAGGACGCGAACGAGGAGCGCGACGAGCAGTGCGATAAGGTGAAACAGGACAAGACGCAGGCTCACGACGCTCTGTAAGACCTCCAGACTGCTCAGTGTAAGGAGAGGGAACAGGCAGTGGGGAGACTGGCAGTAACGGCGGCTGCGACTGGTCAGGCGGTGGACACAAGAAGGGAGGAGGGGATACCAAGAACCTGTTGAAGAAGGGGAACGAAGTACGGGCGCGGCCGCACTGTGCCTCCAGCACCTCCAGCTCCAGGGTCAACAGGTCCAGCTCCTGCAGCTCCAGCGCCTCCTGCGCCAGGGTCTCCAACTCCAGCTACACCAGCTCCAGCGCCTCTGGTGCCAGCTGTTCCAGGCTGCGTAGGGTCTCTAGCTCCAGTAGTAACAGTAGCACCTCCAGCTCCAGTGTCTCCAGGCTCGCCAGCTCCGGGAGCTCCACTCCGATGGTGTGCGCGTGGAACAAGCCACTCACGCAGCTGCTGCGAGGACAGTCGCGGTGAAGCACCAGCGGGACCTCCAGACAAAGCAGCACCCCGAGGCTCAGCACCCCCAGACTCCGCACCCTCCGACTCAGCACCCCCAGGCTCCGCACCCTCCGACTCAGCACCCCCAGTCTCAACACCCTCAGGCTCAGCACCCCCAGACCCAGCACCCTCAGACCCTGACCCCCCGGCTCCGCACCCCCAGACGCAGCACCCCCAGACGCAGTACCTGGAGCAGCATCTGAGACGACAGCTACCTGAAAAGGCGCAGTACAAGGGAGAGGGTCTACCTAAGACACTCCCGAGGGAGCAGGACCCTGGGGCGGGAGGGGGTCTACTGGAGGTGGACCGGGAGCAAGGAAGGGCGAGGGTGGGGGAGGGGCAGAGCGGTAGGGGAAGAGACAATAGAAGGGAACCGACTCGTCGAACGTGACGTCCTGAGACGGGAGGACACGGCGCGAGGTGGGGTGGTAAAACTGCCAGCCAGGCGCGTCGGGGACAAAGCCAAGGAAGACGCAGGGAATGGCGCGGGCGGAGAGCTTGTCCGCGGACGTATCGTGAACAAAGGCATGAGAACCCCAGACGCGGAACACCGACGCATCGCCAACCTTCCCCGTCCACCGCAGTGTGGGCGAGGTCTCCGGCAAGGAGACACGGGGCCAAAGGTTGAGCTGATGCGCAGCGTACCGGACCGCAAACGGCCACAGAAAATGGGGAGCGGCCGCATGGATCATGGAGGTACGAGCGACCTCCATGACTAAGCCAATGCGGCGTGTCATGCTTTTATACTTAGTATAGATATAATAAGATAGGTGCATGACATTGTGAAGGAGCGTAATAGACTGTAGAGAAGTAAGGGGGAAAAGGGGAATGCTCGAGCGGGAACACAAAGCGAGCCGTGCGAAAGCACCGTTGCTCGGCAACGGTAACCACCGCTCACAATTACTTAAGCGGTAGCGCAAGTAGGGGATCTTTGCTTGCGAGTTTGTTTTCACACTAAGCTACAATTCAGGCTGGCGAAACCCCTAGCACCTAGCACGAGTGGAGCCAATCCTAGCAAGCACGATCTGAGCCAAGGAAGAGCAGTGAGTCTGCCGAGCTCAGCCCCCAGTGGAAGCAATCTCCTCTCAGAGAGTAGAGGAGCTTTTAACAAACTCGCAAGGAAAAGCTAGCGTAAGAAGCAATGACCGACGAGTTTCGACTCAACTCTAGACTGAGTTACGCCAGAGAAAGCCAGCAAGCAACGCCCAGCTGGAGAGCGCAACCGAGGGTAGTGACGACGGGCGACGGACAGACTGCCGATCGCCAAAGCCCGCGGCTAACTCCCCTGTCGTATCGCACCCCGCACCAGAGAGCGCGAGAAGGAGTACGCGAAATGGAGGAGAAGCGACACATTAGTTCGGATCCAGGAGGAACCCTGATCAACCCGCAATGGGCGAGCGAAGCAAGAGCGCGGTGGGAGACCAGATACGAAACCCGGTCGCCGAGGACGATGCCGGGAATGAGAAGGCAAGCCGGAGAAGAGAAGGAGGAGTGGGCTCAGCGGAACGACAGCGGGGGACAGCTGACCCCGCGAGACCGCGCGCTGATGGAAAGCAGAGTCGCGATCCCGACTGACGCACGGCATCGCCCAGAATCTCCCAAGGCACATCGCTGGACCACCGCCGGACTGCCCAAGATCGAAGTCGCTGAGCGATTCACAGGAATTCCAGGAGTGGGACCGTCGCTGAAAAACTACCTTATGCAGCTGGAGACGGTCAAGTACTGTTGGGAGAGAGACGGCATGGATCCCGGTGAGTTCTTCAGACGCATGGTGGTGACGCTCTCGGGAGAAGCGGAGACCTACTATCGGATGGTGCGTCAGGAGATACTGGAGGAAGCAGAATGCCAAGAAATAGAGAACCTGACGGCGAGGTTCCTAGAGATGCTGAAAAAAGAGTTCCTGGGGCAAACCAAATCGCGAGTAGAGGAGTTCCGCGAGTTCCGCCGGAAGAAGGACGAGTCCCTGCTCGCGTACTACTGCCGGCTGAAAGAGTTGGCCGACGACCTGGAGTGTAAGGAGGAGAGACTGCTGGTGCGCAAGTTCGTGCGCGGATTGGACGAGGAGCTGAAGGGGGTGGTGCGCAACAACGTGTACGGAATTGGAGCTGACATTACACTGAAGGAGGTGTATGGGTTGGCGAAGAGGACAGAACATGCGCAACGCCTGCTTGACCTCGAGGACGGAGAGACGCGGACGAAGCCCAAAACGACCTGGGCGGCAGCCGCGATGCTGGAGCCAGAGCAAGCCGCGGTGAGCCGCCCAGACAGCAGGAGATGCCACGAATGCGGAGACGCGGGACACCTGAAGCGGGATTGCCCGAAAGCTCCCACCTGCGAGAATTGCGGAAAGCGGGGGCACAAAAGGGCGGAGTGCTACAGCAGGAAGAGAGAAGAGGGGCCGGAGACAAGGGAAGGGCTGCAAGCAGAGATCAAGCGGTTGCAGCTGAAGCTGGAAGGAAGGGGGACCTCCACGCACAAGGAGAGAGCCATGCTGGCATACGAGGAAGTGGAGGGAGTAGAGGAGGAAGAGGAAGAATACATCAAGGAGTACTCCTGCATGGCTTACCCACGCAAAAGAAACGAGATAGACCTGAGGCCCCGAAACCCAACGACGCAAGAGAGTGGCACGACGGCAGAGAGAAGCCGGCGATACGAGCGGGCGGGGGGAGGCAGCGGAACGGGGATGCGCAGGCACCCAAACGAGCGGCTGGTCTGCCAAGCCTCCGTCCTCATAGCCGACAAGGGCAGCCTGACGGTAGGAGGCCTGCCCGTGGGGCAGGCCATCATAGATACCGGAGCCCACCACGTTCTGATCGGCAAGGGCCTGGCGAAGCACCTGAAGCTGGATCTACCAGGACGCCTGGTAGAGAGAGGTATTCTTCTGATGACCGCCGAAGGGGGGGAGCCGAAATGGATGCCACGCACCCGCAGGCCCATTGAGGTGGTACTGCTGCCAGGGACAGAGAAGGAGTGTTGCATCAGGCTCAACTGCGGGGTCTCGGAGTCAGAGGACTATGACATACTGGTGGGCATGGAGCTCCTCTACAGGGTGGGGGCCACCATATGCATGTGGCAGGAAAAGGTTCTCTACAGAGTGCATTACTGGGACCCAGAGAGCTCGGTCGGCACTCTACCGGTGAAATTCGTAAGGCAGGAGCCGAGGGAGGCGTACCAGGCGCAGAGGAAGGACCTGTCGGAGGAGCTAGACGACTGGAGCTGGGAGCAGTACGCAGAGGAGTACGAGGGCAGGACCGAAAGGAGAGCGAGAGGGGAAGATCCGCCCTCCCTGAAGGAAAGGGTGAGCAGAGTGTGGGCACTGGAGAGTGCCCTCTGTGTACTGGAGCTGTATGGAGGCATCGGGACGGGCTTGGCGGCGGCACTGAAGGCGGGCTGCTTCGTCCGGAAGTGGGTACATGTGGAGAAAGACCCAGTGGTCCGGAGGATGGCCAGGCATCACGCCTTGAAGCTGCTAGAAGACTACCCCCAGCAGATGTTAAGTACAGCCATCCCCGCAGAAGATGAAGCCTCCGTGGATGACGTGAGGGATATCACCGAGGAGCAGCTGGAGAGATGGGGGCAAGTGGATCTAGTGGTGGCCGGATGGGAGTGCCAGGGGTACTCCCGTGCGGGGGAAGGAAGAGGGATGGAGGACCCACGGGGTGCTTCCTTCAGGGATCTGCAGAAGGTGCTGGAGATGATACAAAGGAAGCAAGGAGAGGTAATCTACATCCTGGAGAATGTAGACCTGGCGGAGGACAGGAGGGAGCCCGTGAAGCTAGCCTTTGCAGAGATAGAGGCGGCAGTGGGAAGAGGGGTGGCAGTGGACGCCGCCCAGCTAGGATCCAGGGCGCATCGGCCCAGGAGATACTGGCAGAACGGGGTGTCAGAAGCTAGCCTGAGACACTCCCTGGCCCAGATGCAGCGCCCGGAACCAAGGCTGGTGAGCGATATCCTGGGGCCTAACAGACTGCCGGCGCCCGTCAAGATCCCAGACCATCCTTCACAGTACCAATGCAATGAGCCCGGAAAGCCACGGCAGGCGCTGCCCACCCTGGTCGCGTACGAAGGATCCTGGGGTTTCCGCATGGAGGGAGATCTCCCAGGGCCAGGAATGATCTACGACGTCAGAGCCGGGAAATGGGAAGAGCCGACTGCACGGGAAAGGGAAGCAGCCATGGGGCACAGGTGGGACGCCACGGCACATCCGAGAGTGACAGAGAAGCAGAGAAGAGCGGCGATAGGGAGGGCGATGGACCTCAACGTCATGAGCTGGCTGATTGAGACGATTCGCATGCACCTCAAGACGAAAGACATTCAAAGGGAGATAGAGATAAGCGTGAGATACCAGGAGGACTTGGAAGTGGAGAGGGGAAAAAGGCAGCTGCAAGCCATGGAGGAGCAGCAGGAAGAAAGGATCAGAGAAGGCTGGGCATGCATGGCCATGGAATGCGAAGGAGGAGAGAAGAGAGAGGAAGAGGCTGAGGAGGAGACGAAGGCAGGAGCAGTGAAAGAAAGGGAGAGGACACCAGAAGAGGAATGGCCCATAGGCTCAGGAATGGGGGCAGCAGCAGCCAGGGAACTACAGGAGGTGTTAAGGCAACACCGACAGTGCTTCGCCTACACGCTGCAGGAGCTAGGAGAATGCAAGTCACACGTCATGGAAATCAAGCTCACCACGGAGATACCGATCTACCAGAGGAAGAGACGGATGAGCCCAGGAGACATCGACATATGCATGGAAAAGTGCGCGGAGCTGCTAGAGGCAGGGTTGATCCAGCGCTCAGAAAGTGACTACGCAGCAGCGACAGTAGTGGCCTCGAGGAAGGACCTCATAGGGGAGGTGTCGGCGAGGAGAATGTGCGGGGATTACAGGGGCCTGAACAAGGTCACCGTGGCAGACCGATACCCCATGCAATCCGCCGAAGAAATCTTTGACAAGCTACAGGGGGCAGCTGTGTTCTCGACGCTAGATCTCAGACAAGGCTTCAACCAGATACCCATCAGAGCAGAGGACCGAAAGAAGACAGCATTCGATGGGCCAGACGGACTGTACGAGTGGAGGTGCATGCCGTTTGGCATGAGGAATGCCTCGGCGCTGTTCCAGCGAGTGATGGACGCAGTCTTGAGGAACGTGCCAGCCGCTGCCTGCTACATAGACGATGTCATCGTCTTCAGTCCCAGCCCCGAGCAACACGTGAAGGACGTGCAGGCCACCCTGGAGGCCATCCAGGGAGCTGGATTAACCTGCCACCCGAAGAAGTGTGAGTTCGGCAGCAGGGCAGTGAAGTACCTGGGATTTGAGGTGCAGGGAGGGAAGATGAGCATCCAGTAGGCCAAGGTTGAGGTGCTGGATCGAGTACCCGCCCCCAAGGACCGGACAACACTAAGGGCGGTGTTGGGCTTCTTGAACTACTACCGCAAGTTCGTGCCCAACTTCAGCCGGACGGCAGCAGTACTGAATCGATTACTGCGGGAAGAGCAAGCATGGCAGTGGGGAGAGGCCGAGCAAGGGGCGCTGGAGGCTCTACTCACCGCTGTGAAGACGGCTTCGGTACTAACCCTGCCCAGTAAGGAGGATCCCTTTGTGCTCTACACCGACTGGAGCAGTGCAGGCATGGGAGCCATACTGTGTCAGGAGAAAGAGGGGCAGGAGATGGTAGTGGCCTTCCCCAGCAGGAGCTGCAACCCGGCAGAGGCCAACTACTGCTCCTACGAGGGAGAAGGGTTGGCAGCCGTGTGGGGGGTCACCCACTTCCGTGTGTACCTGCAGGGCCGGCCCTTCACCCTAGTGACAGACCATCAACCCTTGACTTGGCTCATGACCAACCAAGCTCTCACCGGTCGGAACGCCAGGTGGGCGATGCGGTTGCAAGAGTACGAGTTCACCATCCGGCACCGACCGGGGAAGACGCTGCAGCATGTAGACGGCCTCTCCAGGAACCCTCCGCCGGACAGCCCCACAGCCTGCCTGGTCGCACTAGCCCGAGAGATTGACGGAGAAGGGGCCAGGAAGAAGCAGGAGGGAGGGCCCGATGATGTGTGGGAGGATGAAGAGGTGCTGAATTGGATACAAGGCAAAATGACAGAGGCCGGGCCAGCCAGCGAGCGAGCCCGGGCAAGAGGGGTGCACTACAGATGGTACCAGGACCAGCTGCAGAAAAACACTAAGGACGGGTGGAAGCTGGTGCCAAGGAGAGAAGAAAGAGAGCAGATAATAGCCAAGGTGCATCGGACGCTGGGGCACTATGGAAGTCTGAGGACCAGCCAGCTGGTAGAGACCGGGTGGTGGTGGGCGGGAATGCGGAGAGAGATAAAAGAGTGGGTAGATTCATGCGAGCTGTGTAGCAGGAACAAGGCAGAGCTGGAGAGAGGAAGAGAGGAGTTGCAGTCACTTCCCATACGAGGACTAGGGTTTCGATGGTCACTAGATTTGGCAGGAGAGATGCCGCTAAGCCGCAGAGGGAAGCGGTACATACTCATCATGATAGAACACGGGAGCAAGTGGGTGGAGGTCAAGGCGTTACCCAGTAAGAACTCGGCGAAGATAGCAGAGGCGTTTGAGGAGCAAGTCCTCACCAGATTCGGCGCATGCGGAGAAGTCCTGACCGACCAAGGGACCGAATTCCTAGGAGAGTTCGAGAAGCTACTACAGGCGACAGGAATCACGCACCGAAGGACATCCCGCTACCACCCCCAGAGCGATGGGCTGACAGAGAGGTTTGTCCAGACTATGAAGAGGGGACTGCGGGCCTACGGAGAGAAATTCAAGCGAGACTGGGATGCACGACTGCCCTGGGTAGCGGCAGGATACCGGTTCAGTAAACAGGCAGCTCTGAAGGACGTGTCCCCATACTACCTACTGCTGGGGAGAGAGCCCATACTGCCAGTAGACGCACCGAAGCTGCTGACAGGAACCGTGACAGTGGCATCAGCGGAGAGTTGGGTGGGGCTGGCAGAGGCACGGGCCAGGTACCTAAGAGAACTGCTACCTGCAGCGCTAGAGAACTTGCACGTGGCTCAGCTCAGAGACGCGCAGCGATACAAGAAGAGGAGGGAGGGACAGGGAGCCGCTAAGGAAAAGCAGCTGGGAGTAGGGGAGGAGGTATATCTGAAGCAAGCGAGGCACGACATGATGGACATAGGCCTCAGCAACGAGCGCTGGAAGGTCAAGGAAGTGAAAGAGTCAGGAGTGGTAGTGCTGGTGAGCGAGGGAGGCAGGGAGAAGAAAGACCATCAGACCAACGTGGCACGAGCCCGACCAAGGCGGGGAGCTAAGGAAGACGGTGCAGGAACGGCAGAAGAAAGAATCCAGCAGCCAGGAGTAGAAGGAGTCCATCGGCTTGCAGCAGGAGCTAGGCAGCCGAGGAGGGGGCAAGTGCAGGATGCAGGTGGCAAGGCAAGGCAGGTACCCAGAGAGCTGAGGGCACTAATGCAGTGACGAGGAAGGTTGCAGAAGAGAGACAACACCCCAGCATCAGGAGCACAGGAGGCAGGGCCAACAGGAGGCAAGGCCGGGCAACCTGAAGCAAGACAGAGAGAGATTCCGACAGCCGCTCAGCAATCCCATTTTGCTGAGGGGAGTCCGGAAGCGTGAACGACTGGCGAATGCCCTCCCCACGACAAAAGTCCCGCAAGAGGTCGGAGGAGAACTCACCACCTCTGTCAGAGTGCAGACGGAGGACAAAAAGGTCCTGGCCGAACCTCTCGCGCAGCTGGAAACGGACTGTGCGGATCCAAGGGATCAAGACAGCAGAGACCCCACCTTTGCTGCGCAAGGGGAAGACTGTGGTGTACCGCGTGTAGTCGTCAACTACCAGCAGAAAGTAGCGCTCGCGGCCCTGTCCACTGACGCGGGCTGGGCCCCACACGTCCATGTGGAGGGTCTGCAGGGGAGCAGTCGTCGGGGGAAACGAGGAGGAGTGAGGAGCGGCGCGCTGCCGCCCCTCGACGCAAGGAAGACAGGGCGGGGCAGGCGAGGGCGGTAATGGAGGCAGAGACCTGGGGAGACCAGAGACAAGGAGACGGGAGTGCATGCCACGAAGGCGTGGCAGGGAGGGGTGACCCAGGCGGTGGTGCCAAAGAAGAGTCTGGTGCGACAGAAGGCGACACGAGCAAGAGGCGGCTACCTGACCTGACGCGGACACCTGAGTAGACGCAGCGACTTGAGGAGGCTCGATAGCCAGTGTGTACAGACTCGACCCTGGCCGACGAGTGAACGTGGCCAGGTGACGCCCCGTCCGTGTGCATGTGCAGATCGACACGCGCTGACCCCCAGGAGTGGTGGTAGTGACCATCGCATCCTGAAGGGCAGCGGTACTCACCAAGTTCGTAGAGAACGAGGGGAGGTAAAGACCTGACAGTGAGCCAGACGGAACCGCCGGACACGGGAGGACAGTGGAGGAACTGACAACAACCGGGCCCCCAGAGGGGTCAGCCAGTCTGACTGGAACAGGTGCAGGAAGAGGAGTGAGAGTGGTGCTGTCACGAAAGAAACAGCACGAGGCGCCGGAGTCTAATGTGAAAGTGTGCAAGGCCTCAACAGGCGCAGTACCAGGGGGAGTACCAGACGCACTAGCACCTAGAGCAGCAGCGGCTATACCTGGGTCAGGCGGCACACACCGGTAAGAGTCACCCTCAGCACTAAAAGACAAAGCATACATGGCAGAGATAATAACATCATAGTATAGGTCAAAGATAGCAACTCCCGACCTAAGCAAATCCGCCCAGGTAGGGCGCTCGACGTCGTCACCAAACTCAGCACGCTAGGCGTCATCAAGGCGGGCAAAGTAGCGGTGCTCAGTGTGATACTTCCCGCATGTCTGGCCCGCACGGACACCCGTGCGAATGACATACGGGCAGGTCTCACTACCCTCACTCGTCCCACGCTGAACCAACCACTCACGGAGCTGCTTGGGCGTTTGGGTCTCGCTCCGACGCTACTAGTGCTGGCCCCGACCACTACCAGGGCCTGTGCGCCGAGGTCCAGACCTACCACCACGGGTCCCACCGCCTCCACTGCTGCCACTCCCTCCGCTGCCGCCACCGCCGCCACCAGAGCTGCCACCGCCGCCACTAGTCCCACCACCGCCACCACCACCACCGCCTCCACCTCCTCTACCGCCGCCCCCACTACCGCTCCCACTGCCACCTCCACCACCACCGCTGCCTTCTCCACCACCCTGGCCACCCTTGCCCTTGCGGTTGCGGTGCTTCGCACTAGTCGAAGCAGCACCGACGTCCTCAGGAGATGAGACGTCTGCAGCAGTAGGAGAGGCGAAGGAGGGGGAAAGGGGGGAGGGGGAGCACCCCTCAAAGAAGGGCGAGCGTGGAGTGCCACGAGCAGCACCTACAGCAACTGCACTAGTCTCAGCTGCGAGAAGATGCTGCTCGAGGAGGTCAACAGTGAGGGAGGTGGGGTCGAGGGTGAGGAAGTGGTCCCTGACAGAGCGAAGGGATTTAGGGAGGCGAGTGACTATGAAGTAGAGGGTGATGAACATGGGGGGCTGGTTCGTGGGAAGGAACTCAGCAGGGACGGTAGCGTGGTAGCGAGCGTCGCTAGTGCGCAGGTGGGTAACCAGGTCCGCTACTGTGGCAAAAGCCGACAGCTCAGGGAACAGGTAGGGCAGTAGCAGCCTGCCAATAGCAGCAGTGGCAGGGGAGGAGTAGCGAGCAACGACAGTGTCGTACAGGGCCTGTGCTGTCCTGTGCTCTCCAAAGTGAGCACATTCAGTCGCAGGCAGGTGGTTGTGAATGGCTAAGCGGGAAGTAGCATCACGAGACAGCCACTGGGAACGAGTCGAAACGTCAGCTGTGGCTGGAGGGGCTGGAGCGGCACCGGAGACGTGGTCAAACAGTGAGACACTGTCCTTAAGATTGCTCAGTAGGTACAGTTGCAGATCGTCGTGCCACGTGTCAAATGCTACAGGCCTGCCCTCTGGGTCGAACGTAAGAACTCTAAGCGAAGCCATAGTGGCGCAGGGCTCAGGAGCAGCAGTAGCAGTAGCTAAGGGGCGGAGCCGAGGGGCCTAGGGGCCGAGGGGCCAAACAAGAGGGCCGAGGGGCCGAGGGGCCGAGGGGCCTAGGGGGCCGAGAGGCCTAGGGGGCCGAGGGGCCAAACAAGAGGGCCGAGGGGCCAAACACGAGGGCCGAGGAGGCCGAGGGGCCTAGGGGGCCGAGGGGCCAAACAAGAGGGCCGAGGAGGCCGAACCTAGGAGCCGAGGCTAGGGGCCGAGGGGCCGAGAGGCGGGGCCAAGGGGCCAAACAAGGGGCCGGGTGCGGGCAAGGTACGGGGCCGGGCGCTGGGCTCTGAAATGGGGCCGAGGGGCCTAGGGGGGGGCCGAGGGGCCTAGGGGAGGGCCGAGGGGCCAAACACTAGGGCCGAGGAGGCCGATCCTAGGGGCCGAGGCTAGGGGCCGAGGGGCCAAGAGGCAGGGCCGAGGGGCCAAACATGGGGCTGGGCGCTGGGCAGGTACGGGGCCGGGCGCTGGGCTCTGAAATGGGGCCGAGGGGCCTAGGGGGGGCCGAGGGGCCAAACACTAGGGCCGAGGAGGCCTAGCCTAGGAGCCGAGGCTAGGGGCCGAGGGGCCGAGAGGCAGGGCCGAGGGGCCAAACAAGGGGCCGGGCGCTGGGCAGGTACGGGGCCGGGCGCCGGGCTCTGAAATGGGGCCGAGGGGCCTAGGGGTGGCCGAGGGGCCAAACACTAGGGCCGAGGAGGCCGAGCCTAGGGGCCGAGGCTAGGGGCCGAGGGGCAGGGCCGAGGGGCCAAACAAGGAACGGGGCCGAGGGGCCAAACAAGGTACGGGGCCGGGCGCTGGGCAGGTACGGGGCCGGGCGCGGGCTGGGTACTGGGCCGGGTGCGGGTTGGGTACGGGGCCTGGCGCGGGTGAGGTACGGGGCCGAGCGCGGGTGTCGACGGGGCGCGGGCGCGGGTGTCGATAGGGCGCAGGCTAGGTACGGGGCCGGGTCGCGGGCTAGATACGGGCCGGGCGCTGGCGTAAGACGGGGCCAGGCGCGGGCTAGGTACGGGCCAGGCGAGGGCGAGAGAAGGGGCCGGGCGCGGGTGTCGACGGGGCGCAGGCTAGGGACGGGCCAGGCGCGGGTGTCGACGGGGCGCAGGCTAGGTACGGGCCGGGCGCGGGTGTTGACGGAGCGCGGGCTACGTACGGGCCGGGCGCGGGTGTCGACGGGGCGCGGGCTAGGTACGGGCCGGGCGCAGGTGTCTACGAGGCGCGGGCTACGTACGGGCCGGGCGCGGGTGTCGACGGGGCGCGGGCTAGGTACGGGCCGGGCGCGGGTGTCGACGGGGCGATCGCGGGCTAGGTACGGGCCTATCACGGTCTAGGTACGGGCCGGGCGCGGGCGTGAGACTGGGCTGGGCGCGGGCTAGGTACGGGCCTATCGCGGGCGAGGTACGGGCCAGGCGCGGGGCTAGGAACGAGGTAGGCGCAGTAGCAGGTGGTGGGCCCAAAAGTTACATACTCTGATTCCATGTCAGAATAGTGACGAGAATGATGCATAGGGTGAATGGGGGAGGGTACAAGTAGAATGTCGAGAGAGATTCTGTACCCCCTAAGGCTAAACCCACTACAGCCTAGAGAAATGTAAACACATATGTTTTGACACAACTTAGCCGTATCTTCTGCTGATACGTCCGTGGTTATAGGCACGAAGTGCACCATCTTGGTCAAACGATCCACGAAGACGAGGATCGCTGTATGACCATCTCGTGTTTTAGGGAGATCAGCGATGAAATCCATTGATACACTCTCCCAAGGTTCGTCAGGGATTTCGAGTGGTTGAAGCAAACCACCAGGTTTTTGTATGCTCGATTTGTTACGCGCACACGTGTCGCAGCATGTAACAAACTGCTGGACTTCATTGCCCAACCCTGGCCACCGGTATACGTCAGACAATGCCCATCGGGTTTTCTTAACTCCGAGGTGTCCACTGTATTTACTGGCATGCACTTCTTGTAAGATGTCATTCCGCAGGTTCCCCACATGTGGTACTACAATTTCTTTTCCATGCCACCAGAGCTCATGCTCCCATGAGAGATCCTTCTTATTATGTGGGTTTTGAAACTAGGAATCAATCTAAAACGCTAACAGAGCACAGGTCATCAAAAGCTTGCTTCCTTTTTAGGTTTTCGGAAACCGTTTTCAAAGAAATTTCTAGGGGATTTTTTTTTTTGTTGACCTGCCCGGCGTACGTAAACGTACGTATGCGTACGTACATGTAAACGTACATGTATGCGTACGTTATGTGTACGTGGGCTGAAATGGCGTAAATGACCAACTTAGGTTCCTATGCCGCCTCGGTACTCCCATCGTTACTCCTCATGGGCGCTCTGTCCTCTCCTTTCCCCCACAGTCTGACGATGTATCACCCCTTGTTGGGTTTTTTTTTGTGTGGGGGAGCATCGCAATCCGGACAAGGGATGGTAATGATTGGTTGAAGGATGTGGGTGGTGGGATGGGGGAGGACTGGATATATGGGGAAAAGAACTGGGGTGGGAGATGGGGAGGGGGGGGGGGGGGGGGGGGGAAGGAATGGGAGCTGGTTGGTATTGCGTGCATGCATTCGTGAGTTGGCAGGGATTCAAGTCTAATGCCTTCTGTACTTTCTTCCAGTACCTCCATACCTGCATCCATCACCGGTCTTTCCACTCTGCAACTCCTGTGCGTCACCACCCACCCTCCCTCCCACTCCCTCTCCCTCCACCACTATATCCATCTTTGCATCTACCATACCTTTCCTTCTCACACTGTATTTTCATCGAGTTCTTGCACACATGCCACAATCGACCAAACCCTCATCTAGCCCTTGCACTGCATGCCTCCCTTGCGCACTAGCTGATCCACAAGCTGACCCACAAGCTGCAACATTTCAAAGCCAAAGATGAAGATCTGACCTACTATACTCTGCAAGATCCCAAGGCTCACTTTTATCTTTATCTTGCCATCTCCACTACTGTTCATGCGCTCCCATCCCACAGTGACCTGACCCACTGTAATCTGGTGGGACCCATTTCATCCCTCGCCACTCTCACTGACCTCACGCACCTGTGAGTGCTGCTCTCCCGTGGTTCCAAGCCAGCTCAACTGGGTTAGGCCCAGCCCATAAAATAATATGCCCATCCAATATTACCATCCTCTGCATCCCCTCATCCTGCGCTTTCCAGCTATATTAATCGTGGTTCCCAGCAAGTTCTCAGGACTGGAGTCATTTCCCTTCCCTTCCACACAACTACCATTTCCTGTCCCTTTTTTCGCGCCGTTCATTACCAATCGCTAGCACAAGTACTCGTGGAGTCCTTGCTCATTCCAAATCATACATTCCTTATTACCCTAAACCCTGCATCCCCGTGGCTGCGGCATGTGTTCCCATTTCCCACTAACTGTGAAACGAGCACCCTTCATGTGCCCTGTTGCTGCCTGCATGCCATGCTCCATGTGCACTGTTGCTGCCTGCATGCCCCATGTGCACTATTGCTGCCTGCATGCCATGCCCCATGTGCACTGTTGCTGCCTGCATGCCCCATGTGCACTGTTGCTGCCTGCATGCCCCATGTGCACTGTTGCTGCCTGCATGCCCCATGTGCACTGTTGCTGCCTGCATGCCCCATGTGCACTGTTGCTGCCTGCATGCCCTATGTGCACTGTTGTTGCCTGCATGCCCCATGTGCACTGTTGCTGCCTGCATGCCCCATGTGCACTGTTGCTGCCTGCATGCCCCATGTGCACGGTTGCTGCTTGCATGCCCCATGTGCACTGTTGCTGCCTGCATGCCCCATGTGCACAGTTGCTGCCTGCATGCCCCATGTGCACTGTTGCTGCTTGCATGCCCCATGTGTGCACACAGAGCTTTTGGGTTCGACCTACCCAGTGCTGGTTCCAGTGGCAGCAGGCTGACTGGTACCCTGGACGGACTGGCTTGGCTCTCCTCCCTCACCAGACTGCAAATATTGTACTTCACGCCAAGCAGACACTATTCGCCTTGCTAGCCAATGTTATTCCTGCAAAGCAACCACTGTCACTGTCGGTCACTATTCTTCCACTTTTCATCTAGCCTCGCTGTCTTAGTTTAGCAGTAGCCTTTAGCTGACGTTATGGTAAAAGATGTGGCTGGAGAAGTTTATGAAATTTCAGCTACAGATGAATCTCACCAGGGGATTGCACAATTCGTCTACTGCATTTCCCCTCATGTCGCGCGGCGGAACCGAATTCGCCAACCAACCCTAAAACCGAAACTGACCTATCGCGTCCGCACCAAACACGGTTCAGACGCGGTTGGACATTTTTTTAGTTGACTCAATAGCAGTTGGACATTTGACATTTTAGGCTGCGGCTACTTCTCAAAGTTTGCCAAGATTGTTTTCGTTTTTTGTTTTTTTTTTTTTTTTTCCTTTTTCACATATTCTTCCCTCTCCTTAATTTTCAATATAGCCCCACCATTCTAGCTCTACTAGATTCCACACATTAGGTTGAATTTTCCCACCACATCGCTCCTAGCATTGTTCTACCAGCCCTAGGTCAAGTCAAGCGCTCAGGAAGGGACTACTAGTGCAGCGGCGTGGCGAACCACCCTAGCACGCTGCGCGCCACATCGTTCCAGCTGCAGCAGTAAAGCATGCAATGCAGTAGTCAAGCATGCGATGCAGCAGTCCAGCATGCGATGCAGCAGTCAAGCATGCGACGCAGTAGTCCAACATGCGATGCAGCAGTCCAGCATGCGATGCAGCAGTCCAGCATGCGATGCAGCAGTCCAGCATGCGATGCAGCAGTCCAGCATGCGATGCAGCAGTCCAGCATGCGATGCAGCAGTCCAGTCCCCATGCTCCTACGCTACACCACCCCCAATGGCTTCTCTTCTCCCTTGGCACACTCCCCCCTCTTCAACCAGGACTCTAGAGTACTTGGCGGTTTTCACAGGGGACTTGTCCTCCCTGCACATTCTTTCACACCTGTGAATCCTACAACAGATGTAAGCATCATCGCCATACAAGAACGTATGGTACAGTGGTGCTCCTTGTTCCTATCTTAATCTGCATGTCACCGTGTGACTTGGTCGATACCAGCTCGCGATTCGCAATGGTAGTTTGCTCATTATTGCTGATTACATGTGCATTGCATGAGCGCAGGAAAGTCAGTAAGCTAAGCAACGCCACAGGGGAGATACCCAGATTGCTTGAGTACATGACTGCCCTCACTGCACTGTAAGCTCCACTCAAGTCAAGTTTGATGGGACAGGTGAAGCAGATTCGTTCATGTGCAAGCGGATCTGTTCATGTGCAAGCGGATTCGTTCATGTGCATGATTAACACATTCCCATCCCCTCGCCGGACATGACAGCAGCTCTATCTATCCCGCTCTATCCATCCCACTCTATCTATCCCGCTCTGTCTATCCCGCTCTTTCTACCCCGCTCTTGCCTTCCTCCTTGCAGGGATCTGTCGGACCTTTGTTTTGCGGAGTTTCCCATTGGGGTCACTCAACTCACCAACCTTCAACATCTGTGAGCTCCTTCCTCCTTTGATCTCGTTGACTTTTGAGTCGACTCAAAGGTTTTCCCATTTGGGTCACTCAACTCACCAACCTGCAATGTCTGTGAGCCCCTCCTGCTTTGATCTCATCTCGTTCTCCACCAGTGCCACACGCCACATCCCCCGCGAGGCACAAGGAGAACCACACATGCCATCCATGCCATGACCGTGCATTATTGAGCTGCTCTAAGTGCACCGAATCTTGCCGGCCTTTTCTTGTGTGCAGGAACGTGAATGCAAACTATCCACGGTGACAGGGACGATTGCTGAATGATGACCTCTCTCAGCTCACAGCACTCACCAACCAGTGAGTCTGGTGTGGCTTTAACTTGGTGAGGAAACGTAGTATCAGCTCTTCATTTTCATTTCTAGATTCTTCGGGGCTCGTGTTTCCTTCTTACTCGTTGAAAGCTAGTGCTGCTAGGGTGTGACGTATACGACATAAGCAGCTGACATATACGAGCGTGACACGTTACAGGTGATATGCATAAGCGTACTGCGGTGTGGCCCACTCAAACCGTCTCTGTTGCCGCAATGCTGTACGCAAGAAAGTCACTCATAATTTCTGCCCTAGTTTCTCATTTGAATCTCATTTGAATACTTAGGAGTCCATCTGTTTCTTGCTCCCACGCTCTGCAGGTCCCTCCATGGAAACAACATGGAAGGCTACCTTCCCAATAGCTGGACCAGCCTGGTCTTTCTGCAAGAGCTGTGAGTTACTGTCTACCATACCAACTTGCCATACTGCCATGTTTCTCTCTACTGTGGCGTCTATGATTGACGAACCAAGAAGGGGGTTTGTTTGCCAAAAACAAGCGGAACTGCTCGGAATGAGCTTCCACAGCCTTAAATTTGCTTCTCTAGGAAACCCGTGCTGCTCGAGCTGCGATGTTTTGAGACGTCTCAAAACACTACTTTTATCACGCAAAATGGGCTTCCGCAGCCTTGAATTGGCTTCTCTAGAAGATCTGTGCTGCTCGAGCGGCGATGCGAACCTGGAGTTGGATGTGCCTCAACTGGTTTGATTTGTTTTGAAGCTTCCGAATGCTTCAACTCGAACCAGTACTGGTCTCTTACAAAAAAAAGGCAGTTTTTTCCTATCCAATACGAATGTTTACATATTCTTTCTTCTCCTTTTTCCAATCAGTAACTTAGGAGTCTACCAATTTGAAGGCACCATTCCGGCAACATTCTCGGCCCTAGCGGGCCTGACTGCAATGTAAGTTTCCGGTTCTCTCCCTGCTTCACGTCCCACCCTCACTCTGTTTGACCTTGTCTCTATCCCTCGTCGTCTCTTCCTCACTCAGTTCACCACTTGTCCTGCCCCCCTCTACTGCAGAGACCTTTCTTGGAATCAACTGTCTGGTACAATACCCCCTGCATTTACCACCAGCATCCAGTCAATGTATGTCAATCTTCCCTCCAGCTTTTAACCAATCATGCAGAAACCCATGAACAAGTAACTAACACACCATGAACAAGTATTTTTGAAACGCGCACCCCATCCCTGCTACTTGTTCTGCACTCTGTTGATCTCTATAGCATTTTCTATTTCACTGCCCCTCTCTTCCTTTCATCCCTCCCACCTGATCCGACCACCAGCTCCTTCAGCCCTCCACCCCACCTTTCACTCCCGACTCGCTTTGTATTCTCCAACCCCTATTCTGATGGCCTCGCATCCTTTGCTCCACTCTTCCCCTGTCTCTTGTCTCCACTACAATGCTTTCAGTGGGCTCATCCCACCACACCTACTGGCACTGCCCAACCTCTCTCAACTGTGAGCCACCCATGTATACCCATTATTATGCACTCATCTTCTAATTTCTGAGTCTACTCAAAGCTCATCTTGTTGCCTATCTTATGCACTCATTTTCTTATTTCCAGACATGTCCACCCCTTTAGCTCTCCTCCCACCTGCACTCTCTGCCCCACCCCGTTTTTCAAATCTTTTGTCACTCCCTCCCTTTCTGCAATAATTCCTGTACGGCTGCCCTGGCTGCCTGCAGTGCAGCCTACTGTGCAGCAATCAGGTCACATGAGTCATCCCCACCCCAGCAACTTCACCCGCCTCACTGGGATGAATCGACTGTATGTCTCTCCGCAAGCGGCGCACCCCCCATATACCTCTCCCTGCTCCCATGACATGAAACTGCTGCCATGAACAGAATCACTTGGAGAGCTACCGCGCGCGTGCGCGCGCGCGTGTGTGTGTGTTTGTGTGGGTGTGTGCGTGCGTGCGTGCGTGTGTGTGCGCGTGTGTGTGTGCGCGCGTGCGCGTGTGCATGTGCGTGTGTGTGTGTGCGTGTGTGTGTGTGCATGTGTGTCTGCGCGCATGCGCGCAAGCTCCACTTGACAGAGACATTTCTTCCAACAATTTCAGCGCAGTTCTTGAAGTGGTGGCTCAGTTTACATGGCTCGATACCATGTGAGTGTTCTCCCCTCTTCACCATCTCAGCTGGCCCGTACGTTGCTTTCGATCCCTTCCCTTCGCCCACTTTGGCTGCCTGCAACACCTGAGCTCAAACGCTCTCTCCACCACTCACTATGCAGATGGATCAATGACAACAACTTCTCTGGTGTGCTTCCAGCGACCTTCACAGCAATCAGTGGCATCACAAATTTGTGAGTCCACTCGGACCACCTCTCACCTCATCAATGCAACAACCCCTTTCGCCACACCTAATCAGGTGGGTGGGATGCAACAGCAGTCAGTGTTGTGGCTGGTCTTCACCTGAGTATTTATGTGCCTGCACTTCTTTTATCAATTCTTGTGACCTTGCATTTCAAATCTTGGTGGATGAACGCTGCTTGTGTGCTTAGATGTATGCACATTGCACTTGTACACTTTCTATCTTCACAAGTTTTTTCATAAAATAATTTGCAAGTGCCAGAGCAAGTATTTTCATAGCCTGTGCATACGCGAAAGAATGTGTGCTTTCTTATGTATTTTTTTCTCTATTTCCCCTCCAGGCCCTGTATCTTCTGCTTCATTCAGGGTTCTTTATAGCAACCATTTTACTGGAACCTTCCCGGGTTTTATTCTGCGCCAGAAGGACCTTTTTATCCTGTAAGACATCCACTTGTAAACTTGAACAAAAGCGAGTTGCACTAACGGAACAAATGCTTCCATTTCTTCTACTGGAGCAACTATTTGGAACAACTATTTGAACTAGACATGACCAAAAAGGTGAGCAAAGCAAGCTACCAATCCAAACTGGTTTGCTTTGAAATTGGCATGCACTTGACGAGCAACGAGCGAACCGAATACGTTTGTCTCGAACAGTTTGTGAACGCTTGGTCAATTCGAACCGAACCGAACCGAACACGTTTGACTCGAGCAGTTTTCTTAAATGTTAGTGTTCCCCGTTCGATTATAGGGTCGAAAAGTTTTGAGGCAAGGCCACACACTAAGGTGTTTGACTCGAACTCGAACAGTTTGCCTTGGGGGGTTCTTTCAGTATAGTCACATTCAGGCAGGGCGAGTGTACTAGAAGCAATGTCACGTTCCCTATAGCCTTACGAGAGATATAGTTAGGCTTGGCGCAGATCTGGTGGATATCCAATTTCGCGTTGCTGAACTCCAACCTAAACCATAATGCCCTTAGTTCCTTTTTTTAACCGTCTCCTACCCTAATCCAACCTTATACCTAACGTTTCCAACCACAAAGTGGAATGTTAACCGTGGGAATGTGTTAGTTTAAGTGGGTAGGGGGCGGAATGCCATCCTTAGGCTACATCGACGATTGAACCCATTCTTGAGCTCAATCGTCGCCCTCCCCTTTAAGATCCGACCAGCGCATCAAACTTTGACGCGCAGAAAAATGCACGAATACCTAGGTGTTTGCGACGAACACGTTGTGTTCGCGAACACCTAGGTGTTCGTGCATTTTTCAGCACACGAACACTCGAACAGTCGAATAGAGTGAAGGGAAATATTAGTGAAGGGAAATAAAGTGAGGGGGAATAGAGTGAGGGGGAACAAAAGTGAGGGGAAAAAAAGTGAGGGGAAATATAAGTAAGGGGAAATGTAGTGAGGGGGAAGAGAGTGAGGGGGAATGGAAGCGAGGGGAAATAGAGTGTTGCATTATTGTATGTATTTGTTTTGATTAAAGTTCAGCAAACTAACATGTGAGTGGACACGAGCTAGCTAGATACTACCAACCACCTCCTAATACCACATCTCTGTCAAAGTACAATCTCACTTGTAGGCTATAGTGGGGCACTCCTTATGGGGTACAGCACTTCTAGGGTTAGTACTTGTACCCCAAATCTTGCTAATCCAATCATTCTTGCATAGTTGATTCTGACATGGTATTCAGAGCAGGAAACCTGTTAGGTTTTTAGGGCCCACCGATAGTTCCGCTAGTTCCTGCTCGAAGCGCCCTGTCGCGCTGCCCTGCAGCTACTCGCACTGCCTGTCCTAGCGCGCTCCTCTGCTGCAGCCCGCGCGTTGCGCCCTGCAGCCCGCACGTCGCGCCCTGCTGCCCTGCCCAGCGCGTGCCACCCTGCCCTGCAGCTGGTGCATCGTGCTGCCTTGCCCTTAGGCCCGCGCGCCGCCCTGCCCTGCAGCTCGCGAGCCGCGCTGCCCTGCCCTTAGGCCCGCGCACCGCCCTGCCCTGCAGCCCAGCACGCCGCGCCCTGCTGCCCTGCCCAGTGCGCGCCCCACTGTCCTGCGCGTCGTGCCCTGCTGCAGCCCGCGCGCCGCGCTCTGCAGCCGGCGCGTCGCACCCTACTGCCCCGCGCGTTGCGCCCTGCTGCAGCCCGCGCGTCGGGCCTTACTGCCCCGCGCCTCGCGCCCTGTTGCAGCCCGCGCGTCGCGCCCTGCTGCCCAGCGCGTTGCGCCCTGCTGCAGCCCGCGCGTTGCGCCCTTCTGCAGCCCAGCGCGTCGCGCCCTGCTGCCCTGCCCAGCGCGCGCCCTGCTACCCTGTCCACCGCGCGCCCTGCCCTGTAGCCCGCGGCGCGACATGCCTTGCCCAGCCGCGCCGCCCAGCCCTACCGAGCCGCGCCGCCCAACCCGAGCCGCCCTGCCCAGCCCAAGCCGTGCCGCCCTGCCTCATTCGCCAGCCCCATTGAGCCGCCCTGCTGCTACTACTGCTGCTGCTGCTGCTGCTGCTGCTGCTGCTCGTGCTACTGCTGCTGCTGGTGGAGGTGCTGCTGGGAGTGCTGGAGGTGCTGCTGGTGCTGGAGGTGCTGGAGGTGCTGCTGGGAGTGCTGGAGGTGCTGCTGGTGCTGGAGGTGCTGGACCTGCTACTGACCGTCACTGCCTGTCATGGCCACTATCACGGTAGTTGCAGCGGCTAGGGGTGGACAGCATCAGTCATTGCCTCTCCCGGACGACCCCACCCCTCAGCAGCTTCGTGAGTGGGTTATTCAGCAAGGCAGTCCTGGTGGTGGAGGTTTTGGTTTTATGGGTACTGCACAGCAGAGGCAGCAGCGTCCGCAGGGCACCTTCTCCCTGCAGCGGCCTCGCGACTGTGCTTCTCAGCTATGCGTCCCTGGTTGTGTAGAGGCTGCTGCTCTCGGTTCTAGTGAGTCTGCTGCCGCTCCAGGTGCTAGTGATTCTGCTGCAGCTCTAGGTGCTCGTGAGTCTGCCGACGCTTTAGGTGCTAGTGCGTCTACTGCCACAGGTCCTGCCTTAGTTGAGGCCTTGCACACTTTCACACTTGACTCGGGTGCGTCACGTTGCTTCTTTCGTGATTGCACCACAGTCACACCACTCGCAGCACCTGTCCCACTCTCACTGGCTGACCCCACTGGGGGCCCAATAGTTGCGCGAGCCTCCACTGTCCTCCCGTGTCCGGCAGTCCTCTCCGGGTCTCTCTCAGGTCTCCACCTCCCCACGTTCTCGACGAACTTGTTGAGCAACGCAGTTCTCCAGGATGAATGGGTTGACACCTTCATTCCTGGAGGACAGCGTGTGGCGATCTGTAAGTGCTCACGGACTGGCCGTCACCTTGCTACGTTCACTCGTCAGCCTTGGTCCGGTCTGTACACACTGACCACTGCGTCTGCACAGGTGGCTGATTCAGGTCAGGTGGCTGCGTCGAGTCGGATGTCTGCGTCTGGTCAGCTTGCAACGTCTTGCTCGTGTCGGGTACTCTCTCACCAGACTCTCCTCTAGCACCACCGCCTAGGTCACCCCTCGCTGCCGCGTCTCCACAGCATGCACTCCTGTCTCCTTGTCTCTGGCCTTCCCAAGTCCCTGCCCTCCCTCTCGCGCTCGCTTGCACCCCCGTGCCTTCCCTGCATCGAGGGGCGGCAGCGCGCCGCTCCTCACTCCTCCGAGTTTCCTCCGACCACTGCTCCTCTGCAGACTCTCCACATGGACGTGTGGGGCCCGGCCCCCGTCGATGGAACGGACCAGGAGCGCTACTTCCTGCTGGTTGTTGACGACTACACACGCTCCACCACTATCTTCCCCTTGCAGCGCAAGGCGGACGTCAGAGGTGTTTTGATCCCCTGGATCCATGCTACTCGTCGCCAGCTGCGCGAGCGGTTTCGTCGGGACTTGCCAGTCCTGCGTCCGCACTCTGACAGGGGCGGTGAGTTCTCTTCTGGCCTCCTTGAGGAGTTCTGTCGAGACGAGGGCATCCGCGAGAAGTTCACGCTTCCGGCCTCTCCTCAGCAGAATCGGATTGCTGAGCGTCATAGTGGCATGGATCATGGAGGTTGCTCGTACCTCCATGATCCATGCGCCTGCTCCCCATTTTCTGTGGCCGTTTGCGGTCCCATACGCTGCGCATCAGCTCAACCTCTGGCCCCGTGTCTCTGAGCCAGAGACCTCGCCCACACTCCGGTGGACGGGGAAGGTTGACGATGCATCGGTGTTTTGGGTCTTGGGCGCGCTCTCCCTTGTTCGCGATGCCAAAGTGAGCAAGCTCTCCTCTCGCACTCTCCGCTGCACCTTCCTTGGCTTCCCCACCGACGCCCTGCCGTGGCAGTTCTACCACCCGCGATCGCGTCGAGTCTTCTCCTCCCAGGACGTCACCATTGACGAGTCTGTCTGTTTCTACAGGCTACACCCGCACGCATCCCACCCGGTCCCCCTAGCGCCTCTCTTCCTGGTACCAGTCCCCCCCCGGTAGACCCACTCCCCCCACAGGGTACTGCTCCCTCAGGTGTGTCTCAGGTAGACCCACCCCCCTTGGATAAGCTTGTGGAGATATCTTCTGACTCCACTAGCCCAGCTGAGGGGGGTGACCCCGCTGCGGACGACACGGCGGCCACTCGCCGCTCTCCTCGCTTGGAGACCCCCCCTGTTGTTCCGCCGAGGCCATCTTCGCCGCCTCAGCAGCCTGCTGCTGTGGACTTTGGAGCTGGTGCTGGTGGTGACACTGGGGGTGAGGGTTCTGGGGGTGCTGAGACAGAGGGTGAGGGTTTCTGTGGGTGCTGCGACTGGGGGTGCTGACTCTGGGGGTGCTGCGAGTCCTAGTGGCGGTGGAGCTGTGGGTGACATGGCTGGAGGTCTTGGAGCTGGACAGCCACATCAGCCTGGTCTATTCGAGACACTCTCTTCGCAGCTGATTCGTGTGTGGATCGTTCGGCGAGGCAGTCCTGGTGGTGGAGGGTACGGTCCTGCTGGTGCTGGAGCTGCTAGTCCTGGAGATACTGCTGATGGTGGAGGTGCTGGAGGTACTGCTGGAGGTGCTGGAGGTGCTGCTGGTGCTGGAGCTACTAGAGGTGCTGCTGGTGCTGGAGGTGCTGGAGCTGCTAAACCTGGAGGTACCGGAGGTGTTGTTGGTGCTGGAGGTGCTGGAGCTACTAGTCCTGGAGGTGCTACTGGTGCTAAAGGTGCTGGAGCTACTAGTCTTGGAGGTTCAACTGGTGCTGGAGGTGCTGGAGCTGCTGGCACTGGAGGTGCTGGAGCTGCTGGCACTAGAGGTGCTGGTGCTGCTGGTGCTGGAGGTGCTGGAGGTGCTGCTGGTGCTGGAGGCGCTGGAGCTGGAGGTACTGGAGGTGCTAGGATACAATCCTGCTCCTACTCCTCACACTGAGGTGACTGAGTCCCTGACTGAGCGTCATGAGCCTGAGACTCGTGCTTCCACACCTGTTTGTGCTCGTCATGTAGCCCGTCCTCGTCCTCCTACTGTCCCAGGCACTCACGGTATGGCATTTCGTCCTTCCTCTGTTCCACAACGTGTTGTCCTGCCTGAGCCTCCCGTGTCCTCTCTTCTACACGTTCCTAACCCTGAGTCCGACGTTGCTCGTGCTGCAAGTCCTACAGTCACTCGTCTCCTCGCTACTGTAGTCACTGACCCTGACTTTGAGTCTACTGCTGCGTTTGCCCTAGTCACTGAGCTAGTCGACTTTGTAGCTAGGATTCGTCTCGACTACGTTGCGAGTCTTGTTACAGAGTCTGAGTCTGTCTGTCCTCCATCCATCGGGGGTGAGCCTGCCCTTCGCAGTGACGTCCTTGAGGACAGGCAGTTTGAGCTTGACTGTCTTGCGGCGGCTTTACCTCGTTTCGCATCCATGCTGCTTTGCCCTAAGGGAGACCCGGATGCACTTGACATCTCTACCCCGCGCTCTTACGCTGAGGCGATCGCGGGTGAGTACTCCTCTCACTGGCAGACAACCATGGACGCAGAGATGGCTTCATGGATGTCCAAAGGCACCTACGTCGACGAGGTTCCTCCTCCCGGGGCGAACATAGTCGATGGCATGTGGATTTTCAGATTGAAGTGGCCGCCGGGTTCTCCGCTTGCCTTCAAGGCGCGTTACGTTGCTCGAGGCTTCAGTCAGCAACAGGGGGTCGAATTCTTCCAGAACTTCTCCCCCACCCCAAAGATGACTACTCTTTGGGTGTTGCTGCACGTTGCAGCACAGCGTGACTACAAGCTGCACTCCCTCGACTTCTCCACAGCATTCTTGCAGGGCAGCCTTCACGAGGAGATCTGGCTGCGCCGCCCACCTGGCTTCATTGGGTCGTTTCCTGCAGGTACCCAGTGGAGCCTCCGCCGGCAAGTCTACAGTCTCTGCCAGGCGCCTCGCGAGTGGCACGACACACTGAGGACGACACTTGCAGCTATTGGGTTTGCTCCTTCCTCTGCTAACCCGTCGCTGTTTCTGCGCACCGACACTTCTCTGCCGCCGTTCTACGTTCTCGTGTACGTCAACGACTTGGTTTTTGCTACTGCTGACACTGAGGCACTGGCCCTAGTGAAGACGGAGCTGCAAGAGAGACATACCTGCACTGACCTGGGTGAGCTGCATAGCTATCTTGGCTTGCAGATCACCCGGGATAGAGCACGGCGCACCATCACAATGACTCAGTCACACATGGTGCACCAGGTCCTTCGGCGCTTCAGCTTCCAGTACTCCTAGCCACAGCCCACTCCTCTGTCTATCGGCCACTCGCTCTCAGCTCCACCTTCGGACGAGTCCGTAGAGCCGAGTGGTCCGTACCCAGAGCTTGTGGGTTGCCTCATGTACCTGATGACGTGCACACGACCTGACCTCGCATACCCTTTTAGCCTCGTGGCTCGCTACGTGGCTCCTGGTAGACACCAAAAAGTGCACTTTGATGCTGCAAAGAGGGTACTGCGTTACTTGTGCAGTACATTGGGCATGGGGCTCGTGCTTGGAGGACAGGGTTCAGTGGTACTCACAGGACACTCCGACGCTTCTTGGGCCAACGACTAGTCGACTCAGCATTCATCACAAGGTTACACCTTCAGTCTTTGCTCTGGTTCTGTCTCGTGGAGGTTTAATCGTTCTTCTTCTGTGCTTGGTTCCAGCTGTGAGGCCGAGATCTACGTAGGGGCCATGGCTGCACAGGAGCTACGTTGACTGACCTACCTGCTGACCGACTTGGGGGAGCGGCCTCGTTCTGCTCCAGTTCTATACGTCGACATAAAGGCCATGCTTACCTTGTGTCGGGAGCAGAGACTGGAGCACAGAACGAAGCACATTGCTCTTCGCTACTTTCTTGCTCGAGAGCTGCAGCAGCGTGGTCAGCTTTGCCTTTCTTACGTGGCCTCTTGGGCCAACACTACTGATGTCTTCACCAAAGCCCTCGGGTCTGGTGATCTTCAGCGTTTTTGCACTGTTCCTGGGCTTCTGCCCGTTGTACCTCACCTGCTTGTCTCTTAATCTTTCACTTATTGTACACTGATATCTATATTTATACCTACTTGTTTCCTCTTGCTAGGTTGTGATAAGTGAAATGGCCTTGCTATTACAAGGAAATAGCAAGGCCATTTCACTTCACAGGCCTTGCTATTATACCTCTGCATGTGAAGTGGCCTTGTGGCCTCTTGCTTGTGCTCAGATTGTGTGGTGTCCTTGAGATCCACCCTGAGCTTTGCTTTGCTTTGCTCAGTTGTTTTGCTTGACTGGTCTTGTGACCGTCTTGTTGTCCCCCACTTAGCCTATGGTGGTGTGTCAATGTACAATCTCACTTGTAGGCTATAGTGGGGCACTCTTTATGGGGTACAGCACTTCTAGGGTTAGTACTTGTACCCCAACTCTTGCTAATCCAATCATTCCTGCATAGTTGATTCTGACAATCTCATCCTCGTCACCACTATCTGCTCCCCCATCCTCTTTATCTTGGTCTAGGGGGTTGCCTCATCTCCTCCTGCCTCTGCCTCCTCTGTCCCCCTCCGCCTCCTCTCTGCCTCCTGCCTGGCTATGTTGCAGGTGTTGAGCGGCTTCCGCTTCTTGTAGTTACGCCATATCTCCACAATCTGGTCCCAGTTAGGCTTGTAACGGAGCAATGACATGCACATCAAGTCACTAAGCTTGGCATCTTTGAGGCTGCCTCGCTGCCAAGACTTGATGACGTTCTGCCACGAGAAGCCGTGCTCGCATTCAACTGTGCTCAACAGCAGGACCGCCACCGCCACCCATAGCCACACAAGGTTCGGGTAGTGCTCCTGCCAGTCATTGGTCTTGAGCATGGCAGTGAGCCCCGTGTGGAACCCTCGCCCACCCTTCGGTGCACGTGCAAGGACAGGGATTAACAGCCGCACTTCCTTGACTGCTCTCTTCTTGTCGACCCCTGCAGTCAGAAAATACAAGCATAGATAGAAAAACAACGTTGAATTTAAGGAACTCTGACATGACACAAGGATTTAGAGATGCGGCAAGCAACACACAAGGGAATGGGCTCACCAGGTATTATTTCCTCAGGCTCTTCCGCCCAGAAGAGAGTGATCAGCGCCTCAAGAAACTCCTTACACTTTGCTTGGCGCTCGTGCCTGCCGTGCGGCCAAGTGTCAGGATTGAACAAGCTCATGCCTGACAGTTTGTTGAGGTCGCCCAACCGATCCACGAGATTCTGCACGATGAGCTCTGCGAACTCGGTGCAGATGTCGAGGCATGCGTCGTGGTGCCCAGATCCATGGTAGTCCTCAAGCCGATTTTCATGTAGTGTGAATGTGAAGGTGCATGGCTGCCCGTCGGAGTCGACGCCCTCGATGCAGACATACCAGGTGCCTTCAGGACCATGCTTAGAAAGCCATGGGGAGAGGCGAGGACTGAGAACGCCGCCAAACTCGTCTCCACAGTCAACGTAACGAGCCTCCAGATGTCCAGTTGTACGCCGAACGTGCGTATGCACATCCGACAGATCAAGCTGGGGTGGATGGAAGCAAGGCAAAAGCAGGAAAGGTGTAAGTTTTCATAGTACACAGTACAAAAATCAGGGTACGTACACATAGACAATGGCCCTGCGAGAAAGGTACAACAAACAAGGTACCTAGACAAAGACAATGGGTGCGCGAGACATAACAACACAAACGCACCTCTCGTCGATGGAACGTCCTACTCAGAACGTTCATCTGGTCAAGGACATCGGAAAGGAAGAGCAGGAGAACGTGGAACCTGTACGGCGTCACCACCTCGTACAACCGTGGATTCCACTCCTTCAGCATAGTGATCATAGCTGGCAGGACCGCCACAAACCTGGCGATGGCATCCCCATGGGATAGCCACCGTACACTATGAATCCCCTGCAGCTCTTGAAATGTTTCGGTGAAAACCTCCTGCAGGTCCTTGAAGCGTTGATGCCATGGACCCGAACGGCCCAGATGCTCTGCGATGGCACAAAAGGTGTTGTCAATCATGTTGAAGACAGGTAAGCTCTCTGCTACATCCTTAGCAACAAGGGCCTCCCTGCAATCACACTCACAATAACACAGTGTATTAGAACATGATCAATTAATAAACCAGACAACGTAGCAAAGCACAATTCCTACTTACTGGTGTGCAATACAATGACAGGAGACGATGTGAGGTACCCGAAGCCGCAGCCGTGCAACCAAGCCCGGCCTATATTCCATCATCACGGAAGCCCTGTCCGTGCTGATGCCCACGATGCGCCTAAGGTCAACGCCACATGCCTACAAGTGGGACAACATCAGCTGCAACAATGAAGCCGCATCCGCCTTGTCGACCGTCAGGAGCTCCATGAACTCGGTGGACAGGCGTGAGTTGCGAATGAAAATGATGAACAAGATAAGGTGTTTGCCTCTGCAGTGATCGGTGCTCTCATCGCACGATATGCCAATGTAGGGACTTGCCAGAATCTCCTCGAGCTGTGTTGTCTGCAGCCACGTTGCCATAGATTGCGTCAGCTCCCTGAATCCGTACCTGACAGGTAAGCAAGAACGTATAGGTTAGCCAGTGATGTAAAAACCGGGTAAAGTGATTACAATTATACAATATGAACTTACGTGGTGTAGTACGTCCTGTAACCCTTCTTCGGGAACCCGGCGACTGCCTTCTCAGCAAGGTAACAAACCAATCCCACCCACAGCTCCATGGGTGCGTCTTGCCTGCTGACAAAGAGGAGAGCGTCCATCAGCGACACCACCTGGACCTTTTCGCAGTCGTGCGCAAGCGGATGCTCGTCAATTCGCGGCTGCCTCGTCGCACTGACGAGCAGATCCTGCCGATGTTTCACGAGCTTGTGCTTGTTGGTGGCAGCGTGTCGCTTGAAATTTTGCTTTTGAACGTCGAGTGCTCCTTCGATGCACTTGCCGGTCTTGCCAGTTGATGTTTTCACAAGTTCCAACCAGGCAAATTGACCTTGCCACCGAGTTTTGAACCTATCAAGAGCAATGGCATAAAGCTCATCGGCGGTAGCTGACGGCTCGTTTGAGGCTGCAGCTTTGAGTACGGGCAGAATGGGAACGTCGGTGGGTGCCGTCGGTGGCGCTCTTTAAGGTCAAAGGAAGTTCAACTTTGACTGTACGAGGCGAGAAGCCGGGGACGCAGATGCACCTGCCGGAGGGTGAGATGCCGGTGGAACGGGCCGACCTGCAGGGGACGCCGCCACTTCGGGAGCTGTTGGTTGCGATGCAAGTGGAACGGGCCGAGATGACGGGGACGCCGTCGCAGAAACTGGTGGTTGAGCCGGTGGAGGAACCATTGGAGAAGCCGGGGACACCGCTGCTGGTGTTGACGGTGAAATATGTACCGTCATGGGTACGGTTTCCGTGACATCAGGTGGCGTTGATGTAGCAATGACCGGGGCGCCAATCGAGTCTGGTGGGTCGTTATTTACGGTGGGAATAGCAGTCGCTGAAGTAACGGGTGGATTCTTGCTATGCGGTGGACTGGTAGCTTTCGATAGCGAATACAGCAACATGTCTAGACCCGTGCATGCTATCTCAACCTCGATGTCGTTAGGCTCGTCGTCGGCAGCAGCACCATCAACGGGTCCAGCCATGGCAGCAGTAAGGACGAGAGAAGAAGGGTGGAGTGGAGAGAGTCAGCCGAGAAACACTGAGGATGAAGCACACCTAACACACCCCAAGAATGGGGTAAACAAGATGGGGAAGAGAGGGACACCACACCTCGTTGGTGATTGGTTGAAAGCCTCAACAAACCCCACCCCACCATGCAGGAGTGGATGGTCCCCGATGGGCCATCCATGAAAACGGATGTGCCCCTGTTTTCGGCATGGTTCCACAACGTCACGGTTTACAACCGTGAGGCAGTGGAACCTTGCCAGTCCTGGCCATGTGATTGGGCACGGTGTGTGATTACCCGAAACTGCCCAATTACTTGCCAGCTTGACAGATGGTGGCGACAACACATGAAGTCAGGTACGTGTGTGGGTACAGTAAAGATGCCGTTTCCCGTGATTGACGCTGACGAGGGAAATTTCGGGAATTTGTTTTTGCCAGATACAACGAATCTAGGAAATTTCGCAAACATACATGTCCCCTCTACTGTATGATTCGAATCAGGGCCCCCGAGCAAAGTTTCGCTGGAAATTCAGGCCTAGTACGTAAAAGTTAGCTGGAAAATCAGGATTGGTATTTATAAAAAAACTTTCCCATCAGGGTGGGGTCCTACAAAGGCCCTGAAAATCAGTTTTCAAAGACAAAATCAGGGTAAAATTCCTGCAATCTGGGGGCCTGATACATGCCCCGTAGCTTGGGCTTCATATTGGTTTTGGGCCACCCTTTGTAATCAGTGTTGTAGGTATAGTCAACCTTGTGTCAGAATCCCAACCACTAGACCATTGGGATAAAAGGGCTTGTTAAGTAGCGGGTCAGAGTGCGCCCATAACCCCCCAGGCGAACGCGCCTGTAACCCTCCTAGGATCAATCGGGCATCCACAGTGCAGATCTACTGACACCCCCCCACACTGGGAGGCCCAGGACTGAGCACAGCGGCAACAGCCTACATGTGCATACACCGGGATTCGAACCCGAGAACTTTCTGACACCATGTCAGAATCCCAGTCACTGGACCATTGGGATAGAAGGGCTTGTTAAGTAGCGGGTCAGTGCGCCCATAACCCCCCCAGGATTAGCGAGCCTGTAACCCCCCGTAGGATCAATCGAGCATCCACAGTGCAGATCTACTGACACCCCCCCACACTGGGAGGCCAAGGACTGAGCACAGCGGCAACGGCCTACATGTGCATAGACCAGGATCTGAACCCGAGACCGCTCTGATACCATGTCAGAATCCCAACTACTAGACCATTGGGATAAAAAGGCTTGTTAAGTAGCGGGTCAGAGTGCGCCCATAACCCCCTAGGCGAACGCGCCTGTAACCCCCCTAGGATCAATCGGGCATCCACAGTGCAGATCTACTGACACCTTGATGCGTAGGGTAAAATTTGGTTTTCCCTGACAAATATAGCGTAATTTGTTTTATAGGCTGACTTAGTCAGACTACAGTTGGCCTTACAGTGAATTTCGCAGCAGGTCAGTGTTTCCGCATTGCGCTGCCAGCTTGGCTGCCAACTCCACCAATGTGGTGGTTACACGGCACGAATCGAATATTTTCTCGGGACTGCACCTATGGTTGCTGTCGTATTGTGTGTGTGTTGGTCCTCCTGTCCATTTTGGTACTTGTTCGAATTCGGAAATCCTCGCTTCCGAGAATTCGGTATCAGTGTAACTGAAATCGTACCCTGTACACTCAGGGAAAAAAATCACTCACACTGATGTACAAAGGAGAAAAAAACATTATACACTTTCTAGCTTAGGGTAAAAATCCCACTACCCTTGCTGGGAAAGGGTAACTGGAAAAAAGTGGCCACCAGTCAGTGCAAAAAGGGTATTTTACCCTGATATCGAGAGGCCTGCCCGTAGACTACCCCCAGTTTTTCTCCGAATCCCCGAGTACACACCTCCCTGATTCCGTTCCTGTGTTGGCGGCATTTTGAGCCCTGATTGGCTGGAATGACCCCGCGCACATTGTGCGGCAGATCCCACTCCTTAGTCAGATTTACATCAGAGTTGGGAAAAATATTACTCTGACGTCTTTGGGTTTTTTTCCAATGAATAGGGTTACTCTGACAAATCAAGATAAGGCTCAGGAACAACCCTAGATTTCTGAGTTGGGAAAAGAACTACCATCGAAAATAGAGTACCTTAAATTCAAAAGTAGGCCCTGTCGTCCACCCTAGCGATGGTTCAAGTCACGGATGACCCTTTTTACCAATACCGGAATTCTTTCGGATATAAGACCCTAGGGTCTTATGCTAAATCCTTAGAAAAAATGAGGGGGGGTCTTAACAAAGGGAAAATATATATATATACCACCCAGGTCTTTTCATATGACTTATTTTTTCAAGTGTGTTTTGAACACTACAGTCAATATGGAAGTTGGGGGGGGATGCTTTTGGTGAGCACCAAGCCAGCGAAACATTCTTCGCTGGGAATGTTGCCAGAAACAGTTGACGGGAGAAGGCTCGAAACACGTGCCAGCACCTGGAGAGAGGGAGGGAATCATTCGGGAAGTGCATGAGAAGATGGGACACTATGGTCCCGTGAGGACGCAGCAGCTAGTATAGATGGTATGGTGGTGTGCTGGAATGCGGAAGCAGATTAAGGACTGGGTGTGGCGCTGCAAGGCAGAGCTCCAACTGCTGCCCATAGTCAGCCTGGGCTACAGGTGGTCTTTAGATATTGTGGGAGAGCTACCAGTCACGACCAAAGGAAGGAGATACATTCTGCTGATGGTGGAACACGTGAGCAAATGGGCAGAAGCGAAGCCACTCGTGCATAAGACAGCGGAAGCAGTGGCCGAGGCTTTTGAGGAGATGGTAATCACCCGACTGGGGGCATGTGGGGAGGTGCTGACAGAACACGAGACGGAGTTCCAAGGAGCATTTGACGAGCTGTTGAAAGCCAGTGGCATCAGGCACCGATCCACCTCGCGATATCATCCACAAAGCAACGGGCTGACAGAGAGGCTGGTGCAGACAGTAAAGAAAGGGCTAAGGGCGTACAGGGAGGAGCACAAAAGAGACTGGGACAAGAAGCTGTGCTGGGTGATGGCGGGATACAGGTTCAGCAAGCATGCTGCGCTCAAGGACGTCTCGCCCTACTATATGCTGTTTGGAAAGGAGCCGGTGATGCCTGTGGAGGCACCAAATTTGCTAGTGGATGTGGCGACCACAGGGTCCGTGGAGAAGTGGATCGCGGTGGTAGAAGCAAGGGCGGCTTATCTGCGTTAGCTACTGCCGGCGGCTCTGGAGAATCTGCATGTGGCTCAGCTACGTGACATACAAAGGTATAATCAGAGGCAGGAAGCAGGGGGCATAGGGGCCGACTCTAGAGTTCAGGAAGGAGAAGAGGTGTACCTGAGGAGGCCGCGCAAGCATGCGCTAGATGTGGGCCTGTCGCAGCAGCGGTGGACTGTGAAGGAGGTCAAGCCTTCAGGGGTGATAGTGCTAGAGGACGGGAAGGGAAAACGCGTGGCAGATCATGTCACCAACGTGGCCAGGATCCGCAGTGAGAGGGATAAGGCGGGACCATCTGGTCCCATGACGCGCTCGAGGACGGCTGCAATGCAGCATGGGAGGGGGTAGGAAGGGTCAGAGCAGCAGCAGAGCAAAGGCAAGGGCAAGGAGAAAGTGGGGTGAAGCACACAGGAAGGATGAGGAAAGGGGAGAAAGGGGATGATAATAAAGTAAGAGCGGCAACTGGCACAGGAGAGTCAAGCAGGAAACCTACCCAAGTCGGCACAAGGGGGCAGAGAGAAGGGATTTAACACTGAAGGGGAGGGACAGGCAGGGGAGTGGAAGGCCAGAGGAGCAAGGATGAGGAGGGCAGCAGAGGTGGGGGCAAACAGGCCACATGGAGGAAAAGCAGAAGGGGGAGAGGGAAGGTGTAGGGAATAGGGATAATGATGATTTTAATTTACCATACGATCCTATCAATGAAACTATCTTTGGTTACTCAGAGTGGCAGCAGCCGCTACTCCTCGAGGTGCTCTACAAAGGTTGACGCCGCCAAGGAATGGTGGATAGTGGTGCGTCCCACTCAGTGTGCGACCGCGGGACATTGGAGAAAGCTGGGGAGTCATCAGAGGAGTCCTTGTTCACAGCAATGATGGTGGACGGCAGCAAACTTCAAACCCACAGCGAGTCAACTCTACAGTTGCACATAGGGGCGCTGAGTCAATAGCGAGTTATCGCTAGTTGCGTGTCATGTCGTCGTTTGCGTGTCGTGTGCGTTTTCTGGTCGTGTGTCGAACGTTTGACGTGTCGCAGGTGTGTGCAGCAAGCCTTAGAGAATTCAAGGAAGAATCTATGAAGTCACAGAGCCATGGTTTCAAGAATCCAGTGATTTCAGAGCTCGCGAAAATGGTAAACACGAAGATAGCGAGAATAGTTACATTGCATTGTGTAGTGTAACATAGTTCTTGGTGTAGACCCTTATGGTGGGTGGTTTCAACACTTTTCGAGTTTGGGGACAGTGTGACAGTGTTCGAGCTCCCTGAAACTTGGTTCTTGGAGTTTGCAAAGGCTGGGAATCATTCCCAACTCGTAACTTCTTCCTTCTTTGTGCTATATATAAGACTATAGTTGCTGCTAGACCGCCGTTCAGTTAAACTAATTTCACGTCGCCAATTCTTTACCAAACCAAGTTACTCAACTTGCTAATAGTAAACGACGTTAAGATGCTCCATATCCAATTTATAGCACATCGTTTGGTATTGTCACCAGTTTGCAATCAACGTTTACAGCCCCTCAACAGAAGTTTGTCTCCGCACTCTATCTTTCGTCTTAGGCACATTTGAGCCTATTGTAACTAGAACAGTTTCATGCCAACGGGGTAATTCCAATCTGTGTCATTTGGTGCTGCAATTCCTGCAGGAGGTGACTCGGGAATGCATGGCGGCATCTCATTCGAAGGGGATTCTCCCGATTGTGATTTCGTCGAAGGTGGGATCATTGTCTTCCTCGGCTTTGACTGAACCTGGTTTTTCCTCAGGATCCGTGAAGATTTCTTCTCAATTGTGGTAGCAGCGAATGCCTCTTGGCAAGAATGGGAGAAGATTGTGACACATCATGCAGGTTATCACCTTGCCATTCCCTTTGTTGTCGGCAGGGATGCGCAGAGGTACTTGTGAAGACCTGTCTATTGCGGGTGGCAAGATGGTTGAGTTTCGTGCCAAAGGCCAGTAATGAGTCCTTGCTCCTTGCTGGCACGATGCTGGAGCAGGTAGTCCTTGCGTGTGGTTGTTGTCGTTTTCTGCACCCTTTCACCCATTTCCATTACATAACAATATCTTCTTCTCGGTTGACGTTTCGTCGCTTGCTCTGTGAAACAATATTTTCATCTCTCTTGTTTCCTCTTTCATTGTAAAGGTCGATCTCCTACTGTAAGGCGAGATGGGGCATGTAGATAGAGGCTTCGGAGATGGCGCCTAGGGTACGGGGGAGTGACTTGCATAGTTGCCAATTGGGGCCCCGGTTTGCAAGGATGACTGTTTCAAACATGTCATCAGAAAAGTGTCTGCCGTTTTTCTTGTGTTGATCTATCAAATTTCTGCAGTGATTGATGTATTCTCCTTTTTATTTCTTTAAGAGCCATTGTGACGGCATTGAGTTTGCAGAGATTTCTGCTCTAACAGGAGTTGGGGCTCTACGGAATGCCTTTCTGAAGTCACGCAAACTTGTTGTTCACTGAGACATGAATTTGGTGAAGTATTGAAAGCCACAGAGTTGTCACACAAAAGAAGTTAACTAGAATAGAATCAAAGATAGAATACAAGGGGTACATGAACTACTCCAGGTCCCCCTTCAGTAGACCCCCTCCCCCCCCAGAGTCCTGCTCCCTCAGGTGTGTCTCAGGTAGACCCTCTCCCTGGTACTGCGCCTGTTGAGTTAGCTGTCGGCTCTGGTGATACTCCAGTAGCTGCGTCTCGAGGTGCTGCGTCTGGGGGTGCAGAGCCTGGGGGTGCTGCTGAGTCTGAGGGCGCCGGGTCTGGGGGTGCTGAGCCTGGGGGTGAGGAGCCTGGGGGTGCTGAGCCTGGGGGTGTGGAGCCTGGGGGTGCTGAGCCTGGGGGTGTGGAGCTTGGGGGTGCTGCGTTTGAGGGTGCGGAGTCTGGGGGTGCTGAGCCGAGGGGTACTGCTTATTCTGGAGGTCCTGTGGGTGCTTCCCCACGTCTGCCTCCCCGACCGAAGCCTCTCTCCCCGCAGCAGCTGCGCGAGTGGTTTGCCCAGCGCACCCGCCTTTGGAGTGGAGCTGCCGCTGGAGACACTGGAGTTGGAGGAGTTGGAGTTACTGTCAGAGCTGGTGGTACCGGAGGTGCTGCAGCTGCTGGTCCTGGAGGTGCTCGTACTAGGGGTTCTGGAGCTACCGGGACTGGTGGTGTTGGGGGAGCAGGAGCTGTAGACCCTACGGAGCCTGGAGCTGCTGGGGCTGGAGGAGCTGGAGCTGGAGGCACTCGCGCTGGAGGCGCTCAAGCTGGAGGAGCTGGAGCTGTTGACCCTGGAGCTGGAGGTGCTGGAGGCACTGTGCGGCCGCCACCGTACTTCGTTCCCCTGCTTCAGCAGGTTCTTGGTGTCCCACCTTCTACTGGCCTTCCTCCTCCCTTACTGTGTCCAACGCCTGACCAATCACAGCCAGTGTCACAGCCTGCCTCACCACTCCTTGCTCCTTCTCCTTACACTGAGCAGACCAGCGGTCTTACAGAGCGTCGTGAGCCTGCGTCTCGTCCTGCCTCCCCTATTCGCACTGGTCGTCGCGTCGTCCGCGTCCTCCTCCTGTCCCCGGCACGCACGCTATGGCACTTCGTCCTTCCTCGGTTCCACTACGTGTTCCTCTGCCTACTCCTCCTGTGCCTTCTCTTCCTGCCGTCCCTGACCGTGAGTCTGACGGCGCTCGTGCTGCCGGTCCCACTATCTCTGGTCTCCTCGCCACTGCTCTCACTAACCCTTCTTTTGAGTCCACTGCTGTGTCTGCCCTCGTTGCTGAGCTGCTTGACTTTGCTGCTGCCTGTCGTCTAGACTACGCCACTGCTCTTGTTGCTGAGTCTGCGTCTGCCAGTCCTCCGTCCGTCGGGGGTGAGTGTGCTCTTGGCACGGACGTCCTTGAGGACAGGCAAGAGGACTTAGAGTGTCTTTCAGCTGCTGTACCTCATTTCGCTTCCATGCTGCTTGCCCCTGAGAGAGACCTAGATGCACCAGACATCCCGACCCCGCGCTCTTACGCAGAGGAGATTACGGGTCCCTACTCCTCTCATTGGCAGGCAGCCATGGATGCCGAGATGGCATCCTGGAAGTCCACAGGCACCTACGTCGACGAGGTTCCCCCACCTGGGGCGAACATAGTCGATGGCATGTGGATTTTCAGGGTGAAGCGACCGCCGGGTTCTCCGCCTGCCTTCAAGGCGCGTTACGTTGCTCGAGGCTTCAGTCAGCGACAGGGAGTTGACTACTTCCAGACCTTCTCCCCCACCCCGAAGATGACTACTCTTCAGGTGCTGCTGCACGTCGCTGCTCAGCGTGACTACGAGTTGCACTGTCTGGACTTCAGCACAGCTTTCTTGCAGGGCAGCCTGCACGAGGAGATCTGGCTGCGCCGCCCACTTGGTTTCACGGAGTCTTTTCTTGCACGTACTCAGTGGAGTCTTCGGCGGCCAGTCTACGATCTCCGCCAGGCGCCTCGCGAGTGGCACAACAGACTGAGGACTACACTTGCAGCTCTTGGGTTTGCTCCTTCTACTGCTGAACCGTCGATGTTTCTACGCACCAACACCTCGCTGCCGCCGTTCTATGTCCTCGTCTACTTCGACGACCCCGTCTTTGCCACTGCTGACACTGAGGCACTGACCCTTGTGAAGTCGGAGCTGCAGAAGAGACACACCTGCACTGACCTGGGTGAACTGCGCAGCTATCTTGGCTTGCAGATCACCCGGGACAGAGCACGGCGCACCATCACCCTGACTCAGTCACACATGGTGCACCAGGTCCTTCAGCGCTTTGGTGTCCAGTTCTCCTCGCCACAGCCCACTCCTCTGTCTACTGGCCACTCGCTCTCAGCTCCACCTTCGGACGAGTCCGTAGAGCCGAGTGGTTTGTACCCAGAGCTTGTGGGTTGCCTCATGTACCTGATGACGTGCACACGACGTGATCTCGCGTACCCTCTCAGCCTTCTGGCTCGCTACGTGGCTCCCGGCAGGCATCGAAAGGTGCACTGGGATGCTGCGAAGAGGGTACTGGGTTACTTGTGCAGTACGTCGGGCATGGGGCTCGTGCTTGGAGGACGGGGTCCAGTTGTCCTCATCGGTCACGCAGACGCTTCCTGGGTTGACGACTCAGCTACGCAGCGGTCGTCACTTGAATACACCTTCAGCCTTGGCTCTGGCTCTGTTTCCTGGCGGTCTACCCGCTCGTCTTCGGTTCTCAGCTCCAGTTGTGAGGCTGAGATATACGCAGGGGCCATGGCTGCACAGGAGCTACGCTGGCTCACCTACCTGCTGACTGACTTGGAAGAGCAGCCTCGTTCGCCTCCAGTTCTGTACATAGACAACAAGGCCATGATTGCCTTGTGTTAGGAGCATAGACTGGAGCACATAACAAAGCACATCGCTCTGCGATACTTCTTTGCTCGAGAGTTGCAGCAGCGTGGCCAGCTTCGTCTTGCTTACGTGGCCACTAGGGCCAACACTGCTGATATATTCACCAAGGCACTTCATTCTGGTGATCATCAGCGTTTCTGTACTATTCTAGGCCTTATGCCTACTTTGCCTCACTTGCTCACTGCGTGACTTTACTTGTACTGTGATCTATATATATTCTTGCATGGTTACACTTGCTAGGGTATGAGCACTGTATTGTTTGTTCTCTTTTATATAACTCTGCATGTGAACTGGCCTTGTGGCCCTTTGCTTGTGCTCGGACTGTGTGGTGACTTTGTGATCCACCCTGAGCTTGCTTTGCTTTTCTTGTCTGGTCTTGTGACCACTTGTTCTCCCCCACTTTGCCTATGGGGATGTGTCAGAATGTTATAGTGCTTACATTTGTGTAGGCTATAGTGGGGTAGCCCATAAGGGGTACAACCCAATTAGGGTTAGTACTTGTACCCGACTCTTTCATAGTTCATTCGTTCTCGTTCATTCTTCTAACACGTTGGTTTGCCCGAAAGGCATCACTGTGTACTCGAATGACCCGTACCTTGTCCTAAATGCTGTCTTGGCACAGTCCGATGGTTCGACCCGAATCTGATGGTAACCTCTTCGTAAGTCGATTTTCGAAAAGACCCGTGTAATTCGCAGTTGATCTATCAGTTCGTCGGCGCGGGGGATGGGGTATCGCGATTTGATTGTAACCCTGTTCAGTTCCCTGTAATCGATGCACATGCGAAAACAGCTTTCCTTTTTCGGTGTGAATAGGATTGGTGCGGCGAACGGCGACGAGCTCGGTCGGATGTTTTTTTTCTCTAACAGGTAATCTAACTGGTTTCTCAGTTCGTCGAGCTCGGGCTGTGTCAGTCTGAACTGTCGCTGTACGGTTGGCTGTGCCCTGGGTTCTAATTCAATTCGGTGATCGTGTGCCCGCTGAGGTGGCAGTCCCTCCAGTAAGTCGTCGGGAAAAATCCCTGGGTACTGTTTCAACAATTCCAGTAGTTCGGGTGGTACTGCCGCCAGTAGTTTTTGAAAGTCGCTCGGCTGCTCTGCTTCTTCCACCATTGCGATATCCACCGCGTACACGTCAGCTCCAGCGGCGACGGCCCGTTTCATTGTAATGGTGTTGACGTGGACCGTTGAAGACTCGGGCGACTGCCAGCGAGGTAGTTCAACCCAGTTACCGCTACTTCGCACAGTGCAGCTACCCGTCGTCCAGTCGATTCGCGGGTTGTATCGTCACGGCCAATCACGTCCCAGTAAAATGTCGTGCCCGTCCAATGTCGTCGCAATCATTTCCTGTGTAAACCCGAAGTTTCCCCCGCAGCGGACTTTTACTCTCTCCACTTTTTCCCGTATGGCCAGCGGCGTCCCGTCAACTAAGCGTGCATCTATCTCCAGTCAGCACCGACTAAGTGCTAGTTGCAGCTTTCTTGCAGTCGCGGTATTAACTAAGCTGTGACTTGCGCCTCCGTCTATAAAAATCTTCACTGCTGACCCCTGTATCTTTCCGTGGATCAGTACTAGGCAATCTGTCGCTGTACCCTCCTTATTCATCCGAGCCCGATCGATAGCGTGAATCGGTACTGTGACTCGGTGAGGGTCGGTGAGGTTGGGCGAGCAGGCAGTCTCGTCAGTAGTTGGCCCAACTTCTACTGACTGCTGGCGTTTCCCGGCCTCTGAGAATCTCGCCCCTGCTTTGTTCCGCAGCGCCTCAGCTCCTCTAGGCATTCACTCTTGCGATGGCCCGGCCTATTGCAAGCAAAACAGCGCCCCTTAAATGGTGCGGCAGCTGCATTCGTCGCAACGACGTGTACGGTGGCGTGCTCGATTGGTCCCTGAGGACGTTGTCCGTTGTAGGACCCCGGTCTCGCGGGTCGCAGAATGTCGATTTTCTCGGCGAGCGCGAGGATCTTGTTAAAATTTGAGAGCCCACGTTGCATGATTTTGTGCGAGATGTCCGGCTTTAGTCCTCCGACATAACGGTCCACCCACTCCTCTTCGTGCATGTAGCCAACTTGCTCGCATAATGCGAGAAAACCGCTCGTGTAGTCTTGAACCGATCCGAGCTGTCACCAAGTACGCAGCTTCTGACGCGCCGAAATCGAAGTCAGAATCGGCTCGAAACGTGCCCGAAGTCCTGCGCACCACGCATCCCACGTGCTGTACTAGGCTGTCTCGCAGAATGAACTCCATGTGACGGCTGGGCCCGTGGGCCCTTCTTCTTGCGATGGTGGCTTGTAGGCGCGTGGTGACGTCACGATGACTCGCCACCAGTCCATGGCGGGGCCCCTCAGCAGCAAAACAACATATTGAATCTTCGCTGTGTCCGACTCGACGTAATTCGCGTCAAAAAAGACGTTCATCGCGAAGACCCACAATTGAACTGTCGGACCTCCACGTTGGCTCGGGTTGAAACAGGGCGGACGCTGCGGCTTGAGTGGCATTGGTGCCGTGACGGCATACTCGCCACTTGTCGCTGCAAATTCCACGTGCCGACGGGCTTTGCGGGGCTCCCGCGGGCTTGGTGCGGCCCTGTTTCTCTCCATGCCAGGCATTGAGTGAGCGGCACCTTCACTGGCTACGCCTGAGCGTTGTCCCACGCTGTCGTTCTGTGTTGGTGTGCCTGTCGAGATGACGATCAGCTCCTCTGATTGTGCAGGTGCGTTTGTTGGTGCTGGTGCATTCACTCTCGATTGCTGGCGAGCGGAGTCGCGTTCCGCCGTGAGTGTGGCGATTTCGAGGGCCGAATCTTCGAGTTGGCGTACGAGACGGTCGAGCTGCGCTTGCGTCAGTGTCACGGGAGTGATTTCAGCCATGGCGGGGGTGTCGGGCAAGCTCAGCGAGAGCCTCTATCATGGCCGTGCGTGCTTACGAGAGAGCACTACGAACGGCTGTGCTTGGTCGCTGAGAGACGTCTACCCCCCCCAAAAAGTTGAGATACTGGGGAAGCGAAGGTGTGGGTGCGGTCCGAGAGAAGATCGTAGGCTCTGATAACCAACATTCGAACAGCACTCCGGATCGTGGCTCGAGCTCCAATTTGTGCGACGTTACGACACTCTCAACGTGCTAACGTGCCAATCCCAACCCAATCACATTTAGTGCGACGATGACGACACTACACAAAAATGAAGCGTGCGACGACTTGTTCGAACCTTGAAGTGGGTTACTTTTTAGTGCCCGAGCTATTCTTACAAAACTTTGCGCCAAAGCCACGAGTTTGACTAAAGGGTGTTAGGATAACAACAAGGACGGCAGTTAGATTTCAAAGTTCTATTTCCACAATTTAGAGCACTAGTGCACACACCCTAATGTGAAAGGAACAACAGGAATCAATGAACTAAGAAAGTGGGAGATACAAATATGAAAGCTGTACCCCTTAGTGTCTACCCCACTACAGCCTACATAGGCTAAGGCATATATATCTGACACACCCCCATAGGCAAAGTGGGGGAGAACTAGGGGTCACAAGACCAGTCAAGCAAAGCAAAGCAAAGCAAGCTCAGGGTGGATCACAACGTCACCACACAGTCTGAGCACAGGTTCAAAGGCCACAAGGCCAGTTCACATGCAAGTTCATATATAAAGGTAAAAAAGCAAGTACAGGTATATATAGATCACAGAACAAGCAAAGTCAAGAGGTAAGCAAGTGAGGCCAAGTAGGCACAAGACCTAGCATAGTACAGAAACGCTGATGATCACAAGGCTGAAGTGCCTTGGTAAAGATATCAGCAGTGTTGGCCTGAGAGGCCACGTAAGCAAGGCGCAGCTGGCCACGCTGCTGCAGCTCACGAGCAAGGAAGTAGCGAAGAGCAATGTGCTTCGTTCTGTGCTCCAGTCTGTGCTCCCGACACAAGGCCAGCATGGCCTTGTTGTCTACGTATAGAACTAGAGGAGAACGAGGCGGCTCTCCCAGGTCAGTCAGCAAGTAGGTGAGACAGCGTAACTCCTGTGCAGCCATGGCCCCTGCGTAGATCTCAGCCTCACAGCTGGAGCTGAGAACAGAAGACGAGCGGGTAGACCGCCACGAAACAGAGCCGGAACCAAGGCCACTCCTCTGTCTACAGTAGAATATATAGCGAAGCTACAGTGGTAACGGTAACGTGTGGAAATTGGGGTGCGCGACGGGCCTGGCGCCGAGGTTGGGGAGTGTCGAGGCGGAGTTCCGGAGCACGGGTTACCAACCGAACCCGTGAGTAGTGGCGGGAATGTGTTAAACTTATGTTTATTATATTAACTATTTGCTGTAGCTACTGTAGTGTTTGAGGTATTCCTGTAGGTGGTACACCTCTCTTGTTTCCTATATGTTTCCAACTTTCTATAGTGAAACACACACTTTCTCGATTTTCTCCTTTGCCTGAACTCTCTCGACATCCTTCGCTAGCTCACACCCTAGCCATTGCTCCTACTATTTTGACATGGTATTAGAGTGATTACGAACCTTGGGCCCACCACCTGCTGCCCTGCGCGCCGCCCTTGTGCGGCCCTCCTCTCGACGTTCGGCACGGCCCGTCGCCCGTAGCCCCTAGGCCCCGGCCCGTCGCCCCGCGCCCGTCGCCCCTAGCTCTCGGCCCCGGCCCGTCGCTCGCGCCCGTCGCCCCTAGGCCCGTCGCCCCTCGGCCCGTCACCCCAAGGCCCCGGCCCCTAGCCCGTCGCTCGAGCCTGACGCCCCTAGGCCCCGGTCCCGGCCCGTCGCCCGTCGCGCGTCACCCCTACGTCTGTCGCCCCTAGACTCCGGCCCCCGGCCCGTCGCTCGCGCCCGCCGCCCCTAGGCCCGTCGGCCCCATCACCCGTCGCTCCCCTAGGCCCGGCCCCGTCACTCGACGCCCCTAAGCCCCGGCCCCTAGCCCGTCGCCCGTAGGCCCCGGCCCCGGCCCGTCGCCCGTTGCCCCTCAGCCCGTCACCCCGGCCCGTCGCCCCTAGGCCTGTCGCCACGGCCCGTCGCCCCTAGGCCCGTCTCCCCTAGGCCGGCCGACGCCCCTAGCACGGCTCGTAGGCCCGTCGCTCCTAGCCCGGCCCGTCGCCCCTAGCCCACTTGCCCCGGCCCGTCGCCCGACGCCCCTATGCCCACGACTGACGCCCCTCCGCCCCCCCTTCTCCTCCATCCCCCTGCTGCGGGTGCAGCAGTGGGAGGGGGGGGGGGGGGGTATGGGGGTGGTGGGCTCTTGGAGGGCAAGGGGGTGGCCGGAATGGATCTGCAGCACCAGCCCGCCAGCCCCACTTTCTCCTCCATTCCCCTGCTGCGGATGCAGCAGTGGGGGGAGCGGATCTGCAGCACCAGCCCCCCCCCCCCTTCTCCTCCATCCCCCTGCTGCGGGTGCAGCAGTAGGGGGGAGGGGATCTGCAGCACCAGCCCCCCTCCGCCCCCCCTTTCTCCTCCATCCCCCTGCTGCGGGTGCAGCAGTGGGGGGAGTGGATCTGCAGCACCAGCCCCCCCGCCCCCCCCATTCCCCTCCATCCCTCTGCTGCGGGTGCAGCAGTGGGGGGGAGGGTATGGGGGTGGCGGGTGTGAGTGACCTGCTGCCGCCTCTCCTCCTCTCTCTCCCACTGCTGCACATGCCGCTGTGAGGAGGGGGGGGGGGAGGGTGTGGGGGAGATGAGGGAGTGGTGGTAGGGATGCTGAGGGGTGTGACAGGGAGGTTTGGGGGAATGGGGGAAGTTGTAGGGGGGTGGACGCCGTGAAGCCAGCAGCTCCAGTCGCCCGTGAGACCGTTGCGCCAGTTGCCCGTGAGCCCGTTGCTCCTGTCGCCCGTGAGTCAGTTGCTCCTGCCGCTCGCTTAGCCGCGGGCGGGCCGGGACTAGGGTCGACGGGCGGGCCGGGCCTGGGGTCGACGGGCGGGCCGGGTCCTAGGGTCAACGGGCGCGCGGGGCAGCAGGGGCAACGGGCGGGCCGAGGCCTAGGGTCGACGGGTGGGCGGGGCCTAAAGTCGACGGGCGGGCCGGGCCTAGGGTCGACGGGCGGGCTGGGCCTAGGGTCGACGGGCGGGCGTGCGGGGCAGCAGGGGCAACGGGCGGGCCGGGGCCTAGGGTCGACTAGCGGGCGAGGCCTAAGGTCAACGGGCGGGCTGGGCCTAGAGTCGACGGGCGGGCGTGCGGGGCAGTAGGGGCGACGGGCGGGCTGGGGCCTAGGGTCGACGGGCGCGCGGGGCCTAGGGTCGACGGGCGGGCCACAGGGGGCGGGCGCGTGGGGCCTAGGGTCGACGGGCGGGCCGCAAGAGGGCGGCGCGCGGGGCAGCAGGTGCGGCACGAGGGCTGCAGAGGGCGGCGCATGAGCCAGCAGGCCTAAAAAATCGGTCCTAACGAAGGACCTGTTCTTAAACCATGTCAAAGGAATGAACGAGAATGCGTGAACTATGAAAGAATTGGGTACAAGTACTAACCCTAATTGGGTTGTACCCCTTATGGGCTACCCCACTATAGCCTACACAAATGTAAGCACTATTACATTCTGACTATACAGACTTCGTGAACGTTATGAAGGAATAGTCTTCACGTAGCGTGGTCCTACTAAGTGACCGGACCTTACAGCAAAAGCGATAAACACATCCCTGCAAAGCAAGAGTCACTAATCAACAATTTGTAAAAGAGAGCGACAAATCTTTACCTGGGTTCTGCCATCGTCAAACTTAATAAAAACATAATAGAACATTTCCCACCATCAAACTTAATCCTGTAAAATCGCCACACATACATGAACCGTTAGTATTTCGAGAGGAGACAACAAGAAGTTAAGGTTAGCAGAACAGACAACAAAAACTAAATATACTGCTTAATATAGTAACATAGATGCCGCACGTTGCACGAAGCGTCCGTATCGCCATGCCCAAATCGCCACGCCCATATCGCCACGCCTAAAACGCCACGGCCACATCGCCACGCCCAGATCGCCACGCTCATATCGTCACGCCCATATCACCACGCCCAAATCGCCTTCCATCATGTCATACGGTACATGCATACAGGAGGAGATCGACGGTAACACAACACGCAACGATTAAGATTTCTAAGGTGAAAAAAAAGCTGGAGCTTGGTCTGGTAGGTGAAACATAAGGGAGAGGAACTAAATAAGAGCTGTCTGGAAGCTGAGAAACTAATGGAGGAAAAGAGGGTTGGGTGTTGGATATAATCAGTGGTGTGTGCCTCGGCCGAAGTCTATGGTTGATGGAACTTGAACCAATCGAACCAGTGGAGTCAATATTTTCTGCCAACCACCTTCATCTCTCAATCGTAGCTGTTGAATGTCATTGGGATGGACGGCTGAAATGTTTCAACTATCCAAAAGAAATCTGCAGCACAGCAAGGAAAAGAATCGATGGTTGAAGATTCAAACGTTTGTGGATCAACGGTTGTAATCCCAACCTCAGTTAAATTGTTATAGATTAGTCAGCTGAGATCTTTGTCAAACTTATATGCTATAGTCTGTCTAGGCTGTAGTGGGGTAGTTCATAAAGGGTACAACACTTTTAGGTTTCCTACTTGTACCCACCTGCTTGCTTATTCAGTCATTCCTTCCTTCACTATTCTGACATGGTATTCAGAGAAGGTTCCCTCGTGGGAACGTTTTTTTAGGGCCCACCACGATAACGTTTTTTTTCCTGCCCTGCCCGAAGCGCGCCTCGCGCCTGCCTCACCTGCGCCGTCGCGCGCCCTGCCCTAGTGCCGCCCATCGCGGCCCTGCCCTACCCTGCCGTCCAGCCGCGGCCCTGCCCTGCCGCCGCCCTGTCGCGGCCCTACGCTGCCGCCGACGTGTCGCGGCCCTGCCCTCCAGCCGCCCCAGTCGCGGCCCTGCTCTACCGCCGCCAAGTAGCGGCCTTGCCATGCTGTTGCCCCAGTCGCGGCCCTGACCTAACCGCCAGCTGCGGCCCTGCCCTGCACCCACCCCTGGTAAGCACCCGCGCCACTCCTCCGAGCCGCGCCGCCCTGCCGTACCTGTTCCCTGATCTTGCCGCCTTTGCCACAGTCGCTGACCTCATCACTCACCTCCGCACTAGTGACGCCCGCTACCGCGCTGCGCTTCCCACTGTGTTCTGTGCCAAGAACCCCCCCCCCCATGTACATCACCCTTTACTACCTAGTCACCCGCCTCCCTGACTCCCTTGCTTCAGTCAGGGACCACTTTCTCTCCATTTGCCCCACCGAGCTCACCGTCGACCTGCTAGAGGAGCGCCTCACTGCAGCTGAGAAGAGTATTGTTGCTGTAGGTGCTTCTCGCGGCGACCCTCGGGCCCCTTTCTTTGAGGGGTGTTCCCCTGTCCCCCTTCTCCCCTCTGTTGCTTCTACTGCTGCTGTCGACCTCGTTGGCACTGAGGAGGTCGGGGCTGCGTCTGCTCCTAGTGGGAGGCACCGCAAAAGCAAGGGCAAGTGGGGCAAGGGTGGTGGAGGGGGCGGTGGGGGCGGCGGTGGAGGCGGTGGAGGAGGCGGAGGGGGTGGCGGTGGAGGTGGGGGTGGTGGAGGGAGTGGGGGCTTCAGTGGCGGCGGTGGGGGTGGTGGAGGCAGCGGCAGCGGCAGTGGAGGCAGCGGCAGCGATGGTGGAGGTGGCGGCGGCGGTGGTGCTGGTCGAGGTGGAGCCGCGCAGCGTGGAGGCTTTGGTGGTAGCCAGTGCCAGCAGCAGCCGCGTTCCCGTGAGACCCCGTCGGCCTATCGGCTTCGTAAGTGGTACGCCGGGCGTGGGGGGTCTGGGGGTGTTGGTCCCTGCACTTACGTTCTTCGCACCGGCGGGCGCCGTGGGGAGACGTGCGGGCTGCCACACACTGCGCAGTGCTGCTTCGGTCGCCTGACTGACGCCTGGCGTGCCCAGTTTCCTGAGGCTGTTGAGCTCCCTCGCTGGGGTGATCTGCTTAAGCAGAATGTTGCTATCTTTGATCTTGATTTCGATGCTATCCTTGCTGCCATTTATGCTGTGACTGATAGTGCTGAGGGTGACTGTTACCTTTGTGTTTTGCCTGACCCGGGCATTGAGGCTGCTGCTCTAGGTGCTAGTGCGTCTGCTGCTCTAGGTACTGGTGAGTCTGCTGCTCCAGGTACTAGTGAGTCTGCTACTCCAGGTGCTGGTGAGTCTGCTCTCTCTGGTACTACACCTACTGAGTCCTTGCACACTTTCACACTTGACTCTGGTGCTTCGCGCTCCTTCTTTCGCGACAGCACCTCACTCACGCCGCCCAGTCGGCCTGTCGCAGTCTCCCTGGCTGACCCCTCTGGGGGCCCAGTCCTTGCGCACTCTTCCACGGTTCTACCGTGTCCTGCGGCCCCGTCGGGCTTGCTGTCGGGACTCCACCTCCCCTCGTTCTCTACGAACTTGGTGAGTGGAGTTGACCTCCAGGACGCGTGGGTTGACCAATTCACCCCTGGAGGTCAGCGTGTGACCCACTGCACTTGCTCTCGGACGGGCCGCCACCTGGCCACGTTCACCCGTCGGCCTGGGTCGAGTCTGTACACACAGACTACTGCGTCTCCTCCGGTTACTGCGTCTGGTCAGGTAGCTGCGTCTGGTCAGGTGTTTGCTGCCGCGTCCAGGTCTAGTCCAGCGTCTGCCCCCTGCTCGTGTCGTCCTCTGTCACACGAGACTCTCCTTTGGCACCACCGCCTTGGTCACCCCTCCCTGCCTCGTCTTCGAGGTATGGCCTCCCGTACCCTTGTCTCTGGTCTCCCCCGGTCCCTCCCTCCCCTTCCTCTGGGGCCTGCCCCTACCTGTGTTCCTTGTGTCGAGGGCCGGCAGCGCGCCGCTCCTCACTCCTCCGAGTTCCCTCCGACAAAGGCTCCCCTGCAGACTCTCCACATGGACGTGTGGGGCCCGGCCCGCGTCCGTGGACAGGGTCACGAGCGTTACTTCCTGCTGGTGGTAGACGACTACTCGTGTTACACCACAGTCTTCCCCTTGCGCTGCAAGGGTGAGGTCACTGAGGTGTTGATCGACTGGATCCGCAGTGCCCGTCGCCAGCTCAGCGAGAGTTTCGGCTCGGACCTTCCTGTTCTGCGAGTGCACTCAGATAGAGGTGGTGATTTTTCCTCCGACCTTCTGAGGGCTTTCTGTCGTGTGGAGGGCATCCGCCAGACGTTCACGCTTCCGGCCTCCCCGCAGCAAAATGGGATTGCTGAGCGCCGCATTGGCATGGTCATGGACGTCGCTCGTACGTCCATGATCCATGCGGCTGCTCCCCATTTTCTGTGGCCGTTCGCAGTTCAATACGCTGCGCATCAGATCAACCTTCAGCCTCGTGTCTGCTTGCCGGAGACCACACCCACTCTGCGGTGGACGGGGAAGGTTGGCGATGCGTCTGTGTTCCGTGTCTGGGGATCTCGAGCTTTTGTCCGCGATACTTCCGCGGACAAGCTGTCCTCCCGTGCCGTTCCCTGTGTCTTCCTTGGCTTCCCCCCTGACGCACCTGGGTGGCAGTTTTACCACCTCACCTCGCGTCATGTTCTGTCCTCTCAGGACGTCACGTTTGACGAGTCGGTATCTTACTACCGTCTCTTTCCCTACCGCACTGCCCCTCTCTCCCCCCCGCCACTCTTCCTAGCACCAGGTGCTCCTCCGGTAGACCCCCTCCCCCCTCAGGGTCCTGCCCCCTCAGGTGTGTCCCAAGTAGACCCTGTCGAGCCTGTCGAGGTAGCTGTCGACTCTGGTGCTGCTAGGGGTGCTGAGCCTGCGGGTGCGGGGCCTGCGGGTGCTGAGCCTGGGGTTGCTGAGTCTGAGGGTGCGGAGCCTGGGGGTGCTGAGCCTGCGCGTGTGGAGCCTGGGGGTGCTGAGCCTGGGGGTGCTGAGTTGGGGGTTGCTGAGCCTGAGGGTGCTGAGCCTGAGCGTGCTGAGTCTGGAGGTCCTCCAGGTGTCCCGTGATTGCGGGAGCCCCTCTCTCCGCAGCGGCTACGTGAGTGGTATGCTCGGTGCTGTAGCCGAGCTGCTGGAGCTACGGGGCCTGCTACTGGAGGTGCTTCTGGAACTGGAGCTGCTGGAGGTGCTGCTGGTGCTGGAGCTGCTGGAGCCGCTGGTCCTAGATGTTATGTGATGCTATCATTTGCATTCACGTCTGTCTGCCTCCCATCATATGTTCGTGTGTTGCATGCGTGGTATGAGCGTGTGCAAGAATTTGTGTTTGGTGTTGTTAGGATTTTCTGAGTATGTGTGAATGTTATTTGGCTTGAGCAGATATCTGAGAATCGCTGCGATCGAAGCAAGAACGAGAAAGATATGATCGTTCGAAGTTTTGATTGAGATGCGGCGACTATGGAAATTTGTCGGTTGACTCAATATGGGGTACAGACTTTTGGGGGTTGGGAAATTCGATACCATCACTGTAGATATTGCCAAGTGGTTGGGAGAAGCCAAACCAGGTTGGCAAGTGTGGCCAAGTTGGGTGAGGTGGATGGCATGAGTTGGGAAAGTGACAAATGTCAAAGTTGGGGTGCCTATAGAGAGGGGAATTGTGTGGTATGGGATTTCCTTGGTTGGGGACTCCCTTGGGACCTTCCCTCTCGTCCTCCTCATCCCCTCCTACCCGATTCTATTGCTACGCTAAATTTCTTGTGTGAACTTGTGAGATAATTGTGATTGAGTTACGTTTTCTATGGTAGCATACCCCCTAGTGCGCCGAAGTTCATAACTCGAGCTATACTCCATATTCTGATACTCTTCAAATTGGAAAAGATAGCCACATACTCGAGTTTGAGAGAATTCCAACTGTGCGTTAATCGTCGACAACGTTTCTTGTGAAGTCGACAATTCTGTCCAGAATTGAAGTTGACGATTTTGAGATATTTCAGCCCCTAATCTTAATAGACTCCGTCCTTTGTGGTATCTTAATCTCTAACAAGTGGTATCAGAGCTGATTAAGGACTTTGTGGAGAGTCTACTGAAGTGTGAAGACCCTCCTAGACCCACCATGGCCTGTGGACGTGCCTAAGTGGAGTTCTAGAGGTTGCATGTGACTTCCGCTAAGGGGAAACTCTGCCGAAATTTCGTTGGCGCCGACACTTGTGGAAATTGAGTGGGACTTCGGTGTGGACAGCAAAGGGGGAGCTGGAACCTGTGTTTAAGAGCTGAGGAAATGAGTCAAGGGAGTGGAGATGCAGATGAGAAGAGGAATGAGCCGCCACCATCCAAGATGGGTCCAACTATGAGGAATGGAGTGGGCGGATGCGGAGTGCATTCAAGCGTTACAAGTTGCTGAAACTTGCGATGGGTGAAGAGAAGATGCCGGAGGAAGGAGATGCCCGCGATCGGTGGACTGAGAAGAGTGCGGTGCTGTACGACCTAATCCTTCAATCGGTCAACAACGATATGTTCCAACACATCAAGGATCTGGTGGAGTTGGATGATTCCGGACTAAAGGCGTGGAAGCTACTGCGCGACGTGATTCAGCCCAACACGCTGCTGATGGTGATTGTGTTGGAGAAGGAGCTGGCTGCCCTCTCCATGCGACCGGGCGATGATGTGAAGCCAGTCCTTGACAAGATCAAGGACACCTATGCGAGGATGGCAGCGGCGGGCAGCAAAGTGTCGCAGATGCAGCAGTGCACCAAGATCATCTCGGTGCGCGACAACTCATGGGACAACCTCATCCCCACCCTCAACACTCAGCAGGACCAGTGGACACCTGAGTGGCTACGGCAGTAGATTCTGCAGGAGGACTTCTGTAGGCGCCACACAGGTGGTGGTGCTGCCAACAAAACTGCTGAGGGGTATGGAGCTGCAGGAGGCAGCAGAGGAAGAGGGGGAGGGAGAGGCCGAGGCCGTGGGAGAGGCTTTGGCAGAGGGAGAGGCCAAGGTGACTATAACGAGGAGCATGGGAGCTCTGGTGGCAGGGGGAGTACCCGAATGGAGGGAGCGTGCTGGTACTACAAGAAGGTTGGACACCCGTGGTTCAAGTGTTTCAGCCGGCCTGAGGGATGGGCACCCCCAGGCATGAAGCCGCCAAGTGGTGAACGTGCACGAGGTGGCGCTGTGCAAGGTTCAGGTGCACAAGGTGATGGTGCACACGGTAAAGCCGACCCTGGGATGTTCCTCATGGTTGAGGATGTGAAAGGGAGTGAGGTTGATGTGGGCTCAGTTGGGAAGGTTGTGATGCACCCCCTCACTCACTGGGTGATAGATTCAGGTTGCACAAGTCACATGACCCCACGGGCAGATTTGCTTGACGACGTAAAGCCCCCCGGAAAGATTAAGTTTGTGGCTGCCGCTTCATGTGCTTTGCTCCCTGTGATTGGTGTTGGGAATGCCAAGGTAATGGGAGCCAATGGGGGGCTTGTGGGGCTGGGGAATGTGTTGTTGGTTGAAGGCTTGTCCGCTAACCTTCTTTCTGTGCGCCGGCTGCAGAAGAGCAAGGCTAAAGTTACCTTCGGTCCATCTAGCTGCCGTGCAAAGCTTGGGAAATTGCTGCTGTGGGATTTGGAGGAGAAGAGCAGCTGCATCAAGGACCTATGGCAGCTGCCCATTATCCCTTGTAATGGGAAACTATCAGCAATGGCAGCGGCAGCAGCAACGGCAAAGGCAACTACAGGAGCAGAGGAGACTGCACCATCTGATGGGGCTCTGGATGAAGTCAAGAAGGTGCAGCAGCCACAGCAGCCACATGGTGAGGTGCTTGCTGGTGTGGATGCGACAGCTGCATGGGCAAAGGCTTCATCTGGGAGTGGTGAGGCTGATTGGGAAACGTGGCACGAGAGGCTGTGTCATGTGAATTTTCCTATGCTGCAGAAGTTGGTAAAGGATGGGAGCTTGAAGGGGTTGGAGGTGAAAGGGGCAGTGAAGTAAATTGGGAGCTGCCCTACATGCCTTGAGACCAAGTTCACAAAGTTTCCTTTCAGCAGCGGCACGGGACCAGCCAAGGCCCCGCTCGCGCTTGTGCACATGGACGTGGTGGGCCCTACGAGGGCCCCTTCTCTCTCGGGCAGCCGCTACTTCTTAACCATTGTGGATGACCACACACGTGCGGTGTGGGTGTACCCTCTCAAGACTAAGGGGGAAGTGGCAGCGGCTGTTCTTAAGGAGTGGATGGCGAGAGCTCAAAGGGAGAGCGGACACAAGGTGAAGGTGATCCGCACTGATAACGGGGGAGAATTCATTGGCACTGATTTTGAGGCGGTGCTGAAGAAGAAGGGGATCCTGCATCAGCTCACGGTTCCCTACAACCCTCAGCAGAACGGCATGGCTGAGCGCTTCAACCGGACCCTGCAGGAAGGTGCTCGCACTCTTCTTGGGCGTGCAGGGCTGCCGGATCCGTTTTGGGTGACTGCACTGCGGCAGGTCGCCCTTGTGAAGAACTGGGTGATGGCGACTGTGGGGGACAAGCAGTGGGTCCCCTACACCAAGTGGTATGGGATTGCACCAGCAGTCAACATGCTGAGAGCCTACGGCTGCATGGTGGTGTTTCATGTGCCTAAGGAGAAGAGGGGAAAGTTGGAGGCTTCTGGGAGATGGGGAGTACACTTGGGGCTTGCTAAGGATCATAAGGGCTGGTTGATATGGGACTTGACCAGCCAGCAGCTGACTCTGTCAAGGGATGTGAAGTTCCTTGAGTCCTTGTACTACAAGGAGTGGAAGCAGCAGCAGCAGAAGCTTCCTACTACACCGCTGATCATTGAGGCCGATGAGGTGCAGCGACCTTCGAGGCAAGTGCAGGTCACTGTCTCAGATGTGGAGATCTCTGGGGTGACTGAGGATGGGGGAGAACCTGAGGTGGAGGAGCAACAGCAGCAGCAGCAGGAGAAGCAGCAAGATGCTCCACCACGTGCCCAACGTCCGCTTGATCGTCCTAGGAGGGATGTGCGCCCTCCTAATAGGCTGACCTATCATAGTTTTGGAAAGCCAAAGGTGGTACGGGCTGGGAGTGTGGCTGAGCAGTGTGATGAGGATGAGATAGCACACTGCTACTGGGCAGCCGTCCCTGAGCCCAAGACGCTAGCTGAGGCCTTGAGTGGGCCCGATGCTGAAAAATGGAAGCAGAGTGTGAAGGAGGAGTATGACTCTCTGCTGGAGAATGAAACGTGGGAGTTGTGTGAGCTACCTCCTGGGAAGAAGACCATTTCTTCCAAGCTGATCTTCAGGCACAATTGCGGACCTGATGGGGAGCTGACTCGCTACAAGTCAAGGCTTGTGGCTAAGGGGCTCCAGCAGACAAAGGGGAAGGACTTTGACGAGATCTTTGCTCCTGTGGGGAAAGGGACTACACTAAGGGTGATGTTGGGAACGGCTGCAAACCGTGGATGGAGGATCAAGCAGATGGACATCACAACTGCTTTCCTCAATGGGATCATCCTAGAGGAGCAGTACATGCTGCAGCCTGAGGGGTTGGATGATGGGAGCGGCAGGGTGTGCAGGCTGAAGAAGGCCATATATGGCCTGAAGCAGGCTCCTCGTGCGTGGTACCACAAGCTGGAGGAGACACTGCTGGCTGGGGGTTTCAAGAAGAGCGAGTGTGATCACAGCTTGTTCCTGCTACAAGAGAAGGAGCAGTTCCTCATGCTCCTGGTGTATGTGGATGACATCCTTCTCTTCTCTGAGTCGGCTGCAATGATTCAGCGGAAGTGATGAAGGTGCTGTTCCCAGAATTCAAGTGGAAAGGGAGTCAGCGGTGGTCGGAGCGGTTCCGCAAGTGGTGGAACCTCAGCGTGCGCATGAAGACTAAGGTGGCGCAGAAAACACAGGAGCGTAAGTGCCTCGTTTCCCGCTTACCTCGAGCGAATTCGCATGGTTTAAGAGTTGTTTCTCCTGCACTTCCTATCTTTATCTTGTAGCGGTACTCATCCTTCTTCCTATCTGTCCTTCCCTCCCCGTGCGCAGACGTGGCGACGCAGTGCAAAGAATTTCAGCAGTTCGTCCACGACACACGCAACGAGTACGCGATCGACAATCGATACATAATCAACGCCGACCAGGCACCTCTTTGGTTGGAGTTGTCGGCCACTACCACCGTGGAGCAGACAGGTGTGAAGTCGATGCCCATCCGCAGCAGTGGTTACCGGAAAGAAAGAGTCACCGTGATACTGGCGTGCACGGCGACATGCGAGAAGTTGAAGCCGTGGGTGTTTTTCAAGCACAAGACACTGCCAAAAGGTGACTCCCCGAACGGTAAGCACATGTTCTTGTGCGTGTTTTGGACGTTCGAAACAAAAAAATGGATTAACCACCGCTTGCTTGTGTGCAGATGTCGTCGGCTGCCAAGCAAACGGGTGGATGGAGGCCACGGGCGTCATCCAGTGGCTCGATGAGGGCATGGTGCCGTTCCTGAAACCGAAATTCAGCGTGCAGAGTCAGAGCGCCATGCTAGTACTCGACTCCTACCGTGGTCACCTTACCAAGGAAGTCAAGGCGAGATTCGCGGCGCTCAACATCGTGCCGGCGGTCATTCCGGCGGGATGTTTCAGAAGAATGAACGAGGATGAATGCATTGAGCAGAAGTTGGGTACAAGTACTAACCCTAATTGGGTTGTACCCCTTATGGGCTACCCCACTATAGCCTACACAAATGTAAAAGCTATAATGTTCGGACACACCCCCATAGGCAAAGTGGGGGAGAACAAGTGGTCACAAGACCAGTCAAGAAAAGCAAAGCAAGCTCAGGGTGGATCACAAAGTCACCACACAGTCCGAGCACAAGCAAAGGGCCACAAGGCCAGTTCACATGCAGAGTTAGATATAAAAGAGAACAAACAATACAGTGATCATACCATAGCAAGTTTAAGCATGCAGGTATATATATAGATCACAGTACAAGCAGAGTCACGCAGTAAGCAAGTCAGGCAAAGTAGGCACAAGGCCTAACACAGTAGAGAAACGCTGATGATCACCAGGCGAAAGTGCCTTGGTGAATATATCAGCAGTGGTGGCCCTAGTGGCCATGTAAGCAAGAGGAAGCTGGCCACGTTGCTGCAACTCTTGAGCAAGGAAGTATCGTAGAGCGATGTGCTTCGTTCTGTGCTCTAGTCTGTGCTCCTGACACAAGGCAATCATGGCCTTGTTGTCCAAGTACAGAACTGGAGGCGAACTAGGCTGCTCTCCCAAGTCAGTCAGCAGGTAGGTGAGTCAGCGTAGCTCCTGTGCAGCCATGGCCCCTGCATAGATCTCAGCCTCACAACTGGAGCTGAGAACCGAAGACGAGCGGGTAGACCGCCATGAAACAGAGTGACCATCGAGTCCTAGAGGGCAGCGGTACTCACCAAGTTTGTAGAGAACGAGGGGAGGTGAAGGCCTGACAGTGAGCCGGATGGAACCGCCGGACACGGGAGCACAGTGGAGGAACGGGCAAGGACTGGGCCCCCAGAGGGGTCAGCCAGTCTGACCGGTACAGGTGCAGAGAGAGGAGTGAGGGTGGTGTTGTCGCAAAAGAAACAGCGTGAGGCACCTGAGTCAAGTGTAAAGGTGTGCAAGGCCTCAGCAAGCGCAGTACCAGGGAGAACAAACTCACTAGCACCTAGAGCAGCAGCCTCTATACCTGGGTCAGGCGGCACACACAGGTAACAGTCACCCTCAGCACTAACAGACAAAGCATACATAGCAGCAAGGATAGCATCATAGTCTAGGTCAAAGATAGCAACTCCAGACCTAAGCAGCTCTGCCCAGCGGGGGCGCTCGGCCTCGTCACCAAACTCTGCACGCCAAGCGCCGTCGAGGCCGGAGAAGCAGCGGTGCTGAGTGTGAAGCTTCCCGCATGTCTGACCAGCACGGTCACCCGTGCGAATGACATACGGGCAGCTAACACTATCCCCAGACGCCCCACGCTGAGCAAACCACTCACGAAGCTGCTGGGGCGACGGGGTCTCGCTCCGACGCTGCTGCTGCTGCCTCTGGCCTCCTCGAGAACCACCAAGCTGAGCTCGAGTCCGACCGCCTCCACTCCCACCGCTGCTACTACCGCCACTCCCACCGCTGCCTCCACCGCCGCCACCAAAACCCCCACTCCCGCCACCACTCCCACCGCTGCCACCACCTCCACTGCCTCCACCACCTCCACTGCTGCCCCCACCACCACCCCCGCTGCCACCGCCACCACCCCTGCCACCCTTGCCCATGCCGCTACGGCGCTTCGCACTAGCAGAAGTAGCCCCGACGTCCTCAGAACCAGGGACGTGTGCAGGAGCAGCAGAGGCGTAGGAGGGGGCAAGGGGGGAGGGGGAGCACCCCTCAAAGAAGGGCGTGCGCGGAGTGCCACGAGCAGCACCTACAGCAACTACACTATTCTCAGCTGCGAGGAGGTGCTCCTCGAGTAGGTCAACAGTGAGGGAGGTCCCTGACGGAGCGAAGAGATTCAGGGAGGCGGGTGACTACGAAGTAGAGAGTGATGAACATCGGGGGCTAGTTCCTGTCAAGGAACTCAGCAGGGATGGTAGCGCGGTAGCGAGCGTCGCTAGTGCAGAGGTGGGAAACAAGGTCCTCTACCGTGGCAAAGGCGGACAGCTCGGGGAACAGGTAGGGCAGAAGCAGGCGGCCTAGAGGAGTAGTGGCAGGCAAGGAGTAGCGAGCGACTACAGCGTCGTACAGTGCATGTGCTGTCCTGTGCTGTCCGAAGTGAGCGCATTCGGCCAACGGCAGGTGGTTGCGAATGGCTAAGCAGGCAGCAGCGTCGCGAGTAAGCCACTGTGAGCGAGTTGCAGTGTCAGCTGTGGCAGGAGGGGCGGTAGCGGCGCCTGACACGAGGTCAAACGGCGAAACACTGTCCTTGGAATCGCTAAGTAGGTACAGCTGCAGGTCGTCGAGCCACGTGTCAAACTGAATCGGTCTGCCCTCATGATCGAACGCGAGAACTCGAAGCGAAGCCATAGCGGCGCAGCACGCAGAGCGGGGAGACGCAGGGCAGTGAAGAGCACAGGGCAGGCAGCAGCAGCAGTAGCAGCACGCAGAAGCAGCAGAGAGGGGGGGGGCAAGCAGGGCAGCAGTAGCAGCAGCACGCAAGAAGCGGTGTGCGGGGCCTGGGGTCGACGGGCCGGGGCCTAGGGGCGACGGGCCGCAGGGCCAGGAGTGAGGGGCCGGGGGTCTAGGGGCGATGGGCCGCGGGGCCTAGGGGCGACGGCCCGAGGGGCCAGGAGCAACGGGCCGAGGGGCCGGGGGCCTAGGGGCGACGGGCCGCGGGGCCAGGAACGACGGGCCGCGGGGCCAGGAGCGACGGGCCTCGAGGGGGCCTAGGGGCGACGGGCCGCGGGGCCTAGGGGCGACGGGCCGCGGGGCCAGCAGCAAAGGGCCGAGGGGCCGGGGGCCTAGAGGTGACGGGCCGCGGGGCTAGGAACGACAGGCCTCGGGGGGCCTAAGGGCGATGGGCCGCGGGGCCTAGGGGCGACGGGCTGCGGGGCCAGGAGCAACGGGCCGAGGGGCCGGGGGCCTAGGGGCGACGGGCTGCGGGGCCAGGAATGACGGGCTGCGGGGCCAGGAATGACGGGCCTCGGGGGGCCTAAGGGCGACGGGTCGCGGGGCCTAGGGGCCACGGACCGCGGGGCCAGGAGCAACGGGCCGAGGGGCCGGGGGCCTAGGGGCGACGGGCCGCGGGGCCAGGAACGACGGGCCTCGGGGGGCCTAGGGGCGACAGGCCGCAGGGCCTAGGGGCGACGGGCCGCGGGGCGACGGGCTACGGGCCGGGCCTATGGGGGGCGACGGGCGACAGGCCGCGGGGCGACGGGCCTAGGTGGCGACGGGCGACGGGCCGGGGGCAACGGGCCTAGGGCGACGGGCCGAGGCGACGGGCTAGTGGCAACGGGCCTAGGGGCCTAACAGTCGCGACAGGCAGTAGGGGCAGCTCGAGGGCTGCAGAGGGCGTCTAGCGGGGTAGCGCTGTGGTGGGCCCAAGGAAAAACGGTCCTAGCGGAGGACTTGAGCTGAAACCATGTCAGAAGAATGAACGAGGATGAATGCATTGAGCAGAAGTTGGGTACAAGTACTAGCCCTAATTGGGTTGTACCCCTTATGGGCTACCCCACTATAGCCTACACAAGTGTAAGCAATATAATATTCTGACAGGATGCACGGCAGACGTGCAGCCGCTCGATGTGTCAGTAAACAAGAGCTTCAAAGCGGGTGTTCGCCAGCAGTACCAGTCTTGGTTTGAGGCGGACGGCATGAACATTCTGACACCTGCAGGTGAGCGACGACATGTCCTCCCGTCTCCCCTTCATGTGCTTGTCTGCCTGCTTGTGGACTAATGTGTTCGCCACTCCCTTTCATGTGGTGCAGGGAACATCAAGAAACCACCCCCGGCGGTGGTGCTCAAGTGGATTTCACGGGCATGGAAGGCCGTGCCCGCCGACCTGATTAAGAAAGCCTTCCTCACGTGCAGCATCAGCATGCCCTTGACGGGAGCGAAGACCATCTGGTGATGGCGCACCGGAGAAGGCAGCTGAGCCACGAGGTAGAGGTAGACGACGGCATCCAAGCAGACGAGTTCTGGGGCAACAACGCCACGGAGCCTGAATCGGACGTGGAGAAAGAGCAAGATGATGGTGTTTAGGCTAGGACAATAGTCTCCATATTGTACGGTATGTGAAATTTAGCTAGTGCAAAATTACGACTAATGAAGGCTAGCCTTGCTTTAGCTCTAACAATAATGGCAAATATTCAACAAGTATATATATATACATATTTTACTGCAAGGGTGCGCTTATAATAAGTAACGATTTTGTAAGAGGTGCGCTTCTAATTGAGGATCGGTCATAAGCGCATTGCTCCATTTATAAGCGCATGCGCTTTTAATAGGCATGCGGTTTTATCCGAGGCAATACGGTACGAAGGGTTTAGCTGTAACTGCTGTTGCGGTTCGATACAGCGACGACTCGGGTAACTGCTCAATAGCGAGTCAGTTATTTGTCGTTGCTGTCGCGCTGCCTTTGTCAAGTCAAAGGTCGCTGACCTTTGACCTTCGCTTCAACCTCCTGCTGTTGTTGCCTTGTCAACCGCTTTGGTTGACTCGGTGTTGCTTCGCTGTGAGTATGCTTCTCTTTTGTTATAGTGCTCGATACTTCAGAAGCGTAAACTAAATGTTTCCAACAAAAGTAACCAACGCCCCGACGCAGTGAGCGGCGCGTTGGCAACTTGGTGGGGGGGTGCACGTGCAACACACAACAGTCCAGCACGGCTGCCTTGTTTTCCAAAGATGAAGCCACCGACCCATTGATGCATGGTAGCAGTTGCGGTGATACCGCCACCCACCATGCACATACGGTGTGTCCTGTGGGGCAGGGGGGGAGGGGGGAGGTGCAGATGGGAGGGTGAGGGGTCGGGAGTTGGAGTGGGTGGGGATGCAACAGGATTGATTCACAGAGTGTCAACTTCTGGCGAAGAGTGGAAAAAGAGGATGCGATTGGATCTGCCGTGGTGGAGAGAGAGGGATGCGCTCAGCTTGCTGTGCAGGCCAATCTCAGGCAGCACTTGTCCATCCATCCCACCCCACCACACCGCACTGCAACCTACCGCACACTGCATCCCCACCTGCAATGTCCGGAAGTGGCAGTTATAGAAAGCAGCACCGTCCCCCGTATGACAAAACACCACGGCCTGCTGACCCTCCCTCCCCACCGGGTTCTCAAAACCCACTACCATGGCTGCAAAGGGGCAGGAAGGAGAGGGGCAGGGAAGAGTGGGGCAGGGAAGAGTGGGGCAGGGAAGAGTGGGACAGGGAAGAGTGGGGCAGTGAAGAGTGGGATAGGGAGGAGTGGGGCAGGGAAGAGTGGGGCAGGGAAGAGTGGGACAGGGAGGAGTTGTTGGTGCAACCCTACGGTTTGCATTCGGCTTGTTGTCCGTGTGCGTGCATGCGTGTGTGTATGGAATGGTATGAGGGCATGAAATAATATATATTTCATGCTTACAATAGTGTGTGAATGATGAGGCATGATTTTGAATGTGTGTGTCGGGTCAATAGCGAGTTATCGCTAGTCGCTTGTGACGTCGTTGTTTGCGTGTCGTGTGCGGTTTTCTATTTTGTCGTGTGTGGAACGTTCGGCGTGTCGCAGGTGTGCGCAGCAGAATTCCAAGAACTCAAGGAAGAATTTATCTTGAAGAACCAGAGCCTTGGTTTCAAGAATCAAGTGATTTCGAAGCTCTCCAAAATGGTAAAATTTAAGATAGTGAGAACAGTTGCATTACTTTGTGTAGTGTAACATTTGTCTTGGTGTAGGCCCTTGTGGAGGGTAGTTTCGAGACCCTTCGTGATTGGGGACAGTGTGGCACTGTTCCACATCACTATACCTCGGCTCTTGGGGTTTGAAGGAGCTGGGAGTCATTCCCAAGTCATAATTCTTCCTAATTTGTGTTCTAGGACTATAGTGGCTGCCATAGTACCGTTCGTTCAAACCAACGCTCTATCGTCAAATCTTTATCAAATCGTGCAATCTAAATTGCTTATTGTAGGCGACGCTCCAAATCCAAGTTGAATCAGGTCATTTGAAGCTGTGACCAGAACGCTATCAACGTTTGAAACCGCTGTGCAGAAATCCGTCTGTGCACTCTATCTTTCGTAGGCACATTCAAGCCAATTGTGACTATAACAAGTGGTATCAGAGCCCCTTGGAGCATTTTCGACAATGGCTGGACCTGAGGAAAGGGGTGGCAGAGGTGCTGGTGGCAGTGGAGAAGCCCAAGCTCAAGGCCAACCCCGTGATTCAGCCATGGCACCCGTGCAACCAAGTCTTGGCCCACCTAGGGATGAGCCTAGGGTGTTTGGGCTTGACAAGTTCAATGGCGACAACTTTGCTGAATGGTCCTTCAGAATGGAGAATGTATTTGACCACTATGACCTGCTGGAGGTGATGGAAGGAATGGAGAAGCGCCCCGAGAACGACCCGGAGAAGAGCCCGTGGGTGCGGAAGAGCGCACAAGGCTATCTCCTACTTGGGCAAGCGTTGGGGAGCAGCCAGATCCGTCACATCAAGCCATTCCATCGTGAACCAGAGAATGGACCAAAGGCATGGGCTGCTCTCAAGGGTGTACACGCACCTGCAACAGCGGCGGTAGCAGTGGTGTTGGAACGGCAAATGGCGGCACTACGAATTGAAGAAGACGAAGCGGTTGAAGAAGGGGTGCAGAAATTCTTCGACTTGTTGACGCGGCTTGAGGGAGCTGATTTGAACTATAGTGAGCTCCAAAAGAAGACCAAGTTGCTGGCCTTACTCCCAGAGTCATGGTCCTCGCTCATCATCAACCTCAATCGTGACTTGCCCCGCCTCTCGCTTGAAGACGTGAAGCGAGTGATCCTTCAAGAGGACTTCCGCCGCCGTGAGTTGGCGAGTGCGGATGGCGCCGGGGCAGCAAGCATCGGCCGAGGGTATGGCCGTGGAAGGGGCAGAGGATGAGGGGGAGGCAGATTTGGCAGCAACAACTTCAATGGAGGCCGCGGGAGTGGCGGATACGGCAGCGACAACAAGAGCTACGGACGCGGTCGCGGCCGATTCGACGGCGAGTGCCACTATTGTCACAAGAGCGGACATATGTGGCGCGATTGCTACAAGCTCCCTGATGGATGGACTCATGCTCAAAGCCAAGAGGGTAGAGGAGTAGGAGGAGGGATAGGAAGAGGCCGTGGAGGCCGTGGCGGTCGCGGAGGTGGTGCTGCAAGTATGAAGAGTGCCGGCAATGAGAGCGAGTCGAGGGACGATCGCTTTCCGGGTCAATTCTTCTTCGTGTCCATGCAAGCACCGGCTGGTCCAGAGAAGGATGAAGGCTTTGAGGAGCCAACAGCTGTGGGGAAGGTCACCCTACACTCCCTGGACTATTGGGTGATCGATAGCGGCGCTACCTATAGCATGACACCTCGTGCGGACTTGCTCACCGAAGTTGAGCCGTCACCGGTGAAGCATGTCACATCGGCTTTGGGGCAGCAAGCAGAGGTGAAAGGCATGGGCAAGGCCATGTTCAAGGGTGCTAATGGGTAGATGGTGGGCCTCAAGAACGTGCTTTGGGTGCCCAACCTTGCTGCGAACCTGATTTCCGTGCGGCGGTTGCAAAAGGCCGGCATGGACACAAGCACGAAGGGAGCTAAGACCTATACCGCGAGGCTTGGCGAGCGGATTCTTTGGGACCTTCACAAGGATAGGGATGTCTACAACGAGATGTGGCAAATCCCTGTGGTCCCCATGCCTAAGGAGAGGGAAGTGGCAGCAAGCATCAGCACCAAGGGTGAACCGGTTGGTAGCGGCGATGGCGCAAACGATCGCGCTAAGGAGATTGAGTCCAAGAAGTGCAATCTTGGAGTGACCAGCAAGCTCGGTGAACACGAGGAGAGTGGTGCAGCAGCTCAGAAGCAGCACAAGGGTGAGGAGAACCCCCAAGGCAGCAGCGGAGGAGGAGTACGGAGAGAGCATGTGGGGCACTATTGCGAGTGCGGCATTCTCCAATCCGACTTCGGCTACGGGGGAGTGTGATTGGTTGACCTTGCATCGGCGCATGGGGCATGTGGCCCTGCCCATCTTGAAGCAGCTAGTGAAGAATGAGATGGTTGCTGGCATACGTGTGAAGGGGGAGCCCGATGAGGTACTTGGCTGCCCGACGTGCATGCAAGCCAAGTTCACCCGTTACCCGTTCTCTAGTTCGGAGGCAACGGCTAAGGCACCACTTGATGAGGTGGTGATGGACGTGGTGGGCCCCTTGAAGCTTGGAGCTGCTGGACTAGAGTACTTCCTCATCATTGTGGACGTCTACACCCGCATGACCTGGGTGTACGTGCTGTCCAAGAAGAGCGATGTGGCTGAAACAGTGAAGATCGATTGGTTGCCGATGATGGAGCGGCAACAAGACCGGCTAGTCAAGTCAATCCGCACCGATCGAGGGGGAGAGTTCTTGAGCAAGGAGTTTGGATTGTGGTTGAAGAAGAATGTCATAAGGCGCTCCCTCACCATGCCATACTCCCCTGCAATGAACGGCATCGCCGAGCGAGCGAACCGCACAATCACGGAGACGGCACGCGGGTTGCTCATTGAAGCCGGGCTACCCGACTACTTCTGGCCTGATGCGGTGCGGAGTGCGTGTGTGGCCAAGAACAGAGCTTTGACTCATGTGGGAGCAGACAAATGGGTGCCCTATGTGGAGTGGATTGGAAGGAAGCCAAAGGTGGATATGCTTCGGGTGTTCGGGTGCATGTGCATGGCGCTCGTGCCTAAGCATCTTAGGCACAACAAGCTCGGTGCCAAGGCGATATGGGCTGTGCACTTGGGCATGGCTCAAAGCAGCAAGGGGTGGCTTCTTTGGGACCCATTCACCAAGAAATTCTTGGTGAGCAGGGACTGCAAATTCATGGAGAACCTGATGTATAAGAATTGGAAGGCGGAGAATGAGGCGAAGATAGAAATGCGGTTTGGGGAGGTGAAGAGTTCCGGTTTGGAGCATGTGGAGCTGCCCTTGGAGATGAGCAGCGGCAGCACCACCACAAGGCAATCTTCCCTTGTGAATGGGTGAGAGGAGGCCAAGGATGCAGAGGAAGAAGAGGAGGAGGTGCAGCAAGTGAGCGAGCGTGCACCGACACTTCCTTCTCGCACTACGAGTGCTCCACGGATCCGAGTCACCTCGCAGCAACGCCAAGGCCTTCATGTCCCTGCAGCTGAGGAGGAAAGAAGGGGCAAGAAGAGAATCCAAGCCCCTAATAGGCTGACCTATGATGCATTGGGAAAGCCAGCCAAGTCAGCTCTGGCCGGGGCACTTATGGTTGGAGATGACGAGGAGAGTGACTACGAGGAGTGTGCCTGGAGAAGCGGTGCATGCGGGTGCATCATCGAAAGTACCTGGAGACATTGGCTGCCAACTTTGGGCAGAGTGAAGGCCATGTGGCTACACCCTTTCCCTCTGGGTTCAAGTGTGTGAAGGGACCAGAGGAGGAGAGCGTTGGTGAAGAGGAGAGGCGCCGTTTTCACTCGTTGGTGGGCAGCCTCATGTACGCGGCGGTAAACACCCGACCGGACGTCGCGTTTGCTACCCGACAGTTGGCTAGGGTTGTTCAATGCCCTAACGAGGAGCAGGTAGGAGCTGGAATGAGGGTGGCCAAGTATCTTGGCCAAACACCGACCGTTGGGCTGCAATACTCGGCGGCGGCGCAAAGGCACCAAAAGGGCGCGGATTGTGTTGAACCCGGGCGTTTGTTCCTCACCGCATTCTCGGATGCTTCTTATGCATCGGAACCAGAGGACATGACAAGTGTTGGAGGGTTCATTTGCTGTGTTGGTGGAGGCCCAACTGCTTGGGAGAGCAAGAAGCAGGTGGATCAAGCATTGAGCTCGGTGGAGTCCGAGTACATGGCACTCTTCCGTGCCGTACGGGAGATTGTGTGGCAGCGGCGTTTGTTGGCTCAATTGGGGGAAGAGCAGCAAGGACCTACCCCACTCTACTGTGACAGCTAGGGTGCCATTGCTCTTGCTAAGAACCCTGTGTTGCATGGCCTCACCAAGCACATGAGGGTGAAGTGGCATTGGACGAGGAGCATGGTGGCCACGGGTGAAGTTGAGTTGCGCTACGTAAAGACAACAGGGCAGCCGGCTGACATGATGACCAAGAGGTTGGTGGAGCAGCAGCATTGGAAGTGTTGCAAGCTGGCTGGGATGGCTCTGAACTGAGAGAACAAGTTCCTAAGGCCAACAATCAGAGGGGGAGTTTGTTGGTGCAACCCTACGGTTTACATTCGGCTTGTTGTCCGTGTGCGTGCATGCGTGTGTGCATGGAATGGTATGAGGGCATGAAATAATATATATTTCATGCTTACAATAGTGTGTGAATGATGAGGCATGATTTTGAATGTGTGTGTCGAGTCAATAGCGAGTTATCGCTAGTCGCGTGTGACGTCGTTGTTTGCGTGTCGTGTGCGGTTTTCTATTTTGTCGTGTGTGGAACGTTCGGCGTGTCGCAGGTGTGCGCAGCAGAATTCCAAGAACTCAAGGAAGAATTTATCTTGAAGAACCAGAGCCTTGGTTTCAAGAATCAAGTGATTTCGAAGCTCTAGTAAGAATAGTTGCATTACTTTTTGTAGTGTAACATTTCTCTTGGTGTAGGCCCTTGTGGAGGGTAGTTTCTAGACCCTTCGTGGTTGGGGACAGTGTGGCACTGTTCCACATCACTGTACCTCGGCTCTTGGGGTTTGTAGGAGCTGGGAGTCATTCCCAACTCGTAACTCTTCCTAATTTGTGTTCTAAGGCTGTAGTGGCTGCCATAGTAGCGTTCGTTCAAACCGACGCTGTGTCGTCAAATCTTTATCAAATCGTGCAATCTAAATTGCTTATTGTAGGCGACGTTAAGACGCTCTAGATTCAAGTTGAATCAGGTCATTTAAAGCCGTGACCAGAACGCTATCAACGTTTGAAGCCGCTGTGCAGAAATCCGTCTGTGCACTCTATCTTTCGTTTTAGGCACATTCAAGCCTATTGTGACTATAACAGGAGTGGGGCAGGGAAGAGTGGGACAGGGAAGAGTGGGACAGGGAGGAGTGGAGAACGGATGAGTGGGGCAGGAAGGAGTGGGGGAGGGAGCTGATGGGGGCGGGGACGACATCGAGACGAAGCCGCAGCGGCGAGCTCGCTCGGAGCGAGACAGCGATGATGACGAATGACGACGACAGATGGCAACCCCGCCCTAATAACGGTAGTAGCAGCGGGCGCAAACCCGCCGCCACCACGACGACCATGATGAGAGTGACGACGACGACAGTCGTTGCTGGTTGAGCGCGTCGCCAGGGCACTGCAGCAATTCGCGCGCACGGCCCTGACTCTCTCATGCTGCCACTTCCGGTGCTGCCGCCGCCGCTGCTGCTGCTGCTGCTACCGCTGATGCTGTGAAACGTTTTCTTCGTAGAAGGATCGTCGCGATGGCAACAGACGACGGTCCTCTTTCTCCCGCGAGCGCGAGCTCGTTACGAACGATAACGAGCGGGCACGCATCATTGATTTGCCGCGACAGGCGAGTTCTATTATAACAATCCACTTTCGACGCGCATCGCTCCACCCGCCGTGGGCTCCCGCGAAGAGCATCGCGACGTCCCGCAACGGGCGTCGCTCGCTCGGCCATCGCGCGGCCCATCAACTGCCGACGTGACAAACACGACTCGTTTGGAGACCTGTATTGTTCTTCAGAGTATGCATGAGTAGTCGTGTCGTGAGCAAGCCTCAAAGATTGCAATGACTGTTAGAATAGTGAAGGAATGAGTGACTGAACTAGAAAACAGATGGGTACAAGTAGGAAACCTAAAAGTGTTGTACCCTATACTAACTACCCCACTACAGCCTAAACAGACTATAGCATATAAGTTTGACACACCCCCATAGGCAAAGTGGGGGAGAACAAGAGGCCACAAGACCGGTCAAGTAAGGCAAAGCAAGCTCAAGGTGGATCACAAAGTCACCACGCATTCTGAGCACAAGCAAATGGCCACAATGCCAGTTCACATGCAGAGTTATATAAAGGAGAACAAGCAATACAGTGAACACAAACAAGCAAGAGTAAGCATGCAGGTATATTTATAGAGATCACAGTACAAGCAGAGTCATGAAGAAATCAAGTGAGGCACAGTAGGTACAAGGCCTAGAAACAGTACAGAAACGCTGATGATCACAAGGCTGAAGTGCCTTGGTGTAAACATCAGCAGTGTTGGCCCGAGTGGCCACGTAAGCAAGACGAAGCTGACCACGCTGCTGCAACTCTCGAGCAAGGAAGTAGCGTAGAGCAATGTGCTTCGTTCTGTGCTCCAGTCTGTGCTCCTGACACAAGGCAAGCATTGCCTTGTTGTTGACGTACAGAACTGGAGGAGAACGAGGCGGCTCTCCCAAGTCGGTCAGCTGGTAGGTGAGCCAGCGTAACTCCTGTGCAGCCATGGCCCCAGCGTAGATCTCAGCCTCACAACTAGAGCAGAGAACAGAAGACGACCGGGTAGACCGCCAAGAGACAGAATCGGAGCCAAGGCTGAAGGTGTAACCCTGTGACAACCGCTGCGTAGCCAAGTCATCAACCCGGGAAGCGTCTGCGTGACCAATGAGGACAGCTCGAGCCCGTCCTCCAAGCATGAGCCCCATGCCCGACGTACTGCACAAGTAGCGCAACACCCTCTTCGCAGCATCCCAGTGCACCTTTCGGTGCCTGCCGGGAGCCACGTAGCGAGCCAGAAGGCTGAGAGGGTACGCAAGGTCAGGTCGTGTGCAAGTCATCAGGTACATGAGGCAGCCCACAAGCTCTGGATACGGGCCACTCGGCTCTACGGACTCGTCCAAAGGTGGAGCTGAGAGCGAGTGACCGGTAGGCAGAGGAGTGGACTGTGGCGAGGAGTACGTGTAGCCGAAGCGCTGAAGGACCTGCTGCACCATGTGTGACTGAGTCAAGGTAATGGTGCGCTGTGCTCTGTCCCAGGTAAGCCAAGATAGCTTGTCAGCTCACCCAGGTCTGTGCACGTGTGTCTCTTCTGCAGCTCCGACTTCACGTGGGCGAGTGCCTCAGTGTCAGAAGTAGCAAAGACCAAGTGGTCTACGTACCAAGAACGTAGAGCGGCGGCAGAGTGGCGTCGGTGCGTAGAAACAGCGACGGGTCAGCAGTGGAAGGAGCAAACCCAAGAGCAGCAAGAGTCGTCCTCACTATGTTGTGCCACTCACGGGGTGCCTGGCGGAGACCGTAGACTGGCTGCCGGAGGCTCCACTGGGTACCAGCAGGAAACGACCCAGTGAAGCCAGGTGGGCGGCGCAGCCAGATCTCCTCGTGCAGGCTGCCCTGTAGGAAGGCTGTGCTGAAGTCAAGCGAGTGTAGCTCGCAGTCACGCTGAGCGGCGACGTGCAGCAGTACCCGAAGAGTGGTCATCTTCGGGGTAGGGGAGAAGGTCTGGAAGAAGTCAACTCCCTGTCGCTGACTGAAGCCTCGTGCAACGTAACGCGCCTTGAAGACAGGCGGACAACCCGGCGGCCACTTCACCCTGAAAATCCACATGCCACTGGAGATGTTCGCCCCAGGCGGGGGAACCTCGTCGACGTAGGTGCCTGTGGACTTCCAGGATGCCATCTCGGCATCCATGGCTGCCTGCCACTGAGAGGAGTAAGGACCCTCTATCGCCTCTGCGTAAGAGCGCGGGGTCGGGATGTCTGGTGCATCCGGGTCTCCCTCAGGGGCGAGCAGCATGGACACGAGATGAGGTACAGCAGCGGCAAAGCACTCAAACTCCTCTCGTCTGTCCTCAAGGACGTCCGTGCCAAGAGCACACTCACCCCCGACGGACAGAGGACGGCACACGCAGACTCAGACTCAGCAACAAGACTAGCGGCGTAGTCTAGACAACAGTGAGCCGCAAAGTCAACAAGCTCAGCAACTAAGGCAGACGCAGCAGTGGACTCAAAGGGTCAGTGACAACTCTGGCCAGGAGACGCGTGACATTAGGACTAGCAGTACGAAGGGAGTCAGACTCCGGGTCAGCAAGTGCAAGAAGAGAGGACGCAAGAGGAGACGGCAGAGGGACACGCTGTGGAGCATTGGAAGGACGCAGAGTCATAGAGTGAGTGCCGGGGACAGGAGGAGGACGCTGACGCAAAACACAATGACCATTACGAACAGCGCGAACAGGCGATTCAGGACGAGACTCAGGCGACGCAGGACGAGACTCAGGCGACGCAGGACGAGACTCAGGCTCACGACGCTCCGTAAGTCCTCTAGTCGGTCCAGAGTAAGGAGAAGGACCAGGCAGTGGAGAGGCTGGCTGTAACTGCGACTGTGACTGGACAGGCGGTGGACTCAGTAAGGGAGGAGTAGGACCAGTAGAAGGCGGGAGACCAAGAACCTGCTGAAGGAGCGGAACGTAGTACGGCCGCGGCCGCGCAGCGCCTTCAGAAACAGCAGAGACAGCACCAGTACCCTCAGCTCCAGGGTCTACAGCTACAACTCCCACAGCACCACCAGCTCCAGTACCTCCAACAGCTCCAGCACCAGCAGCACCTCCAGTAGTAACAGCTCCAGCACCTACAGCTCCAACTCCTGAAGCACCACCAGCCCCAGCAGCTCCAGTACCTCCAGTACGAGCACCTCCGGGACCAGCTGCTCTCGCACCTCCAGCAGCTCCAACACCAGCAGGACCTCCAACTCTGCCATTACCTCCAGCACCAGCACATCTAGGACCAGCGGCTCCAGCACCTCCAGCAATAGCAGCACCTCCAGCAGCTCAAGCTCCATAAGCACCTCCAGCAGCAGGCCCAGTAGCTCTTGCAGCACGGCGACAGCGCCGAGCGTACCACTCATGAAGTTGCTGCGGAGAGAGGGGCTCCCGCCATGACGGGACACTCAGAGGACCTCCAGACTCAGCACACTCAGTCTCAGCACCCCCAGGCTCCGCACCCTCAGACTGAGCAACCCCAGGCTCAGCACCCTTAGGCCCCGCACCCGCAGGCTCAGCATCCCTAGCAGCACCAGAGTCGGCAGCTACCTCGACAGGCTCGACAGGGTCTACCTGGGACACACCTGAGGGGGCAGGACCCTGAGGGGGGAGGGGGTCTACCGGAGGAGCACCTGGGGCTAGGAAGAGTGGCGGGGGGGGGAGAGGGGCAGTGCGGTAGGGAAAGAGACGGTAGTAAGATACCGACTCATCAAACGTGACGTCCTGAGAGGACAGAACACGACGCGAGGTGGGGTGGTAAAACTGCTACCCAGGTGCGTCAAGGGGGAAGCCAAGGAAGACGCAGGGAACGGCACGGGAGGACAGCTTGTCCGCGGAAGCATCGCGGACAAAAGCTCAAGATCCCCAGACACGGAACACAGACGCATCGCCAACCTTCCCCGTCCACCGCAGAGTAGGTGTGGTCTCCGGCAAGGAGACACGAGGCTGAAGGTTGATCTGATGCGCAACGTACTGAACCGCGAACGGCCACAGAAAATGGTGACCAGCCGCATGGATCATGGACGTACGAGCGACATCCATGACCATGCCAATGCGGCGCTCAGCAATCCCATTTTGCTGTGGGGAGGCCGGAAGCGTGAACGTCTGGCGGATGCCCTCCGCACGACAGAAGGCCCTCAGAAGGTCGGAGGAAAACTCACCACCTCTGTCTGAGTGCAGACGTAGAACAGGAATGTCCGAGCCGAAACTCTCGCTGAGCTGGCGACGGGCACCGCGGATCCAGTCGATCAACACCTCAGTGACCTCACCCTTGCGGCGCAAGGGGAAGACTGTGGTGTAACGCGAGAAGTCGTCAACGACCAGCAGGAAGTAACGCTCGTGACCTTGTCCACGATCGCGGGCTGGGCCCCACACGTCCATGTGAAGAGTCTGCAGAGGAGCCTCTGTCGAAGGGAACTCGGAGGAGTGAGGAGCGGCGCGCTGCCGGCCCTCGACACAGGGAACACAGGTAGGGGCAGGCCCTGGAGAAAGGGGATGGAGGGATCAGAGGAGACCAGAGACAAGGGTACGGGAGGCCATACCTCGAAGACGAGGTAGGGAGGGGTGACCAAGGCGGTGGTGCCAAAGGAGAGTCTCGTGTGACAGAGGACGACACGAGCAGGGGGCCGACTTTGGACTAGACCTGGACGCGGCAGAAAACACCTGACCAGACGCAGCTACCTGACTAGACGCAGTAACTAGAGGAGACGCAGTAGTCAGTGTGTATAGACTCGACCCAGGCCGACGCGAAACGTGGCCAGGTGGCGGCCCGTCCGAGAGCAAGTGCAGTGGGTCACACGCTGACCTCCAGGGGTGAACTGGTCAACCCACGCGTCCTGGAGGTCAGCTCCACTCACCAAGTTCGTAGAGAACGAGGGGAGGTGGAGTCCCGACAGCAAGCCCGACGGGGCCGCGGGACACGGTACAACCGTGGAGGAGTGCGCAAGGAGTGGGCCCCCATAGGGGTCAGCCAGGGAGACTGCGACAGGCCGACTGAGCGGCGTGAGTGTGGTGCTGTCGCGAAAGAAGGAGCGCGAAGCACTAGAGTCAAGTGTGAAAGTGTGCAAGGCCTCAGTAGGTGCAGTACCAGAGAGAGAAGACTCACCAGCACATGGAACAGCAGACTCACTAGTACCTGGAGCAGCAGACTCACTAGCACCTAGAGCAGCAGCCTCATTGCCCAAGTCAGGAGGAACGCACAGGTAATAGTCACCCTCAGCACTATCAGTCAAAGCATACATGGCAGCAAGGATAGCATCGAAATCAAGATCAAAGATAGCAACGTTCTGCTTAAGCAGATCACCCCAGCGAGGGAGCTCAACAGCGTCAGGAAACTGGGCGCGCCAGGCGTCAGTCAGGCGACCAAAGCAGCGCTGCGCAGTGTGTGGCAGCCCGCACGTCTCCCCACGGCGCCCGCCGGTGCGAAGAACGTAAGTGAAGGGACCAACACCCACAGACCTCCCACGCCCAGCGTACCACTTACGAAGCTGCTGGGGCGACGGGGTCTCACGGGAACGCGGCTGCTGCTGGCGCTGGCTACCACCAAAACCTCCACGCTGCGCGGCTCCACCTCGACCAGCACCACCGCCGCCGCCACCTCCACCACCGCTGCCGCTGCCGCTGCCTCCACCGCCACTGCCGCTGCCTCCACCACCCCCACCGCCGCCACCGAAGCCCCCACTCCCTCCACCACCCCCACCTCCACCGCCACCCCCTCCGCCTCCTCCACCGCCTCCACCGCCGCCCCCACCGTCCCCTCCACCACCCTTGCCCCACTTGCCCTTGCTGTTGCGGCGCCTCCCACTAGGAGCATACGCAGCCCCGACCTCCGCAGTGCCAACGAGGTCGACAGCAGCAGCAGAAGCAACAGAGGGGAGAAGGGGGACAGTGGAACAACCCTCAAAGAAAGGGGCGCGAGGGTCGCCGCGAGAAGCACCTACAGCTAAGATACTCTTCTCAGGTACAGTGAGGGGCTCCTCTAGCAGGTCGATGGTGAGCTCGGTGGGGCAAAGGGAGAGAAAGTGGTCCCTGACTGAAGCAAGGGAGTCAGGGAGGCGGGTGACTAGGTAGTAAAGGGTGATGTACATGGGGGGGGGGTTCTTGGCACAGAACTCAGTGGGAAGCGCAGCTCGGTAGCGGGCGTCACTGGTGCGGAGGTGAGTAATGAGGTCAGCGACTGTGGCAAAAGCGGCAAGGTCAGGGAACAGGTACGGCAGCATGAGGCAGCTAAGGGCAGCAGTGGCAGGGGAGGAGTAGCGCGCTACTACAGCGTCATACAAAGACTGAGCAGTCCTGTACTGGCCAAAGTGCGCGCGCTCAGCAGACGGCAGGTGACTACAAACAGCAAGGCGAGCAACAGCGTCACGAGTGGTCCACTGCGAGCGAACCGTACTGTCAGCAGTGGCAGCAGGTGCAGTAGAGACACCGAACGTGTGATCGAAAAGGGATACCCCGTCCCTAGAGTCACACTGAAGAAAGAGTTGCAGGTCGTCAACCCACACGTCAAAGTCAACTGCACGCCCCTCAGCATCAAAGGTAAGAACAGTAGGGCTAGCCATAGCAGCAGTAGCAGCAGGAGCAGCAGAAGCAGCAGTAGCAGCAGGAGCAGTGCGGCTCAGTAGGGCGGCGCGGCTCGGTAGGGCGGCGCGGCTCGGCAGGGCGGCGCGGCTCGGCTGGGTGGCGCGGCTCGGCTGGGCGGCGCGGCTCGGCGTGGCGGCGCGGCTCAGCTCCTGGTGGCGCGGCGCGGCAGGGCGGGGCGGGTGCTTACCAGGGGCGGGTGCAGGGCAGGGCCGCAGCTGGCGGTTTAGGTCAGGGCCGCGACAGAGCGGCTGCAGGGCAGGGCCGCGAAGGGCGGCGAAGGCAGGGCCGCGACTGGGGCGGCATCAGGACAGGGCCACGACAGGGCGGCAAAGGCAGGGCCGCGACGAGCGGCGACGGGCCAGCGACGGGCCGGCGACGGGCGGCAACGGGCGGCAACGGGCCGGGACAGGCCGGGACGGGCCGGGACGGGCCAGCGACGGGCGGCAAAAGGCAGGGCCGCGACAGGGCGGCCGCAGGGCAGGGCCGCAGTGGGCGGCGAAGGCAGGGCCGCGACGAGTGGCGACGGGCCGGGACGGGCCGGGACGGGCCAGCGACGGGCGGCGAAGGCAGGGCCGCGACGGGCCAGCGAAGGCAGGGCCGCGACGGGCCGTACTAGGGCAGGGCGCGCGACGGCGCAGGTGAGGCAGGCGCGAGGCGCGCTTCGTGCAGGGCAGGAAAAAAAATCGTGGTGGGCCCTAAAAAAAACGTTCCCACTAGGGAACCTGCTCAGAATACCATGTCAGAATAGTGAAGGAATGAGTGACTGAACTAGAAAGCAGATGGGTACAAGTAGGAAACCTAAAAGTGTTGTACCCTATACTAACTACCCCACTACAGCCTAAACAGACTGTAGCATATAAGTTTGACAATGACTGCGCTGTACACGAGGGAGAAAGGTTGGGAAAAGGAGTGTAGTACGGTGGGTTCTGGTGCAGTAGGATGGAGGGAACAAGGGAGCATGGGGGACCCCTTGGCATCATTGCCAGCTCGAGGGGGGGGGGGGGGCATTTCGCTTCACTCCCCGCTGGCGGGCGTCGTTTCGGGAGGGCGGGATGTGGGACGGGTCCCGCTTGTTGCGTGCTGCGCTAGGCGACGACGTCAGAATGATCATGACGTGGGGAAAAGGATGCAGGGCCGAAATGGCGAAATCGGCGAGACAAGGCTAGATTCTTAGCCCGAGGTCGTAGCGAACCATGTTACAACTCCCTCCCGAAATGGGCACCCTTGACCATGCGACGGATATGCTTTGGCGATGAAAACCAGTGCATCGCACATGAATCTAGCCATAGTGTTTGTGTTACATGTGCGTTCCATTTAATTTGCGTCAGACGGAGCTACGGAATCCCAGATTCGACTGTGTGGCCCCAAACGAATCAACAGCCTCCTTCGCATGCTTTTGAGTGGAGGCAAGTGTGCTACGGTAGCTTCCCCTCATCTCCCGCCGATTCCATGTCTGGCCATAACCTATCAGAGGCCCCGTCGTTTGGGGTATGTACATGGATATGTGGCTCTGGTTACTTCTAAAGTGAAAGCCAACCAATGGGGCTCAGTCGCTGAAATATCATTTTTCCTCCTGGATAGCATAGAGGGCCTTTTTCAACGGCATTCAACTTATGCCAGTGCGATTATGCAGATGCATACAATAGACGATCGTAGGGGAAAGAGGTTGACGGACTATTATCTGCCCGCGGTCAGAAAAAACTAAACCCCATCTGGATGGCATGCGATTGGGGGAGCGTCAACCCTAAACACGGGTAACCGCGTGGTTTTGCCGGCAGGCCGACATTTTTCCCTGAACCGTCTATTGCATGCGTTTGCAAACGCGCACTAGCAAAATCTGCATGCATTAGGTAAAAGCCGTAGCAGAAATGCTCTCCATGGCGGCGGCCCTCGCTCGCAATCATGTCGGGTCATTTTGCCTGCCTTTAGTTGTTCAACTGTATCATGAGCGAGGATTGCAACCTTGCACGGGGAATGCCCAGTGCCCGCCGTCTTTTCTGTGCAGAATACAGCTAGATGTTTGCAACTTCAGGATCCGTAGATTCAAACCTTTCGATCGTTTGTGGTGGTAACCTGCGGAATTCGTAGAAGGTGAGCAGTCAAATCTTAGGCAGCATGCCCTAGCACAAAGTAGTAAGCGGCGTTTATCACCCCTCAAATCTTCTTGGAGGAGTCATCCTTCAATCGTAGCTGAGAAAAGACGGCAGCATGATAGGCCGCACGAGTTAGTATAGGGAAGAGCGCGATGAACAATGCATTTCCACCGTTTGTCTTCAACTCCAGCTCTGTCGCCATGGATGGTGAGAGTCTATATATTGCAGCTGTTACTTCTAGAGTCTCACATCCAGAGCCCTTTAGTCGTCCTACTAGAACTCTCTCATTGTATTGCCCTTATCTTGCGGCCTATCATAGAGGTTCGCATTGAGACGAGGTCATTTCAAACGTCTAGTACATACATCCCTCCGTTTTGCCTTGGTCTGAGCGACAAGTCTACCCCGTCAGGTCGTTGAGTCAACATTTTTTTAGTAGCAGCGCGAATCACCAGCCATGACAACAATTCGACATGGCTTTCTCCTCGCGGTTCTGCTGCTGCTCGTCGTCAGTGCTCTCCCACCCACGATAAACGCCACACGTCTTATTTCGGCGCCGTTTGCTACTTGCGGGTGTGTTATCGATGTTACCACTATCTTGTGTCCCTATCTCAAAGAGCACCTTGTCAAACTTATATGCTATAGTCTGTTTAGGCTGTAGTGGGGTAGTTCTTACAGGGTACAACACTTTTGGGTTTCCTATATGTACCCACCTGCTTTCTAGTTCAGCCATTCCATTCACTCACATTCTAACATGGTATTCTGAGCAGGTTCCCTAGTGGGAACGTTTTTTTAAGGGCCCACCACACAAAAAAAAAAATCCTGCCCTGACTGAAGCGCGCATCGCGCCCTGCCCGTCGTGGCCCCTTTAAAGCCCGTCGCGGCCCCTACTGCCTATCACGGCGCCTACAACCTGTCGCGGCCCCTAGCCCGTCGCGGCCCCTAGCCCGTCGCGGCCCCTACTACCTGTCGCGGTCCCTAGCCCATCGCGGCCCCTAGCCCGTCGCGGCCCCTAGCCCGTCGCGGCCCCTAGCCCGTCGCGGCCCCTAGCCCGTCGCGGCCCCTACTGCCGACGCGGCCCCTACTGCCGTCGCGGCCCTAGCCCGTCGTGGCCCCTGCTGCTGGCACGGCCCCCTGCTGACGCGGCCCACTGCTGACGCGGCCCCTCCTGACGCGGCCCCCTGCAGTCGCGCCCCCCCTGCCCTCGCCACCCCTACCGGCGCGGCCCCTGCTGTCACGGCCCGGCCCCTGCTGACGCGGCCCCCTGCTGGCGCGGCCACTGCTGATGCGGCCCCCCCTGCAGTCGCGGCCCCCCTGCTGTCGCCACCCCTACTGGCACGGCCCCTACTGTCACGACCCGGCCCCCTGCTGACGCGGCCCCCTGCTGGCGCGGCCCCTGCTGACGCGGCCCCCTACGGGCGTGGCCCCTACTGGCGCGGCCCCCCTTGCAGTCGAGGCCCCCCTGCCGTCGCCACCCCTACTGGCGCGGCCCCTGCTGTCACGGCCCGGCCCTGCACCCGCCCCTGGTAAGCACCCGCGCCGCCCTGCTGCGCCGCGCCGCCAACTGCCGAGCCGCGCCGCCAACTGCCGAGCCGCGCCGCCCAGCCGAGCCGCGCCGCCCAGCCGAGCCGCGCTGCCCACTGAGCCGCGCCGCTCTGCCGAGCCGCGCCGCCCTACCGAGCCGCACTGCCTCTGCTACTACTGCTGCTACTGCTGCTATTGCTGCTACTGCTGCTACTGCTACTACTGCTCCTACTGCTGCTATGGCTAGCCCTACTGTTCTCACCTTTGATGCTGAGGGACGTGCAGTTGACTTTGACGTGTGGGTTGACGACCTGCAGCTCTTTCTTCAGTGTGACTCTAGGGATGGGGTATACCTTTTCGATCACACGTTCGGTGTCTCTACTGCACCTGCTGCCACTGCTGAGAGTACGGTTCGCTCGCAGTGGACCACTCGTGACGCTGTTGCTCGTCTTGCTGTTCGTAGTCACCTGCCGCCTGCTGAGCGCGTGCATTTTGGCCAGTACAAGACTGCTCAGTCTTTGTACGACGCTGTAGTTGCGCGCTACTCCTCCCCTGCCACTGCTGCCCTCAGCCGCCTCATGCTGCCGTACCTTTTCCCTGACCTTGCCGCCTTTGCCACAGTCGCTGACCTAGTTACTCACCTCCGCACTAGTGACGCCCGCTACCGCGCTGCCCTTCCCACTGAGTTCTGTGCCAAGAACCCCCCCCCCCCATGTACATCACCCTTTACTACCTAGTCACCCACCTCCCTGACTCCCTTGCTTCAGTCAGGGACCACTTTCTCTCCCTTTGCCCCACCGAGCTCACCATCGACCTGCTAGAGGAGCGCCTCACTGCAGCTGAGAAGAGTATCGTTGCTGTAGGTGCTTCTCGCGGCGACCGTCGCACCCCTTTCTTTGAGGGGTGTTCCCCTGTCCCCCTTCTCCCCTCTGTTGCTTCTGCTGCTGCTGTCGACCTCGTTGGCACTAAGGAGGTCGGAGCTGCGTCTGCCCCTAGTGGGAGACGACGCAACAGCAAGGGCAAGGGGAGCAAGGGTGGTGGAGGGGGCGGCGGGGGAGGCGGTGGAGGAGGTGGAGGAGGCGGAGGGGGTGGCGGTGGAGGTGGGGGTGGTACCGGGAGTGGGGGCTTCAGTGGCGGCGGTGGAGGTGGTGGAGGCAGCGGCGGAGGTGGTGGAGGCAGCGGCAGCGGTGGTGGAGGTGGCGGCGGCGGTGGTGCTGGTCAAGGTGCAGCCGCGCAGCGTGGAGGCTTTGGTGGTAGCCAGCGCCAGCAGCAGCCGCGCTCCCGTGAGACCCCGTCGGCCCAGCAGCTTCGTGAGTGGTACGCTGGGCATGGGAGGTCTGGGGGTGCTGGTCCCTGCACTTACGTTCTTCGCACCGGCAATCGTCGTGGGGAGGTGTGTGGGCTGCCACACACTACGCACCGCTGCTTCGGTCGCTTGACTGACGCCTGGCGTGCCCAGTTTCCTGACGCTGTTGAGCTCCCTCGCTGGCATGATCTGCTTCTGCAGAATGTGCCTATCTTTGATCTTGATTTCGATGCTATCCTTGCTGCCATGTATGCTTTGACTGATAATGCTGAGGGTGACTGTTACCTGAGTGTCCCGCCCGACCCAGGCATTGCGGCTGCTGCTCTAGGTGCTAGTGCGTCTGCTGCTCCAGGTACTGGTGAGTCTGCTGCTCCAGGTGCTAGTGAGTCTGCTCTCTCTGGTACTGCACCTACTAAGGCCTTCCACACTTTCACACTTGACTCTGGTGCTTCGCGCTCTTTCGTTAGAGACAGCACCACACTCACGCCGCTCAGTCGGCCTGTTGCAGTCTCCCTTGCTGACCCCTCTCGGGGCCTAGTCCTTGCGCACTCTTCCACGGTTCTACCGTGTCCTGCGGCCCCGTCGGGCTTGCTGTCGGGACTCCACCTCCCCTCGTTCTCTACGAACTTGGTGAGTGGAGCTAACCTCTAGGACGCGTGGGATGACCAGTTCGCCCCTGGAGGTCAGCGTGTGACCCACTGCACTTGCTCTCGGACGGGCCGCCACCTGGCCACGTTCACCCGTCGGCCAGGGTCGAGTCTGTACACACTGACTACTGCGCCTCCTCAGGTCTCTGCGTCTGGTCAGGTAGCTGCGTCTAGTCAGGTGTTTGCTGCCGCGTCCAGGTCTAGTCCTGCGTCTGCCCCCTGCTCGTGTCGTCTTCTGTCGCACGAGACTCTCCTTTGGCACCACCGCCTTGGTCACCCCTCCCTGCCTCGTCTTCGAGGTATGGCCTCCCGTACCCTTGTCTCGGGTCTACCCCGGTCCCTCCCTCCCCTTCCTCCGGGGCCTGCCCCTACCGGTGTTCCCTGTGTCGAGGGCCGGCAGCGCGCCGCTCTCCACTCCTCCACGTTCCCTCCGACTGAGGCTCCTCTGCAGACTCTTCACATGGACGTGTGGGGCCCAGCCCGCGTCCGTGGACAGGGTCACGAGCGTTACTTCCTGCAAGTCGTTGACGACTACTCGCGTTACAGCACAGTCTTCCCCTTGCGCAGCAAGGGTGAGGTCCCTGAGGTGTTGATCGACTGGATATGCGGCACTCGTCGCCAGCTCAGCGAGAGTTTCGGCTCGGACCTTCCTGTTCTGCGTCTGCACTCAGACAGAGGTGGTGAGTTTTCCTCCGACCTCGTGAGGGCCTTCTGACGTGCGGAGGGCATCCGCCAGACGTTCACGCTTCCGGCCTCCCCACAGCAAAATGGGATTGCTGAGCGCCGCATTGGCATGGTCATGGACATCGCTCGTACGTCCATGATCCATGCGGCTTCTCCCCATTTTCTGTGGCCGTTCGTGGTTCAGTACGCTGCGCATCAGATCAACCTTCAGCCTCGTGTCTCCTTGCCGGAGACCACACCTACTCTGCGGTGGACGGGGAAGGTTGGTGATGCGTCCGCGTTCCGTATCTGGGGATCTCGAGCTTTTGTCCGTGATACTTCAGCGGACAAGCTGTCCTCCCGTGCCGTTCCCTGTGTCTTCCTTGGCTTCCCTCCTGACGCACCCGGGTGGCAGTTCTACCACCCCACCTCGCGTCGTGTTCTGTCCTCTCAGGACGTCACATTTGACGAGTCGGTGTCTTACTACCGTCTCTTTCCCTACCGCACTGCCTCTCTCCCCCCCCTGCCGCTCTTCCTAGGACCAGGTACTCCCCCGGTAGACCCCCTCCCCCCCCAGGGTCCTGCCCCCTCAGGTGTGTCCCAGGTAGACCCTGCCGAGCCGGTCGAGGTAGCTGTCGACTCAGGTGCTGCTAGGAGTGCTGAGACTGGGGGTGCGGGGACAGAGGGTGCTGAGCCTGAGCGTGTGGAGCCTGGGGGTGCTGAGTCTGGGCGTACTGAGCCTGGGGGTGCTGAGCCTGGGCGTGTAGAGCCTGGGGGTACTGCGTCTTGAGGTGCTGAGCTTGCGCGTGCTGAGTCTGGAGGTGCTCTAGGTGTCCCGTCGCGGCGGGAGCCCCTCTCTCCACAGCTGCTTCGTGAGTGGTACTCTCGGCGCTGTCGAGGTGCTGCTGGTGCTGGTGCTGGTGCTGCTGGAGCTGCTGGAGCTGCTGGAGGTGCTGCTGGTGTTGGAGCTGCTGGAGCTGCTGGAGGTGCTGCTGGAGCTGCTGGAGGTGCTGCTGGTGCTGGAGGTGCTACTGGTGCTGGAGCTATTGGCGCTGATGGAGCTGCTGGAGGTGCTGCTGGTGCTGGAGCTGCTGGAGCTGCTGGAGGTGCTGCTGGAGCTGCTGGAGGTGCTGCTGGTGCTGGAGGTGCTGCTGGTGCTGGAGCTGCTGGAGCTGTTGCAGGTACTGCTGGAGCTGCTGGCGGTGTTGCTGGTGCTGCAGCTGCTGGAGGTGCTGCTGGTGCTGGAGCTGCTGGAGGTGCTGCTGGGACTGGAGACCCTGGGGCTGCGGGTACCGGTTCTGTCTCTGCTGTTTCTGGAGGCGCTGCGCGGCTGCGGCCGTACTACGTTCCACTCCTTTAGCAGGTTCTTGGTTCCCCGCCTTCTCTTGGTCCTCCTCCTCCCTTCCTGAGTCCACCGCCTGTCCAGTCCTAGTCGCAGTTACCGCCGGCCTCTCCACTGCCTGGTCCCTCTCCTTACTCTGGACCGACTAGAGGTCTTACGGAGCGTCGTGAGCCTGAGTCACGTCCTGTGTCGCCTGAGTCTCGTTCTACATCGCCTGTACGTACTGTTCGCGCTGGTCGTGTTTCGCGTCCGCGTCCTCCTCCTGTCCCTGGCACTCACTCTATGACTCTGCGTCCTTCCACTGCTCCACAGCGTGTCCCTCTGCCGTCTCCTCCTGCGTCCTCTCTTCCTGCCAGTCCGGACCCTGCGTCTGACTCCCTACGTGCTGCTAGTCCGGCTGTCTCGCGCTTTCTGGCCACTGCTGCCACTGACCCTCTGTTTGAGTCCACTGTTGCGTCTGCTCTTGTTGCTGAGCTGGTTGACTTTGCTGCAGCTTGTCGCCTAGACTACGCCACTAGTCTTGTTGCTGAGTCTGCGTCTGTCTGTCCTCCATCCGTCGGGGGTGAGTGTGCACTTGGCACGGACGTTCTTGAGGACAGACAGGAGGAGTTTGAGTGCTTTGCTGCTACTGTACCTCATCTCGTGTCCATGCTACTTGCCCCTGAGGTAGACCCGGATGCACCAGACATCCCGACCCCGCGCTCTTACGCAGAGGCGATAGAGGGTCCCTACTCCTCTCAGTGGCAGGCAGCCATGGACGCCGAGATGGCTTCCTGGAAGTCCACAAGAACCTACGTAGACGAGGTTCCCCCACCTGGGGCGAACATCGTCAGTGGCATGTGGATCTTCAGGGTGAAGCGGCCGCCGGGTTCTCCGCCTGCCTTCAAGGCGCGTTACGTTGCACGCGGCTTCAGTCAGCGACACGGATTTGACTTCTTTCAGACCTTCTCCCCTACCCCGAAGATGACCACTCTTCGGGTACTGCTGCACGTTGCTGCTCAGCGTGACTAGGAGCTCCACTCGCTTGACTTCAGCACAGCCTTCCTACAGGGCAGCCTGCACGAGGAGATCTGGCTGCGCCGCCCACCTGGCTTCATTGGGTCGTTTCCTCCTGGTACCCAGTGGAGCCTCCGGCGGCCAGTCTACGGTCTCCGCCAGGCACCCCGTGAGTGGCACGACACACTCAGGACGACTCTTGCTGCTCTTGGTTTTGCTCCTTCCACTTCTGACCCTTCTCTGTTTTTACGCACTGACACCACTCTGCCGCCGTTCTACGTTCTCGTGTACGTAGACGACCTCGTCTTTGCTACTGCTGACACTGAGGCACTCACCCACGTGAAGTCCGAGCTGCAGAAGAGACACACGTGCACAGACCTGGTTGAGCTGACAAGCTATCTTGGCTTGTGGATCACCCGGGACAGAGCACAGCGCACCATTACCTTGACTCAGTCACACATGGTGCAGCAGGTCCTTCAGCGCTTCGGCTTCACGTACTCCTCGCCACAGTCCACTCCTCTGCCTACCGGTCACTCGCTCTCAGCTCCACCTTTGGACGAGTCCGTAGAGCCGAGTGGCCCGTATCCAGAGCTTGTGGGCTGCCTCATGTACCTGATGACTTGCACACGACCTGACCTCGCATACCCTCTCAGCCTTCTGGCTCGTTACGTGGCTCCCGGCAGGCACCAAAAGGTGCACTGGGATGCTGCGAAGAGGGTGTTGCGATACTTGTGCAGTACATCGGGCATGGGGCTCGTGCTTGGAGGACGGGCTCGAGTTGTCCTCACTGGTCACGCAGACGCTTCCTGGGTTGACGACTTGGCTACGCAGCGGTCGTCACAGGGTTACACCTTCAGCCTTGGCTCCGGTTCTGTCTCTTGGCGGTCTACCCGCTCTTCTTCTGTTCTCAGCTCCAGTTGTGAGGCTGAGATCTACGCCGGGGCCATAGCTGCACAGGAGCTACGCTGGCTAACCTACCTGCTGACCGACTTGGGAGAGGCGCCTCGTTCTCCTCCAGTTCTGTACGTCGACAACAAGGCCATGCTGGCCTTGTGTCAGGAGCACAGACAGGAGCACAGAACGAAGCACATTGCTCTGCGCTACTTCCTTGCTCGAGAGTTGCAGCAGCATGGCCAGCTTCGTCTTGCTTACGTGGCCTCTCAGGCCAACACTGCTGATGTTTTCACCAAGGCACTTCAGCCTTGTGATCATCAGCGTTTCTGTACTGTGTTAGGCCTTGTACCTACTGTGCCTCACTTGCTTTCTTCTTGACTCTGCTTGTACTGTACTCTTTATACATATACCTGCATGCTTACACTTGCTAGATTGTGTTCACTGTATTATTTGTTCTCCTTTATATAACTCTGCATGTGAACTGGCCTTGTGGCCATTTGCTTGTGCTCAGATTGCGTGGTGACTTTGTGATCCACCCTGAGCTTGCTTTGCCTTTCTTGACTGGTCTTGTGACCTCTTGTTCTCCCCCACTTTGCCTATGGGGGTGTGTCAAACTTATATGCTATAGTCTGTTTAGGCTGTAGTGGGGTAGTTCTTACAGGGTACAACACTTTTAGGTTTCCTATATGTACCCACCTGCTTTTTAGTTCAGTCATTCCATTCACTCATATTCTAACACACCTTCCCCCTCCCACTTTCTTCACTTTCCCTCCTGATCGTCCAAAAAGAAACCAAATATTTTGTCGAGAAAGCCGAATGCTCAGAGAAGCTGTATTCTCGACTAAGTGTGTGGCTCCGAAACGCCACAGGAGGTCCCTCTCCTCCTCCATCGCCTTTCCCTTCTTGTCCCGACTTCTCCTCGAACCGCATTGCTTACCCTCTTTCTCTCTGCCGATTTTGTGAATGTTCGCAGCAAGTCCTATTTTCCAGAGGTGGTGGGGATGACGGGAACGAAGGCTCGCGAGCACATTCTTACCGTCAGTCCGGAGTGTCACTGGGACGTGAAAATCATCCCTGCCAACGGATATACCACCTTCGAGTGTCGCCGAAACCGAATTCGAGTTTTTGTGGACAAGCGTGGGCTTGTCCAGATGGTGCCTGTAACATGCGTGCCGCCTCCACAAAAATAACTCCCTGAATCTGTGCTTAGAACTCCTGGTAAAGCCAGAAATAGGGGTTTCGGGTTTTAGGCACCACAAGATAGTTAGTTGAGAAAGAGATGTTACCGTAGTCTACTTACTGTATTTTAGAGGCCTCAATTGCCTCATTTGTTGGGTATGGATATGGATATTCACTTCCGATAGTAAAACATGCAACATTTCACTTTTGGTTGGTGTTTCCAACGTTTGTGATAGGTATTATATGGGCATGAATTATGGAAAACGTAATGAGCAGACAGTGCAGAGTTTATGGAAGGCAAAACGTTCAGCTACAATGACTTCTGTGAGAGGAACCAGAGAGTTGTTTCGTGAGCCGTATAAAGTTGGAATGTGGTCTCGCTGGTGAGGGAATGAGGGGTGCCGCCCGAGCTGTCTCACAAGACTCCTGCCACCCTTCGTGCCCGTCAAGTGTGTCCTGTGGGTGTTAAACTCTTAGGCAAGGGATGATTGCAACTATCGAGAGTGTTGGTACAAAAGGAAAACTAAGGGGTTGTACCCCACAGTGAGTACCCCACTAAAGCCTACCTAAACTATAACATATAAACATATGTTTGACACACCCCCATAGGCAAAGTGGGGGAGAACAGAGGGTCACAAGGCCAGACAGGAAGTGCAAAACAAGCTCAGGGTGGATCACAACGTCACCACGCAGTCTGAGCACAAGCAAAAGGCCAAAAGGCCAATTCACATACAGAGATATATGTGTAACAACAACAGCACAGTGATATCTACCTACAAGAGCAAGGATGCAGGTATACATATAGATCATAGTACAAACAAAGCCTACAGCAAGTGAGGAAGAGTGGGAACAAGGCCTAACAAAGTGCAGAGACGCTGATGATCACCAGGCGGAAGCGCCTTGGTGAATATATCAGCAGTGTTGGCCCGAGTGGCCACGTAAGCAAGACGAAGCTGGCCACGCTGCAGCAGCTCTCGAGCAAGGAAGTAACGTAGAGCGATGTGCTTCGTTCTGTGCTCCAGTCTGTGCTCCTGACACAAGGCAATGGCAGCCTTGTTGTCGACTTACAGAACTGGATGAGAACGAGGCCGCTCTCCCAAGTCGGTCAGCAGGTAGGTGAGCCAGCGTAACTCCTGTGCAGCCATGGCTGTGGCGTAGATCTCGGCCTCACAGCTGGAGCCGAGGACTGAAGACGAACGTGTAGAACGCCAGGAAACTGAACCAGAACCAAGGCTGAAGGTGTAACCCTGTGACGACCGCTGCATAGCCTGGTCGTCAACCCAAGAGGCGTCCGAGTGACCAGTGAGGACAACGTCACCCCGTCCTCCAAGCACGAGCCCCATGCCCGATGTACTGCACAAGTAGCGTAGTACCCTCTTAGCGGCATCCATGTGCACCTTTCGGTGCCGACCAGGAGCCACGTAGCGAGCCGGAAGGCCAAGAGGGTACGCAAGCTCAGGACGAGTGCAGGTCATCAGGTACATGAGGCAGCCCACAAGCTCTGGGTAAGGACCACTCGGCTCTACGGACTCGTCCGAAGGTGGAGCTGAGAGCGAGTGACCTGTAGCCAGAGGAGTGGCCTGTGCTGAGGACCAGGTGAAGCCGAAGCGCTGAAGGACCTGCTGCACCATGTGTGACTGAGTCAGTGTGATGGCGCGGCGTGCTCTGTCCCGGGTGATCTGCAAGCCGAGATAGCTGCGCAGCTCACCCAGGTCTGTGCACGTGTGTCTCTTCTGCAGCTCCGACTTCACCAGGGCGAGAGCCTCAGTGTGAGCAGTGGCAAAGACCAAGTCGTCGACGTACACGAGGATGTAGAACGGCGGCAGCGAAGTGTCGGTGCGCAGAAACAGCGACGGGTCAGCAGTCGACGGAGCAAACCCAAGAGCCGCAAGTGTCGTCCTCAGTGTGTCGTGCCTGGCGGAGACCGTAGACCGGCCGCCGGAGGCTCCACTGGGTACCAGGAGGGAACGACCCAGTGAAGCCAGGAGGGCGGCGCAGCCATATCTCCTCGTGCAGGCTGCCCTGTAAGAAGGCTGTGCTGAAGTCAAGAGAGTGAAGCTCGTAGTCACGCTGAGCGGCAACGTGTAGCAGCACCCGAAGAGTGGTCATCTTCGGGGTGGGGGAGAAGGTCTGGAAGAAGTCAAGTCCCTCTCGCTGACTGAAGCCTCGAGCCACGTAACGAGCCTTGAAGACAGGCGGAGAACCTGGCGGCCGCTTCACCCTGAAAATCCACATGCCACTGACAATGTTCGCCCCAGGAGGGGGAACCTCGTCAACGTAGGTGCCTGTGGACTTCCAGGATGCCATCTCTGCGTCCATGGGTGTCTGCCACTGAGAGGAGTACTCACCCGCGATTGCCTCAGCGTAAGAACGCGGGGTAGGGATGTCTGGTGCATCCGGGTCTCCCTCAGGGGCAAGTAGCATGGCCACGAGATGAGGCGCAGCGGCTGCAAGACACTCAAGGTCCTCCTGCCTGTCCTCAAGGACGTCCGTGCCAAGAGCACACTCACCCCCCACGGACGGAGGACAGACAGACTCAGACTCAGCAACAAGACTGGCGGCGTAGTCGAGACGACAGGCAGCAGCAAAGTCAACAAGCTCAGCAACTAAGGCAGACGCAGCAGCAGACTCAAACGACGGGTCAGTGACAACAGTGGCAAGCAGACGCGTGACAGTAGAGTGCTCAGCACGAAACTGGTCAGACGCAGGGTCAGCAACGACAGGTAGAGAGGACGCAGGGGGAGACGGCAGAGGAACACGCGGCGGAGGAGAGGAAGGACGACGAACTACAAGGGGAGGGCCGGAGACAGCCGGCTGTCGCTGACGAGGAACACGACGACCGGAACTACCAGAACGGACAGGTGAGACAGGACGCGACGCAGGCTCACGACGCTCAGCAAGGCCCTCAGTCTGCTCTGTGTACGGAGAAGGAGCAGGCAGCGGTGAGCCAGGCTGTAACGGAAGACCAGTAGACGAGGGAAGAGTGAGAACCTGGCGAAGTGCAGAGTCAGGTGGTGGCTGAGACGACGGAGACGGCGGAGCGAAGAACAGGCGCGGCTGAGCAGTGCCACCAGCACCAGCAGCTCCAGCACCTCCAGCAGCTCCAGCACCTCCAGCAGCTCCAGTACCCTCAGCAGCTCCAGCACCGTCAGTAGCTCCAGGACCCTCAGCAGGTCCAGCACCTCCAGCAGCCCCAGTACCCTCAGCAGCTCCAGCACCGCCAGCACCTCTAGCAGCTCCAGTACCTCCAGCAGCTCCAGCACCCTCTGCAGCTCCAGTACCCTCAGTCACAACACCGCCAGCCCCAGCAGCTCCAGTACCCTCAGTACGAGCACCCCCGGGACCAGCGACACCAGCAGAAGAACCCCCAGCAGTAGAGCCCTGAGGTGCAGAAGCGCGACGCTGACGGCGACCGTACCAGTCGTGCAGCTGCTGGGAGGTGAGGGGCACACGCGGACGAAGACGGCTACTCCAAGGAGACCGCGTAAAATTAGTCTCAGAACCCGCAGGCGACTCACCCCCAGACTCAGCACCCCCAGACGCAGCACCCCCAGACGCAGCACCTCCAGACGCAGCACCTCCTGGCTCCTCACGCGCAGGCTCAGCACCTCCAGGCTCCACACGCTCAGCGCCCCCAGACTCAACACCCCCAAGCTCCGCACCCCCAGGGACAGCACCACTCCCAGCAGGACCGGAGTCACCAGTGACCTCAACAGGCGCAGGCGCGGGGGGGTCTACCTGAGAGACACCTGAAGGAGCAGGACCTGGCGCGGGGAGGGGGTCTACCTGGGGAGGACCTGGGGCGAGAAAGAGCGGCGGGAGAGGGCGAGGCACAGTGCGGTAGGGGAAGAGGCGGTAAAAGGGGACCGACTCGTCAAAAGTGACGTCCTGAGACGCAAAGACACGGCGCGAGGCGGGGTCGTAAAACTGCCAGCCAGGCGCGTCAGGGACAAAGCCAAGGAAGACGCAAGGAATGGCGCGAGGGGAGAGCTTGTCCGCGGTGGTAACGCGGACAAAGGCACGAGCACCCCAGACCCGGAAACGCGACGCATCACCAACGTTCCCTGTCCACAGCAGTGTGGGCGAGGTCTCCGGCAAGGAGACACGGGGCCAAAGGTTGAGCTGATGCGCGGCGTACCGGACCGCAAACGGCCACAGAAAATGGGGGGCAGCCGCATGGATCATGGAGGTACGAGCGACCTCCATGACTAAGCCAATGCGGCGCTCAGCAACCCCATTCTGCTGCGGAGAGGCCGGAAGCGTGAATGTCTGGCGGATGCCGTGCTCCGCACAGAAGGCTGCCAAGAGGTCTGAGGAGAACTCACCACCTCGGTCAGAGTGCAGACGCAGGACAGGAAAGTCCGACTGGAACCGCTCGCGGAGCTGGAGACGAGCAGCGCGGATCCAGGGGATCAGAACAGCAGGGACATCCCCCTTGCGCTGCAAGGGGAAGACCGTGGTGTAACGCGTGTAGTCGTCGACAACCAGCAGGAAGTACCGCTCGTGGCCCTGTCCACGGACGCGGGCTGGGCCCCACACGTCCAGGTGGAGAGTCTGCAGTGGAGCCTCTATGGGAGGGAACGAGGAGGAGTGAGGAGCGGCGCGCTGCTGCCCCTCGACGCAAGGAATGCAGGGCGGCGCAGGCGAGGGAGGGAGGGCAGGCAGAGACCTGGGAAGACCAGAGACCAGGAAGCGAGAGTGCATGCTACGAAGGCGAGGCAGGGAGGGGTGACCAAGGCGGTGGTGCCATAGGAGAGTGTCGTGCGACAGCCGGCGACACTCACACTGTGTAGCTACCTGAGCAGACGCATGTAACTGGGGAGACAAAGGGGCGGAGCGCGACGCAGTGGTGAGGGTGTACAGACTGGAACCTGGCGCACGAGTGAACGTGGCCAGGTGACAACCAGTCTGGGAGCACGTGCAAATCGCCACACGCTGCCGGCCAGGGGTGAAGGTGTCAACCCCCGCATCCTGGAGGACAGCGTTACTCACCAAGTTCGTAGAGAACGAGGGGAGGTGGAGACCAGACAGCTCACCAGACGGGACCGCCGGACACGGAAGCACAGTGGAAGACCGTGCAAGCACTGGGCCCCCAGAGGGGTCAGCCAGTGAGACAGGAACAGGTGCAGGGAGGGGAGTGACTGTGGTACTGTCGCGAAAGAAACAGCGGGAAGCACCAGAGTCAAGTGTAAAGGTGTGCAAGGCCTGTGCAGGCGCAGTACCAAGGGGAGCAGACTCACAAGCACCTAGTGCTGCAGGGGCTATACCAGGGGCTATACCAGGATCCGGCGGCACACACAAGTAGCAGTCACCCTCAGCACTAACAGACAATACATACATAGCAGCAAGAATTGCCTCATAGTCAAGATCAAAGATAGGTACATCACGGCTAAGCAAGTCTGCCCAGTTGGGGAACTCAGTAGCATCAGGAAACTTGGCGCGCCAGGCGTTGCTAAGCCGAGCGAAGCAGCGCTGCTCAGTGTGAAAACCTGTGCGCTGGCGACCAGCGCGGGGACCTGTGCGGATGATATAGGGGCAGCGACTAGGACCCCCAGAAGCCCCACGCCCAGCATACCAGTCAAGAAGCTGCTGGGAAGTGGGGGTCTGGCGCTGACGCTGTTGCTGCTGCTGCTGCTGCTGCTGCGGCTGCTGCTGGCCCTGACCACCACTGCCACCACCGCTCCCTCCTCCCCCACCGCCGCTGCTGCCCCCTCCACCGCTCCCAGTGCCTCCGCCGCCCCCACCACCACCTCCACCGCCTCCACCCCCACGACCACCCCCACCACCTCCACCTCCCCCGCCGCCTGCACCACCGCCACCTCCACCGCCACCCCCACTGCCCCTTCCACCCCTGCCGCCCCTGCCGCTGCGACGCTTCCCACTAGGAGCGGAAGCAGCCCCGACCTCCTCAGCACCAAGGTAGTCGTGAGCAGCAGCTGCGGAGGCGTAGGAGGGGGTGAGAGGGGAGGGGGAGCACCCCTCAAAGAGGGGAGAGCGAGGAGTGCCACGAGCAGCACCTACAGCGAGGATGTTCTTCTCTGCTGCGAGGAGGTGCTTCTCGAAGTCGTCGACAGTGAGAGTGGTGGGGTCTAGTGCTAGGAAGTGGTCCCTGACAGAGCTAAGAGTGTCAAGGAGGCGGGTGACGAGGAAATAGAGAGTGAAGTACATCGGGGGGGGGGGGGGTTTGCGGCGCAGAACTCGGCTGAAAGGGCGACATGAAAGCGAGTGTCAGTAGCGTGCAGGTGGGAAATGAGGTCCTCAGCAGTGGTGAACGAGGAAAGGTCGGGGAACAGGTAGGGTAGCATGAGCCGACCTATGGCTGCAGTGGCCGGGGAGGAGTAGCGCGCAACTACAGCGTCGTACAGCTTCTTAGCAGTTTTGTGCTGGCTGAAATGCGCGCGCTCAGTAATCGGCAGATGGTTCCTAATAGCTAGGCGTGCAGCAGCATCGCGAGTCTGCCACTGCGAGCGTTCGAGAGCAGGAGCATCGGCAGCAGGAGCAACGGCAGTGCCAGACACGTAATCGAACAGTGAAACGCCCTCTTTGGCATCGGTCAGAAGGAACAGTTGGAGGTCGTCTAACCACACAGCGAACTCTATGGGGCGACCGTCAGGCTCGAACGCGAGAACGTTAGGCGTCGTCATAACGGCAGCAGGCAAAGGCAGTAGGCAGCAGACAGGAGGCAGTAGGTAGCAGGCCGCAGGCAAAGACAGAGACAGCAGGCAGTAGACAGGAGGCAGCAGGCAGTAGACCGCAGGCTAAGACAGAGGCAGCAGGCAGCAAGCAACACAGGCAACTTGCAGGGCAGTAGCTTGCCGCACTCAAGCTCCTAAGGCGGCGTGCTAGACAGCAGCAGGCCGTGCGCTTTCTAAGGCAGCGGGCTAGGCAGCAGCAGGCCGCGCAGGCAGGCACACGAGCAGGGCACGCACGGCTGCTGGCTGCGTGCGGCTGAGGGCTGCGCGCGGCTGCTGGCTGCGCGTGGAAACGGGCTGCGTGCGGCTCCTGGCTGCGCGTGGCGACGGGCTGCGCGCGGCTCATGGCTGCGCATGGCGACAGGCTGCGCGCGGCTGCGGGCTGCGTGCGGCGGCGGGCTGCGCGGGCGTGGCCTAAGCAGGCTGCGCACGGGCGGCGTAAGGGGCGCGCGGGCGGGGCCTAAACGGGCTGCGCGGGCGGGGCCTAAACGGGCCGCGTGGGCTGCTTAAGAGGCGCGCGGAAAAAAAAAGGGCCGTGCGCGTGCAGCCAAGGCGCGCGCGGGCAGTAGGCAAGGCAGGTGAGGTAATATGGTAACCGGTGGGCCCTAATCCTAGGTCCTAAGGACCTATGCTCTAGATGCCATGTTAAACTCTTAGGCAAGGGATGATTACAACTATCGAGAGTGTTGGTACAAAAGGAAAACTAAGGGGTTGTACCCCACAGTGAGTACCCCACTAAAGCCTACCTAAACTATAACATATAAACATATGTTTGACAGTGGGGAGGGGGGGGGGGGGAGAGGAGGATGAAGGGGGGAGGGCGAGGGGTGGGTGGGAATGAAACAGGATTGATTCATAGAGTGTCACCTGTTGGAAACATAAAGCTCGCGCTTCTGATGTATCGAACACTACAATGTAAGCGAAGTGAACTACAACGAAGCAACAGCGAGTCCACCAAAGCGGTTGACTGAAAGACAACAGCAAGAGGTTAAGTGAAGGTCAAAGATCAGCAACCTTTGACTCGCCGAAAAGCAGCGCGACAGCAAGGACACATAACTGACTCGCTATTGAGCAGTTACCCGAGTCGTCGTTGTATCGAACCGCAACAGCAGTTATAGTTAGTTAAACCTTTCATATTCCTTGTAATCATATAAAGCCCTGTATCTCTTTGCTATTATCAACTCGTCTTGTTCTCACATACCAGTGCAAGGTGGTTCAACCAGTTCACTAAATACGCTTCTGCCAATACATCACTATTCTGAGCCTTAGACTTGAAAACGATCATAAGGGCTTTTCTCAACCCAACATCACCTTTTGACAAAGAGTGGAAAAGAGATACAAGTGGACCTGCCGTGGTGGAGAGGGACGGGTGCACTCAGCTTGGTGTACAGGGGGACGGCAAGCAGCAATTATCCATCCATCCCATGCCACCACACCCCACTGCAACATACCGCACCCCACCGCAGCCCGGCCTGCCATGCAAGGAAGTGGCACCCATAGAAGGCAGCGCCGTCTCCTGTTCGGTGGAACACCACAGCCTGCTGACCCTCCCCCCTGCCTCGCTGCCTGCCTCCCTGCCGCGCTCTCAAAGCCCACGCCCACCGCTGCAACGCCAGACGCGTCTACCGCTGAGAGAGGAGAGGGGAGGGAGAAAAGAACAGTGAGAGGAGAGGTGGAGAGAGGGGAGGCGGGGAAGTAGAGGAGGGGGGAAGTGAGAGGAGGGGGGGAGTGAGAGGAGAGGGGGAGCGAGAGGAGAGGCGGAGGGAGAGGAGGAGGGGAGAGGAAAGGCGAGAAAGCACATCAGCGCGGCACTCTACGTACCCCATCCTTTCACATCCCAATGCGTTCACAACCGCTATCTCTTATTCCCCATCCTACGCCCCAGCCCCGCCCCCCTTTCTTCCCCTTTCTCTCTTGCTATCCCCACACCTCTTCCAACCCCACCCACCCAGCACGCACCTGCACGTGCGGCAGTCCCCAGCGCCGTCCCAAGCCACAGCCACCGTCGGCGTGATGCGCGGGGCGTTGCCGCCAGGAGCGGCAGGGATGCTGCGGGGGCACGGGTTGAATTTTGAGTCGACTCAAAAGTCAGCGGCAGGGGTGCGGGGGCACCGGTTGCTGAAGCGACAGGAGCGGTACCATCTGCTGCACGGGGAGAGGCTGTCCGGTGGTAGTCAGCGGGTTCCTTGAGTGAATAGAGGGGCTCCAGTCGCTCACACGGAGAGGGGAGTCCTCTGCTGCAGCGGTGTGAGGTGAGGCTTCCCAGTTGCTGATGTGAGCAGAGGGTCGGGGGTTTGTGCCACCACTAAGGGGTCGCAGGCTGCTGCAGCCATGGCTGCCCCCACCTGCCGCCCGCTGCAGCGCCGCCATCACTGCCCGCCTTGATCGCCCTGCTGCCCCCTGCCACCTGCACCCCACGCTCTCGCATGACCAGTCCAGGCTCAAGCAAGCGAATCAGAGAACGGTGGTGCAATGAATACACAACGGCTGTGCGGGCCGGGCAGCATGGTCGTACCACACAAGGCAGGCTTGAACTCGAGCATCGGTGAAGGCAAGAGGGCAGGTGAAGGCAAGAGGGCAGGTGAAGGCAAGAGGGCAGGTGAAGGCAAGAGGGCAGGTGCACGCGTGCCACGCCACCTGCGTGGCCTCGCCTCCCCTCGCCATGGCCCCTGCCGCCATGTCCACACTCACTCACTCACACGTGCTGTGCGCATCTGCCACGTGAGCCCCCAGCACACATTGGAGCGAACCAAGTCACACGGGTTGCACATGCTGCGCCCACCTGCTGCGCCCACCTGCTGCGCTCACCTGCTGCGCTCACGTGCCCACACAATCGCGCGAGAGGCTGTGCCATGCCACGTCTTTGGCAGACGTAATGCCTGTTAGCCCCCCCCACCCCTCCCTGTCCCTTCACCCCCTGTCCGCGCGCCCATCTGCAGTTTCGCCGCCACTGAGACCGCCACTGCCGCTCCGCGCCTTGACCGCCCGCGTATTGACTTCCCGCGCGCACATCCGCAACCTTCCCGCCCGCTTCGCTTCTACCTTCCGCAGCGTGCGCGCCGTTCCCGACAGCCCGTCCGCGTCGACAGCCGCGAGGTCGTCGTGGCGGCGGACATGACGCGGGAGGCGCGGAAGCCGCTGACGTGGAGAGTTGCTGCGCGGGGAGCGGATGGGGGGACGACGAAGCGGCGACTGGCGGCGGGTAGAGGAGGCGAGCTCGTTACTACGAAACAACACATGATGTGTCGTGACGGGCGGATTCTATTCCACGAACCAATTACGACACGCATCGTTTCTCCCGCCGTCGGCCCCCGCGGAGCATCATGCCGTCTCGCAACGGGCGGCGTCGCACGCCCATCCGCCGGCGAGACGATCGCGACTCGTTTAGAGACCTCATGGTTCAAGTGGGGAAAAAATTGCCTCGTGTTTCTTCAGAGTGAGCTGGAGTTGTCATGGGCAGTTGGGGGATTGCAATAAAGACGTGATGCAAGACGTCTGGTTACCAGGTGATAAGAGAAGTTTCTGCTACCCTGCCGAGGAAAATCACACAATCGCCGAGTTCGCGAGACAATCTGAAATCGACCTTCTCCGCAAAACGTTACAACCCTCGATCTTTCGTCAAACATTTAGCTGCTCGTCAGTCGTTTTGCGACCAGTCTGCTCCGATCTCTCTGCCTCCAACAGCTTCCGCTCATTCCGCCGTTTGATCTGTGCCGCTCTGGCCGACTTAGGTCCACCCTCGTTATCTGCTTATACCGGTTCCCTCCGCCCTGGTCCTGAGGCCCATCCAAGAAGCACGCCCCTTTAGGTCAGTGAGTAGTGATTGTGGTTGCAACAGCGCTCCTCGTCGCACCTCCGCCGTTCCGAAATGGCTGATAACGAACCTACCGGCGACGACGGCGACACTCGTCGCACTCCCGACGCGTCGCAGCCGCAGCCGAGCGACGACGTCGCCGGCGACGGAAACCCCGGCGACGACAATGCTGGCGACGACGACGACACTCCCGAGGGCCGTGCGACGCAGCTGAACATGTACCTGTCGGACGACGGCGACGTGCTCGACCTCACTGGTAACCAGCTCAAGGACCTCGCCGGCATTCCCCTCCCACCGACTCTCACCGATCTGGACCTCACCACCAACCGCCTCGCCGCGCTGGACCCGCGGATCGGCGACCTGGAGCGGTTGGAGAAGCTGTCGTTCCGACAGAACCTTATAACGGATGCGGCTGCAGCGGGGCTGAAGGATCTGAACCGGCTGACGTCACTGAAAGTGAGATTTCAGACCCCTGTCACCCCTAACCCTCATGGCTGTTGGCGCGGAGGGTGTGAATACGGAGGGTGTGAATGCGGAGGGTGTGAATACGGAGGGTGTGAATGCGGAGGGTGTGAATACGGAGGGTGTGAATGCGGAGGGTGTGAATGCGGAGGGTGTGAATGCGGAGGGTGTGAATGCGTGTGATCGGCAAGAAGCCAGTGCCCTCGCATTTCCCCCTCTCCCCACTCGTTCCTCTCTCCCCCCTCTCCACTCTCGCCCCTCTCCCCCCTCTCCATCCTCTCCTCTTCCCTCTCTTTCTTCTCCTTCTCTCTCACTCCCCCACGCCCTCTATCGCTCCACGCCCCTGCACGGTTGCACCTCTCCGCTCTGAATAAAATCCCACCCACTCTCCGCCACCTCTCTTCCCCCACCCCTCCTCCCACCCCTTGAGGAGCTCGTGCTGCGAGACGGCCTCTTAAAGTAAGATCGCTTTTCCCTCCTCTCTCCTCCCTCCCCTCCCTCTCCTCCCTCCCCTCCCTCCCCTCCCTCCCTTCCCTCTCCTCTCCCCAACCCCCAGGAGCTCGTACTGAGGGACAACCTCTTAAAGAAGGTGCCCCTCGTGTCCCCCCTCACCACGCTCTCGCTGCTGGACCTCTCCTACCATCACATCCACGCCATGCCGCCCCTCTCTCTCACCCTCCCACCCGCTCACCCTCCCATTCACCCACTCCCCCCACCCCCCTCAGGAGCTCGTGCTGAGGGACAATCTTCTCAAGAAAGTGCCCTGCGTCTCCCCCCTCACCGCGCTCTCCCTCCTCGACCTCTCCTACAACCACATCCACGCCATGGCGCCCCTCACCTCCTCCGCCCTCCCCGCTCTGCGCGAGCTGTATCTGGCGAACAACCGCATTGGACACATTGAGGCACTCGAAGGGTTCACGCAGCTGAGGCTGCTGGAGCTGGGGTCCAACAAGATCCGGGTGAGTGTGGGGCGGGGGGGGGAGGGGGTGGGGTTGGTTGGTTACATGCAGGGTGGGAAGGGGGTGAGGTTGGTTACATGCAGGGTGGGGAGGGGGTGGGGTTGGTTACATGCGGGGTGGGGAGGGGATGGGGTTGGTTACATGCGGGGTGGGGAGGGGGTGGGGTTGGTTACATGTGGGGAGGGGATGGGGTTGGTTACATGCGGGGGGGAGGAGGGGGTGGGGCTGGTTACATGCGGGGTGGGGTGGGGAGGGGGTGGGGTTGGTTACATGCGGGATGGGGAGGAGGTGGGGTTGGTTACATGCGGGGTGGGGAGAGGGTGGGGTTGGTTACATGCGGGGTGGGGAGGGGGGGCTGAGATGCAGTGAGGCAAGCTCAGGATGCAGTGAGGCAAGCTCAGGATGCAGTGAGGCAAGCTCAGGATGCAGTGAGGCAAGCTCAGGATGCAGTGAGGCAAGCTCAGGATGCAGTGAGTTGTAGCAAGGTGAGACAGGTCACCTCCAGTCCACCTTACCCCACCAGCTAAACGTGCGCGAGCTGTATCTACCTGGCCAACAACCGCATCGGGCACATTGAGGCACTGGAGGGCTTCACGCAGCTCAGGCTGCTGGAGTGGGTGGGTGGAGTTCAACAAGATTTGGGTGCGGTGGGGTGGGTGGGGATGAGGCACGGTCGAATGCGATGTGGATTAGTGAGTTGGGGTCAGCAAACAAAGTCAACTTGGTCTAGAAACCTCATTTCTCAAGCGAGGTCACGGCCTGAGGCTGCTGGGCGCACCACTGACCCAGGAATGGAGGTTCCTCTCATCCGCCCACCCCGCCCTCATTAATCAGCCTGCCCCCTCTCATGCTCTATCCATACAACCTGTCGTTCCTGACCGCATTGGAAGGGACTTTTGACTCTCACAAGCCCCTCGCCACGCCCGCCCGCCACTCGCGCTTTCGTTCCCCATACCCTGGCAGGATATGGAGAATTTATCGCACCTGTCGGCCCTGGAGGAGCTGTGGGTGGGGCGCAACAAGATCAGGGAGGTGCGCGTGGAGGGGCTGTCAGCGCTGGTGAAGATCAGCGTGCAGAGCAACCGCCTCACCTGCATGCGCGGACTCGAGGTGAGTAAGCGCCGCAAAATGCAGGTGCAGAGCGTGCAGAGGTGTGGCGAGAGCGTGCAGAGCAACCACCTGCCTCACCCCCCCGTTTCCCTGCCTGCGTGATGAGTCAATCTTCTGCAAGCAATGTAGCTGTTGCGGCGTCAGTGCGTAGATCCTTGCCTCTCTCACCAACCTTTATTCAACCTCGATAGCCCCCCCTCCCTTTGCTCCCCACTCCCACCACCACAACCACCAGTCGTGCACGCGCCTACAGGAGCTGTATCTGAGCAACAATGGCATCGGTGTGATGGAGGGATGCCCTCTCACCACTGCCACCCTCCGCCCTTCCCCCCTGTTCCCCACCCCCACCACCCCCACCGCCACCACCAGTCGTGCACGCGCCTACAGGAGCTGTATCTGAGCAACAATGGCATCAGCACCATGGAGGGACTAGAGGCGCTCTCCAACCTGCGCATCCTGGACCTTGCTGCTAACGCCATCACCCACGTGCAAGGACTGGACACACTCACCAGGTGGGCTCGTGTGTGTGTGTGCGAGTGTGTGAGTGTGCGAGTGTGTGTGTGTGCGAGTGTGTGTGTGTGCGAGTGTGCGAGTGTGCGAGTGTGCGTGGGTGCGAGTGTGCGAGTGTGCGTGTGTGCGAGTGTGCGTGTGTGCGAGTGTGCGAGTGTGTGCGAGTGTGCGAGTGTGGAGTGTGCGAGTGTGTGTGTGTGTGCGAGTGAGCGAGTGCACGAGTGTGTGTGTGTGTGTGTGTGTGTGTGCGAGTGTGCGAGTGCGAGTGTGCGAGTGTGCGAGTGTGTGTGAGTGTGCGAGTGTGTGTGTGTGTGCGAGTGTGCGAGTGCACGAGTGTGTGTGTGTGCGAGTGTGCGAGTGCACGAGTGTGTGTGTGTGTGTGAGTGTGCGAGTGTGCGAGCGTGTGTGTGCGAGTGTGCGAGTGTGAGAGTGCGAGTGTGCATCAGCAGCATGGAAGGACTTGAGGCGCTCACCAACCCACACCCCCCTATCGCTGCAGGCTGGAGGACCTGTGTGGCTGAACAACAACCGAATCGAGTCGTTGCACCCACTGCATCAGCCCTCATCCACCTCAGTCCCCTCGTCCTCGTCCCGCGCTCCCCATCGCGTGCCAGGTTGGAGGACCTGTGGCTGATCAACAACCGAATCGAGTTGCCTGCTCGGCCCTCATCCCCTCGAGCCCCTCATGCCCGTCACTGCTTCCGCCCTCATCTACCCCACTCCCCTCGTCCCTGGCTCCCCCTTGCCTCTGCAGCCTGGAGGACCTGTGGCTGAACGGCAACTGCATCGAGTCGCTCTCGCAGCTCATGGCCGCCCTGGACGTGCTTCCTTTCTTGCACTCACCACCTGCACTCACTGCCCCCATTCCCCCATCCATCACCCCATGCCCACGCCAGTCTCGAGGACCTGTGGCTGAACGACAACCGCATCGAGTCGCTCTCACAGCTCATGTCCGCTCTGGAGGGGCCCAAGGCGTCGCTTGTCACACTCTACCTCGAGCGCAACCCCTGTGTGAGTGGCGAGGCTGAGAGCGCAACCCCTGTGTGAGTGGCGAGGCTGAGAGCGCAACCCCTGTGTGAGTGGCGAGGCTGAGAGCGCAACCCCTGTGTGAGTGGCGAGGCTGAGAGCGCAACCCCTGTGTGAGTGGCGAGGCTGAGAGCGCAACCCCTGTGTGAGTGGCGAGGCTGAGAGCGCATATGACTGTACTAGTGGGCTGCCTGTGCTAGTGGGCTGCCTGTGCGAGTGCACCCTCAACATGCTAATGTATCAAATGGGGTGTATGCAGCTTCCTCTCCCTCTCATTCTTCACCCTCCCCCTCCTCATTCCCCTCATGCCTCCTTGGTGCATCGCCCTCTCACTGCACTCCCCTCTTCGCCCTCCATTCCCTACTTGGGTGCAGGCCAAGGAGGCAGGGTACATTGAGACCCTATGCCCTCTCCCCTCATCCCATCTTCCCCCCCTCTCTCTCTCCCCCTCTTCCATGCACCACTGCAAAGAAGCAAGGTACATTGAGGCCCAACCCCGCTCTCATCCCCCTCCCAGCTCCCCTCCCAGCTCCCCTCCCAGCTCCTCTCCCTTCAACACACACATGCATGCACTGCTGGCAGGCCAAGGAGGCAGGGTACATAGAGACCCTCGCCAAGATGCTGCCCAGGGCAGAGGAGATCGACTCCAAGCCCATTGAGACCGCAAGCCAAGCCCTCTCCTCTCCTCTCATCCCCTTCCCCCCTCTCCTTGAACACACATGCATGCACTGCTGGCAGGCCAAGGAGGCAGGGTACATAGAGACCCTCGCCAAGATGCTGCCCAGGGCAGAGGAGATCGACTCCAAGCCCGTCAGATGATCTGTGGCCTTTCCAGGCACTTGGATTGAATTGAAGTGCCAGGCACGGGCAATACCGTAAGAGAGGTGCTGGATAAGAGCATAGATGCTAGCATCCCATGTCAGTGATCTTCTCACCTTGCCCACATGCGGTAATATCAACCCTTATGGTACCGGTAGTCTTTTCGTGGATGAGCCTTAGGAGATGGCATCAACACTATGACTGTTCTGGTACAGAACATGTAGTCCTTTTGTGGACGGACGAGCCTTAGGAGTCAGCAGTACCTATAACAATCGTGCTGACATCTATGTTACTTACAACGTAACCCAATGCAGTTCTGGACATATGGAACTGTGAAATTGCAACAGCATATACACAGACTTGGATTACCACCCTTTCCAGGAAAGCAAAGAGACCATACAGCAGCGACAAGAAACTTCTCAGACAACCTTTCAGCCGCCTGTCAGCCGCCTGTAATGAACCAATGGTTGTGCTGTATGAGAGTGGCTGCAAAAGCAGCAGCTACACTCCAACGCTGAGCGTTGTGGGGTAGGGTTACAGCAGCGGCACAGTGCGAGGCAGGGTAGGGGTGTGACTGTCAGTACTTGTAGGGCTGCTGCTGCGATGGCAGGAGCTTGAAGCGTGACTTGCATGCCACCCTCTGCTTCGAGTACTTGTCGTCCGGGGAGAAGCGCGCTGGTGGGGGGAAAACAGGGTGGGGATGGGTGGGAATACATGCGGATGGGTGGGATTGAATGGGGGGTGGGTTGAAGAAGGTGGGGAGGGGTGGGGATGATGGCAGACCTGGCGCGCATGCCATCCTCTGCCTCCTTGTGTGAATGATTGTGGAGGGGTTGAAAACGGTGAAAAGGGCTGGGAGTGGGTGGGGATGGGTGAAGATGACGGGAGACCGCTACTCTCTTTCAACACGAAGTGCATGACACTCTCTGCTTCTGAGTACTTTTGAGCCCAAGAAAATCGTGTTGGTGGTGGGGAGCAGAGTAAGCGACCTGTGGGCTTACACAGTACAGCCAGACAGCAACCACTGTGCCAGGGGCGCTAGATTAGGACAACATGACTTGAAACGGCGACTGTTGTAGCGGCAAGAGCAGCAGAGCAGGAGCACGCTAGGGAGAAGAGACGGGGGACAAATCTACATGCAGCCGCGATGAGCTCGGCGGGCCGCGACCGCGGGAGCAGCGAGGGGGAGAGCAGAGAGGGGGAGAGCAGAGAGGGGGGGAGCAGCGAGCGGGGGAGCAGCGAGAGGCGGAGCAGAGAGGGGGGGGGGCGGCGATGGGGGGAGCAGCGAGAGGGGGAGGGGGGAGCGGCGAGGGGGGGAGCAGCGAAGGGGGGAGCAGCGAAGGGGGGAGTAGCGAAGGGGGGAGCAAGGGGAGGGGGGGGGGGGTGGAGTAGCGAGGGGGAGAGCAGCGCGGCGAAGAGCAGCGAAGGGGAGGGCAGCGAGGGGGAGGGCAGAGCACCGACCTGGGTGTGCGGATTGCGTGGGCTTGGAACCGTCGGGCTCCATTCTCTGCGCGCAGTCAGGGGCAAGCGCGGAAAAGGGTAAAAAAACAGCGCCATAAGCAACTTCTTTACGATTCTGAATGACCGATAGTACTAAGTAGCAGCGTTAGCATTAACGGCATCGTGTTTCCTTCGTGTCCCATCATGCCCCGTCATCCGACGCCGATAGTTGAGCATTTCCATGGTTGCTTCGACGGCGAAGCTGTAAACGATCACACTTTCGCCGAAACTTCTTAGCAGAACGACTTACCTGGAAAGTGTACACTTTCTTACCCTCGTCGTCAAGGTACACCTCAAGAAACGATTTTTGAGGCGCCTAAAAAACTGAGACGAATTTTTAGGCGCCTCAACACGCAGAGCGACTTACCTGGAGAGTGTAGATTTTCTTGCCCTCGTCGTCGATATACACCTGAAGAAACATGATGGCGGCTGCCTGCGCGAACTACCTCTCAAAATCGACGAACGCAGCAGCGACGTGGACGCAGCGCGAATTCTTGCCACAATATTCTACACGCAGCGAAAGGTCACGCAGCTGCTATTAGAGGTGGAGACGAAAAAATGGCGTGCAGAGATAAGGGTGTAGTGGGGTTTCCAGAAACAGAGGGCAGGTGGTTGTAAGGGGAGGGGGTTTTGTGCTGATTGCATGAGTTTGGGTAAGGGCGTGTTCAGCTTCAAATCCGAGAGGGACTCAGCCTTGGCGTCGGTGACTTTTACTGCGAGATGCGCCCGAAGCAGAAACTGGTGGATGTGGCCCATGCGAAGGCGTTTTAAGTTTTATTTATGGTCGTAACCGCGAAAAGCTCCGTTGCCGGGATTTGAAGCCAGGTATCCTAACCAGGCTGGACGACAACGGATGGCCACTGCGATGGAAGGAATATCACTGGGAAAGAAAGGAGCATTGCGATGACCAAAACCTACATTCAGCGAACAAGCTCGAACTTCTGCTGCTGCGAGGTTGGAGCCAATCAAGTGCTTGTCAAATTGTACATCATTGGCTATTGTTTTTCAATCTGACCTGTGGCAAGGTCTTCAGGCCTCCCTACCCCGCACCAAGGACACATATGGTTGACCAACCCTAACGGGCTTGAATTCGGTGTTTCGTGCACTCGCGGGCTGCTCGCATCACGGTTCACCACGAACACGAATGTGCAAGGAAGCTCTAGCCTAGGGTTTCAGCTTCGTTAGCATCGCTCTCAGCCTTTGATGACCGTTGCTGAACTAGGACCATGGGAGGGAGGGTCTGAAGCCTTAGGCAATTGCATCATCTCATCCACCAGGCCAAGTCACGGAGCATTTCGTCTGGTCATAGCTATGAAACGGGGAGGCTTCAACATAGGCGACAGCACAGCTCGGAGTGTACTCCATTGAAGGTTGCGGAAAGTGTTGAAGCTAGCGGAGGGACCAGGACGCGCATGACGTCTTGATCCCGTTTATTATATTGCTCATATACTCGGTCCTCGCTCGAATGGTGTGCATTTTCGAGTCGTGACGTAATGAGCCACACTGCCATATGTCCTGTAAAAGTTTCCTGATCGCGAGCTAGCGAGCATTGTATATCTGCTCACCGCTCTATTGATACAACCGCTTAGTCAGTCAATGTGAGAGATCCTTGCGTCCCAGCCATGGCTCTCACACGAGTGTCTGAGGCGCATTTCTCGCGCGCACCGATTCGTCTCTTCGTCGTCGTGTCGCTTCTCTTGGCTTTCGGGTTCCTCCCTGCCGGTGCCGGCATTGGTGCGGCCACGCAACTCGCTACGGTCGCGGAGCCTGTAGCTGTTACGCAATCCGTTACACAACCCGTTATTGGCACACAGCCCGTTATCGTCACACAACCCTTTACTGTCACGCAGCCTGATACTGTCACGCGACCCAGCAGCCGGCATCGTTTGTTCTTGCGCATAGGCGCCAGTGATAAGGGCGAAGGTGACTACAGTGAACGCGATTCTTCTTCCCCTGAAACCGAGGGGGTAGATGGCACAGATGATTTCTCGACGGACGCCGCTGCTTCTGCAGCACCTGATTTCGAACCACTCAACTTCGACGCAATTGATTCCGGCGACAGCACTCAACCGTGGAGCGACAACAGCGACGGCAGCGACGGCAGCGGCGACGGCAACAGCGACGGCAGCAGCAGCGGCAGCCGGCTGGGCGACGGCGACGGCGACGAGATGGACGACTTTCCGCATTACGCCGTCTTCGGCTTCTTCGCGCTCTGCGCCACGCTCGTGCTGCTTCTTCCGCTCGCGCTCCGCCAGGTGCTCGCCAGCTCCGCGCACCTGGCAGCGACCGCCGCGCGCGACTACTCGGAGGCGTGCGCGGAGGTGCTGAACCACGCGCTCGTCGCGTACACCGCGGCGCAGGTGGCGCTCTTCACGACGCTCTTCCTCCCGCCCGCGCTCGTCTTCGACGTGCTCGCGCTGCTCCGCAACTCCTGCCGCCCCCGCCGCGCGGGGCACCTCAGCTACTTTATTCCGCCCTTCCTGCGCGCATTCGTCCGCCCGTGGCTCGCGCTGTTGTGCGGCGGGGTTCCCCGAGCCGTGGGGGGAGAAGGGGGAGGGGACGGGGAGAATGGGGAGGGGGGGGAAGGGGAAGGGGCGGAGGAAGGGATGGTGTTCCTCGGGCCGATGACGGCGGAGGAGCTGGCGGCGCTGCCGCAGGTGGTGTACGGTGGGGAGGGGTGCGGCGGAGACCAGTGGCAGCAGCAACAGCAGCAGCAGAAGGAGGAGGAGGATGAGGAGGGCGGGGCGGATTGTTTGACTGCTTGTACAGATGGTGATTGTACAGAGGGGCTGATCAAGAGGAACCTTCTGGGTAGGCCTGTGGGGTCTTCAAGCGAGGGCGGAGATAGACGGCTCGCACTGGGAGCAGCCGCGGAGAGAGGTGCGGCGGAGGTGGGAGCGGGGAGCGTGGCTCGCGAGGTCGAGGAGTGCGAAGGCAGTGGGTCGAGTGGCGAGGAGGGAGCAGCAGCAGCGTTGGAAGGAGGCGAGGGGGGAGAGCAGCAGCCGTTAGTGGCCGCTGCAGCAGCGGCGGTGCCTGTAGCGGTTGCGGCAAGGGCTGGGGCGACAGGAGGGGCAGCAGGGCGGTGTGAAGTGGAGGAAGAGGAGGGAGAGGAGCGGTCCCAGCTGCTGGTTCAGGGCAGCAGAGAAGGGGGAGATTGGCGGGTGGAGGTGGATGGGGAGGGCGAGGGGGAAAGAGATGCGCATGGGGATAGAAGTGGGGATGCGGGTAGGGGTTTGGATTGCAGTGGAGGATCAGGGAGAAAGGTTGTGAGGACAGAGAGCGGGGAGGAAGACCCGTGCACCATCTGCTTCGATGGCTTTAAGAGGGGCGACCAACTGAGAGTACTGCCGTGCCAACACAGTGAGTGGCGGGCTGGCATGCCAATGCACATGCGCGCTCACACATACACACGCGCACGCGCGCGCGCACACACAACGCACGCACGCACACATGCGCACGTGTGCACACGCATATGCACACACACAGACACGCACACGGGCACGCACGTGCACACACCAACGCTCACGCACCCGCAAGCGCGCACACATACACATGCACACGCACGCACGCACACATACACATGCACACGCACGCACGCACACATACACATGCACACGCACGCACGCACACATACACATGCACACGCACGCACGCACACATACACATGCACACGCACGCACGCACACATACACATGCACACGCACGCACGCACACATGCGCATACACGTTCGCGCGCACACGCACAAGCACACACAGGACACTTGCTCACACTACCTCTGCCGTTCCTCTCCCCCTACCACATGTCCACCGTGTACGGCACGGCAGGGTTCGTCACAGTATGCATCGACGAGTGGCTCGTGCAGAAGCCCCTCTGCCCGCTCTGCAAGCGCACACGCGCTCCCATTTGCTTACCGTACCTCCGCCGTGCCTCTCCCCCCAATGGCATACCCGTGCATGGCTCCACACGGCATGCATAGATGAGTGGCTCATGAAGAAGCCCCTTTTCCTGCAAATACATACACCCACACACACTCACACTACTTCCCCTCCCCCCCATGTGTCCACTTGGCAGGGTTCCACACGGCGTGCATCGACGAGTGGCTCATGAAGAAGCCCCTCTGCCCGCTCTGCAAGCGCTGCGCCCGCCCGCCGCCGCCCGCAATCATGAGGACTCACCGCATGTTCCTCTGGCTGCTGTCACACACCGCCGCGTGGGACTTTTCTCAAGCAGGCGGGCTCATGGGCATGCTGTGGATGGCCACTCTGCTGCTCTATGTCATGCACGTGGGGTCGGATTAGCATTGGTCGGTGTATAGTAAGAGTGGCTCACTTGACTGAACCTTATGGTGCCATCCATGTAGTGTATAGTTTATGGTGCTATGTTTATCAGATGGTGCCATAACCATAAGCATTTCAGAACAGTTCCCATCCCCAGACACTGCCGCCAGGGCTCACTTCATCAGAAATTTTTGGTCTGAATTTCTGGATTCTGAACACATTTTTACTGGTTCATCTGATGCCGTAGACATGCTGTTTAGTTTCGTCTGATTTTTTTAGAGAAGCTTTTTCTATTCATCTGATTTCTCAGACAGCCTTATACAGTTCGTCTGAGATTGCAGATATCGAGTATCTTTCGACTGAAGGCAAAACTCTCGAAACAAGCAGACTATAAGATTCGAACTGGAAACCTCAGTTTACATTGTTCCATATTCTACTGACTGGACCATCAGAGCTGTTCATCACTATAACTTGGTCATTTATATTCATATTTGATAGTACATTGCTTGCTAGCTTTATATCTTCTCAGACAAGTATTTAGGATTCGTCTGGAAAGCTAGACAAGGTTACAGTTTTCGTCTGACAATCAGACAAGGAGCCAGGACCCGGTCTTGACATCAGACGGGTCATTTTACTAAAGTTAGCCCTGACTGCCGCCATGTGTAGAACCCTATTACCCTTTTGCTGGTTACCTAGAAAGTGTGGATGTCATGGGTACATATGATAATGGAGACCACTGAATGGGTCTTGCTGAGCTGAGACCATCTGGACTTTCCTGCTGGTGTTGTTTATACGGAAAATATAAAATAGGCCTACCCTATCTTCAAATTACGTATCGTGATTTATAGAAGGAAAGCTCTGGCGAACTCTGTTATGTCGCAACCTGTAACTTTCAAATGATTTCGCGGGAGGTGCAGTGGTACCCTGAAGATACCTGGCGGGCACCAGCTGGCTTTAGAAACTTCTCGTGTCGCACATCGCAGGACTCCTGATGCGGCACTCTGTAAAGCGTTCTCGTCGTTCTTGAACGTTTGAGAAAGGTGCTATCGGCGCTCCTGGCGGTTTTCCTCGGGGCGTGACATGCGGCAGCAAACTGGCTGTGGGCTTCACCAGCGATTTCAACCCTTTCCCTTCCCTGTTGCTGCAGGCATCGTATAACCAGGCGATTTGGGATATGGAATCGGAGTGTCGAGCCGCATTGGCAAGAACCAGACCTGAAGCCTGGGACTCGGCAGATTGCAATCATCTGGGCGAGCAACCTGATATTATCAGCGTGTGCCAGCGTGTGCCCGCCAAAAAGTAGCGCGTGCCACGCCGAGTACTAACACCGCGCGTACCACGCCGAATAGCGCGGAGTAGCAACGATGTTTTCGGAAAACAGCCTCCGTACGATGGTGGTATCGAGAAACAGCCAGCCCAGCTGACTATAAAAACATCCAGCCTTCAGCAGGTCATCTCATCGCTTTCATTCGTTTGAGCATTCGAAACATCCGACAAACCCAGCTACCACACTACTATTTCCTCGCAAAGCAGCCATGGCCCGCACGCTGCGACCCGCGCTCGTCCTCGCTGGTGAGTGTCTGATAACCTCACCGCCGTTACTCTGCCCTTGCCGTGTTGCTCTCTTGTTGCCGACCGAGCCGTTGCTCGCCCGCTCTCGGTTTTTTTGTAGATCCGTGATTTTGTTCGAAGATTCAGAGTCTGCCTTTGTCGTTATCCCGCGTGCAGTGCTGCTCTCGCTCGCCTGCAGCGCCATCGCTGCCGCCATCTGCTCCAGTTTGGAACCGTCATCACCACCTCCATCAAACGCTGTACGGCTCCCTACCGTGCTATACCACTCCTATCGTGCTCTGTTGTGCTGTGCGACTCCCTATCGTGCTGTGCGACTCCCTGTGTTGGACGCCGCCTTGTCTTGTTGCAAGCCTCACGCACTGTCATCTGCAAGATTGCTCTAACGGTTCTAAGCACGATATGGTCACTGGATCTCGTGCTCGCAGCACCTTTTCATGCACGGGCCAGCACCTTCTCATGCACCCAGCACCTTCTCATGCACCCAGCACCTCTCATGCTTCCTCGTACGTCTTCTCCACTGGTGCTCCGTTCCTGCCCATCCTCCCTCTTGTCGTGCAGACGAAGCGTGGTCAACAGTGTCCTCGAGCACTGCTGTCCTCACTGCCTCGCCTTCCCTGCGTGCTGACGTGTAAGCGCCACATGCCATGTGCTGATGATTTACATGTCGTGGGATCTATTCAGCGCTTGAACACAATGAATGTGCAGACGAGGCTCTACACCAGTAAAATGTCAGCTAAAGCTATACTAGTAGCCGCAAAGCCGATCCTTTTCATGCAAGGAGTGCTTTTCCCATTGTGCGCTCACATAATCTGCCTGTCTCCTTCCTACGGCGCTATCCAACCCCCCTCCTTGCTCTCTCCTCTGCAGAACGCCTGTTTCCCAAACGCTTTCCTTCACCTTCAGGGTTGCGGGCATAGCCGTGGGCAAGACACCAAGTGTCAGCACTTCCGGGTTCTACACAAGCGACACCAGGCCCCACGTTATCAGGGCAAAACATCCTGATTACCCTGAAATCAGGATGCAATTTTGAATTTGCCCTGTAATTTCAGAATGGTGTCAATTTTAACCCTGTGGTCTCAGGATGTTGTTATATGAAATGCCCTGGACATTCAGGATGGCCGTGGTGTTCTTCCCTGAATCATCAGGATGAATGTCGAGGCTTGCCTTGACGCGCTTTTATAGGGGTGGGGTTTGGGGAAGGGGAGGGGGGGGGGGGGGGGGGAGGGAAGGGAGGGTGTTCTCGTTCCCAGGGATTTTTTTTTCCCCGTGGAAATTTTTTCCCTTGTCTTTTTCCAGCCTTCGCACGATTCCTTTGACAGTTCCGAACCCCCCCAGCGCACCAGCCAAACCCATCAGATTGGGAACAGGTTGGGCAAGGCAACACTCTTGTCTCCTTGTGTGCCATGCATGCACCCTTCCAGTGTTGCTGTTAGAATAGCGGTGGTGTTCTCTGGTCTAGTCCGATGGTGTTCTCTACCCTGGATTAGCGTATTATCCCGGACATACCACCCTAGGGTGCTATGATAACTACACAAAAAAAAGGGGGGGGGTCTTGTCATCAGAAAAAGCTACATTGCACCCAGGTCGTTACATAATGTATATTTTTTTTAGAGCACAAAAGGTTGAGAACAAAATGTACATGTTTGACGCGGTGGTAGATTGTTGGTTGGGTGCGCAAAACCGAGGACTGGGCGATAACGTTAGTCTCGTGGGTTAGCTGCCACATTGCAAGCTCCAACAAGGCCCACAGTCAGGCCCTGATTGGAAAGAAAACACACCCCCTCGTCGCTCGACGAGGATTCATGCAGTCACAAAGGCGGAGCGCCCGCAACAGCCTCAGCTGCCTCGCTGAGGCGGTCACATCCTTGTACTGAGAAGGAGTTCATCCTTCTTTCTGTGCAGCGGCTCCATTCCACGAACTCGAGCAATGCTCGGCAGAGTGTGCTAACACCAACTGCCTCCTCGATCCCTTTCCTAGCATAAATTCAGGGATTCCATGGCCTGTGACACCAACGTTCACTAGGCTTAGATGGCTACCTCTCCAGACTCCAGTAGCACAGTGGTTAGGCGGCAGCGGCCTTCCGTCACCCAGTCACCCGCTGCTGCGGGCACACGGCGTTCGCCCCGGCCCGTCCTGCTGCAGCCGTCACCCCCCGTGAGTCGCGCCACCAACGATGAACCGAGCAGCAGCGCGACCCGTCCTATGCCGGCGCTGCCGAAGGTGAAGATTCCTTCCTTCCCGGAACAAACACGTCCCCAGGGACCTCCGAAGCGCAACGCGGATGCCGACGCTCCTTCCCCACGTCATCGCATGACGAAACGTGTTCGTCATGCGTACACCGCCAAGGAGAAGCTCCACTGGCTGAAACTGCAGGAATCGCAGCCGGACCTGTCAAATCGAGCTTTGGCCAAGCTGGCGAAGGTGCAGCCCTGCCAGATCCGCGAGTGGAAGCGGATGAAGGAGCGTCTGGAGGTCGCCTCTGGATGCCGCCGTCGCCTCATGGGAGCTGGGCGCCGCGCGAAGTACCCGTTCATGGAACGAGCCGTGTATCGGCAGTTTCTTAAGCACCGCGCTAAGGGACTCGCGTCACCGCTATGGCACTTGGTTTGAAGACATCGGGATCAACACGAGGACGCGTGCAGGTGAGATGGTCCCTTGCTTTCCGATCGTGTTGTTATGCATGCGTGCCTGTGTATTTCATCAAACAACTCGGTGCGTGCCTTGCCCATCCCTCAGGCAATCTGCAAAAGCCTCCCGCGGAGACGGTTCTGAAGTGGATCGACGAGTCCTGGCAGGAGGTCCCAGAGGAGCTGATCAGGAAGTCCTTTGTCACCTGCGGGATTTCCACCAAGCTCGACGGCAGCGAAGACCACCTCGTCCTCGCACACCTGCGGGACAAGGGTGAGGTGGAAGTGCTGGAGGATGTGAACGAGATGGTTGAAGACGAGGTCATCCCCAACCCCTACTTCGAGGAGGCCCGCGTGCCGGCCGAGGTGCTGCAGGCGGACGTCGACGCCATGCATGTGGAGCAGGACGAAGAGGATGCGGATGCGGAAGACGGAGATGGGGAAGGGTACGGGGCTGGAGAAGATGGGGATGCAGATGAGTGGAGCGAGGCCGGCTCTGACTGGTGGCTCCCCGACCGCTTTGACGGAGAGGAGGTTGAGGAATGGAATGCTGGGGACGAGGAGTAGGAGGAAGGGCTTCTTCTGTGTAGGTAGATAGCATTCTGTCTGGATGGTAGTAGGCCCCATCTGAATGAAGGAAAGACTGTGTGATGGGAGTGATATCGCTGTATAGCGTCAGACGTAGCTTGTTTGTGCTGATGTTAACATGTAGATGGTTAATCATTGGAAACCCAGTGCTATTTAGGCAAAAACTGCAATATTACCCGTACATAACACCCCCCCCCCGGGTGCTATACCGGATCGCCCCAAAAGGGGGGTATAGTAGAAATGAGGCCCGCTATAGCACCCCCCCCGCACAAGCCACCCGGGGGGTGCTCTATTTCGGCGGGTGGTATGTCCGGGGTAATACGGTAGTTGGCAAGAGTAGGACAATGCTGGTGCCACTAGAAATGAATATTTTTAAAAGTGTAACGCTTTTCAAAATTTCGTATTTTGAAAGCGAAGCAGTCTGTGATGTAGGAATGGGCAGCGACGAACCACGCTATACGCCCGTTTTGGAGTACAAAACGTGGGCTGGAGGTCATTTCCCTCCACCCACGTCTCTCATTTTCAAACGGTTTAGCCGATTTTCGTCTCCCACACTCAAGCTGGCGAGGAACAAGTCTCTTCCTCGCTTTCAATCCCCGTCGACTTTACTCTCTGACATTTTCGCGCACAACGCAACAACTATGGCACTTAACGGCGGGGAGTCTAATACCGCTACGGCCCCCACTCGACCCGAGTCCGCAAGAAACGCACGCGAAATTGCGGGCGATCGCCCAAACAAGCGCCGGGCAGAAGACGGGGAAATTTCCCCGACTGGCGTCGACGTCCTGCTGGGCGCGACCGAGGCACATGCTGCTGGTGTCGAGGCACACGCCCCTGGTGTGCCTCGAGCCCCTGTGGCCCCTGACGCGCCGGCCACGACAGAAGGCGCCAAATCGGCACCAACCAGCGCGGCTGGCACCCCGCGTCCGCGCCAGCGACGCAGGCCTGTGGGACCTGACGCACCTGTGGGGCCTCACGCGCAAGTGGCGACGGGCGCGCAAGTGGCGCCATCATTCACTGCAGCCCAACTGCAGCAGCTGCTGACCCTGTTACAGCAGCAGACCCCTGCTGTTACTGAAGAAATCGCTACACCAAACGCAACTTCGGTTTCTGCTAAAAGCGAAAAGGCGAAAACGGAGTCCGTGCAGCGCGCTCGCACGACAAAAACCGGGAGGGGCGAAGACACACGCGCCTTTGCGACCCCAGTCACGAACAACCCCACCGACAGCGACAATGAAGAAGACGAAGACGGTGAGGCTCATGCTATAAATGTCGCTTTTGCATCCGATGAGCAACTCCCTCCGCTCCCTTCTCCCAACCCCACCATCACCGCCGCCTCGTTCAAGAACGCCGCCGTGCGCGAGCAAGCCGAGGTCCTAGAACACCTGCGGGCGTACTTGAAGCATGCAGAGCACAAGGTGCGGCACAACGAGCCGGCAAGCGCCCTCGAATTCCTTGGCGAAGCCTTCACGCTCATCACCAACCGCTTCAAGTTACTTCACGTCGCCGACTACACCAACTTCCGCACCGCAAACAGGTTCAAGCTCTATGAAGACAAGAGCGTCTTCACTTCTCGCCCGTTCAAGCAGGCCGTCGCGGACGTAGCGGCCATGGAGCGCGCCCAAGGAAATTTCAATCGCGCCCCACGCGGCGGAGGGCGTGGGCCCATGGCCTTTGGGAACAAGCGTGGCCCGCCAAGTGATGGCAACGGCAGGAGCTTTCGAGGCTCTTGCTACCGCTGCGGGCAGCCGGGCCACATGGCCAACGCTTGCCCTGAAAATGGGGTGGGAGCCCAAGGGCCCGCACTGGTGGTGTGAACTCCCGAAAGGGCAATCACCCGGTGTCGAGGGGCATGATCAAGGTAGCACTAGGGAGTGCAAGGCCGCTGGCCGTTTTTCCCGTAGGGGATGGTAGAATGGCCGCGGGCCAACCCCAAGGCAAGGGGATAGGACTAGGAGTCCTAGAGTAAAGCATTTAATGAAATGGTGGATTTCTTGTGTGCATTATTGAGGGATCGGAATGCATAATGGGCTATGTTTGTGAAAACGGTGATTTTGTGTGACTTACTAAGGCCCTTGGTTTCAACGTGTGTAAGAAGCTGCAACGGGAGCAGCCACAAGCCTCTGAAAAAAAAAAACAAAACAAAAACAAAAAGAGGGGGAAGGAAGGAAGAGCGCGAGTGAGATGTTCACCGTGATGAGCTCACCGAGCAAAAGAAGGAGCTGCCCTACGAGCACCACATGTTAGGCACAGGGCGGAACACCCAAGTGCATGCAATCAGGCAAAAGGACTCATGAAGAAAAAAAAAAAAAAAAAAAAATCAACAACAACGAGAGAGAAAGGAAGAGAGAGAAAAAGAAAGAGCGAGAGTGAGAACCTCACGGGGGACCTACATTGCCGCATACCTTGCTTAACGAAGCATGTCCCATGCTGCCCCGAACCCCATGGTCCACAGATACACCGGGTATCGGCTCGATGGTTGAGTATGACCCGTACGAGATCGCGATCACCGACAAGCTCGTCACGACCATGCGCGGACGCCTGCGCGCAGCATTTCCTTGGTGGAGCTCATGGTGCGAGAGTAGCTTCATACTCTCGGTGGTTTTAAATGGCTATTGGATGCCATGGAAGCATGGGCCCCCCACGCCGTTTCAGAAAGACAACCACGCGGGAGCACTAATCCACTCAAAGTTCACCAAGCAGGCCATAATCGAGCTCCTTGAGAGTGGTGCGGCCATTATCGCCCCCGGATCCCAACAGCTCTGCATCAGTCCACTAAATGTGGTGGTTCAAAGAGACAAGTGCCGACTGATTCTTGACCTCAGAAGAGTAAACCAAAGTCTGAGCATCCCCAAATTCAAGTACGAGGGATTGAAGCGGGTGGCGGAGCTCGTCAGCATAGGCGATTGGATGTTCGCTGTCGACCTCAAATCAGGATACCACCACGTCGACATCCATCCGTCATGCTGGAAGTACCTGGGATTCCAATTCGACGGGCGCTCATACGTCTTTCGTTCCCTCCCTTTCGGCCTCGCGACGGCCCCATTTGTATTCACGCAACTTATCAAGCAGCTCGCCCGCCGCTGGCGGGCCCTCGGGGTAGTCATCCCGTACGTTGACGACATCATATTTTTGTGTCACACGGAAGCAGAGGCTCGAACTACGTGTCAGATGGTGGTGGAGGACCTCAACAAGGCGGGGCTAGTCATTAATTCTAAGAAGTCGCATCTGCAACCCACCCAGCAGCTGCGCTTTCTGGGTGTCGAACTGGATACTAAGCACGGCCAGTTCTCCATTGGTCCCGAGCGGCATACATCGTTACGCTCGACCATTCAAGAACTTTGCATGGCAGGCAGAGCCAAGCGCAAGGTCCCGATCCGCCATGTAGCGAGGGTCACTGGCATGCTCGCTTCGATGTCACTTGCCATCGGCGCAACTGCGCGGGCATTTAGCCAGAACCTGCTGCAGACCATTCAGGAGGCCGCTTCATGGAACAGCAAGGTGCCATTAGTCCCCGCCGTAATCGAGGAACTCGAGTTTTGGCTGCAAGAATTCGACAACTTCAATGGCGCCTCCTTCCACGTCCCGAGCAGCTATGACGCAGTGATCCATGTGGACGCCAGCGCACACAGTTGGGGAGCCACACTCGACACGTTCCCGGGAGGGCGAACCGAGGCGAATGCAGCAATGCCCGAGCGTCTCACAAGGACCTCGAGCACGCAACGAGAAATGGAAGGAGTTCTATGGGCTCTCCAAACGTTCGCGGGAGGGATCCACAACCGACACGTCCTAGCCAGAACTGACAACCAAGGCGTATTCTTCATTCTTCGCAAAGGCGGCTCTCGAAGCCCTAGTCTCACCACAACATGCAGAGCCATTATTCAAACGTGCATGGCCTCGAGGATTCGCCTGACGGTCGAATGGATCCCACGCGAGCTCAACACACGAGCGGACGAACTCTCCAAGACGATCGATCGAGATGACTACTCAATTAAAGCACCGTGGTTCCGCCTCATTGAGCGGCGTTTGGGACCGCACTCCATCGATCTATTCGCCAATGCAAGCAACACACAGTTAGCCCGCTTCTGTTCCAAAACACCTCACCCGGACGCAGAGGCTACCGACGCCTTCGCAATATCATGGAACGCTGAGCACGGTTATGCTTTCCCACCACCACACCTCATCCCAGCAGTGCTTCACCACGCCCAACGGACGCGAGCATCGCTCACGCTCGTAGTGCCTCATTGGCCAGGGGCAAGCTGGTGGCCGTTGCTACAAACCACCCCACCGAAGTGGGCCCCTTGCATTCGCGCTCACATCCACCTCAACCATGGGAGTCAGTGCCTCACCGCGGGCACCCACACTTGTGCCTTCTCTGGCGAAGGAATGCCTCATAGCCCTATTCTCGCTTTACGAGTGTCGTTCGCTACCTGACCTCTCACGAACCTGGTGCAGGATTACTTGAGAGGCTCAAGCAAGAATTGCTCCGTATAACTGCGCAAACACGGGCCGACTCTACGATTCGCACCTACGAGCCGTACTGGGCCAAGTTCTGCGCGTTCTGCAAACGAGTCAAGCTACAGTTTCTGCCATGCACAGACATGACGCTCGCGTTATACCTGGTCCATGCGATTCAACAAAAAGCCACAGTATCAGTGATACAACTGACATGCTCGACAGTCCGCTTCGCACATCGGATGATCGGGGCCCCGTGCCCATCAACTGGGCCGTTCACATCCCAAGTGCGGGAATTCGCCAAGCGACATTGCCCGCGCCCCCGACGACTCAAAGAGCCCATCTCTTTGCACCAAGTCCACGAAATGGCGTCGGAATACCTGGAGTCAAACAACCCCGGCGAGTTCCAGAAGGGACTCATCCCAATCCTAATGTACGCCGGCCTTCTACGCTACTCGGACCTCGTCGAAATTAAGTGGCACGACATCCAGTTCGAGGAAGACGCCATGTGGCTCTTTATTCCCCGCTCAAAGACTGACCAGGCAGGAGAAGGTGCATGGGTTCCAGTAGCAGCAAGCTCAGGTCCCTTCTGCCCCGTACGGTGCACCAAGCGCTTCATCCAATTGGCGGGATACAACCATGCACAAAGAGGCCCGCTCATACGAGTTTTCGGTCAAGACACCACGAGTCTCGGCACTGCCGCCACTTCACCATCCTACACAACAATCCGCAACTGGTGCAAGGAGGCATTCCAAAAGATCGGCTTAGGTCTCGAGCATCTCGGCACCCACTCCTTTCGCAAAGGCGCAGCCACTGCCGCCGCCAACTCAGGAGTACCAGATCACTTTTTGAAACAGTTGGGACGGTGGCGCAGCGATACTGCCAAGGAGATGTACATCACCCCGGCGGTCGATCAGCTGGTCGAAGCGTCTCGACACGTTCAAGACCCGGCACGAGCCTCGTCACCAGTGCAACACTCAGCGGCCCTGATGCGACGACGACAACCTCCACTGCACATGTCTCAGAAGACCCATTTGAAATGAGACGATGCCATTGCTACATGAAAGAAAGCAAGCTTTCTAAATATGAATATTTTTAAAAGTGTAACGCTTTTCAAAATTTCGTATTTTGAAAGCGAAGCAGTCTGTAATGTAGGAATGGGCAGCGACGAACCGCGCTATACGCCCGTTTTGGAGTACAAAACGTGGGCTGGAGGTCATTTCCCTCCACCCACGTCTCTCATTTTCAAACGGTTTAGCCGATTTTCCCGCCCACCCACCCCTTGAAATGTGTTAGCACATTAGTCTGATAGGCTGCTTGGATTTCAAATTGTACTAAACCCATTTGAAATGAGACGATGCCATTGCTACATGAAAGAAAGCAAGCTTTCTAAATGTGTTAATTGTGAAAGCTTGCTTAGTCCATCTTGCAAAGGCAGCGTGCTTCATTCCAAGTGGGCAAGTACAACGTTCTCGTTCATCAATGATACACAATGGGGTGGGTGGTGGGAAAGTAAAACTAGAAAATGGAAATGAAGAACGTGGGTGGAGCTACTGGAATCACGTTCCTCTTTTGTAGGCAAAAGAGGGGTGAGTAGCGTCGAGCCGCTACCTTTGCTTTGCTGGCCACGCCCTCGCTTTCACAATACGAATTTTGAAAAAGTATTACACTTTTACAAATTATAATAAAACATAACCCTGAACACTCGTATTTTTGCTGTGACAGGCCGGGATAAATTTCTGCAGAAGCCCTGAAACTACAGGAAGCCTCTGAAAATTTGCCCTGTCAAATCAGGGCATTTTTTCAGATTCTGGAAAGTTGCCCTGAGGCCTCAGGATGCCCCATAACCTAGCACGGGCCCTGAGCGACAAGAACACTCTCGTAAAGTCAATTCCGTGCACCGCCACCGCAGACACCACAAAGGGCACGCGGGCCTGCACCAACTCCACTTCCACTAGCCTCACCTCGTCCTTCCAGGCTGTCGATCCACTCAAGTCGTTGATTGACGCGAGGGTGTTTACCAATCCCTCGGCCTTCTATGTTATGGTTCGGGTTGATGGCGTCTATGTGAAAGGGACGGTCAATGGGAAGATTACGACTATCCGCTACACTAACTAGCTGGCATCAGGCTCTGGCATGAACCTGCAAGATCGTACTTGCTACTAGTTTTGAGCTGCTGCCAAGGTTGTTATGTTATGTTGGCTTTGCTTTGTGTGTACGCCTGACTGAGATTATTGTGTTGGTATTGCTACTTCTATGAATGAAATGTCAGAATCAACTGTGCAGGAATGGTTGAGTAGCAAGCAAAGATGAGTACAAGTACTAGGTTTGACCTAAAGTGTTGTACTCAGTCGAGGCTACCCCACTACAGCCTACACATACAAATGTAATTTGATACACCCCCATCGGCAAAGTGGGGGATAGCAAACACAATGAACGGTCACAAGACCAGTCAAGCAAGAGAACAAAGCAAAGCAAAGCTCAGGGTGGATCTCAAGGACACCACACAATCTGAGAACAAGCAAGCGGCCACAAGGCCAGTTCACATGCAAAGTTATAATAGCAAGGCAGTACACTGATCACAACCTAGCAAGAGTAAACAAGCAGGTATAAACATATATCTTAGTGTACAACAAGAGCAACTCAAGCAACCAGCAGGTGATGCAGAATGGGCACAAGCCCAAGAGCAGTGCAGAAACGCTGATGATCACCAGACCCAAGGGCCTTGGTGAACACATCAGCAGTGTTGGCCCGCGAGGCCACATAGGAAAGGCGGAGCTGACGACGCTGCTGCAGCTCACGCGCCTGGAAGTAGCGAAGAGCAGTGTGCTTCAATCCGTGCTCCAGTCTCTGCTCGTGACACAAGGCAAGCATTCCCTTGTTGTCGATGTACATAACTGGAGGAGAACGAGGCCGCTCCCCCAAGTCGGTCAGCAGGTAGGTCAGCCAGCGTAGCTCCTGTGCAGCCATGGCCCCAGCGTAGATCTCGGCCTCACAGCTCAAACCAAGCACACAAGAAGAACAAGTGGACCTCCACGAGACAGAACCAGAGCCAAGGCTGAAGGTGTAACCCTGTGACGAACGCTAAGTCGTTTGGTCGTCGGCCCAAGAAGCGTCGGAGTGTCCTGTGAGTACCACTGAACCCCGTCCTCCAAGCACGAGCCCCATGCCCGATCTACTGCACAAGTAACGCAGTACCCTCTTCGCAGCATCCCAGTGCACCTTTCGATGTCTACCGGGAGCCACGTAGTGAGCCAGGAGGCTGAGAGAGTACGCGAGGCCAGGTCGTGTGCACGTCATCAGGTATATGAGGCAACCCAAAAGCTCTGGGTACGGACCACTCGGCTCTACGGACCCGTTCGAAGGTGGAGCTGAGAGCGAGTGGCCGGTAGACAGAGAAGTGGGCTGTGGCGAGGAGAACTGGAAGCCGAAGCGCTGAAGGACCTGGTGCACCATGTGTGACTGAGTTAGGGTGATGGTGCGCCGTGCTCTATCCCGGGTGATCTGCAAGCCAAGATAGCTACGCAGCTCACCCAGGTCAGTGCAGGTGTGTCTCTCTTGCAGCTCAGCCTTCACTAGGGCCAGCGCCTTAGTGTTAGTAGTAGCAAAAACCAAGTCGTCAACGTACAAGAGAACGTAGAGCGGCGGCATGGTAGTGTCGGTGCGTAGAAACAGCGACGGGTCAGCAGAGGAAGGAGCAAACCCAAGAGGCGCAAGTGTAGTCCTCAGTGTGTCGTGCCACTCTCAGGGCGCCTGGCGAAGACCGTAGACTGGCCGCCGGAGGCTCCACTGGGTACCCGCAGGAAACGACCCAGTGAAGTCAGGTGGGCGGCGCAGCCAGATTTCCTCGTGAAGGCTGCCCTGCAAGAAAGCTGTGGAGAAGTCGAGGGAGTGCAGCTCGTAGTCACGATGTGCTGCAATTTGCAACAGCACCCGAAGAGTATGTCAGAATGTTATATTTGTCTAGCCTGCAGAGGGGTACTCAATAGTGAGTACAGCCCAATCTAGGGTTTCCTATTTGTACTCAACTGCCTGCTAGTGCAAACCCTCTTTCTCGTTTCTAACTTCCATCGGTTATTCAACATGGAATCAGAGCAGGTCGACCCTTCTGGGTCGATCCTGTGCATGGGCCCACCATTGCCTTCCGCTGCTATACTGCCTATCGCGCGCCTCGGGCGCGCACTGTCTTCCTGTCTGCCGCGCGCCCATGGCGCAAGGCCTTTTTTCTTCCCGCCGCGTGCTCGAGTCGCGCGGCGGTTTTCTGCTCGTCGCGCCGCCCTGGGGGCAGCGCGACGCCCTGATTTGCCCGTCGTGCGCCCCGTGGCGCGCGATGGTGCCCTACCCGTCGCGCGCCTCGGGGCGCACGGCGGTTTCGTCGCCCGGGGGGGCTCGTGCGCCCCCCCCCCCCTTCGTCGCCCGTCGCGGCGCCAACGAGGGCCCGCGCGCCCCCCCCCCCCTTCGTCGCCCGTCGCGACGTCCACGGGGGCCCGCGCGGCCCCCCCCCTTCGTCGCCCGTCGCGGCGCCAACGGGGGCCCGCGCGGCCCCAATTCCCGTCGCCTGTCGAGGCGACCCTGGGGGGGGGCCGCAGAAGGGGGCCGCGCGTCGCGGCCCTGCCCTGCACCTGTCCTGCCCCGGCCATGTCGCGGCCCTGCCCCCCCCCCCCCCCCCCTTCCCTCCCTACCCGCCATCTGTGGCCCTGCCCTGTGTTAGGGTTTGGGGGTGGCGAGTAGGGGGTGGCGGGTGTGCGGCCTCACCTGCTTCTCCTCCTCCTCCGTCTCCCACTGCTGCAGCTGCCGCTGAGGGGGGTGGGTGTGTGGGAGACGACGGGTTGATACTATGGGGGTGTGTCGTGGGAGTGAAACTAGGGGTGCAGCGGGGGGTGTGTGACAGGTGGGGGTGCGACAGTGGGGGAGGTTGAAGGGAGGTAGCCGTCTTGTCGTCAGCAGCGCCAGTAGTCCGGAGGTGCGCTTCCGGTAGCCCAGTGATGCCGCTCCGCCAGTCGCCCGTGGGTCCGTTGCTCCTGCCGCTCGTCTTAGCCGCGGAGCCAGTTACTCCTGTAGTCCGGAGGTGCGCCTTCGGTAGCCACAGTGCGCGCCGCTCCTGTTGCCCGTGTGTCTGCAGCTTCAGCCGTTGCCTCCTCTCTCCTTTCCTATCAGTTCAGCCTCCTCCTCCTCACTTGCCCCCTGTGATAGCCTCTAGCTTTACTTATTGCTGTGAACTATAAACTGTCACTTCTTGTACTTGTGCTCAGAATGTGTGGTGACATTGTGATCCACCCTGAGCTTGTCTTTGCTTTACTTTGCTTGTTGTGCTGATTACACCCCACTTTGGCTATGGGGGTGTGTCAGAATGTTATATTTGTCTAGCCTGCAGTGGGGTACTCAATAGTGAGTACAGCCCAATCTAGGGTTTCCTATATGTACTCAACTGCCTGCTAGTGCAAACCCTCTTTCTCGTTTCTAACTTCCATCTGTTATTCAACAGAGTAGTCATCTTTGGGGTGGGGGAGAAGGTCTGGAAGAAGTCGACCTCCTATCGTTGACTGAAGCCTCGAGCAATGTAATGCGCCTTGAAGGCAGGCGGAGAACCCGGCGGCCGCTTCAACATGAAAATCCACATGCCATCGACTATGTTCACCCCAGGAGGAGGAACCTCGTCGACGTAGGTGCCTGTGGACTTCCATGAAGCCATCTCTGCGTCCATGGCTGTCTGCCACTGAGAGGAGTACTCACCCACGATCGCCTCAACGTAAGAGCGCGGGGTAGGATGTCATGTGCATCCGGGTCTCCCTCAGGGCAAAGCAGCATGGATGCAAAACGAGGTAAAACGACCGCAAGTCACTCAAGCTCAAACTGCCTGTCCTCAAGGACGTCACTGCCAAGGGCAGGCTCACCCCCGATGGACAGAGGACAGACAGACTCAGACTCAGTGACAAGACTCGCGACGTAGTCGAGACGACTCCTAGCTGCAAAGTCGACTAGCTCAGTGACTAGGGCAAACGCTGCAGTAGACTCAAAGTCAGGGTCAATGACGACAGTAGCAAGGAGACAAGTGACAGTAGGACTGGCAGCACGAGCAAGGTCGGACTTAGGGTTAGCAACGTGCGGAAGAGAGGACGCGGGAGGCTCAGGCAGGACAACACGCTGTGGAACCGAGGAAGGACGAAGTGTCATACTGTTAGTGCCTGGGACAGCAGGAGGACGAGGACGGGCGACACGATGAGCACGAACAGGTGTGGAAGCACGAGTCTCAGGCTCACGACGCTTAGTCAGGGAGTCAGTCACCTCAGTGTGAGGAGCAGGAGCAGGCAGCGGGGAGCCAGGCAGAAGCTGTGGCTGAGATTGGTCTGTCGGTGGACACAGGAGAGGTGGAGTGAGGCCAGGGGAAGACGGGAGACTAAGAAACTGGCGAAGGACCGAGTCAGGCGGCGGCAGGGACAACCGCGGCTGCGGGTAGAAAAGCAGTCTGCGCGGGGCAGTACCAGCAGCTCCAGCTCCTCCAGCACCAGCAGCACCAGCACCTCCAGCACTAGCAGCTCCAGTAGCACCTCCAGCACCAGCAGCACCATGAGCTCTGGCAGTGCCAGTACCTCTAATGCTGGTGCCATCCGCCTTCATAGAGTTGAAGCTAGCGTCGGTGTAGCAAGTCAAGAGCATCTCCCCCTTGCCAAAATCAGCAGCACCCTGTTGCTGCCTTTGCCTCACAGCACTGTACTCAAACCCCACAGATTCTGTAACACTCACATAGCGGACCAACCTCTCGGCCGCTTCTAGCTGCTCATGAGTGGGGCGTGAGACCACACTGGCAAGCCTGGATGTAGCAAAGGCAATGTCAGGTCGCGTGTGGTTAGCCGAAAAATGAGTGCCCCAACCATGGAATGGAACAGCTTCCTATCACTTTCACCCACCACCTCCTCATCACCTGAGGGCTCCACAGTGAAACCCGAAGGTAGTGGGGTGGCAGGCTTTCCTCCATCTTGCAGCCCATACTTCTAGTCAGTCCCTCACAGTACTTCCTCTGGTGCAACCTCAACACTCCCTTGTCAAGGTCTCTCTTCACATGCATCCCAAGGTAATACTTGACATCTCCCATCTTCGAGCACTTGAACTGCATCTCCAACATCTCCTCCACACGCTCAATCATTGCAGCCGACTAAGAGAAGAGAACGATGTCATCCACATAAACCAGGAGCATGAGGAACTGCTCCTTCTCTTGCAGCAGGAACAAGCTGTGATCACACTCGCTCTTCTTGAAACCCCCAGCCAGTAGTGTCTCCTCCAACTTGTGGTACCATGCGCGAGGAGCCTGCTTCAGGCCATAGATGGCCTTCTTGAGCCTGCACACCCTGCCGCTCCAATCATCCAACCCCTCAGGCTGCAGCATGTACAGGTCCTCTAGGATGATCCCATTGAGGAAAGCAGTTGTGATGTCCATCTGCTTGATCCTCCATCCACGGTTTGCAGCCATTCCCAACATCACCCTCAATGTAGTCCCTTTCCCCACAGGAGAAAAGATCTCGTCAAAGTCCTTCCCCTTTGTCTGCTGAAACCCCTTAGCCACAAGCCTTGACTTGTAGCGGGTCAGCTCCCCATCAGGTCCATACTTGTGCCTGAAGATCAGCTTCCACGAGATTGCCTTCTTCCCAGGAGGCAGCTCACACAACTCCCACGTTTCATTCTCCAGCAGAGAGTCATACTCCTCCTTCGCTCTCTGCTTCTACTTCTCAGCATCGGGCCCACTCAAGGCCTCAGCTAGCGTCTTGGGCTCAGGGACGGCTGCCCAGTAGCAGTGTGCTATCTCATCCTCATCACACTGCTCAGCCACACTCCCAGCCCGTACCACCTTTGGCTTTCCAAAGCTAGGATAGGTCAGCCTGTTAGGAGGGCGCACATCCCTCCTAGGACGGTCTGGCGGACGTTGGGTACGTGGTGGAGCATCTTGGTGCTGCTGCTGCTGCTGCTCCTCCACCTCAGGTTCTCCCCCATCCTCAGTCACCCCAGAGATCTCCTCATCTGAGACAGTGACCTGCACTTGCCTCGAAGGCCGCTGCACCTCATCGGCCTCAATGATCAGCGGTGTACTAGGAAGCTTCTGCTGCTGCTGCTTCCATTCCTTGTAGTACAAGGACTCGAGGAACTTCACATCCCTTGACACAGTCAGCTACAAGCTGGTCAAGTCCCATATCAACCAGCCCTTATGATCCTTAGCAAGCCCCAAGTGTACTCCCCATCTCCCAGAAGCCTCCAACTTTCCCCTCTTCTCCTTAGGCACATGAAACACCACCATGCAGCCGTAGGCTCTCAGCATGTTGACTGCTGGTGCACTCCCATACCACTTGGTGTAGGGGACCCACTGCTTGTCCCCCACAGTCGCCAACACCCTGTTCTTCACAAGGGCGACCTGCTGCAGTGTAGTCACCCAAAACGGATCCGGCAGCCCTGCATGCCCAAGGAGAGTGCGAGAACCTTCCTGCAGGGTCCGGTTGAAGCGCTCAGCCACGCCGTTCTGCTGAGGGTTGTAGGGAACTGTGAGCTGATGCTGGATCTGTGAGATAATTGACGAGAAAGAGTGATTGAACTAGAAAGGAGAAGGGTACAAATAGGAAACACAAAAGTGTTGTACCCTCTGAGGACTACCCCACAACAGCCTAAACAGACTATAGTAGATATAAGTTTGACACACCCCCATAGGCAAAGTGGGGGAGGACAAGGGGTCACAAGACCAGTCAAGAAAGACAAAGCAAGCTCAGGGTGGATCACAAAGTCACCACACAGTCTGAGCACAAGCAAAGGGCCATAAGGCCAGTTCACATGCAGAGTTATATAAAGGAAAGCAAACAATACAGTGAACACAACCTAGCAAGTGTAAGCATGCAGGTATAAGTATATAGAGTACAGTACAAGCAGAGTCAAGAAGTCAACAAGTGAGGCACAGTAGGTACAAGGCCTAACACAGTACAGAAACGCTGATGATCACAAGACTGAAGTGCCTTGGTGAAGACATCAGCAGTGTTGGCCTGAGAGGCCACGTAAGCAAGACAAAACTGGCCACGCTGCTGCAACTCTCGAGCGAGGAAGTAGCGCAGAGAAATGTGCTTCGTTCTGTGCTCCAGTCTGTGCTCCTGACACAAGGCCAACATGGCCTTGTTGTCGACGTACAGAACTGGAGGACAACGAGGCGCCTCTCCCAAGTCGGTCAGCAGGTAGGTGAGCCAGCGAAGCTCCTGTGCAGCCATGGCTCCAGCGTAGATCTCAGCCTCACAACTGGAGCTGAGAACAGAAGAAGAGCGGGTAGACCGCCAAGAGACAGAGCCGGAGCAAAGACTGAAGGTGTAACCCTGTGACGACCGCTGCGTAGCTGAGTCGTCAACCCAGGAGGCGTCAGCGTGACCAGTGAGGACAACTCGAGCCCGTCCTCCAAGCACGAGCGCCCATGCCCGATGTACTGCACAAGTATCGCAACACCCTCTTCGCAGCATCCCAGTGCACCTTTCGGTGCCTGCCGGGAGCCACGTAGCGAGCCAGAAGGCTGAGAGGGTATGCGAGGTCAGGTCGTGTGCAAGTCATCAGGTACATGAGGCAGCCCACAAGCTCTGGATACGGGCCACTCGGCTCTACGGACTCGTCCGAAGGTGGAGCTGAGAGCGAGTGACCGGTAGGCAGAGGAGTGGACTGTGGCGAGGAGTACGTGAAGCTGAAGCGCTGAAGGACCTGCTGCACCATGTGTGACTGAGTCAAGGTAATGGTGCGCTGTGCTCTGTCCCGGGTGATCCGCAAGCCAAGATAGCTTGTCAGCTCACCCAAGTCTGTGCACGTGTGTCTCTTCTGCAGCTCGGACTTCACGTGGGCGAGTGCCTCCGTGTCAGCAGTAGCAAAGACAAGGTCGTCTACGTACACAAGAACGTAGAACGGCGGCAGAGTAGCGTCAGTGCGTAGAAACAGAGAAGGGTCAGCAGTGGAAGGAGCAAAACCAAGAGCAGCAAGAGTCGTCCTGAGCGTGTCGTGCCACTCACGGAGCGCCTGGCGGAGACCGTAGACTGGCCGCCGGAGGCTCCACTGGGTACCAGGAGGAAACGATCCAGTGAAGCCAGGTGGGCGGCGCAGCCAGATCTCCTCGTGCAGGCTGCCCTGTAGGAAGGCAGTGCTGAAGTCAAGCGAGTGGAGCTCGTAGTCACGCTGAGCAGCAACGTGCAGCAGTACCCGAAGAGTGGTCATCTTCGGGGTAGGGGAGAAGGTCTGAAAGAAGTCAACTCCCTGTCGCTGACTGAAGCCACGTGCAACGTAACGCGCCTTGAAGGCAGACGGAGAACCCGGCGGCCGCTTCACCCTGAAGATCCACATGCCACTGACGATGTTCGCCCCAGGTGGGGGAACCTCGTCTACGTAGGTGCCTGTGGACTTCCAGGAAGCCATCTCTGCGTCCATGGCTGCCTGCCACTGAGAGGAGTAGGGACCCTCTATCGCCTCTGCGTAAGAGCGCGGGGTCGGGATGTCTAGTGCATCCGGGTCTCCCTCAGGGGCAAGCAGCATGGACACGAGATGAGGTGAAGCAGCGGCAAAGCACTCAAGGTCCTCCTGCCTGTCCTCAAGGACGTCCGTGCCAAGAGCACACTCACCCCCGACGGACGGAGGACAGACAGACACAGACGCAGACTCAGCAACAAGACTAGCGGCGTAGTCTAGGCGACAGGCTGCAGCAAAGTCAACAAGCTCAGCAACAAGAGCAGACGCAGCAGAGGACTCAAACAGGGGGTCAGTGACAGAAGTGGCCAGAAAGCGCGTGACAGTAGGACTAGCAGCACGAAGGGAGTCAGACTCCGGGTCCGGACCATCAGGAAGAGAGGACGCAGGAGGAGAGGGCAGAGGGACACGCTGGGGAGCAGTAGAAGGACGCAGTGTCATAGAGTGAGTGCCCGGGACAGGAGGAAGACGCGGACGCGAAACACGACCAGCGCGAACAGTACGGACAGGCGACGCAGAACGAGACCCAGGCGACACAGGACGAGACTCAGGCTCACGACGCTCCGTAAGACCTCTAGTAGGACCAGAGTAAGGAGAAGGACCAGGCAGCGGAGAGGCCGGCCGCAACTGCGACTGGGACTGGACAGGCGGTGGACTCAGGAAAGGAGGAGGAGGACCAGGAGGAGGCGGGGAGCCAAGAACCTGCTGAAGGAGCGGAACGTAGTACGGCCGCGGCCGCACAGCGCCTCCAGAAACAGCAGAGACAGAGCCGGTACCCTCAGCCTCAGGGTCTCCAGTCCCAGCAGCACCTCCAGCAGCTCCAGCAGCTCCAGCACCAGCACCACCTCCAGCAGCGCCAGCACCTCCAGTAGCTCCAGTAGCACCTCCAGCACCAGCAGCACCTCCAGCAGCTCCAGCACCAGCAGCACCTCTAGCAGCTTCAGCAGCTCCAGCACCAGCACCACCTCCAGCAGCGCCAGCACCAGCAGCACCTCCAGCAGCTCTAGCACCTCCAGCAGCTCCAGCAGCTCCAGCACCAGCAGCATCTCCAGCAGCTACCCGACAGCGCCGAGAGTACCACTCACGAAGCCGCTGTGGAGAGAGGGGCTCCCGCCGCGACGGGACACCTAGAGCACCTCCAGACGCAGCACGCGCAGGCTCAGCACCTCCAGACACAGTACCCTCAGGCGCCACACCCCCAGGCTCAGCACGCCCAGTCTCAGCACCCCCAGACTCAGCACCCCCAGACTCAGCACTCCCAGTCTCAGCACCCCCAGTCCCCGCACCCGCAGGGTCAGCACCCCTAGCGGCACCTTAGTCGACAGCTGCCTCGACCGGCTCGGGAGGGTCTACCTGGGACACACCTGAGGGGGCAGGACCCTGGGGGGGGAGGGGGTGTACTAGGGGAGTACCTGGTGCCAGGAAGAGCGGCCGGGGGGGGGGGGGAGAGGCAGTGCGGTAGGGAAAGAAACGGTAGTACGACACCGACTCGTCGAACGTGACGTCCTAAGAGGACAGAACACGACGCGAGGTGGGGTGGTAGAACTGCTACCCGGGTGCGTCAGGAGGGAAGCCAAGGAAGACACAGGGAACGGCACGGGAGGACAGCTTGTCCGCTGTAGTATCGCGGACAAAAGCTCGAGATCCCCAGACACGGAACGCGGACGCATCGCCAACCTTCCAAGTCCACCGCAGAGTAGGTGTGGTCTCCGGCAAGGAGACACGAGGCTGAAGGTTGATCTGATGCGCAGCGTACTGAACCGCGAACGGCCACATAAAATGGGGAGCAGCCGCATGGATCATGGACGTACGAGCGACGTCCATGACCATGCCAATGCGGCGCTCAGCAATCCCATTTTGCTGCGGGGAGGCCGGAAGCGTGAACGTCTGGCGGATGCCCTCCGAACGACAGAAGGCTCTCAGGAGGTCGGAGGAAAACTCCCCGCCTCTGTCCGAGTGCAGACGCAGAACAGGAAGGTCTGAGCCGAAACTCTCACTGAGCTGGCGACGAGCACCGCGGATCCAGTCGATCAACACCTCAGGAACCTCACCCTTGCTGCGCAAGGGGAAGATTGTGGTGTAACGCGAGTAGTCGTCAACGACCAGGAGGAAGTAGCGCTCGTGACCCTGTCCACGGACGCGGGCTGGGCCCCACACGTCCATGTGAAGAGTCTGCAGAGGAGCCTCAGTCGGAGGAAATGAGGAGGAGTGAGGGGCGGCGCGCTGCCGGCCCTCTACACAAGGAACACAGGTGGGGGCAGGCCCCGGAGGAAGGGGAGGAAGGGACCTGGGTAGACCCGAGACAAGGGCACGGGAGGCCATACCTCGAAGACGAGGCAGGGAGGGGTGACCAAGGCGGTGGTGCCAAAGGAGAGTCTCGTGTGCCAGAGGACGACACGAGCAGGGGGCAGACGCAGGACTAGACATGGACGCGGCAGCAAACACCTGACTGGACGCAGCTACCTGACCGGAGGAGGTGCAGTAGTCAGTGTGTACAGAGTCAACCCTGGCCGACGGGTGAACGTGGCCAGGTGGCGGCCCGTCCGAGAGCAAGTGCAGTGGGTCACACGCTGACCTCCAGGGGCGAACTGGTCAACCCACGCGTCCTGGAGGTCAGCTCCACTCACCAGGTTCGTAGAGAACGAGGGGAGGTGGAGTCCCGACAGCAAGCCCGACGGGGCCGCAGGACACGGTAGGACAGTGGAGGAGTGTGCAAGGACTGGGCCCCCTGAGGGGTCAGCAAGGGAGACCGCAACAGGCCGACTGAGCGGCGTGAGCGTGGTGCTGTCTCTAAAGAAAGAGCGCGAAGCACCAGAGTCAAGTGTGAAAGTGTGAAAGGACGCAGTAGGTGCAGTACCAGAGAGAGGAGACGTACCAGCACCTGGAGCAGCAGACGCACTAGCACCTAGAGCAGCAGCCGCACTAGTACCTGGAGCAGCAGACGCACTAGCACCTAGAGCAGCAGTCACAGTGCCCGGGTCGGGCGGGACACGCAGGTAACAGTCACCCTCAGTAATATCAGCAAGAGCATACATGGCAGCAAGGATAGCATCAAAGTCTAGATCAAAGATAGGCACATTCTGCAGAAGCAGATCATGCCAACGAGGAAGCTCGACAGCGTCAGGAAACTGGGTACGCCAAGCGTCAGTCAAGCGGCCGAAGCAGCGCTGAGTGGTGTGTGGGAGACCACACACCTCCCCACTACGAGTGCCGGTGCGAAGAACGTACGTGCAGGGACCTGCACCCCCAGACCTCCCACGCCCAGCGTACCACTCACGAAGCTGCTGAACAGACGGGGTCTCACGGGTGCGCAGCTGCTGCTGACGCTGGCTGCCACCAAGGCCTCCACGCTGCGTGGCCGCACCGCGACCAGCACCACCTCCTCCGCCACCTCCACCATCGCTGCCGCCGCCGCCACCTCCCCCGCCACCACTGCCACCGCCGCCACGGCCTCCACTGCCGCCACCAACACCCCCACTCCCGGAACCACCCCCACCACCATCTCCACCTCCTCCACCTCCTCCACCGCTGCCTCCACCGCCCCCTCCACCACCCCTGCTCCCCTTGCCCTTGCCAGTGCGGCGTCGCCCACTAGGGGCAGACGCAGCGCCGACCTCCTTAGTGCCAAGGAGGTCGACAGCAGCAGCAGAGGCAACAGAGGGGAGAAGGGGGACAGGGGAACACCCCTCAAAGAAGGGGGTGCGACGGTCGCCGCGAGAAGCACCGACAGCTAAGATACTCTTCTCAGCTGCAGCAAGGTGCTCCTCTAGCAAGTCGACAGTCAGCTCGGTGGGGCAAAGGGAGAGGAAGTGATCCCTGACTGAGGAGAGAGAGTCAGGGAGGCGGGTGACTAGGTAGTAAAGGGTGATGTACATGGGGGGGGAGTTCGTGGGAAGGAACTCAGTGGGAAGGGCAGCGCGGTAGCGAGCGTCACTAGTGCGGAGGTGAGCAACTAGGTCAGCAACTGTGGCAAAGGCGGCAAGGTCAGGAAAAAGGTACGACAGCATGAGGCGGCTGAGGGCAGCAGTGGTAGGGGAGGAGTAGCGTGCAACTACAGCGTCGTACAGAGCCCTAGCACTCTTGTACTGACTAAAGTGCGCGCGTTCAGTAGACGGCAGGTGATTACGCACAGCAAGACGAGTAGCAGCATCGCGCGTGAGCCACTGCGAGCGAATAGTACTGTCAGCATCAGCAGCAGGGGCAGTAGAGGCGCCAGACGTGAGATCGAACAGTGAGAGACCGTCCTTGCTATCGCACTGTAGGAAAAGCTGCAGATCATCTAGCCAGACCTCAAAGTCAACAGCTCGACCCTCAGCATCAAAGGTAAGAACATTGAGACTAGCCATGACAGGAGAAGCAGTAGGCTAGCAGCAGCAGCAGCGCAACTCGGCTAAGCAGGCTAGGCAGGGCGGCTCAGCTCGGCAGGGCGGCGCGGCTCGGCAGCGCGGCGCTCTTACCAGGGGCGAGGCCGGGGCAGGGCCGGGGTAGGGCCGGGGCCGGGCCGCAAAAGATCAGGGGCCGGGTTGGGGCAGGGCCGCGACAGTTCAGGAGCAGGGCAGGGGCAGGGCCGGGGCAGGGCCGGGGCAGAGCCGGGGCAGGGCCGGGGCAGGGTCGGAGCAGGGCCGGGGCAGGGCCGGGGCAGAGCCGGGGCAGGGCCGGGGCAGGGTCGGAGCAGGGCCGGGACAGGGCCGGGGCGAGGCCGCGACAGGTCCTGGGCAGGGCCGGGGCCGAGCCGCAGCAGTGCAGGAGCAGGGCAGGGGCAGGTCAGGGGCAGGGTCGGGGCAGAGCCGGGGCAGGGCCGGGGCCGGGTCGGAGCAGGGCTGTAGAAGGGGCCGGGACAGGGCTGCGACAGGGCCGCAGCAGGGCCGCGACAGGTTGGGGTAGGGCCGGGGCAGGGCCGGAACAGGGCCGCAACAGGGTGGGTGGGGGCCTGACGGGGCCTGACGGGGCCTGACGGGGCCGCTAACGGGGCCTGACTGGGCCTTACGGGGCCTGACGGGGCCGCTAACGGGGCCGTAAACGGGGCCTGACGGGGCCTTACAGGGCCTTACGGGGCCTTACGGGGCCGTAAACGGGGCCTTACGGGGCCTTACGGGGCCTTAAGCGGGGCCGTAAACGGGGCCTTACGGGACCTAACGGGGCCTTACGGGACCTAACGGGGCCTTACAGGGCCTTACGGGGCCGTAAACGGGGCCGACGGGGCCTTACGGGGCCTTACGGGGCCTTAAGCGGGGCCGTAAACGGGGCCTTACGGGGCCTAACGGGGCCTTACGGGGCCGTAAACGGGGCCGACGGGGCCTTACGGGGCCTTACGGGGCCTTAAGCGGGGCCGTAAACGAGGCCTTACGGGACCTAACGGGGCCTTACAGGGCCTTACGGGGCCGTAAACGGGGCCGACGTGGCCTTACGGGGCCGTAAACGGGGCCGACGGGGCATTACGGGGCCTTAAGCGGGGCTGTAAATGGGGCCTTACGGGCCCTAACGGGGCCTTACGGGGCCGTAAACGGGGCCGACGGGGCCTTAAGGGGCCTTGCGGGGCCGTAAGCGGGGCCGTAAACGGGGCCTTACGGGGCCTAACGGGGCCTTACGGGGCCTTACGGGGCCGTAAACGGGGCCTGACGGGGCCTTACGGGGCCTTAAGGGTAGGCGCGATGCGCGCATCAGGAAGGTAAGAAGGATTTCAGTGGTGGGCCCTTAAAAAAAAAAACTCGAAACTAGCTCTATACCATGTGAGATAATTGACGAGAAAGAGTGATTGAACTAGAAAGGAGAAGGGTACAAATAGGAAACACAAAAGTGTTGTACCCTCTAAGGACTACCCCACTACAGCCTAAACAGACTATAGTAGATATAAGTTTGACAGGATCCCCTTCTTCTTCAGCACCGCCTCAAAATCAGCGCCAATGAATTCTCCCCCGTTGTCAGTGCGGATCACCTTCACCTTGTGTCCGCTCTCCCTTTGAGCTCTCGGCATCCACTCCTTAAGAACAGCCGCTGCCACTTCCCCCTTAGTCTTGAGAGGGTACACCCACACCGCACGTGTGTGGTCATCCACAATGGTTAAGAAGTAGCGGCTGCCCGAGAGAGAAGGGGCCCTCGTAGGGCCCACCACATCCATGTGCACAAGCGCAAGCGGGGCCTCGGCTGGTCCCGTGCCGCTACTGAAGGGAAACTTTGTGAACTTGGTCTCAAGGCATGCAGGGCAGCTCCCAATCTCCTTCACTGCCCCTTTCACCTCCAACCCCTTCAAGCTCCCATCCTTCACCAACTTCTGCAGCATAGGAAAATTCACATGACACAGCCTCTCGTGCCACGTTTCCCAATCAGCCTCGCCACTCCCAGATGAAGCCTTTGCCCATGCAGCTGTCGCATCCACACCAGCAAGCACCTCGCCATGTGGCTGCTGTGGCTGCTGCACCTTCTTGACTGCATCCAGAGCCCCCTCAGATGGTGCAGTCTCCTCTCCTCCTGCAGTTGCCTTTGCCGTTGCTGCTGCCGCTGCCGTTGCTGATAGTTTCCCGTTCCAAGGGACAATGGGCAGCTGCCATAGGTCCTTGATGCAGCTGCTCTTCTCCTCCAAATCCCACAGCAGCAATTTCCCAAGCTTTGCATGGCAGCTGGTTGGACCGAAGGTAACTTTAGCCTTGCTCTTCTGCAGCCGGCGCACAGAAAGAAGGTTAGCGGACAAGCCTTCAACCAACAGCACTTTCCCCAGCCACATAAGCCCCCCATTGGCTCCCATTACCTTGGCATTCCCAACACCAATCACAGGGAGCAAAGCACCTGAAGCGGCAGCCACAAACTTAATCTTTCCGGGGGGCTTTACCTCGTCAAGCAAAATCTGCCCGTGGGGTCATGTGACTTGTGCAACCTGAATCTATCACCCAGTGAGTGAGGGGGTGCATCACAACCTTCCCAACTGAGCCCACATCACTCTCACTCCCTTTCACATCCTCAACCATGAGGAACATCCCAGGGTCGGCTTTACCGTGTGCACCATCACTTTGTGCACCTGAACCTTGCACAGCGCCACCTCGTGCACGTTCACCACTTGGCGGCTTCATGCCTGGGGGTGCCCATCCCTCAGGCCGGCTGAAACATTTGAACCACGGGTGTCCAGCCTTCTTGCAGTACCAGCACGCTCCCTCCATTCGGGTACTCCCCCTGCCACCAGAGCTCCCATGCCCCTCGTTATAGTCACCTCGGCCTCTCCCTCTGCCCAAGCCTCTCCCACGGCCTCGGCCTCTCCCTCCCCCTCTTCCTCTGCTGCCTCCTGCAGCTCCATACCCCTCAGCAGTTTTGTTGGCAGCACCACCACCCGTGTGGCGCCTGCGGAAGTCCTCCTGCAGAATCTGCTGCCGTAGCCACTCAGGTGTCCACTGGTCCTGCTGAGTGTTGAGGGTGGGGATGAGGTTGTCCCACGAGTTGTCGAGCACCGAAATGATCTTGGTGCACTGCTGCATCTGCGACACATTGCTGCCCGCCGCTGCCATCCTCGCATAGGTGTCCTTGATCTTGTCAAGGACCGGCTTCACATCATCGCCCGGTCGCATGGAGAGGGCAGCCAGCTCCTTCTCCAACACAATCACCATCGGCAGCGTATTGGGCTGAATCACGTCGCGCAGTAGCTTCCACGCCTTTGGTCCGGAATCATCAAACTCCACCAAATCCTTGATGTGTTGGAACATATCGTTGTTGACCGATTGAAGGATTAGGTCGTACAGCACCGCACTCTTCTCAATCCACCGATCGCGGGCATCTCCTTCCTCCGACATCTTCTCTTCACCCATCGCAAGTTTTAGCAGCTTGTAGCGCTTGAATGCACTCCGCATCCGCCCGCTCCATTCCTCATAGTTTGAGCCATCCAATGCCTCGATCTTGGATGGTGGCGGCTCATTTCTCTTATCAGCTGCATCTCCACTCCCTTAGACTCATTTCCTCTGCTCCCAAACACAGGTTCCAGCTCCCCCTTTGCTGTCCACACCGAAGTCCCACTCAATTTCCACAAGTGTCGGCGCCAACGAAATTTCGGCAGAGTTTCCCCTTAGCGGAAGTCACATGCAACCTCTAGAACTCCACTTAGGCTCGCCCACATACCATGGTGGGTCTAGGAGGGTTTTCACACTTCAGTAGACTCTCCACAAAGTCCTTAATCAGCTCTGATACCACTTGTTAGAGACTAAGGACGGGGTCTATGAAGATTAAGGGCCGAAATATCTCAAAATCGTCAACTATACTTCTGGATAGAAACGTCGTCCTCACAAGAAACGTCGTCGACAAAAAACGCTCTGAGAAAAATCTTTCAAACTCGAGTATGTTGTAGCCCTTGACCGTGGCTATCTTTCACAATTTGAATAATATCAAAATATGGATTATAGCTTGAGTTATGAATTTCGGCGCACTAGGGGGTATGCTGCCATTGACAAATTCTTGCACACGCTCACACCACGCATGCAACACACGAACATATGATGGGAGGCAGATAAACGTGAATGCAAATGATAGCATCACATAACACTCTCAAGCCAGTATTTCTCGTTGAGGCCCCCCCCCTCCCCCCCCCCCCCCTCCCCGCCTTATGATGTATATCACTCTCTACCTTCTCACAACCTGCCTCCCTGGCTCTCTTCGCACTGTTCGAGACCACTTCCTCTCCCTAGACCCCACTGAGCTTAGCCTTGGCTCATTTGAGACCCGACTCCTCGAGGTTGAGACCATTGCCCACGCTGTAGCTGCCTCCTGTGGCACTCCCCTCCCCTCCTTCTTTGAAGGGTGCTTCCCCTCCCTCGGACGTTCTCGTCCTCGTCGCGGTGCGGGGCGCTTCTGATCCATATCCCGTTGTTCGACGAGAAAGGCGGTATAAAGGGCGGCTACCGAGATAGCCCCCTGTAGCCAAAGGTGCGCCTTGCCGGGTCTCCATTTGGGGCCGAGTCTTGTGAGCACAATGTTCACAAAGATTTCCTCCGAAATCAAGCTTCTGAGCTTCATGATTTGATCGCGTACACTCCGGCAACAATTGATATAGTTGTTTGCCTTCTCCCCGTGTCCCATTCTAATCTCCATCAGCTGCTAGAGTAGTCGGCCTGACGACACCAAATCCTTGGGCTGATACACCCTTATGAGGTGTCGCCAAGCTTCAAGTGCGATAGTGGGTGTTGTTTTGTAGGAGCGAATTCCCAGCTGCTCCGCCGGCGACATGTTGCGTAGCTAAACGTTGTATGCCATAAGCGAGTCTTGTAATACTGCGCTTTCGCGTCGTTAGTGTGTCAGAAGAATGAACGAGAATGAATGAACTATGAAAGATTTGGGTACAAGTACTAACCCTAATTGGGTTGTACCCCTATGGGCTACCCTATAGCCTACACAAAGTAAGCAATAAAACATTTTGACACACCCCCATAGGCAAAGTGGGGGAGAACAAGTGTGTCAAAATGTTGTATAGCTTATATTGTGTAGACTATAGTGGGGTAGCCCATAAGAGGTACAACCCAATTAGGGTTAGTACTTGTACCCAACTCTTTGCTAGTTCATTCATTCTCGTTCTTTATTCTGACATGGTTTCAGAGCAGGTCCTCCGCTAGGACCGTTTTTTCTCCTTGGGCCCACCACACCGCTACCCCGCTAGCAGCCCTCTGCAGCCCTCGTGCTGCCCCTACTTCCTGTCGCGACCCGTAGGCCCCTAGGCCCCGGCCCGTCGCCACCCCTAGCCCGGCCCGTCGCCCCTAGGCCCGTCGCCCCGGCCAGTCGCCCCTAGGCTCGTCGCCCCTTGGCCCCGCGGCCCGTCGCCCGTCGCCCCTAGCCTAGGCCCCTCGGCCCCACGGCCCCTCGCGACCCGTCGCCCCTAGCCTAGGCCCAGGCCCCGCGGCCCGTCGCCCCGTCGCCCCTAGCCTAGGCCCCGCGGCCCCCCGTCGTCCACAACCAGTCGCCCCGCGGCCCCCGTCGCCCTAGGCCGCGTCGCCACGCGCCCCCCCCCCCCCCCTCCCCCCCCCCCCCGTCGTCCCGCGGCTCCTCTCGTCGCCCTAGGCCCCTGACCCCTCGGCCCCCGGCCCCTTCGTTCCTGGCCCCGCGGCCCGACCCCCCCCTAGGCCCTCGACACCTCGGCCCCTTGGTCCCTCGGCCCCTCGGCCCCTCGGTCCCTCGGCCCCTTCGTTCTCGGCCCCGCGGCCCGACCCCCCCCCCCCCCCCCCCCCCCCCCCCCAGGCCCCCGGCACCTCGGCCCCTTGGCCCCTCGGCCCCTTCTTTATCGGCCCTACGGCCCGACCCCCCCTAGGCCCCAGGCCCCTCGGCCCCTTGGCCCCTCGGCCCCTCAGCCCCTTCGTTCTCGGCCCCGCGGCCCGTCGCCCCTAGGCCCTTCGTTGCTCCTACCCCCCCGGCCCCTCGGCCCCTGCTGCTGCTCTTTCTACTGCTGCTACTGCTGCTACTGCTACAGCTGCTACTACTGCTATTGCTGCTACTGCTGCTATTGCTGCTCTTTCTACTACTGCTATTGCTGCTCCTGCGTGCTCCACCACTATGGCTTCACTTCGAGTTCTCGCGTTCGATCATGAGGGCAGACAAATCCAGTTTGACACGTGGCTCGATGATCTGCAGTTGTACCTACTGAGCAATTCTAAGGACACTGTTTTGCTGTTTGACCTAGCGTCAGGCGCCGCTACTGCCCCTCCCGCCACAGCTGACAGTGCGACTCGCTCACTTTGGCTTACTCGCGACGCTGCTGCCCGCTTAGCCATTCGCAACCACCTCCCGTTAGCCGAATGCGCTCACTTCGGACAGCACAGGACAGCACAGGCACTGTACGACGCTGTAGTCGCTCGCTACTCCTCGCCTGCCACTGCTGCTCTAGGCCGCCTGCTTCTGCCCTACCTGTTCCCCGAGCTGTCAACCTTTGCCATGGTAGAGGACCTTGTTTCCCACCTGCGCGCTAGTGACGCTCGATACCGCGCTACCGTCCATGCTGAGTTCTTCGACAGGAACCCGCACCCGATGTTCATCACCTTCTACTTCATAGTCACTCGCCTCCCTGACTCTCTTCGCTCTGTCAGGGACCACTTTCTCTCACTTGACCCCACCTCCCTCACTGTTGACCTACCCGAGGAGCACCTCCTTGCAGCTGAGACTACTGCAGTTGCTGTAGGTGCTGCTTGTGGCACTCCGCGCACGCCCTTCTTTGAGGGGTGCTCCCCCTCCCCCCTTGCCCCCTCCTACGCCTCTGCTGCTGCTGCAGACGTCCCTGGTGCTGAGGACGTCGGAGCTGCTTCTGCTAGTGCGAAGCGCCGAACCAGCAAGGGCAAAGGTGGCAGGGGTGGTGGAGGGGGCAGCAGGAGTGGTGGTGGGGGCAGCGGTGGAGGTAGTGGAGGCGGTGGAGGTGGTGGCGGTGGTGGGACTGGTGGCGGGGGTGGGGGCTCTGGCGGCGGCGGTGGAGGCAGCGGTGGGAGTGGCGGCATTGGCGGCGGTGGGACTGGTGGCGGTAGGACTGGAGCTCCGCGTGGAGGTTCCGGAGGTGGCTAGCGGCAGCAGCAGCAACGTCGGAGCGAGACCCAGTTGCCCCAGCAGCTTCGTGAGTGGTTGTTTCAGCGTGGGACGTCTGGGGGTAGTGATAGCTGTCCGTATGTCATTCGCACGGGTGACCGTGCTGGTCAGACATGCGGGAGGCTTCACACTCAGCACCGATGCTTCTCCCGCCTCGACGACGCTTGCCGTGCTGATTTTGGTGACGAGGTCGAGCGCCCTCGCTGGGCAGATCTGCTTAGGTCTGGAGTTGCTATATTTGACCTAGACTTTGATGTTATCCTTTCTGCTATGTATGCTTTGTCTGTTAGTGCTGAGGGTGACTGTTACCGGTGTGTGCCACCTGACCCAGGTATAGCGGCTGCTGCTCTAGGTGCTAGTGAGTCTGGTACTCTCCCTAGTACTGCGCCTGCTGAGGCCTTGCACACCTTCACGCTGTATCTTTCGTGACAACACCACCCTCACTCCTCTCTCTGCACCTGTCCCGGTCCGACTGGCTGACCCCTCCGGGGGCCTAGTCGTTGCCCGCTCCTCCACTGTTCTCCCGTGTCCGGCGGTTCTGTCCGGCTCACTATCAGGTCTTCACCTCCCCTCGTTCTCTACGAACTTGGTGAGTAATGCTGCCCTCCAGGATGCGATGGTCACTACCACCACTCCTGGGGGTCAGCGTGTGTTGATCTGCACGTGTACACGGACAGGTCGTCAGCTGGCCACGTTCACTCGTCGGCCAGGGTCGAGTCTGTACACACTGGCTACCGAGCCTCCTCATGTAGCTGCGTCTGCTCAAGTGTCCGCGTCAGGTCAGGTAGCACCCCCTTGCTCGTGTCGCCTCCTGTCGCACCAGACTCTTCTGTGGCACCACCGCCAGGGTCACCCCTCACTGCCACGCCTTCGTGGCATGCACTCTCGCCTCCTTGTCTCTGGTCTTCCCAGGTCTCTGCCTCCCCTCCCACCCTCGCCTGCCCCGCCCTGCCTTCCTTGCGTCGAGGGGCGGCAGCGCGCCGCTCCTCACTCCTCCTTGTTCCCTCGACGACAGCTCCCCTGCAGACTCTCCACATGGACGTGTGGGGCCCAACCTGCGTCAGTGGATAGGGTCGCGAGTGCTACTTTCTGCTGGTCACTGACGACTACACGCAGTACACCACGGTCTTCCCCTTGCGCAGCAAGGGTCAGGTCGTTGATGTCTTGTCCCCTTGGATCCGCGCAGTCCGTCTCCAGCTCCGCGAGCGGTTCCGTGCGGACCTTCCTGTCCTGCGTTTGCACTCTAACAGAGGTGGTGAGTTCTCCTCCGACCTATTGCGGGACTTTTGTCGTGGGGAGGGCATTCTCCAGTCGTTCACGCTTTCGGAATCCCCTCAGCAAAATGGGATTGCTGAACGCCGCATTGGCTTAGTCATGGAGGTCGCCCGTACCTCCATGATCCATGCGGCTGCTCCCCATTTTCTGTGGCCGTTTGCGGTCCGGTATGCTGCGCATCAGCTCAACCTCTGGCCCCGTGTCTCCTTGCCGGAGACCTCGCCCACACTGCGTTGGACGGGGAAGGTTGACGATGTGTCGGTGTTCCGGGTCTGGGGTTCTCGTGACTTTGTCCGCGATACGTCCGCGGACAAGCTCTCCGCCTGCGCCATTCCCTGCGTCTTCCTTGGCTTTGTCCCTGACACGCCTGGTTGGCAGTTTTACCACCCTACCTCGCGCCGTGTCCTCCCCTCTCAGGACGTCACGTTTGACGAGTCGGTTCCCTTTTACTGTCTCTTCCCCTACCGCTCTGCCCCTCTTCCTCCCCCACCACTCTTCCTTGCTCCAGGTCCCCCTCCGATAGACCCCCTCCCTCCTCAGGGTCCTGCTCCCTCAGGTGTCTCTCAGGTAGACCCACCCCCTGGTGCTGTGCCTGGTGAGGTAGCTGTAGACTCAGGTGCTGCTAGAGGTACTGCGTCTGGGGGTGCTGAGCCTGGGGGTGCTGAGCCTGGGGGTGCTGAGACTGGGGGTGCTGAGCCTGGGGGTGCTGAGACTGGGGGTGCTGAGCCTGGGGGTGCTGAGACTGGGGGTGCTGAGCCTGGGGGTGTTGAGCCTGAGGGTGTTGCGCCTGGGGGTGCTGCGTCGGAGGGTGCGGAGTCTGGAGGTGCTGAGCATCAGGGTGTTGCTTCGTCTGGAGGTTCTGCTGGTGCTTCGCCGAGACTGTCTCCGCAGCAGCTGCGTGAGTGGCTTGTTCGGCGCGCACGCCTTTTGAGTGGAGCTACCGAAGCTGGAGGTGATGGAGCCGCTGGAGCTGGAGGTGCTGGAGTTACTGCTGGAGCTGGTGTTCCTGGAGGTACTGCGGCTACTGGTCCTTGAGGTGCTCGTACGCGGGGTACTGGAGCTGCCAGGACCGGTGGTGTTGGGAGCACTAGAGCTGGAGACCCTACGGAGTCTGGAGCTGCTGGAGCTGGAGGCTCTGGCGCTGGTGGCGCTGGAGCAGGAGGCGCTAGAGTTGGAGGCACTGGCGCGGGAGGTGCTGGAGCTGGAGGTGCTGGAGCTGTTGACCCTGGTGGCACTGTGCGGCCGCGACCGTACTTTTTTCCCCTGCTTCAGCAGGTTCTTGGTGTCCCGTCTTCTACTGCCCTTAGTCCTCCCTTACTGTGTCCACCACTTGACCAGTCGCAGCCGTCGTTACAGCCGGCCTCCCCACTACCTGCTCCCTCTCCTTACACTGAGCAGACCGGAGGTTTTATAGAGCTTCGTCCTGCCTCCCCTGTTTGCACTACTCGTCGCGTTCCTCGTCCCCGTCCTCCTCCTGTCCCGGGCACACACACTATGACACTTCGTCCTTCCTCTGTTCCACTGCGTGTTCCTCTGCCTGCTCCTCCTGAGTCCTCTCTTCCTGAGGTCCCTGACCTTGAGTCTGACCGCGCTCGTGCTACCAGTCCCAATGTTTCTCGTCTCCTCGCCACTGCTGTCACTGACCCTTCCTTTGAGTCTGCTGCTGCGTCTGCCCTCGTTGCTGAGCTGCTTGACTTTGCTGCTGCCTGTCGTCTGGACTACGCCACTGCTCTTGTTGTTGAGTCTGCGTCTACCAGTCCTCCGTCCATCGGGGGTGAGAGTGCTCTTGGCACGGACGTCCTTGAGGACAGGCAGGAGGACTTTGAGTGTCTTGCAGCTGTTGTACCTCGTTTCGCTTCCATGCTGTTTGCTCCTAAGGGAGACCCGGATGCACCAGACATCCCAAGATGGCATCCGAGATGCTATTTGCTGTCCCTACTCCTCTCAGTGGCAGGCAGCCATGGATGCCGAGATGGCATCCTGGAAGTCCACAGGCACCTACGTTGACGAGGTTCCCCCACCTGGGGCGAACATAGTCGATGGCATGTGGATTTTCAGGGTGAAGTGGCCGTTGGGTTCTCCGCCTGCCTGTCGGGCTCATTACATTGCTCGAGGATTCAGTCAGCGACAGGGGGTTGACTACTTCCAGACCTTCTCCCCCACCCCGAAGATGACAACTCTTCGGGTGTTGCTACACGCCCCTGCTCAGCGTGACTACGAGTTGCACTCTTTGGACTTCAGCACAGCTTTCCTGCAGGGCAGCCTGCACGAGGAGATCTGGCTGCGCCGCCCACCTGGCTTCACTGGGTCGTTTCCTACTGGGACCTAGTGGAGCCTCCGCCGGCCAGTCTACGGTCTCCGCCAGGTGCCTCGTGAGTGGCATGACACACTGAGGACTACACTTGCGGCTCTTGGGTTTGCTCCTTCTACTGCTGACCCGTCGCTGTTTCTACGCACCGACACATCGCTGCCGCCGTTCTACGTCCTCGTGTACGTCGACGACCTCGTCTTTGCCACTGCTGACACTGAGGCACTGACCCTTGTGAAGTCGGAGCTGCAGAAGAGACACACCTGCACTGACCTGGGTGAACTGCGCAGCTACAGCGAGTGACTGGTAGGCAGAGGAGTGGACTGTGGCGAGGAGTATTGGAAGCCGAAGCGCTGAAGAGCCTGGTGCACCATGTGTGACTAATTCAGGGTGATGGTGTGCCGTGCTCTGCCCCGGGTGATCTGCAAGCCAAGATAGCTGTGCAGCTCACAAGGGCCAGTGCCTCAATGTCAGCAGTGGCAAAGACCAGGTCGTTGACGTACACGAGGACATAGAACGGCGGCACCGAAGTGTCGGTGCGTAGAAACAGCGACGGGTCAGCAGTCGAGGAGCAAACCCCAGAGCCGCAAGTGTAGTCCTCAGTGTGTCGTGCCACTCACGAGGCGCCTGGCGGAGACCGTGGACTGGCCGCCGGAGGCTCCACTGGGTACCTGCAGGAAACGACCCAGTGAAGCCAGATGGGCGGCGCAGCCAGATCTCCTCGTGCAGGCTGCCCTGCAAGAAAGCTGTACTGAAGTCCAGAGAGTGCAGCTCGTAGTCACGCTGAGCAGCGACGTGCAGCAACACCCGAAGAGTGGTCATCTTTGGGGTGTGGGAGAAGGTCTGGAAGTAGTCGACCCCATGTCGCTGACAAAAGCCTGGAGCAACGTAACGCGCCTTGAAGGCAGGCGGAGAGCCCGGCGGCCGCTTCACCCTGAAAATCCACATGCCATCGACTATGTTCGCCCCAGACGGGGGAACTGCGTCGACGTAGGTGCCTGTGGACTTCCAGGATGCCATCTCGACATCCATGGCTGTTCACCACTGAGAGGAGTAAGGACCCGTAATCACCTCTGCGTAAGAGCGCGGGGTCGGGATGTCTGGTGCATCCGGGTCTCCCTCAGGGGCAAGCAGCATGGAAGCGAAACGAAGTACAGCAGCTGCAAGACACTCAAAGTCCTCCTGCCTGTCCTCAAGGACGTCCGTGCCAAGAGCACACTCACCCCCGACGGACGGAGGACTGGTAGACTCAGATTCAGCAACAAGAGGAATGGCGTAGTCTAGACGACAGGCTGCAGGAAATTCAACCAGCTTAGCAACGAGGGCAGACGCAGCAGTGGACTCAAAAGAAGGGTCAGTGACAACAGTGGCGAGGAGACGAGAGACAGTGGGACTGGCAGCACGAGCGAGGTCAAACTCAGGGTCAGGGACGGTAGGAAGAGAGGACGCAGGAGGAGGCGGCATAGGAACACGCAGTGGAACAGAGGAAGGACGAAGTGCCATAGCGTGAGTGCCGGGGACAGTAGGAGTACGCGGACGAGGAACCCGACGACCAGTGCGAATAGCGCGAACAGGCGAGGCATGACGAGACTCAGGCTCATGACGCTGTGTAAGACCTCCGATCTGCTCTGTGTAAGGAGAAGGAGCAGGTAGTGGGGAGGCTGGCTGTAACGGCGGCTGCGACTGGTCACGCAGTGGACACGGTAAGGGAGGAGTAAGGCCAGTAGAAGACAGGAGACCAAGAACCTGCTGAAGTAGGGGAACGAAGTACGGTTGCGGCCGCACAGTGCCTCCAGCACCAGTACCGCCAGACATAGCACCCCCTGCTCCAGCACCTCCAGCTCCAGGGTCAACAGCTGCAGCTCCTCCAGCTCCAGCGCCACCAGCGCTAGGGCCTCCAGCTCCAGCGCCAACCGCACCAGTGTCTCTAGCTCCAGCTCCTCTAACTCCAGCTCCTCGAGCTCCAGCGCCATGGGCGCCAGTGCCTCCAACTCTAGCGCCTATAACCCCAGCACCTTCAGGCTCCACAGGGTCTCCAGTTCCAGCTCCTCTAGCTCCTGCGCCCCTAACACTACCAGTCGCGGCAGCTCCAGTACCCCTAGTACGAGCACCTCCAGGACCAACAGCTACAGCACATCCGGTACCACCAGCTCCAGTAGTATCTCCAGCACCTCCAAGACGAGTAGCTCCAACACCTCCAGCTCCAGTGTCTCCAACGGCAGAGTCTTCAGCTCCGACAGCTCCATTCCGAAGGCGTGTGCGCTGAGCAAACCTTTCGCGCAGCTTCTGCGAGAAGAGAGGCTCCGGCCGGGGAGACAATCGTGGCGAAGCACCCGCAGGACCTCCAGAAGAAGCAGTACCCTGAGGCTCAGCACCCCCAGACTCCGCACCCTCAGACTCAGCACCCCCGTACTCCACACTCTCAGGCTCAGCACCCCCAGGCTCCACACCCTAAGACCCAACACCCCCAGGCTCCACACCCGCAGGCTCAGCACCCCTAGACCCGGCACCCTCAGACGCAGCACCCCCAGACGCAGCACCTCGAGCAGAACCTGAGTCGAAAGCTACCTCAACAGGCACAGTACCAGGGAGAGGGTCTACCTGAGACACACCTGAGGGAGCAGGACCCTGGGGGGGGAGGGGGTCTACCGAAGGGGGACCTAGAGCAAGGAAGAGCGGCGGGGGTGGGGGAGGGGCAGAGCGGTAGGGGAAGAGACGGTAAAAGGGAACCGACTCGTCAAACGTGACGTCCTGAGAGGGGAAGACACGGCGCCAGGTGGGGTGGTAAAACTGCCAACCAGGCGCGTCAGGGGGAAAGCCAAGGAAGACGCAGGGAATAGCGCAGGCGAAGAGCTTGTCGGCGGACGTATCGCGAACAAAGGCACGAGAGCCCCAGACCCGGAACACCGACGCATCGCCAACCTCCCCCGTCCAACAAACTGTCGGCGAGGTCTCCGGCAAGGAGACACGGGGCCAGAGGTTGAGCTGATGCGCAGCGTATCGGACCGCAAACGGCCACAGAAAATGGGGAGCAGCCGCATGGATCATGGAGGTACGAGCCACGACAAAAGTTCCGCAAGAGATCGGAGGAGAACTCACCACCTCTGTCAGAGTGCAGAGGCGGAACAGGAAGGTCCTCGCGGAACCGCTCGCGAAGATGGAGACGCACTGCGCGGATCCAAGGGATCAAGACATCAGGGACCTCACCCTTGCTGCGCAAGGGGAAGACCGTGGTGTAACGCGCGTAGTCGTCAACAACCACCACGAAGTAGCGCTCACGGCCCTGTCCACTGACGCGGGCTGGGCCCCACATGTCCACGTGGAGAGTCGGCAGGGGAGCAGTCGTCGGGGGAAACGAGGAGGAGTGAGGAGCGGCGCGCTGCTGCCCCTCAACGCAAGGAAGGCAGGGCAGGGCAGGCGAGGGCAGGAGGGGAGGCAGAGACCTGGGAAGACCAGAGACAAGGAGGCGGGAGTGCATGCCACGAAGGCGTGGCAGGGAGGGGTGACCAAGGCGGTGGTGCCACAGGAGAGTGTGGTGCGACAGGAGGCGACACAAGCAAGGGGGTGCTACCGGACCTGACACGAACACCTGGGCAGACGCAGCTACCTGAGGAGGCTTGGTAGCTAGTGTGTACAGACTAGATCCAAGCCGACGAGTGAACGTGGCCAGGTGGCGGCCCATCCGTGTACACGTGCAGATCGACACACGCTGACCCCTAGGAGTGGTGGTAGTGACCAACGCATCCTGGAGGGCAGCGGTACTCACCAAGTTCGTAGAGAACGAGGGGAGGTGAAGGCCTGACAGGGAGCTGGACGGAACCGCAGGACACGGGAGAATAGTGGAGGAACGGGCAAGGACTGGGCCCCCGGACGGGTCAGCCAATCTGACCAGTACAGGTTCAGAGAGAGGAGTGAGGGTGGTGGTATCGCGATAGAAATAGCGTGAAGCACCTGAGTCAAGTGTAAAGGTGTGCAAGGCCTCAGCAGGCACAGTACCAGGGAGAGCAGACTCACTAGCACCAAGAGCAGCAGCCTCTATACCTGGGTCAGGCGGCACACACAGGTAACAGTCACCCTCAGCACTAACAAACAAGGCATACATAGCAGCAAGGATAGCATCATAGTCTAGGTCAAAGAGAGCAACTCCAGACCTAAGCAGCTCTGCCCAGTGGGGGCACTCGGCCTCGTCACCAAACTCTGCACGCCAAGCGTCGTCTAGGCGGGAGAAGCAACGGTGCTGAGTGTGAGGCTTCCCGCATGTCTGACCAGCACGGTCACCCGTGCGAATGACATACGGGCAGCTACCACTACCCCCAGACGCCCCACGCTGAGAAAACCACTCACGAAGCTGCTGGGGCGACGGGGTCTCGCTCGAACGCTGCTGCTGTTGCCTCTGGCCACCACCACAACCTCCCCGTTGAGTAGCTCCAGCCCGACCGCCACCACTCCCACTGCCGCCACTACCACCACCCCCACCGCTTCCACCACCGCCGCCACCAAAGCCCCCACTCCCGCCACCACTCCCACCACCGCCACCACCTCCACTGCCTCCACCACCACCACTGTTGTCCCCACCACCACCCCCGCTGCCACCGCCACCACCCCTGCCACCCTTGCCCTTGCTGGTGCGGCGCTTCCCACTAGCAGAAGCAGCCCCGACATCCTCAGCACCAAGGACGTCAACAGCAGCAGCAGAGACGTAGGAGGGGGCAAGGGGGGAGGGGGAACACCCCTCAAAGAAGGGCGTGCGAGGAGTTCCACGAGCGGCACCTACAGCGACTACACTAGTCTCAGCTGCAAGGAGGTGCTACTCGAGTAGGTCAACAGTGAGGGCTGTGGGGTCAAGTGCGAGAAAGTGGTCCCTGACAGCGCGAAGAGAGTCAGGGAGGCGGGTGACTAAGAAGTAGAGAGTGATGTACATCGGCGGCGGGTTCCTCTCAAGGAACTCTACTGGGAGGGCAACGCGGTAGCGAGTGTCGCTAGTGCGAAGGTGGGTAATGAGGTCCTCTACTGTGGCAAAGGCGGACAGCTCGGGAAACAGGTAGGGCAGTAGAAGACGGCCTAGAGCAGCAGTGGCAGGCGAGGAGTAACGGGCGACTACAGCGTCGTACAGTGCCTGTGCAGTCCTGTGCTGTCCGAAGTGAGCGCATTCGGCTAACGGCAGGTGGTTGGGAATGGCTAAGTGAGCAGCGGCGTCACGGGTAAGCCAGTGTGAGCGAGTCGCACTGTCAGCTGTGGCGGGAGGGGCGGGAGAGGCTCCAGACGTGTGGTCAAACAATGAAACGCTGTCTCTAGAGTCGCTCAGTAGGTACAGCTGCAAGTCGTCGAGCCACGTGTCGAACTGGATCGGACCGCCCTCATGATCGAACTCAAGTACGCGGAGAGAAGCCATAGCGGCGCAGCACGCAGGGCGGGCAGGAGCCGGGCAGCGCAAGGAACAGGGCAGGCAGCAGCAAGGGGCGGCAAGCGGGCTGCAAGTGGCGGCGCGCAGGCTGCAAGAGGGGCGGCTTGCGGGCCTAGGGGCGGCTAGCGGGCCGCAAGGGGCGGCGAGCAAGGCAGCAGGGGCGGCGGGCGGGCCGCAAGATGCGGCGCGCGAGGCTGCAGGGGCGAAGAGAGGGCCGCAAGGGGCGGCGCGCGGGGCTGCTGGGGCGGCGAGCAGGGCAGCAGGGCGGCGCGCGGGGCCTAGGGTCGACAGGCGGGCCGCAAGGGGCGGCGCGCGGGGCAGCAGGGGCGACGGGCGGGCCTTCAAGGGTGGCGCGTGGGGCCTAGGGTCGACGGGCGGGCCTGCAGGGGCGGCGCGCGGGGCCTAGGGTCGACGGGCGGGCTGCAAGAGGCGGCGCGCGGGGCAGCAGGGGCGACGGGCGGGCCTGTAGGGGCGGCGCGCGGGGCCTAGGGTCGACGGGCGGGCCTGCAGGGGCGGCGCGCGGGGCTTAGGGTCGACGGGCGGGCCTGCAGGGGCGGCGCGTGGGGCAGCAGGGGCGACGGGCGGGCCTGTAGGGGCGGCGCGCGGGGCCTAGGGTCGACGCGCGGGCCTGCAGGGGCGGCGCGCGGGGTCTAGGGTCGACGGGCGGGCCGCAAGGGACGGCGCGCGGGGCCTAGGGGCTACGGGCGGGCCGCAAAAGGGCGGCGCGCGGGGCAGCAGGTGTGGCACGAGGGCTGCAGAGGGCGGCGCATGAGCCAGCAGGTTGGGGCGCTGGTAGGGCAGGGCAGCTAGTGGGGCAGCTCTGTGGTGGGCCCTAAAAAATCGGTCCTAGCGAAGGACCTGCTCTGAAACCATGTCAGAAGAATGAACGAGAATGAATGAACTATGAAAGAGTTGGGTACAAGTACTAACCCTAATTGGGTTGTACCCCTTATGGGCTACCCCACTATAGCTTACACAAAGTAAGCAATATAACATTCTGACACAGTGTTGGCCGAGGGTCCCGCATAGCTCCCGTCAAAGTAGTGAAAAAACTGTGCGTTCTATAGCAGCAGCTCCAGCTCAAAGCTCCAGGTATAGAAATCTCCAGGTTGTCAAGTCAACTTGTCTTGTTTTTTTTTTTTATGTGCTGGAACCTTGATTGAGCTGAGAGAATTGTGCCATCGCCGGGGCAAGGGGCTTTGGGTGTCGATCTATTTGTTTCGAAGGAGAATGTGTGCGGGAATCACGATCAGTTGTGGCCGGTTGAGAGGGTTGCGGGGAGTTTCCCGCTTCGCCAAGTCGAGAGTCGCTAAAGCAGTTGTTCGAGTGAGACGGAGATGATTGTCATCGTCGCCTTGGATGTCGCAATTGGATTGGTTGGTGCTTCAGCCGTAGGATTTGTTTGACCTCCAGATCCTCCGGCCATACTTTAGTGCGAGCGTATGCCGGACGCCACCTTAGTTCGCCGAAAGTGTTGGGGGTGGCAGTGCAAAGGATTCCTGAGTCGCTCTCTTACCATGTTGCGATCACAAACTTGATCGCGCCTAGGATCACCTCGGATAAACAAAAACATACATAGGTTTTCATAGTAGTAGATGGGGAAAATGAAACGACCTAACTAGCCACGTACTCTAAAAGGTACATTCTCTTATTGCAGCAATTACTCAACCGTGCGACTCCACACGGTTACGAACTTGTTCCCGCCGAAACCCTTGTTCCTGCAGCTGCCCGATGCTTCGGCTCCAACAGTCCAGACGCTACCAACCGTACGCGACTGTTCGCGTCATTCCAACCTTTCGCTTTCGTTCTCGGCTTTGCATTCTTTGCTTGCTACTGATAGGAGTGTACATTGTTTCTTAATTCGCCATTTGTAACACTTCTTCTGCGACCACACCATTGTCACACCACTTACGGCACCAGTCTTTGTAGCTTTGGCTGGTCCCACTTCAGGACCAACTGTTGTTCGCAGTTCTACCACGCTCTCGTGTCTGGCCGCCCCCTCTAGTTCTCTTGTTGGTCTTCACATCCCCTCGTTCACTAGAAACTTGGTGGGTGATGGACACCTTCGAGACCGCTAGGTCATATTCAATTTTCGTTTAAATGAGGGAACCGTACGGGGGCTTCTTCCCGCTCGGATCTCTTCACACTGCACACTGCATCCCCCCAATTAGCTACATCTGGTCAGGTTGATGCGCCGTGCTCCTGTCGGTAACTCACCCACCCGGCAGTCCTGTGGCACCACTGTCTTGGTCACCCATCCTTCGCACGCCTTCGCTTCATGTCTAGCCTCCGTCTTGTTTCAGGTCTCTCGACCGTGCTTAGGTCACTCCCTCCTTCGCTAGCGCAGCCGTGCACTCCTTGCGTCGAGGGTATGCTACTAGTGCTCTGCGTGGTAGTCATGTCCTGTGTCTCCACTCTGACCGTGGGAGTGAGTTTTGCTCCGGCGTGCTTGCTGGGTTCTGTCGCGAGCAGGGAACACCCAGTCTTGGATGCTTCCGGAGTGCTCACAGTAGAATGAGTGACGCATAGGCTTTGTCATGGAGATTGCCGCACCTCCATGGTCTATCCCCGTGCACCCCCTTTTCTGTGGCCCTACGTGGTTCGCTATGCCATCCACCAGCTGAACCTTTGGCCGCGTGTCTTTTGCACGGAGGTCTCACCGACCAATCTTAGGGCTGGGTCCCTTGGTGTTGCGTCGGAGTTTCGTGTATGGGGCTGCCTTGCACATGCCCGTGATACCTCTGCGGACAAGCTCTTGGCTCGCACCCTCCCCTGAGTCGTCTTTCGTTTCCTAGTAGACGCCTCTGACTTCACAAGATTCAAATCTTGGCACACGAAGGTCATCGACCCGCGACGACGAAGGTCGTCGACCCGTGATGACGAGGGTCGTCAACAGATGACGACGAAGGTCTACGACCTGCAGGGTTACCTGCTCGACGAGGTTATGCGGAGGTGCGCGAACGTCGCCGAGGCTGCTGTGGCGAAGTCGACCGATGTGGCAGCACGTGGTCGACGTGGCTCATCAGGTGCAACTGTCTGCATGTGGCTGACCTGGCACCCGCACAATGTGCGCGACAGTGCATGTCATGCGTAACTGTCTACAAGCACCTACGAAGTAGGTGCTTGCACATATGCTTACAATCACCTGCGGATGCAGCATTGGCAAGTCGCGCGGGTGCAGCGTTGGCAAGCCGCGCGAGTGCAGCGTTGGCAGACCGCCATTCTGCAGCGTTGGCAAGTCGCGCACGATCTGCGTTGGCGGGCCGCAGACTTGCTGCGTTGGCAGGTCGTCGACTTTGTCGTGCTGGCGATCGACATTCTTGAGCACTAGCAAACATTGCATGTGATGTAGTCCATCTTTCCATTGCTTGTTCGTTCTGAACTCTGTATTCTCAAATTCCCTTGGTGAAACTCTTGCTGTTTTGCCCTGTGAACGCACAAGTGCTAGAGAACACAGACAGGGCTACGATCATTCTGACAACTCGTGCCTACCCCGTATTGTAGCTCCCACCGTTGTAGAGCTAATCTCCACAAGTCACACACGAAAACCTCCCTTGCGAAAAACTCGAATTGGAACCCTAAATTTCCACTACTGTTGTGCATAGTACAATCAAATTAATATATAAATTATGTGGTGGAAATATATTGTATTATTATGTTGTGAGACAACAAGAGTAGTATTTTATTGAAAATGATTATGAATAATCTGGCTTGCAGCGAGTGCTTTCATAAATGGTTTTGCGCCAGGTGCGGCGCCTTGAATCATTGCATGATCTGGATGAGATGCAGATCAGCATCAACTCAACACTTCGCAAAATGGCGCGCGCGCCAGATCATGTGTTTCAGGAAGGTGGAGAACCTGCTTGGTTTCAAAACATTTTTTTACAGGTTCTAGGACGGTCAAGAGTGGTACTATGAGGAATCAGCTCATGTAACCAGCAGTTCTTTACAAGCATGACATGCGGCGATACAGTGTAGCCACCTGAGAGGCCGCCGTCACTGCTGGGTCGTATTTCGAGAGCTCCATGGAAGCGAGTACCGATACCCAAATCACCTGGCGCTTCTACTTCATCCTTTTCTCCTTCCAGTTTCCTCTTTCCACTTTCATCGTACCACCTGAACAGCAACACCACGCCGAAAGGCGCGGATTAGCAACAACTGTGTTCGAGCCGCTGTTCTCAAGCGTACTGAGCAGTTAGCTCGAGCTCAGCGGAGTATAGGGCAGCAGTCCGAATTATTTATCACGCAACTTCTAAATAAACTGTCGGACGTACAACAGTTTGCGAGCACCGGCGTATAAGCAGCTCATAGACCTGTTTGTTCCTTCGTTCAAGCCAGCGCCATCATTCGCATCTTCTCCAACCACCCGCATCTCTCAAGCAGCCATGGCGCACACGTCCGCTCACTTTGCGATCGTCCTCGCTGGTGAGTATCTGATACTCTCACTGCCGTTCGTTTGAGGAGTGGAGAGCTTTTGAGTCGACTCCAAAGCGATCGTCCTCCCTGGAGAGAATCTGATTGTCAACGCTGTCCATCGAGCAGTGGCAATGCCTGGCAACGCTCACTGTGATTGTGCACTCTACTCGTCCGGTCCCTGTTATTCCGTCAAAACCGCGAGTTTGCTCGAGAAACTCTGACGGTCTGCCCGTCCGCTCTGAGATTCAGACGCCCATCAATTCGTTTTCTCCACGTGCGTCGTTCTCTGTGTTCAGTGCTGCTCTCGCTCTCCTGCAGCGCCATTGCCGGGCGCCGTGGGCTCATAGCCAGTGGCGCCTCTTCCATCAGACGCTGTAAGTCAACCTGCCTCGACTCGCACCGAGGTGGAAGCACATCCACTTAGGATTCGATAGTCTAATGCTCCCTGCTGCACCGTATCAATGCCCTCTGCACCGTATCTATGCTCTATGCACCGTATCTATGCTATCTGCACCGTATCAATGCTCTCCGCACCGTCAATGCTCTCTCCACCGTACCAATGCTCTCTGCACCGTACCAATGCTTTTTGCACCGTATCAATGCTCTCTGCACCGTATCCGTACTCTCTGCACCGTACCCGTGCTCTCTGCACCGTATCCAGCTCTCTGCACGTATCCGTGCACCTGCAGCACGTGCTCCCTGTTTCGTGTCTCATGCTGCCGTTACTTCTCCGCTGGCCTCCTTCTTCCGCCCCACCGACCCCAATTTGTGGTTATCCTTCCTATTGTCGCGCAGACCAAGCGTCGTCAACGCTTGCTTCGAGCAATCGTGCATTGACTGGCTCGTGCGCCCTGCGTGCTGACGTGTAAGCGATGATTTTCCCCGTTAAAAAATGTTGATTCATCAATCGCATAATCGCAATGATCGTGTTGAGTAGCCCCTCGAAGCCACGAAAGCTGTATCAGTACTAGCTGCATGATTTTCAAGGACCGAGCATCCCGTAATGCTCTCACAGTTACTAGCCTGTCTCATTCCCTCCAACCCCCCTTCTCGCCCTCTCCTCGTGCAGCTCGTCTACCTACCAATCGTTTACTTTCACCTCGAGCGTAGCGGGCATACCTATTGGCAAGTCAGCAACGGTCACGGCTGCCGGTTTCTACAGGCTCAGCACGGGAGCCCTCGTGAAGGCCATTCCATGCACGGCCAAAGCGGACACAGCAACGGGCACTTGGAGCTGCAACGCGAATGGCGGCGCACAGCTCACCTCGGCTTATGTGCCTATCAACCCGATCGAACCGTTAAAAAGCGCTGGGGTGTTCGCGTCTCCCTCGAGCTTTTTTTTTTCGGTAAATGTTGATGGCGTGGAGGTGAAGGGGAATGTTGTAGCATCGGTTGGTCAGTACTACTTACAGTAGAGGCGCTTCTCTTGCATCCGTACAGCTGGCTTCGGGGTTTGGCATGATCCAGTGGATTGCTAGATAAGCTGCTTCTCTCACATATTGCTGCTGGGTTTCTGTACTTTCATTGGACTTGCTGCTTGTATATTCTTTCAGTTAGTGTAATGTACGGTAATCCGATGTTTGCATAATGAAAGTTTTCCTGTAGTTACTGTACGCCAGTAAACTCAGCACAATTGCCTGAAGCCACTTCCATGGTCTCAGCATCACCACCCTGTACCTCTCTTCCCCCCTTCTGAAGCACTCCAACTGTAGCAGCCACACTGCGTGAGGGAATGAGGATAGGGGAGGGAGGCCCAAAAGAGAGGGCAGAAAAGTTGATGGAGATCAAGGAGCCTTGATGTTAATTATTAAAAAATTGTACACCGTTAGGTAGTCAATAGCGTTGCCTCGAACAAAATTTTGTTAAAAAACACCTACAGTATCAGTGAGGGGGGTACCACACTCTAATATAGACGGTCTTTTATTCCAGGACCACCTCACTACGTGCTATCACAGCTCCGCACCTGTCCCAATCACTGCCTGTGTGCCATCCTTGCGACTCTAGATCCTGTCCCTGGACAACCCCTCAACAACACCCTCTCTCGCGCCCCACCACCAGCTCCTGCCATGGCCCTCATGTGCTGTGCTTGTCATCCTCCTCTCCACGCTCCTTATGCTTCTCCCCGTCCCGTCTTTGCTCCTTCTCCCCCCTCCCCTCTCCCCGTCCCAGCACTGTATGCTGCTTGCCCACACCCTCTACCCTACCACCGTCCTCCCCCCCATCCTCCAACCCCCCAGCTGCCTCTTCTGCACCCACCTCCCTGAGAAGCTGCCTCACTGCAGAGGGGGATGGGGGTACTGTGGGGCCGGCAGATGCGGACAGGGTGGCACCGGTAGGAGGGGGAGCGACTGGAGCTGCAGCAGTGGAAGCTGCAGGACTGGCAGAAGCAGCAGTGGCGGCAGCAGTAGTGGCGGCAGCAGCAGTGGCTGCAGCAGCAGTGGCGGCAGCAGCAGTGGCGGCAACAGCAGTGGCGGCGGCCGCAGTTGTAGCAGCCGCAGTGGCTGTTGGAGGGGCAGCAGAGTGCGCTCGGCTGGCCTGACGTGCCCCCACCTCCTCCAGAAATCGCACCAACGGCAGGCTGCCACATCGGCGAGCCTCATCCAATGGGGTGCTTCCCCACCTGCCAGGAGGTTGGTTCAGGACGAAGGAGAGGCAGCAAGGGAACAATGGGAAGGAAGGAGTGGTCATACAGAGGAGACATGGAGAGACATGGAGAGACATGGAGGGATAAGGAGAGACATGGAGATACATGAAGAAGAGGGAAAAGCATGGCAAAGGATGGGGAGACATGGAGAGAGGAGGCTGGCCCGCAGCCCTGCCTTGCACTACATGCATTACCTTGACAATCCTCAAAGCTTGCAAACACCCAACTGCACAGAATATATGCAGCCCTCGCGCACCTATCACGGGCTGCCACGTCAGCGTGGTGGTCGACGAGTAGGCAGGCGACGTGCAGGTGGCCCTTGATGGCGGCGATGTGCAGCGGGGAGCGCTGGTCGTAGTCACTCGCACTGGGATGCACCCCGTGGGACAGCAGGCGCTGCAGCAGGTCCGTGTCCGCTGCTGCCACTGCTGCACACAGCACTGGCCCTGCCTCCTGTGGGTGAGTGAGGGAGGGAGGGAGGGGCTCGGACGAATGGGAAGACCATTTGTCATGCCTCAACATGTTCCGTGGGAGAGCAGACGCTGCAGCAGGTCCGTGTCCGCTGCTGGCACCGCTGCACACAGCACTGGCCCTGCCTCCTGTGGAGTGTGGGGGCAGAGAAAGGGAGGGAGAGGGCAGGAGAGGGAGGCACGTGGACGGATGGATGGATGGACGGTCCCTTTGAGACGCCTCAGCATGCTCTGTGTGCCAGGAAACGTTGCAGGAGGCCCGTGTCCGCTGCTGCCACCGCTGCACATAGCACTGGCCCGGTCTCCTGTGCCTGTGGTGTCATGGGGACACAGGGGTGCAGATGCAGTGAGAACACTGCGCCACACGGCACATTGAGAGAAAGACATGGGCGAGAGAGAGGGAGGAGGGAGAGACAGAGGCAGGAGGGAGAGACAGAGGCAGGAGGGAGAGACAGAGGCAGGAGGGAGAGACAGAGGCAGGAGGGAGAGACAAGGGCAGGAGGGAGAGACAGAGGCAGGAGGGAGAGACAGAGGGAGGAGGGAGAGACAGAGGGAGGAGGGAGAGACAGAGGCAGGTGGGAGAGACAGAGGCAGGAGGGAGAGACAGAGGCAGGAGGGAGAGACAGAGGCAGGAGGGAGAGACAGAGGCAGGAGGGAGAGACAGAGGCAGGAGGGAGAGACAGAGGCTTACGCCGATGCAGCTTGAGGCATCACCATGGCCACGTTTGTGTTTGTTTTGGGGCAAAAACGAACTCTTAACCAACCATTGTTTCAGAGTCGTTGGAAGATACAAAAAGAGTTGATAACCCAAAAATTTTGATGTAGGGACAAGGTACAAAACAGCGTCTCAAAAACAAGTAATTTTTTAAACCTAGGTAACTAGGCACTCGCACCCCTCTGGTAGGGCCGCCTCGGCTTGTCAGATGGGATCTGGCTGGGCTAGGTTTGAGACGGGCTTAGGCTAGGCTGGGTTGCTGGCACTGGCAGCGCAGTGAGCACCATCTATGCCGCGTGGACAGGGGATATGGCCCAGCTGCAGCAGCTGCTGGCAGCCGGGGCCAAGGCGGATAGAGCTGACTACGATGGTCGCACCCCTCTGGTAGGGCCGCCTCGGCTTGTCAGATGGGATCTGGCTGGGCTAGGTTTGAGACGGGCTTAGGCTAGGCTGGGTTGCTGGCACTGGCAGCGCAGTGAGCACCATCTATGCCGCGTGGACAGGGGATATGGCCCAGCTGCAGCAGCTGCTGGCCGCTGGGGCCAAGGTGGATAGAGCTCACTACGACGGCCGCACACGCCTGGTAGGGCTGCCTTGGGCTGATTTTTGTTTTTTTGCAACTTTTTTCGCTTCGCATGCGTGTGTGTGTATGTATGATTGCCAGCGCCCCTTCCCCCCCTCCCTCCCTCCCTCCTTCCCTCCCTCCCTCCCTCCCTCCCTCCCTCCCTCCCTCCCTCCCTCCCTCCCTCCCTCCCTCCCTCCCTCGCTCCCTCCCTCCCTCTCTCCCTCCCTCCCTCCTCCCTCCCTCCCTCCCTCCCTCCCTCCCTCCCTCCCTCCCTCCCTCCCTCCCTCCCTCCCTCCCTCCCTCCCTCCCTCCCTCCCTCCCTCCCTCCCTCCCTCCCTCCCTCCCTCCCTCCCTCCCTCCCTCCCTCCCTCCCTCCCTCCCTCCCTCCGTTCCTTCCTGCGGCCTTCCCCTCCCTCCCCACCTCCCCCCCTTCCATCACAGCACCTGGCAGCAGCGGGGGGGCACAACGACCTGGTGCGGCAACTGCTGCTGGAGGGGGAGAGCAGGTCAACAGCTCTGATCCGATCCTCTCATCACCTTGCAACCTCGTATCTCCCTCCCATCCCACTGCCTGCCTCCATCACAGCACCTGGCGGCAGCGGGGGGACACAACGACCTGGTGCGGCTGCTGCTGCTGGAGGGCGCGCAGGTGAGCGCGGTGGACAACTTCGGCACCACGCCGCTGCTGGAGGCACTCAGAGCGGGCCACGATGAGACCGCCGCCATTCTGGCCAGCAAGGGAGGCACGGTGGGGCTGCAGGTGCGTGCTTGGGCTGTCAGACGCAGACAGGTGACCTCGCTACACGTGGGGCTGCAGGTGCGTGCTTGGGTGGATATCCAGTTGAGCTCTTGCTTTGGTTCTGCTCATGTCGTGAAGCAAGCTTGGTGCCACGCTTCTGCTGGATATGCCGTGATGAGGTGAGGGTGGGCCATGGTGAGAACCCTTAGACAAACTAATTTCGCTAAGTCCTATTGGAAGAGGTATTAATGGCGTGATGTGTGAGGGGCGTGGTAGTAATGCCTGCTGCTGCATAGCGCGACTATGTTTGAGCTCAAACAGTTTGTCCCGCAACCTAAATTTCAGATCGCGGGAACTTCCCAACGAACAAAGCCAGCAGCTGCTGCAGCTGGGCCATGTCCACGCGGAATAGATGGTGCTCACTGCGCTGCCAGTGCCAGCAACCCAGCCTAGCCTAAGCCCGTCTCAAACCTAGCCCAGCCAGATCCCATCTGACAAGCCGAGGCGGCCCTACCAGAGGGGTGCGACCATCGTAGTCAGCTCTATCCGCCTTGGCCCCGGCTGCCAGCAGCTGCTGCAGCTGGGCCATATCCCCTGTCCACGCGGCATAGATGGTGCTCACTGTCAGATCCGCCTCCTGTGCCGCCACCAGCGCCTCTATCTCCGCCGCCAGACTTTCAAACTTGCTGCCCGTCTCCTCCGACCGCTGTGGGGGAAGGGTGCAATGTGATGGGAGTGGGGTCATGTCCACAAGTGAGACACACGCAGCATAGATGGTGCTCACTGTAAGGTCCGCCTCCTGTGCTGCCACCAGCGCCTCTATCTCCGCAGCCAGCCCTTCAAACTTGCTGCCCGCCTCCTCTGAGCGCTGCGGGTCATGTGAGGGAAGGGGAGGGTGCAATGACATAGGAGTGGGGTCATATGCAAATGGCGTGGTGTGCCGTCTTTTGAGGCGCCTCAAAAGTCATATGCAAATGGTGTGGTGTGCCGTGCACAGTGCTGCCACCAGCACCTCTATCTCCGCAGCCAACCCTTCAAACTTGCTGCCCACCTCCTCTGAGCACTGTGTGTGAAGTGTCACGTGAGGGACGGATGCAATGGGCGTGGACTCGCAATCAGCTTGTGCTCTTTTCTGGTTTCACGTCGTAAGGGTGCGCACTTATCTAGCCCCACCTAATAAAGGTGTGTACAAATCTCGCACCACTTAATAAGGGTGTGCAACTATCTAGACGTATCTAATAAGGGTGTGCACTAATCTACCCCCATTTAATCAAAGTGTGCACTGCACTTAGCCCCACCTAATAAGGGTGTGCACGGAAATACCCCCACCTGCAGCAGGTTGTCCACCATGCGGCGGCCATCCACGATGAAGAGCGATGTGACTATAGAGAGGGACTGGCGGTCGATGCGCAGCACCTGCATGCACACATGCATGCACCCACCCATGGATGCACACATGCGTTCGGGGGAAGCAAACATGCATGGAGTGAGCACACATGCATGGAGTGAGCAAACATGCATGGAGTGAGCAAACATGCATGGAGTGAGCACACATGCTTGGAGTGAGCAAACATGCATGGAGTGAGCACACATGCTTGGAGTGAGCACACATGCTTGGAGTGAGCACACATGCATGGAGTGAGCACACATGCATGGAGTGAGCACACATGCTTGGAGTGAGCAAACATGCATGGAGTGAGCACACATGCTTGGAGTGAGCACACATGCATGGAGTGAGCACACATGCATGGAGTGAGCACACATGCATGGAGTGAGCACACATGCTTGGAGTGAGCAAACATGCATGGAGTGAGCACACATGCTTGGAGTGAGCACACATGCTTGGAGTGAGCACACATGCATGGAGTGAGCACACATGCATGGAGTGAGCACACATGCTTGGAGTGAGCAAACATGCATGGAGTGAGCACACATGCATGGAGTGAGCACACATGCTTGGAGTGAGCACACATGCATGGAGTGAGCACACATCCATGGAGTGAGCACACATGCTTGGAGTGAGCAAACATGCATGGAGTGAGCACACATGCTTGGAGTGAGCACACATGCATGGAGTGAGCACACATGCATGGAGTGAGCACACATGCATGGAGTGAGCACACATGCTTGGAGTGAGCACACATGGTTTTGTTGTTGCTCTTTCTTTTTGTGTGTTATTTTTTCTAATTTTATTTTATCGTTAGTATTTTTCCAGTCGCAGTCACTGATCAACCTCATATAGACAGTTCAACGTACAGCAGGCAAAGCTCGACAGAATACAGTCACAGTACGACCTACTTCTATCGCAGTTCAGTTACCTATCTGTCACATATCAGCATATTACAGCCAATTTTGACCGCTTACTGTGACATTCCATCGGTTACAGTCAACGAGAGTGGCTCACCTGGCAGAGCTCCTTGGCCGTGACTGTGAAGGGCTGTAGTATGTTGCACAGCAGCGCCACCTCCCCACACATCTGGGTAAGGGGGACGCATAGGGAGGAGGGAAAGGAGGGGGTGGGGGAGGGAAGAGAAATTGATACACATGGAGACACGTGGAAAGTGCAAAGAGAGAACCGAGGAGAAGAAGGGGAATGACCATGAGAAACACCAAGGGACGGGAGAGGAAGGGGAGAGACGCCAACCCGTGGCGGATAAGCAGCAGAACTACCACTTGCTCAGGGCGCACGGTGACATGCCCCACCAGACCACACATCCCAGTAGACATGAGCAACGGGCGAACACCAAACATGTTTGCGCGAACCTGCACGAACATGTAAAGGGGGAAGACCAAACATGTTTGGTTCGCCGTTCGGTTCGCCCGAACAGTTTTTGGTGATTAGGGGTGTTCGAGGTTCGTGATAGCGGGGCGAACATCTGCATGTTCGGGGCGAACCCGAACATGTTTGGGTTTGAGAATGTGTTTTCAGTGGGCCAGCTCCTCCTGTCAGAATTAGCAGTAGAAAGTGAGAATGAAGAAAGGAGGTGGTTCACTAGCAAGCAGTTGGATACATATAGCAAACCCTAATTGGGCTGTACTCACTATAGAGTACCCCACTGCAGGCTAGACAATTATAACATTCTGACACACCCCCATAGCCAAAGTGGGGTGTAATCAGCACAACAAGCAAGCATAGTAATAGTTCACAATTATAAGCAAAGCTAGTGGTAGTCACAGCGGGCAAGTGAGGAGGAGGAGGGACTGTGAGAGGAGAGAAGATGAGAGACGGCGGCTGAAGCTGCAGACACACGGGCAACAGGAGCTGCTGGCACAGTGGCTACCGGGACAGTGCGCCCCGGACTACTGGAGTAACTGGCTCACGGGCTACGAGGAGCTACAGGAGCAACGGACCCTCGGGCGACAGGCGCAGCAGGCTCTCTGGGCTACCAGGACAGTGCGCCCCGGACTACAGGTGCTGCGGACGACAAGACAGCAGCCTCCGCTCAACCTCCTCCAACTGTCCCACACACCCCCCACACACCCACTGCTTCACTCCTAACTCCACTTGCACGTCACCCCCCTAGTACCACTCCTTCGGCTCCCACACACCCACCCCCCTCAGCGGCAGCTGCAGCACTGGGAGACGGAGGAGGAGGAGGAGCAGGGGACGACGCACAGAAACTGCACCCCCATACCCCCCACCCCCAAACCCTAATTCAGGAGAACGGGCAGCAGCAGGGGTGGGGCGCCGTCAGAAGCACGGGGGACAGCGGGCAGCGCAGGGGCAGAGAAAACAGGGCGCCCACGGGCCTGGCGCAGCCCGTACGAACCGCGTGCGGGCGGCCCGAGGCGCGCCCTGGCCTGGCGCAGTCCGTACGGGCCGCGCGCGGGCCTGGCGCTGCCCGTACGGGCCGCGCGCGGGCCTGGCGCAGCCCGTACGGGCCGCGCGCGGGCCTGGCGCAGCCCGTACGGGCCGCGCGCAGGCTGTACGGGCCGCGCGCGGGCCCTACGCAGGTCGCGCAGGCCGCGACGGGCGACGGGGGGCGACGCGCGGGTCCCCGTCGCCCGTCGCAGCGCCTCCCGGGAGCGACGCGCGGAGTGACGGGGCAGAAAGCCGTCGCGCGCCTCGGGGCGCACGGCGGGCAGAAAACCGCCGCGCGCCTCGGGGCGCACGGCGGGCAGAAAACCGCCGCACGCTCCGAGCGCGCGGCGGGATGAAAAATCCGTCGCACGCCACGGGGCGTGCAACACACAGAGTAGCAGTAGCAGCGGAAGCAGTGAGGTGGTGGGCCCACCCACAGGATCGACCCAAGGGGATCGACCTGTTCTGATAGCATGTCAGAATTAGCAGTAGAAAGTGAGAATGAAGAAAGGAGGTGGTTCACTAGCAAGCAGTTGGATACATATAGCAAACCCTAATTGGGCTGTACTCACTATAGAGTACCCCACTGCAGGCTAGACAATTATAACATTCTGACACCTCCCCCGTCGCCTTCCCCCCCCCCCCCCCCCCCCCCCCCTCCCCGGTACCACCGAATCCGCGAACATCGAACATGTTCGGCCGAACATTTTTTGCCAAAAATAAAGGCATGTTCGGTTTGTCTCGAACATGTTCGAGGCGAACCGAACAGGTGTTCGCCCTTGAGCTCATGTCTACATCCCAGCACATCCCCACCTAGAAACCGCCACTCTCAAACCCAGCAGGTCCCCGCGACCCACATTACCGGCTGTGAGGGTCGCCCAGTGCTCGTCGTCCGTCCCCTCGCCGTGCACGCAGGAAGCTTCCTGGACAGTGCCGGAGCAGACGATGAACATGTGCTCTGCAGCGTCGTTCTTCTGAATGAGCACCTCCAGCGGGTAGTAGTACTCAGGGGTGGCGCGCGCTACCTGCACGCACCGCACAGCATAGCAGAGCGTGAGACAGGGGGTAAGGCGTCGTTCTCCTGAATGAGCACCTCCGGCGGGTAGTAGTACTCGGGCACTGCACGCGCTACCTGTTGGGACCGCACAGCACCACACAGCACTGCTCAGCACAACACAACACACAATGGGAAGAGCGTGAGCCAGGGGGCATAGTGTCGTTCTTCTGAATGAGCACCTCCACTCCAAGGGGTAGTAGTACTCGGGCACTGCACGCGCTACCTGTTGGGACCGCACAGCACCACACAGCACTGCTCAGCACAACACAACACACAATGGGAAGAGCGTGAGCCAGGGGGCATAGTGTCGTTCTTCTGAATGAGCACCTCCACTCCAAGGGGTAGTAGTACTCGGGCACTGCACGCGCTACCTGTTGGGACCGCACAGCACCACACAGCACTGCTCAGCACAACACAACACACAATGGGAAGAGCGTGAGCCAGGGGGCATAGTGTCGTTCTTCTGAATGAGCACCTCCACTCCAAGGGGTAGTAGTACCTACTCGGGCACTGCACGCGCTACCTGTTGAAACAGGGGGCAGAGCATGGGCGGCACCGGAGTGTGAGAGAGGGGGTATGGCGCTGTTCTTCTGAATGAGGGGGGATGGCGTGCGCCATCTGTGAGGAGAGCACAGCACCGCACACAATGGGCGGGGCGTGAGACAGGGGATCAGATGTCGTTCTTCTGAATGAGCACCTCCAGCGGGCAGTAGTACTCTGGCACGGCGCGCGCCACCGGTCGGGACCGCACCGCACCGCATCACACAGCACAGCACAGTGCACTATGGGCAGAACGTGAGGGGGGGGTACAAGGCAGTAGTACTCGGGCATCGGCACCTGGATGCACCTGCAAGCACCATCTGCCTGACGCACTCATCCGAGCACCTGTGAAAGAGGTAGCAGTCGTCAATGGAACACTGGTAGACGTAGTTTCAAGTCAGAGACAAAACCTCTATTTCATACAGCATAGCTCACGACTCACGATCTGGTTAATGCATTCTCCCGAGCATGTTCGAGGCGAACCGAACAGGTGTTCGCCCTTGAGCTCATGTCTACATCCCAGCACATCCCCACCTAGAAACCGCCACTCTCAAACCCAGCAGGTCCCCGCGACCCACATTACTGGCTGTGAGGGTCGCCCAGTGCTCGTCGTCCGTCCCCTCGCCGTGCACGCAGGAAGCTTCCTGGACAGTGCCGGAGCAGACGATGAACATGTGCTCTGCAGCGTCGTTCTTCTGAATGAGCACCTCCAGCGGGTAGTAGTACTCAGGGGTGGCGCGCGCTACCTGCACGCACCGCACAGCATAGCAGAGCGTGAGACAGGGGGTAAGGCGTCGTTCTCCTGAATGAGCACCTCCGGCGGGTAGTAGTACTCGGGCACTGCACGCGCTACCTGTTGGGACCGCACAGCACCACACAGCACTGCTCAGCACAACACAACACACAATGGGAAGAGCGTGAGCCAGGGGGCATAGTGTCGTTCTTCTGAATGAGCACCTCCACTCCAAGGGGTAGTAGTACTCGGGCACTGCACGCGCTACCTGTTGGGACCGCACAGCACCACACAGCACTGCTCAGCACAACACAACACACAATGGGAAGAGCGTGAGCCAGGGGGCATAGTGTCGTTCTTCTGAATGAGCACCTCCACTCCAAGGGGTAGTAGTACTCGGGCACTGCACGCGCTACCTGTTGGGACCGCACAGCACCACACAGCACTGCTCAGCACAACACAACACACAATGGGAAGAGCGTGAGCCAGGGGGCATAGTGTCGTTCTTCTGAATGAGCACCTCCACTCCAAGGGGTAGTAGTACCTACTCGGGCACTGCACGCGCTACCTGTTGAAACAGGGGGCAGAGCATGGGCGGCACCGGAGTGTGAGAGAGGGGGTATGGCGCTGTTCTTCTGGATGAGGGGGGATGGCGTGCGCCATCTGTGAGGAGAGCACAGCACCGCACACAATGGGCGGGGCGTGAGACAGGGGATCAGATGTCGTTCTTCTGAATGAGCACCTCCAGCGGGCAGTAGTACTCTGGCACGGCGCGCGCCACCGGTCGGGACCGCACCACACCGCATCACACAGCACAGCACAGTGCACTATGGGCAGAACGTGAGGGGGGGGTACAAGGCAGTAGTACTCGGGCATCGGCACCTGGATGCACCTGCAAGCACCATCTGCCTGACGCACTCATCCGAGCACCTGTGAAAGAGGTAGCAGTCGTCAATGGAACACTGGTAGACGTAGTTTCAAGTCAGAGACAAAACCTCTATTTCATACAGCATAGCTCACGACTCACGATCTGGTTAATGCATTCTCCCGAGCACCCGTCGAAGAGGTAGCACGCCTCCACAGCGCGCTGGTAGAGGGCGCGCGCCACCTTGTGGCGGATGCTGAGAGGAAACTCCTCCATCACCTCGTCCTCCACCTGCTCTGTTTCAAACTGCAGCCTCACGTGCTGGTGTGACGCATGGGAGGGGTGGGAGGGTGGGCAACGTGGGGAGGGTGAGGGTGGTGTGGTGGGTGGGGGCAACGCCTCTGCATCTCCTCCATCACCTCCTCCGCCTGCTCCGTCTCACACTGCAGTCTCACGTGCTGGTGTGGTGCATGCATGGGTGAGTGGGGCGATGGGTGGGTGGGTGGGAGGGACCAGATAAATGGGTCACGTTGGGACACCGGGGGTGGTCATAGAAAGGGTGGTGAAAGAAAGCCCCCCAACCGGCCTTAGACCCCCAACCTCCTCCATCACCTCATCCTTCACCTGCTCCGCCTCAATCTGCAGCCGCACGTGCTGGTATGGCGGGTGGGGGGGATCAGATAGACGCCGATGGGGTGTGGTGGATGGGCATGAGGCATGTTGAGGCAGACAGGGTGGTGAAAGAAAGCCCCCCAACCTCTTCCATCCCCTCGACCTTCGTCTCGCGCTGCAGCCGCACGTGCTGGCCTTGGCATCGTTGAGAGGGATGAGGTGGATGGAGTGGTGGAAGGGACTGGAGGGGAAGGAGAGGATAGTGAGAGGAAAGGCCCCTATGCCGTCATCCATCACCCGCTCTGTTCTAAATGCTGGGCGCCCGTGCCGGTATGGGGACGGATGAGATGGGAGAGAGAAGACAGAAACGTGGGTGAGGGACGGATGAGATGGTAGAGAGAAGACAGCAACGTGGGTGAGGGACGGATGGCAGCAATGCAGCCACTGGCCTGGCACCGCCTCATCTGTTGATAATAACGGATGCAGTGAGTGAGTGCGAGTGGATTCTTCTTCTCTCTCTCCCACCCCTCTCGCCTGCCTCATCTGCTGCCTGAGTGAGTGTGGAAGGTGGTTGCGGTTCATGTACTTGATGAGAGCCGACATCTTCTCACTCCTTCCCCGGCACGCTCACTCTCCCTACCCTCCACTCCCACTCCTCTCACAGTCTCACCTGCCTCATCTGCTGGCGCAGGGAGTGTGGCAGGTGGTTGCGGTTCATGTACTTGATGAGAGCCGACATCTTCTCCCGGTACCGTGTCGTGTTGGACCCCTTCACCACCATCGCCGTGATGTTGCCTGTGAGGGGCACGGGGCATAGGGCACAGGGCACAGGGCACAGGGCACAGGGCACAGGGCACAGGGCACAGGGCACAGGGCACAGGGCACAGGGCACAGGGCACAGGGCACAGGGCACAGGGCACAGAGCACAGGGCACAGGGGGCAATACGCAAGGAGATAAGGGGCAAATTGGGCAGCATAAAAACCCTTCACCACCATCTTCGTGATGTTGCCTGCACGCGGTACAACGGGGTACAACGGGGTGCAACGGGGTGCAACGGGGTGGAACCGGGTGTGAGGCACACTGTACAGTGCAAATGTGGCAGCATAAGCACCCCTTCACCACCATCGCCGTGTGTTGCCTGCCCAGGGCACGTCGTGGTGTGAGATCAGCGCACAATGAGGTGTAAGACGATGGTGAGGGCACAATGGTGTGTAAGCTCAGGGCAAGGGACAATGACAGCAGCATACAGACCTCCCTGGGCCCTTGAAGGGGCATTGGCGGCAGCACAACAGACCCTATGATGTGCACCAGGAGAGGGCGGAGTTTCCCCCCCCAACAAGGTTCAAGAGGATGAGGTGGGGTGCAGAGAGCAAGGCATGGCATGGCACAGCATGGAAGAGCATGGCATGGCATGGCATGGCTCACCGACGAGGTAGGCGGAGAGCACGAGGTCGAAGGAGATGTAGGCCATGGCGAATACCATCTCACGCGCGTTCACTGGATGCACGTCGCCGTACCCTGGCAAGGTGGTACGAGGCACGGGAAGTAGAAAGGAGCAAATGAGTGGGAGGAGCATTTATTGCGGCTCATGGGGTGCGTACACGTCGCCATAGTCTGGAATTAAGAAGGAATGCGGATGGGGCAACATGCAGCAAGAAACAGGTGGGAAGACCAGCCAAAGCCTATCAAGCGAGGACAGCTGGGGAAGACGATGTTGTGCCCTATGGTCTCGCCACCATTGATGTTAATCGAGCGAGATCCAGGCAAGCACGCCAGCCAAATATAATCGAGCGAGGACAGCTGGGGAGGACATGCACAATAGCGCCCTTTGAAGCTGTCCTCGCTTAATTAGGTTCGGCGGTGTCAAGACCATGGAGCCCAACACAAATCCATGAAGATGCATACTCAAGTGGAGGAATTGGCTGGCGGGTCGGAAGAGGATCATTGGCAGTTGATCAACAAGAAGACCAGAAGCGGTGCGCGTGTGCAGCGGATTACTTGGTGCAGGCGAGGTTCGACAACGGCAGCGGGCGCTTGATCGTAAAAGTGCTGAACTTCGCTATGCGCAAGAATTCCTTGCCGTTGAGCATGGTCAGCGCCTCTACGATCCGCCACGCACGCACACAGCCTCTGGTATTTCTTGCTGATCAAACGCCGATGACGCTCATCCAAACCTCAAGGTCTTCATGCTGGGCTTATGAGCACACAACTCAAGCTGCACTCACCGATGGTGGCCATGGTGATGACTCAAGCTGCACTCACCGATGGTGGCCATGGTGATGACAGACCAGTAGAGTGATGTGAAGTAGCGTGTGTACAGGTCAATCTCCCGGAAGTTGGTGTACGTCAGGTCACCCAGCGTCAAACTGCCTATCCACGTGCTGCCCTCCTGCAATGCAAGGTCATCCAAGTGCATGAGGTGAGGATTGGTTGGCGCATGCAAGTGTGTGAAAGATGGAGGTAGCGTTCGATTGGGCCAATCGAGCTACGTTTTGCAGCATTTAAAGGTTGTTTGAGGAAACGCAGAGAGCAATATAGAAATAAAGTGCAAGACACTCAGATTGACCTTGACACCTGCAATTCACACCTCGGACTGGAGCGCCACCGTAGCACAACGTACGGCAAACAGTGTGCATCAGAGCCAAGGTAGCACAATGCAAGGCGAACAGTGTGTATGCATCACATCACATGTGAGCCAAACCCTTAGTTGCGGAAGACGCAAACCGCGTCTTGCGTCTTGCGTCTAGACGCGTCTAGACGCAAGACGCAAGACGCGGTTTTAGACGCAAGACGCTTGGGGGTTTTTTTTTCGGGCAGCCTGAAAAAAAAAAAATTCGCGCGCGCGAAATTGACATTCGCCATTTCGACGCGAAAATCAATTTCGCGCCATTAGAACCCCTTCCCACCCATTTCGACCACAAAAACCAGCCCCCAAGCAAATTTGAATCCCCCAAAACCAAAAGTGAACACAAACCACACTTCACGGCTTGGTATCTAGAAAAACCAACCTCTATGGCTAACCACCAAGAGGTTGGGGAGCACAAATCCCTCATTTTGCTCCCCATCATTCATTTCTTCCAAATCTCTTTCGAAAACCCTTAGGGTTTAGCTCCTTCCACCGCGCAACCATGTCTTCTAGTAGCCATTCGTCTAGGTCCTCCTCCGCGAACGAGAATGCCGTCGGCGAGGGTTCTTCCGCTCGTGTTTCCGCGGAAATGGAGGGGATTGACAAGAAGTCTACTAAGTTTCCCGACCACCCGTTCTACAAGCACTACTACTTTTTTATGGATCCGAAGAAAAAGGGCGAGCAAGTGGAGTGTCTTTGGTGCCACAAGAAGTTTTCGTTTAGTAGTAGCCGGTGTCCCGAGCATCTCGCCGAGTGGGATGACCCCCACCGGCGACGCGAGGCGGGAGTCGTTTGCAAGGATGTGCCGAAGGAAATTTCCTCTGAGATTCGCGAGATGTTCGAAGCGAAGATTCGGGCGCGCAACCAAAAGGCGCGGGCGACAAATGCGGCGATCGAGGCGGTGAGCGGCAAGAGCGCGGCGAAGGGGAAGGGGAAGCGCGGGCGCATGGAGGACTTTTACGGCGAGGGTGGGGTCGCGGCAAGGCGGGCGGCCGACGAGGCGATTGTCCTCTACCTCGCGGGGACGCGCACATCGGAGTCTCTGTGCGAGCACCCGCTCTTCCTCAACATGCTGCGAGCCGTCACCGCCGCCGGCCCCAACCACGTCCCCCCCAAGCGGCACTACGTCGGAGGCGCCGGCCTGCTTGAGTGCAAGCAGAGGATTGAGAAGGCGCTGTCGCCGGTTACGCGGTCGTGGAGGGAGACAGGCGTGACGATCGCCAGCGACATGATGCAAGACAAGGGCGGTCGCGCGCAGATGAACATCATTTGCATCAACGACACTGGAGCGGTCTTCGTTGAGGCGGTCGACTGCAAGGCGGCGACGAAGAGTGGCGTGTTCATCGTCGGCGTCCTGCGGCCGATCATCGAGCGCATCGGGCCAGAGCACGTCGTGGCGCTTTGCACAGACGGCGGCAGCAACTACAAAGCTGCTGGCAAGTTGCTGCAGAAGGAGTGGCCGCATCTCGACCTCGTTCCCTGCGCCACGCACGTGCTGGACCTGCTGATGGAGGACATCGGCAAGATGGACTGGGCGCAGGTGGTCGTGACCCAGGCTGACAACATGATATCCTTCGTGCGGGGCCACCAGTGGACGCGCGCCTTCATGCGGAGCCCGGAGTTGCACGGCGAGGAGAAATCGCTGCAGGTGTTGCGCCCGGCAGGCACGCGCTTTGGAACGCAGTTCATCGCAGTGTCTCGTCTGCGCGACGTTCGCCAGCAGCTCACGGCGATGGTGACGCACAAGGACTGGGCGGAGAAGGGGGGGAACACGCTGACGGGAGCGGATTTCGAGGGGTGGGTGATGGACTCAGCGTGGTGGAAGAAGGTGGACGTCTTTGTGCAGGTGATGGAGCTGTTCTACAACGTGATGCGGAGGACGGACTCAACGGCGAAGGGGATGATGGGCCAGCTACGACAACATGCTGCAGCTGACGGAGGAGTTGGATAAGCTGCTGGATGGGAGGGAGTGCAAGCTGAGCAGGGCGGATAAGGAGAAGGTGCGGGAGCATTTGAGGAGGCGTTGGGACGAGAGCTTGGCTTGCCCCCTCCACGTGGCAGGCCGGATCTTGAACCCGGCCAACCAGGAGGAGTGGATCTTTCTGCAGGATGCGGAGTGCACCAAGGTCATGCAGGAGTGGCTGGAGCGACAGATGGCTTTCGTCAACACATACTGGAAGAAGTCCCGCGGCAAGAAGGGACCAGTGCGGCCGCTGCACGAGGGGGTGACGGCCTACATCAACGGCGAAGGAGGATTCGGCACGCAGACCGCGATCGATGGGCGTGGGGAGATTCAGTTGGGGACGGGGAACGTGATGTTGTGGTGGCAGTACAATGGATGGGAGTACGCCGACCTGGCGCGCGTTGCGCGACGTACGCTGTCCCAGGCCGTTTCCGCTTCCCCGTGCGAGCGGAACTGGTCTACGTGGGATGGCGTGCACACAGCGCGCAGGAACCGGCTCGGGTCGGAGAAAGTGCGCGACCTTGTGTACGTTGCGCACAACTGGAATGTTGTGCACAACTTCCACAAGGATGCGGGTGACGCGGGGCCTAGTGTGGTGGGAAGGAAGGGTGCGGTGGTGGAGGGGAACATTCCCCCCCCTCCCCTCCCCGAGGGGTACAAGTTGGAGGAGGATGGGGAGGTGGAGGTGGACGAGGACGACGTGTGCTTCGATGAGTGGGAGAAACAGGATGAGCAGGAGAAGGAAGGGGAGGAGGAGGAGGAGGACGAGGAGGAGGACGAGGAGGAGAGCTAGGAGGCGTAGTGATAGGAGAGAGATGTAGTAGTAATATTGTTCTTCGAGTTTGCTACTACTAGAGAGACATGGAAACCTAACTATATATGATGAGATGTGATGATTTTTGTGAAGTCTAAGAATGGGGAAAAAATTATGGTACGGGGAAAAATTCACCCCATTGTGACATAGGTGCATGTCCCCCACCCTCCCCATGCCCCATAGAACTTTTTTTGGTCTGCCCGAACCTTTTTTTTAGGCCTGCCCGGGTTTTCGTCTAATATTGCGTCTAATCTACACTGTCTAGCGTCTAGCGTCTTAGACGCTGCGTCTAGACGGACGCGTCTAAGACGCTAGACGCGTCTTCCGCAACTAAGGCCAAACCTAAGTTGGAATATACGCTACTTTGCTTTTGCGTTTTGCGTTTATACGCTTAACGAATTCGTACGCTGCGTATAATTTGAAAATTCGCTGAGTTGAATTTCGGGCAGACCGAAAAAAAAAAAATCAATCTGAAGCTCGCGACATGGCGATCTCTATTTCGAGTCGCAGATGTCGCGAACTGAACTCGAATTTTGAATCTTGAGCTCCAAACCTCCTCAACCCCACCCCTCCACCGTTTCACACCCCTTTAAACCACAGCATTCCACCATCCCCTTCAACCGCTACTTTACTGGTTGGGAGCTCAACCCAACCCAATCTCCCAGGCATGAAGAGTGGCATTTGTTCACTCGATATTCATTCTCTCGCTTCCTATTCTAGCTACCTCTTCTCCCCAGCCACCATGGCTGCTACTCCTACAGCAACAAGTTCTCGTTCTACACCCTCAGAGTTTTACGGGTTTTTTTTTCTGTAACTTTGATATTAATAAAAAGGGGATGGGGGTTACATCACCCCCCATCCCCACCTCTTACCCAAAAAATCTGCCCGGGAAAAAGTTTTTCCCTGCCCGGGCAAGCGTATTCTTGTGCGTACCAGACCCCTCATGGCCAGCGTCTAGCGTATATACTCTCGCATATATAATCTCGCGTATATACTCTCGCGTATATAATCTCGCGTATATACTCTCGCGTATATAATCTCGCGTATATACTCTCGCGTATATAATCTCGCGTATATACGAGAGCGTACAAAACGCTAAACGCGTTTATTCCAACTTAGAGCCAAACAAGGTTTGGGCAAACCATGTATGCTACATATGGCTCAGACGCGGTCCAAAGGGGGAATGAAGGCTCGCATTACACGTGGTCCAGTGGAGGCTTGCAGCACAGTGTGCGCTACATATGACGCCTCCTACCCACCTGGGTAGGTGGTGAATCTGACCCACCTTTGCCTACATCTAACTCCCACCTGGTCGGGAGGGTAGGTGGTGGCGAGGAAGTAGAAGAAGCAGCCGGCCACATGGGTGATGTAGAGCTCGATGAAGATGAGCTTCACCACGCGCACTGCGAAGTAGCTCACATGGATGTCGCGCTGCAACCTGCGTGGTGATGGGGGGAGAGCAGCGAAAGTGAGATTGCAGATAGATAATAGGAGATGAGAGTTGCGTAGCAGGTACGGAAAATCGCTCATACAAGATAGGTTTCGCTTCACGACGCGCACTACGAAGTAGCTCACATGGATGTCGCGCTGCAACCTGGGTGGTGGGGAGACACACGGGTGGTGTAGGGAGTCGTTATGTGGAGGCTAAGAAATGCACAACGCCGCCGCACAGCGCACACATACGAGTCACAACGCCACCGCACAGCGCACACATACGAGTCACAACGCCACCGCACAGCGCACACATACGAGTCACAAAGTAGTTCATGATACACACCTGTGAAAGTAGTTCATGATATGGCGCGTCCTCACAACGCGGGTCCACAGGAACCACCTCAGCAAGTTGTCTCTCGCCTCCCCCCCTGCCAGCTGGCAAACCCGAGAAGTGGACGAACAGCGAAACATGAGAAACAAAGGAAAAGCCGGTCAGAGAAGGATGTTTCGATGAGGCATAGGTGTGGAACTTGTGTTTTCTCGACCTTCACTGCAAATGGAAGAACCTGTAACCCACTCAGCACAATTTCTGTTGTTGTGAACCCTGTTGTAGTGCTGTTGAATAGACACAATAGATAAACACACACACACACACACACACACACACACACACACAAACACACACACACACACACAATCGGGCATTCATCTTGTGTTGCTTCATTCAATTCCGTGATCCCATCAGGGCTTCGTTTCTCCATGTAACACCTGTGATACCTGGAAAAATATTATTTCACCCGGGAACAGATAGTTCCCGCGTGATATCTGGAAAAAGGTGACATCTGGAAAAAGGTGATATCTGGAAAAAGGTGATACCTGGAAAAAGGTGATATTTGGGAAAAGGTGATATCTGGAAAAAGGTGATATCTGGAAAAAGGTGATATCTGGAAAAGGGTGATACCTGAAAAAAGGTGTCCCAGGGGAAGAGTGCGAGCAGGTCCACAATGAAAAAGGTGCAGAGGTACCTGCGATGCGAGGGTAGAGGTGTGGGGGGAGGGGGGGAGTGGTCAGGCAAAGAGGGTCAAGCAGGGATGATGGGGACGGTGGCAAGAGGGTGGGGCGGTATCAAGCAACGAAAGCAAGCTAAAGAAGGAGAACCGACAGAAATAGGTGAGAGAACAAGGGGAGCAGAGGGAGGGAATGGCGGCATGCGGCACACAAAGGCGAGGCGGCACACAAAGGCGAGGCGGCACACAAAGGCGAGGCGGCACACAAAGGCGAGGCGGCACACAAAGGCGAGGCGGCACACAAAGGCGAGGCGGCACACAAAGGCGAGGCGGCACACAAAGGCGAGGCGGCACACAAAGGCGAGGCGGCACACAAAGGCGAGGCGGCACACAAAGGCGAGGCGGCACACAAAGGCGAGGCGGCACACAAAGGCGAGGCGGCACACAAAGGCGAGGCGGCACACAAAGGCGAGGCGGCACACAAAGGCGAGGCGGCACACAAAGGCGAGGCGGCACACAAAGGCGAGGCGGCACACAAAGGCGAGGCGGCACACAAAGGCGAGGCGGCACACAAAGGCGAGGCGGCACACAAAGGCGAGGCGGCACACAAAGGCGAGGCGGCACACAAAGGCGAGGCGGCACACAAAGGCGAGGCGGCACACAAAGGCGAGGCGGCACACAAAGGCGAGGCGGCACACAAAGGCGAGGCGGCACACAAAGGCGAGGCGGCACACAAAGGCGAGGCGGCACACAAAGGCGAGGCGGCACACAAAGGCGAGGCGGCACACAAAGGCGAGGCGGCACACAAAGGCGAGGCGGCACACAAAGGCGAGGCGGCACACAAAGGCGAGGCGGCACACAAAGGCGAGGCGGCACACAAAGGCGAGGCGGCACACAAAGGCGAGGCGGCACACAAAGGCGAGGCGGCACACAAAGGCGAGGCGGCACACAAAGGCGAGGCGGCACACAAAGGCGAGGCGGCACACAAAGGCGAGGCGGCACACAAAGGCGAGGCGGCACACAAAGGCGAGGCGGCACACAAAGGCGAGGCGGCACACAAAGGCGAGGCGGCACACAAAGGCGAGGCGGCACACAAAGGCGAGGCGGCACACAAAGGCGAGGCGGCACACAAAGGCGAGGCGGCACACAAAGGCGAGGCGGCACACAAAGGCGAGGCGGCACACAAAGGCGAGGCGGCACACAAAGGCGAGGCGGCACACAAAGGCGAGGCGGCACACAAAGGCGAGGCGGCACACAAAGGCGAGGCGGCACACAAAGGCGAGGCGGCACACAAAGGCGAGGCGGCACACAAAGGCGAGGCGGCACACAAAGGCGAGGCGGCACACAAAGGCGAGGCGGCACACAAAGGCGAGGCGGCACACAAAGGCGAGGCGGCACACAAAGGCGAGGGCGGGCACACAAAGGCGAGGCGGCACACAAAGGCGAGGCGGCACACAAAGGCGAGGCGGCACACAAAGGCGAGGCGGCACACAAAGGCGAGGCGGCACACAAAGGCGAGGCGGCACACAAAGGCGAGGCGGCACACAAAGGCGAGGCGGCACACAAAGGCGAGGCGGCACACAAAGGCGAGGCGGCACACAAAGGCGAGGCGGCACACAAAGGCGAGGCGGCACACAAAGGCGAGGCGGCACACAAAGGCGAGGCGGCACACAAAGGCCGAGGCGGGCACACAAAGGCGAGGCGGCACACAAAGGCGAGGCGGCACACAAAGGCGAGGCGGCACACAAAGGCGAGGCGGCACACAAAGGCGAGGCGGCACACAAAGGCGAGGGCGGCACACAAAGGCGAGGCGGCACACAAAGGCGAGGCGGCACACAAAGGCGAGGCTGGCACACAAAGGCGAGGGCGGCACACAAAGGCGAGGCGGGCACACAAAGGCGAGGCGGCACACAAAGGCGAGGGCGGCACACAAAGTGGCGAGGCGGCACACAAAGGCGAGGCGGCACACAAAGGCGAGGCGGCACACAAAGGCGAGGCGGCACACAAAGGCGAGGCGGCACACAAGGCGAGGCGGCACACAAAGGCGAGGCGGCACACAAAGGCGAGGCGGCACACAAAGGCCGAGGCGGCACACAAAGGCGAGGCGGCACACAAAGGCGAGGCGGCACACAAAGGCGAGGCGGCACACAAAGGCGAGGCGGCACACAAAGGCGAGGCGGCACACAAAGGCGAGGCGGCACACAAAGGCGAGGCGGCACACAAAGGCGAGGCGGCACACAAAGGCGAGGCGGCACACAAAGGCGAGGCGGCACACAAAGGCGAGGCGGCACACAAAGGCGAGGCGGCACACAAAGGCGAGGCGGCACACAAAGGCGAGGCGGCACACAAAGGCGAGGCGGCACACAAAGGCGAGGCGGCACACAAAGGCGAGGCGGCACACCAAAGGCGAGGCGGCACACAAAGGCGAGGCGGCACACAAAGGCGAGGCGGCACACAAAGGCGAGGCGGCACACAAAGGCGAGGCGGCACACAAAGGCGAGGCGGCACACAAAGGCGAGGCGGCACACAAAGGCGAGGCGGCACACAAAGGCGAGGCGGCACACAAAGGCGAGGCGGCACACAAAGGCGAGGCGGCACACAAAGGCGAGGCGGCACACAAAGGCGAGGCGGCACACAAAGGCGAGGCGGCACACAAAGGCGAGGCGGCACACAAAGGCGAGGCGGCACACAAAGGCGAGGCGGCACCACAAAGGCGAGGCGGCACACAAAGGCGAGGCGGCACACAAGGCGAGGCGGCACACAAAGGCGAGGCGGCACACAAAGGCGAGGCGGCACACAAAGGCGAGGCGGCACACAAAGGCGAGGCGGCACACAAAGGCGAGGCGGCACACAAAGGCGAGGCGGCACACAAAGGCGAGGCGGCACACAAAGGCGAGGCGGCACACAAAGGCGAGGCGGCACACAAAGGCGAGGCGGCACACAAAGGCGAGGCGGCACACAAAGGCGAGGCGGCACACAAAGGCGAGGCGGCACACAAAGGCGAGGCGGCCACAAAGGCGAGGCGGCACACAAAGGCGAGGCGGCACACAAAGGCGAGGCGGCACACAAAGGCGAGGCGGCACACAAAGGCGAGGCGGCACACAAAGGCGAGGCGGCACACAAAGGCGAGGCGGCACACAAAGGCGAGGCGGCACACAAAGGCGAGGCGGCACACAAAGGCGAGGCGGCACACAAAGGCGAGGCGGCACACAAAGGCGAGGCGGCACACAAAGGCGAGGCGGCACACAAAGGCGAGGCGGCACACAAAGGCGAGGCGGCACACAAAGGCGAGGCGGCACACAAAGGCGAGGCGGCACACAAAGGCGAGGCGGCACACAAAGGCGAGGCGGCACACAAAGGCGAGGCGGCACACAAAGGCGAGGCGGCACACAAAGGCGAGGCGGCACACAAAGGCGAGGCGGCACACAAAGAGGCGAGGCGAGCGCACACAAAGGCGAGGCGGCACACAAAGGCGAGGCGGCACACAAAGGCGAGGCGGCACACAAAGGCGAGGCGGCACACAAAGGCGAGGCGGCACACAAAGGCGAGGCGGCACACAAAGGCGAGGCGGCACACAAAGGCGAGGCGGCACACAAAGGCGAGGCGGCACACAAAGGCGAGGCGGCACACAAAGGCGAGGCGGCACACAAAGGCGAGGCGGCACACAAAGGCGAGGCGGCACACAAAGGCGAGGCGGCACACAAAGGCGAGGCGGCACACAAAGGCGAGGCGGCACACAAAGGCGAGGCGGCACACAAAGGCGAGGCGGCACACAAAGGCGAGGCGGCACACAAAGGCGAGGCGGCACACAAAGGCGAGGCGGCACACAAAAGGCGAGGCGGCACACAAAGGCGAGGCGGCACACAAAGGCGAGGCGGCACACAAAGGCGAGGCGGCACACAAAGGCGAGGCGGCACACAAAGGCGAGGCGGCACACAAAGGCGAGGCGGCACACAAAGGCGAGGCGGCACACAAAGGCGAGGCGGCACACAAAGGCGAGGCGGCACACAAAGGCGAGGCGGCACACAAAGGCGAGGCGGCACACAAAGGCGAGGCGGCACACAAAGGCGAGGCGGCACACAAAGGCGAGGCGGCACACAAAGGCGAGGCGGCACACAAAGGCGAGGCGGCACACAAAGGCGAGGCGGCACACAAAGGCGAGGCGGCACACAAAGGCGAGGCCGGCACACAAAGGCGAGGCGGCACACAAAGGCGAGGCGGCACACAAAGGCGAGGCGGCACACAAAGGCGAGGCGGCACACAAAGGCGAGGCGGCACACAAAGGCGAGGCGGCACACAAAGGCGAGGCGGCACACAAAGGCGAGGCGGCACACAAAGGCGAGGCGGCACACAAAGGCGAGGCGGCACACAAAGGCGAGGCGGCACACAAAGGCGAGGCGGCACACAAAGGCGAGGCGGCACACAAAGGCGAGGCGGCACACAAAGGCGAGGCGGCACACAAAGGCGAGGCGGCACACAAAGGCGAGGCGGCACACAAAGGCGAGGCGGCACACAAAGGCGAGGCGGCACACAAAGGCGAGGCGGCACACAAAGGCGAGGCGGCACACAAAGGCGAGGCGGCACACAAAGGCGAGGCGGCACACAAAGGCGAGGCGGCACACAAAGGCGAGGCGGCACACAAAGGCGAGGCGGCACACAAAGGCGAGGCGGCACACAAAGGCGAGGCGGCACACAAAGGCGAGGCGGCACACAAAGGCGAGGCGGCACACAAAGGCGAGGCGGCACACAAAGGCGAGGCGGCACACAAAGGCGAGGCGGCACACAAAGGCGAGGCGGCACACAAAGGCGAGGCGGCACACAAAGGCGAGGCGGCACACAAAGGCGAGGCGGCACACAAAGGCGAGGCGGCACACAAAGGCGAGGCGGCACACAAAGGCGAGGCGGCACACAAAGGCGAGGCGGCACACAAAGGCGAGGCGGCACACAAAGGCGAGGCGGCACACAAAGGCGAGGCGGCACACAAAGGCGAGGCGGCACACAAAGGCGAGGCGGCACACAAAGGCGAGGCGGCACACAAAGGCGAGGCGGCACACAAAGGCGAGGCGGCACACAAAGGCGAGGCGGCACACAAAGGCGAGGCGGCACACAAAGGCGAGGCGGCACACAAAGGCGAGGCGGCACACAAAGGCGAGGCGGCACACAAAGGCGAGGCCAGCGAGGCGGCACACAAAGGCGAGGCGGCACACAAAGGCGAGGCGGCACACAAAGGCGAGGCGGCACACAAAGGCGAGGCGGCACACAAAGGCGAGGCGGCACACAAAGGCGAGGCGGCACACCAAAGGCGAGGCGGCACACAAAGGCGAGGCGGCACACAAAGGCGAGGCGGCACACAAAGGCGAGGCGGCACACAAAGGCGAGGCGGCACCACAAAGGCGAGGCGGCACACAAAGGCGAGGCGGCACACAAAGGCGAGGCGGCACACAAAGGCCGAGGCCGGCACACAAAGGCGAGGCGGCACACAAAGGCGAGGCGGCACACAAAGGCGAGGCGGCACACAAAGGCGAGGCGGCACACAAAGGCGAGGCGGCACACAAAGGCGAGGCGGCACACAAAGGCGAGGCGGCACACAAAGGCGAGGCGGGCACACAAAGGCGAGGCGGCACACAAAGGCGAGGCGGCACACAAAGGCGAGGCGGCACACAAAGGCGAGGCGGCACACAAAGGCGAGGCGGCACACAAAGGCGAGGCGGCACACAAAGGCGAGGCGGCACACAAAGGCGAGGCGGCACACAAAGGCGAGGCGGCACACAAAGGCGAGGCGGCACACAAAGGCGAGGCGGCACACAAAGGCGAGGCGGCACACAAAGGCGAGGCGGCACACAAAGGCGAGGCGGCACACAAAGGCGAGGCGGCACACAAAGGCGAGGCGGCACACAAAGGCGAGGCGGCACACAAAGGCGAGGCGGCACACAAAGGCGAGGCGGCACACAAAGGCGAGGCGGCACACAAAGGCGAGGCGGCACACAAAGGCGAGGCGGCACACAAAGGCGAAGGCGGCACACAAAGGCGAGCGGCCACAAAGGCGAGGCGGCACACAAGGCGAGGCGGCACACAAAGGCGAGGCGGCACACAAAGGCGAGGCGGCACACAAAGGCGAGGCGGCACACAAAGGCGAGGCGGCACACAAAGGCGAGGCGGCACACAAAGGCGAGGCGGCACACAAAGGCGAGGCGGCACACAAAGGCGAGGCGGCACACAAAGGCGAGGCGGCACACAAAGGCGAGGCGGCACACAAAGGCGAGGCGGCACACAAAGGCGAGGCGGCACACAAAGGCGAGGCGGCACACAAAGGCGAGGCGGCACACAAAGGCGAGGCGGCACACAAAGGCGAGGCGGCACACAAAGGCGAGGCGGCACACAAAGGCGAGGCGGCACACAAAGGCGAGGCGGCACACAAAGGCGAGGCGGCACACAAAGGCGAGGCGGCACACAAAGGCGAGGCGGCACACAAAGGCGAGGCGGCACACAAAGGCGAGGCGGCACACAAAGGCGAGGCGGCACACAAAGGCGAGGCGGCACACAAAGGCGAGGCGGCACACAAAGGCGAGGCGGGCACACAAAGGCGAGGCGGCACACAAAGGCGAGGCGGCACACAAAGGCGAGGCGGCACACAAAGGCGAGGCGGCACACAAAGGCGAGGCGGCACACAAAGGCGAGGCGGCACACAAAGGCGAGGCGGCACACAAAGGCGAGGCGGCACACAAAGGCGAGGCGGCACACAAAGGCGAGGCGGCACACAAGGCGAGGCGGCACACAAAGGCGAGGCGGCACACAAAGGCGAGGCGGCACACAAAGGCGAGGCGGCACACAAAGGCGAGGCGGCACACAAAGGCGAGGCGGCACACAAAGGCGAGGCGGCACACAAAGGCGAGGCGGCACACAAAGGCGAGGCGGCACACAAAGGCGAGGCGGCACACAAAGGCGAGGCGGCACACAAAGGCGAGGCGGCACACAAAGGCGAGGCGGCACACAAAGGCGAGGCGGCACACAAAGGCGAGGCGGCACACAAAGGCGAGGGCGGCACACAAAGGCGAGGCGGCACACAAAGGCGAGGCGGCACACAAAGGCGAGGCGGCACACAAAGGCGAGGCGGCACACAAAGGCGAGGCGGCACACAAAGGCGAGGCGGCACACAAAGGCGAGGCGGCACACAAAGGCGAGGCGGCACACAAAGGCGAGGCGGCACACAAAGGCGAGGCGGCACACAAAGGCGAGGCGGCACACAAAGGCGAGGCGGCACACAAAGGCGAGGCGGCACACAAAGGCGAGGCGGCACACAAAGGCGAGGCGGCACACAAAGGCGAGGCGGCACACAAAGGCGAGGCGGCACACAAAGGCGAGGCGGCACACAAAGGCGAGGCGGCACACAAAGGCGAGGCGGCACACAAAGGCGAGGCGGCACACAAAGGCGAGGCGGCACACAAAGGCGAGGCGGCACACAAAGGCGAGGCGGCACACAAAGGCGAGGCGGCACACAAAGGCGAGGCGGCACACAAAGGCGAGGCGGCACACAAAGGCGAGGCGGCACACAAAGGCGAGGCGGCACACAAAGGCGAGGCGGCACACAAAGGCGAGGCGGCACACAAAGGCGAGGCGGCACACAAAGGCGAGGCGGCACACAAAGGCGAGGCGGCACACAAAGGCGAGGCGGCACACAAAGGCGAGGCGGCACACAAAGGCGAGGCGGCACACAAAGGCGAGGCGGCACACAAAGGCGAGGCGGCACACAAAGGCGAGGCGGCACACAAAGGCGAGGCGGCACACAAAGGCGAGGCGGCACACAAAGGCGAGGCGGCACACAAAGGCGAGGCGGCACACAAAGGCGAGGCGGCACACAAAGGCGAGGCGGCACACAAAGGCGAGGCGGCACACAAAGGCGAGGCGGCACACAAAGGCGAGGCGGCACACAAAGGCGAGGCGGCACACAAAGGCGAGGCGGCACACAAAGGCGAGGCGGCACACAAAGGCGAGGCGGCACACAAAGGCGAGGCGGCACACAAAGGCGAGGCGGCACACAAAGGCGAGGCGGCACACAAAGGCGAGGCGGCACACAAAGGCGAGGCGGCACACAAAGGCGAGGCGGCACACAAGGCGAGGCGGCACACAAAGGCGAGGCGGCACACAAAGGCGAGGCGGCACACAAAGGCGAGGCGGCACACAAAGGCGAGGCGGCACACAAAGGCGAGGCGGCACACAAAGGCGAGGCGGCACACAAAGGCGAGGCGGCACACAAAGGCGAGGCGGCACACAAAGGCGAGGCGGCACACAAAGGCGAGGCGGCACACAAAGGCGAGGCGGCACACAAAGGCGAGGCGGCACACAAAGGCGAGGCGGCACACAAAGGCGAGGCGGCACACAAAGGCGAGGCGGCACACAAAGGCGAGGCGGCACACAAAGGCGAGGCGGCACACAAAGGCGAGGCGGCACACAAAGGCGAGGCGGCACACAAAGGCGAGGCGGCACACAAAGGCGAGGCGGCACACAAAGGCGAGGCGGCACACAAAGGCGAGGCGGCACACAAAGGCGAGGCGGCACACAAAGGCGAGGCGGCACACAAAGGCGAGGCGGCACACAAAGGCGAGGCGGCACACAAAGGCGAGGCGGCACACAAAGGCGAGGCGGCACACAAAGGCGAGGCGGCACACAAAGGCGAGGCGGCACACAAAGGCGAGGCGGCACACAAAGGCGAGGCGGCACACAAAGGCGAGGCGGCACACAAAGGCGAGGCGGCACACAAAGGCGAGGCGGCACACAAAGGCGAGGCGGCACACAAAGGCGAGGCGGCACACAAAGGCGAGGCGGCACACAAAGGCGAGGCGGCACACAAAGGCGAGGCGGCACACAAAGGCGAGGCGGCACACAAAGGCGAGGCGGCACACAAAGGCGAGGCGGCACACAAAGGCGAGGCGGCACACAAAGGCGAGGCGGCACACAAAGGCGAGGCGGCACACAAAGGCGAGGCGGCACACAAAGGCGAGGCGGCACACAAAGGCGAGGCGGCACACAAAGGCGAGGCGGCACACAAAGGCGAGGCGGCACACAAAGGCGAGGCGGCACACAAAGGCGAGGCGGCACACAAAGGCGAGGCGGCACACAAAGGCGAGGCGGCACACAAAGGCGAGGCGGCACACAAAGGCGAGGCGGCACACAAAGGCGAGGCGGCACACAAAGGCGAGGCGGCACACAAAGGCGAGGCGGCACACAAAGGCGAGGCGGCACACAAAGGCGAGGCGGCACACAAAGGCGAGGCGGCACACAAAGGCGAGGCGGCACACAAAGGCGAGGCGGCACACAAAGGCGAGGCGGCACACAAAGGCGAGGCGGCACACAAAGGCGAGGCGGCACACAAAGGCGAGGCGGCACACAAAGGCGAGGCGGCACACAAAGGCGAGGCGGCACACAAAGGCGAGGCGGCACACAAAGGCGAGGCGGCACACAAAGGCGAGGCGGCACACAAAGGCGAGGCGGCACACAAAGGCGAGGCGGCACACAAAGGCGAGGCGGCACACAAAGGCGAGGCGGCACACAAAGGCGAGGCGGCACACAAAGGCGAGGCGGCACACAAAGGCGAGGCGGCACACAAAGGCGAGGCGGCACACAAAGGCGAGGCGGCACACAAAGGCGAGGCGGCACACAAAGGCGAGGCGGCACACAAAGGCGAGGCGGCACACAAAGGCGAGGCGGCACACAAGGCGAGGCGGCACACAAAGGCGAGGCGGCACACAAAGGCGAGGCGGCACACAAAGGCGAGGCGGCACACAAAGGCGAGGCGGCACACAAAGGCGAGGCGGCACACAAAGGCGAGGCGGCACACAAAGGCGAGGCGGCACACAAAGGCGAGGCGGCACACAAAGGCGAGGCGGCACACAAAGGCGAGGCGGCACACAAAGGCGAGGCGGCACACAAAGGCGAGGCGGCACACAAAGGCGAGGCGGCACACAAAGGCGAGGCGGCACACAAAGGCGAGGCGGCACACAAAGGCGAGGCGGCACACAAAGGCGAGGCGGCACACAAAGGCGAGGCGGCACACAAAGGCGAGGCGGCACACAAAGGCGAGGCGGCACACAAAGGCGAGGCGGCACACAAAGGCGAGGCGGCACACAAAGGCGAGGCGGCACACAAAGGCGAGGCGGCACACAAAGGCGAGGCGGCACACAAAGGCGAGGCGGCACACAAAGGCGAGGCGGCACACAAAGGCGAGGCGGCACACAAAGGCGAGGCGGCACACAAAGGCGAGGCGGCACACAAAGGCGAGGCGGCACACAAAGGCGAGGCGGCACACAAAGGCGAGGCGGCACACAAAGGCGAGGCGGCACACAAAGGCGAGGCGGCACACAAAGGCGAGGCGGCACACAAAGGCGAGGCGGCACACAAAGGCGAGGCGGCACACAAAGGCGAGGCGGCACACAAAGGCGAGGCGGCACACAAAGGCGAGGCGGCACACAAAGGCGAGGCGGCACACAAAGGCGAGGCGGCACACAAAGGCGAGGCGGCACACAAAGGCGAGGCGGCACACAAAGGCGAGGCGGCACACAAAGGCGAGGCGGCACACAAAGGCGAGGCGGCACACAAAGGCGAGGCGGCACACAAAGGCGAGGCGGCACACAAAGGCGAGGCGGCACACAAAGGCGAGGCGGCACACAAAGGCGAGGCGGCACACAAAGGCGAGGCGGCACACAAAGGCGAGGCGGCACACAAAGGCGAGGCGGCACACAAAGGCGAGGCGGCACACAAAGGCGAGGCGGCACACAAAGGCGAGGCGGCACACAAAGGCGAGGCGGCACACAAAGGCGAGGCGGCACACAAAGGCGAGGCGGCACACAAAGGCGAGGCGGCACACAAAGGCGAGGCGGCACACAAAGGCGAGGCGGCACACAAAGGCGAGGCGGCACACAAAGGCGAGGCGGCACACAAAGGCGAGGCGGCACACAAAGGCGAGGCGGCACACAAAGGCGAGGCGGCACACAAAGGCGAGGCGGCACACAAAGGCGAGGCGGCACACAAAGGCGAGGCGGCACACAAAGGCGAGGCGGCACACAAAGGCGAGGCGGCACACAAAGGCGAGGCGGCACACAAAGGCGAGGCGGCACACAAAGGCGAGGCGGCACACAAAGGCGAGGCGGCACACAAAGGCGAGGCGGCACACAAAGGCGAGGCGGCACACAAAGGCGAGGCGGCACACAAAGGCGAGGCGGCACACAAAGGCGAGGCGGCACACAAAGGCGAGGCGGCACACAAAGGCGAGGCGGCACACAAAGGCGAGGCGGCACACAAAGGCGAGGCGGCACACAAAGGCGAGGCGGGCACACAAAGGCGAGGCGGCACACAAAGGCGAGGCGGCACACAAAGGCGAGGCGGCACACAAAGGCGAGGCGGCACACAAAGGCGAGGCGGCACACAAAGGCGAGGCGGCACACAAAGGCGAGGCGGCACACAAAGGCGAGGCGGCACACAAAGGCGAGGCGGCACACAAAGGCGAGGCGGCACACAAAGGCGAGGCGGCACACAAAGGCGAGGCGGCACACAAAGGCGAGGCGGCACACAAAGGCGAGGCGGCACACAAAGGCGAGGCGGCACACAAAGGCGAGGCGGCACACAAAGGCGAGGCGGCACACAAAGGCGAGGCGGCACACAAAGGCGAGGCGGCACACAAAGGCGAGGCGGCACACAAAGGCGAGGCGGCACACAAAGGCGAGGCGGCACACAAAGGCGAGGCGGCACACAAAGGCGAGGCGGCACACAAAGGCGAGGCGGCACACAAAGGCGAGGCGGCACACAAAGGCGAGGCGGCACACAAAGGCGAGGCGGCACACAAAGGCGAGGCGGCACACAAAGGCGAGGCGGCACACAAAGGCGAGGCGGCACACAAAGGCGAGGCGGCACACAAAGGCGAGGCGGCACACAAAGGCGAGGCGGCACACAAAGGCGAGGCGGCACACAAAGGCGAGGCGGCACACAAAGGCGAGGCGGCACACAAAGGCGAGGCGGCACACAAAGGCGAGGCGGCACACAAAGGCGAGGCGGCACACAAAGGCGAGGCGGCACACAAAGGCGAGGCGGCACACAAAGGCGAGGCGGCACACAAAGGCGAGGCGGCACACAAAGGCGAGGCGGCACACAAAGGCGAGGCGGCACACAAAGGCGAGGCGGCACACAAAGGCGAGGCGGCACACAAAGGCGAGGCGGCACACAAAGGCGAGGCGGCACACAAAGGCGAGGCGGCACACAAAGGCGAGGCGGCACACAAAGGCGAGGCGGCACACAAAGGCGAGGCGGCACACAAAGGCGAGGCGGCACACAAAGGCGAGGCGGCACACAAAGGCGAGGCGGCACACAAAGGCGAAGGGCGGCACACAAAGGCGAGGCGGCACACAAAGGCGAGGCGGCACACAAAGGCGAGGCGGCACACAAAGGCGAGGCGGCACACAAAGGCGAGGCGGCACACAAAGGCGAGGCGGCACACAAAGGCGAGGCGGCACACAAAGGCGAGGCGGCACACAAAGGCGAGGCGGCACACAAAGGCGAGGCGGCACACAAAGGCGAGGCGGCACACAAAGGCGAGGCGGCACACAAAGGCGAGGCGGCACACAAAGGCGAGGCGGCACACAAAGGCGAGGCGGCACACAAAGGCGAGGCGGCACACAAAGGCGAGGCGGCACACAAAGGCGAGGCGGCACACAAAGGCGAGGCGGCACACAAAGGCGAGGCGGCACACAAAGGCGAGGCGGCACACAAAGGCGAGGCGGCACACAAAGGCGAGGCGGCACACAAAGGCGAGGCGGCACACAAAGGCGAGGCGGCACACAAAGGCGAGGCGGCACACAAAGGCGAGGCGGCACACAAAGGCGAGGCGGCACACAAAGGCGAGGCGGCACACAAAGGCGAGGCGGCACACAAAGGCGAGGCGGCACACAAAGGCGAGGCGGCACACAAAGGCGAGGCGGCACACAAAGGCGAGGCGGCACACAAAGGCGAGGCGGCACACAAAGGCGAGGCGGCACACAAAGGCGAGGCGGCACACAAGGCGAGGCGGCACACAAAGGCGAGGCGGCACACAAAGGCGAGGCGGCACACAAAGGCGAGGCGGCACACAAAGGCGAGGCGGCACACAAAGGCGAGGCGGCACACAAAGGCGAGGCGGCACACAAAGGCGAGGCGGCACACAAAGGCGAGGCGGCACACAAAGGCGAGGCGGCACACAAAGGCGAGGCGGCACACAAAGGCGAGGCGGCACACAAAGGCGAGGCGGCACACAAAGGCGAGGCGGCACACAAAGGCGAGGCGGCACACAAAGGCGAGGCGGCACACAAAGGCGAGGCGGCACACAAAGGCGAGGCGGCACACAAAGCGAGGCGGCACACAAAGGCGAGGCGGCACACAAAGGCGAGGCGGCACACAAAGGCGAGGCGGCACACAAAGGCGAGGCGGCACACAAAGGCGAGGCGGCACACAAAGGCGAGGCGGCACACAAAGGCGAGGCGGCACACAAAGGCGAGGCGGCACACAAAGGCGAGGCGGCACACAAAGGCGAGGCGGCACACAAAGGCGAGCGGCACACAAAGGCGAGGCGGCACACAAAGGCGAGGCGGCACACAAAGGCGAGGCGGCACACAAAGGCGAGGCGGCACACAAAGGCGAGGCGGCACACAAAGGCGAGGCGGCACACAAAGGCGAGGCGGCACACAAAGGCGAGGCGGCACACAAAGGCGAGGCGGCACACAAAGGCGAGGCGGCACACAAAGGCGAGGCGGCACACAAAGGCGAGGCGGCACACAAAGGCGAGGCGGCACACAAAGGCGAGGCGGCACACAAAGGCGAGGCGGCACACAAAGGCGAGGCGGCACACAAAGGCGAGGCGGCACACAAAGGCGAGGCGGCACACAAAGGCGAGGCGGCACACAAAGGCGAGGCGGCACACAAAGGCGAGGCGGCACACAAAGGCGAGGCGGCACACAAAGGCGAGGCGGCACACAAAGGCGAGGCGGCACACAAAGGCGAGGCGGCACACAAAGGCGAGGCGGCACACAAAGGCGAGGCGGCACACAAAGGCGAGGCGGCACACAAAGGCGAGGCGGCACACAAAGGCGAGGCGGCACACAAAGGCGAGGCGGCACACAAAGGCGAGGCGGCACACAAAGGCGAGGCGGCACACAAAGGCGAGGCGGCACACAAAGGCGAGGCGGCACACAAAGGCGAGGCGGCACACAAAGGCGAGGCGGCACACAAAGGCGAGGCGGCACACAAAGGCGAGGCGGCACACAAAGGCGAGGCGGCACACAAAGGCGAGGCGGCACACAAAGGCGAGGCGGCACACAAAGGCGAGGCGGCACACAAAGGCGAGGCGGCACACAAAGGCGAGGCGGCACACAAAGGCGAGGCGGCACACAAAGGCGAGGCGGCACACAAAGGCGAGGCGGCACACAAAGGCGAGGCGGCACACAAAGGCGAGGCGGCACACAAAGGCGAGGCGGCACACAAAGGCGAGGCGGCACACAAAGGCGAGGCGGCACACAAAGGCGAGGCGGCACACAAAGGCGAGGCGGCACACAAAGGCGAGGCGGCACACAAAGGCGAGGCGGCACACAAAGGCGAGGCGGCACACAAAGGCGAGGCGGCACACAAAGGCGAGGCGGCACACAAAGGCGAGGCGGCACACAAAGGCGAGGCGGCACACAAAGGCGAGGCGGCACACAAAGGCGAGGCGGCACACAAAGGCGAGGCGGCACACAAAGGCGAGGCGGCACACAAAGGCGAGGCGGCACACAAAGGCGAGGCGGCACACAAAGGCGAGGCGGCACACAAAGGCGAGGCGGCACACAAAGGCGAGGCGGCACACAAAGGCGAGGCGGCACACAAAGGCGAGGCGGCACACAAAGGCGAGGCGGCACACAAAGGCGAGGCGGCACACAAAGGCGAGGCGGCACACAAAGGCGAGGCGGCACACAAAGGCGAGGCGGCACACAAAGGCGAGGCGGCACACAAAGGCGAGGCGGCACACAAAGGCGAGGCGGCACACAAAGGCGAGGCGGCACACAAAGGCGAGGCGGCACACAAAGGCGAGGCGGCACACAAAGGCGAGGCGGCACACAAAGGCGAGGCGGCACACAAAGGCGAGGCGGCACACAAAGGCGAGGCGGCACACAAAGGCGAGGCGGCACACAAAGGCGAGGCGGCACACAAAGGCGAGGCGGCACACAAAGGCGAGGCGGCACACAAAGGCGAGGCGGCACACAAAGGCGAGGCGGCACACAAAGGCGAGGCGGCACACAAAGGCGAGGCGGCACACAAAGGCGAGGCGGCACACAAAGGCGAGGCGGCACACAAAGGCGAGGCGGCACACAAAGGCGAGGCGGCACACAAAGGCGAGGCGGCACACAAAGGCGAGGCCAGGCGAGGCGGCACACAAAGGCGAGGCGGCACACAAAGGCGAGGCGGCACACAAAGGCGAGGCGGCACACAAAGGCGAGGCGGCACACAAAGGCGAGGCGGCACACAAAGGCGAGGCGGCACACAAAGGCGAGGCGGCACACAAAGGCGAGGCGGCACACAAAGGCGAGGCGGCACACAAAGGCGAGGCGGCACACAAAGGCGAGGCGGCACACAAAGGCGAGGCGGCACACAAAGGCGAGGCGGCACACAAAGGCGAGGCGGCACACAAAGGCGAGGCGGCACACAAAGGCGAGGCCGGCACACAAAGGCGAGGCGGCACACAAAGGCGAGGCGGCACACAAAGGCGAGGCGGCACACAAAGGCGAGGCGGCACACAAAGGCGAGGCGGCACACAAAGGCGAGGCGGCACACAAAGGCGAGGCGGCACACAAAGGCGAGGCGGCACACAAAGGCGAGGCGGCACACAAAGGCGAGGCGGCACACAAAGGCGAGGCGGCACACAAAGGCGAGGCGGCACACAAAGGCGAGGCGGCACACAAAGGCGAGGCGGCACACAAAGGCGAGGCGGCACACAAAGGCGAGGCGGCACACAAAGGCGAGGCGGCACACAAAGGCGAGGCGGCACACAAAGGCGAGGCGGCACACAAAGGCGAGGCGGCACACAAAGGCGAGGCGGCACACAAAGGCGAGGCGGCACACAAAGGCGAGGCGGCACACAAAGGCGAGGCGGCACACAAAGGCGAGGCGGCACACAAAGGCGAGGCGGCACACAAAGGCGAGGCGGCACACAAAGGCGAGGCGGCACACAAAGGCGAGGCGGCACACCAAAGGCGAGGCGGCACACAAAGGCGAGGCGGCACACAAAGGCGAGGCGGCACACAAAGGCGAGGCGGCACACAAAGGCGAGGCGGCACACAAAGGCGAGGCGGCACACAAAGGCGAGGCGGCACACAAAGGCGAGGCGGCACACAAAGGCGAGGCGGCACCACAAAGGCGAGGCGGCACACAAAGGCGAGGCGGCACACAAAGGCGAGGCGGCACACAAAGGCGAGGCGGCACACAAAGGCGAGGCGGCACACAAAGGCGAGGCGGCACACAAAGGCGAGGCGGCACACAAAGGCGAGGCGGCACACAAAGGCGAGGCGGCACACAAAGGCGAGGCGGCACACAAAGGCGAGGCGGCACACAAAGGCGAGGCGGCACACAAAGGCGAGGCGGCACACAAAGGCGAGGCGGCACACAAAGGCGAGGCGGCACACAAAGGCGAGGCGGCACACAAAGGCGAGGCGGCACACAAAGGCGAGGCGGCACACAAAGGCGAGGCGGCACACAAAGGCGAGGCGGCACACAAAGGCGAGGCGGCACACAAAGGCGAGGCGGCACACAAAGGCGAGGCGGCACACAAAGGCGAGGCGGCACACAAAGGCGAGGCGGCACACAAAGGCGAGGCGGCACACAAAGGCGAGGCGGCACACAAAGGCGAGGCGGCACACAAAGGCGAGGCGGCACACAAAGGCGAGGCGGCACACAAAGGCGAGGCGGCACACAAAGGCGAGGCGGCACACAAAGGCGAGGCGGCACACAAAGGCGAGGCGGCACACAAAGGCGAGGCGGCACACAAAGGCGAGGCGGCACACAAAGGCGAGGCGGCACACAAAGGCGAGGCGGCACACAAAGGCGAGGCGGCACACAAAGGCGAGGCGGCACACAAAGGCGAGGCGGCACACAAAGGCGAGGCGGCACACAAAGGCGAGGCGGCACACAAAGGCGAGGCGGCACACAAAGGCGAGGCGGCACACAAAGGCGAGGCGGCACACAAAGGCGAGGCGGCACACAAAGGCGAGGCGGCACACAAAGGCGAGGCGGCACACAAAGGCGAGGCGGCACACAAAGGCGAGGCGGCACACAAAGGCGAGGCGGCACACAAAGGCGAGGCGGCACACAAAGGCGAGGCGGCACACAAAGGCGAGGCGGCACACAAAGGCGAGGCGGCACACAAAGGCGAGGCGGCACACAAAGGCGAGGCGGCACACAAAGGCGAGGCGGCACACAAAGGCGAGGCGGCACACAAAGGCGAGGCGGCACACAAAGGCGAGGCGGCACACAAAGGCGAGGCGGCACACAAAGGCGAGGCGGCACACAAAGGCGAGGCGGCACACAAAGGCGAGGCGGCACACAAAGGCGAGGCGGCACACAAAGGCGAGGCGGCACACAAAGGCGAGGCGGCACACAAAGGCGAGGCGGCACACAAAGGCGAGGCGGCACACAAAGGCGAGGCGGCACACAAAGGCGAGGCGGCACACAAAGGCGAGGCGGCACACAAAGGCGAGGCGGCACACAAAGGCGAGGCGGCACACAAAGGCGAGGCGGCACACAAAGGCGAGGCGGCACACAAAGGCGAGGCGGCACACAAAGGCGAGGCGGCACACAAAGGCGAGGCGGCACACAAAGGCGAGGCGGCACACAAAGGCGAGGCGGCACACAAAGGCGAGGCGGCACACAAAGGCGAGGCGGCACACAAAGGCGAGGCGGCACACAAAGGCGAGGCGGCACACAAAGGCGAGGCGGCACACAAAGGCGAGGCGGCACACCAAAGGCGAGGCGGCACACAAAGGCGAGGCGGCACACAAAGGCGAGGCGGCACACAAAGGCGAGGCGGCACACAAAGGCGAGGCGGCACACAAAGGCGAGGCGGCACACAAAGGCGAGGCGGCACACAAAGGCGAGGCGGCACACAAAGGCGAGGCGGCACACAAAGGCGAGGCGGCACACAAAGGCGAGGCGGCACACAAAGGCGAGGCGGCACACAAAGGCGAGGCGGCACACAAAGGCGAGGCGGCACACAAAGGCGAGGCGGCACACAAAGGCGAGGCGGCACACAAAGGCGAGGCGGCACACAAAGGCGAGGCGGCACACAAAGGCGAGGCGGCACACAAAGGCGAGGCGGCACACAAAGGAGAGGCGGCACACAAAGGCGAGGCGGCACACAAAGGCGAGGCGGCACACAAAGGCGAGGCGGCACACAAAGGCGAGGCGGCACACAAAGGAGAGGCGGCACAAAACTGTACTAGAGCGGGTGGTCATTTCATTCAAAGGGGTGATATCCAAACTGTGTGTCACCACATTAGGCACAACCACGATCCATCTGACCACATTAGGCACAACCATGATCCATCTGAATTCATCACACCCCACTGCGTCGTGCCATACTCGGCTTGTTAAGGATTTCCAAACAACAGTGTTTTCAGTCCCTATAACAGAAAGACTCTTAAACTGACGTTCATGCACCGCACTGGACCGCATTTCGCCACCCTCCAGCACACTTCACCTCCCTCAACTAATCTCACCAAACCATACCCCAAAAAATCACCACATTCAACCACTCCTCACCTGGTGAAAGTGCTCCAGTGGTCACAGACATGGCTCTGGATTTACCTTTCCTTGAAGGCGAATACGAAGGTGACCAGCAGGTTATCCAGGAAGAGAGATATCACATCGCCTCACCGCATTCAACCGCACCTCACCTGGTGGTGATGCTCCGGTGATCGCACTTAGTGTGTTATGGCCTGTTTAACAGAGCGGCTATTTCATCAGCAAGAAGGCCTGGCGTACTCCAGCCTCACACCGTATCTCTGGGAATTCTAGCCCTTGAAAGCAAGGAAGAAGGCGAGCAGAACACCGGTAAGGAAGAGAGGATTCACACCAGCTCACCACACCGCACCTCATTCACCCATCTTACCGCTCCTCACCGCACTCAACCACCGCAGTTCCCCTGGTGGCAATACTCCAGTGGTCGCAGACGTATCTCTGCGTCTTTTGGCCCGTTATAGCAACGAAGAAGGTGAGCAGCAGGTCAGCAAGGAAGACGAGGCCGATATAACCTCACCGCACTCAACCGCACCTCACCTGGTGGCAATGCTCCAGTGGTCTCAGACATATCTTCGGGCCTTTTGGTCCTTGAAGGCAACGAAGAAGGTGAGCAGCAGGTCGGCGAAGAAAAAGAGAATTCACATCACCACCTCACCGCACCGCACCTCACCGCACTCAACCGAACCTCACCTGGTGGCAATGCTCCAGTGGTCGCAGACGTAGCTCTGGGTCTTCCTGTCCTTGAAGGCAACAAAGAAGGTGAGAATCAGATCGCCGAGGAAAAAGATGCTCACGACGCCGTCCGCTACGGCGAGGCCGGGCGGCAGGACTGGCAGGAAGGAGAACTCGAGAGGCGTGATGAAGGCGGAGTAGAAGGAGAGGGCCAGGATGAGCTGCTGCCACAGCAGCAGGTAGCTGAGAGGAGGGAGGGGGGGGGAGAGAAAGAGAAGGCCAGAAGTAGAGAGGAGAAGTAGAGGCAGATCAGAGTTGAGCGAGAGCGAGAGTGAGCGTGAGCTGGTGCCACAGCAGCAGGTGACTGAGGGGGTGTGGGGGGGGAGAGAACGAGAGGGAGGAACGGATTGAGGGATTGAAACGGCTCAAGGTTGGAAGAACTCGAGAACCACACAGTCGGCCACCTTCCGCCATCCGACTCCTCCTTCCAGCTGCCAGGTCCAGCTGCCGCGATGTCAGCTCCAGCTGGAGCTGGCAGCTGGAAGGAGGAGTCGGATGGCGGAAGGTGGCCGACTGTGTGGTTCTCGAGTGCCTGGAAAGATGCGAGAGAGGGGTGAGATGGGGCGAGCTGTGAAGGTAGAGATGGGGCGAGCTGTGAAGGGTGAGATGCGGCACCCATCACCCCTCACTCACCCATCATCACCCCTCACTCACCCATCATCACCCCACACTCACCCATCATCACCCCTCCCCAGCAGCTCTGATGCCCGCATCTTCCGCAGGAGGGATGGAGGGATGTAAGGATGGAGAGACGGAGAGAGAAAGGGAGAAAGGCCACCATTCACACACATACCCAACACTGACAGCCACTCACCCATTATCACCCCTCACTCACCCATCATCACCCCTCACTCACCCATTATCACCCCTCACTCACCCATCATCACCCCACACTCACCCATCATCACCCCTCCCCAGCAGCTCTGACGCCCGCATCTTCCGCAGGAGGGATGGAGGGATGTAAGGATGGAGAGACGGAGAGAGAAAGGGAGAAAGGCCACCATTCACACACCCAGTACCGTCACCCACTCACCCATTATCGGGCGCCACCACGGCCCTGCCCAGCAGCTCAGACGCCCGCATCTCCCAGGAAGGCGAGATGGAGGGAAGGCGGGAAGGCGGGACGGACGGACGGGGTGGAGGGATAGAAACCACCATTCACACACCCAGTACCGTCACCCACTCACCCATTATCGGGTGCCACCACGGCCCTCCCCAGCAGCTCAGACGCCCGCATCTCCCGCAGAAAAAACGTGTCGGACCGGGCAAACACGGGCCTGCCCGCCGCTGCCGAGCCTACGGCGCTGGCTCGGGAGTCAGAGGGGGCGGGGCTGGGGGCGGACTGGGAGGCCATGCGGGAGATGGCGAAGGCGGAGTGCGTGGAGCCCCTTGAGGGGCGGCCCAGTAGTGTGTGGGAGACCCAGTTCAGAAACTGTGGGATTTGAAGAGGGGGGGAAGGTGGGGAAGAGGAGGGGGGTTTGTTGGTACACGCTGAGAGTTCATGCAAAGGCGAAGGCGGAATGTGTGGAGCCCCTTGAGGGCCGCCCCAGTAGTGTGTGGGAGACCCAGTTCAGAAACTGTAGGAGTGGGGAGGGGGGTGATGGGGAGGCGGATGGGCATGGGCGAGGCGAAGGCGGAGTGGGTGAGATCTCTTGAGGGACGGCCCAGCAGTGTGTGAGAGACCCAGTTCAGAAACCGGGGGGGGAGGGGAGGGGAGGGGGATGGGGAGGGGGATGGGGAGGGGGATGGGGAGGGGGATGGGGAGGGGGATGGGGAGGGGGATGGGGAAGGGGGTGGGGAGGGATGGGGAGGGGATGGGGAGGGGGATGGGGAAGGGGATGGGGAGGGGGATGGGGAAGGGGATGGGGAAGGGCGAAGGGAGTAGATGGGGCCGCTTGAGGGACGCCCCAGTTGCGTTTGGTCGGCCCAGTTGCATTTGGTCGCCCCAGTGGGAGAGGCGGTGCAGGGAGACAGGCTCTGTGTTGACTTGCGTGCATGCCATACTCGCACTGCTGCTCAGATTTGATCCTCTTGCTGTGCTGATGCTCCAAGCAGCCACTTCTGGGTTCACTTTGATAAGGAACAACACACACCTGCTGAAGCGGCCACAGGCGTTCACCTGCTGTAGCGGCGACAGGTCATGGTCACCGCTGAACCGCTGCTTGTGAGGCATCTCGTACATGTTCTGCTCCTTGTGTGTTTAGTATCGAATCAAGGCGCTCACCTGCTGTAGCGGGGACAAATCGTGGTCACCTCGGAACCGCTGCTTGTGTGGCACTTCGTACATATTGTTCTCCTCCGGATTCCCCGCTTCCGCTCTTTCCCCTTCCTCTTCCCCTTCCGCTTCCCCTCGTCGCGCTCTTTCCCCCCTCCAGTTCGTCCATCCTTGCGGCGCGGCCGCCTCTTCCCCCCATTCCCTGCGCGCGCGCGCCTCGTCCCACGCGTCGCGGCCCCCTCGCTCGCTCTCTGCTGCTGAGCTAATCGCGCTGACGTCAGACAGCGTCAGCCACGTGGGCATTTCATTGGCCTCGTGCTGACGTGTCGCATTATCTGAGCTGTTCAGACGGTCCAGATCGTCCCATCGGACGGCGGAGACGCGGCTCCTATTCGAAGCCGCGCTCGCGACGGGTTTCGCAGAGTCGCTGCCATGCGACGGAATCGTCGGCAGCGACGTCGCGTGTGACGTCGTCTGCCCTGATGGCCGCTGCTTGAGAGAAGTCTTCAGGGAAGGATGGAGAGGCGAGTCCTCGTCGTCTCCCATGACGGGTAAATCTAGGACGTCGCGCTACGCGCGTGGAGCCGAGAGCGAACAGCTGGAGATCTAGGCGAACAAAAACCGCATGTTTCCACAGCGTTACTCGGCGTTCCGCTGCTTTCCTGGGCTGTTGAGCTTACTTTTCTAATCCGCTAATCCCAAGGCTCGAACTCATGTGGCTTCCACTCCCAAGAGTCCCTGTCAACCCAGCTCAGTGAGCTTGCAGTTGAACGATTTTCGGAGAGGTTGGGTACGGTACGGGGTCAAGGATGTTTGGGTGCGGAGTCGCGGTGCGTGGAGTGCAAAAGATATCTTCGATACATAAGCACTCGTTAACAATGTTAAGTGTGCCAGAAACCTGCAATTCCAGTTTCACAAGTTCATAATATTACCCGTTTCTTCACCAGCTCTGTAACCATAATTCAGTGTTATAAATTCATGCTGGAAATAGGTGGTTGTACGTCTGAAAAATGCTTTTCGGAAGCACATGATCATTCACTGAGATGTGTATTAAGGAATTTGAATTTCTCGTTACACATTTCCATATTTACGAACATGTAGTGTTGATGATTGCGTCTTCGCAGCAATTCCTCTCCAGGGGTGTCCAGAGTGTTCGAATCGCGTGGTAAACGCGACTCGTTCTGACCCAAGCCTTTTGAGATTGCGAGTCGCGTGGGGAAACTTGGATGTGGGCTCGGGGGGAAAAACTGCCCAAGGTAGGGCTCTACACACGGACTGCCCTGCCCATTCGACTCTTCCCCTCCCATCCCATCACCTCTCCCCATGCTTATTTACTATGCTGAAACAGCCAGTAAGCTGTTTGGGCAGAGTAGTAGTAGTAGGAAGTGCTCTTAGGAGAATTTCAGGATGAAAGTAGTAAGATAGCTTTACAAGAGATCATATGATGGCTTACATTTCAGAGATACATCCTAATATACTAGGATACTAGCAAGGGCGCCTCGAGCAGGTCGCTCAGGTCGCCTATCATCTTCCTAGAGCTAAGGACAGCAAGGCATAGTCATTATCATTATGTACAAGACATACTAGCCTTGTTGTCATATCCTAGAACCATAGCCTAGGAATTCACTAAGGTAATGAGCAGAGATTATTTGTCTTGTTGTCGTCCATGGTGTCGTTGATAATGATGACCACGAGCTCTGTTGGAAGTAGCCATGGCTGTAGGAAAGTATGCTTGCTTGTGCTGTCAAATACTTTGCTGCGCTGTTGGAGTTCTCTGCCTCGTTGTGTCCAGCACTAGTAGTATGCTCTCTGGAGTTGTTCCCACGGTTGGAAACTCAGAATTACGAGCCGCACAATTCAATGTTGGATTCCAACATTGAATTCCCAAAATGTACTTAGGGTGTGTTCCGAATTCTGGTTCGGATCACAAGGAGCTGAGTTGGCAAAATCGAGGATGACGAGATCGTCTTCGTCTTGTTACATATGCACAATTCTCCTAGTCGTGCTTCCTACTCCTCATCCCAGGCCCTGGCATACATTCCTTTGTCTGCACCAGCCCCACATCGCGCTGAAGAGTTCTTTACGCAGAAGCCATGGACGCGACGACCGCACCGCCTGATGCCCGCGAGACAGAAGAGCCGCGAGATCTGGAACCAATGGAAGGCGAGTTCCAGCCGGGCGAGGATATCATCAACGGTCTGCCCGACGACGTGCTCTCCGCAATCCTCGAGCGCGCCTTTTCCAGCAAGGCGATGCATCATGCGCTCGTGTGCCGCTGGTGGCTGCGCCTGGCGCAACACTTGCAGCAGGCCGTCCACGTCAGCGCCGAGCGCAACCTCCACGCGGGCGAGCTACTGCGCGGCTTGGCGAGTTTCCCCAACGTGACCTCGCTCACGCTAGCCTACAGGAGTGTCGATTTTCTCAACGACGAGTTCCTGACCGCGATGCCCTCTGCCTGCCCGCAGCTCTCCTGCCTGTGCCTGGACGAGCCGCGGTACACCGGGGTGCCGCACTTCCGCATCACGCCCCAGTGCCTCGGCCGCTTCCTCCTCGGCGCTTCGCGCCTCGAGGAGCTCACTCTTGACCACAGCCTCGGCAACATGACGAAGCTTCCCTCCTCGCTCGCATCGCTCTTGTCGCTTCGCGTACTCAACCTCAGCATGCCGCGCCTTACAGTTCTTCCCAAGGAGTTCGGAGCGCTTCCCGCGCTGGAGGAGCTCCGCGTCAGCTGCCCCGAGCTGCGGAGCCTCCCCGCGTCCGTCACGCAGCTCACGCGGTTGTCCCGCCTCTGTCTAACAGACTGCCGCGTGATGCACCAGCTACCCTCGCAGCTGTTGAAGGTGGTTAGCTAACCACGACCTAGCACAACCTGGAGCGACCTACATCGACCTAAGAAAGACCTACCTTGACGAGATGAGACTAAGGGAAGGCGAGGACCTAAGAAGAAGATAAGCTACTTATGTTGGGGTGGTGGAAGAAGGAATACGGCAGCGGCGGAACCTATGGTGAGAAACGAAGTGAAGAAGAGATTTCAAGTGAAGTGAAGAGAAGTCACGCCGGGTCAAAGGCGCATCCAAGGAAGTCTGAAATTCGAACTCGAGGCGCGTTCAGCGCATGGTTGGATTTGGAAATTGAGCCGAGTACAACTCAGCTTGAAATTAGGCGCGGCGCGAGGGCGAAATCAGAAATCCTTTTGCTTATAATTTGATTGTGACACGACTCTCCGAGGAGTGTGCAGTGCAGTCGTCATAGCATTACAAATCCCATTTGTACAGCACACTCAAATGAGCAATAACAATGAGTATTCAAATAGGGTATCATAAACTCTATGTAACTAAAAAAAAAAGGGGAATTGGGTGGGAGGGAAGCAAATTGGAGATATGAAAATGCAAATGAGACTAGGTGGCAGGTCTGAGAGACCTGCGGGAATGAAAAGGATTTTGTCTCCTTTACAGCCAACTCCTCTTCTAGTCGAATCACAATCTTCAAATTTTTAGAAGTTTAACTTTAAAAATTTTACATATTGTGACACGACTCTCCGAGGAGTGTGCAGTACAGTCGTCATAGGTAAACGAGACATCAAATAGGCGGAGGATGACGATGGCGTGCGAGAGTGGATGCGTAACGGTAGGTAGAGCTAGGTCTCGTCGGATCCTGAAGGGTACGCGATGCCGTCACCAACTCGCGGTCCAACTGGGTGACGTACAACTCCCGAGCCTTGTCGCTACGCCACCGGCCGAGGGCCTTGAAGAGGCGATCAGGCACGCCAACATCGACAGCCACGGTGGCGGCAGACTTGCGAAAGGAATGCGTGCCGAGCAGATTCGGGTTGAGGCCAACACGACAAAATGCCTCGCGACACCAGCCTCGGACCGTGGCGTAGGATGGGGATCGATCGGATGGCGAAGCCCGCGCAGCGGGCGGGAACACCCGAATAAGGGGGCCTAAGGTTTGCGCAGAGAAGCCAGCGAGGAAGAGAAATTGCCGTACGCGAGTGACAGGGCAGTGGCGGGCAGAAGAGGCGGCGACTGGGACCCAGGCGCCTGTGCCGGCCTGGTCCGTTTTTGAGTGGGGGATGAACAGCCACATGCAGTCGCGGTCGAACTCGATTTGGTGCCATTGAAGGGCAACGAGGTCGGAGAAGCGCAGGAAAGCTGCAAACATAAGAAGAGGGATGAGACCGCGCTGGAAGATGGCAGGATCCGTCGACGAGAAGTAGATATCGCAAATGTCATAAATCTTAGCAGGGGGTATAGGTTCCTTTGGCACGGAAGGTTTGCCGCAGTGTCGTTTCGCGTACTCCTTTACTTGTGAGGAGAGCGGTCCTCGAATAGGAGATGGGCAGCCGACCAACCAGTGGGCGCAAGAAATTACAGAGCAGGCAGATCGCACGGCGGAGACCGTGGCACCCCTGCGTACTGAGTGCAGTAAGAATAGCGCGGATGTTAGGTCCGTGGCAGGGAGAAACGACAACGAATGCTCTTGACAGAATGTGCGATACTGTCGCCAGTAGGGTTCGTATGTGCGGATCGTGGATTGGGCGCGCAAATCGACAGTAAGCGTTAAGAGGTCCCCCATCAAACGTCCAATATATGAACCTGCATGTTTACAAGGCTATGGATTAGTATATATCAAACGAAGAGCATACATATGCGAATGGGGGATACTGGCACCACTAAAGGCCAGCGTATCACTACCAACACGTAGACATGTTGGACCGTGAGCGAGATATATGCTCGCCCGTATATCATGCGCCCACGTAGTGCTGTCTGGGCAAAGTAGTGGCCACCAGAAGGCGCTAGGCCATTCCGGGATAACGAGAGTTATTGTAGTACGAGATCGACGCGCGTGGGCGAGGACGGCGGGGATCATGGACGGCGGTGGGAAGGCGTAGCAATTTTCACCGTTCCAACTAAGAGAGAACGCGTCTTGGGCGACCGCATGCGGATGATAGTCTAGGGAGCAAAACCGGCGTAATTGTGCGTTGGAGGACGAGGAAAATAGGTCGATTGAATGTGGGCCTCAGCGGCGCTCGAGTAAACGGAACCACGTCCGTGCGAGAGAGTAGTCGTCGTGTAGGTCAATCTTTGAAAGGGCGTCGGCTTCGGTATTGAGTTCGCGGGGGATCCATTGCGCCGTTAATCGAATCTTGTGATGCACACAAAGTGTGATAATGGCGCGGCAGATGAGAGTGAGGTTGGCTTGGTGAGAACCACCCTTTTTTAGAATATAGTAGGCCGCTTGACTGTCGCTTCGAAGTAGGACGTGCGAGCGTTGGATCTCGCAGCTAAAGGTCGACAGTGCTCGATGGGACTGATAGTGACTGGGGAAATCGGAAGGATTGCGAGCCGACACGGCCATCTGGCGTGGAGTAACAGCTTCCCCAAGCATGGTCGCTTGCATCGACGTACATGGCGATGTCGTACACATTTGGGTTGTGGAAGCAGGAACCATTGAAAACGTCGAACTGTGTCAGCCAGAATCGCAACTCGTCGATCGACTCCGACGTCAAACGGATGGAGTCTCCCCAGGATTGACACGCACTGATTTGAGAGATCAGGTTATGTGAGAATGCACGGGCTATGGTACCAAGCGCCATAGCCATGGAAGCTAGCATGCCTGTCACCCTAGCTGCGCGTCGAACCGGGATGCGACGCCCCTGTGTGCTGATCTGACAAATTTGCTCGAGCTCGTCGAACAACCGATCTCGACGGGTAACGTCGACGGAGAAGGATGTTGTACTAGTATCCAATATGAGGCCAAGGAATTTAAGCCGTTGCGACGGTTCGAGCTGTGATTTGTCCGTGTTGACGATAAAACCTGCGGACCCGAGGTCGTCTAGAATGATGGTGCGGGTCCGGAACGCTTCGGTTCGCGTAGCGCATATGAACAAAAGGTCGTCAACGTAAGGAATTAATCGGATCCCTCTACTGCGCCAACGCTTTGCCAACTGCTTAATTAGCTGTGTGAACACGAAGGGCGCTGTAGCAAGCCCGAAGGGTAGTGACAGAAACTGGTATCGTTGGCCTTGCAGGGAAAATCCGAGGAACCGCCAAAATGACGGGTGAATGTCCACGTGGTGATAACCCGACTTGAGGTCGATGGTGAACAACCAATCGCCTTTATGGACTAGGTCGGGGACCCTGTTGAGTCCTTCGTACCGGAATCGAGGGATGGAAAGGAATGAATTTACATGCCGTAGGTCCAGTATAAGTCGTTTCTTAGAAGGCTGAACAACCACGTTTAGTGGGCTAACACAGGTGACCGGCTCCTCGGCCGGGACGATGCGGGCCGCGCCTGAAGCAAGTAGGCCAGCCACTGCTTCGACCGCGAAAGCCGTGTGTTGCAACGCTCCCGAGTGGTTCGGGGCATGGTGCGGGGTAGGTTCGTGTGACCGCCACGGTAGGCGATACCCCGACACAATGACTGACAAGATGAAGCGACTCGTGCACCAGGAGTTCCACCATGTGGAACGTTCCCGCAAGCGTCCTCGCATGTGTCGCACATCACCTTGTGCCTTGATGTGTGGCATGAAGCCAAATTCTGGAGGGGGGTGGGTAAGATCACGCACGGGATTAGATTAGCATGTTATATGATTATCTAGTCATATTAAACGCAACGCGTTGTGGGGAGATACCATCCTATGACCATGGCAGACGTGTAGGGCGCACATGCCCACCCATGTGTCACCAAATTGTAGAATCCATCGTCTCTTTCAATCGGTCTCTCTCTCCTATTTCTTCTCTCTGTTTGTCTCTTTCCTTTTTCTCTTTTCTCTGATTGTGTCTCTCTCCCCCCCCTTTTTTGTTTTTTTTTTTTTTTGTTTTTCAAGAGCGAAGTTTAGGGGCGTAATGCATAATCACGCTCTCAGTTATGATAATCTTCTTATTTGTCTGTTTGTTTGTTGTTTATTGATTTTTTTTTTTTTTTTTGCATGATCTCTTTTAAAATAAACAACTCTTGACATTGATGTATATCGGGAATGTTTAGATCGACGGGTAAGTCCAAATAGTCTTTATAATAAAGAAAACAACCAAACACAAATCTTAAACAATCTTAGAAGGTTGGTTGGCCCCTTGGCCCCGCTGCGGACAATCGGCTATTCCGTGACCGGGCTCTCGGCAATAGAAGCAACGCCCATCGCCATCCCTACGCCAGGTCCAATGGCGTTCCCCTTGGCCTCGATTACGAGGTGCAGGGCTTGGACGGGAAGTGGATGTGGGCCCGCGTGGCCTTTTTTTGCTGGCCGCCACAATCTGGGTGGCGGCCTTAACGTTTTTATCTTCCACCACCTCGCCGTATTTAATCTTTAAAGCCATGTTGGCTACTTCAAAACCGCGCTGATCCGCGGTAAATAAGAAATGAATCTTTTCTTCAGCCTCGTCAATGATTTGCTGAAGGTAATCAGCGAGTTGCTCGCCACCGTGGGAAGGTAAAATCGAGAAGGCATGACGAGCGATAGCTTGAATGCGTTCAAAGCTAAAAAGTTGAGTACGAATGCCGTCGCTTTTGACGAGTGAGGAGCGTAATTGAGGACGTGCAGGAGGTATGGGGGCAAGACTAATGGTTGCTGGATTGGCCTTGAGACGAGTGGTATTACCTTCGTCGAGGTTCTCAACGTTGTCGTGGTCGTCGTCGTCGTCACCCTCGGGATTAAGAGGAGGAGGGGGAGCGCAGGGACGGGCTGCTGCTGCTGCGGCAGCTGGACGAACAGGATCAGCTGTTGCTGCGGCTTCACCGTTGTTGCCGCGCTGAAGCGCCGCGAGAAGGCCGATCACGTGGCCGATTGCGTCGTTATTATTTGCTGCCGCTCCGGTGTTGTTGTCAGAGGTCCACTGGTGATCCCCGATTGATCCTAGGGAAGGGTTACAGGCTAATTGTCCTGGGGGGTTATGGGCGCACTGACCCGCTACTTAACAAGCCCTTTTATCCCAATGGTCTAGTGGTTGGGATTCTGACATGGTATCAGAGCGAAGGTCTCGGGTTCGAATCCCAGTGTGTGCACTTCGGGCATCCCAGTGCGGGGGGGTGTCAGAGGTCCACTGGTGATCCCCGATTGATCCTAGGGAAGGGTTACAGGCTACTTGTCCTGGGGGGTTATGGGCGCACTGACCCGCTACTTAACAAGCCCTTTTATCCCAATGGTCTAGTGGTTGGGATTCTGACAGTTGTTTCCAGTGTAGCGCGCCGAATAATTCTCGGGTACACGGCGCCCTGTAGAAGCGCTGGATCGCGCCATAACGCGTTCGCCGCCAGTTTCAGTGAACATTCGCCTCAGATTCTGCTGGCTGGCGGGGTCAAGGCGAGCAATGATTTCAGCGATTTCGGCAATCCCAGCTGCCGGATTCTGCGGATCTCGCTGCTCGCCCTGATTCGCGCGCCGATTTGAAGAATCGGGGCGGTGATCCTCGCGTGCTGGCTCCCGAATCTGACGCTCGCCACGCGCAGGATCCCGCTCGCGGCTTGCACGTGCAGAATCGCGGTCGCGATCTGCACGTGCAGAATCTCGCTGATTGCGATCTGCACGTGCAGAATCGCGATGATTGCGACCTGCTTGTGCAGGACCGCGATCATTGCGGTCTTGTGCTTGGATTGCAGGACCCTGGCGCGCGGGGGCGTTTTCGCCTGGCTGAGGCGGGTCGTTGGTTGCACATGCCGCTCGCCCCTCGACATGAAATCCGGGGGGCCCACGCTCGTTACCAGGTCCGTCGGCGACGACATTAGGTGCAGAAGGAGGAGGCTGTCTCGCGCCATTCAACAGGTCCAGCGCGGTCAATGTTGCGTTTCCGCCATTTCGACGTGGCGATCTTGAGCGATCGCGGGAGGAAGATGCGCGATCCTCATCTCTTGGCGGGGAAGCACGCCTTCCGCTGCTGCGCGTAATCATTCGTGGAGCGGGGGGTCGGCCGGTTACTGCGGAAACAAAGCCAGACGCCATGGTTGAAAACCTGACGTTGATAACGTCGTTGATTAAAGTGCTCCTATGCCCAACTCTAGGCATAGGAGGGGTTTAGGGAGTGTGCTAGTGGGAAGCAAATTGGAGATCTGAAAATGCAAATGAGACTAGGTGGCAGGTCTGAGAGACCTGCGGGAATGAAAAGGAGTTTGTCTCCTTTACAGCCAACTCCTCTTCTAGTCGAATCACAATCTTCAAATTTTTAGAAGTTTAACTTTAAAAATTTTACATATTTGTGCTTTCTGTTTATGTATGTCTTCTTCAACGAAATCACTGGAACTCTGTCTTGATGTTTTTCAGCAAAGTCATTCACACAGTTGAGGCCATAGCTTCCCATGCAAGCTACTAAGACTCTAATTAGTCTTCATAGTCTAGACTAAAGGCTGCTAACATATAAGAGCAGCTCGGCGTGCGGAGCGCGCTGACGGCACTGGAAATACACGGGTGGTACCGCCTGGAGGGCATTCCGGAGAGCATCGGCGCGCTCAAGGACCTGTGCCGCCTGGACCTGCGCAACATCAGCTGCGCGCTGCCCGACGTGGGGGAGGAGTGGCGCAAGCTGGAGGAGTTGCGCATGGAGAACGTCAGCCAGGGATGGGGCCGCTTTCCGCCCATCTCCCTCGAGTCCCTCGCGCTCCTCACCATCCGCCACTGCCGCAGCCTCCGCGCGCTCCTTGACGACATCGGCGCGGCGCCAGCGCTCCGCGAGGTCAAGATCGCCGACACACCGATCGTCGAGCTGCCCGCGTCGATCGCGATGCTGACGTCACTGGAGCGGCTGGTGCTGGCGCCGAGCAAGTCGATGAGAGTGCTGCCGCCCACGCTGCTGGCGCTTCCGCGACTGGTGCACGTGGTGCTGAAGAACATCTCGGGCCTTGCTTCGCTGATGAGTGCCGGCGAGCGGGCAGAGGCGGATGGGCATCGCCAGCAAGTCGCGCGCCTCGCGCCGCTGCAGTCTTTCTCCCTCTAATACTGCTACTTCTTCACCCACTTTTCCCCCGCCCTCCCCGCGCTCGCGCAATCGTTGCGCGCGCTCACGCTCGTCGACCTCTCCGCACTCTACTCCTTCCCCACCGAAGTCTGCCGCCTCACCGCGCTCACCTCCCTCACGCTCCTCCTCCTGCGGCACGTCAACTGCCTCCCTCCCGCGCTCTCCGCGCTTTCCGGCGTCCGAGCTCGCCGCGCTTCCCGAATCCCTGGGCCAGCTGGCGGTGCTCGAGTCGCTGGAGCTGGACGACTGCCCCGCGTTGCGGAGCCTGCCCGCGTCGCTGGGCCAACAGGCGGCGCTCGGCGCTGCGGAGTCTGCTGCCGTGTCCGCCGCCATGGGCGGGCTCAGCGCCCTGACGCACCTCAGCGTCACCAGGTGCGGCGCGCTCACCGCGCTGCCGGACTCCATTGGCCAGCTGGGCCACTTAAAAACGTTGACTATAGCGAGCGCGTCAGTCGCGTCCCTCCCGTCGAACACTCTGAGCGGGCTGACCCGCCTGGAAGCGCTACGCATCTTCGACTGCCCCCTCCTCGCCGTGCTCCCCACGTCCCTCCGCGCCCTTCCCCACCTCCACACGATCTCCCTCACCGACTGCCCCGCCCTCCACGCCCTCCCCGACGCCATAGGCCAGCTGCCCGCCCTCAAGCGCCTCTCCCTCAAAGACTGCCCCGTGCTCGCCCACCTCCCCTCGTCCCTCCCGCTTCTCCCCGCACTCGAGTCGCTCGACATCACAAGCTGCGCGCTGCTCGCGCACCTCCCCGACGACTTCCGCCCACTGCCTCGCCTCGCGCGCCTCTCTGTCCGCAACTGCCGCGCCTTCTCCCACCTCCCCGCCTCGCTCTCCCGCCTGCCCGCCCTCAGCGTGCTCAAGCTCTCGTCCTGCTTGTCTCTCTCCGCGCTGCCCCCCGACCTCGCGGCCCTCCCTGCGCTGCACTCGCTGCTGCTGGACGAGTGCTCCGCGCTGGCGGAGCTGCCCGCAGGACTGACGCGCGCGCGGGGGCTGCGCCACTTGGACGTGCGCGGGTGCGGGGTGGTGGGAGGGGACGCGGAGGTGGGCGTGTGTGAGAGGCGCGTCCACGTGGAGCGGGGTCGACGCTAAGGGGGCGAGAGGGGCTCGTACGTGATGGGGACGATGGCCAGAGACTGACCAGTGCAGCGCGCGAGGAGGGGGGGCGAGGGGGGAGAGGGCGGGGAGGCAGAGGGAGGCGAGGCCGTGGAGGGAGGTGAAGGGGGGGCAGAAAGGGGAGGTGCGGCAAGAGGCGGGTTGGAGGGAGTAGTGGTAGCCTCGCGAAGGGATCAAGAGGGGGTGAGGGAGGAGCAAGGGGAAGGTGTGGAGGAGGTGTTGTGGGGGAAGACGATAAGGTGGGAGAGGGTGAGATGAGGAAACAAGGGGAACCGAGGGGGAAACAAGGGAGAAGAGGAGGAATGCTAGGAGGGAGGAAAAGAGGGAGGGAAGGGCGATGGGAATGGGGGAGCTGGCGATGGGGGCATAGGCGGGAACCAGGTTAGGGAAGAGGCTAGGGGAGAGGCTGGAGGAGAGGCTGGGGGAGAGGCTGGGGGAGAGGTGAAGTGGTGAGTGGGTGAGGGGAGGAGGGAGGGAGTGAGGCGAGGGAGGGAGGGTGAGCAGCAAGGGAAGAGAAGATCGGGGCGGACAGGCAGAGATTGGTGAGGATGGGGAGGGATGCTGCTTGGTAAGCTTTGTAAAGGTAGGACTGCCGCTTGCACGGGAAAGGGCTGGCTCGGAGTGTATGGGTGAGCGGGCAGCTGCTGGTGTGCATGTGCCTGTACTACCATATTTCGTTTGTCCCTGTCAGTACTCACCATTCATGCCATGCTGCTGCTCTTACGGTAGGTAAACTGATTATCAGTGAATTGGACATTGCCTACCAGTGTAAATGTTTCTGTAGGCTACTACCGTAATGCATTATTCATTGCACAAGTGGCTCAGAATATACACAAGTGACTGAGCGGTCAGGTCTGGTTGACACTCTGCCTGCGCAGGTGCCACAGGTGGCTCTCGCACCTTCCAGCACACCGCACAAGTGGGGACAGTGACACAACACACAGTGCCGTAATCAAGAACCTTAGCGAATTTGGTTGAGGAAATCTGGCCGAAATCACGTGCACACAATGATTACACCAACGTTTTCATCCTGCAAAACATCAAACATACCCTAGCTGCTTGAGCATCAAGACGATCACCGAAAAAATACACATATACATACGAAAAATTAACCACACTGAATTCGAGGAAGCTGCAAAACACTAAACCGGGCGGGCATGCCAAAACCCAACCTAATCTAAGTGGATACCAGAGAAACGCCGCCTCTCTGTCAAAAATGCGTTGTTACTCGGATAGGCCCTCTCAGCTCAATTTTGTCCACTTTTATGGAAGCATAAAAGTCCTGGGGATTCTTGAACATCCCAGCAGCGAAGAACAGATTGAATGGGCAGCCAGGCATGTAAGGCGAAGCGACCGCAGTGGAAGCTGTCATGGTGCATTCCCAAGTGGTGCACAGCCCACGATTGGGACCGTGTCGTATGTGCAGGGAAGCGGAAACTCCTTCACGAGGGCCTTGGTGCTGCTCCTGTAGAATCCGAGACGGGTGATGTTTGGTGACTTGGTTGTTACGGCCGCAATACGGAAGTTGTAGTTGAACGTTTGGAGCTTATCCGAGCTGCAAGTGGGAGCGGGCGAGGAGGGGGGGTGGGGGGCAGGGTTGGAGGGAGAGAGACATGCAGGTGATGTGAGAGCTGTGGTGCAACGATTGGAATCAACTCTCTCAGCTTTGAGGGCAAAGCCTCTTCTACATGCTCAATGCGTTTACTTTATAAAAGTCAATGGATTGTAGAAGTAAACGCAATACGTTTTATGTGGCACTTACACATTAGCACGCAGAGTGCAAGAGCCAATCAAAGCACCAGTTGTCGAGGCAAACCGGGACTTAAGTTGGTCTGCGCAAGGAGGAAGGACCACAAACACGAATTTGGTAGACAGAAGGAACGGAACACACCGGATAAGCAATGCAAGCATGATAGAGACGGTGCAGGGGAGCACGACATGACTCATTGAGTTGACCATCATGCGTCCCAATTCGAGAAAGTGATAGTGTGACGTACAACAACAAATGACGGAAAACAATAAAGGGTGACATACAACAAGAAAGGGCGACGTACAACAAGAAGGGTGACATACAACAAGAAAGGGTGACATACAACAAGAAAGGGTGACGTACAGAGTGCCTCGCGGCGTATGCCGGTGTCGGCGCCGACGGCGCTGCAGGACAGCGAGAGCAGCACTGCATGCGAAGAATGACGTACAGGGAAGATTAGTGCAGAGTCCCGATTTTTGCAATTATTACTGTTATTAGCTGCTATCTTATTTATCTTACTTACGGATTTGCAAAACGGAGGAGCAGACTCAGCGGCGTGAGACACGTTTCAAGCGAAACCGTGGATATTACGGAAAGTGCGAGTGAGTAGAGTGAGCAAGCAACGGCTGGGCGACTACAGAGAGCAGAAAACGTGCTCACTAGCACTCACTAGCGCTCACCGCTCACAGCGGTGAGTGTATCATCAGATATATAGTAGCGACTCACCAGCGAGGGCAGTTGCGATTCGCAGCGACGTATGGGCCATTGCTGCCGCTTTGAGATGTACTGGTAGTAGTATTAGTCACAAATGAATCACGGTCCTGGGACTTGCGGATGGTGCAGCGAATTACGGCGCAGTATCTAGTAGGATGGGCCAAGAATTAAACAGAATGAGATGTTCTGCCGAAGGGAAGCCCTGCTTTATAGACGGACAGCTCAAGCGGGCTGGCTGCTCCACAGACAGAACAGCGGCGCGTAAAGAGGATCCTCTGTAAACATCGTGGTTGCTACTCCGCTCCATTTGGCGTCGCACGCGGCGCTACTATTCAGGTAGAACCCGCCAGGTACTAGAAAAGGAGGAAACGAGTCGTCAAGTTGACACGACGATTTCCCTCGCTTTTACAAGACAGAGGAGGCTATTGTAACACAAGCCGAGCGACAGGTGCATCGAGCGTATCCTTACAGGTCTCAAGATTGATTCTTGCCGTGCGGCTCGACATTGCGGCATGTCTAACATTACGCTGGATTCTAACTCCAGATTCCAACGCAACAATAGGAAATCTGAAGGGTTTAGTTCCCTGCGGCCCAGGGTGTGCTGCCGCATGTCATGCTGCTACTGGGAAGCTGGTTCGCTTGGTACCACAGGCTGATCACATAAGCTGAACCCTCGAAGAACCTCTCAACCGTTTTAATAACAGACGGAAAACATTCGCAGAGTGCGCCATCTCACCACCTGCGGCGTGACATCAGAAATGTCGAGAACCATCTGGTGCCTGCCTTGTCACAGGGCTCACGCTGTTACAGGCACCGGCATGTCGCGCAAAACCATCTGACAGCTAGTGGTTGCGACGAAAAAACAGCGAACAACCTTTCTTCTCTATTCGCGATGCCAACCATGTTTGCATCCCAAAGTAACACTCTAGAATTAGCATGTTACTAGTTACAGAAATCTAAATGCACTCTTTGAATTACCGGTACAAGATGTGGATTAGGATGACATACCCATCCAGAAATCTCCACTCTCATCCATGTATCATGCCTAGAAATACAGGGGCTTTATAAAAGTGAGACCTGTACCACTCAATATGTCCTTATTCAGCAAAGCAAGCATGTGCCTTGTATCCTTCAAGAGAACAACTGTACAATGAAAGCCCTACTGAAAGTCCATCTTGGATCTGATTTAAGGGTCAGTAAAGAGGACAAATCGATAGTAAATGGATGCAACTACAAGAATAAACATTGATATTGACTTATCATTTGAGCAACGAGCGGGCAAGATGATCTTTTGCTGTTGCCAAGGCTTGGGAAATGGTCTGGAGTAGGGGATAGTACACGCACAATCACATAGACCACACACCACATGTGCATTTGCATGCAGGCACACAAACAGACACACACATTCACCACTCACACAGATGGACACACACACAAACACACACACACACACACACATGCACACACACACACAGACACACACACACACACACACACACACACACACACACCCTCACTCACACACCTCACACACAATAAAAATGGCAGGAGTCGGAGAGTCAAGGACGGATGATAGGCTTTGTTGACACATGGTGCGTTGTGCCTGGAAAAGTGTAATTTGAATGCAACGTTGCACCACCAATGATAGCAAAACTCGGCCACAGGGTAGGGAGAGCGAGCGAAGAAGCAAGTGAACTTGGGCATGCAAGCCAACAGCTCACACCCGGCTCGTGTTGTCTTTGCGCAGTTTTAGGAGATAAATCATGCACTGATCTATTCCAAGTTCCATGCATTCTTCACTCACCTCTTTCTGACCTACCCTCACCCACCTCTATCTTCACTCACCTCCCTCTTCACTCACCTCCCTCTTCACTCACCTCCCTCTTCACTCACCTCCCTCTTCATTCACCTCCCTCTTCACTCACCTCCCTCTTAACTCACCTCCCTCTTCACTCACCTCCCTCTTCACTCACCCCTCTCTGCACTCACCTCTCACTTCACTCACCTCTGTCTTCACCTTCTTATTCCAAGCGCCACAAACTGCTGCATCACCTGTTCAGAGAGAGGCAGGTCGGCATCGGCTCCTCGCATGGCGACTCTGTTGGCGATCACTGTGGGCTCCGTCTCCAGAATCACCCTGCCGCACACATGGATGGGGTGTCAGGCAACACAGATAGGAGTAAGCAGTTGGAGTGTCAAGCAGCACAGTTGGGGTTCAGTCAGCAGCAGGGGAGGGGAGGCCGCACAGGTGGGTGACGGCAGTGTCCGTCACAAGGACCATTCAAGACAACGAACAGACCCGAGACAACGAATAGGTGGGAAAAACAAGGGTGAGGGAAGCCCATTTGGAGTAGCCGCGACCATCACAGCCGATCCCAGCACAGCCAGTCATGAACGGAGTGCAAAGTATGCCACCACCGCCACCTGCAGTGCAGTGCGGGCTACCTTCATATGCACAGACTAGCTCCACCCGCACAGACTAGCTCCACCCGCACAGACTAGCTCCACCCGCACAGACTAGCTCCACCTGCACAGACTAGCTCCACCCGCACAGACTAGCTCCACCCGCACAGACTAGCTCCACCCGCACAGACTAGCTCCACCCGCACAGACTAGCTCCACCCGCACAGACTAGCTCCACCCGCACAGACTAGCTCCACCCGCACAGACTAGCTCCACCCGCACAGACTAGCTCCACCCGCACAGACTAGCTCCACCCGCACAGACTAGCTCCACCCGCACAGACTAGCTCCACCCGCACAGACTAGCTCCACACCCCCCACATCTCCCCCACTACACCCCCACATCTCTCCCACCACACCCCCCACATCTCCCCCACCACACCCCCCAAATCTCCCCCACCACACCCCCCACATCTCCCCCACCACACCCCCCACAGATCCCACAAATATCCCCGCCACCTCCATCGCCACATCCCCAGCACCACCCAGAGCGGAACGGAGAGCAAGCGGGCACTCACCCGCCGTCGACGAGCTCGTCAAGGCACAGCAGCACGAGGTCGAGGTTCTCCAGCACCGTCTTCTTCTCCACGTTGCCCCTGAGAAGAGCAACACATCCAAGCAGGAGACAAAGTGAGAGGAACCCATAGGGTGAGCGGAATGAGGAAGAACAGACAGGCACGAGGTCAAGATTCTCTAGAACCGTCTTCTTCTCCACGTTGCCCCTGATGCGCACAGATGGATAATAGATTCACAGATGGATAATAGATTCACAGATGGATAATAGATTCACAGATGGATAATAGATTCACAGATGGATAATAGATTCACAGATGGATAATAGATTCACAGATGGATAATAGATTCACAGATGGATAATAGATTCACATCAAAACGAAGAAAAAGAATAGGTGAGTTGACGTGTCAGGTTCTCCGGCACCGTCTTCTTCTCCACGTTACCCCTGATGCGCACGCACGGCACGCACGTCAGATAGATAATCGAATGAGTACAAGACCGAAGGAATAAGCAAAGGGATGTTGACCGTGACAGGGAACTGTGTGGTCATGCCATGCAAGAAACGGAGTGAGCGAAGCCCAAAAGGTGAACGGGATGGGGGGGAACAAACGCGCACGCACCTGTGTTGGTCCGAGAGTGGACCAAAAGGTCCGAGAGAGGAGTCACCCGAGGAGATACGAGACGGCTTCGAAGAAGGCGGTGAGGACGGTGGAGAGAATCAGCTTGTTCTCGTCCGCGCGCTGACTTTGGGGTCGACTCACAAGGGAGGGAGGTCACCTGAGCAGATGCGAGACTCAAACGCCCGAGAGTGCACGCACCTGAGGAGATGCGAGACGGCTTCGAAGAAGGCGGTGAGGACGGTGGAGAGGATGAGCTCGTTCTCGTCCTCGCCGCCCGTCACGTAGAAGTGCAGATCCGCGATAAACCTGTACACCACGATGAACCCCTCGAATATGCCGATCTCCGCTGCGCACGACACAAGGCACACGCGGAGAGCAACGATCCGCACGGGAAACAAAAAGGTACGGCTGAGATGCTCAGATACTGTTTTGAGTCTACTGAAAACACATCCATACGGGAAACGAGGAAGTGCGATGAAAATTGTCAGCTTTCCGCAGCGATATTGGATGATGGGAGCAGCGGATCGCTAGGTCAGGATTCTTCTCATGTTATGTATCGCCGTGCGCATTAGAAATTTCTCAGCGCACTTCGCAAACGGATAGGTGAACTGCGTGTGAAGGAAAGGGAAACAAAGAGAGCCGCACCTTCTGCTCTGGCATTGGCGCGTTGTGTTTTGCTCAGAAGCGACTTCTCAAAATTTAGCTTGGCTGCGAGAGTGGGCCAATCGTCCGAATAGTACTTCACCGCTACTCGCTTCCCTTCTGAATCCAGTAGCAGGATGTTCTTTATCAATGGCGCCGACACCTGCGAGAAGTTAACCAGATGTGAGGCCAGATAAGGGAAGCTCGCACGCAAAATGTGAAGCAGTGAATTTTCGTGCGGAGGGAGTCATTGCGGATGCTGATCGGCGAGTACCTCCATTGCGATGATGGCTTATATTCGCGAGGCCAGACTCCGGTGCGACACACGAAAAGACTCCACTAATACACCGCACCCGGGACAACGGATTACCGGCGCTCTAGACGGAAACGCGTAGTAAGGAGTATATAAGTGGACTTGAAGTCTGGGCTGCTCGTGGTGTATCCCGTGAATCTGAAATGGCGGGGAAGCTGAGCTTGAATCTCCAGACACAAGCGACGGATCAGAATGGTCAGGTCAGGTCAGGGCATGAATGGACTCCAGCCGATTGAATCTCGAAACGAAGCATCGGTTTTGATCGGAGCGGTTTGATCGGGTTAGGTACACTTACTGGTCGGTACAGGGGTTTGCAGTGCCGAGCGGGTGAGTTGGAAGCACAATTCCAGTAAGGGTTGGGCTCTGCTGGTTGGACTGAGCAGCTACCTAATATTGCAACTATTGTTAGTGTGAATTAAGACCATTAATGTATAGTTAAAATCACCCTGTATGAGCTGAAATGGAATGGACCAATAGCACCTGAATGTGGTATGGACCTATTGGGAAACTAATCAACAGGCAACCTTATCCAAATGGATGTAAGGTAACTTCTAAAGTACACAATTTCACCAAAACAATGCCAACTTGTAGAGCACACCATGTCTTTTAACTCGTTCCGCTTTGTGCCTTAGCCAGCTCCTGCAACCTGAAAAGGGGTACGGTATAAGAAATTCTGACTGCCAGTTCAACCACACTAGATAACTTGACTGCTGAAACTGCCCATGGCATTTTACCAACTTTCACCGTACAGACACCAGTATGGACTAGCCATCAGATCGGACCTACCAGCCTGGCATATTCGTATCATTGCCAGGCCTCAGCACTCTACCCGCTCCCCCACCCCGTCCCCCACTCCCTCTCCCACCATCCGCACCCCTCCCCACCATTTCCTTCAGCTTCGCCACCTCAGCTTCGCACAGCACCAGTGCATTCCGAACCTCCGAAAACGTCGGGTCCCTGGGGGATCCGTCGCTTAGCGGAGAGTCTCTCTTAGCGGCCTGCCTTAGCAGCTGCAGGGCCTCCTGGGTTAAGCGCAGGCGGGAAACGGAGGAGAGGGGGCGCAGGCGCGAGCGGTCCCTGAGAGCCAGCGCCCAGTTGAGGAGAGCTGGAGTGAGGGGGGATGCCAGAGGGGTGGGGGAATGGCAGTGGGAGAGAGGTTGGGATAAGGTGAGGGAGACAACTAAAGGCACGAGTGGTCCATGAGGGCCAGCGCCCAGTTGAGGAGAGCTGGATGGAGGGGAGATGCAAGTGGGGGATGAAATGGCAGTGGGAGGAAGCATGGGAGAAGGGGAGGGAGAGAACTCAAGGCGTGAACGGTCCCTAAGGGCCAGTGCCCAGTTGAGGAGGGCTGGAGGGAAGAGGGGTGAAAGGAGGGGATCAAATGGGGGTGGGAGGGAGCATGGGAAAAGGGGAGGGAGAGAACTCAAGGCCTGAACAGTCCCTAAGGGACAGTGCCTAGTTGAGGAGAGCTGGATGGCGGGATACGAGAAGGGGGGGTGAGAGCAGCAGGGGATCGGGGAGCGGAGAGAGGATGCATTAGGGGAGGAGGGGCAAGAGCTTTGAGTTAGGCAAGGAGAGAGCATGGGATGAAGGCATGGAGGCGAAATGTGTGGGAGGAGAGATGGAGACAGGAGCAATTCAGAGCGGAAGGCGCCCTGCTGAGAAGTGGTGGAGGCAAGAGGCTGGGGCAGAAAGGGACGAGATTTTGGAGAAGTGGACTAGAGCAAGAGGTGAGACAGGAGACTTGGCAATGGCTGTGTACGGAGTGGAGGGTGGCAGAGGTGGACGAGGTGGCAGAGGTGGCAGAGGTGAGAAAAAGGAGATAGAGGAGCTTCCAAGGGGATTAAGAGGCGCTCACCACTGGCGTGCCAGCGGTCGGTCATGGAGAGCATTGCTTCAAACTTGTCAATGGCTGCACAGAACATGCGGTCTGCTAGCGCCTTGTACTCCTGGCAGGAGAAAAGGGCGGGGGGTGGAGGGCAGGGTGCATTTGTAAGATGTCCCAAGAAGAGAATACGCTTTGTAGTCCTGCTGGGGAAGGGAGTGGGGGGTGGGGGGCCGGATGGCACCTGTAAGATGTAACAAAAGAAGAGGATGCTGTCGGCTAGTGCCTTGTACTCCTGCAAACGAGAGATGAGGAAAGGGGCAGCACGTTGGGGAGAGGGAGAAGGCGAAGATGAGGGGAGGCAGTGCGCTGAAGATGCAGTCTGCCAGCGCCTTGTGCTCCTGCCAGCCAGGGATGCTGAGTGCTGCATTCCCTCAATCACCTCTCCCATTTCCTCTCTCCTTTCTTTTCTCTCTCCTCTCTCTCCTCACTCTGTCGTCCCCTTCCCCCACCTCATTATCCCCAGCCTCCTCAGCCACAAGCTGCCCACCATAACACAGAGCCAGCCCCCATCTGAAACAACGAGCGGGCATCCCGCCTGTCCATGCCGACAGCCTGGCGGTACCGCCTAAACCCCTGCTCCCTCACCTAGCCTCTTCCCTCCCTCTCGTTATCCCAGCCTCCTCAGCTGTCCACGATAATACACAGCAAGCCTCCAGCGGAAGAGCGCCCTTGCATCCCGCCTGTCCATGCTGAGACCTCGCAGTACCACCTGAACCCCTCTCACCTCATTGTCCCCAGCCTCCTCAGCCACGAGCTGCCCGCGATAACACAGCGCCAGCCCCCAATTGAAGAGCGCGCGGGCATCTCTCCTATCCATGCTGAGCGCCTGGCGGTACTGCCGACCGGCCTGCACCAGCAGCTGCTCGCACTCATCCGCCAGCCGATCCATCACTGCCGCCGCCTCCCGACCCACCTGCTCCTGCTGCACCGCCGCCAACCCCCCCGCGCCCTCGCCCCTCGCCCCACCGGCCCCTCCCAGCAGCCCTGCCAGCGGCGACTGTCCCCGCAGCAGCTGCACGGTTCTTAGCTTCACCTCGCCGTGCGCCAGCAGCGCGTTCCCCAGCTGCCCCACGGCCGCCACGCTCACCGGGTCCAGCTGGCACGCACGCTCAAACAGCGCAGTGGCGCGCTCCAGGAAGGCCTCCGCCATGCCAATCTCTATGCGCCCCTGCAGCCCGCCACGGCCCTCCTGCAGGAGCGTTTGGCCTTCGGACATGTACTGGTTGAAGCGCTCTCGCATGGAGAGCGATGTACCGGGGTCGGAGGGGGCAGCGGTTGCAGTGGTTGGGGTGGTTGCAGTGGTTGGGGTGGTGCTGCCACTGAGGTTGCTGCTGTTGCTGCTGCTGGTGTTACTGTTGGTGGTGGTGGTACTTCTGGGGTTGGACGAGGGAGAACCTGGCCTGGCTGCTGTGCTGTCAAGCCGTGCATTCTGATCCGTGCCCCTCACTGATCTACTGTCAACCACATCACCACCCCCGCCACCACCACCAGCCATTCCACCACCACCAGCATCACCCCATGCACTTGGTGATTTTTCCAGTGATCCTCGCTGCTGCTCATTCATATGCTGCTGTTGCCGCAAAGCGTTTGTCTCCCATGATTCCTCCTCTCCCTCCACTCTCCTACCCTCTCCTCTACCGCCGTCCATCTCTCCCACTCGCCCAACCAACTCCCTCCCACCAACACCACTCCCCCCCCCAACCCGGAATGGCATCTCATCTCTCCCCTCCTCGCCAGCACCCCCCCACCCTCGCCCCCCTCTCTCTCCCTCGCCTCTCCTACTATCACTCCCCCCATAATTACCTCCACCATACTCGCCCCCACGTGCCACAGCATCACCTCCCCCATCGTCCCCGCTTGCCCTCCCCACCCACTGCTCACCTCCTGCTCGCCCTCCCTCCCCTGCCTCCCTCCATCCCTCCCCACCGCCCCTCCACTGCCCCTTCCCCCCTCTCCCTTCCCTCTCCCCGCCCCTCCACTGCCCCTCCCCCCCTATCCCTTCCCTCTCCCCGCCCCTCACACCAGACTGCTCGCCTGCTCCTCGTCCCCAGACACCACCATCCCTTCCCAATCCCCCCACCCTCCCAACCCTCCCCTCGTTATATTCACCACTCGCCTGCCCATCTCCTCTCCATAATAAATTCTCTCTCCTTTCCCCCTGTCCTCTCAATCCCTCGCCCCTTACCCCTCCCTCTCCCTGCCCAAACCCCTCCCTTCCTTCCCTATCCCAGCCCTCGTCACTATCCGCATTCCAAACGCCCTGCCCATCAGTCAAATTCCCATCGTTATAGTCCCATTCCCCCCTTTCCCTTCCACTCCGCTCGCGCATTCCGCCACCTCCGCCACCTCCGCCACTCCCTCTTTCCCCCCTCCCTCCTCCTCGCTCTGCAACCCAGTCTTCCCCCCTCTCCCCTCCCCTCTCCCCTCCCCTCTCCCCTCCCCTCTCCCCTCCCCTCTGCCCTCTTCTTTCCCCCACTCCCCCGCGTGCCTGCCCTGCATCCCATCCTCCCAAACTGTTCCCTCCGCTCCCCCGCATAGCTTCTCCCCACCCACCCTCCCCCTCCCCTCCCCCACCTCCCCCACCTCCCCATCCCCCTGCCGGCTCCCCTCCCCCTCCCCTCACCGCGCTCGCCACCCCCAGTGGCATCTCCCTGCCTGTCCGCCCGCCCATGCCCATCCCCCGCCCCCCGCCTCTCCCCCCGCGCCCCCTGCCATCCGCCTCCCACCCCAGCTTCTGCTGCAGCGGCCCTCTCGTCCCCACCGCTGTGGTTTGCGGCGCCTCAAAAGACCCTCTCGCACCCACGCCTATTGTTTGAGGCGCTTCAACTGACGCTCTCATTTCCATGTGTTGCGGTGCCGCCATCAAACCTCGCATCCCCAAGAGTGCTGCTTCAGGTGCTTCATTCCAACCTCTCATGCCCACGGCATCCTGTTGCTCCCCCCTCCTATCTTCTCTCCACCTGCCTCCGAGCTCCTGCTGTGGCTGCTGCTGCTGGAATGACTGGGAGGGCAGTAGCGAACTCGACTGTTGCAGGGATGCAGCGGAGAGATTGGAGGACTTCAGGGAGGCACCGGGAGTACCAACGGGCGAATTGGAGGGTTTCGCGGAGGCAGCAGCGGAAGGAGGAGCAGCGGCGGCGTTGGCGGTAAGGGAACCCGCGGCCGCAGTGACGATGGCGGTGCGAGCAGCCATGGATAACGCGAGGACGCGCATGAGGTTGGTCGGATCGAGAGCAGGTGGTGATGAACTGTCAGTCGCCGATGCCGCGACTGTGTTGATACGCGACGCGACGGAGTTGCTACGCGGAGCGATGACAGGTGGTGATGAGCATGGTCCACTCCACCCCTCCGCTGCTCGCCGAACTGTCAGTCGCCGATGCCGCGACTGTGTTGATACGCGACGCGACGGAGTTGCTACGCGGAGCGACGGTGTTGTTACACAATGCCAGACGGATAATGACGGCAAGCGATGACAGCCGGAATGACAGCGATTAAAACGACCGGCAATTTTCTGGGTTGCCAGGCTTAAATTCGATAATTGCGGTGGCAGCGATAGTGTATGGACGGTTGTCTGCACGTGAACGCACTCCATTACAGATAGGCGCGATGCTCGCCTAAATTACGATTAAGAATGGCCCGCGATTCGTGGAAAGTGGCTAAAACGGACGGCTACAAGCTTTCGTGCAGGGATAAAGGGTTGACTGAGAATCTGGGGCCGAACGAAAGCTAAAGCATGACTGGTATCTAGTACTAGTTCCCTTATTCATGGGACCACCATTCCGTTGACAGAAGTGCCGCTGTGGTGTGTGACTGAAGCCGATTCATCGAGGGATGACTAACTGAAGAAAGGGGTGGTGAGGATTTACAGGGAGTGAAAAAACGTTTGAAATAGAAAGAAGAGGGATGAAGCGACCTTGTCCGAAAATTCAGCTGATCCTAGGGAGTTCAGCATAGAAGTTACGGCGAGGTACACGTCACAGGACGAAGCTGGATTCTATTGGCTGGCAAACGGGCTTTCGTCTGACGTCACTATTGAGTCACCCGCAAATACACGACCCTCGCAAAACACAAACTTAGACAATTATGTAGTTCGAAGCATGACACACACGTCCAGATTTGTGACTATCGTCAGAGATCGGACGGCTGTACGTTGTCAACCCGTCAAAGGCACATTCTCCCGATGTCTTCTCTTGGAAGTCCACAAGAGGGTGTGCGCCTTCTCTATCCCCTCCTCAATCCTATCCCCCTCTCTGTTCCTCACCCCTCGCCCCCAGCAACCTCTGCTTTTCACCCTCCCCCGGCAGAGCCAAGTCCTTTTCCCCTCTCACCTATTCGGTCACCTCAGCAGTCGTAGTGTCAGGCAGGGCCAGCGTCGTGAAAAAATCTTTACACGTCCTAGAAGCATCCCATAAGCAAGGTATGAGCTCCTTCCGCGTCGCGCAAGTATAGTTATTGTTGTAAGCCACCTTTTAGCCCCGAATTTGTGACAGATTTTGCCATCCCTTAGTTGTCTAGTTGCTTATGTTCTTTCAGATGGATCGGGAGAAGCTTATGAAGATGGCCACTGCCGTCCGCACCGGCGGCAAGGGCACCGTTAGGAGGTACAGTTTTACCGGCTTCTAGGGTTCAAGATACAAATGGAGATTGACGGATGTAGAATATTCGGACCTGCTCTTTTGCCAATACAGAAGGCTCAAGTAGGGTTTTGGCGTCAGCAGGACCGTCTTGCATATTGATTGAGCTTGCTTCTGGAGTTTGGCGCTCGAGGGTTTTTTCTTTACTCCATATGAGTTATTCTCTGTCAAGGCTAGATGCGCATGCAGTTGCTGTTAAAAAACGATTAGACTTGCCCTCAAACTTCTTCGGAGCAGTTATTCGAGAAATTATTGGAGTCGGTGCGTTTAGCCGTTGTCATACCGCGTGTTCAGTATTCGTTGCTGATTCAGGACTAGTGTGTTTTTCCTGGTTCTTCATTCGTGTCAGGAAGAAAAAGGCCGCTCACAAGACGACGACGACCGACGACAAGAGGCTATCAAGCACTCTGAAGCGCCTTGGAGTAAACACGATTCCAGGGATTGAAGAGGTCAACATTTTCAAAGACGACACGGTCCTCCACTTCTCCAACCCTAAGGGTACAATCGCGCTGCTTTCCTGCTGCCCATCATTTTGAATTACGCGCCTGTTATGTGTCCAGCAGCCTGAAGAAATTAGGGTGTTTGGAGCTTTATGCGTGACATCCCTTTTTGTGCACGTCGTGGTCATTTTTCTTGAGCTGGTTTTCCTAGCTGGAGTTTTCCTCTTGTCCATTCAACATCTCGGCCCTTTCAAACGTGTCCGTTCTTCTTATCTTCACTTGCAGTGCAAGCGTCCATCGGAGCAAACACATGGGTTGTCAGTGGCGTCTTCCGGGAGAAGAGTAAGTTTCATGTTCGCCTTCCTTGCGATCCTCCCCGTCTCCCCTTCAATTTCGGTCGCGCAAATTGTCGTCTTGCGACTTACGGGTGTGAGTGCTGTGTTTGGTTCTTTTCTGTTTGTTTCAGATCTCCAAGAACTGCTACCTGGCATCATCAACCAGCTTGGTAAGTGGAAACGAGGGAAAGTTGTGTGTGACGAAATGAGTGTGGATTAGATTGAACAACATAGTGAACATAGGATTATTGTTTGCTCGCTAGGATGAATAACCTCACACTCTCGCCTTCGCGTCATAGTTTAAAATGCATTGTACTCAAACAATTCCCCCCCCCCCCCCTCTTGTTTTTCCAGGCCCTGACAACTTGGCTGGACTGAAGAAGATTGCTCAGGAGTATCAGAAGGCGGGTGAGGCTGCCGCCGCTGCCGGGGCTGCTGCTGAGGATGACGACGAAGTGCCGGAGCTGGTTGAGGGGGAGAACTTCGAGGATGCTTCCAAAAAGGAACCAGCAGCTGCAGAGGCTTGATTGGGTCCACACGCAAGTGGGTTGTTCAGGCGCTGCTGGAAATTCTACAAGTTTAGCTCCTGGAATTCTGAGAGGGATGTCGCTTAGGTGTGGTTTGGTGGGAGAATCTGCTGTTCCTACAGTAAGGGATGACTGGATGGTGGTGTTGCCTGTCTCCAGTTCATTTCGTCAGTGTTGCAGCTGGTTCACTCAGCAATCACCTTGTGTAGGAAGACGGGACTATGGTAATTCGTATAGGACCGTCACGGTGGGTTTCTTTTTTCTGATCTATACCCAAAGTGTATCTGCCCTCGACGTCTATTTGAGAAAGCACACTGCAGAGCTTTTATTCACCTTTGAATTTCGGATTGTTACAGGAAAGTTTTGTATAATCCTAATGCGTTTGGAATTGCAGTCGTACATTTGAGAATTAGCTTGGATTAATTGTGCTAGACCTCAAAAGAAGGCATATTTTGGATACTGTCGAATTTAGGTACACTGCAGAAAAGCACCACCCGATTGATAGCTACCACATCTAGGCTACCACCGTCACACCTCTGCTGGCACTTTGTTTCTAGATACGCGGCAGCCCACCACCACTTCCACAGAATTTCGGCGATGGAATTCACCCTCCTGCGCCAGGCGATGCAGAGGGCGAACGTGGTTCTGACAATAGGTGCTTGGAAAGGACATGCAACCATAGCTAGTGGACAGTACCCGTGCTAGTGGACAGTCCTCGATATTATCCTTTCAGCCGATATTTCGAATATTTACTCCTAGGACACAACGCAGTGGTGCGCCGCGGTTCTGTTCAGCGCGTCTCGAAAGTAAAGGCAACCACGCGCCTCAACCGTACAGTATCGAGGCGCGCGAAATCGTGGCGGTGGTACCTGATTTCACCCGATCCGCCATCGCACTCCGCAGACATGGCGGAGACACTACCTGCCTCGTACCAACAGCAATTTCAACAATAGTACCTTACTATAAAACGCAGCCATGGCCAAACTGTTCCTCACCAGCTCTCGCCTTCGCCGTTCCCCTTTATTGGAGTCATTTCTGAGAACCCACACAACCCACATTAGCATTATCCTCCACATTCTCCTCCGTTCGTTTCAGCCAGCAGTCCCCTCGGCTAGAAGTTCCGAATTGCCTTATAACGCGTATCATGGCTGCGGGTAAGCCGTCCTTCGCACTGCCGGTGCTCGTGCTGCTGCTGGCGGCGGCGTGCCTGGCGGCGGCGCAGGTGACCAGTCCCCCCAAGGCGGAGGTGGTGGCGGAGCTGAAGGCGCTCAAGCGCGCACTCAGGCTGCGCCCCAAGTACGCGCTCATCCGCCGCGTCGCCACCGAGGTGCTCTCCCGCCAAGGTGAGACAGCCGCCCCCCCCCCCCCTCCCCCCCCCTCCCCCCGCGCGCGCGTGCTTTGCTTCGCCAGTCAGCAGTACTCGGCATTGAAAGCCATTTAATTTCATTTCCTCTTGTTCGTGCTCGACACGTCATCGCCTTACCAGCCGCCTTTTCCGTTTCTCCCCTTTAATATATTTTATTTTAATTATATTGAATAATTACTAAATATCGTTTTGTTTTTTCCGTTACGTCATCGCACAGACGAGTTCCCCGACAACTTCGATTTTAGCGACGTGGTGAACAAGACGCTGCTGCTGCCCACCAACGGCGCCATCGTGGGCGCGGGCGTGCGCAAGCTGCCCTCCAACGAGACCGACGGCGCGCAGTACGAGGACCTCGGCCTCATGAACGTGCTTGACGGGTACCTCACTATCGAGGATATCAAGGCCGGCGCGATTCTCAAGACGATGCACGACGACCGGGTTCTGGCGGTGAAGGAGGCGCGCGGGGCGGTTGTCGCGCTGGGGCAGGAGGGGCAGAAGCGGCGGCAGTGGTCGGTGGTGGTGGATGCGAATCTGTTCAAGGGCAAGTTCGTCGTCGCGCACGGCGTCAGCCGCATGCAGCAGCCGTAGACGGCTCTTTTCGCGCGCTCCTGCGGCCGGCGATGGACAAAGCAAGCGTCTGATTCGCTGCTGGTTGTTGGATGTTGTTTCGACATTCGGACCAGCGTTGTGGGTCCAGTGCAGTTGCTGTTTCCTCCCGCGCATGTGTCAACGAATGCTTTCTTTTCAGGACGGACGTTCCTTCCTAGGTTGTCATCTCGCCAGCCATTCCATACCTCTAGCTGCGGCTCCTGACCTAATGTCGTCCGTGCGGCCAGAGCCGCGTCTGCGCTTGCTGGTTGTAGGTATCCATGCTTGCTGTGACCAGCAAGCGGAGACGTAGTGCTGGTGTGCAGCAGGGCAGATCTTGGGTATATTTGTCCGCGCTATTGTGTGACCTGCTCGTGTGGATACTGTGTTCTTGTACGATTTTAATATTTATAAGAATCGTTGCATATTCTTCCACAAATAGGTAAAAGATTTATCCAAGAAAAAGTGCTACCACAAGGTCTATACTGGTGTAAACCATGATTAGTTATTAGAAATTACGCAGTGCTTTTTTAGTGTATATGCTATACACACTTGTGGAAAACAAATGTCGCTGCCTGCTTATTCAATGCTTCTGTACATTTTCCCCCCACTTGATACTGCAAACTATGAGAGGGTGGAATACAACTGCATTATTACAGAGAGGCCCCGGTCCAGCAGCGCACTCCTCACTCCTCGTCGCGGTCTGGCGGCAGCCCACATGGCAGCAGCATGCGCTGTGATGGTGTGGAGGTGAGGAGATGAGTGGAGGTGTGGAGGTGGGGAGATGAGTGGAGGAGTGGAGGAGTGGACAAATGGACGAGTGGAGTGGAGTGCAGGGGACAGGAAAGGGAATTGGAAAGAAAGGGAATTGAGTTGGACATTCCTACGGACACAAAGGAAGAAGCTAAACCTTCTGAGTCGACTCAAAAGGCACAGGGAAAGGTAAGGGCATTAGTGAGAGAGAAACGGGAGTTGGACATACGGAACGGACACCTCAAAGAGAGGAAAACAGAGTTGGGCGTAGGAATGAATGATTATGGGCGCAGAGGACAACCTTGATCATGGGGCTACCATGCTATGCCATGCTATGCCATGCTATGCCATGCTATGCCCTGCTATGCCCTCCCATGCCTTGCTATGCTCTGCTATGCCATGCTATGCCATGCTATTCCCTGCTATTCCATGCTATTCCCTGCTATGCCATGCTATTCCCTGCTATGCCATGCTATGCCATGCTATGCCATGCTATTCCCTGCTATGCCATGCTATTCCCTGCTATGCCATGCTATTCCCTGCTATGCCATGCTATGCCATGCTATGCCCTGCTATGCCATGCTATGCCATGCTATGCCATGCCATGCCATGCTATTCCCTGCTATGCCATGCTATGCCATGCTATGCCATGCTATGCCTTGCCTATGCCCTGCTATGCCATGCTATGCCATGCTATTCCCTGCTATGCCATGCTATTCCCTGCTATGCCATGCTATGCCATGCTATGCCTTGCCTATGCCCTGCTATGCCATGCTATGCCATGCTATTCCCTACTATGCCATGCTATTCCCTGCTATGCCATGCTATGCCATGCTATGCCATGCTATGCCTTGCCTATGCCCTGCTATGTCATGCTATGCCATGCTATTCCCTGCTATGCCATGCTATTCCCTGCTATTCCCTGCTATGCCATGCTATGCCATGCTATGCCCTGCTATGCTATGCAATGCTTTGTGGTCGACTCTTATACGAATGCACTAACCATACAAGCCAAAGGGCATGTGACTTCAATACATTCTCACGAGTGCCTGAAACGAAACTATCTCAGACGAGATGCGGAAGCTTGCTATGCGAGGCCCATGCCATCATGCCATCATACCATCATGCCACCATGCCATCATACCATACCATCATGCCACCATGCCATCATACCATACCAACATGCCATCATGCCATCCATCACGTCACCATGGCACCACGCCACGCTACAGCAACAGCCCGCATCCCTGAAAACTTGCATGAAGTTGTATCGCTCGCGGCCGATGCCCCATTGTCGATACCTGCATCACTCTCTAGTTCACCACCCTCTCCTCCCCCCCCCATATCACTTGCATGAAGTTGTATCGCTCACATGCCACCATGCTACAGTGTCAACTACACGCACCTGCTACAACCCCCCCCCCCCCTCACCTGCATGAAGTTGTATCGCTCGCGGCCGATGCTCTCATTCTCCGCCACGGCAAAGAAGGCCAGCAGCGGATGATGCCCCACGTAGGAGGCATAGCTGTCCCGGTGGACATTCACCGCCCACTCGCTGGGGCAACAAGTGAGAGGGGGGGGGGGGGGACAGGGGGGGGAGAGCAGGGGGAGGGAGAAGGGGGGAAAGGGGGAAGGGGATTATAGGTGGAGTGAGAGGTGAAGAAGGCCAGCAGAGGATGGTGGCCCACGTGGGGAGCATAGCTGTCTCAGTGGATGGTGTCCACTGCCCACTCGCTGCATTGATGAGGGGACAAGGGAGAGAAAGCAAGATGAAGGGTCGATCGGTGGGAGGATGGAAGGTCAGCAGCGGATGATGCCCCACGTAGGAGGCATAGCTGTCCCGGTGGATGCTCACTGCCCACTTGCTGCATGCCACGGGGGTGAGAGCGGGGAAAGGGGGGAGCATAAGGGGAGTGGGAGGCGAATAAGTCCAGCAGCAGGTGGTATGGTGCCCCACATAGGAGGCATAGCTGTCCCGGTGGATGCTCACTGCCCACTCGCCGGAGCAACGAGGGAGCAGCAGTGTGATGGCAGGCGGAGAAACATGGGCGATTTTTTAGTCGACTCAAAAATCGCCTCATCACACGCGGATTGTATGTGGAGAGAATGTTTGTTGCGTGGAAAATTGGTTGTAACCTGCAGTGGTTACTAGTGCGCGCGCGACTTCCGAAGTTGCCCCTTGGCGAAAATCTGAACCCAACCCTTCACGCTGACACTTTCGAGGAAGTTGAAGACATGGCTGCCTGAAGTTTTCGAGGGTGGTCTGGATTGGTCCCCGTCATTTGGGTGACCTGGGTGTGGATAGCCTAGAGTTCGCTTTCTTAGAGGCCTTGCTTCTCTTTAGAGGCATTGCTTAGCTCTTCTTTCTCATTGTTGGCACTGATGAAGGTCTGATCGGGGTTTTCCCCGTGATAGGCCGAAACATGTTTGTCCCTGTTTTACTCTACTGCTAAGAATTTGGGTTCTGAGATCGTTTCGAGCACTTAGCTGTACACAGAGCGGAAATCTACTGCTGTTTTTTCCTTTGCTTTAAGCCTACTGCACGCACGCAGCTCACTGAGCTATGTCTGGATCTCGCGGGGAGCAGCAGCGTGATGGCAGGCGGAGAAACATGGCTCTGCTAGTTGCAATGCAACCCACTCAGTGCCTCCTGCTTTCCTGCTCTCCACTCGCTACTTGCTGCCCGCTGCTCTCTGCTCATGTTGAAACCTCCGCTGCTGTCTCTTACCACTGTAAGCCCTGCCTCGATAAGAGCCCTGTCCCGATAAAATCACATGCGTTCTCTTGGCACTCGTTAGCGGCGCACTCGCTACTTGGTGGTGTCAGCATGACCCGTGCCCACGTATCTCGCCTGCATGTGCTCCAACTGGCTGCTGATGTTGAACCGGTCGCTCGCCTGGTGATGACGGGTGGGAAAAAGGGGGGGGGCCGGGGAAAAGGGGGAGGGAACGGGGAAAGGGAGAAAGAATGCGGTGGGTTAGGCTGCATGTGCTCCCGCTGGCTGCTCATGTAAAAGGGGGGGGGGGGTTTGGAAAGAGGCGGAAGACGGGGAAGGGAAGTAAGAATGTGGGTGGGCAGGGCTGCATGTGCTGCACCTGACTGTTGGAGCTGAACCGGTCGCTCACCTGTTCATGGGGGTGAGGAGAAGGGCGGAGGGTGAGGGGAAGGGCGGAGGATGAGGGGAAGGGCGGAGGGTGGGGGAAGGGCGGAGGGCGAGGAGAAAGGCGGAGGGTGAGGGGAAGGGCGGAGGGTGAGGGGAAGAGGTGGAAAACGGGAAAAAGGAAAACGGAAAACGGAAAACGGGAAAACGGAAACCGGAAACGGAAAACGGAAACCGGGTAAGAGGCGGCGGTGCGCGAGAAACGGGATAAAGAGGACGGGTGAGTCAACGATGGTGACGCACGATGGACGGGCACAGGGGCGCGGGAAAAGGCCTGAGGGACGAAGGGGAACGGCGGAGGGGAGAGAGGAAAGGGCGGAGAATCAAGGGATCCGTGAGAGGCGGCAACAAGAGCAGTCTTCGAAAGCGAGGCCTAGAGCATGAGAAGAAGCTTGCGTGACTGTGAGAGGCGTGACTATGGCGAGCGACACGTAGGACGCCGCATGCGTACGAGCTTATTCGAAGCGCGTGGGACGCGCTACGACGGACTACGGAAGGAACGAACCATGGCAAATGAGGGATTGCGCGCGGCTGACGGGCTGACGGGCTGACGGCTGACGGCTCACGGCTGACGGGCTTACGGCTGACGGCTGACGGGCTTACGGCTCACGGCTCGGTCGTTTATTGACGCTGATCGAGAAAACGACGGTCAGAGGAGGCCTAGATGGGATTCAACGAGAGCAGGTGAAAAGCTGTCCATGCTTCTTGCAGCTTGTGAAAAAGGAGCCAATGGCAGGTTCTCTGAATAGGTTGAGTCTGAACTCGTTTTAAGATGCATAACATCTAGGTCTACATGAGATTGTTAAAATTCCCTGTTCTTAAGGAAAGCTTTGTCACTGTTTAGTCACAGGCTCGTTGTCACTTGCTAGCTCGGTAAAAATGCAACTTGTTTTCGCTCACGGTGACCTATTTGCATGTGTTATTGTAAGTTAGAATGGGTTGTACTGTAGAGGGTACGTGTTTGTACGTATCCAGTTTGTACCGTAATCCCCCAGATATAAGACCCCCCCTAAATAATGTACCCGGGTCTAGTCATTATCTCATTCTGACATGGTATCATCGCTAGGTTTATGTCGTACGCTTCCGCCCCGCCTACCGACTCGCCTACGCATGGTAATACACGCGCCCCTGGCGCCCGTCCCACCTATAGCGTCCGTGCCAGCCGCACCAACAGCGCCAGCCGCCCCTGCTGCACCTTCCACTTCTGCATGTGCCAGCCGCGCGCGTCGGTGCCAGCTGTGCCCATGCCAGCCGCGCCTGCGCCCGTGCCTACTACGCTAGCCGCGCCTGCGCTCGAGCCAACCTCGCCCGTGCCCGCATCTGCCACCTCGTCTACCGTGTGCCTGCCGCGGCCGCTTTCGGCGCTACCGTGCCTGCAGCTTCAACTTAGGGTTTCGCTTTGCCTGCGTGCTTATGACAGCACTTGTTTCACTCTCCTTTGTTAGAATTTAAGAGCATTAGGAAGGTAAGGAGGATGGGTGAATCAGGGTAAGGGGGGAAGGGTACAAGACAGGTGTCTAGAGTATTTTGTGTACCCTCTAGGATGAGCCTCACTACAGCCTATATAAACTATATATCATAGTTTAACAGACCCCCATAGGCTAAGTGAGGGGCGTCAAAGCAAGCAGAGCAAACAAATGGCCACAAGACCAGTCAAGAGAAGCACCAAGACAAAACTCAGGGTGGATCACAAAGTCACCACACAGTCTGAGCACAAGCAAGTGGCCACAAGGCCAGTTCAAGAGTTCAAACAAAGCAAGAAACAAGTACAAACAAAGCAAGAAACAACAGGCAAGACTACAGCAACCGAGGGCCTGCCTCAAGAAGGCCTAACTGCAGACAGAACCTGTGGTGGTCACCAGGCGGTAGTGCCTTGGAGTAGAGCCTCACCATTCCTTTCCTCTTCCATGATCTCCGTGCGTTCCCCACTGTCGCTGACCTCATTACTAACCTGCGCATGCTCGACGCTACTTACCGCGCTGCTTGTACTGCTGAGCATATCGCTGCGCACCCTCCCCCTATGCATGTCACTCTGTACATCCTCGAGACCCGCCTCCGTGCCATCGCCTCCACCACTAGTATCGTGGTCTTCCCCCCATCTTTGAGGGGTGCGCTCTGCCCCAACTCCCTACTTCAGCCGCCTCTACTTCTGTTGCTGAGCCTATTGCTCTGGCGGAGGTCGCAGCTACAGCTGCCTCTGGTGGGCACTAGGAGTGCTGGTCCTGGGGGTGCTGCAGCAGGAGGTGCTGGACCTGGGGGTCCGGTAGTGACTCAGCAACAGCAGTAGCAGATCCACCAGTAGGGTTCCCAACATTAGTTGGGTCTTCCTGGCTTGGAGAACGGGTACGACGATTGGGCATCACGTAGCCCCTCCGCCGAGCTCAGCCAGTACCGAATTCCCTCTGGTCATCTACACAGCACCGTCTGTGAGTGCATCGATCATCCCACTACCTTCAGACGCCTAAACAACCATTTATGCGCCCAATTTGTCTGCCATATATGCTGCATGATCTTACTATTCATGTGTGCCTAGACTACGATTTGTAGCAATCAGAAATGTAAGATATTTTGTTGCTGCTTACCTAGGTGCGTCCACAGCTGACGCGTCCCTCTCCTTCTTGCTGAACTCCGGCGCGCCACAATGATTCTTCCGCGACTGCACCAACCTCTCACTGCTCCCCGCTCCTATCGCAATCCCCCTGGCTGACCCCTCCTCTGGGTCGATCGTCGCACGTAGCGCTACTTCACCCCCATGTGCGGCAGTCCCCTCTGGCTCCCTCACATTTTTCCACATCCCATATTTCTCCAGGAACTTAGTGGGTGTCAGTCGACTTCAAGACCTCAGTGTCACCACCACGTTCCTTGGCCATGAGCGGTTTGCGACCTGTATGGATGTTACCACTGGGGCACCCCTTGCCATGTTTCACGTGGACCTTGCGTAAGGTCTTTTTACGCTGCACACTGCGTCCCCCCAAGTTCCTACATCTGGCCAGGTAGCTTCGTCATGCTCGTGTTGGTTGCTCACTCACCCATCACTCCTATGGCACCAATATCCAGGTCACCCCACCTCCCGTGTCTCTGTCACATGGCTCAGAACAGTCTTGTCTCTGGCCTTCCGTCGTCGCTCCCCGCTCTCCCTCCCTTGTCTATACTGCCGTGCACTCCTTGCATCGAGGGCAGGCTGCGCGCCGCCCCTCACTCCTCCTTGTTTCCTCTCACCACCGCGGCTCTTCAGACCTTGCGCATAGACGTCAGGGGCCCTGCCCCCATCTCTACGCCACGCATGGAGCATTACTTCCTAGTCATTGTGGACGACTAATCCCACTACACCACGGTCTTTCCCTTGGCGGTGAAGGTTGACATGATTGACGCCCTTATCCTATGGCTAGTGGCCGTCTGTGCCCAGCCCGCCTTGCCTGTTCTTCATTCGCACTCCGACCATGGTGACGAGTTTGCCTCCAGTCGCTTTGGCCGGTTCTCTCGTAAAAAGAGCATCCATCAGACGTACACGCTCTCGGACTCGCCACAGCATACTGGGCGCTACATTAGCTTGGTCATGGAGATCGCTCGTACCTGCATGACTAATGCCCGCACCTCCTATTTTCGATTGTTGTTTGCAGTCCGCTACGCCGCGCACCAACTTAACATGTGGCCATGTGTCTCATCGCCGACCTTCCTCTAGATTGGGTCCCCTAGTGTTGCGCCTGTGTTTCGCGTCTGAGGCTGCCTTGCTCACGTCCGCGATCCTCACGCATACAAGGTCTCAGCCCGCATTGTCCCTTGTGTCTTACTTGGATTCGAATGGGCGAAGCTGTTCATGCCGCGCTCATGGCCTCGGAACATAGAGGCAAGAGATGCAGAGTGCAACGAACATTTGGGAAGCCCACGACAGAGAGCATATCCTACCTGGTGAGCTCCTGTTGGGTTTGGTGAATGATTCACTCCAATCCTGTACGCTATTGCCTAAATTGGGCTCCAATTGTATGTGTTTTCTGTGTTTGGCGTGCAGCGAATTTGAAAATGCGCAAGCTCCTACCTTCTCTCCAGTGATGCAAAAGTGGAGCAACCGTTCTGTGTTGCCGGCCATCTTGGGGAATGATTCACTCCAATCCTGTACGCTATTGCCTAAATTGGGCTCCAATTGTATGTGTTTTCTGTGTTTGGCGTGCAGCGAATTTGAAAATGCGCAAGCTCCTACCTTCTCTCCAGTGATGCAAAAGTGGAGCAACCGTTCTGTATTGCCGACTAGCCCAGAAGCTACCACAACATTCGATTGTGGGATATCATTGTTGTGCTTCCTATAAGCACAGGCGAGTGCAAAACGGCTGTAGTTGACAAAATATGAGTAAGAGTTGATAGAGGATGAGCCTCTGCAACGCAAAACTAGGGGACTTTATGTTGCTCAGTTTGCTCGAGTATGTTATGGAATGGGAGAAGATTGTGGATTTTTTTAGGAGCACCAATAAGAGGCATCCCATTAAGCGAAATGAGACAATCGTTGCAGTGGATGTGCGAGCAAAGTTTGAGAGGGGGAGTGGCCGCCGGGTGGTGGTGGACGTATAGTGATTATGGGGGAAATGATAGCTCTGATGATGAAGATGATGCGGGCAACTATTGATGTTTGTATTTAGTTTGTTTACAAGCTATCCAAGTAAAAATTGTCTATATATACTTGAATAATGCAAGTTGTAACCTCAAACACATTTGTAGAGGGCTTGTGGAAGTAAACTAACCCATCAACGTGCGAACCATTCTTTGCACTGACCCAAACTAAGTGCAAAACCACATGGAGAAGCTCACAATAAAGCCAAAACCTGACACTGAGGGGACACCGTTTCGGGCAGGGCACACCGATCCATCACTGTGCCCTAAATCCAATATGAGGGACTGGCTCGATAAATGCGTTAGATTATTGTACATATTTTGGGATGTGTTTGGATGCCAAACTGGTCCTATAGGCTGCTTCATCCTTCCAAGATGTGCCAAGCAAGTTATTTCGTTTGTTTGTTTGTTTTGTTTTGTTTTATTTGTTATTTAGTTTGTTTTTGTTTTTTTGCACTAAACCTTGGTGATTGATTGATTTTTTCTTTCTTTCTTTCTTTCTCTCTGTTGGTTCTTCGAGGTTGTTACGAGTGCAATTGAGTGAGCGAACGAAGATTGCACTATCGAAGCAAAACAGTACATTGAGCGAATGTTACATGACAAACTTGTTACAATCCTAAAGGGACTTAGTTAAGGATCGGCTCAGGTTTGATCGCATGTGTTTGTTGCAGCGGAAGTGTTGACCTCGGTTCGGAGTGAATGTAATTGACTGAGATGATTATAGCAGATGCATACATTACTTTATATAGGAAATATGTAAGGAAAATACATTTTCCTTACTTTGTGCCCCTATTGCTTTATATAGGAAATATGTAAGGAAAATACATTCTCCTTACTTTGCGCCCCTGCTTACCGCGTACATGACAATTCCCACCACTAGCACCCAACAGTGAAACGTGACCCGCTCGCGACACTCGCCTTGACCACGGCTCCCGCCACTGTTCACGACGCGACCCAACCTCACGGTTCGGTTGGTAACCCGCGCTCCGGACCTCCGCCTCGACATTTCCCAACCTCGGCGCTAGGCCCGTAGCGCACCCCAATTTCTCGCGTTACTGTCACCACGCTAGCCTCGCTATATATTCTTCGCTCATGCCTTCGCTCAATGTACTGTTTTGCTTCGATAGTGCAATTCTCGCTCGCTCGCTCAATTGCACTCGTAACAAAATACGAACGAATATAAAAATTCTTAGCTGGCCATGTAATCTAAGGGGTACATTCCCTTATTACAGCGAGTTTCAACCGTGCGGCGGGGGAACCCGTTTCAAACCTGATCCCGCCAATTCCAGTTCAAAGGTTTCTACCTGCATCAGTCTTGACCTGACGGTTGCTGTGTCGCTTCGAATCGTCTGACTCCTCGTCTTCATACTTGGTAGAGTTTGCTCCTTTAGCGTACATGAATGCCTTCTCATTTAATTTATATCGCAACAGCGCCCTTCATTCCTTGGCGTATCGGGAGCTGACTCGTTTGACTACCCCGTTAAGGTTGGAGCAGTGCTAGTACTGCTAACGTGTCGGCCACTTGGTGAGAAAGTTGGCTGCCATCTCGGTGGTAGGGCAAGTGTTCAGGTCAACCTTGCCCTAGTCAATTTCGTCCTTGACGAAGAAGTATCGCAGTGATATGCTTCGTTCGGTTGACGAAGCTAGGCTTGTTTGCGATCCTGATCGCGCTCTGGTTGTCGTAGTGGAGGCGAAATGCTGGCAATGTTGGGATTTTCGCATCCTGCAACAGCTCTTGCAGATAGAGGCCTTCGTGAGCTGCTGCATTTGCGGCGATGTATTATGCTTCGGCCGACGACAGGGCAACCAACTCCTGCTTATGAGAATTCCAGGAAATTGGGCCCGCTCGCTCGAGGCGGAAGACGAATCCTGTTCGTGACCGTCGATTTGCAGGATCAGCGTCGTGATCTGTGTCCTGGTAGCTAGCGAGGTTGAAGGATGGTTTTGTCAGCGTGGAGAATGAAAGCCCGATGCCAGATGTGGAGATGAAGTACTTCACGACGCGCTCCAGATCCAGCAGGTTCTCTGTCACTGGCTTGCGTGAGTACTGTGCCAGCTGGCTGGCGATGTACGAGAGGTCGGGTCAGCATGTGACAGAGGCGAATAGCAGGCATCCCAACTGTTGTAGGTAGAGATGGAGTCCTGCAGGTGACAGAGGTTTGTTGTCCGGTTTGTAGTTGGCAATGGGCGAACGGTAGAGTGGTGCGGGTGAAATCTTGAATCGCTGACAGGTGAATTGCTTATGGCGCGTAAGTGATGTTGAGCCCCAAGAACTGAGTTACTTTGTGGTTGATGGTGATGTCGACGCACTGTTCCAGGTTCTTCTCAAACTGATAGAGTGGCGCGTTGCTGGTCCCGGTGTAAAGTAGGTCATCAACGTATACTTCCAGAAGGATGTAATTGCCGTTGAAGTGAAGGGGATACATCCCCGGGTCGTGGGGCAGCTGCTTGATCTCCAAGAGAATTTTGTACAGGTGCTGCGGCCAAACTTGTGGTGCCTGCTTGATCCCGTAGAGGGATTTCTTCAACTGGTAGACCCTTGGGTCTCCTTCCCCGTAGGTGTGCGGCTGCTCCACGAAGATGGTCGCGTCGACCAGCGCATACAAGAACACATTTTTTCACGTCGATCTGCCGCAGTGGTAGATGCTTAGCGGTTGTGATGGCGAGTAGGATGTGCACTGAGGTGTGGCGGCTGACGGGGGCGAAGGTTTGATAGAAATCAATGCCGTAGGGCTGGTTGTACCCGCGTACAATCCACCTCGCCTTGAAGCGCTCGATGGTTCTGTCAGCGGCAATTTTCACGCGAAAAAAAAAAAAAAAAAAAAAAAAAAACAGATAGCACTCTCCTCCCCTTCACTGCTGCATGATCGACCAGGACCCAGGTGTCCCGTGACTCCAGCGCCCTTAGCTCCGTGTCCATGGCTGCACGCCACTCCTTGGCGTGTGGTCCGGTCAGAGCCTGCCTCAGGTTTTTAGGCTCGATGACGCGAGGAGCGTTGGTCGTGGCAGTGTGTAGGCCGAGCAGCTGTAGTCCAGTGACATTCGCGCCATGCTGTTCTTCAGCGGTTACTTCAACCACGTCGTCGTCGTCACTTTCAGGTGCGGTTGGAATGCTACTCGCTGGTTCTCGGTGCCTTGGTGGTCCTGGCGCGTTGTCGTCTTCGTCGTCATCGCCGTCATCGCGCGGACGAGGAGGGACGCCAGGGTGTTTGTCGTCTGGGTTGCGGTCGAGGGTTGCAGCTACTCTTTTGTCTTCTAGAGAGGCGAAGCTCCTGCCGTTGTTGGCGTGGATCCGTGCCGCTCCTGCTTGCTGGTCTTCGAGGTATCTGGCGAGGGTGAAGCGCTCGTAGAAGAGAACGTCTTGCACATGTGCGGTCTTGTTGGTGTCCAGGTCCAGAATCAACCAACCCTTGTACTCATAGCTAATACCGAGACGAACCCCCTAGCGTGCACGAGCGGTGAACTTGCTGATGGTTGCGGAGGTTGGCCTCTATTGTACCATGCACCCCTAGACTCTCAGCGTGGAGGTGTCGCCCTTCGTCCCGGTCCACTTCACGTGAGGTGAGAGGTTCCCTCTGTTCGCTGTAGTGGAGAGGAGGTTGTGCAACCTTACGGCATGATGCATGGTGCAGGGCCAGTACTTGATGGGGAGGCCGGACTACTTCCGTAGTGCGTGCACTTTTGTCATGAGCGTGCGGTTGATGCGCTCAGCGTCACCTTGCTGCTGGTGAGCATAAGGGAGTGAGATGTGGTGCAGGATCCTCATTTTTGTGAGGAAGTTATGCAGCTCGTTGTTGCAGAACTCTGCTACATCGTCTGTCTGCCATATTTTCAGCTTCTTCCCCGATTGTCGTTGCGCATGAGCCAGCCAGACGCGTAACACTTCGAATGCCTTTGCGCGGGTGTCTACGTTTGCTACCCAGACATAGCGAGAGTGTGCCTCCACGAAGGTGAGAGTGTGACTCACGTCGTTGAGTCCTCCATAACCAACCACAAGGAAGTTGTTGTAGACCTTGTGCAGCTTTTGGGAGCGGTTGGTGCTTGGCTCGAGCGAGGGGTAAGCCTGGTCTGAGAGGGAAACTATGGGGCAGACGGTGCAGGTCTGTGGCTGTGAGGTGCTGCGAGGCTCTGAGCCGTCGGGGCGCAGTAGAACGCCTGGGAGGAAGACCTTGGCCGTGATGCAGTTGTTGAGAGTTTGCCGTGAGAGGTGGCCGAGACGTTGGTGCCAGAGGTCGTCATCTGCGTGGACTCCAGATGTGGGCATGTATCGTGCGCGGATTGCGCGTGCCTCTTCTTCTGTTTCGGTAGGAACTATTGGCGTAGTTTCTTCTTCCTTTTCTCCTTCCTCTTCTGCAGATTTCGTGGACGTTGCCCGAGGGGAGCTACAGTCCTTGGTGGGGTCTTCTCAGCTCATTGGTGGAGATTCAACAAGCCGCATCCGCCGTTCCCACATGTGATACATTATTCCCACATGTGATACCTTATTCCCACATGTGATACCTTATTCCCACATGTGATGCCTTATTCCCACATGTGATACCTTAGTCCCACATGTGATGCCTTATTCCCACATGTGATACCTTAGTCCCACATGTGATACCTTATTCCCACATGTGATACCTTATTCCCACATGTGATACCTTATTCCCACATGTGATACCTTATTCCCACATGTGATACCTTATTCCCACATGTGATACCTTAGTCCCACATGTGATACCTTATTCCCACATGTGATACCTTAGTCCCACATGTGATACCTTATTCCCACATGTGATACCTTAGTCCCACATGTGATACCTTATTCCCACATGTGATACCTTAGTCCCACATGTGATACCTTATTCCCACATGTGATACCTTATTCCCACATGTGACACCTTATTCCCACATGTGATACCTTATTCCCACATGTGACACCTTATTCCCACATGTGATACCTTATTCCCACATGTGACACCTTATTCCCACATGTGATACCTTATTCCCACATGTGACACCTTATTCCCACATGGGGGTGGCGGGTGTGGCGCATGACGGGTTCCTGCCCGTCGCACGCCCTGCTGTCGCCCGAGTGGCTCCTACACCGCCCCCCAGCCCCCATTTCTCCTCCATCCCCCTGCTGCACGTGCAGCAGTGGGGGGGAGGGTATGGGGGTGGCGGGTGTGAGTAGTCAGCCGCCCACCACCTCCTCCTCTCTCTCCCTGCCGCACTTGTCACTGTGTAGGGAGGAGGGGGGGAGCTTGGAGGTTAAGGGGGTGGCAGGGAGGGATCTGCAGCACCAGCCCCCCCGCCCCCCCCTTCTCCTCCATCCCCCTGCTGCGGGTGCAGCAGTGGGGGGGAGGGGATCTGCAGCACCAGCCCCCCCCCCCCCCCCCCTTCTCCTCCATCCCTCTGCTGCGGGTGCAGCAGTGGGGGGGAGGGGATCTGCAGCACCAGCCCCCCCGCCCCCCCCCCCCTTCTCCTTCATCCCCCTGCTGCGGGTGCAGCAGTGGGGGGGAGAGGATCTGCAGCACCAGCCCCCCCGCCCCCCCCCCCCCTTTTCCCCCATCCCTCTGCTGCGGGTGCAGCAGTGGGGGGAGGGGATCTGCAGCACCAGCCCCACCACCACCCCCCCTTCTCCTCCATCCCCCCGCTGCGGGTGCAGCAGTGGGGGAGGGGATCTGCAGCACCAGCCCCCCCGCCCCCCCCCCTTCTCCTCCATCCCTCTGCTGCGGGTGCAGCAGTGGGGGGAGGGGATCTGCAGCACCAGCCCCCCCCCGCCCCCCCCCCCTCTTCTCCTCCATCCCCCTGCTGCGGGTGCAGCAGTGGGGGAAGGGTATGGGGATGGCGGGTGTGAGTGAACTGCTGCCGCCTCTCCTCCTCTCTCTCCCACTGCTGCACATACCGATGTGGGGGGGGGGGAGGGTGTGGGGGACATGAGGGAGTGGCGGTAGGGATGCTGAGGGGTGTGACATGGGGGAAGTTGTAGGGGGGTGGACGTCGTGAAGCCAGCAGCTCCAGACGCCCGTGAGACCGTTGCGCCAGTTGCTCGTGAGCCCGTTGCTCCTGTCGCCCGTGAGTCAGTTGCTCCTGCCGCTCGCTTAGCCACGGAGCTAGTTACTCCATTTGCCCGCGTGCCAGTTGCTCCATTTGCCAGTGTGCCAGTTGCTCCAGTTGCCCGTGTGCCAACAGCTTCAGCCGCCACCCACCACCTCCTCTCCTCTCATGGTCCCTCCTCCTCTTCACTTGCCCTCTCCTTCCTCTGCTGGGCAGGGTGTACCCCTTCAGGGGGTGTTGTGCACATGGCTATTCCTGCATGCAGTTAGGGGGTGTGTCAGAATATATTTCTGTATAACTGCATGTGGTTCTAGCTGTAGTGTAGTTATATCGCTGTCCTGCTTGTGGTGCACCCCCTCCTTACTTGTCTCTTGGATAACTTGGGCCTTTGGCCCTTTAGTGAAACATTTCTTTCTTGACATTCATTGCCTCAACACTCTCGACACCCTAGCATGGTTCCTACCTTCCTAGCTACTATTCTAACAAGCATCCCGTAGATGCGACGAAATATGTTTTCTTCTTCCTTTTCATACATGAGTAGATTCCACCAATAATACTCTCACTGCTTCGGGTACTGCAGCTTACACATGTTTTGCCAGGTGTGAACGGTTGGCTCGACGTTTACCACTATGCATTCATACGCAAAGGATGACATCGATCTGTGTCGCTAGTCCCATTGACACTTCACTGGTATTTCGTATTGCTCTCCATCCGTAGCCACTGACGACTTGTCTTGTATGAATGCATGACCGGATGAACCTTAAGTATGCTCTGTGTGTGTGTGTGTGTGTGTGTGTGTGTGTGTGTGTCTTGTTTGGAAGTTCACATATATAGTGTATGACCCTAGCCCTAGTATCGTATGTCGTTGGTAAGTGAGGAGGCTTGACTCCGGCAGTTCTTTTTCTAGCTAGTGTTTCCAAATCTCCCCAATATGATGGTCATTATGTTTTATCCATTGCACATGCTCCCCCATTCTTCTCTCCTTCCAGGTCGTTGTCTCAAAACCTAATGGATGGAACTATTCCCGAGACTATATGGACCCTCACTAAACTCTCACTACTGCCAGTTCGCCATGCCTCGTCGAAGCATGTCTTTGCTGCCGTCCTTTCATCCATCAATTATTCCATCGATTCAGTGTCTCATTCATGCCAGCTGTTGCCAACAACAGCGGATTTCGGCAATTAGGAAGAGTTATGTTGAATACGCATTGTGACTTATTTTTTCATGCCTGTTTGCATATATGATTCTCTATCTATTTCTGGTTGGTTGCTACGCCCTTGCATATCTATTGCTCAAAACCATGGCCTCGGATGCTTATTGATCTGAAAGTTCTGGCTTACTTAAAACCCATAGTCTACAGACTCAACACATCTACACCTGCCAACACTCGCTTACACATGACATGATTCCCTGCATTCGTTCATCCTATTCACATTTCATTGCATACAACCTCTATCATGCACCAAGGCAATGCAATCAATGTGAATTCCAGTTCCCCCCCGAAGCCAGCGCCTTATGCTACAACCTGTTCTTTGGCTCCCTGTTGTCCTCAGGTAGCAACCTCGTCAACTTAGTTGGGCTGTAATCATCTTGCTTGCCCCTTGGGGTGACGTGATACATGCGCGGCATTTTGCATGCTGATGTGGTGGGGTTCATGCACGCTACTATTGCGAGGCTCAGTGCAATAGCACGTACCATATGGATTGGAATGTACTCCTGAGAATGCAAAATTGACAACAAAAAGTGTGGTTTTGCCACCACCACAGAATGTGTCTATTTCATTGGCCTGGTCTAGTCAGAGTATTACAAAGAACGTTTTTTCATGTGCTTTTCATGCTTGTCTTGTTCATTTGCCCGGATTGTTTTGTATCACTTTTCCCTGTTCATTTGTCCTATGTCTTTACGATCATGGATACTGTATCTCCTTTTGAGCGCAAATGTGTCAAAGAGAAAGTGTCACAAGAGAACGTGTCACCAAAGGACGTATCACCAGCTAATGCCACCGCGATTGAGTTCATAGCGGACTATTATCATTCACCTGGTTGGATTCACACAGGCACCTCTACGAGAACAGCTTGGAAGGGCCGATCCCTGCAACTGTAGGGGGGTCTAAACAACCTGACGTTCTTGTGAGTTTTTTTCGTTCCCTTCCTCCATATTCATTGCTACCGTGGGTGGGTTCCTACCTTGTTGTACCGTGATCTAGCATGCATGTTCTAATCAGCTTGCTCCCACACGTTATGTCATGCGGCCTTCTTGCTTCAGCCAGAATGGCAATGGCACATGCCATCCATCCAACTTCACAACTCATCTCAGGTGTTATTTTCTTTTTGCAATGGAGTCGCTTGGAGAACTCTCAAACAAGGTCTTTCAGGTCCCTCAAGCATCATTTGACTAAACTGAGCCCCCCCGGTTGCTCCTTAATCGCAGGAAATTCTATGGCAGTGACCTCACATGCCCACCTAACAGTAGTAGCTGCGTTGTAACCCAGAACACATCAAGCGCTTTCTGCAACGCTTGCACGCCCTTCTGTGACACTTGCTCCACGATTGGGGGTGAGTTCTTGTACCATACGATTTTCGAGGCGCTCAATTATGTTTTCTGTTCTTACTACTAACATTTCAGTTACTATTACTATTATTGTCATTATTATTATTACTAATATTACTGTTATGTACTAGGGTGCCTCAAATATTCTTTTGCCGCACGTTCTCCTTTCACAAAACTTTCGTAAGTGATATTTACCTTAGGAACACCGACAATAGTGTTATGCGATGCTATCATTTGCATTCACGTCTGTCTGCCTCCCATCATATGTTCGTGTGTTGCATGCGTGGTGTGAGCGTGTGCAAGAATTTCTGTTTGGTGGTGTTTGGATTTTCTGAGTGTGTGTGAGTGTTATTTGCCTTGAGCAGATATCTGAAGTGACTCCTTTGCTTGAGAGCTTTTCGACGAACCGAGAATCGCCGCGATCGGAGCAAGAACGAGAAAGATATGATCGTTCGAAGTTTTGATTGAGATGCGACGATTATGGGAATTTGCGGGTTGACTTAATATGGGGTACAGACTTTTGGGGGTTTGGAAATTCGTCACCATCACTGTAGATGATGCCAAGTGGTTGGGAGAAGCCAAACCAGATTGGCAAGTGTGGCCAAGTTGGGTGAGGTGGATGGCATGAGTTGGGAAAGTGACAAATGTCAAAGTTGGGGTGCCTATAGAGAGGGGAATTGTGTGGTATGGGGTTTCCTTGGTTGGGGACTCCCTTGGGATCTTCCCTTTCGTCCTCCTCATCCCCTCCTACCTGGTTCAATTGCTACTCCAACTTCTTGTGTGAACTTGTTAGACAACTTTGTGATTGAGTTAAGTTTCTATGGCAGCATACCCCCTAGTGCTCCGAAATTCATAACTCAAGCTATAATCCATATTTTGATACTAATCAAATTGGGAAAGATAGCCACGGTTAAGGGCTACAACATAATCGAGTCTAAGAGAATTTTGACAAAGATTTTTTTGTCGACGACGTTTTTTGTGACGACAACGTTTCTGTCCAGAATTGTAGTTGACGATTTTGAGATATTTCGGCCCTTAATCTTCATAGACTCCGTCCTAAGTCTATAACAAGTGGTATCAGAGTTGATGAAGGACTTTGTGGAGAGTCTACTGAAGTTTGAAGACCCTCGTAGACCCATCATGGCCTGTGGGCATGCCTAAGTGGAGTTCTGGAGGTTGCATGTGACTTCCGCTAAGGGGAAACTCTGCCGAAATTTCGTTGGCGCAGACACATGTGGAAATTGAGTGGGACTTCGGTGTGGACAGCAAAGGGGGAGCTGGAACCTGTGTTTGGGAGCAGAGGAAATGAGTCAAGGGAGTGGAGATGCAGCTGACAAGAGGAATGAGCCGCCACCATCCAAGATCGAGGCATTGGATGGCTCAAACTATGAGGAATGGAGCGGGCGGATGCGGAGTGCATTCAAGCGCTATAAGCTGCTGAAACTTGTGATGGGTGAAAAGAAGATGCTGGAGGAAGGAGATGCCCGCGATCGGTGGATTGAGAAGAGTGCGGTGCTGTACGACCTAATCCTTCAATCGGTCAACAACGATATGTTCCAACACATCAAGGATTTGGTGGAGTTTGATGATTCCGGACCAAAGGCGCGGAAGCTACTGCGCGACATGATTCAGCCCAACACGCTGCCGATGGTGATTGTGTTGGAGAAGGAGCTGGCTGCCCTCTCCATGCGACCGGGCGATGATGTGAAGCCGGTCCTTGACAAGATCAAGGACATATGCGAGGATGGCAGCGGCGGGCAGCAATGTGTCGCAGATGCAGCAGTGCACCAAGATCATCTCGGTGCTCGACAACTCGTGGGACAACCTCATCCCCACCCTCAACACTCAGCAGGACCAGTGGACACCTGAGTGGCTACGGCAGCAGATTTTGCAGGACTTCCGCAGGCGCCACACGGGTGGTGGTGCTGCCAACAAAACTGCTGAGGGGTATGGAGCTGCAGGAGGTAGCAGAGGAAGAGGGGGAGGGAGAGGCCGAAGCAGTGGGAGAGGCTTTGGCAGAGGGAGAGGCAGAGGTGACTATAACGAGGGGCATGGGAGCTCTGGTGGCAGGGGGAGTACCCGAATGGAGGGAGCGTGCTGGTACTGCAAGAAGGCTGGACACCCGTGGTTCAAGTGTTTGAGCCGGCCTGAGGGATGGGCACCCCCAGGCATGAAGCCGCCAAGTGGTGAACGTGCACGAGGTTGCGCTGTGCAAGGTTCAGGTGCACAAGGTGATGGTGCACACGGTAAAGCCGACCCTGGGATGTTCCTCATGGCTGAGGATCTGAAAGGGAGTGAGAGTGATGTGGGCCCAGTTGGGAACGTTGTGATGCACCCCCTCACTCACTGGGTGATAGATTCAGGTTGCACAAGTCACATGACCCCACGGGCAGATTTGCTTGACGAGGTAAAGCCCCCCGGAAAGATTAAGTTTGTGGCTGCCGCTCCCTGTGATTGGTGTTGGGAATGCCAAGGTAATGGGAGCCAATGGGGGGCTTGTGGGGCTGGGGAATGTGCTGTTGGTTGAAGGCTTGTCCGCTAACCTTCTTTCTGTGCGCTGGCTGCAGAAGAGCAAGGCTAAAGTTACCTTCGGTCCAACCAGCTGCCGTGCAAAGCTTGGGAAATTGCTGCTGTGGGATTTGGAGGAGAAGAGCAGCTGCATCAAGGACCTATGGCAGCTGCCCATTATCCCTTGGAACGGGAAACTACCAGCAACGGCAGCAGCAACAGCAATGGCAAAGGCAACTGTAGGAGGAGAGGAGATTGCTGTCAAACATATATGCTTAGTTGTATCTAGGCTTAGTTGTATCTAGGTTGTATGGGGGCTAGCTTTAGGGGGTACAGAAATCTTCTCGACATTCTACTTGTACCCCCCACTTACTCCTGATCAAATCACTCTCGTCACTTAATCTAGCATGGTATAAGAGTAGGTTCCTATTGGGCCCACCACCTACTACTGCGCCTACCTAGTTCCTAGCCCACGCCCGGCCCAGTCTCACGCCCGCGCCCGGCCCGTACCTAGCCCACGATAGGCTCGTACCTAGCCCGCGCTCGGCCCTTTCTCACGCCCGCGCCCGGCCCGTACCTAGCCCGTGATCGCCCCGTCGACACCCGCGCCCGGCCTTGTACCTAGCCCGCGCCCCGTCGACGCCCGCGACCGGCCCGTACCTAGCCCGCGACCCGGCCCCGTACCTAGCTCGCGATCGCCCCGTCGACACCCGCGCCCGGCCCCGTACCTAGCTCGCGCCCCGTCGACGCCCGCGACCGGCCCGTACCTAGCCCGCGACCCGGCCCCGTACCTAGCTCGCGATTGCCCCGTCGACACCCGCGCCCGGCCCCGTACCTAGCCCGCGCCCCGTCGATGCCCGCGACCAGCCCATACCTAGCCCGCGACCAGCCCGTACCTAGCCCGCGACCCGGCCCCGTACCTAGCCCGCGCCCTGTCGACACCCGTGCCCGGCCCCGTACCTAGCCAGCACCCCGTCGACACCCACGCCCGGCCCCGTACCTAGCCCGTGCTCGGCCCTGTTCCTAGCCCAGCGCCCGGCCCCGTACCTAGCTCCGCGCTCGGCCCCTTCCCTAGCCCGCGCGCGTCGACGCCCGCACCCGGCCCAGTCCCTCGCCCAGCGCTCGGCCCCGTACTTAGCCCGCGCCCGGCCCCGTACCTAGCCCTGCGCCCGGCCCCTTGTTTGGCCCCTCGGCCCCCCTCCTAGGCCCCTCGGCCCCTTGTTTGGCCCCTCGGCCCCTAGGCTCGGCCTCCTCGGCCCCCTAAGCCCCTCGGCTCCGTACCTGCCCAGAGCCCGGCCCCTTGTTTGGCCCCTCGGCCCAGCCCCTCGGCCCCTCGGCCCCAGTTTAGAGCCCTGCGCCCGGCCCCTTGTTTGGCCCCTCGGCCCTGCACCTCGGCCCCTAGCCTCGGCCCCTAGGCTCGGCCTTCTCGGCCTCGTGTGTTCGGCCCCTCGGCCCCAATTCAGAGCTCAGCGCCCGGCCCCGTACCTGCCCAGCGCCCGGCCCCGTACCTAGCCCGCGCCCGGCCCCGTACCTAGACCTGCGCCCGGCCCCTTGTTTAGCCCCTCGGCCCCGCCCCTCGGCCCCTTGGCCCCTAGCCTCGGCCCCTAGGCTAGGCCTCCTCGGCCCCATGTGTTTGGCCCCTCTGCCCCCTAGGCCCGTCGGCCCCTTGTTTGGCCCCTCAGCCCCCTAGGCCCCTCGGCCCCTTGTTTGGCCCCTCGGCCCCTAGGCACGGCCTCCTCGGCCCCCTAAGCCCCTCGGCTCCGTGTGTTTGGCCCCTCGGCCCCCTAGGCCCCTCGGCCCCTTGTTTGGCCCGTCGGCCCCTCGGCCCCGTGTGTTTGGCCCCTCGGCCCCTTGTTTGGCCCCTCGGCCCCTAGGCTCGGCCTCCTCGCCCCCCTAAGCCCCTCGGCTCCGTTCCTGCCCAGCGCCTGGCCCCTTGTTTGGCCCCTCGGCCCCTAGGCACGGCCCCCTCGGCCCCGTGTGTTTGGCCCCTCGGCCCCCTAGGCCCCTCGGCCCCAATTCAGAGCCCAGCATTTGGCCCCGTACCTGCCCAGCGCCCGGCCCCGTACCTAATCCGCACCCGGCCCTGTACCTTGCCCACGCCCGGCCCCTTGTTTGGCCCCTCGGCCCCGCCTCTCGGCCCCTCGGCCCCTAGCCACGGCTCCTAGGCTCGGCCTCCTCGGCCCTTTTGTTTGGCCCCTCAGCCCCTAGGCTCGGCCTCCTCGCCGCCCCCCCCCCCCTAAGCCCCTTGGCTCCATACCTTCCCAGCGCCCGGCCCCTTGTTTGGCCCCTCGGCCCTCTTGTTTGGCCCCTCGGCCCTCTTGTTTGGCCCCTCGGCCCTCTTGTTTGGCCCCTCGGCCCCCTAGGCCTCTCGGCCCCCTAGGCCCCTCGGCCCCCCGGCCTCTAGGCCCTCTTGTTTGGCCCCTCGGCCCCTAGGCCCCTCGGCTCCGCCCCTTCGCTACTGCTCCTACTCCTCCTGAGTCATCTCTTCCTGAGGTCCCTGACCCTGTGTCTGACCGAGCACGTGCTGCACGTGCTGAAGTGGCCGCCGGGTTCTCCGCCTGCCTTCAAGGCGCGTTACGTTGCTCGAGGCTTCAGCCAGCGACAGGGAGTTGACTACTTCCAGACCTTCTCCCCCACCCCGAAGATGACTACTCTTCGGGTGTTGCTGCACGTCGCTGCTCAGCGTGACTACGAGTTGCACTCCCTGGACTTCAGTACAGCCTTCCTGCAGGGCAGCCTGCACGAGGAGATCTGGCTGCGCCGCCCACCTGGTTTCACTGGGACGTTTCCTGCAGGTACTCAATGGAGCCTCCGGCGGCCAGTCTACGGTCTCCGCCAGGCGCCTCGCGAGTGGCACGACACACTGAGGACTACACTTGCGGCTCTTGGGTTTGTTCCTTCTACAGCAGACCCGTCGCTGTTTCTACGCACCGACACCTCGCTGCCGCCGTTCTACGTCCTATTGTACGTCGACGACCTCGTCTTTGCCACTGCTGACACTGAGGCACTGACCCTTGTGAAGTCCGAGCTGCAGAAGAGACACACCTGCACTGACCTAGGTGAACTGCGCAGCTATCTTGGCCTGCAGATCACCCGGGACAGAGCACGGCGCACCATCACACTGACTCAGTCACAGATGGTGGACCAGGTCCTTCAGCGCTTCGGCTTCCAGTACTCCTCGCCACAGCTCACTCCTCTGTCTACCAGCCACTCGCTCTCAGCTCCACCTTCGGACGAGTCCATAGAGCCGAGTGGTCCGTACCCAGAGCTTGTGGGTTGCCTCATGTATCTGATGACGTGCACACGACCAGACCTCGCGTACCCTCTCAGCCTCCTGGCTCGTTACGTGGCTCTCGGTAGGCACCGAAAGGTGCACCGGGATGCTGCGAAGAGGGTACTCCATTACTTGTGCAGTACGTCAGGCATGGGGCTCGTGCTTGGAGGACGGGGTCCAGTTGTCCTCACTGGTCACGCAGACGCCTCTTGGGTTGACGACTCAGCTACGCAGCGGTCGTCACAGGGTTACACCTTCAGCCTCGGTTCCGGCTCTGTTTCTTGGCGGTCTACCCGCTCGTCTTCGGTTCTCAGCTCCAGTTGTGAGGTTGAGATCTACGCCGGGGCCATGGCTGCTCAGGAGCTACGCTGGCTCACCTACCTGCTGACCGACTTGGGAGAGCAGCCTCGTTCGCCACCAGTTATGTACGTAGACAACAAGGCCATGATTGCCTTGTATCAGGAGCACAGACTGGAGCACCGAACGAAGCACATCGCTCTGCGATACTTCCTTGCTCGTGAGTTGCAGCAGCGTGGCCAGCTTCGTCTTGCGTACGTGGCCACTCGGGCCAACACTGCTGATGTCTTCACCAAGGCACTTCCGCCTGGTGATCATCAGCGCTTTGTTACAGTGTTAGGCCTTGTGCCTACTTTGCCTCACTTGCTTACTGCCTGACTCTACGTGTACTGTGATCTATATATAACTCTGCATGTGAACTGGCCTTGTGGCCCTTTGCTTGTGCTCGGACTGCTTGGTGACTTTGATGGTGCTTGTTGGTGTGGATGCGTCAGCTGCATGGGCAAAGGCTTCATTTGGGAGTGGTGAGGATGATTGGGAAACGTGGCACGAGAGGCTGTGTCATGTGAATTTTCCTATGCTGCAGAAGTTGTTTAAGGATGGGAGCTTGAAGGGGTTGGAGGTGAAAGGGGCAGTGAAGGAGATTTGGAGCTGCCCTACATGCCTTGAGACCAAGTTCACAAAGTTTCCCTTCAGCAGCGGCACGGGACCAGCCAAGGCCCCGCTCGCGCTTGTGCACATGGATGTGGTGGGCCCTGCGAGGGCCCCTTCTCTCTTGGGCAGCCGCTACTTCTTAACCATTGTGGATGACCACACACGTGCGGTGTGGGTGTACCCTCTCAAGACTAAGGGGGAAGTGGCAGCGGCTGTTCTTAAGGAGTGGATGCCGAGAGCTCAAAGGGAGAGCGGACACAAGGTGAAGGTGATCCGCACTGACAACGGGGGAGAATTTATTGGCGCTGATTTTGAGGCGGTGCTGAAGAAGAAGGGGATCCAGCATCAACTCACGGTTCCCTACAACCCTCAGCAGAACGGCGTGGCTGAGCGCTTCAACCGGACCCTGCAGGAAGGTGCTTGCACTCTCCTTGGGCGTGCAGGGCTGCCGGATCCGTTTTGGGTGACTGCACTGCGGCAGGTCGCCCTTGTGAAGAACAGGGTATTGGCGACTGTGGGGGACAAGCAGTGGGTCCCCTACACCAAGTGGTATGGGAGTGCACCAGCAGTCAACATGCTGAGAGCCTACGGCTGCATGGTGGTGTTTCATGTGCCTAAGGAGAAGAGGGGAAAGTTGGAGGCTTTTGGGAGATGGGGAGTACACTTGGGGCTTGCTAAGGATCATAAAGGCTGGTTGATATGGGACTTGACCAGCGAGCGGCTGACTGTGTCAAGGGATGTGAAGTTCCTTGAGTCCTTGTACTACATGGAGTGGAAGCAGCAGCAACAGAAGCTTCCTACTACACCGCTGATCATTGAGGCCGATGAGGTGCAGCGGCCTTTGAGGCAAGTGCAGGTCATTGTCTCAGATGAGGAGATCTCTGGGGTGACTGAGGATGGGGGAGAACCTGAGGTGGAGGAGCAGCAGCAGCAGCAGCAAGATGCTCCACCACGTACCCAACGTCCGCCAGACCGTCCTAGGAGGGATGTGCGCCCTCCTAACAGGCTGACCTATCCTAGTTTTGGAAATCCAAAGGTGGTACGGGTTGGGAGTGTGGCTGAGCAGTGTGATGGGGATGAGATAGCACACTGCTACCGGGCAGCCGTCCATGAGCCCAAGACGCTAGCTGAGGCCTTGAGTGGGCCCGATGCTGAGAAGTGGAAGCAGAGTGTGAAGGAGGAGTATGACTCTCTGCTGGAGAATGAAACGTGGGAGTTGTGTGAGCTGCCTCCTGGGAAGAAGGCAATCTCTTTGAAGCTGATCTTCAAGCACAAGTATGGACCTGATGGGGAGCTGACCCGCTACAAGTCAAGGCTTGTGGCTAAGGGGTTCCAGCAGACAAAGGGGAAGGACTTTGACGAGATCTTTGCTCGTGTGGGGAAAGGGACTACACTAAGGGTGATGTTGGGAACGGCTGCAAACCGTGGATGGAGGATCAAGCAGATGGACATCACAACTTCTTTCCTCAATGGGATCATCCTAGAGGAGCTGTACATGCTGTAGCCTGAGGGGTTGGATGATGGGAGCGGCAGTGTGTGCAGGCTCAAGAAGACCATCTATGGCTTGAAGCAGGCTCCTCGCGCATGGTACCACAAGCTGGAGGAGACACTGCTGGCTAGGGGTTTCAAGAAGAGCGAGTGTGATCACAGCTTGTTCCTGCTGCAAGAGAAGGAGCAGTTCCTCATGCTCCTGGTGTATGTGGATGACATCCTTCTCTTCTCAAAGTCGTCTGCAATGATTGAGCGTGTGGAGGAGATGCTGGAAATGCAGTTCAAGTGCTCGAAGATGGGAGATGTCAAGTATTACCTTGGGATGCATGTGGAGAGAGATATTGACAAGGGAGTGTTGAGGTTGCACCAGAGGAAGTACTGTGAGGGGCTGGCTGAGAAGTATGGGCTGCAAGATGGAAGAAAGCCTGCCACCCCACTACCTTCGGGTTTCACTGTGGAGCCCTGTGCTGATGAGGAGGTGGTGGGTGAAAGTCACAGGAAGCTGTTTCATTCCATGGTTGGGGCACTCAACTATGCGGCTAACCACACGCGACCTGACATTGCCTTTGCTACATCCAGGCTTGCCAGTGTGGTCTCACGCCCCAGTCATGAGCAGCTAGAAGCGGCCAAGAGGTTGGTCCACTATGTGAGTGCTACAGCATCTGTGGGTTTGGAGTACAGTGCTGTGAGGCAAAGGCAACAATGGGGTGATGCTCTTGACTTGCTACACCGACGCTAGCTTCAACTCTGTGAAGGTGGATGACACCAGCATTGGAGGCTATGTGTGCCTGTTTGGAGGTGGTGCAGTGAGCTGGCGCAGCAAGAAGTAGAACGAGGTGGGGCTGTCCTCGTGTGAGACCGAGTACATGGCCCTTCATCATGGGGTGAAGGAGGTGGTGTGGCTGAGGCGTTTGTTGGAGGAGATTGGTGTTTGTCAGAGGGAGCCGACTATGATGTTCTATGAGAATGAGTCAGCTGTGAAGCTGGCCAAGAATGCATGTCTTCATGGGCTGACAAAGCATATCAGGCCCAAGTGGCACTGGGTGAGGAGGCTCTTGGACAAGGAAGTGCGGTTGGAGATAGTGAAGACCCAGCAGCAGGCGGCAGACATTCTCACTAAGCGCCTGGCTGAAAATGAGCATTGGAAGGGGATGAAGCTTGCTGGAATGAGTGTGCATTGAAGGTGCATGCTTGAGCTATGGCATGTGGGAAGATGGTAGGCAGCCAGAGGGGGAGTTTGTTATGTGATACTATCATTTGCATTCACGTCTGTCTGCCCATCATATGTTTGTGTGTTGCATGCGTGGTGTGAGCGTGTGCAAGAATTAGTTTTTGGTGTTGTTTGGATTTTCTGAGTGTGTGTGAGTATTATTTTCCTTGAGCAGATATCTGAAGTTATTCCTCTGCTTGAGAGCTTTCCGATGAACTGAGAATCGCCGCGATCGGAGCAAGAACGAGAAAGATATGATCGTTCGAAGTTTTGATTGAGATGCGGCGACTATGGGAATTTGCGGGTTGACTCAATATGGGGTACAGACTTTTGGGGGCTGGGAAATTCGTCACCATCACTGTAGATGATGCCAAGTGGTTGGGGGAAGCCAAACCAGGCTGGTAAGTGTGGCCAAGTTGGGTGAGGTGGATGGCATGAGTTGGGAAAGTGACAAATGTCAAAGTTGGGGTGCCTATAGAGAGGGGAATTGTGTGGTATGGGGTTTCCTTGGTTGGGGACTCCCTTGGGATCTTCCCTCTCGTCCTACCCCTCCTACCTGGTTCAATTGCTACTCCAACTTTTTTGTGTGAACTTGTGAGACAACTTTGTGATTGAGTTAAGTTTCTATGGCAGCATACCCCCTAGTGCGCCGAAATTCATAACTCAAGCTATAATCCATATTTTGATATTATTCAAATTGGGAAAGATAGCCACGGTTAAGGGCTACAACATACTCGAGTTTGAGAGAATTCGGACAGAGCGTTTTTTGTAGACGACGTTTCTTGTGACGACAACGTTTCCGTCCAGAATTGTAGTTGACGATTTTGAGATATTTCGGCCCTTAATCTTCATAGACTCCGTCCTTAGTCTCTAACAAATAGCAGGGTGATACTGCGTCCGTCAAGGACCACCGCTCAAGCAAGGTGGCTTTTGAGTCGACTCTCGAATCAACTTTTGAGTTGACTCAGAAGTGTTGATTCCAGAGAAACAGCGCCTGTCAAGAACTGCTGATCAAGCAATCACATGCTCTTCTTAACGAGACTTCATGCATTGCAGACTAGTATGCATGTGGCACCAAGTTCATGACACGACTGTCACTTCTGATAATAAAAAGTGATAAAAGCAAAGCTTTTTTGACCTTGATCACCTTATTTTCCACCCCGCCCCTTCCATTGTGCTCCCATCCACCATTGTGCTCCCAACCCCATCCCATCCAGGCCCCCCCTCAAGCCCCCCATCGCATCCTTCCATTGCCTCACCCTCTCTTTCATGTCCTGTTCTTCTTCCACCTACCTCTCCTCTACTTTCACCATCCCCCCCATCCACTTCCCCCCCATCCACTTCCCCCCCATCCACTTCCCCCCCATCCACTACCTCCCCATCCACTCCCCCCCCATCCACTTCCTCCCCATCCACTTCCCCCCCATCCACTTCCCTCCCATCCACTTCCTCCCCATCCACTTCCCCCCCATCCACTTCCTCCCCATCCACTTCCCCCCCATCCACTTCCTCCCCATCCACTTCCCCCCCATCCACTTCCCCCCCATCCACTTCCTCCCCATCCACTTCCCCACCATCCATTTCCTCCCCATCCACTTCCTCCTCATCTACTTCCTCATCCTCACCATCCTATTCCTCGTCGTCCACACCTGCCTCTGGAGGGGGGGCCGGCGGAGGAGGTGGCTTATCGACGGGAGCCATCATTGCCATTGCAGCTTTGGCGGTCGTTGCGTTGCTGCTGCTGCTCGTGGTCTGGTTCCTGCTGCGCCAGAGGGGGCACAAGGCAACTAAGAAGACAGGCGATCCAAATGTGATAACAGAAAGGCCACTGGTGGGCTGACCTATTGTAGGCCACTGGTGGGTTGACAGGACGGCCACAAGACAGGTGAGTCTGGGGGTTGCTGCATTATAAACGTGTATGAAGCTCGCCTGTGGCCACATGGTGGGGCCCAAGTGGGCACATCATGATCATATGTTACATTTCTTTGTGGAATGTGTATTGCTGTGCTTCACTCTCCAGCTTGCTGAATCGTTTCCAGCAGATTCTGGACACGTACGTTGCGCTTTATTGAAGCTTGTTTTCAGTCACAGTCTCAACAAGCATGAAGGGCTTCCGATCTTATCTTGCCCCCGCTATTGCAGACACAGCAGCAGAATCAGCATCGGCAGCAGCAGCAAGCGTGGTAGCAGCAGCAGGAGGCACAGCAGGACAGGGAGCACATGCCATAGCAATGGAGGCGGCGTGGGGGAATGTGTGTCGGGAGTATTCACTGGATGAGCTGGCATGAGCAACGAACCAATGGGCGGAGGGCAACAGGATCGGGAGCGGCAGCTTTGGAGATGTGTACAAGGGAGTGTCTCCATACGATCCGAATGAGCTGTGGGCTGTGAAGCGAGGCAGGGTTCTGACGAACGATTTCCAGAGGGAGGTACGCATATCTACGCTACTAAACCACCTGAATATCTTGAAAGCGTATGTTTTTTGGGCAATTGTATGTGCCGCCTAAACCCTCAAGAAGCAATATCTCTAAAACCTTTAAAAGCGAGCCAAGGTTGCAACCAACAACTTCCACAGGGGGGTTTGCATGTCTGCGCTTAACTCTGCTTCATTTTATTATTTCTGGACCGTAAGAGATTTATGCGTAGCATTTTATGTGTTGTGCTTACTGGAAGTTTCAGAAGTGGTCATGCCTTTGTCGGTTTTTGTGGCTTCACCTCTGTGCCTGCAGCACTCCGATGAATATATTCCTGCATGCCACTACCCTGCTTCACTGATACACAAGCAACGCTCTGTCTTTCGACTGGTTTGCTTTTCCGTATGCCAATAAAAAACACCTGAGATGCGTGAGATGGCGACAAAGAACCAACTCAATCTGGTGCGGCTGTTGGGCTTCTGCGAGGACTATGATGCAGCGACGGGGCACATGGAGCAGATCCTGGTGTATGAGTTCATGGAGAACGGTGACCTAGGGGCATGGATTGGACCAGGTGATGACTGAGTGGGCTCAAAGAGTGTCGTGTGCCATTGTCACGAGCTGGATTTTGAGTCGGCTCAAAAGTCAGTTTTGCGAGGACTATGATGCAGTGACAGGGCACATGGAGCAGATCTTGGTGTATGAGTTCATGGAGAATGGCGACCTGGAGGTAGTGATGATTTGGATTGGACCAGTTAATCACATGGTTCAAGTCAAGTGGTTGCTTGATTTAATTAGTGTAAGTATGGCGCCATCCCATCCTATTCTCTTTTCTATCAATGTAAGTATCCTGCTCAGTAGAAATTGGGGGGTCTTATTCACAACCCGTGGATAGCATGCTGTAGTGCATCTCCCGATCAGTACGCGGAACAAGGTCAAGCACAGCTAGGAGCAGGGGGGTGTCTTTGTTGGGGAGGAGAGTAGAAAGTAGAAACGTACCCCCTCTGTACCTGGTTTACAATGGACACGTCCTCGTGATTGCACGAGTGCATCGTGGCCCATCCCTCCCTATTACCTCGCCACAGCTTGGAAGCTAAGCCACAAGTTACACAAGGAAAACATGGCTTTCTCTCTTTTTGATTGTTTTTGTTGTTTCCTCGTGCAGGAGCATCCAAGCCTCTGTCGCTAGTGCAGTGCCTGGACATCCTCATAGGGGTGGGCAAGGGGTTGCAGTACCTGCATGAATTTGGCATCGTGCACCGTGACATCAAGCCTGCCAACGTGCTCCTCAACGCCAAGATGCAGGTACTTCCCAGGTACTTCCCAGGTACTTTCCAGGTTCCCTAAAAACCATCTCATGAAAAATGTGTGGCCTGCACTTGCCACCTTGACCGGCTTTCTTTGATGGCGGAGCTAGCTAGCTAGCCATGATCCATATGCGCGTATGCATAGAGCTATCAGTTATTTGGAACCTGATCTAGACATGAGTTCCCTCTAATGCCACGAGTGATGGAGGTAGGGAATGAAGGGATTCTGACAAAACAGTGAAGGCATCAGAATATTGTAGTCTCACTTGCAACAGCACTTCCATCACTCCATTTTCCCTGATTTACCAATCCATCAGTTATCCATCAGTTATCCATCAGTTATCTATCAGATATGCATGAGAAGTGGACCACTCAGCTCAATAGGTGTGCTCCAACACTCAGTAAAAAAGCCTCTGATCACAACCGGTATGTGTGCAGGCCAAGGTGGCGGACTTTGGGCTGCTGAGGCTTGGGGAGGGCACCTCAGTGGCAGCCACCCGAGTGATGGGCACACCGGGCTATGTGGACCCCGCTTACTATATGTCACACAAGGCCACTCCTGTCGCCGATGTGCACAGGTACAATGCGGTACATAGCAGTACATAGCGGTGCCAGTGCGGTACACAAGGGTGATGGGCACACCGGGCTATGTGGACCCTCCTTTACTACATGTCTCACAAGGTCACTTCCGCAGCCGACATATACAGGTGAGGTCTGAGAGAGTTCCGCGAAAGCTTTACTTAGCTTCCACATCCGAGCTGCTTAAATGGGGTCCTTTCATATCATGCACTCAAGATCGTTTTCAGGGTCCATCACATACCATATATCTCATCACATACCACATATCTCATCACATACCACATATCTCATCACATACCACATATCTCATCACATACCACATATCTCATCACATGCCAAATATATCCATCATTTTGAGGGTCCATCACATGCCAAAGATTTCTCGCATGGCCCCTTTCCATGTTCTTTGTGGCAGCTTCGGCATGCTGCTGCTGGTGGTCATCACGGCACGCAAGCCCATCTACGTGACAGAGGACAGCCAGATCAACCTAAAAATCTGGGTACAAAGATCTTTTGAGAATTCTCAACAGTAAAATCAACTAGAAAAATCATTTTATAGTCACATGTAACTGAAAACCAATGTGGCTTCAAATGCAATCATTGGTATCAATCATCCTCATATCGCCTCAAGAGATGCCTCTGTATGGCAAAGATACCACCACTCACCTCGCCCTGCACTCACCCCGTCTTGCACTCACCCCGTCTTGCACTCACCTCGCCTTGCACTCACCTTGCCTTGCACTCACCTCGCCTTGCACTCACCTCGCCTTGCACTCACCTCGCCTTGCACTCACCTCGCCTTGCACTCACCTCGCCTTGCACTCACCTCGCCTTGCACTCACCTCGCCTTGCACTCACCTCGCCTTGCACTCACCTCGACTTGCACGCACATGCCCCATGACCTCAACGCCCTCCACAACCACCCCCTCCCGGTGGCGTCACTAGTGGCATCCACCTTCGTAGCAGCCTTCAAGGACCCTCACCTGGCCACACTTGACGACCTGCTGCGCTCGAGGTGACGTCTGAGTCAATTCAAACCTCCCCTTCACCCGCTCCCAGTTGGCTCCGCTAGCAGCACCCAATGATGCCGTACCATCGTAGCCTGAGGTGACGTCTGAGTCGACTCAAACCTCCCCCTCTCACCCCCCACCCAGGTGGTGCCATTAGCATCACCCAACGCCATGGCAGCCTTCAAGTACCCTCATCTACTCGAGGTGAGTAGAATTTACTCACTACTCCCCAAACCCCCCTCCAGGTGGCGCCACTAATGGCATCAAACGTTGTGGCAGCCTTCAAGGGCCCTCATCTGCTCGCCCCAGACGACCTGCTGGTGGCCTAGCTTGCCTTGCCCTCGCCTTGCACTCACGTGCCTCATAACCCCCATACCTACCCCTAACCCCCTTTCAGGTGGCTCCCTTAGTATCATCAAACGCCATAGCAGCCTTCAAGGACCCTCATCTGGTCGCTCCAGACGACCTGCTGCTGCGCCTGGCTCGCCTTGCCCTCGCCTGCACCGCCATGCCCACCGTGTCGCGCCCAACCATGGCGCAAGCTGTGGGGCAGCTGCAGGCGATGGAGAAGGAGGTGGCCGGGCGGGAGGTGGACCGGGCCGCGGTGCGCATTGACAGGGAGATAGAGGGCGCTGCTGGCGCTGTTGACTTTGATGCAGAGCTTGCACGGGCAATGCATGTGGGTGGTGGTGGTGGTGGTACCGGTACCAGCAGCTTGTGAGTGGCGTTGGGTGATAATGAGTGTGCTGCTGACATGAACGCATTGCATGTGATGGATCGCATTGCATATGATGGATCGCTGCATTTGATGGATCGCTTGCATGTATGTGATGGATCGCTTGCATGTGATGGATCGCTTGCATGTGATGGATCACTTGCATGTGATGGATCGCTTGCATGTGATGGATCGCTTGCATGTGATGGATTGCTTGCATGTGATGGATCGCTTGCATGTGATGGATCGCTTGAAGTAGGATAAATGCACACGGGTGCTGGTTAAGGCAATATCTAACTAGCTTTGGGTAATCACTGCATGCTATTGGAGTGGCATACCAGTACCGTACGATAGGGTTGCGTTGCTGCTTCCTGTCTACACACACGAGAGAGGTCGCATTTCTTTTGGTTGATTGCAATGATGGGATTTTTCTAAAGAAAGCGGCATGTACGGTATGGACGGAAACATCTCATTTCGTCTTTAGTTCATAATTTACTGAAACCGACCAAAGAAACAGATGTCATTTAGTCCGTTGACATTGGCTGATGCATTGCATGGACGCCTTTTTGCACCCCACAGCATGTTGGCAAAGTGGTTGCATTGTTGCCTCCTCCATTGCGAGCCAAAATACTCCAAACAAACTGCCAACTCTGCTATTTGAACGCATCGCGATGATTCTCTGTCTGCTCTCTGCTGTCGCATCCTGTGTGCACCTAGTAGTAACAGCTTGCAGCGCACAGCTCGCCTAACACAGCTCACATCGGGTAGTGCACTGCCCTCACATCACCCTGTGCACAAACACTGCCTTCACATCACCCTGTGCACAAACACTGCCTTCACATCACCCTGTGCACAAACACTGCCTTCACATCACCCTGTGCACAAACACCGCCTTCACATAACCCTGTGCACAAACACTGCCTTCACATCACCCTGTGCACAAACACTGCCTTCACATCACCCTGTGCACAAACACTGCCTTCACATCACCCTGTGCACAAACACCGCCTTCACATAACCCTATGCACAAACACTGCCTTCACATCACCCTGTGCACAAACACTGCCTTCACATCACCCTGTGCACAAACACTGCGTGTGGAGGGACCCCCTTGCACTTCATACGCCTCCATAATTTTCTTCAACCGCTCTACCCCCGCGCACCTTTTCCCCTTGTCTGCATGCTTCTGTCCATTCCCCACACTCCACATTGCACTGCCATCACACCCCAATGTTGAACTAACGAACGAGAATGATTGGATTGAACAGAAGTTGGGTACAAGTAATAACCCTAATTGGGTTGTACCCCTTATAGGCTACCCCACTATAGCTTACACAAAGTAAGCACTACAACATTCTGACACACCCCCATAGGCAAAGTGGGGGAGAAAAAGTGGTCACAAGACCAGTCAAGAAAAGCAAAGCAAGCTCAGGGTGGATCACGAAGTCACCACACATTCCGAACACAAACAAATGGCCACAAGGCCAGTTCACATGAAGAGTTATAAAAAAAAGAACAAACAGTACAGTGATCATACCATAGCAAGAGTAAGCGAGCAGGGATATACATAGATCATAGTACAACAGATTCACGTAGTGAGCAAGTGGGGCAAAATAGGCACAAGGCCTAAAACAACAGAGAAACACTGATGATCACCAGGTTGAAGTGCCTTGGTGAATATATCAGCAGTGTTGGCCCAAGTGGCCACGTAAGCAAGACGAAGCTGACTAAGCTGCCGCAACTCTGGAGCAAGGAAGTAACACAGAGCGATGTGCTTCGTTCTGTGCTCCAGTCTGTGCTCTTGACACAAGGCAATCATGGCCTTGTTGTCTATGTACAGAACTGGAGAAGAACGAGGCCGCTCTCCCAGGTCGGTCAGCAGGTAGGTGAGCCAGCGTAGCTCCTGTGCAGCCATGGCTCCTGCGTAGATCTCAGCCTGACAACTGGAACTGAGAACAGAAGACGAGCGGGTAGACCGCCAAGAAACAGAGCCAAAGCCAAGGCTGAAAGTGTAAATATGTGACGACCACTGTGTAGCCAAGTCGTCAACCCAAGAAGCGTCTACGTGTTCAGTGAGGACAACTGGACCCCGTCCTCCAAGCACGAGCCCCATTCTCGACGTACTGCATAAGTAGCGCAACACCCTCATAAAGCGGCCTCCCAGTGCTCTGGTCGGTGTCTCCCGGGCACAACGTAGCGTGCCAGGATGCTAAGAGGGTAGGCAAGGTCAAGTCGACTGCAGATCATCAGGTACATGAGGCAGCCCACAAGCTTTGGATACGGGCCACTTGGCTCTACGGACTCATCCGAAGGTGGAGCTGAGAACGAGTGATCGGTAGGCAGAGGAGTGGACTGTGGCGAGGAGTACCGGAAGCCGAAGCGCTGAAGGACCTGGTGCACCATGTGTGACTGAGTCAGTGTGATGGTGCGCCGTGCTCAGTCCCGGGTGATCTGCAAGCCAAGATAGCTGCGCAGTTCACCCTGGTCAATGCAAGTGTGTCTCTTCTGCAGCTCCGACTTCACAAGGGTCAGTGCCTCAGTGTCAGCAATGGCAAAGACGAGGTCGTCGACGTAGACAAGGACGTAGAATGGCGGCAGCAAAGTGTCGGTGCGTAGAAACAACGACGGGTCAGCACTAGAAGGGGCAAACCCAAGAGCCGCAAGCGTCGTCCTCAGTGTATCGTGCCACTCGCGAGGTGCCTGACGGAGACCGTAGATTGGCCGCCGGAGGCTCCACTAGGTACCTGCAGGAAACGTCCCAGTGAAGCCAGGTGGGCGGCGCAGCCAGATCTCCTCGTGCAGGCTGCCCTGTAAGAAAGCTGTGCTAAAGTCAAGAGAGTGAAGCTCGTAGTCACGCTGAGCGGCGACGTGCAGCAGTACTCGAAGAGTGGTCATCTTCGGGGTACGAGAGAAGGTATGGAAGAAATCAACTCCCTGTCGCTGACTGAAGCCTCGTGCAACGTAACGAGCCTTGAAGGCAGGTGGAGAACCCGGCGGCCGTTTCACCCTGAAAATCCACATGCCATCGACAATTTTCGCACCACAAGGGGGAACTGCGTCGACGTAGGTGCCTGTGGAATTCCAGGATGCCATCTCTGCATCCATGGCTATCTGCCACTGAGAGGAGTAGGGATCCGTAATCGCCTCTACGTAAGAGCGCGGGGTCGGGATGCCTGGTGCATCCGGGTCTCTCTCAGGGGCAAGCAGCATGGCCACGAGATGAGGTACATTAGCTACAAGACACTCAAAGTCCTCCTACCTGTCCTCAAAAACGTCCGTGTCAAGAGCACACTCACCCCCGACGGACGGAGAATAAGCAGACGCAGACCCAGCAAAAAGAGCAGTGGCGTAGTCGAGACGACAAGTGTCAGCAAAGTCAACCAGCTCAGCAACGAGGGCAGACGCAGCAGTGGACTCAAAAAAAAGGTCAGTGACAACAGTGGCGAGAAGACGAGGGACAGAGGGACTGGCAGCACGAGTTAGGTCAGACTCAGGGTCAGGAACGGCAGGAAGAGAGGACGTAGGAGGAGGCGGCAGGGGAACTCGCAGTGGCACAGAGGAAGGACGAAATGCCATAACGTGCGTGCCTGGGACAGGAGGAGGATGCGGACAAGGATTACGACGACCAGTGCGAACAGCGCGAACAGGCGAGGCAGGACGAGACTCAGGCTCACGACGCTCTGCAAAAGAGTCCGTCTCCTCAGCGTAAGGAGAAGGAGCAGGCAGCGGGGAGTCTGGTTGTAACTGTGGCTGCGACTGGTGAGGCGGTGGACACTGTAAGCGAGGAGTAAGGCCAGTAGAAGACGGGAGACTAAAAACCTAGCGAAGGACCAAGCCAGGTGGCGGCACAGACGACGGCGGCGGCGGAACGAAAAACGGTCGCCGCTGCACAGTGCCTCCAGCACCAGTACTGCCAGCTCCAGCACCCCCAGCGTCGGCACCTCCAGCTCCAAGGTCTCCAGCTCTAGCGCCTCCAGCTCCGGAGACTCCACTCCTAAGGCGAGTGCGCCGAGCAAACCAATCGTGCAACTGCGGGGCGGAGAGAGGCTCCCGCCGGTGAGACAGTCGTGGCTCGGCACCCGCAGGACCTCCAGTAGACACATTACCCCTGGGCGAAGCACCCCCAGACTCCGCACCCTCATACTCAGCACCCGCAGGCTCCGCACCCTCATACTCAGTACCCCCAGGCTCCGCACCCTCAGGCTCAGCACCCTCAGACTCCGCACCCCCAGGCTCAGCACCCCCAGACTCCGCACCCTCAGACTCGGCACCCCCAGGCTCCGCACCCGCAGGCTCATCACCCCAAGGCTCCACACTCGCAGGCTCAACACCGTTAGGCTCAGTACCCCCAGGCTCAGCACCTCCAGACGCAGTATCTCTAGCAGCACCTGAGTCTACAGCGACCTCAACAGCCACAGTCCCGGGGAGTGGGTCTACCTAAGACACACGTGAGGGAGCAGGACCCTGAGGGGGGAGGGGGACTACCGGAAGGGGACCTGGAGCAAGGAAGAGCGGCGGGGGTGGGAGAGGGGCAGTGCGGTAAGGGAAGAGATGGTAAAAGGGAACCAACTCGTCAAACGTGATGTCATGAGAGGGCAGGATACGGCGCGAGGTGGGGTGGTAAAACTGCCAGCCAGGCGTGTCAGGGAGAAAGCCAAGGAAGACGCAAGGAAGAGCACGGGCGGTAAGCTTGTCCGTGGACGTATCGCGAACAAAGGCACGAGAACCCCAGACCCGGAACACCGGCGCATCGCCAACCTTCCCCGTCCAACGCAGTGTGGACAAGATTTCCGGCAAGAAGACACGGGGCCAGAGGTTGAGCTGATGCGCCGCGTACCGGACCGCAAACGGCCATAGAAAATGGGGAGCAGCCGCATGGGTCATGGAGGTACGAGCGACCTCCATGACTAAGCCAATGCGGCGCTCAGCAATCCCATTTTGCTGCGGTGAGGCCGGAGGCGTGAACGACTGGAGGATGCGCTCCCCACGACAAAAGTCCCGCAAGAGGTCGGAGGAGAACTCACCACCTCTGTCAGAGTGCAGACGCATGACAGGATGGTCCTCGCGGAACCGCTCGCGGAGCTGGAGACGGACTGCGCAGATCCAAGGGATCAAGACATCAGGGATCCCACCCTTCCTGCGCAAGCGGAAAACCGTGGTGTAACGCGTGTAGTCGTCAACAACCAGCAGAAAGTAGCGCTCGCGGCCCTGTCCATTGACGCGGGTTGGGCCCCACACGTCCATGTGGAGAGTCTGCAGGGGAGCAGTCGTCGAGAGAAACGCGGAGGAGTGAGGAGCGGCGTGATGCCGCCCCTCGACGCAAGGAAGGCAGGGCGGGGTAGGCGAGGGCGGGATGGGAGACAGAGACCTGGGAAGACCCGAAACAAGGAGGCGGGAGCGCATGCCACGGAGGCGTGGCAGGGAGGGGTGACAAAGTCGGTGGTGCCAGAGGAGAGTCTGGTGCGACAGGAGGCGACACGAGCAGGGGGGTGCTATCGGGCCTGACGCGGACACCTGAGCAGATGCAGCTACCTGAGAAGGCTCGTTAGCCAGTGTGTACAGACTCGACCCAGGCCGACGGGTGAACGTGGCCAGGTGACAGCTCGTCCGTGTAAACGTGCAGATCGAGACTTGATGACCCCCAAGAGAGGTGGTGGTGGTGACCATCGCATCCTGGAGGGCAGCGGTACTCACCAAGTTCGTAGAGAACGAGGGGAGGTGAAGACCTGAGAGTGAAACGGACGGAACTGCCGGACACGGGAGAACAGTGGAGGAACGAGCAAGAACTGGGCCCCCTGAGGGGTCAGCCGGTCTGACCAATATAGGTGCAGAGAGAGGAGTGAGGGTGGTGCTGTCGCGAAAGAAACAACAGGAAGCACATGAGTCAAGCGTAAAGGTGTGCAAGGTCTCAGCAGGCGCAGTACCAGGGAGAGCAGACTCACTAGCACCTAGACCAGCAGCCTTTATACCTGGGTCAGGGGACAGTCATCTTCAGCAGTAACAGACAAAGCATAGATAGCAGCAAGGATAGCATCATAGTAATGATCAAACATAGCGACTCCAGACCTAAGTAGCTCTCCCTAGCGGGGGCGCTCGGCCTCGTCACCAAACTCTGCGCGCCAAGCGTCGTCTAGGCGGGAGAAGCAGCGGTGCTGAGTGTGAGGCTTCCCGCATGTCTGACCAGCACGGTCACCCGTGCGAATGACATACGGGCAGCTAACACTGAGACGCCTCACGCTGAGCAAACCACTCACGAAGCTGCTAGAGCGAAGGGGTCTCGCTCCGACGCTGCTGCTGCTGCCTCTGGCCACCGCCAGAACCTCCCCTCTGAACAACTCCACCCCGACTGCCACCACTCCCACCGCTGCCACGACCGCCACCTCAGAGCGCACCACTCTGCGCTCTCTGGGATTCTGCAGCACCTCATATGCTTCCTCCTCCCATCATCTGCATGCTGAAGTCCCACCCATCACACCCCAACACCTCACAGCGCACTGCTGTCATAGGCACTGCGCTTGTTGATATCACGCAGCACCTCATACACCTCCTCCCTTGTTTGCATACTGCTGTCCCACCTTACATTCCATTGCACTGCCATTACACCCCACACATCTCACACCTCACAGCGCACCGCTGTCATATGCACTGCGCTTGGAGGCATCCCTCAACATCTTGTACGCCTCTGCAATCCTCTTGAACCGCTCCTCTGCCACCCACCTTGGCCGCATGCTGCTGTCATACCGCACACCCTGCTCACATCCCACTGCTGTCATACCGCACATCCCACTCACATCCCACTGCTGTCATACCGCACACCCCACTCACATCCCACTGCTGTCATACGCACTGCGCATGGAGGGATCCCTCAGCACCTCATACGCCTCTGCAATCCTCTTGAACCGCTCCTCTGCCGCCTGCCTTTTTCCAGCGTCAGGCTGCCTGTCAGGGTGAGTCTCCATCGCCAGCTGGCGGAAAGCAGGTTTGATCTCCTGCTGACTCGCCTGCCGCCCTTTGCCGGCCAGTCCCAGAGCAGTGTAGTACCCCTTGGGGTCTGAACTTGCTCGCCCTGACCTCGCCTGCCTTGACCCCTGCTGCTGCTGCTGCTGCCGTTGTTGTTGTTGCTGCTGCCGCCCGTACTGCTGCTGCCATTGCTGCTCCCATTGCTGCTGCCACTGCTGCTGCCGGCTATCCTGCTGCTCATGTTGCTGCTGCTGCTGCTGCTGCTGCTGGGTGCGCTGGTATCTGCTGCCGTCGAAGCTGCCTCCAGGCCACGACGAGGCTCCTCCCCGAGCCATGCGCTCAAACTCCCTCCACACGTCCTCCGGACTCACAAAGGCTCGGCGGAAGACCCGGAAGTTGCCAAACCTGCAGCGCAGGTTCGGGAAGAGAGTGGGACATGATGGGGGGGAGTAAGGGGTGGGGTCGGAAAAGAAGTGGTTCTGGGATAAGGTTTGAGTGTGGAAAGGGCAGAGATGACGAGTGTGGGGGTTGAGGTGGCAAGTGTGCTGCGTGCATCAGAAGATGGACTTGACACATCACATGCATGTGATGTGGGGGGCACACATCACATGAATCGAGACAAGTGGGGAGAAGTGATGACTTGAAAATGGAGGCAGTCGGCAACCTGGGCTAAGAGGCCAAGCTGGCGCAGAGAATTGGGAGGACGTGTGAGAGAAAAGGAGCAAGATTTGGTGCGACCAGTCAATCCAGAATCCAGGTATGATTGGATGCAGGTATGATTGGATGCAGGTATGAATGGATCGGGTATGAGGTGGGTAGCAGAAATCGGTGCTCTTGGTCTTGGCAATGGTGATGCAACACATGCTTCCCATCCCAACACATGTAGCTTGGAGCACCCATAACGCACACCCGATTGAACTGCCACACCCATCCCGCATTCCCCCCAACCCGCTTTTCAAGTCCCTTCCAAATCCAGCCAATTCAAGCAAACCCTTCCAGCCAAACCAGATCCGCAGCCAAACCAGCCCTGTAGGCCGCCTTTCAAAGTGTTCTCTACTTGATAAAACAGACCTGTTCCACATGGACTCTGCTGCCCCATTCCAACCATGCTGCCGTCAACCCCTCACTGCCATGAGTCTCACTCGGAACAAGTACATTTGTTAACTCACCCTGGAAATCCATCAAACGGGCTCTCAAATGGACTCTCACGCCTTTCACCTCCCCCTGCCCCTTGCCCTCTCGCCTCTCCCCTCTCCGCCCTGCCAAACTTACCCCCCTCCTCCTCCCCCACCTCCTCCTCCTCCTCCTCCTCCTCCTCCTCCTCCTCCTCCTCCTCCTCCTCCTCCTCCTCCATCCCCCCTCCTTTCCCCCACAGCCCCCCTCCTGTTGCCACCTCAGCCACCTCCCTAGCGTGCTGCACGCCCCGACGAATCACAGCAAGCCGAGGGGACACCCTGGCAAGCCACCCAGCCGCCAATGAGAGCGCTCCAACTGTCATCCACCATGCGGTCGACGCCGGGTGGAAAAGGCAAGGCACGCCGCCTCCCAGGAGAACCAGGTCCAGTAGCGCGGCGCCAGCTGTCAGTGCGGCCGCTGCTGCCAGCGTGGATTTGGGTTGGGAAAAGAGGCGGTCCGCAGCGACAGCTGGCGCGGTAGATGGTGCTGACGTGGCGGCGATGACGGCTGTGTGTCGCCAGCTGTCATGATAGTAGGATGCCACGTAGGATGGTAGGAAGATGGGCTGCTCTGCTTAGCAACGGGTGGCAGCAGAGCCAACGACAGATTGACACGTGGACAGGGTGAAAAGAAAGTCATGTCGGTGTGATGGACAGAGGAGGACAAGAATAGGGTGTGGATACAAGCAAAGCAGGCTGCCTGACTGACGCGATCACTAATGGGAGCAGAGCTGACGGTGGCATCAACGATGACAACGATGACTAGTGAGCAAGGCAAGGACACCGCATGAGTGTGGGTCACAGTGAGTGGGAAGGAGGGCAAGGGAGAGAGCGCACCTTGGCAGACACGGAGTGCACGGTGAGATGAATGTCCAGATCTCTCACTTGCTCCGCTTCATAGCGCTGGTAGGAGTGATTGCACAAGGGGGTTGGGCAGGGGGGATTGGGCAGGGGGGTTTGGACAGGGGGGATTGGGTAATGGTATAGGGAGGGGATGGCGGAGTTCATGCGAGCGGGCATGCGAGGGATTGCTATGGAATACTCGGGCCAAGTAAAGACAATAGTCAATATTAAGGAAACAGGCAAGGCAGCGCATACTTATTGTTGGAATTACAAGATGATTTCAAAACGTGATAATAGGTCCTGAGAAAGAAGGAAAATGCAATAATAGAATGGTAGACACACACACGACACCATGGCACACCATGGCACACCATGGCAATTTGGCACGTTATTGCATGTCATGGGGTTTGTAAACAAGGAGCAGCATGGCTCTAGAGAGCAGGCCAACGCAAGCAGTGCAACGCAGGGCACCAGCACAGGACGGGGCGAGGCTAGCACAGAGCAGAGCAGGCTAGCACAGGGCAGAGCAGGCTAGCACAGAGCAGAGCAGGCTAGCACAAAGCAGAGCAGGCTAGCACAGGGCAGAGCAGGCTAGCACAGAGCAGAGCAGGCTAGCACAAAGCAGAGCAGGCTAGCACAGAGCAGAGCAGGCTAGCACAAAGCAGAGCAGGCTAGCACAGAGCAGAGCAGGCTAGCACAGAGCAGAGCAGGCTAGCACAGGGCAGAGAAGGGAGGGCGCACCCATTTGAGGTGATTGGTGAGCTCTGACTCGAGATGCTTGATCCACCGCTGCTTCACCACCGCCCATGCCCTCTCCCTGCATGGCACACATAGATATACCATGGCACATATCATTCGCCATGCATAGACCATAATCACGCACACACCATACTCCACGCACACACCATCACAAGCCATGCACACACCATCACAAGCCATGCACACACCATCACAAGCAATGGACTCGTCATAATCAACCATGGACACGTAATAAGCTATGGGCAGCCAAAATACTGCATGTCAGGTGTGCGTCACTGCATGGTTCAAAGTGGCCTAAATGGCGCCAGGCGTGCCTTGAAACCCATGGCATGTAAGCGAAGCACATGGCATGTCAGCGAAGCACATGGCATGTCAGCCAGCTATGCCCATCACATGCCAGATATGCGCTTTCCACCCATCTGCCCACCTGGAGACGGTGAAGAGCTCCAGCTGTCTGCCAGGTGTCAGCATGCGATTGGTCAGCGGGGTCGCATGCTTGATTGCTTCGCCAGCTAGCACTTGCACGAGGGAGCGAGGGAGGCTGAGCAAAGAAGCGGAGGAATTGTGAGGGTAAAAAGGGGAAGGGAAGACAAGAAGGGGATTGTTGAGAGATAGTTGGCGGTTGATTGCGCCGCCTGCCAGCAGTTGCGCCAGACTGCGGGGGAAACGGAGAGGAGACGAGGGAAAGCGGGGGGGAAGAACGGAAGAGGAGGCGACGGAAGAAAACGGGAAGGGGGAGACACAGAGTGAGAAAGAAAGGTTAAAGAGAGTTTCAAGTGAAGAGTGAGAGGAAAAGCAAGTCAAGCAGAGTGGGGAGGGGATCGAAATGCGAAAGGACAAAGTCGAAAGGCACCTGATGATTCTGAGCCTATAACACCATGTACCATCACTCTGCACCGCACTGCACCTGGTGGCAGCGTAGAATTGCATGAGGGGGTCGGTGGAGGGAGCTTGCATGGGGCGAGAAAGCCACGGGGTGGCCTTCCATACGGTGTGGCGATGCTGTTGAAGCAGAGGGAGGGGAAGAGAGGGGAGACGGAAAGAGGGAAAAGAGAACTATAAGGGCGAGAGAGCCATGGGGTGGCCTGCCAGACGGTGTGGCGATGCTGGTGGGGGGAGGGAGGGGAAGGGAGGGGAGGGGGAGGGGAGAGAGGGGGAGGGAGGGGGGAAGTGGTGGGGATAGGGGGGTAGAAAGGGAGACGGAAAGAGGCAAAAGAAAACTTCTAAGGGAGGGAACCAAGAGGTGGTCTGCCACACTGTGTGGTGGGATTGGAGGGGAGAAGGCGATGGAGGGGGAGTGGGAGGACGCTGTGAGAAAGATGTGCTAGAGACCGAAATAAAGAGGAAGGAGATGGGGGAGGAGGGGTGCATGGAGGAGAAGTGGGCGGAAATACGGGTGAGAGCAGGAGAGGCGGGATGGGAAGAAGAGGGCGGGTGGAACAGAGGAGGAAACACTACGGTTGAGAGCAAGGAGAGAAGAGCATGGCGAAGTGGTGTTTTATGCAGGTGGTAGACGAGTGAGGGAACGAGAGAGAAGGTGGAGGGAAGAGAGGGTGGAAGGAAAAGAGGGTGGAGGGGAGAGAGTGTGGAAGGGAGAGGGGTGGATAGACATGAGCACAAGGGCGAACACCTGTTCGGTTCGCCTCGAACGTGTTCGAGGCGAACCGAACAGGTTTGTTTTTTTTGCTTAAATTGTTCGCCGAACAGTGTTCGATGTTCGCCCGAACACGCCCCGCGACGAACACGAACGTGTTCGAGGTTCGCCCGAACATGCCTTCACAGGCGAACGGCGAAGACGTGTTTTTGCTTAAAGTGTTCGCCGAACCAAACAGTGTTCGGTTCGGCAAACGGATGTGTTCATCTAGGGGCGAACACGAACATGTTCGTGTTCGCCCCTTGCTCATCCCTAGGGGTGGAGGGAAAAGAGGGTAGAAGGAAAAGAGGGTGGAGGGAAAAGAGGGTGGAGGGAAAAGAGGGTGGAGGGAAAAGAGGGTGGAGGGAAAAGAGGGTGGAGGGAAAAGAGGGTGGAGGGAAAAGAGGGTGGAGGGAAAAGAGGGTGGAGGGAAAAGAGGGTGGAGGGAAATGAGGGTGGAGGGAAAAGAGGGTGGAGGGAAAAGAGGGTGGAGGGAAAAGAGGGTGGAGGGAAAAGAGGGTGGAGGGACGAGACGGTGCAGGGGAGAGAGGGTGGAGGGAAAAGAGGGTGGAGGGAAAAGAGGGTGGAGGGAAAAGAGGGTGGAGGGAAAAGAGGGTGGAGGGACGAGACGGTGCAGGGGAGAGAGGGTGGAAGACAGAGGGAGCGGACACGAGCAGGAGAGTGGCCGATGGGGACAGAGGGAGAGCGGACATGATCAGACTTCTCCTTCCCTCCCCCCATCCTCCCCCTATCCCCCCAATCCCCTCTCTCGTCTCCTGCTGCTCCTCATGCTCCCCACCCTCGTGCCATTCTGCTCCTGCCATCCCCCTCCTGCCGTGGCGTCTCTCTTCTCTCCCTCCTGTTACAGCCCTCTCCCCCCCCCCCTTTCCTCGTGACTCACCTGCTCCCATCGCCGGCTGTAAGGGTTCCACGCCATGGCAGATGACGCCTTCCCCACACTCGCCCTGTACGCCACTTCCACTGCCCACCCACAGCACACACGCAACAGATGGAGGAAGGGGCACATGGGGGAGGACGAGGATTTAGTCAAGGGCGCATGGGTGGGTCTACCACCATACCAGGCAGATGTTGCCTTCCCCACACTCGCCCTGCACACCACTTCCACTGCCATCAGCATGCCCATGAACATGGTCATACCCATGCCATGCACATGCTCACGAGGGCACAGGGGATCAGGGGTACTAGATACGGCCGGAGGATAACGAGGGGAATCAATCAGGGAAGTGTGGGTGGGTTTACTTCACTGCCATGGCAGATAACGCCTTCCCCACATCCGCCCTGTGCAAAGCTTCCCCTGGTGTGGGCGCACACGAGGACGGCGGGCAGAGTGGAACGTGACAACAAGGAGGGGTTGGGTGCTGTGGAATGGCGTGGCATGGCATGGCATGGCATGGCATGGCATGGCAGATAATGCCTCCTTCGCACCCAGCTCCAACGGGCGTGTGCGTGCACGGAGCAAGGACAAGGAAGTAAGTGAGGAGAGGAGGAGGAAAGAGAGGGGGGGAAAGTGAAGGAGGGGAAAGTGAGGAGGGGTTGAGTGAAGAGGGCAGCAAGCAAAGGTGCACCAACGATGTGCCAATAGGAGTAATATGCACACATGCAGAGACATGCAGAGACATGCAGAGACATGCAGAGACATGCAGAGACATGCAGAGACATGCAGAGACATGCAGAGACATGCGCGCACGCACGCACTCACGCACTCACGCACTCACGCACTCACGCAGGCAGGCACACACCCATGCACGCATGTGCGCGCACGCGAACACACGCGCAGACGCATTCACGTGCACACATACACACACGCGCATTCACGTGCACACATACACACACGCGCATTCACGTGCACACATACACACACGCGCATTCACGTGCACACATACACACACGCACAAGCACGCACAGACGCGCGCGTCTAAAACAACACGAGTTGATGGAAGTAAGGCCTCCGCAGCCCACCTGTCCTCTTTTGACAGCTCGTGCGCACACACGCAGCCATTTCATCCCTTGTCCCTACCCTACACCACATCCCCTTCCCCATTCCCCCCCCACACCCATGCACCCACCGTCAGCAGCGAAGGTCCAGAACGGCTGGAACACGGCACTGAGAGCCACAGACGAGTCCACGTCAGCAATGGCGGGCGCCAGCAGGTGTCCCGTCAGGTGTTCTCGCAACAGAGCCCGGGCCTCTTCAGGTGTAACCTGAAACGGCACCGCCATGGGCGTGCGCGGCCGCCCTCCCCCCGCCTGCCGCGCATATCCGCGCGCCTGCTGCTTTCCGCCGTACCGCCGATCATAGCCGCCGCCTCCGGCGCCGCAGGTGGCGTTTTTTAGGTTCCTGAGATTATAAACGGCCGCTCCCGGGATGTAGTCGTTGCTGTTGCTGACGTGTCCGGCGATCCACGTGGACGGCTGGGATGCGCTACTGGTACTAGAGGGAAAGGCGGTGCGCGACGGCGTCGGTTTATGCGACGCCTCAAAGGCGGGGCCAGTGAAAGCCGCAAATACGGTGCGCGCAATTGGCGGGAAGCGCGGCGGAGGAGCGGAAGGATGAACGGAGAGAGGGGTGAGAGCGGGGAGGAGATCAGGCGGGGCGGAGAACGAGTTTCGAAGAGCGAGCCAGCGGTAAACGCGGTGGCAAGACCTGGCGCGGCCGCGCATGGCGCAGGGATTGCTGCTCACCGCAGCGATTGCTTCTCACGACTCGATCCCAACGGACCAATGCTGCTCATCAGTGGCGAGCTCGGCTCGGGTCGCGGTGGTCGCGGAAGGACGGGTTGGCGTCACCATGGCGGCCGCGTAGTAATGTGATAGGTTGGAAGAGATAGTTATGAGGTGAAATGTGACCAGGGCGGAATCGGTTAGAAATGCCCGTGCATAGACGTATCCATCATTACAAACCATGGGTATTTATCTAGAGTGTAAAATGTATGTAGTAACTCTATATTGTGATGATTTGTTTCTTTACACATGCTGAGTTAGGGATTCAAACTCGACAAAATCCTGTTGCTTTACAAAAATAATACTCATGTTGATTCAGACTCGACATAAGTCCTGAAAAGAACGTCAACCCCATCATCACGCATTGCTGCATCTTTGTAAGGAAATTTCATTTTTCCTTAATTCGCGTCCCTGCTCAGCGCGTACACCACTGTTTCCCGCCAACAGCACCCCACAATCATCCGTTACCACTCGCGACATTCGCCTCGACACTATTCCCACAACTGTTCACGACGCGACCCAACCTCACGGTTCGGTTGGTAACCCGCGCTCCGGACCTCCGCCTCGACAATCCCCAACCTCGGCGCCAGGCCCGTCGCGCACCCCGTTACCGTTACCACTGTAGCTTCGCTATATATTCTTCGTTCAATCCTTCGCTCATTGTATCCTTGCCTCGGTAGTGCAATCCTCGCTCGCTCGCTCAATTGCACTCGTAACAATCTTTCACCTAATACGTATCGAGACTCAATCTTTTTGTTTCAATGTGTACTGTAAGACCAACAAGCCCCCACAATTCAGCGAAATTTAGCTGATTTGCCTTAAAAACTCTGATTTTCCAGCCTTTTTTTGTTGTAATGCTAAAAGTTCAGTTTTTTTTTGTTTTTTTTATCTCTGCATGTTCAGGTTTTTTTTATAAGGGGAGGCTGTTTTTTCAGCTTTTTTTTTTTGCACTATACTCTGATGCGTCAGACTAGAAACGCGAACCTACGCTGAATTCGAGAACCCAAGATTTGCGGGGATTGCCGTGAACACCGCTCCATTTACATTATCGTTCTGCCAAGCCCGCCAGTACAGCGAATACAGCCAATATTTGGCGGGCAGCGGTGCGGCGCGGTTCGTTCCCCGTTGGCAACAGGTCACACAAACGTGAGTTGCCGATTGGTTGAGAAGGCAGCTTTCGACAGCGCACTCAACCCTCTTCCTGAACCTGAACGTTCTGTATAGCCTCGTGCAGCAACACGACACTGCACACACCAGCGCAGCGCTAGCTGCGCCTCGTAGATGTCGTGCATGGTAGGCAAAGGGGCACTCACAGGTTGGGGTTTCTGTCAGAACATTATAGCTTATACATTTGTGTAGGCTGTAGTGGGGTAGCCCATAAGGGGTACAACCCAACTAGGGTTAGTACTTGTACCCAACTCTTTGCTAGTTCATTCATTCTCGTTCGTTACTTTGACATGGAATCAGAGCAGGTTCCTTGGGCCCACCACCTGCTACGCTGCTAGTACCCCCCCTAGGCCCGTCGCGCCCCTTAGGCCCGTCGCGCCACCTCGCGGCCCCCCTTCGATCGAGGCCCCTAGGCCCCGTCGCTCACGGCCCCTCAGCCCCGTCGCTCACGGCCCCTAGGCCCCGGCCCGTCTCTGCCCCTAGCTCGGCCCCTCGGCCCCGTTGGCCCCGTCGCCCCTAGCCGCGCCCCACGGCCCCGTTGGCCCCGTCGACCCTAGCCGCCCCCCTCGGCCCCGTTGGCCCCGTCGCCCCTAGCCGCGCCACTCGGCCCCGTTGGCCCCGTCGCCCCTAGCCGCGCCCCTCGGCCCTGTTGGCCCCGTCGCCCCTAGTCGCGCCCCACGGCCCCGTTGGCCCCGTCGCCCCTAGCCGCGCCCCGCGGCCCCGTTGGCCCCGTCGAGCCTAGCCGCGCCCCGCGGCCCCGTTGGCCCCGTCGACCCTAGCCGCGCCCCTCGGCCCCGTTGGCCCCGTCGCCCCTAGCCGCGCCTCTCGGCCCCGTTCGCCCCGTCGCCCCTAGCCGCGCCTCTCGGCCCCGTTGGCCCTGTCGACCCCTAGGCCCTTAGCCGCGCCCCTCGGCCCCGTTGGCCCCGTCGACCTCGTCGCCCCTAGCTCGGCCCCTCGGCCCCGTTGGCCCTGTCGACCCCGTCGCCCCTAGCCGCGCCCCTCGGCCCCGTTGGCCCCGTCGCCCCTAGCCGCGCCCGTTGGCCCCGTTGGCCCCGTCGACCCCGTCGCCCCTAGCCGCGCCCCTCGGCCCTGTTGGCCCCGTCGCCCCTAGCCACGCCCCTTGGCCCAGTTGGCCCCGTCGCCCCTAGCGTTGGCCCCATTGCCCCCACCTAGGCCCCGCGGGCCGTCGCCACCTGGCCCCTCGGCCCCTCGTGTTTGGCCCCTCGGCCACTAGCCCCTAGCCGCGCCCCGCGGCCCCGTTGGCCCCGTCGAGCCTAGCCGCGCCCCGCGGCCCCGTTGGCCCCGTCGACCCTAGCCGCGCCCCTCGGCCCCGTTGGCCCCGTCGCCCCTAGCCGCGCCTCTCGGCCCCGTTCGCCCCGTCGCCCCTAGCCGCGCCTCTCGGCCCCGTTGGCCCTGTCGACCCCTAGGCCCTTAGCCGCGCCCCTCGGCCCCGTTGGCCCCGTCGACCTCGTCGCCCCTAGCTCGGCCCCTCGGCCCCTCGGCCCCGTTGGCCCTGTCGACCCCGTCGCCCCTAGCCGCGCCCCTCGGCCCCGTTGGCCCCGTCGCCCCTAGCCGCGCCCGTTGGCCCCGTTGGCCCCGTCGACCCCGTCGCCCCTAGCCGCGCCCCTCGGCCCTGTTGGCCCCGTCGCCCCTAGCCACGCCCCTTGGCCCAGTTGGCCCCGTCGCCCCTAGCGTTGGCCCCATTGCCCCCACCTAGGCCCCGCGGGCCGTCGCCACCTGGCCCCTCGGCCCCTGGCCCCTCGGCCCCTCGTGTTTGGCCCCTCGGCCACTAGCCCCTCGGCAACAAGGCCCCTTGGCCCCTCGTCCCTAGGCACCAAGGCCCCTCGGCCCTAGGCACCAAGGCCCCTCGTGGCCCCTCGTGTTTGGCCCCTCGGCCTCTTGTTTGGCCACTCGGCCCCGCCCCTCGGCCCCTCGGCCCCTAGGCTCGGCCCCTCGGCCCCTTGGCCCCTTGGCCCCTTGGCCCCCAGGCACCTCGGCCCCTCAGCCCCTAACCTCGGCCCTTCGGCCTCGTGTTTGGCCCCTCGGCCCCGCCCCTTGGCCCCGTGGCCCCTAGTCCCCTCGGCCCCCCGGCCCCTAGGACCCGTGGCCCCTCGGCCCCTCGGCCCCGCCACCCTCTTGTTTGGCCCCTCGGCCCCTGGCCCCTCGGCCCCTATTCTTGGCCCCTCGGCCTCTCCCCCTCGTGTTTGGCCCCTCGGACCCTAGGCCCCTTGGCCCCTCGACCTCGTATTTGGCCCCTCGGCCTCGTGTTTGGCCCCTAAGCCCCTAGCCCCCCCCCTCGGCCCAGCCCCTTGGCCCCTTGGCTACTGCTGCTGCTGCTCCTGCTTCTACTGCTGCTACTGCTGCTCCTGAGTGCTGCGCCACTATGGCTTCGCTTAGAGTTCTAGCGTTCGATCATGAGGGCAGAACGGTTGCATTTGACACGTGGCACGACGATTTGCAACTGTACCTACTGAGCGATATTAAGGACAGTGTCTCACTGTTTGACCACGTGTCCGGTGTCGCTCCAGCCCCTCCAGCCACAGCTGACGGTGGGACTCGTTCCCAGTGGCTGTCTCGTGACGCTACTGCCCGCTTAGCCATTCGGAACCACCTACCGGTGGCCGAATGTACTCACTTTGGACAGCACAGGACAGCACAGGCCCTGTACGACGCTGTCGTTGCTCGCTACTCCTCCCCTGCCACTGCTGCTCTAGGCAGACTGCTACTGCCCTACCTGTTCCCTGAGCTGTCGGCTTTTGCCACTGCAGCGGACCTGGTTACCCACCTGCGCACTAGCGACGCTCGCTACCGCGCTACCGTCCCTGCTGAGTTCCTTGCCACGAACCAGCCCCCCATGTTCATCACCCTCTAATTCATAGTCTCTCGCCTCCCTGACTCCCTTCGCTCTGTCAGGGACCACTTTCTCTCCCTTGACCCCACCTCCCTCACTGTTGACCTCCTCGAGCAGCATCTCCTCATAGCTGAGACTAGTGCAGTTGCTGTAGGTGCTGCTCGTGGCACTCCGCGCCCGCCCTTCTTTGAGGGGTGCTCCCCCTCCCCCCTTTCCCCCTCCTTCGCCTCTGCTGTTGCTGCAGACGTCTCTGTTCCTGAGGACGTCGATGCTGCTTCGACTAGTGCAAAGCACCGCAGCAGCAAGGGCAAGGGTGGCCGGGGTGGTGGAGGTGGCAGCGGTGGTGGTGGAGGTGGCAGTGGGAGCAGTGGTGGGGGCAGCGGTGGAGGTGGTGGAGGCAGTGGAGGTGGTGGCGGCGGTGGGACTGGTGGCGGCAGTGGGGGCTCTGGTGGCGGCGGTGGAGGCAGCGGAGGGAGTGGCGACGGTGGAGGCGGTGGGTATGGTGGTGGCAGGTCTGGACCTCGGCGTGGAGGCCCTGGTCGTGGTCAGCGACAGCAACAGCAGCGTCGGAGCGAGACCCAGTCGCCCCAGCAGCTCCGTGAGTGGTTGGTTCAGCGTGGGACTGGTGGGGGTAGTGAGACCTGCCCGTATGTCATTCGCACGGGTGTCCGTGCGGGCCAGACATGCGGGAAGTTTCACACTGAGCACCGCTGCTTCTCCCACCTTGACGACGCCTGGCGTGTTGAGTTTGGTGACGACGTCGAGCGCCCTCGCTGGACGGATTTGCTTAGGTCGGGGGTTGCTATCTTTGACCTAGACTATGATGCTATTATCTCTGCCATGTATGCTTTGTCTTTTAGTGCTAAGGGTGACTGTTACCGGTGTGTGCCACCTGACCCAGATATAACGGCTGCTGCTCTAGGTTCTAGTGCGTCTGGTACTCCCCCTGGTACTGTGCCTGCTGAGGCCTTGCACACCTTCACGTTGGACTCCGGCGCCTCGCGCTGTTTATTTCGTGACAGCACCACTCTCACTCCTCTCCCTGCACCAGTCCCGGTCAGACTGGCTGACCCCTCTGGGGGCCCGGTCGTTGCCCGTTCCTCCACTGTCCTCCCGTGTCCGGCGGTTCCGTCCGGCTCACTGTCAGGTCTTCACCTCCCCTCGTTCTCTACGAACTTGGTGAGTACCGCTGCCCTTCAGGATGAGATGGTCACTACCACCACTCCTGGGGGTCAGCGTGTGTCGATCTGCACGTGCACACGGACGGGGCGTCACCTGGCTATGTTCACTCGTCGGCTAGGGTCGAGTCTGTACATGCTGACTACCGAGCCTCCTCAGGTCGCTGCGTCTGCTCAGGTGTCCGCGTCAGGTCAGGTAGCCGCCTCTTCCTCGTGTCGCCTCCTGTCACACCAGACTCTTCTGTGGCACCACCGCCTGGGTCACCCCTCCCTGCCACGCCTTCGTGGCATGCACTCCCGGTTTCTCGTCTCTGGTCTACCCAGGTTGCTGCCTCCCCTCCCGCCCTCGCCTGCCCCGCCCTGCCTTCCTTGCGTCGAGGGGCGGCAGCGCGCCGCTCCTCACTCCTCCTCGTTTCCCCTCACGACTGCTCCTCTGCAGACTCTCCACATGGACGTGTGGGGCCCAGCCCGCGTCAGTGGACAGGGCTGCGAGCGCTACTTTCGGCTGGTCGTTGACGACTACACGCGGTACACCACGGTCTTCCCCTTGCACAGCAAGGGTGATGTCGTTGATGTCTTGATCCCTTGGATCCGCACAGTCCGTCTCCAGCTCCGCGAGCGCTTCGGTACGGACCTTCCGGTCCTCCGTCTGCACTCTGACAGAGGTGGTGAGTTCTCCTCCAACCTCTTGCGGGACTTTTATCGTGGGGAGGGCATTCTCCAGTCGTTCACGCTTCCGGACTCTCCTCAGCAAAATGGGATTGCTGAGCGCCACATTGGCTTAGTCATGGAGGTCGCTCGTACCTCCATGATCCATGCGGCCGCTCCCCATTTTTTGTGGCCGTTTGCGGTCCGGTACGCTGCGAATCAGCTCAACCTCTGGCCCCGTGTCTCCTTGCCGGAGACCTCGCCCACACTGCGTTGGACGGGGAAGGTTGGCGATGCGTCGGTGTTCCGGGTCTGGGGTTCTCGTGCCTTTGTTCGCGATACGTCCGCGGACAAGCTCTCCGCCCGCGCCATTCCCTGCGTCTTCCTTGGCTTTGTCCCTGACGCGCCTGGCTGTCAGTTTTACCACCCCACCTCGCGCCGTGTCCTCTCGTCTCACGACGTCACGTTCGACGAGTCGGTTCCCTTCTACCGTCTCTTCCCCTACCGCTATGCCCCTCCCCCGCCCCCGCCGCTCTTCCTTGCTCCCGGTCCTCCTCCGGTAGACCCCCTCCCGCCTCAGGGTCCTGCTCCCTCAGGTGTGTCTCAGGTAGACCCTCTCCCTGCTACTGCGCCTGTTCAGGTAGCTGTCGGCTCAGGTGCTGCTCCAGGTGCTGCGTCTGGGGGTGCTGCGTCTGGGGGTGCTGCGTCTGGGGGTGCGGAGCCGGGGGGTGCGGGGTCTGAGGGTGCTGGGTCTGGGGGTGCTGAGCGTAAGAGTGTTGAGCGTGGGGGTGCTGAGTCGGAGGGTGCGGAGTCTGGGGGTGCTGCGCCTCGGGGTGCTGCTTCGTCTGGAGGTACTGCTAGTGCGTCGCCGCGACTGTCCTCACAGTAGCTGCGTGAGTGGCTTGTTCGGCGAGCTCACCGTCAGAGTGGAGCTCCAGGAGCTGGAGGCGCTGGAGACACTGGCGCTGGAGGTGCTGTTGTTACTGCTGGAGCTGGCGGTACTGGAGGTACTGCGACTACTGGTCCTGGAGATGCTCGTACCAGTGGTGCTGGAGCTGCAGGGACTAGTTGTGTTGGGTGCGCTGGAGCTGGAGTCCCTACGGAGCCTGGAGGCGCTGGAGCTGGAGGTGCTGGAGTTGGAGGCCCTGGCGCAGGAGGCGCTGGAGCTACTGGAGCTGGAGTTGGAGGCACTGGCGCCGGGGGTGCTGGAGCTGCAAGAGCTGGAGCTGTTGACCCTGGAGCTGGAGGTGCTGGAGGCACTGTGCGGCCGCGACCGTACTTCGTTCCCCTGCTTCAGCAGGTTCTTGGTGTCCCGTCTTCTACTGGTCTTCCTTCTCCCTTCCTGTTTCCACCGCCTGACCAGTCGCAGCCGCCGTTACAGCCAGCCTCCCAACTGCCTGCTCCCTCTCCTTACACTGAGCAGTCAGGCGGCCTTACAGAGCGTCGTGAGCCTGCGTCTCGTCCTGTCTTGCCTGTTCGCACTGCTCGTCGCGCTCCTCGTTCGCGTCCTCCTCCTGTCCCCGGCACGCACGCTATGGCACTCCGTCCTTCCTCTCTTCCACTGCGTGTTCCTCTGCCTGCTCCTCTTGAGTCCTCTCCTCCTCGCCACTGCTGTCACTGACCCTTCCTTTGAGTCTGCTGCTGCGTCTTCTCTCGTTGCTGAGCTGCTTGACTTTGCTGCTGCCTGCCGTCTCGACTACGCCACTGCTCTAGTTGCTAAGTCTGTGTCTGCCAGTCCTCCGTCCGTCAGGGGTAAGTGTGCTCTTGGCACGGACGTCCTTGAGGACAGGCAGGAGGACTTTGAGTGTCTTGCAGCTGCTGTACCTCGTTTCGCTTCCATGCTGCTTGCCCCTGAGGGAGACCCGGATGCTCCAGACATCCCGACCCCGCGCTCTTACACAGAGGCGATTACGGGTCCTTACTCCTCTCAGTGGCAGGCAGCTATGGATGCCGAGATGGCATCCTGGAAGTCCACAGGCACCTACGTCGATGAAGTTCCCCCGTCTCGAGCGAACATAGTCGATGGCATGTGGATTTTCAGGGTGAAGCGGCCGCCGGGTTCTCCGCCTGCCTTCAAGGTGCGTTACGCTGCTCGAGGCTTCAGTCAGCGACAGGGATTTGACTACTTCCAGACCTTCTCCCCTACCCCGAAGATGACTACTCTTCGGGTGTTGCTACACGTCGCTGCTCAGCGTGACTACCAGTTGCACTCTCTGGACTTCAGCACAGCTTTCCTACAGGGCAGCCTACACGAGGAGATCTGGCTGCGCCGACCACCTTGTTTCACTAGGACGTTTCCTGCAGGTACCCAGTGGAGCCTCCACCGTCCAGTCTACGGTCTCCGCCAGGCGCCTCGCGAGTGGCACGACACATTGAGGACTACACTTGCGGCTCTTGGTTTTGCTCCTTCTACTGCTGACCCGTCACTGTTTCTACGCACCGACACCTCGCTGCCGCCGTTTTACGTCCTCGTGTACGTCGACAACCTCGTCTTTGCCACTGCTGACACTGAGGCACTGACCCTTGTGAAGTTCGAGCTGCAGAAGAGACACACCTGCACTGACCTGGGTGAACTGCGCAGCTATCTTGGCCTGCAGATCACCCGGGACAGAGCACGGCACACCATCACACCGACTCAGTCACACATGGTGCACCAGGTCCTTCAGCACTTCGGCTTCCAGTTCTCCTCGCCACAGCCCACTCCTCTGTCTACCAGCCACTCGCTCTCAGCTCCACCTTCAGACGAGTTCGTAGAGCTGAGTGGTCCGTACCCAAAGCTTGTGGGTTGCCTCATGTACCTGATGACTTGCACACGACCTGACCTCGCGTACCCTCTCAGCCTTCTGGCTCGCTACGTGGCTCCCGGTAGGCACCGAAAGGTGCACTGGGATGCTGCGAAGAGGGTACTGCGTTACCTGTGCAGTACGTCGGGCATGGGGCTTATGCTTGGAGGACGGGGTCCAGTTGTTCTCACTGGTCACGCAGACGCCTCCTGGGTTGACGAGTCAGGTACGCAGCGGTCGTCACAGGGTTACACCTTCAGTCTTGGCTCGGGTTCCGTCTCTTGGCGGTCTACCCGCTCGTCTTTGGTTCTCAGCTCCAGTTGTGAGGCTGAGATCTACGCCGGGACCATGGCTGCTCAGGAGCTACGCTGGCTCACCTACCTGCTGACCGACTTGGGAGAGCAGCCTCGTTCGCCTCCAGTTCTGTACGTAGACAACAAGGCCATGATTGCCTTGTGTTAGGAGCACAGACTGGAGCACAGAACGAAGCACATCGCTCTGCGATACTTCGACAGTTTCTTGATGTTCAAAGGGGCCACCATCTCTATCGCTTTCATGCACCCCGTACCAAGCCTCTTCCAGGCTGATTTCTGCGTGAGTGTCTGGGCTTCCTCATTTCTGCTCGACACGCTCCCAGGCGAACGTTATGGCTGTTCAGGAGGGTCTCGTGGCCGATGACGAGGACGACGATTGTGAAACCGCTTTTGAAGATGCTAGAACAGGGTTAGATATACTTCTTAGGTCTCTAGCTCGCGATAAGTGCCCCCGTTCCCCACCTGTTGCTAAGTCGACCCCAGACAACCCTGCACCCGTCAACTTGAGCGAGGCTGATTCTATCGATGCTACGCCCCTCAAGCCTACTGCTGGGTCTGCTCCACACAACAACACAGTGACCCCCACTCCTAAGGCTGTCGCACGCAACATCCGCCTGAAGCAAGCAACGCTCAGCTTCGGGAAGTCTTTTGCAACCATTGATGGCGACAACAACCGGGCTGGGCCATCTAACCTGGAAAAGCCGCGGTGGAAACTCAACCTCGCTCAGCTCATTGACGATGTGTATGAGGATGCGTACGAGAAGTGGCTTGCGACGTGGTCGAGTCGATTTCCTTGGCTGGTTCTAACTAAAACCGCGGCCGGTTTGCCTCCCTTTAAATGTAGTGTTTGTGCAGCCCACGCTGGTGATGTAGGCAAGTGCGGGAGGCGCGGCAAGGGGGCCACGGACGTTCAGACTCAAGCCTTTCAAAAGCACGCAGGAAATCAAAAGCACAAGCTGGCGATGGTGAAATACACCGCGCTTGTGGACAGCAGTAGCAGGCAACCACGCATCGATCAACACAGGGCAGCATGCGACGAAGATAAGCTGCGCGTCATCGCCCTGCTGGACTCCTTGCTGTTCGTCAGCAAGTGTGATGCGCCCATGGGATTGTGGGTGAAATTGGTGCAGTACCTGGCGGAGAAGGGTGTGAAGGGCTTCCCCAAGAAGGGTTACGGGACGTACTACACCACGTAAGCTCTTCGTTTTAGTCGCACAAACCTGGGATCTTGTTTCTGTTTTTTATTTCACCATGCGTGACCTTTACGGAACATTTTGTTGCCTTGTTATCCAGGTACGGTTTCGGGGAGCTTACACAAGCGACGGCAACCTGGCTGCAAATGACCCAGATTGCGCAAGTGCTGGCCAGCCCCTTCGTCGGGATCTCCGTCGACGAAAGCACCGACCGCTGCAGCGGGAAGCATCTAATTCTCTACGTCACTTTCATTCGAGACGACAGCGTGGTCACCGAGTTCATGGAACTCCTGATCGTGGAGAAGGCAGATGCGACATCGTTGCTGAGCCTCTTGCTGTCGCATGTACAGGCCGTCGGCATTGATCTCTGCCGGATTGCTGGGATCAGTACCGATGGGGCGAATGTCATGATGGGCTGCAAGTCTGGGCTTGTGACGCGCCTCCGCCTACGCATACCTCACCTGGTGACCATACACTGCATCACTCACAGGTAATGTCTTTTTTATTGTTGTTTCTTAAAGATGTTTCTAATGACTAGTTTTCTATTGACACTGTTTTTGTGTGCATGTACAGAGAGGCCCTTGCTGCGAAGGACGCTTCTGACAATATTCCAGACTTCAAGATTGTTTACAAGGTCATTCGGAACGTGGCAGAGCATCTCGGGCGTTCGGGGCCCTGGCACCAGCGCTTCCTCGACCTCCAGGAGGTGTTCATGTCGACGTCCCTTGAGCTGCAGGGCATACATGCCGTGCGGTGGCTTTCGTGGGGAGACGCCGTCCTTCGGTTTCTAGTCGTCTTGCCAAACGTCATTGTCATGCTCAAGGAGTGTGACAAGAAAATGTTTGCCCTTGTGTCGAGCTACCGTTTCCATTTCCTCTTGAATTTCATCGCCGACGTGCTTGAGCAGCTCAACATCCTCAACCGCGCGTTCCAACACAAGGAGGTAAAGATGCTTTACAATCTGTTGTTATTTTGGTTTAGGGATCTCTGCTGTGAGTGTTCTCTACTGACTCTGTTCCTCTGCCCCTCTGTGCCATCTATATCCCGTCTCTCCAGCTTGATTATGCTTCTCTCCATGCATAGATCAAGTGGACTACCTTCCACATCGAGAGCCGCTATGTCGACTGTGGGGACAACTTCGGTGGAGGCATGAGCGAGCGGCTCTCTCCATTCCTGACACAACATGGGCCGGGAGGGACGAGGGAGATGACAGTTGCTGGCATCGACTCGGACGGAAGGCCGACGGAGTTCTCGTTCGTGCTTCATGAGGACCCAATGGAGGAGTTTGGCGGGCGTGGAACTCACGACGGATGCGTCGACGTCTGCACGGCGTTCGCAGAGATGATCGTCAGCAACATCCACGGAAGGTTAGGCAACTTGGAGTCGCTGTCAGGGTCGAGACTGTTCACGCCTGACGCTTGGCCTCAGGACCGTGGCGAGCGTCACGCACGGTGTGTCGAGTAGCTGGAGTCCTTGATCACGCTGTTCAAGGCTGAGATAAACGACGACATCTTGCCAGGTAAGCCAGTTAATGGTGTAACTAGCGTTCATGCAATGATGACGTAATTGATTGCACGGTGTTATCCTCTGCTCCCTCTTTATATACGTTCGTGACCGTACTCCAATTAACCTCATATACGAATCCCCCGCCCCCCTCCCCTCCCCCTCCCCTCGGCAAGTATCAAGAAGCGCCGCGCTGTGAAGGAGCTGCGGATGTTCACATCCGTGCTTGCGTCAGCCCACAAGACCGAGCGAAGTTTCCATGCTGGCCTCACAGCTATGCTGAAGACACTAGACTGGTGGGATGACTACCCCAACCTGGTGCAGCTGTGGGTGGCCGTTGCAGTTCGACCGCTCAGCACTGTTGAGTGCGAGCGCGGTTTCTCCAGGCAGAACATAATCAAGTCATGGCAGCGGGGTTCACTGAAGGATGCAAGGCTGGGCGACCTCATGTGCATGAGCCTAATGAGCTACGAGCCAAAATGGGATGAGATTGTTGACATTTGGAGGAGCTACAAGAAGCGCAAGCCCCACAGCAATGCCCCTATCTTTGCAGGACAGCAGCAGAGTAGGAAGGGAAAGGAGCAGTCAGCAGATGTAGAGATGGTAGACCTAGATGATGTATTTGATGCTAGTGATGATGATGCTGATGATGAGACTGCTTGAAATGTTGTGCATAGATTATTGAAGGTTCTATATATTGAATATGTTGCAGGAAAATAGGGCCTAGAGCAAGATCCACAGCTAATACCAGTTAACAACACAATCAGCATAAACAAAATGTAACTCTGATTGTTCAGCCTTTTCTGGTGCAGTACACTGAAATTTCAGCTTTTTATTTTTTTCCAAGTCTGATCAATCAGCCTAAAACTACGTCCTAAGACTGACGAATTAGACAGGCCAAAAACGAATCTGAGGGCCTGAAGACCAACACAATTATATATTCTTCTTATTTTTAGTCAGGTGCCAACTCACCATCTGTTACAGCCTATTCATTACCATGCCAAGGAGGGAAGTTTATCATAGCCTATTTTACATGCGGCAAGCAAGAAACACAAAACGGGAATGTAAACAAAAACAAGAACGTAAGCAACTCTATTCGCACGCACCCACAAAGTGGGGGAGCTGGCTGAACAAGAGCGATCTTGTGACCGACGCTCGTAAGGAGACCCTTCTTATGATAGGCACATCATCGTTGCTGTTAAGGAAGAAAAGCTACCGTAGGAGTCGAATGCGGTGAAGAGAAACGGCAGGACTCAATCATTGCAAGTGCTGCTTGGACGGAGGAAAGGGGAAAGCAATGCAAGAGGGGAGAGGCATGGGGAGAATAGCAGAGGGGGTTGGGGAGGAAAGACATGGGGAGTACCGAAAGAACAGAAGGCATGAAATGTGAAGGCGGGCAGTAGCACGAGGGAGAAGTGCAGGCAGTAAGCAGACTACCACACGAGGTACTGACAAGCATTCAAATATGAAGCAATGGTGGATGAAGCAATGGTGGTTGAAGCAATGGCGGATGAACAGCAGCCTGTCTTCCTCACACCCATCGTGCTCTATTCAATATTTGATTCTGATCTTCCTCCCCTGCTTGTATTGAAATGTATTTGTATACATTAATATACCTGCCTGCAGTGGATCCTATTGTAGCTATATGCTTCTTGTTTTTGTAGTGCACCCCCCTCCTTCCCCATATATGTTACTGTTTTGCTATAGTGAAACCACCTTTCTCCTTTGCTAAACTCTCTCGATACTCATGATAGTTCCATCAACCCTTGATGGGTCCTAAGATTAACTAGCTACTTTGACAGCTTGCTCAACGTCACTCTCTCTCACCTTGCACACACCCACTCTCCTTTCAACTCTCCTCCAGTCATGCATTTGTAACCCGACTGGCAGGCCGTTGTTTAGAATTCCCGCACCGGCCCCACGGTCCTACTCCCGCTTCTACCACTGCACGCACGCCCCAACTCCTCACCTACTAATCCCCACTCATCAGGTCGGTCTGCTCCCTCACCTGGCAATGCAGCCAGTCACCAGCTTCCATCCACTTTTGGGCACCACCGTGCTAACCGGCATGGTCGTATTGCAAAACGCCACTTCTTCGACGAATAGCGATTCGCTCGAGGCCGTTTGCAGGTACAGTATCTCCCCTACTGGATCCTTGGCCCAGTCCAACCAAAAGGACGACGAGCAGAATTGGACAGCTGCCCTGCTGTTTGCTCCCGAGACGACGGCGTAGGCAAGACCGCCGAGACCAGAGGAGAAGCCATTGGCAAGGGAGGTGCCTTGCGCCCGGTTCATCGTGAAGGCGGATCGGGACTTAGTCTCTTCCCTCCTAGGCTCTTCCCCTCTCTTCCCCAGCTATATAATGGCCCCTTGGCCTTTCTTCTAGCTCATTCTTCATTTGGTGTTTCAGTTTTTCCCGGCTCGTTCGAGAGAGCGAGAGAGAGAGAGAAACAAGGGACTTAGTCTCTTCCCTCCTAGGCTCTTCCCCTCTCTTCCCCAGCTATATAATGGCCCCTTGGCCTTCCTTCTAGCTCATTCTTCATTTGGTGTTTCAGTTTTTTCCGGCTTGTTCGAGAGAGCGAGAGAGAGAGAGAGAAACAAGGGACTTAGTCTCTTCCCTCCTAGGCTCTTCCCCTCTCTTCCCCAGCTATATAATGGCCCCTTGGCCTTCCTTCTAGCTCATTCTTCATTTGGTGTTTCAGTTTTTTCCGGCGCTTCGCGCCGGCGCTACGCGCCGGAGCTCGCGGGCGCGGCCTGCGGCCGCGCGTTTGGGATGACAAGAGAAGTAACAAGGATGGCTGGCTGACGGCAAGAACAACAAACATGGCAGACAACAGCAAGGCCTTCACGCACAACTACTAAGAAGCAAAATGCAGAGGGTCTACGGGCGGCGGGTGCCAGAGACTACATCAGATGGGCATCAAGGGCCGCGAGGATTCCACGCATGGTCCTCCACAGCTGTCGGACCACTAACGCGGTCGCGCCGACAGTAACAACAGCGCCTCCTTCGCGGAGGTGCCCTGTCAGATCCTGGACAGTCTCGTCCAGCTGCGAGACCGCTACGCCTCCCGTTGCGGGCGCTGCCAGCACGGGTAGCTGGAGGAAAGCAAACTGCGCGGCCGCCGTCAAACAATCAGCTCGCGCATGATGACCGAGAGTGCTCCCTGGGCTCCGGAGAATGGCAAAAATGCGAATTCACCAGAATTAGTGCCAGGGCCCGCTGACACTCCACCAAGCGCCATAGCTGCGAGAGAGTCGTTGTGGGAACTTGGGCCAGTCCGGTTGACTGAGTGGCAGCAGGGGCTGGAAGGGCAGGCGGAGGCTGCGCAGACTGAACATCAACAATCTGACGCGGAGGGACGAAGGCCCCCCTCGCCTCTCCGCCTCCCGCTCCCACAAATCCCGTGCCTGAAACGGGAGGAATCCATGGCAGTGGGGGACACGGCGCAGCGGAAACAGGACGCGCGGAGGCAGGCGGAGCACGATCAGCTGCAGGAGCACGAACCTGCGAGTACGCCTGATCGTTTGGCGCAAGAGCCATGTGTGGTGTCGGTAGAGCACGCGCATGCACGGGAGCAGGGGCGTGCGCCGCGGTAGCAGGAGCCAGCGAGCTTTCAAGATTCGGCGCTCCCGTCAGAGCAGCGCGCATTGCCGCAGCCAACATCTCCGGAAAATCCTCGCGCGGCTGCTGCATCTCGCTTGGCCCACCACGCCCGCGACCGCGACCTCCCCACCAGCCACCGCGACCACCGCGATGCGCGGACCGGTACGACGAGGAGGGGCGATGCCGAGGAGAACCTCGCCCCCGATGCGCCGCCGCATTGCCCCCTGCGGCACCATGACTCTGTGACTCCGCGTGCCGCTGCGCGACGGGCTGTACCGGCGCAGCCGCGGGGGTCACCAAGTGTGCAGAGCTGGGGCCGGCGCCCACCGCCTTCCCCCGCGCGGGGCCCCCCACAGCAACTTGGACAGGCGGCTGCACCACATGTGTCTGCATCGCAATGGGAGCCGACGCGCCAGACACGGGGACTTCGCGAGGAAAGGGGAGGCTCGGTGGGGGGGCAGGAGCTAGCGGGCCAGGAATCGTCGACGCCGCAACAGTGGCAAAAAGAGCCGGGGGAGCAACAGCAGCGGCTGCAGCAGGGGCCGGAGGCGGAGCATGCACGCTCTCAGCGGTGTGACCTTGGTCTACCGTCGATTTCTCCGCTTCAGTTGCCATTACGCCGAACGCGCCGCCAGCAAGCGCTGGAGGACGCACAGGTGCGTCAGAGCGCAGGAGGAGGTAGTCGCGAAAGTCCGCTACTGGCCGCAGTCAGTGCGCGGGCGCGCGGGGGTCGTGCCGGAGGTCGTGGGCGTGGTAGGGGAACGCATGAGGGTGGGCCGGAGAATGCGTTCCAGACAGCAGCTCGAAGGGCTTTAACTGAGTTAGGAAGAGCTAATAAAGAAGACGTAGTGTCGGGAAGTATTTATGAGGCGGAGGAGGATGAAGCAGACTCGCCCCTAAGTTCGAATGCCTCAGAGGAGGCCCAGTCACAAACTCCAACTCGGCAGAGAGTCAGCTCAACCCACGCCCGGAGCGCGGCAAGAAATTTGAGAAATACACCCACCCAACCGCAACCCTCTCCACAGGTCCGAACCGCTTCCGACCACCCTACCACCAATGCCAACCAATCCGCCCTACCAAATCTGACACCATCACCTGTGATTGCACCGCGAACTGCAGCGAGGGGTAACCATCAGCAGCCCCAACTCCCCCCCCAGAGATCACCCGAAGCTCTCGCCAAGGACGACACGCTTTTCGCAGGCGTTAGTCACTGGAATCTGGACAAGCTACGCGACAATCGCAATGCACCACTAGCACGTCGCCTTCCGGAGGAACTGTGCCTTCTCTTCGCAATGGTAATATTGACTCCACTGCCATGACTCGCATGCGACCCTGACTCCATTCAGGCCTGGACGGTTCTCCTGTTTGCCGCTCGCCTGACGCTGCGTCAGCATTCGCCGAGACATCCTGACTGGAAGGCGACCAGGAGCCGATTGCGTAAATCCCAGCGAGGGGAGTGGGAATCGCTGTACCTGGAAACGGTGGATTCGTTAGATTTTCCTCCTCCCCCCCAGACACAAGCAAGATGACCTGGGGGCAATCTCCAGAGCTGAAGGACTGGCGCGACGTGGCAGTCTGCGGAGAGCAGTCATGGCACTGGAGGCCACTCCAGTCAGCAAGCCATCCCCTGCCGTTCTGGAATCCCTCTGCGCCAAACACCCAAGCGCCTCGCGCCCTGACACACCGTGGCCCCAGCCTGAACCAGACTCTTACCTGTCAATATCGCGGGAAGTTTTTCTGAAGCTCCTCTCGAGATGTGAGAACGGGGTAGGAGCAGGCCCCTCAGGCACGACGTTCGAGCACCTGCGCGAAGCAGCCCTGATGCATGCCACGGTTAGTTCTCACTCACACGCGTTAGTCAACACAATCTTGCGTGGGAAGTTGCACCAGGAAGTAGGGAAGTTCCTTACAGCATCGCGACTGATAGCCCTCGACAAGCCGGACGGAGGGACCAGGCCGATTGCCATAGGCGAATGCATCCTCCGATTAGCAGCCAAAGCGGCGCTTACCCAGCTGGCGGAAGCGGCACGCGATTTTTTCTTACCTCTACAGTTTGGGGTGGCCGTGCCAGGAGGAGCAGAAGCAGTCATACATGTCGTTCGAACTTTCACCGCGGCCAACCAGGACGCACTGGTCTTGCAGGCCGACTTGGCTAACGCGTTCAATAGCGTTGACCGCCTCGCCATAGCAACAGCCCTGAAAAGTTCAAAGCTAGAACCATTGCTGCCATTGGTACGCTTCTCCTACGGTCAACCTTCCACACTGCACTTGGACGCAGCCTTTGACCACCCGCCCTTGCACAGTGAAACAGGGGTCCGCCAGGGGGATCCCCTCGGCCCCCTTCTTTTTGCTGCTGCCATGCACCCAGCTTTGAAGGCAGCTGCGGAGGCCCACCCAGAGGTCATCTGCCTGGCCTACGCGGACGACGTCACCTTCCTAGGAGAACCGTCGTCGTGCGCAGCTGCCTTTGTCCACTTCACGGGCAGCCTGGCAGATATTGGACTCAGCCACAATCCTGCCAAGTGCGGGGCATGGTCAGGCAGGACGCCCATGGACTGACGCCTACCGGAAGGAGTTCCACCTAGCAGCAACGGTTTGAAAGTGCTGGGCAGCTACATCGGCACCCCCAAAGCAACCTCCGCCTTCGTACGGTCCAGCCTAGAGGCGATGGGTGCGCCACTGGGGTTGATTGAGCGGATGGAGCCGCAGCTAGCGGGACTGCTGCTGTCTCGGTGCATCTCTCGCCGAGTGTCTTACCTAGCCCGCACGACTCCACTACCATTCCTTCCCAAGGAGGAGTGGTCCGACTGGGGACGGCGGCTGCTGGAAACACTCCTCACAGCGTGTGGCATTAGCCACCCGCGCGGAGACATGGACAACTCACGCACGTGGGCACAGGCCTCACTCCCCGTATCGCTCGGTGGCCTCGGGTTGACAGACCCTTCTGTGGAAGGCTCCTACAGCTTCCTCGCCAGCTACACGCAGGCGCAGCCCCTGCTTGACTCACTGAACAGCGAGTGCACCGGCCCATTGGAGGCTACCCGCGAGCTGATGCGCGGCCCCTATACTCAGATCTCCCCTTTGACTGAATGGCTAGCGGAATGCGAGGAGAAACTTCCACTGCCAGCCCAAGAAGTTTTGCTAGCGGAGAGAACAGCTCCAACTGCAGGAAAGCTGCAGCATGGGCTGGCCACGGCTATTCAAGGCCAGCGCTATGCTGTGCAGGTGGAGGAGGTGCGGGGGTTGGGCCCGAGCCCCAACAATGGTCACGCACAGCGGATGTTGTCCCTGTCAGGGTACGGGGCGGGAGATTGGTTGAATGCTGTTCCCTTCTTCCCCTCGCTACGCCTTGAGGCTCCCCACTATGCCAACGCGCTCCAATTTTGGTTGGGGCTCCCCTTTGCAGCTCCCGGGGTTTGCAACTGCTCGAAGAAAGTGAAAATCCTTGATAAAAGGCTCCCGAACCACCTGCTACAGTGCGGGACAGGGGGGGGGGGCGTACCAACACACACAATGAACTTAGTGCGCACGGATGGCACGAGATGCAGGCTTCATGGTGCATCTTGAAACTGCCGCCTTCAGCCCAGTGGAGGAGAAGAAGGCGGACCTAGCCTTACGTGACCGCTCTACCGGCACCATCTACATCTATGACGTGATGGTAACAGACCCCATCAGCACCCGCGATGAGAATGCAACCAAAGGGCGGGGGTGGGCGGCACGGGAAGCGGCAGACAAGAAACACGGCCTTTACAAGGACCGCCCAGAGTGGGTGAAGTTTTTCCCACTCGCGGTCGAGACATATGGGTGCCCATGCCCAGAGTCGGTTGACTTCCTGAAGTTGCTTGCAGAATCAGCTGCGCGGCAGTTTTTCAATGCCGAGCCATCCTCCTATCAAGCTGCCAAGCTCTTACATCAATACCGACAGCGCTGGTTGGTGGCTCTTCAAAGGGGGCAGTCGATTGGGTACCTGGAAAAGTGCAACATAGCAGCGGCGGTAGAAAACCCGCTACTTGAGACAGCAAGTGAGGCCCCATCCCTTGGGGACTACCTCTCGGTTCTTGATCCTGCACCAGACCTTGCTTAGAAGTTGCTGAGCTGAGGAGTGAGTAGGAAGTGTATTATGGGATTAGCTCCACTAGTGTGATACCTATACCTTGCATGTCTGTTCACCTTAAACAATTAATGAAAGGGCCATTTGAGAGAGAGGGAGAGAGAGAGAGAGAGAGAGAGAGAGAGAGAGAGAGAGAGAGAGAGAGAGAGAGAGAGAGAGAGAGAGAGAGCAGAGTGCAGGACACTAGCACATAAACCGCCCACAGCACATAGACATTGACACACACAAACATGCGCGCACGCGCACACATACACATGCACAAACTCACCAGCATGGTTCCTTTCAAACACACAATCCTCGAATCGCACCCTGGCTGACCCCGCCACCTTAATCGCTCCCCCCAAGCCAGTGGGCGCCTTGTTGTCCTTGAAGGAGCAGCCCCGGAAGGTGAGTTCAGGCACGCGCTTATTGTAGGTGTAGGCGTTGAAGCTGCTGGCTTTGATGCTGAGGGCGCCGCCTCCCGATGTTGGCGCCGTGTTGTTAGCAAAGGTGCAGGTTGAGAAGAATCGCTTGGGAGGGTCGTTTTCAAAAGGAAAGGAGTCACCGGTGCGTTGGGAAGAAATTATAGGGGAAGGGAGGGAGGGAGGCAGGGAGGGAGGGAGGGAGGGAGGGAGGGAGGGAGGGAGGGAGGGAGGGAGGGAGGGGGGGGAGGGAGGGAGGGAGGGGGGGAGGGGGAGAGGGAGGGAGTGATGGGCAGGAGGCAATAGAGTGTGCGTTTGGAAATAGGGGAATCATCAACACGCGATGGTCATTGTGTTGCTGTGGAAGATGCATCGCGGGAAGTGACGTAGCAAGAGCTGGTTATCGCAGAGGAAGGATTTGCAGCTAAGTTGGGGGAGATGGGGGTCAAGAGGGGTGAACGAAGGGGCGGGCGGACGAGGAAGGGGCGCATGCGAGAGTGTTAAGTGATGGGAGCGGCTTTTCCAATGCTGAGTGCCCTCTGGGGTGGCCCCTTACTGTTGTAGAAGGTGCAGTTCGAGAAGGGATGCTAGCGGAGTGGTGGGTGTCGCAGGAAAAGGCACAAAGGTGGTTGCAGGGTGGATACGAGCATGTGCGAGGGAACACAAGAAGGGTGGAGATATGAGAGAGTGTGCGAGGGAACACGAGAGGGGTGGGGATGTGAGAGTGTGCGAGAGAACACGAGAGGGGTGGGGATATGTGAGAGTGTGCGAGAGAACACGAGAGGGGTGGGGATAAGAGAGTGTGCGAGGGAACACGAGAAGGGTGGGGATATGAGAGAGTGTGTGAGGGAACACGAGAAGGGTGGAGATATGAGAGAGTGTGCGAGGGAACATGAGAGGGGTGGGGATGTGAGAGTGTGCGAAAGAACACGAGAGGGGTGGGGATATGAGAGAGTGTGCGAGAGAACACGAGAGGGGTGGGGATATGAGAGAGTGTGCGAGGGAACACGAGAAGGGTGGGGATATGAGAGAGTCTGCGAGGGAACACGAGAGGGGTGGGGATGTGAGAGTGTGCAAGAGAACACGAGAGGGGTGGGGATATGAGAGAGTGTGGGAGGGAACACGAGAGGGGTGGGGATGTGAGAGTGTGCGAGAGAACATGAGAGGGGTGGGGATATGAGAGAGTGTGCAAGGGAACACGAGAAGGGTGGGGATATGAGAGAGTGTGCGAGGGAACACGAGAGGGGTGGGGATGTGAGAGTGTGCGAGAGAACACGAGAGGGGTGGGGATGTGAGAGTGTGTGAGAGAACACGAGAGGGGTGGGGATGTGAGAGTGTGTGAGGGAATACGAGAGGGGTGGGCATATGTGTGCGAAGGAACACGAGAGGGGTGGGGATATGTGTGCGAGGTAATACAAGAGGGGTGGGCATATGTGTGCAAGGGAACATGAGAGGGGTGGGCATATGTGTGCGAGGGAACACGAGAGGGGTGGGGATATGTGTGTGAGGGAACACGAGAGGGGTGGGGATATGTGTGTGAGGGAACAAGTGCTTTATCAATCAAACAAGGTGGGTTTTACTCTCCACCACACACATTCGCACGTGCACCACACAGTCTCACCATTCACATTCACAAGTGCACCATACACCCTCTCACATATGCCACAGGCACTCTCACCTGCACCCCACACACTCACACTACAACATTCGCACAGTCAACGTGCAACATACCCACTTTCACTTGCGCCACACACACAATCACACCCCTCTCACTCCCTCACAAACCCCTCCCCCTCCCCCCCTCTCCCTGCCCCCCCTCCCTCCCTCTTCCCCCCCCTCTCTCTCATCAATCTCACTTTACAACCCTTCTCAACCCCCTCCCCCCACAACACTCCCCTCTCCTCACCTGAGCACCCCTCCGCCAATGTCAGGAGGCAAAGTGGGGGAGAACAAGAGGTCACAAGACCAGTCAAGAAAGGCAAAGCAAGCTCAGGGTGGATCACAAAGTCACCACGCAGTCTAAGCACAAGCAAATGGCCACAAGGCCAGTTCACATGCAGAGTTATATAAAGGAGAACAAACAATACAGTGAACACAACCTAGCAAGTGTAAGCATGCAGGTATATGTATAAAGAGTACAGTACAGGCAGAGTCAAGAAGAAAGCAAGTGAGGCACAGTAGGTACAAGGCCTAACACAGTACAGAAACGCTGATGATCACAAGGCTGAAGTGCCTTGGTGAAAACATCAGCAGTGTTGGCCTGAGAGGCCACGTAAGCAAGACGAAGCTGGCCACGCTGCTGCAACTCTCGAGCAAGGAAGTAGCGCAGAGCGATGTGCTTCGTTCTGTGCTCCTGACACAAGGCCAGCATGGCCTTGTTGTCGACGTACAGAACTGGAGGAGAACGAGGCGCCTCTCCCAAGTCGGTCAGCAGGTAGGTGAGCCAGCGTAGCTCCTGTGCAGCCATGGCCCCAGCGTAGATCTCAGCCTCACAACTGGAGCTGAGAACAGAAGAAGAGCGGGTAGACCGCCAAGAGACAGAACCGGAGCCAAGACTGAAGGTGTAACCCTGTGACGACCGCTGCGTAGCCAAGTCGTCAACCCAGGAGGCGTCAGCGTGACCAGTGAGGACAACTCGAGCCCGTCCTCCAAGCACGAGCCCCATGCCCGATGTACTGCACAAGTATCGCAAAACCCTCTTCGCAGCATCCCAGTGCACCTTTCGGTGCCTGCCGGGAGCCACGTAGCGAGCCAGAAGGCTGAGAGGGTATGCGAGGTCAGGTCGTGTGCAAGTCATCAGGTACATGAGGCAGCCCACAAGCTCTGGATACGGGCCACTCGGCTCTACGGACTCGTCCAAAGGTGGAGCTGAGAGCGAGTGACCGGTAGGCAGAGGAGTGGACTGTGGCGAGGAGTACGTGAAGCCGAAGCGCTGAAGGACCTGCTGCACCATGTGTGACTGAGTCAAGGTAATGGTGCACTGTGCTCTGTCCCGGGTGATCCGCAAGCCAAGATAGCTTGTCAGCTCACCCAGGTCTGTGCACGTGTGTCTCTTCTGCAGCTCGGACTTCACGTGGGCGAGTGCCTCAGTGTCAGCAGTAGCAAGGACCAAGTCGTCAACTTACACGAGAACGTAGAACGGCGGCAGAGTGGTGTCAGTGCGTAAAAACAGCGACGGGTCAGCAGTGGAAGGAGCAAAACCAAGAGCAGCAAGAGTCGTCCTGAGTGTGTCGTGCCACTCACGGGGTGCCTGACGGAGACCGTAGACTGGCCGCCGGAGGCTCCACTGGGTACCAGCTGGAAACGACCCAGTGAAGCCAGGTGGGCGGCGCAGCCAGATCTCCTCGTGCAGGCTGCCCTGTAGGAAGGCTGTGCTGAAGTCAAGCGAGTGGAGCTCGTAGTCACGCTGAGCAGCTACGTGCAGTAGTACCCGAAGAGTGGTCATCTTCGGGGTAGGGGAGAAGGTCTGGAAGAAGTCAACTCCCTGTCGCTGACTGAAGCCACGTGCAACGTAACGCGCCTTGAAGACAGGCGGAGAACCCGGCGGCCGCTTCACCCTGAAGATCCACATGCCAGTGACTATGTTCGCCCCAGGCGGGGGAACGTCGTCGACGTAGGTGCCTGTGGACTTCCATGAAGCCATCTCGGCGTCCATGGCTGCCTGCCACTGAGAGGAGTAGGGACCCTCTATCGCCTCTGCGTAAGAGCGCGGGGTCGGGATGTCTGGTGCATCCGGGTCTCCCTCAGGGGCAATGAGCATGGACACGAGATGAGGTACAGAAGCGGCAAAGCACTCAAACTCCTCCTGTCTGTCCTCAAGAACGTCCGTGCCAAGAGCACACTCACCCCCGACGGACGGAGGACAGATGCAGACGCAGACTCAGCAACAAGACTAGTGGCGTAGTCTAGGCGACAGGCTGCAGCAAAGTCAACCAGCTCAGTAACAAGAGCAGACGCAGCAGTGGACTCAAACAAAGGGTCAGTGACAGCAGTGGCCAGAAAATGCGTGACAGCTGGACTAGCAGCACGGAGGGAGTCAGACGCAAGGTCCGGACCGGCAGGAAGAGAGGACGCAGGAGGAGACGGCAGAGGGACACGCTGTGGAGCAGTGGAAGGACGCAGAGTCATAGAGTGAGTGCCAGGGACAGGAGGAGGACGCGGACGCGAAACACGACCAGCGCGAACAGAACGGACAGGCGACGCAGAACGAGACTCAGGCGACACAGGACGCGACTAAGGCTCACGACGCTCCGCAAGACCTCTAGTCGGTCTAGAGTAAGGAGAAGGACCAGGCAGTGGAGAGGCCGGCTGTAACTGCGACTGGGACTGGACAGGCGGTGGACTCAGGGAAGGAGGAGGAGGACCAGGAGAAGGCGGGGAGCCAAGAACCTGCTGAAGGAGCGGAACGTAGTACGGCCGCGGCCGCGCAGCGCCTCCAGAAACAGCAGAGACAGGACCGGTACCCACAGCCCCAGGGTCTCCAGTCCCAGCAGCACCTCCAGCAGCTCCAGTAGCTCCAGCACCAGCAGCACCTCCAGCAGCTCCAGCAGCTCCAGCACCAGCAGCACCTCCAGTACCAGCAGCACCGCCAGCAGCTCTAGCAGTACCTCCAGCAGCTCCAGCAGCTCCATCACCAGCAGCACCTCCAGTAGCTCCAGCACCAGCAGCACCTCCAGCAGCTCCAGCACCAGTAGCACCTCCAGCACCAGCAGCACCACCAGAAGCTCCAGCAGCACCCCCAGCACCAGCAGCACCTCCAGCAGCTCCAGCACCAGCAGCACCAGCACCCACAGCACCTCCAGCAGCTCCAGTAGCACCTCGACAGCGCCGAGAGTACCACTCACGAAGCTGCTGTGGAGAGAGAGGCTCCCGCCGCGACGGGACACCTAGAGCACCTCCAGACTCAGCACGCGCAAGCTCAGCGCCCCCACACTCAGCACCCCCAGACTCAGCACCCCCAGGCTCCACACGCTCAGGCTCAGCACCCCCAGTCCCCGCACCCCCAGTCCCCGCACCCGCAGGCTCAGCACCCCTAGTAGCACCTGAGCCGACAGCTACCTCGACCGGCTCGGCAGGGTCTACCTGGGACACACCTGAGGGGGCAGGACCCTGGGGGGGGAGGGGGTCTACCTGGGGAGTACCTGGTGCTAGGAAGAGCGGCGGGGGGGGGGAGAGAGGCAGTGCGGTAGGGAAAGAGACGGTAGTACGACACTGACTCGTCAAATGTGACGTCCCGAGAGGACAGAACACGACGCGAGGTGGGGTGGTAGAACTGCCACCCGGGTGCCTCAGGAGGGAAACCAAGGAAGACACAGGGAACGGCACGGGAGGACAGCTTGTCCGCTGTAGTATCACGGACAAAAGCTCGAGATCCCCAGACACGGAACGCGGACGCATCGCCAACCTTCCCCGTCCACCGCAGAGTAGGTGTGGTCTCCGGCAAGGAGACACGAGGCTGAAGGTTGATCTGATGCGCAGCGTACTGAACCGCGAACGGCCACAGAAAATGGGGAGCAGCCGCATGGATCATGGACGTACGAGCGACGTCCATGACCATGCCAATGCGGCGCTCAGCAATCCCATTTTGCTGTGGGGAGGCCGGAAGCGTGAACGTCTGGCAAATGCCCTCCGAACGACAGAAGGCCCTCAGGAGGTCGGAGGAAAACTCCCCACCTCTGTCTGAGTGCAGACGCAGAATAGGAAGGTCTGAACCGAAACTCTCACTGAGCTGGCGACAAGCACCGCGGATCCAGTCGGTCAACACCTCAGGGACCTCACCCTTGCTGCGCAAGGGGAAGACTGTGGTGTAACGCGAGTAGTCATCAACGACCAGCAGGAAGTAACGCTCGTGACCCTGTGCATGGACGCGGGTTGGGCCCCATACGTCCATGTGAAGAGTCTGCAGAGGAGCCTCAGTCGGAGGGAACGAGGAGGAGTGAGGAGCGGCGCGCTGCCTGCCCTCGACACAAGGAACACAGGTGGGGGCAGGCCCCGGAGGAAGGGGAGGGAGGGACCGGGGTAGACCCGAGACAAGGGCACGGGAGGCCATACCTCGAAGACGAGGCAGGGAGGGGTGACCAAGGCGGTGGTGCCAAAGGAGAGTCTCGTGCGACAGAGGACGACACGAGCAGGGGGCAGACGCAGGACTAGACATGGACGCGGCAGCAAACACGTGACTAGACGCAGCTACCTGACCAGACGCAGAGACCGGAGGAGGCGCAGTAGTCAGTGTGTACAGACTCGACCCTGGCCGACGGGTGAACGTGGCCAGGTGGCGGCCCGTCCGAGAGCAGGTGCAGTGGGTCACACGCTGACCTCCAGGGGTGAACTGGTCAACCCACACGTCCTGGAGGTCAGCTCCACTCACCAAGTTCGTAGAGAACGAGGGGAGGTGGAGTCCCGACAGCAAGCCCGACGGGGCCGCAGGACACGGTAGAACCGTGGAGGAGTGTGCAAGGACTGGGGCCCCTGAGGGGTCAGCAAGGGAGACCGCAACAGGCCGGCAGAGCGGCGTGAGCGTGGTGCTGTCTCTAAAGAAAGAGCGCGAAGCACCAGAGTCAAGTGTGAAAGTGTGCAAGGACTCAGTAGGTGCAGTACCAGAGAGAGCAGACGCACCAGCACCTGGAGCAGCAGACACGCCAGTACCAGGAGCAGCAGACGCACTAGCACCTAGAGCAGCAGCCGCAATGCCCGGGTCGGGCGCGACACTCAGGTAACAGTCACCCTCAGCACTATCAGCAATAGCATACATGGCAGTAAGGATAGCATCAAAATCAAGATCAAAGATAGGCACATTCAGCAGAAGCAGATCATGCCAGCGAGGGAGCTCAACGGCGTTAGGAAACTGGGCACGCCAAGCGTCAGTCAAGCGACCGAAGCAGCGATGCGTAGTGTGTGGGAGCCCACACACCTCCCCACTACGAGTGCCAGTGCGAAGAACGTAAGTGCAGGGACCTGCACCCCCAGACCTCCCACGCCCAGCGTACCACTAACGAAGCTGCTGAACCGACGGGGTCTCACGGGAGCGCAGCTGCTGCTGGCGCTGGCTGCCACCAAAGCCTCCACGCTGCGCGGCTGCACCTCGACCAGCACCACCGCCACCGCCACCTCCACCACCGCTGCCGCTGCCTCCACCACCTCCGCCACCGCCGCCACTACCTCCACTGCCGCCACTGACGCCCCCACTCCCAGTACCACCCCCACCTCCACCGCCACCTCCTCCGCCTCCTCCACCTCCTCCACTGCTTCCCCCGCCGCCCCCTCCACCACCCTTGCTCCCCTTGCCCCTGCTGTTGCGGCGTCTCCCACTAGGGGCAGACGCAGCTCCGACCTTCTCAGTGCCAACGAGGTCGACAGCAGCAGCAGAAGCAACAGAGGGGAGAAGGGGGACAGGGGAACACCCCTCAAAGAAGGGGGTACGACGGTCGCCGCGAGAAGCACCTACAGCTAAGATACTCTTCTCAGTTGCAACAAAGCGCTCCTCTAACAGGTCGACAGTCAGCTCGGTGGGGCAAAGGGAGAGAAAGTGGTCCCTGACTGAAGAAAGGGAGTCAGGGAGGCGGGTGACTAGGTAGTAAAGGGTGATGTACATGGGGGGGGGGTTTTGGCACAGAACTCAGTGGGAAGGGCAGCGCGGAAGCGGGCGTCACTAGTGCGAAGGTGAGCAACTAGGTCAGCAACTGTGGTAAAGGCGGCAAGGTCAGGGAAAAGGTACGGCAGCATGAGGCGGCTGAGGGCAGCAGTGGCAGGGGAGGAGTAGCGTGCAACTACAGCGTCGTACAAAGACTGAGCAGTCTTGTACTGGCCAAAATGTGCGCGCTGAGCAGGCGGTAGGTGACTACGAACAGCAAGACGAGCAACAGCGTCACGAGTGGTCCACTGCGAGCGAACCGTACTGTCAGCAGTGTCAGTAGGAGCAGTGGAAACACCGGACGTGTGATCGAAAAGGGATACCCCATCCCTAGAATCACACTGAAGAAAGAGCTGTAGGTCGTCAACCCACACGTCAAAGTTAACTGCACGTCCCTCAGCGTCAAAGGTGAGAACGGTAGGACTAGCCATAGCAGCAGTAGGAGCAGTAGCAAGAGTAGCAGCAGTAGAAGCAGAGGCAGTAAGGCAGTGCAAGGCAGTGCGGTTTGGTAGGGCAGTGCGGCTCAGTAGGGCAGTGCAGCTCGGTGGGGGCGGCGCGGCTCGGCCGAGCAGCGTGGCTCGGCTGGGCGGCGCGGCTCGGCTGGGCGGCGCGGCTCGGCTGGGCGGCACGGCTCGGCTTACCAGAGACTGGTGCAGGGGCGGGCCGTGAACGCAGGGGCCGCGCCAGTAGAGGGGGGCGGGGGCGCACCAGCAGGGGCCGTGTCAGCAGGGGCCGGTAGGGGCACGTCAGCAAGGGCCGGCAGGGGCGCGCCAGTAGGGGCGCGTCAGCAGGGGCCGGCAGAGGCGCGTCAGCAGGGGCCGGCAGGGGCGCGCCAGCAGGGGCAGGCAGGGACTCGCCAGCAGGGGCCGGTAGGGGCGCGCCAGTAGGGGCGCGTCAGCAGGGGCACGGAAGGGGCTGTCAGATTTATATGACATAGCTACTGTAGGCTATAGTGGGGTAGCACATATGGGGTACAATTTTCCTAGGGTTTGCATTTGTACCCAACTTTCCCTTAGTCATTTCATTCCTCGTTTCTTCTCATGGTATCGAGTAGGTTCCCTAGTGGGAACGATTCCTAGGGCCCACCACCACGAATTTTTTTTCCTGCCCGGAGCGCGCTTCGCTCCGGCCCGAGTCGCGCCCGGTGTGCTCTCCCTACCGTCGCGCCCTCGCTAGGCCCCTCACGGCCCCGTCGCGTCGCCCTTAGCGGCCCTCTCACGGCTCGTCGCGCCGCCCCTACGGCCCTTCGCGCCGCCCTTACGGCCCTTCGTGCCGCCCTTACGGCCCGTCGCGCCCGTCGCGCCGTCCTTACGGCCCCTCGTGCCGCCCCTTACGGCCTCTCGCGCCGTCCCTTACGGCCCCTCGCGCGGCCCCTTACACCCTCCGCGGCCCCGCCACCTACCTTTGCGGCCCCGCCACCTACCTGTGCGGCCCCGCCACCTACCTGCGGCCCCGCCACCTACCAGCGGCCCCGCCACCTACCCGCGGCCCCGCCACCTACCTGTGCGGCCCCGCCACCTTCCTGCTGGCCCCGCCACCTACCTGCGGCCCCGCCACCTACCAGCGGCCCCGCCACCTACCTGCGGCCCCGCCACCTACCTGCGGCCCCGCCACCTACCAGCGGCCCCGCCACCTACCTGCGGCCCCGCCACCTTCCTGCGGCCCCGCCACCTACCAGCGGCCCCGCCACCTACCTGCGGCCCCGCCACCTACTAGCGGCCCCGCCACCTACCTGCGGCCCCGCCACCTACCTTTGCGACCCCGCCGCCTCCTCTCAGCGGCCCCGCCGCCTCCTCCCAGTGGCCCCGGACGCCGCCCTCTCAGCGGCCCCGCCGAGCCGCCCAGCAGCCGAGCCGCCCAGCAGCCGAGCCGCCCAGCCGCCGAGCCGCCCAGCAGCCGAGCCGCCCAGAAGCCGAGCCGCCGAGCCGCCCAACAGCCGAGCCGCCGAGCCGCCCAGCAGCCGAGCCGCCGAGCCGCCCAGCAGCCGAGCCGCCGAGCCGCCCAGCAGCCGAGCCGCCGAGCCGCCCTGCAGCCGAACCACCCGAGCCGCCCTGTCCGGTAAGAGCAGCGCCTCTTTCACAGCACTGCCCTCACCCTACTGTTTGCGCTGCTAGTCTACTGCTGTCATGGCTACCCCTAGTGTCCTCGCTTTTGACGCTGAGGGTCGGGCCATTGACTTTGACGTCTGGATAGATGACCTGCAGCTTTTCTTACAGTGCGACAGAGCAGACGGCCTCTCCCTCTTTGACCTCACTTCTGGTGCCTCTCCTGCCCCCGCTGCTGATGCTGACGCCACTGTTCGCTCACAGTGGGCCACGCGCGATGCTGCTGCACGTCTTGCTGTGCGCCGCATTGGCATGGTCATGGACGTCGCCCGTACGTCCATGATGCATGCGGCTGCCCCCCATTTTCTGTGGCCGTTTGCGGTTCGGTACGCGGCGCATCAGATCAACCTTCACCCCAGGGTCTCCATGCCGGAGACCTCCCCAGCCTTGCTGTGGACGGGGAAGGTTGGCGATGCGTCTGCGTTCCGTGTCTGGGGATCTCGGGCGTTTGTCCGCGACTTGTCTGCGGACAAGCTGTCCCCTCGTGCTGCTCCTTGCGTCTTCCTTGGCTTCCCCCCTGACGCGCCAGGGTGGCAGTTCTACCACCCCACCTCTCGCCGTGTTCTGTCCTCCCAGGACGTCACGTTTGACGAGTCGGTCCCCTACTACCGCCTCTTCCCCTACCGCACTCCGTCCCTCCCCCCGCCACCGCTCTTCCTTGTACCAGGTCCCCCCCCGGTAGACCCCCTCCCCCCTCAGGGTCCTGCCCCTTCAGGTGTGTCCCAGGTAGACGCAGTCGAGCCTGTCGAGGTTACTGGTGACTCTGGTGCTGCTGAGGGTGCTGAGCCAGGGGGTGCTGACTCTGGGGGTGCTGAGCGTGTGGGTGCTACGCCTGGGGGTGCTGAGCCTGAGGGTGCTACTACTGGGGGTCCTGAGCCTGGGGGTGCTGAGCCTGGGGGTGCTACTACTGGGGGTGCTGAGCCTGGGGGTGCTGAGCTTGAGGGTGCGGAGCCTGAGGGAGCTGGGCCTGCTCGTGTGGCGTCTGGCGGTGCTGAGCTTGGAGGTTCTCCGGGTGCTTCGTCTCGGCGGGAGCCGCTCTCTCCACAGGAGCTGCGCGAGTGGTTTGCCCGGCGCTGGAGGCGCGCTGCTGGAGCTGGAGGTTCGTCGGCTGCTGAGGGTGCTGGTGCCGCGGGTCCCGGAGGTGCTCGTACTGGGAGTACTGGAGCTGCTGGGCCTGCGGGTACGACTGGAGCTGGAGCTGCTGAGGGTGTTGGCGCTGAGGCTACTGCTGTCGGTCCTGGAGGCGGTCCTGCTGGGGGTGCTACTGGTGCTGCTGGAGGTACTGGAGCTGGAGGTCCTGCTGGCGCTGGTGCTGCCGCTAGGGGTACTGGTGCTGTCCCTGCTGTGTCTGGAGTCGCCGCGCGGCCTAGGCCGTACTTCGTTCCGCTCCTTCAGCAGGTTCTTGGTCTCCCGCCTTCTACTGGTCCTCCTCCTCCCTTAGAGTGTCCACAGCCTGTCCCGTCACAGTTACAGTTACAGCCGGCCTCCCCACTGCCCGCTCCTTCTCCCTACACTGGTCCTACTGGAGGTCTTGCTGAGCGTCGTGAGCCTGCGTCTCGCCCTGCGTCGCCTGTCCGTGCTGCTCGCACTAGTGGTCGTGGTTCGCGTCAGCGTCCTCCTCCTGTCCCTGGCACGCACCGGATCTCTCTGCGTCCGTCCACTGCTCCTCTGCGTGCCCCTTTGCCTTCTCCTCCTGAGTCCTCTCTTCCTGCTCTTCCTGACCCGGAGTCGGACTCTCTTCGTGCTGCCAGTCCTACTGTCACGCGTCTCCTTGCTACTGTTGTCACTGACCCTTCCTTTGAGTCCACTGCTGCGTCTGCCCTAGTTACTGAGCTCGTCGACTTTGCTGCTCGCTGTCGTCTCGACTACGCTGCTAGTCTTGTTGCTGAGTCTGAGTCTGTCTGTCCTCCGTCCGTCGGGGGTGAGTGTGCCCTTGGCACGGACGTCCTTGAGGACAGGCAGGAGGAGTTCCAGTGTTTGGCTGCTGCTTCACCTCATCTCGTGTCCGTACTGCTTACCCCTGAGGGAGACCCGGATGCACTTGACATCCCGACTCCGCGCACTTACGCGGAGGCGATAGAGGGTCCCTACTCCTCTCAGTGGCAGGCAGCTATGGACGCAGAGATGGCTTCCTGGAAATCCACAGGCACCTACGTTGACGAGGTTCCCCCGCCTGGGGCGAACATCGTCAGTGGCATGTGGATTTTCAGGGTGAAGCGGCCGCCGGGTCCTCCGCCTGTCTTCAAGGCGCGTTACGTGGCTCGTGGATTCAGTCAGCGGCAGGGAGTTGACTACTTTCAGACCTTCTCTCCCACCCCGAAGATGACCACTCTTCGGGTACTGCTGCACATAGCTGCTCACCGCGACTACGAGCTGCACTCTCTTGACTTCAGCACTGCTTTCTTGCAGGGCAGCCTGCACGAGGAGATCTGGCTGCGTCGCCCACCTGGCTTCACTGGGTCCTTTCCTCCTGGCACCCAGTGGAGCCTCTGGCGGCCAGTCCACGGTCTCCGCCAGGCACCGCGTGAGTGGCACGACACACTGAGGACTACACTTGCGGCTCTTGGGTTTGCTCCCTCTACTGCCGACCCGTCGCTGTTTCTGCGCACCGACACTTCTTTGCCGCCATTCTACATCCTCGTGTACGTCGACGACTTGGTCTTCGCCACAGCTGACACTGCTGGACTCGCCCACGTGAAGTCTGAGCTGCAGAAGAGACACACGTGCACAGACCTGGGTGAACTGCGTAGCTACCTTGGCTTGCAGATCACCCGGGACAGAGCACGCCGCACCATTACCCTGACTCAGTCACACATGGTGCAGCAGGTCCTTCAGCGCTTCGGCTTCACGTACTCCTCGCCTCAGGCCACTCCTCTGCCTACTCGCCACTCGCTCTCAGCTCTGCCTTCGGATGAGTCCGTAGAGTCGAGTGGCCCGTACCCAGAGCTTGTTGGCTGCCTCATGTACCTGATGACTTGCACACGACCTGACCTTGCATACCCTCTTAGCATCCTTGCACGCTATGTTGCTCCTGGGAGACACAGACCGGAGCACATGACTGCAGCGAAGAGGGTGTTGCGCTACTTGTGCAGTACGTCGGGCATGAGGCTTGTGCTTGGAGGGCAGAGTCCAGTGGTCCTCACTGGGCACGCAGACGCTTCTTGGGCTGACGACCAGGCTACGCAGCGGTCGTCACAGGGTTACACCTTCAGCCTTGGTTCCGGCTCTGTTTCGTGGCGGGCTACCCGCTCGTCTTCTGTTCTCGGCTCCAGTTGTGAGGCTGAGATCTACGCCGGGGCCATGGCTGCACAGGAGCTTCGCTGGCTCACCTACCTGCTGACTGACCTCGGAGAGCCGCCTCGTTCTCCTCCAGTGCTGTACGTAGACAACAAGGCCATGCTGGCCTTGTGTCGAGAGCAGAGACTGGAGCACAGAACGAAGCACATTGCTCTCCGCTACTTCCTTGCTCGTGAGCTACAGCAGCGTAGTCAGCTGCGGCTTGCGTACGTGGCCTCTCAGGCCAACACTGCTGATATCTTCACCAAGGCACTTGCGCCTTGTGATCATCAGCGCTTCTGTACTCAGCTGGGTCTTGTGCCTACCTTGCCTCACTTGCTCACCCCTTGACCTTGTTTGTACTGTTGCATATATATATACACCTGCTCTTGCTTGTCTAGCCTTATATATATATATGTAATCCTGCATGTGAACTGGCCTTGTGGCCTTGAACTTGTGCTCGGAATGTGTGGTGACTTTGTGATCCACCCTGAGCTTGTTTTGCTTTGCTTGACTGGTCTTGTGACCCCTTGTTCTCCCCCACTTTGCCTATGGGGGTGTGTCAGATTTATATGATATAGCTACTGTAGGCTATAGTGGGGTAGCACATATGGGGTACAGTTTTCCTAGGGTTTGCATTTGTACCCAACTTTCCCTTAGTCATTTCATTCCTCGTTTCTTCTCAGGGGCGCGCCAGTAGGGGCCGGCAGGGGCTACGGCAGCTGCTGAAGGGGCCGCGAATGGCCGCAAAGGGGGGGGGGGGGGGCGCGACGGGCCGCAAGAGGGGCCGCAAAGGGCCTCAAAGGGGGGGCCGCTAAGGGCCGCGAAGGGCCGCGAAGGGGCCGCAAGGGGCCGCGACGGTCCGCAAGAGGGGCCGCGAAGGGCCGCGAAGGGGGGCCGCGAAGGGCCGCGAAGGGCCGCGAAGGGGCCGCAAGGGGCCGCGAAGGGCCGCGAAGGGCCGCAAAGGGCCACGAAGGGGCCGCGAAGGGCCGCGAAGGGCCGCAAGGGGGCCTCGAAGGGGCCGCAAAGGGGGGCCGTGAGGGGCGCGACGAGGAGCCCTAAGGGCGGGCCGTTAAGGGCAGAGCGCGCGGGGCGCAGCTAAGAAAAGTGCGAAGCGCACTTCGGGCAGGTAAGGAAAAAAAAATCGTAGTGGTGGGCCCTTAAAAAAACGGTCCCAGTAGGGAACCCGCTCTATACCATGTGAGAATAATGAGAGGAATGAATGAACTAGAAAGCAGATGGGTACAAGTAGGAAACACAAAAGTGTTGTACCCTCTAAGAACTACCCCACTATAGCCTAAACAGACTATAGCATATATAAGTTTGACAGGGATGGGAGTAGGAAAAGGCATCACTTTTCTGCGTAGTAATCACCTCAAGCAAGATGCAAGGATGGGTGCCTTGGAGCTCGAGGTCACGATGTACGGTATAATAGGGCCTTCGTGGGATAGGAGGCGTGGTGTATCGGTAGTACCAATAAGCTCACATGTGGGTAACGTGAGTTGGCAAAGCGCACACGTGGGAGACGTGACACGGGGGACATGTGGATCTACGGGAGACTTACGCCGTGTTACAGGGCGAAGGCGAACTCGCCACAGAAAAGTTCGCAAGCTGGTGAACGTGTAACTTTCGCCAAAATCCCAACCTGAAATGTGTGCTTTGGGATTTCCCAAAGCACACGTGAATTCCCAACCAGCAAAGCAGCAGAGAAGAGAGAAGAGAGCATCTTCACGACAACAAGGCAACAAGTCACGCTATGCAACTACAACTACGTTCCAGCATTACAAGACTCAGGTGCAATCATCATGAAGACAAAGAATGAGTCAGCAAGTATTATTCTAGAACTATCTCATGATTGTACTTTGCGGATTTCTATATGAACAACTAGGATCCAGCATAGAGTTGTGATCATTGCTTGTACATATTCTGTTCCTAGCTGGAGACAGCAAAGAAAGGTGATATGGCGGCCTGAACGAGCTTCTCAAGGCGCCATAGTCATAGGAGTGTGTATAAGAGTAGTCGTTCGTCCCTTGTATGCCATTCTTGCTTTCTGAAATTTACAGAGTTTATGCTACCAATTTTACCTTGCTACTTGAGACTCTCCAAGCTTTAGCTTTCAGAACTACTAACAGCCTTAGAGCTGTACCATTTGGTATCTGAGCTAGATTACGACTCTCTGCTAGGACTACGTCATGACGTCTGACTTAGGACCTCCGTTCTCTGAGGATTGGGCCATTTTTTTGCAGAACTACCGAGCCCAAATCGTTTCTGAACTTCGAGAGAGCTTGGTGAAATTTGAGCCAGTATAGCTGCAGCCGGTTCGGTGGCAGCAAGTGTGAATACTGCTGCACCCTCAGATGGAAATCAGCGCGCTAGACCCGCTATGCCAGATCTTTTCACGCCAGGAAGGTTTCAGCCAGTTGTGAGCCGATGGCTGTTCCTTGTCGAGCAGTACTTGTTGTTGAGCCACGTTGCACCTGCTGAGTGGACATCATTCACGGGAACGCTTCTTCAAGGTTCCGCAATCACCTAGTGGCAGTCCATCTACACCTCTGTTCACACGTGGGACCAGTTCAAACAACTCTTCACGGCTGCCTTTCAACCAGTGAACCCGGAACTCAAAGCGCGTGATCGCTTGGCTGCCCTCAAGCAACTCAAGTCCGTCCAGGAGTATGCGGCGCGTTTCCGTGACGTTTCCCAGGAGATTCCTGACCTGTCCACTGCTGAAAAGATGGATTGCTTCAAGCGTGGCCTGAAATCAAGCGTTCGCATGGAGGTCGAGCTAAAGGACTGCACCACGCTCGAGGAAATGATACGTGTCGCTGAACGGTATGACGCTGTTCATTTCGCATACAAGGCACAATTTCCTCGCAGCCCGTTTCTCCCTTTTGCTCCCTCCCATCAGTCATCCTCTTCAGCAACATTCAACCAGCAAGAACCTGCTCCTATGGACCTGGACGTGATGGAAAAGGGGAAGAAACCCTTGAAGACGGGTGCCGTTTTCTTCAAGTGTGGCAAGAAAGGCCACGTCTGGAGATTCTGCCATGAACGTTCCAGCCGACCACCGCTACTTCCAACGCCGGGAAACAGTCAACGCCAGTAAGCTTGGGGCGACTTCCTTGCAACCTGCAGAGCCCATCCATCATCTCACTTGAAAACACCATCCCATCCAATCCCCTTCTCTTATCCATAGGTATTCGAAACCATACCTTCAAGGCTCTGATTGATAGCGGTGCCTCTTCAAACTTCATCTCATCAAACCTCGTTTCTGAATTATCCCTTCCTATTCAAAAAGACTCCCACTCCCAAACAGTGCAGATGGCGAGAGCTTCTATCATGTGTGGCCCAACTCCTTTCCCAATCAGCTGCACCACGGGCTCATACAAAGATAAGCTCCAGTTCCAGCAAGTACCTTTGGGAGAGCATCACGTAATCCTCGGACGTGACTGGCTGTCATCCAAGAACCCATGGATTGATTGGAATGCTGGAACAGTAACCATCGTGCACAGTGGAGCTGAAATCACTCTCCCTACCATCCCTTCCTCCTCTTCCCTACCCAACTGCAGTGTGATTTCTGTGAAACAGCTGAAGAAGCTTTCCAAAGACCCTCAGGCTCAATTCTTCGTTTGCTTGCTGCAACAAACCTCAAAAACCCCTTCAGCCCCTTCTTCTCCTAATCCTAATCCTCCTGCAGAAATTCAGAAAGTCCTAACTGATTTTCAATATGTTTTTCCTTCAGACCTCCCAACAGGACTTCCTCCCAAGCGCTCAGTGGATCACCGGATCATGCTACAACCAGGATCCGAACCTCCTGTTCGTGCCACCTACCGCATGAGCGCTGCTGAACTGAAGGAAGTCCAAGCTCAACTGGAGGAACTTCTTGAAAAGGGTTTCATTCGTGTCAGCCCTTCCCCCTACGCAGCCCCTATACTCTTCGTGAAGAAGAAAGATGGATCTCTTCGCATGTGTATAGACTACCGCGCCCTAAAAAAACTCACCATCAAGAACCGATACCCGCTGCCGCGAGTGGAGGAACTCTTTGAGCAACTCGGCGAGGCCAAAATTTTCAGCAAGCTTGACCTTCGAAGCGGTTACCACCAGGTTCGCGTTGCTGAAGAAGACATCGAGAAAACAGCATTCCGAACCCGGTATGGGAATTTTGAATTCCTTGTACTTCCCTTTGGACTCACAAATGCCCCTGCCACCTTCATGTGCTTGATGCACAACATCTTTCGTGACTTTCTAGATCGGTTTGTCATTGTTTTCATTGATGACATTCTGATTTTCAGCAAGTCATTGAAAGAACACTTTGAGCACCTACGCCAGGTACTCATGAAGCTTCACGAACACCGGCTTTTTGCAAAAGAGAGCAAGTGTGAGTTCACAAAATCCTCCATCCCTTTCCTGGGTCATATCATCTCTCATAATCAGCTTGCTATGGACCCCACCAAGATTCAGGTCGTTGAGAACTGGAAGCAACCCACCTGCATCAAGGACCTTCAAGCCTTCCTTGGCCTTGCCAACTACTACAGAAAATTCATCAACCATTTTGCTGCCATCACCTCACCCCTCTCTAACCTTCTTCGCAAGCAGTAGCCTTTTCATTGGGGACCTGAACAGGAAGAAGCCTTCACCACCATCAAACACGCTCTTCCCTCTTCTCCCACCCTAGTCCTACCCGACCCCTCCCTTCCTTATGTCATCTGGACAGATGCATCTCAAGTTGCTATGGGTGCAATCTTGTATCAAGACCAAGGACATGGCCTTCAGCCCACCGCCTTTGACTCACGGAAGGTGAAACCAGCCGTGTGCAACTACGCTACTCATGACCGAGAAGCGCTGGCCATTGTCAATGCTCTCAAGAAGTGGCGCTGCTACGTTCACATGCAACCGGTAACGGTCTTGACGGACCATTGCACTCTGTAGCACTTGAAGACGCAGCCTCATCTCACACCACGGCAGGCAAGATGGATAGAATTCCTTGAGCAATACGTTCCAGAGCTGAAAAAATAGTATCGTGCTGGCCATACAAACCCTGCCGATGTACTCTCTCGTCCCCCAACCTCTCAGCTTGCTGTGATCGGCAGCGTGACATGGGACCCAGACTTCACCAAGAAATTTACCAAGGGATACCGCCATGATAACTTTTACCTCCGTTCTGCCCCTTCCGACAAAGCATACTATTTTGACCCTCCCTTCTGGTACAAAGCAGATTCTCACGCTATCTGCGTCCCTTCTGACCGTAAACTCCGTCTCCTTCTCCTACGCGAGCATCACGACCAGAATTCGCACTTCGGAGTGGACAAAACTGTGGCTGCAATCACATCAAACTTTTTCTGGCCTAACATCTACCGTGATGTCCGCTCCTACGTGCGCAGCTGCCATACCTGTCAGTGCAACAAAGCTCGCAATTCCCCTCCTTATGGCCTTCTACATCCCTTGGAAATTCCAGAGATACCATGGAGCCATGTCACCCTTGATTTCATCACTGATTTACCTCCCACTGCTGCCCATCACAACGCCATTCTCACTGTGGTTGAGAAACTCTCAAAGATGGCCCATTTCATTCCCACTTCCACCACTGCCACTGCCCAAGACGTTGCTGAATGCTTCTTCACAGAAATCGTACGTCTTCATGGTATTCCCTCTGTCCTTATCTCCGACCGTGACTCCCGTTTCGTTGGCAGATTCTGGCAGGCCCTTTTCAACAGGATGGGTACCAAGATTCGCCTCTCAACTGCCTACCACCCTCAGTCTGATGGGCAGACCGAGAGAATGAATCGAACGCTGGAGGATGGCTTGCGTGCATGTGTCAACGCTCGCCAGAACGATTGGGACACCCACCTGCCAGAAGTTGAGTTCTCCTACAACAGCACTGTTAACCTTGCTACTGGACAGACCCCGTTCTACCTTGCTACTGGACAGAACCCTCGCACTCCTACCTCACTGGTTCACAGCCCTAAACGTGATACTGCAGCAACGGCGTTTCTGAAGGACAGAGAAAAAGCCATAGCAGCAGCACGCACCTCACTCTCCAGGGCACAGCAGCGCATGATTCACTATGCAGACCAGCACCGACGTGACATCCGCTTTCACGTAGGAGACAGAGTGCTTCTCTCAACCACAAATCTGCCCCTACTCACTCAAGGCCTCACCTGCAAGCTCGCACCTCGCTTCATTGGTCCCTTCACAATCACACACGTCCTCTCTCCACTCACATACCGTCTGAAACTTCCTCTTCACATCAACATCCATCCAGTCTTCCATGTCCAGCTACTACGCCCATATCATGATCCTCCAGCTCGCTTCCTCCCTACTTCTCAGCCATCTCGCCCTCCCATGTTCACTCCAAGCCCTGATTTGTTCGAAGTTGAGAAGATCCTTGCTCATGAAACAACACCTAGTGGCTGATATTTCCTGGTTAAGTGGCGCGAGCATGATGATGCAGAAAATCTCTGGATTCCAGAGAAGGACCTACAGCATGCACAACGAGTTATCTCTGCCTACCTTGCATCTGCTGGTGCACCGAGGACGGTGCCCCTTGGAGGGGGGAGTAATGTTACAGGGCGAAGGCGAACTCGCCACAGAAAAGTTCGCAAGCTGGCGAACTTGTAACTTTCGCCAAAATCCCAACCTGAAATGTCAAATTCAAGGTTGGAAGTTCCAACCTGAAATGTGTGCTTCGGGATTTCCCAAAGCACACGTGAATTCCCAACCAGCAAAGCAGCAGAGAAGAGAGAAGAGAGCATCTTCACAATAACAAGGCAACAAGTCATGCTATGCAACTACAACTACGTTCCAGCATTACAAGACTCAGGTGCAATCATCATGAAGACAAAGAATGAGTCAGCAAGTATTATTCTAGAACTATCTCATGATTGTACTTTGCAGATTTCTATATGAACAACTAGGATCCAGCATAGATTTGTGATCATTGCTTGTACATATTCTGTTCCTAGCTGGAGACAGCAAAGAAAGGTGATATGGCGGCCTGAACGAGCTTCTCAAGGCGCCATAGTCATAGGAGTGTGTATAAGAGTAGTCATTAGTCCCTTGTATGCCATTCTTGCTTTCTGAAATTTACAGAGTTTATGCTACCAATTTTACCTTGCTACTTGAGACTCTCCAAGCTTTAGCTTTCAGAACTAATAACAGCCTTAGAGCTGTACCACGCCATGAGCTGCACGTGAGATGTGAGAACGAGCTCTGTGGGAGGCGCGCTTGCTCCTCCGTGCATCACGTGGACACACAAATACGCACAGGGTGGACAAAAATGTATCCGCCACCATGATGGTTGAGAATGGCGTGTGGAGGCATCGACATCTTGAAAAAACAAATACAAAAATAACAAAGCAAAACAAAAAGAAGCGTATTTTGCGGTACTTGCGGCGATTGTGCTTATTCTACCGCACCGCATGGCTTGCAGTCATACCTGCCAGGCACCACGGCGTGAATGGTGGCAATAATGCTCAACACCCCACACCAGTTTAGGGCACTTTTAGACGTGGATGTGATGTCGAATGGCTGGGCACTTTCACCACGCGCAGGCATCTGGGAGGAACGTACGGTATTGGCGTGGCACACAAGCATCTGAAGTCAGGAGTTAATGGCTCTGTTGTGTAGGCACGTGCCGTGGGGGGGAGGAGGGGGGGCGAAAGTAAATGACTAGGGTTCCTCAGTAGTTTCCCTCTCGAAATCACCCCCACCCCGCTACAACCGAAAGCGCGAAACTTCGAGAGATGGGGCGGAAAGTGCTAACGGTAAATGACGCATTTACCTGCTCAACTTCGCGCCCCATAGGCAGGGGTACATCAAATTGAGCAAACATACGGAGGAGGGTAATATTTTGCACGAGGGGGTTCAGCTGTGGAAAAACGAAAAGCAAACATCGCTCTCAAATTTCCAACCACATCTAGGCTAGGTTTTTCTGTTCGAGTGGGATGGTTGGGCGTTTTTTTCATCGAGCGGGTTGTGCATCTCTGGATGGGTTAAGCACAGCATTTGTGAATGTCTTTCTAGGGTATAATATGGGTGTCCCTACCCCCTGTACATCCCTCCCATGTCTCTCGCCATGCCCCGAAAAAGCGGGTTTCTTAGGGCGGGGCGAGAGACTTGACTTTTGCCAGAGAAGGAAGGTGGAGAGGGGAAGTAGGTAGCTTCCGATGGGCCAAAACCCACGAGGGTAATGGCTGTTCTGTAGCCATTTCCCCTCGAACAGGTTCGGAGGAGAAATGGCTGGCTCGGCAACGTTTTGCGGGCTGACCGCCTTCCGAACCTAAAAAACGCAGTGGGGGGAAGCTACCTATTTCCCTCGCCCCCCCACCGCGAGGGCCTACAGAACAGAGCCAATGATGTGGCGCAACCTGAAACCCTCCCTGGCTTTGCGAGTCGCAGATTTTTTAGTTTGGGTAGCCCGCGCCAAATATTACGTCTGCCCTGAAAGTGCAATATTTATCGTAATTGATTCACCCCCTCATACATGCACCTCGTACGGTATTCATGGGGCTAGTACCAGTGCCCTAGATATCAGACTTTTTACTCTGATTCAGAGTTCGTTCATACTTTTTTTTGGTACCTAGGCTGAACTCAAAGTTTTTTTTTAGGTACCTTGTCTGATTTTTCAGAGTTTTATTTTATGACTTGGCTGGAATTTCAGCCTAATTTTATGAGTGTAGGCTGAGCCCCCAGCCTTGTATCGGGGGTGCACACTGAATCCGGCAATACAGGGATTTCCGCCAGCCTGTAGGATTACTGGTAACACTGTCAATCACGAGCGGGAAATCAAGTTTTCCCCCGCGAGGCCCCGCACTGTCGCGTTGGTACAGCAAAGCGGCCAATCAGGGTTGCGCAGCAGGCAGCGTTGGCAAGAACCGTTGCCAACGCATGGCTCTCAGTCTCGGCGCGCTACGCCTCGTACGGCACCACAAACTTGTCAGAATGTTATATTTGTCTAGCCTGCAGTGGGGTACTCAATAGTGAGTACAGCCCAATCTAGGGTTTGCTATATGTACTCAACTACTTGCTAGTGCAACCCCTCTTCTCTGTTTCAATTCATTCGCTCACATTCTAACATGGTATCAGAGCAGGTCGACCCTCCGGGGTCGATCCTGTACATGGGCCCACCTATGCTTCCGCTGTCATCACTGCCTATCGCGCGCCTCGGGCGCGCGCTGTCTTTCTGCCTGCCGCGCGCCCATGGCGCGAGGCCATTTTTCTTCTCGCCGCGCGCTCGAGGCGCGCGGCGGTTTTCTGCTCGTCGCGCCGCCCTGGGGGCAGCGCGGCGCCCTATTCTGCCCGTCGTGCGCCCCGTGGCGCGCGACGGTGCCCTGCCCATCACGCGCCCCGGGGCGTGCGACGGTTTTGTCGCCCGTCGCGGCGCCCCGGGTGTCAACGGGAGTTGTGTGTTGGCCCCCGTCCTCGCTTGGGCGGAGCCGACTTTGTGGTTGGGTGTACGGGAGGTACAGCCAACTTGCAGCAGTGGGCGACGCCGACTTGGGCGAGCTGGTCGACGGGGTTGGTCGACTTGCACGGGGCCACTGCAATGCCGCCGACTTGGGAAGCCGGCGGATGACTTCAACTGGTGGTCGGTGATGTGGCACGTCGACCTGGAAGTCGGCGCCGACTTGCAAGGTCGCCGACTTGCAAGGTCACCGACTTGCAAGGTCACCGACTTGCAAGGTCACCGACTTACAAGGTCACCGACTTGCAAGGTCACCGACTTGCAAGGTCGCCGACTTGCAAGGTCACCGACTTGCAAGGTCACCGACTTGCAAGGTCACCGACTTGCAAGGTTGCCGACTTGCAAGGTCACCGACTTGCAAGGTCACTGACTTGCAAGGTCGCCGACTTGGGAGGTCGCCGACTTCAAGAGGTCGGCCCGGAAGTCGGCGCCGACTTGGTGACGCCGACTTCTGGCAGCCGACTTGGGTGGTCAGCTGACGACTGTGCTGGTCGACGTGGAGCTGGTCGACCAGGAGTGACGTCGACCTGGACCTGGTCGACCAGGGGTGTGGTTGACCTGGTGTGGTCGAATTGAGGTGGTCGTCGACTTGGGAGGTCGACGGGCACATACAGGAGCACCTGGTCGACGTGGTTACCTGGGATGGCGAGGTTCTGCAGAAGAGTGCGACGGTCGCCCAGGCGATGTTGGCGAGATTGACCTCGGTGGTGGTATCCCGAGGTCGACGTGGCGGATCAGGTGGAGTCGTCAGCACGAGGATGACTTGGTGTGTGCGTTGTGCAGGTGACGAGGCTCAGCACGCCAATCATCTGCGAGCACCTGCGAAGCTGGTGCGCTGCTGCTCTGCGGGAGCAACGCTGGCACGCCGTTGACCTGCAGCGTTGGCACGCCGTCGACTTTGCACTGCTGGAACGCGGTCGACCATGCTGCGCTGGCAGTCGACCGACCTGAATGCTAGCTCTGATGTAGTCTTGTCTTGCCAACCTGATTGTACCATTGTTGTCAACTTTCTCTAGTGAAACTCTTGCCAATTCTCCCTGTGAACTAGCGAGCTGTGTGTGCACTAGGAAAACGACTAAGGACCAACGGACGCAGAGATCACACGAGCACCCGTGCTAGCCCGTAGCCTAGCTCCCGTTGTAGTAGTTATCTCCGCACCGGGGGGCTCTGGCGCGGCCCTCCCGTCGCCCGTCGAGGCGCCATCGAGGACCCGCGTGGCCCCCCCTTCAGTCGCCCGACGTGGCGCCCTTGGGGGCCCGCACGCGACCCCCTCCCGTCGCCCGTCGAGGCGCCTTCGGGGGCCCGCGCGCGGCCCCCTCCTGACGCCCGCCGTGGCGCCCTCGGGGGCTCACGCGGCCCCCACCCCAGTCGCCCGTCGTGGCGCCATTGGGGGCCAGCGCGCGCCCCCCCCTAATGACGCTTGTCGTGGCGCCCTCGGGGCCAGTGCGCGGCCCCCCCCCACCCGTGCCGTCGCCCGCTGTGGCGCCCTTGGGGGCCCGTGCTGCCCCTTCTGCAGCCCGCGTGCTGCCCCTTCCGCCCGCGAGCCGCCCCTCGCCACCTCCTGTCCCCTCCTCCTCCTCCTCCGTCTCCCACTGCTGCAGCTGCCGCTGAGGGGGGTGGGTGTGTGGGAGACTACAGTTTGTTACTATGGGGGTGTGTCGTGGGAGTGAAACTAGGGGTGCAGCGGGGGGTGTGTGAAAGGGGGGGTGAGACAGTTAGAGGGAGGTTGGGTGGAGGTATCCGTCGTGTCGTCAGCAGCGCCTGCAGTCCGGAGATGCACCTCCGGTAGCCCAGCGAGCCTGCTGCGCCAGTCGCCCGTGGGTCCGTTGCTCCTGCCGCTCATCTTAGCCGCGGAGCCAGTTACTCCTGTAGTCCGGAGGTGCGCTTCCGGTAGCCACAGTGCGCGCCGCTCCTATTGCCCGTGTGTCTGCAGCTTCAGCCGTTGCCTCCTCTCTCCTTTCCTATCAGTCCAGCTCCTCCTCCTCACCTGCCCTCTGTGATAGCCTCTAGCTTTACTTATTGCTGTGAACTATAAACTGTTGCTTCTTGTACTTTTGCTCAGAATGTGTGGTGACATTGTGATCCACCCTGAGCTTGTTTTTGCTTGCTTGTTGTGCTGATTACACCCCACTTTGGCTATGGGGGTGTGTCAGAATGTTATATTTGTCTAGCTTGCAGTGGGGTACTCAATAGTGAGTACAGCCCAATCTAGGGTTTGCTATATGTACTCAACTGCTTTCTAGTGCAACCCCTCTTCTCTGTTTCAATTCATTTGCTCACATTCTAACAAAACTTCCACCCCACCCCACCTTCCCTGCAAACACGACCGCTCTGCTCCAAGAGACAGGGAGCCTTCAAGGGCTCGGAAGGAGGCTGTAGAGGTTGAGCGTGCTCCTGTAGAGGTTCAGACTCTGACTCAGATATGTGACATGTTTTACAGTGTTTTTTATGAAAGTTTTACAGCTAACTCTGGAAATTCAGCCTAAAAAACATTGAGTTGTCTGATTTTTCAGCCTAAAATTTTGGGGCCAAGCTGACTCACAGAGTTCTAATAGCGGTGCACGCTGATCGATCAGCGTGCCTCAAAACGAATCTAGGGGTCTGGCTAGTACTAACTTGCAACATGTGGGTTATACCTGTCGCTAGTCAACACTGCCTGGCTGTTACATTACGCACGGTGATCACTTGCGGCGATGGGGTTCAGTTCGGTCCACTGCAATAAGGAGCTGGCACTCATTCCTGCCCAGTGCTACAGCGCAAATCGCGCAAATTTCCTGTGGGAGAAGCGCTCAGTATTAGAAGTCTCCGTTTCCAAACATCTTTTGAGTAAGTAAGCCCCTAGTCCACGTAAGAGTTTCCAGCGGGTCACTCTGACAACCACCCCTTTTTATAGCTATGTAACGTAACTACCCTTTGCCCGAGTTAGACACAGATGGTATAAATAAATAAAAAGTTAGTCATCAAACGACAGTACCGTATGATTAACAGATTCGGCGCTTCTATCTGGAGCATGGCGCTTATGGCCGGAACTCGATTATAAGCGCCCCCCCTCTAGAGGGTGTACTTATTATAAGCGCACCCCTTTCACGTTGTGGAGGTTTCATTACGAAATATGAACAACAATTAACACTAAACATGAACATGATAAAATTTCACCTACAACATACAGTTTTATAGACACTAACACTGACACAAAACTAGAAATTGCTAAGTTTAGCATTTCTACCTAGAAAATCTACTCCTCGTCGGATTCGGGCTCCTGGCAGTTGTTGCCAAAGAAGCCATCGGCGATGATGGAATCATCGACGTCCACCTCCGCGGTCAGCTGGCTCCGCCCGTGCGCCATGGCGAGGCCGTCCTCACTGCCGTCAAGCGCGTTGATGATGCCACAGGTGAGGAAGGCGCGCTTGATGAGGTCCGCGGGCACTGCTTTCCAGGCCCGTGAGATCCACCTCACGACCACCTCTTGTGAGAAGGATTTGACAAAAAGAATGATGAACTAGAAAATGAGATGGGTACATATAGGAAACACATAAGTGTTGTACCCACTAAGAGCTACCCCACTACAGCCTAAATAGACCATAGCAGATATAAGTTTGACACACCCCCATAGGCAAAGTGGGGGAGAACAAGAGGTCACAAGACCAGTCAAGAAAAGCAAAGCAAGCTCAGGGTGGATCACAAAGTCACCACACAGTCTGAGCACAAGCAAAGGGTCATAAGGCCAGTTCACATACAGAGTTATATAAAGGAAAGCAAACAGTATAGTGAACACAACCTAGCAAGTGTAAGCATGCAGGTATAAGTATATAGAGTACAGTACAAGCAGAGTTAAGAAGTCAACAAGTGAGGCACAGTAGGTACAAGGCCTAACACAGTACAGAAACGCTGATGATCACAAGGCTGAAGTGCCTTGGTGAAGACATCAGCAGTGTTGGCCTGAGAGGCCACGTAAGCAAGACGAAGCTGGCCACGCTGCTGCAACTCTCGAGCAAGGAAGTAGCGCAGAGCAATGTGCTTCGTTCTGTGCTCCAGTCTGTGCTCCTGACACAAGGCCAGCATGGCCTTGTTGTCGACGTACAGAACTGGAGGAGAACGAGGCGCCTCTCCCAAGTCGGTCAGCAGGTAGGTGAGCCAGCGAAGCTCCTGTGCAGCCATGGCCCCAGCGTAGATCTCAGCCTCGCAACTGGAGCTGAGAACAGAAGAAGAGCGGGTAGACCGCCAGGAGACAGAACCGGAGCCAAGGCTGAAGGTGTAACCCTGTGACGACCGCTGCGTAGCCAAGTCGTCAACCCAGGAGGCGTCAGCGTGACCAGTGAGGACAACTCGAGCCCGTCCTCCAAGCACGAGCCCCATGCCCGATGTACTGCACAAGTATCGCAACACCCTCTTCGCAGCATCCCAGTGCACCTTTCGGTGCCTGCCGGGAGCCACGTAACGAGCCAGAAGGCTGAGAGGGTATGCGAGGTCAGGTCGTGTGCAAGTCATCAGGTACATGAGGCAGCCCACAAGCTCTGGATACGGGCCACTCGGCTCTACGGACACGTCCGAAGGTGGAGCTGAGAGCGAGTGACCGGTAGACAGAGGAGTGGACTGTGGCGAGGAGTAGGTGAAGCCGAAGCGCTGAAGGACCTGCTGCACCATGTGTGACTGAGTCAAGGTAATGGTGCGCTGTGCTCTGTCCCGGGTGATCCGCAAGCCAAGATAGCTTGTGAGCTCACCCAGGTCTGTGCACGTGTGTCTCTTCTGCAGCTCCGACTTCACGTGGGCGAGTGCCTCCGTGTCAGCAGTAGCAAAGACAAGGTCGTCTACGTACACAAGAACGTAGAACGGCGGCAGAGTAGCGTCAGTGCGTAGAAACAGAGAAGGGTCAGCAGTGGAAGGAGCAAAACCAAGAGCAGCAAGAGTCGTCCTGAGCGTGTCGTGCCACTCACGGGGCGCCTGGCGGAGACCGTAGACTGGCCGCCGAAGGCTCCACTGGGTACCAGCAGGAAACGACCCAGTGAAGCCAGGTGGGCGGCGCAGCCAGATCTCCTCGTGCAGGCTGCCCTGTAGGAAGGCTGTGCTGAAGTCAAGTGAGTGGAGCTCGTAGTCACGCTGAGCAGCAACGTGCAGCAGTACCCGAAGAGTGGTCATCTTCGGGGTAGGGGAGAAGGTCTGAAAGAAGTCAACTCCCTGTCGCTGACTGAAGCCACGTGCAACGTAACGCGCCTTGAAGGCAGGCGGAGAACCCGGCGGCCGCTTCACCCTGAAGATCCACATGCCACTGACGATGTTCGCCCCAGGTGGGGGAACCTCGTCTACGTAGGTGCCTGTGGACTTCCAGGAAGCCATCTCTGCGTCCATGGCTGCCTGCCACTGGGAGGAGTAGGGACCCTCTATCGCCTCTGCGTAAGAGCGCGGGGTCGGGATGTCTAGTGCATCCGGGTCTCCCTCAGGGGCAAGCAGCATGGACACGAGATGAGGTGAAGCAGCAGCAAAGCACTCAAGGTCCTCCTGCCTGTCCTCAAGGACGTCCGTGCCAATAGCACACTCACCCCCGACGGACGGAGGACGGACAGACACAGACGCAGACTCAGCAACAAGACTAGCGGCGTAGTCTAGGCGACAGGCTGCAGCAAAGTCAACAAGCTCAGCAACAAGAGCAGACGCAGCAGAGGACTCAAACAGAGGGTCAGTGACAGCAGTGGCCAGAAAGCGCGTGACAGCAGGACTAGCAGCACGAAGGGAGTCAGACTCCGGGTCCGAACCGTCAGGAAGAGAGGACGCAGGAGGAGAGGGCAGAGGGACACGCTGTGGAGCAGTGGAAGGACGCAGAGTCATAGAGTGAGTGCCAGGGACAGGAGGAAGACGCGGACGCGAAACACGACCAGCGCGAACAGAATGGACAGGCGACGTAGAACGGGACGCAGGCGACACAGGACGCGACTCAGGCTCACGACGCTCCGTAAGACCTCTAGTCGGACCAGAGTAAGCAAAAGGACCAGGCAGCGGAGAGGCCGGCTGTAACTGCGACTGAGACGGGACAGGCGGTGGACTCAGGGAAGGAGGAGGAGGACCAGGAGAAGGTGGGGAGCCAAGTACCTGCTGAAGAAGCGGAACGTAGTACGGCCGCGGCCGCGCAGCGCCTCGAGAAACAGCAGAGACAGAACCGGTACCCTCAGCCTCAGGGTCTCCAGTCCTAGCAGCACCTCCAGCAGCTCTAGCACCAGCAGCACCTCCTGTAGCCCCAGCACCAGCACCACCTCCAGCAGCACCAGCACCTCCAGCATCTCCAACAGCTCCAGCACCAGCACCACCTCCAGCAGTGCCAGCACCTCCAGTAGCTCCAGTAGCACCTCCAGCACCAGCAGCACCTCCAGCAGCTCCAGCACCAGCAGCACCTCCAGCACCTCCAGCACCAGCACCACCTCCAGCAGCGCCAGCACCTCCAGCAGCACCCGCACCGGCAGCACCTCCAGCAGCAACCCGACAGCGCCGAGAGTACCACTCACGAAGCCGCTGTGGAGAGAGGGGCTCCCGCCGCGATGGGACACCCAGAGCACCTCCAGACTCAACACGCGCAGGCTCAGCACCTCCAGACACAGTACCCTCAGGCGCCACACCCCCAGGCTCAGCACGCCCAGTCTCAGCACCCCCAGACTCAGCACCCCCAGTCTCAGCACCCCCAGTCCCCGCACCCGCAGGGTCAGCACCCCTAGCAGCACCTGAGTCGACAGCTACCTCGACCGGCTCGGCAGGGTCTACCTGGGACACACCTGAGGGGGCAGGACCCTGGGGGGGGAGGGGGTCTACCGGAGGAGTACCTGGGGCAAGGAAGAGCGGCGGGGGAGGGGGAGAGGCAGTGCGGTAGGGAAAGAGACGGTATTACGACACCGACTCGTCAAACGTGACGTCCTGAGAGGACAGAACACGACGCGAGCTGGGGTGGTAGAACTGCCACCCGGGTGCGTCAGGAGGGAAGCCAAGGAAGACACAGGGAACGGCACGGGAGGACAGCTTGTCCGCTGTAGTATCGCGGACAAAAGCTCGAGATCCCCAGACACGGAACGCGGACGCATCGCCAACCTTCCCCGTCCACCGCAGAGTAGGTGTGGTCTCCGGCAAGGAGACACGAGGCTGAAGGTTGATCTGATGCGCAGCGTACTGAACCGCGAACGGCCACAGAAAGTGGGGAGCAGCCGCATGGATCATGGACGTACGAGCGACATCCATGACCATGCCAATGCGGCGCTCAGCAATCCCATTTTGCTGCGGGGAGGCCGGAAGCGTGAACGTCTGGCGGATGCCCTCCAAACGACAGAAGGCTCTCAGAAGGTCGGAGGAAAACTCCCCGCCTCTGTCTGAGTGCAGACGCAAAACAGGAAGGTCGGAGCCGAAACTCTCGCTAAGCTGGCGACGAGCACCGCGGATCCAGTCGATCAACACCTCAGTGACCTCACCCTTGCTGCGCAAGGGGAAGACTGTGGTGTAACGCGAGTAGTCGTCAACGACCAGCAGGAAGTAACGCTCGTGACCCTGTCCACGAACGCGGGCTGGGCCCCACACGTCCATGTGAAGAGTCTGCAGAGGGGCCTCAGTCGGAGGAAACGAGGAGTGAGGAGCGGCGCGCTGCCGGCCCTCGACACAAGGAACACAGGTGGAGGCAGGCCCCGGAGGAAGGGGAGGGAGGGACCTGGGGAGTCCAGAGACAAGAGCACGGGAGGCCATACCTCGAAGACGAGGCAGGGAGGGGTGACCAAGGCGGTGGTGCCAGAGGAGAGTCTCGTGCGCCAGAGGACGACACGAGCAGGGGGCAGACGCAGGACTAGATCTGGACGCAGCAGCAAACACCTGACTGGACGCAGCTACCTGACCAGACGCAGGGACCGGAGGAGGCGCAGTAGTCAGTGTGTACAGACTCGACCCTGGCCGACGGGTGAACGTGGCCAGGTGGCGGCCCGTCCGAGAGCAAGTGCAGTGGGTCACACGCTGACCTCCAGGGGTGAACTGGTCAACCCACGCGTCCTGGAGGTCAGCTCCACTCACCAAGTTCGTAGAGAACGAGGGGAGGTGGAGTCCCGACAGCAAGCCCGACGGGGCCGCAGGACACGGTAGAACCGTGGAGGAGTGTGCAAGGACTGGTCCCCCGGAGGGGTCAGCAAGGGAGACCGCAACAGGCCGACGGAGCGGCGTGAGCGTGGTGCTGTCTCTAAAGAAAGAGCGCGAAGCACCAGAGTCAAGTGTGAAGGTGTGAAAGGACTCAGTAGGTGCAGTACCAGAGGGAGGAGACGTACCAGCACCTGGAGCAGCAGACGCACTAGCACCTAGAGCAGCAGCTGCACTAGCACCTAGAGCAGCAGCCACAGTGCCCGGGTCGGGCGGGACACGCAGGTAACAGTCACCCTCAGTAATATCAGCAAGAGCATTTATGGCAGCAAGGATAGCATCAAAATCTAGATCAAAGATAGGCACATTCTGCAGAAGCAGATCATGCCAACGAGGAAGCTCAACAGCGTCAGGAAACTGGGTACGCCAAGCGTCAGTCAAGCGGCCAAAGCAGCGCTGCGTGGTGTGTGGGAGACCACACACCTCCCCACTACGAGTGCCGGTGCGAAGAACGTACGCGCAGGGACCTGCACCCCCAGACCTCCCACGTCCAGCGTACCACTCACGAAGCTGCTGAACAGACGGGGTCTCACGGGTGCGCAGCTGCTGCGGACGCTGGCTGCCACCAAGGCCTCCACGCTGCGTGGCCGCACCGCGACCAGCACCACCTCCTCCGCTACCTCCACCACCGCCGCCGCCGCCGCCACCTCCTCCACCACCTCCGCCAGGGCCGCCACTGCCGCCACCTATGCCCCCACTCCCGGAACCAACCCCACCACCACCTCCACCTCCTCCACCTCCTCCACCGCTGCCTCCACCGCCCCCACCACCACCCCTGCTTCCCTTGCCCTTGCCAGTGCGGCGTCGCCCACTAGGGGCAGACGCAGCGCCGACCTCCTCAGTGCCAACGAGGTCGACAGCAGCAGCAGAGGCAACAGAGGGGAGAAAGGGGACAGGGGAACACCCCTCAAAGAAGGGGGTGCGACGGTCACCGCGAGAAGCACCAACAGCTAAGATACTCTTCTCAGCTGCAGCAAGGCGCTCCTCTAGCAAGTCGACAGTCAGCTCGGTGGGGCAAAGGGAGAGAAAGTGGTCCCTGACTGAAGAAAGGGAGTCAGGGAGGCAGGTGACTAGGTAGTAAGGGTGATGTACATGGGGGGGGGGTTCTTGGCACAGAACGCAGTGGGAAGGGCAGCGCGGTAGCGGGCGTCACTAGTGCGAAGGTGAGCAACTAGGTCAGCGACAGTGGCAAAGGCAGCAAGGTCAGGGAAAAGGTACGGTAGCATGAGGCGGCTGAGGGCAGCAGTGGCAGGGGAGGAGTAGCGTGCAACTACAGCGTCGTACAGAGCCCTAGCACTCTTGTACTGACTAAAGTGCGCGCGCTCAGTAGACGGCAGGTGGTTGCGCACAGCAAGACGAGCAGCAGCATCGCGCGTGAGCCACTGCGAGCGAACAGTACTGTCAGCATCAGCAGTAGGGGCAGTAGAGGCGCCAGAAGTGAGATCGAACAGGGAGAGACCATCTTTGCTATCGCACTGTAGGAAAAGCTGCAGATCATCTAGCCAGACCTCAAAGTCAACAGCCCGACCCTCAGCATCAAAGGTAAGAACATTGAGACTAGCCATGACAGGAGAAGCAGCAGGCTAGCAGTAGCAGTAGTGGAACTCGGCTAAGCAGACTAGGTAGGGCGGCGCAGCTCGGCAGGGCGGTGTGGCTCGGCAGCGCGGCGCTCTTACCAGGGGAGAGGCTGGGGCAGGGCCGGGGTAGGGCCGGGGTAGTCCAGGAGCAGGGCCGGGGCAGGGCCGGGGCAGTTCAGGAACAGGGCCGGGGCAGGGCCGGGGCAGTTCAGGAGCAGGGCCGGGGCAGGGCCAGGGCAGAGCCGGGCCAGGGCCGGGGCAGTTCAGGGGCAGGGCCGGGGCAGGGCCGGGGCAGGGCCGGGGCAGGGCCGGGGCAGAGCCGGGGCAGTTCAGGAGCAGGGCCGGGGCAGTGCAGAAGCAGGGCCGGGGCAGGGCAGGGGCAGTTCAGGAGCAGGGCCGGGGCAGGGCCGGGGCAGTTCAGGGAAAAGAGGGTGGAGGGAAAGAGGGTGGAGGGAAAAGAGGGTGGAGGGAAAAGAGGGTGGAGGGAAAAGAGGGTGGAGGGAAAAGAGGGTGGAGGGAAAAGAGGGTGGAGGGAAAAGAGGGTGGAGGGAAAAGAGGGTGGAGGGACGAGACGGTGCAGGGGAGAGAGGGTGGAAGACAGAGGGAGCGGACACGAGCAGGAGAGTGGCCGATGGGGACAGAGGGAGAGCGGACATGATCAGACTTCTCCTTCCCTCCCCCCATCCTCCCCCTATCCCCCCAATCCCCTCTCTCGTCTCCTGCTGCTCCTCATGCTCCCCACCCTCGTGCCATTCTGCTCCTGTCATCCCCCTCCTGCCGTGGCGTCTCTCCTCTCTCCCTCCTGTTACAGCCCTCTCCCCCCCCCCTTCCTCGTTCGTGACTCACCTGCTCCCATCGCCGGCTGTAAGGGTTCCACGCCATGGCAGATGACGCCTTCCCCACATTCGCCCTGTACGCCACTTCCACTGCCATAAACATACCCACAGACATGCCAGTGCCCGTGCCCATGCCCATGCACATGCCCATGCCCATGCACATGCCCATGCCCATGCCCATGCCCATGCCCATGCACATGCCCGTGCCCATCCCCATGCACATGCCCATGCCCATACACACGCACATGTACATGCCCACGAGCGCACAAGGGATCAGGGTTACAGGAATGGTGTGAGCTTGTGAGCGGTGCGAAGGCATACGATGGAGGAAAACAAGGTGAGTCATTCAGAGGGATTCGAATGGGTTCTACACAATGAAGCCATAATAGACGACAGCTTCCCCACACACGCACATGCTCACGAGCCCACGGGGGATCAGCTCAGGGGTACAATGCATGGCGGAGGATAACGGGGTGAGTCATGCAGAGAGGTTTGGTTCGGGTTCACGACAATGAAGCACATGCTCACGAGCGCACAGGGGGTGAACAAGATATGGCGGAGGATGACAAGGTGAGTCAATTAGGGGCGTGTGGGTTGTTTCACTGTTCTCTTCACTGCCATGGCAGATAACGCCTTCCCCACACCCGCCCTGTGCAATGCTTCCCCTGGTGTGGGCGCACACGAGGACGGTGGGCGGAGAGGAACGTGACAAGGAGGGGAGATGGGTGCTGTGCTGTGGCATAGCATGGCAGATGATGCCTCCCCTGCATCCACCTCCAATGGGCGTGTGCGTGCACGGAGGTAGGGAGGAGGAAGTGAGGAGAGGAGGAGGGAAGAGCAGGCAGTGAGGAGGCGGAAAAGAGGAGAACCAAAGACGTGCCATTAACAGTATGATGCACAGGTGCAGACACACGCACGCTCGTGGTCGCATGCACACATACACACACACGTGCACACACACACACACACACACATACACATACACGCACACGCGCGCACACACGCACACGCGCGCACACGCGAGCACGCACTCACACATGGGATATTCATCCCCTCCTCTCCCCACACCACACCCCCTTTTCCTTCCCCCCTCCAAACTCATGCACCCACCGTCAGCAGTGAACGTCCAGAACGGTTGGAACAGGCACTGAGTGCCATAGACGAGTCCACGTCAGCAATGGCGGGCGCCAGCAGGTGTCCCGTCAGGTGCTTTCGCAATAGAGCCCGGGCCTCCTCAGGTGTCACCTGGAACCGGACCGCCATGGGCGTGCGCGGCCACCCTCCCCCTGCCTGCTGCGCATATCCGCATATCCGCGCGCCTGCTGCTTTCGGCCGTACCGCCGATCATAGCCGCCGCCTCTGCCGCCTCCGCCGCCGCAGGTAGCGCTTTCGAGGCTCCTGAAAATAACATCGGCGGCTCCCGGGATGTAGCCGCTGCTGTTCCTGACGTGTTCGGTGATCCACGTGGACGGCTGGGATGCGGAACTGGTACTAGAGGGAAAGGCGGTGCGAGAGGTTCGTTTTTGCGACGCCTCAAAGGCTGGGCTCGTAGAGGCCGCAAGGATGATGCTGGTGCGGGCAATTGGCGGAAAGAGCGGGGGAGGAGGGGAGGGAGGACCGGAGCGAGAGGCGAGTGCGGGGAAGATGACAGGCGATGCGGAGAGCGAGTTGCGGAGAACGAGCCAGCGGTAGAAGCGGTGGCACGGCCTGGCGCGGCCGCGCATGGCGCAGGGATTGCTCCTCACGAGGCTCGAGGCGTCTCAAAAAGCGCTGGACATTTGAGTCGACTAAGTCACCGCAGCGATTGCTTCTCACGACTGGGTCCCAACGGACCAATGCTCCTCATCACTGGCGATCTTGGCTCGGATCGCGGTGTTTGCGGAAGACGGGCGCGTCCCGTGACGACCGCGCCTCGAGGAGGAATGATTTGCGGTGGAAGAGAAGGAACAGAAACTAGGGAGGTGGAATGTGCGCAGGGCGATTTTGGAAGGGATTGGGGATGGAGGAAGTGGGCAAGGAATTTCATTCGGGAGGAGCTGACAGCAACCACCCACCAATCTGTTTTAACGACGGTAACCATGTTCTCGAGATTTTCGTGGGTTTTTGTCGTAAAGAGATCGCCACTAGGTTGGTCTACCAATTGTCGACCGAACGGATGTTCGCTGCAGACGTGCGACAAATGATCCCTGCAGCTTCAAACTGTGTCACCGTACGAAACCGTATAGAGGTCTCACTTTCGCATTTCGACCCTGCGATATTGGGCCGAACCCCTGCGTTACCAGGCGAAGCAAAGCACAGCGATTTCGTAGAGCGGAACCTCACTCGACACAACCCTTCCCGAACCTGTGGGAGATTGGTTCGCCATTCTTCTGCTAGCTGGTCACGAATCCGTCAACGAGTCACCACCACGAATGTGGTTATCGTCAACGTTCCGTTTGGATTCCCGTCAGCAAACCTGGTTGGGGGAGTTGGGAAGGATTGTGGGGGAGTTTGAAGGGGGAAACTGGAGCGGGACGGAATGTCCCCCCCTAGGTCGGATCTAGGTTCAAGGCTTGCATTCAAGCCCTTAAAGCTTTTGTATACATTTGAAAGTACTGTTCATGTCTGTACAGTGTGAAAACCGATTTCGCTGCAACGAAAACAAGTGAGCTTGGCGAGAGTCTTGGCGAAATTTTGAAGCCAATGTGCTCTGGGGGTTGCGTTGTCAGAACACCGGAAATGCTCTCGTCACCCAACTATGAATTGAAACTGACATTCTGGAGAATATGCGACTAATTCTCAGAAAGGCCTAGGTATAACTACATGGAAGGCGACGAGGTGGCTAGCGGAACAGTGCGACTACTCGAATAGTTGAGGTTGAGTAATGACACACTTTATAGGTGCTAGCCACGACTAGGTCAATCAATTGAGCCCGCCAAACTCCCTTTAGCTGCAGCGCCGTGCGGCATTCGGACGGGCCGTTGCGTGGCATTCGTCGAGCGCGCCGTGCGGTATACGGCGAGCCCGACGATTCCTTGCCAAGAGCGCCTCGACGAGTTGCATTCTGCTCGCTCGCCGCGGTGCAATAGTCGAATCCCTACCTACCTGCCTCGACGAGTTGCCTTCGGCGGGCTCGCCTAGCCCGCTGCTCGCGACACCCGCTTAGCGCGACACCCGCTTAGCGCGACACCCGCTTCTCACCTCACCCGCCGCGTGCCGAACCTTCTGCCCGCCTCTCGCGCTGCTCGTCTCACAAGCCATTTCGCCATTTCCCTCCCTGCTCCCCCCCGTTTTCCCCCTTGCTCCCTCTCTTTTCCCCCCGTGCTCCATCTCATTTCCCCCCTTTCTCCCTCTCATTTCCCCCCTTGCTCCCGCTCATATCCCCCCCTTCTCCCGCTCATTTTCCCCCCTTCTCCCTCTCATTCCCCCCCTTCTCCCTCTCATTTCCCCCACTTCTCCCTCGCACTTCTCCCCCTCATTTTCCCCCCTTCTCCCGCTCATTTTCCCCCCTTCTCCCTCTAGTTTCCCTCCCTTCCCCCTCTCAAATCACCCCCTTCTCACTCTCAAATCCCCCTTTTCTCCCTCTCATCCCTTCCCTTCTTCTCCCCCTCATTTTCCGCCCTGCTCCCTCTCATTTCTCCCTCTTCTCCCCCACATGTCCCCCCCTTCTCCCTCTCATTTCCCTCCCTTCTCCCTCTCATTTCCTCCCCTTCTCCCCCTCATTTCCCGCCCTTCTCCCTCTCATTTCCCCCCTTTCTCCCCCAAATGTCCCCCCCTTCTCCCTCTCCTTTCCCCCCCCTCTCCCTCTCATTACCCCCCTCCCCTTCTCCCCCTCATTTCCCCCCCTTCTCGCTCTCAAATCCCCATTTTTTCCCTCTCATCCCCCCCCTTCTCCCCCTCATTTCCCCCCTTGCTCCCTCTCATCCCCCCCCTCTTCTCCCCCTCACTTCCCCCCTTTCTCCCTCTCATTTCTGCCCTTGCTCCATCTTATTTCCCCCCTTGCTCCCTCTCAGCCCCCCCCCCCTTCTCCCTCCCATCTACCCCCGTTCTCGCCCTCATTTCCCCCCCTTCTCCCTCTCTCATTTCCCCCACTGCTCCCCTTCATTTTGCCCCCTGCTCCTTCTCACTTCCACATTTGCTCCCTCTCATTTCCACCCTTGCCGCCTCTCACTTCCACCCTTGCTCCCTCTCATTTTCCCTTTGCTCACCATCATTTCCCCCCCTGCACCCTCTCATTTTCCCCCCTTCTCCCCCACATGTCCCCCACTTTCTACCTCTCAGTTCACGTGTCCGGATGCTGTGCATGTTCACGACATGCAGGTGAGGGCGGGATCAGGTGTGGCGCGGGCGGATCAGCGTATGCTAGGTGTGCGTGTGCCTGCTGATTGATGTGCATCCAAGTTCAATGTGCATTGCAACTGCTCCCTCTCACCTCGGTTTCCCATGCCTCCCTCTCCTCTTTGCAATGACGTGATCAGGTGGCACTGAAGCAGCAGCAGGAGGAGCAGGCGAGGAGGGATGAGGAAGAGAGGCGGAGGGAGAGGGAGGAGGAGGAGGTGAGGAGGCTGCAGCGGCAGATGGTGCAGAGGGCTATACTCATGCCCTTCTTTGGACCCCCGTTTCAAACCCCGCAGGTACTGTGCGCATTACATCGCTTGCCTTCGGGCTCACACACAAACAGTCTTTCATGCCACTTGAATCACTAATGGCACTCTGTGTGTTCCTGGGGTGGCATGGTGAGGCATGCATGGTAGGAAATCTCTTAGGGTTGCATGCCGGTCAGGTAATGTGTATCTTGTGTGCACTGGATTGCTCTTTCTCCCCCTCATTACTTTCTTTCCTTTCCCCACTTGCAATTCTCCAGGCTTAGATTGAGCTCTGTCATATGTGCCCACTTTTCCCCCTTCCTCGCCCCCTCCCTCCGTCTCATTTTCCCCCCACTCCTCTCACTAACAGGTCTACCAAGCGGCCCACACTGTCTCGCTCCCATCTGCTGCACACCAATGCCAGGCATGCAACAGCAGCAGGCAGCATGTGCGGCATCTCCTTGCTTAGTTGACGGCTTCTAATTGTGATTCAACAAGCATGCATACACTTCCAACTGTGTGTTGTCGAGCTCGCTTTGCCGTACGATATTAGGAACTTTTATGGCCATTTAGCTATCTGGACTTTATCAAGTTTGATGTAACGATTCCTCGCAACCATGTCACTAAATACATAAAAGAGAAATATTATGAGACCGATTTTCTTCAGTACCATGCACGTGGCTAATCGTATGCACATGCATCTCACGCCCTCATTGCAAAATCTATCTCGATGGGCAATTCCCGTTCTCTTTCGCACCCCTCAATGTCACATTCATCCTCATCATTTTCAACCCTATCCTCGTCACCTGCAAAGGATGGGAGGGGCTGGAAGGGGATGGGAGGGGCTGTAAGGGGATGGGATGGGAGGGGCTGGAAGGGGAATGAAAGGGTTTGAAATGGGATGGGAGGGACTGGAAGGGGAATGGAAGGGTTTGAAATGGGATGGGAGGGACTGGAAGGGGAATGGAAGGGTTTGAAATGGGATGGGAGGGACTGGAAGGGGAATGGAAGGGTTTGAAATGGGATGGGAGGGACTGGAAGGGGAATGGAAGGGTTTGAAATGGGATGGGAGGGACTGGAAGGGGATGGGATGGGAGGGGCTTGAAGATAATGTGAGGGAGATGGGCTGGTAGGAAGAGAGGATCGGTAGGCGGGAAAGGGAAACGGGGAGGCGGGAAGGGGTAATGGGGAGGCGAGAAGGGGTAATGGGGAGCGGGAAGAGGAAATGGGGTGGCGGGAAGGGGAATTGGGGAGGCGGGAAGGGGAAACGGGGAGGCGCGAAGGGGTAATGGGGAGCGGGAAGGGGAAACGGGGAGGCGGGAAGGGGTAATGGGGAGCGGGAAGGGGTAATGGGGAGCGGGAAGAGGAAATGGGGTGGCGGGAAGGGGAATTGGGGAGGCGGGAAGGGGAAACGGGGAGGCGCGAAGGGGTAATGGGGAGGCGGGAAGGGGTAATGGGGAGCGGGAAGAGGAAATGGGGTGGCGGGAAGGGGAATTGGGGAGGCGGGAAGGGGAAACGGGGAGGCGCGAAGGGGTAATGGGGAGCGGGAAGGGAAAACGGGGAGGCGGGAAGGGGTAACGGGGAGGCGGGTAGGGGAAACGGGGAGGCGGGAAGGGGTAATGGGGAGCGGGAAGAGGAAATGGGGTGGCGGGAACGGGAATTGGGGAGGCGGGAAGGGGAAACGGGGAGGCGCGAAGGGGTAATGGGGAGCGGGAAGGGAAAACGGGGAGGCGGGAAGGGATAACGGGGAGGCGGGAAGGGGAAACGGGGAGGCGGGAAGGGGTAATGGGGAGCGGGAAGAGGAAATGGGGTGGCGGGAAGGGGAATTGGGGAGGCGGGAAGGGGTAATGGGGAGCGGGAAGGGGAAATGGGGAGGCGCGAAGGGGTAATGGGGAGCGGGAAGAGGAAATGGGGCGGCGGGAAGGGGAATTGGGGAGGCGGGAAGGGGAAACGGGGAGGCGCGAAGGGGAAACGGGGAGCAGTCGTTTCTGATTACCCTCGCGACCTCAATTGCGGCTGCCGCCGCTACTGCGGAAACGCGGTAGCGAGGCCGCGCGATCGGGCGGCGACTGTGAGGACTGTGTTCGGCAGTTTGAGACGCAGCGTGCGCGTTCATGGTGGCGTGAGGAGGCCGCGTGGTGAGGCGACGCGACGGACGACGAGGCGAGGCTGTGAGAGGAGGTCCGGCGGGCTCGCCGTGTCAGAGGGCGGAACTGACGTTGGCTCGGACGTGTAATTACACTAAACGGCCCCACGCGTCTAAGTTTGTGTCTGAAACGGGAGTGGTTTGCGCTGGCTGTTGAGTCGCGATGTGCTTAGCTACGGTTTATGCTGCCTGTTGAGCGTAGTGGCGTAGATCTCACATGGACTGGATTTCGTCTACTGTTATTCCAAAAGTTTTGAATCACCTGTGAGCCCTGGGTGTCGGGGAGATCACCTCCCTTATGAAGCGAGTGAAACTAGCTGTTGCTGGGTTACCAATCTTTCAAATTTCAAAACTTTTGAACCTCCCTTTTTCAAATGTATACAAAAGCTTTAAAACCCGCAGGCCAAGAAGGCCAAATTTGGTTCATCCTTCCTAGCGTTGGTTGGATGTCCCAAAAATGCCTGTGATCATTCCCGAATTCTAGACCTCGTCCAACATTTCGGACACTCCTATTGGTTCGCAGGCCTTTTGCGTTTTCACTCCCAACCAACCTTCCTAAGGTTGAAATTCTTGGCCTGCGGGTTTTAAATCTCAAACTTCAGCTGGGCTCAACTCCACGCAGAAGCATGATGCTCATCTCGAGAACCATATCTCGAAATGCAATCTCAGGGTAATCACAGCCTCAGCTTCCATGGCGACGCACCTCTCGAGCTCCTCGTTTCGTCCTTCGAACGAGCAATATTCCGTCCTATAAGTCCTCTTGAGAGGTCGTAGTAAACTTGTAAGTCAAGGTGAAGAACGAGCATGTGTATTAGTCATCCAGGTCTCCCTTGCTTTTCACGAATACAGTCTTGCCGCTCATCGTCGTCATGCCACTTGGAAATCTCACCCTGGGTTTCCTTCTCGTCCTTTCTGGTATGATAGTAGGCAGCCTTCACGTAATTTGTTTGCTTCCGGAGAAGCAACCTTTAATTCCCCAACGCGCGTATTTCAGGAGCGTGCATTGCTCATGGAACGAAAACTTCAATCTACGAGTTGTGGGACTCACCATTGCTGCAAAACAAATATGTTATGTCGCCGGAGAACGTCTGGAATGCTTATCCAGCAGCTAGTGTTGTCGTCTCAATTGATGGTACCGGAAACTTCACGTCCGTGCAAGACGCAGTGGACTATGTGTCCTCGACGAGTACGACGTCGCACGCAGTTATCGATATACTACCGGGAACATATAGGTATGGTGTCTTCTCTGTTTGCACTGTGAGATTTGCGCTTTCATTGGAAATGTTTGACCGAGCAAGTGACACAGAGAGAAGGTTCTAATCCCGAAGTCCAAAGTGAGCATAATGCTCCGTGGGTCAAACCCGTTGGAAACAATCATCACCTACGATGACTATGCTGCGAGAGAGTTGGCCAACGGATACGTTTTGGGAACGCTATGGTCCTGCTCAGTCTGCGTTGAAGCCAACAACTTTGTTGCCGTCAACATCACCTTTCAAGTCAGTTTTCTTCCGTCTCCGCTTGTGATATGTTCAGATGGCGTTTTCCATTGCGAATTTACTGACGACTTTTACCCTTACAGAACTCAGCTCCTCCACCACCGCCGCTTAGTAACGCGACAGCTAATGGTCCTATGGCAGTAGCGCTTCGCATTTCCGGCACGATGGCTGCATTCTACAGCTGCCGTTTCATTGGATGGCAAGACACCCTCTATGATCACAAGGTAAGCAATCAGCGTGCGTGAATAGCGTCTTCTTGTAAAGGTTATAGTTTTCTGAAAGCTCTTGTTGGGTTCGGCAGGGTCTTCACTACTTCCGCGACTGCTACATTGAAGGAAATGTTGATTTCGTCTTCGGCGATGGAACATCCACTTATGAGGTAAATTCCTCTGTTGATTAAAGGTTCATTGCTTCTATCCTGGATGGCTTACGATGCCTATCACCTGCAGGGATGTGTTTTCTATGCCAAAGCCAGGAAGCATAGCGGAGCAGTGGCAGCACAATACAGGAGGTCAACAACTAAACGGTCTGGCTTCGTATTCCTTCGCAGCATTATCACAGGGAATGGTCGGGTGAGTACATACACGAGCTGCATTGCCTCGTTGTAAGTGCAAGTGAATAATTTGCACTTTGCGATCATTCATTTCAGGTTTACTTGGGAAGGGCTTGGGGAAATGCGAGTAGGACAGTCTATGCTTGGTCATATATCAGTAACATTGTTCAAAAGGGAGGCTGGTACGACTGGGGTGATGCATCCAGACACAGCACCACCTTCTTTGCCATGGTAAGTGACGATTCGCCCATCAAAATACATTTTCTGTCTTATTTCCTTTCTGGATCCTAGTTAACCCCTGCTCCTACACCCAGTTTGACTGTTGGGGACCTGGAGCAAATACAAGCGGATGGGTGCCTTGGAGTTATGTGCTCAACACCTCCCAGGCAGAGCCGTTTATTTCCTACAGCTTCATTGATGCGTGTCAGTGGCTTGGCCCCCTGCCTCAAGGGGTTGGAAACCTGACTTACCAGCTGGGCTACAGAGTGCAGTTTAATGAAGTTCCACCAGCCCCAGCATACCCTTACACTTGCTATTTCGGTAAAAATGAATTCGTCCTAACAGTATATGATGCCTGATGTGGATTGGGACTGAGTGCTTATATTATCCTTGCTGCAGGGACCCCACCAACTCCCCCAGAACCTTTGGTTCAGCCTCCCTCGGCATCACCGATTGGTTCACCTGTTGCTGCTCTACCATCACCACCCCCATCACCACCCCCATCACCACCCCCATCAGCACCCCCATCACCACCTCCGTCACCAACCCCATCACCACCCCCACCAGTAACTGTATCAGGAAGTCTTCTTTTACCGCCATCTCTAGCATCCCTGCTTCGGGGTTTTCCCCCTCTACCTCTGCGGCCACAGCAACAAGCCTTTCCAAGTTTGGCCGCTCCAGCCCCTGTTGCTTGACCATTTTCTTGTTTGATGGATGCCATGATGCAATATGTCATTTTCAGTTTGCTGCTAGTGCAGTTAGGCTTTAATTTAGGAGATTTGCTGTGGCATTCACCCTAAACTTTCAGTTAACTTTCAGTGAGACCCGGGCGTTGTGTAAGAAATGTGGGGGAAACTGGAAGGGTGACAGCCAGGCCCTCAGATTCGTTTGAGGCCACGCTTTCTGGACAGTGTTGGTAAAAAAAAAAAAAAAACTTTCTGTCAGCCTCGTAATGGAAAAAAACCCTGAAAAAATCAGTGTTGGCTACTGGAAAAAAACGTTTCGCTCAGTGTAGGTACTGTTTTTTATACTTTTTTTAACCAAAACACCCGTTACGTTACATTATATGTTGTGCTTGACTAGGGAAGGGAATGTTTGTTGGAAACAAGCAATTTAACGCTCCTGTTGTGTCGAAACAATAGACTACAAACGAGGCGAATCACAGCGAAGCAACGGCGAGTCAACCGAGGAGGTTGACAGAAAGTAACAGCTGGAGGTTACGCGAAGGTCAAAGGTCGCTGACCTTTGACTCGACGAAATACAGCGCGACAGCAAGGACAAACAACTGACTCGGTATTGAGCAGTTGCCCGAGTCGTCACTGTATCAAACCGCAAAAAAACAGTTAGTTGCACCTTTTCGTATTCCTTGTAATCTTATAAAAGCCTTTGTATTACCTTGCTATAATCAATTCATCTTGCTTTCACACACTAGTGCAAGGTAGTTCAACAGTTCAACAAGTTTATTATACGCTTCCGCAATTACAACATTCCTACTAAAGGTCTTAGCTTTGAAAAGATCCTAAGGGCTTTTCTCAGCCCAACAATGTTTTGGGTGCTGCAACATTACTTAATATGAACCAAGTACAGCAAGCAGTCTAGTCTAGATCAGGGCTGACGTTTCAAATTTAGGTACCCTGATTTCAACGTAAAAAAAAAAAAATTACCCTGAAGGCACATTTTCCAGAAAAACAGCACCCTGATTGCTCAGGGTTGAGAAGTAGTGAACTCTGAATGTTCAGGGTCGAGAATTGAAAATCAGGGTCGTAGTAACGCGCTCTTTCTTTACCGAGGACAGAAGTCTCACTCAATCAGAAGTCTGACTGTGGCACTGTGGCGATGTGACTGGCGCTGTGTTAGAGCACATATATTTGTTGAAATGCTAGGCAAAGTCAAGAAACAGGAAAGAGGGGTTTTCATTAGCATGCAGTGCAGTACATATAGCAAACCCTAACTCGGGCTGTACTCGCTATAGAGTACCCCACTGCAGGCTACACAAACATCACATTCTGACACACCCCCATAGTCAAAGTGGGGTACAATCAAAACAACAAGCAGGCAAAGCAGAAAACAAGCTCAGGGTGGATCACAATGTCACCACACATTCTGAGCACAAGTACAAAAAGCAACAGTTTACAATGATAAGCAAGGCTAGAGGCAGTCACAGAGGGTAAGTGAGAAGGAGGAGAGACTGTGAGAGGAGTGAAGATAGAAGGCGACGGGTGAAGCCGCAGACACACGGGCAACAGGAACGGCGCGCACGGTGGCTACCGGAGCACTCAACCTCCGGACTACAGGAGTAACTGGCTACGCGCTAAGCAGCAGCAGGAGCAACAGACCCACGGGCGACTGGCAGCAGCAGGCTCACTGGGCTACCGGAGTACTCAACCCCCGGACTACTGGCGCTGCAGACGTCACAACGGCAACCTCCGGTCAACCTCCCCCAACTGTCCCACACCCCTTTCACACTCCCCTTATTGAACCTCTAGCACCGCTCACACACCACCCCCCTCGTACCACTCCGACGGCTCCAACACATCCACCCCCCTCAGCGGCAGCTGCAGCAGTGGGAGACGGAGGAGGAGGAGTAGGGGACGGCGCACACACCCGGCACCCACATACCCTCCACCCCCAAACCCCAACACAGGAACGCAGGCAGCAGCGGGGGTGGGGTGCAGTCAGGAGCTCGAGGGACGGTGTGCGGCAAGGGGGGGAGACAGGAGGGACCGCTCACGGGCCTGGTGCAGCCCGTACGAACCGCGCGCAGGCTGCCCGAGCCGCGCGCGGGCCTGGCGCAGCCCGTACCGGCTGCGCGCGGGCTGTACGGGCCGCGCACGGGCCTGGCGCAGCCCGTACGGGTCGCGCGCGGGCCTGGCGCAGCCCGTACGGGCCGCGCGCGGGCCTGGCGCAGGTCGCGCGGGCCGCGTCGGGCGACGGGGGGCGACGCGACGGTTTGACGGGGCAGAAAACCGCCGCGCGCCTCGGGGCGCGCGGCGGGAAGAAAAATCGCTGCGCGCCCGGAGCGCGCGGCAGGCAGGAAACAGCACGCGCCCGGGGCGCGCTACAAGCAATAGAGCAGCGGAAGCATCGGGTGGGACCCACCCACAGGATCGACCCAGGAGGGTCGACCTGCTCTGATAGCATGTTGAAATGCTAGGCAAAGTCAAGAAACAGGAAAGAGGGGTTTTCACTAGCATGCAGTGCAGTACATATAGCAAACCCTAACTCGGGCTGTACTCGCTATAGAGTACCCCACTGCAGGCTACACAAACATCACATTCTGACACTATTTCGACCAATAACAGCAACCTAAAATCTGACATTATAGATTCGCCCGATCTAGATGGTGGGTGTATGGGAACGAAACTTCGAAGAAACTTCGTCTCGATAAAGCGAGAGGGGGGGGGGGGGGGAGAGGATTACGCACGTGGGGGGCACTGAAATCAATGCGGGGGTTATCAGGAGGAAATTTCCGAGAAACTTCGCCCCGATAACATCGCATTCAGGGTCCACAGGCCTCGTACTCTGTATTGACAGGGTCCGTGAAAACCCTACACTGAGAGTGTACACAAAATTTCAGGGTTCGCTAAAGCAATACTCTGAATGGATCAGGGACCAAAATGTGGAAAACCTGATTTCTCAGGGTCCAGAAAGTGACAAGTCTGAAATCACCCTGAAATCAGGGTAATTACCCTGATAAAATCAGCCCTGGTCTAGATTATAGCTACCTCCTATCGTACCACATCTCATTCTGGTCATTATCACCACCATCTCCCTCAGCCTCCTCTACATCTAGGTCTACCGGGTTGGCCTGATCTCCACCAGCCTCCTCCTCCTTCCCTCTCCGCCTCCTGCCTGGCTATGTTGCATGTGTTGAACGGTTTCCGCTTCTTGTAGTTGCGCCATATCTCCACTATCTCGTCCTTGTTAGGCTCGTAACGGATCAGCGACATGCACATCGAGTCGCCAAGCCGAGCATCCTTGAGGCTGCCTCGCTGCCAGGACTTGATGACGTTCTGCCGCGAGAACCCGCGCTCGCATTCAACGGTGCTCAGCGGCAGGACCGCTACCGCCACCCACAGCTGCACCAGGTTCGGGTAGTGCTCCTGCCAGTCCTTGGTCTTGAGCATGGCGGTAAGCCCCGGGTGGAACCCGCGCTCGGACTTCGGTGCACGTGCAAGTACGGGGATGAGCAGCCGCACTTCCTTGACTGCTCTCTTCTTGTCGACCCCTGCAGTTAGGAAAAACAAGCATAGATAGCAACACCACAGTGATATTAATAATGTTAGAATATATCTGTAACTGCCTGTAGCTGTAGTTAGTGTAGTTATTATAAACTTTGTTAGGTGGTGCACCTTCTTTGTTCATTTGCTATATGTTCTTGCAAACCTATAGTGAAGTCATTCATTCTCCTCTCTCGACTCTCTCGACTTGGCACAAACCACCTCGACTCCCATGGCCTAGGCTTCTAAGCCTAGGCCCTTAACCTAAACTTTGCCTACTATCATTTGACAAATAAACCTGACATCAATCAATCTCACAAACAGCGACTCATCAAGCAACACAAGGAGAATCGACTCACCAGGTACGATTTCCTTGCACTCTTCCGCGCGTAAAAGGGTGATCAGCGACTCAAGATACTCTTGACACTTCGCCTGGCGCTCGTGCCTGCCAAGCGGCCAAGAGTCAGGGGTCAACAATCCAACGCCCACAGCTTGTCAAGGTCGCCCAACCGATCCTCGAGGTTGGCCACGATGAGCTCTGCGAACTCGGTGCAGATGTCCAAACATGCGTCGTGGTGCCCGGATCCAGAGTAGTCGAGAAGCTTATCTTCATGCAGGGTGAATATGAAGGTGCTCAGCTGCCCGTCCGAGTCCACGCCCTCGATGTTGACCTCCCGGGTGCCTTCAGGACCATGCTTCTCTAGCCACGGTGAGAGCCTTGGACTGAGACCCGCGCCGAACTCGTCCCCACAGTCAACGTAACGAGCCTCCAGATGTCCCGTTGTACGCCGAATCTGCGCATGAACAGCTGCCAGATCGAGCCAGGGTGGAAGCAAAGCAGAAGCCAGAGAGATTAAACAGAAGCAAAGCAAAAGCAAAGCAGAAGCCGGAGAGATTAAACACAAGCAAAGGAGAAGCAAACCAAACGCCAGTACACTGTACAATAAACAAGGTAAACAGATTAGACCATGGAAGTGCGAGTCATGACAAAAAAAACGCACCTCTTGTCGCTAGAACGTCCTACTCAGGACGTTCATCTGGTGACGGCACCGCTGCTGGCGGCACGTGGGAATTGGTGGAGCCGCAAGCGTCGTCCTCAAGAAGGCAATGGAGAGTGAGTTGAAGAGCATTGAGGAGAACGGCACGTGGGAATTGGTGGAGCTACCGGAGGGGCGTAAGGCGATTACGTCCAAGTGGCTCTTCAAGATCAAGTCCGACGCCGACGGCAAAATCGAGCGCTACAAGTCTAGGCTTGTGGCGAAGGGGTACCAGCGGAAGGAGAAGGTGGACTATAAGGAGTTGTTTGCTCCTGTGGTGAAGCCGACGACACTGAGAACCCTACTCGCGGGTGCTGCCATCAAAGGATGGGTGGTGAAACAAATGGACGTGACAACCGCGTTCCTCAACGGCATTCTTGAAGAAGAGATTTTCATGGCGCAGCCAGAGGGGTTTGATGATGGTAGTGGCAGAGTGTGGAAGCTGAAGAAGGCGCTCTATGGGCTCAAGCAAGCCCCTAGGCAGTGGTACTTGAAGCTGCGTGAAGTCTTGGAGGAGATCGGGTTCACTCCCTCATCCGCCGATCATTCCTTGTTCATGCTTGGCGAGGGGGAGCAGAGGAGTTTCAAGGTGGTTTATGTGGATGAAATCCTCATTTTCTCACCCTCCTCTAACCTTGTGAAGAAGGTGATGCTGAAACTTCAAGACAAGTTCAAGTGCAAGGCCCTTGGTGACGTGAGCTTCTACCTCGGGCTCCACATCGAACGAGATGTGGAGAAGCGGTGCATGCGGGTGCATCAACGAAAGTACCTGGAGGCATTGGCTGCCAACTTTGGGCAGAGTGAAGGCCATGTGGCTACACCCTTTCCCTCTGGTTTCAAGTGTGTGAAGGGACCAGAGGAGGAGAGCGTTGGTGAAGAGGAGAGGCGCCGTTTTCACTCGTTGGTGGGCAGCCTCATGTATGCGGCGGTAAACACGCGACCGGACGTCGCGTTTGCTACCGGACAGTTGGCTAGGGTTGTTCAATGCCATAATGAGGAGCAGGTAGCAGCTGGAATGAGGGTGGCCAAGTATCTTGGCCAAACACCGACCGTTGGGCTGCAATACTCGGCGGCGGCGCAAAGGCGCCAAAAGGGCGCGGATGGTGTTGAACCCGGGCGTTTGTTCCTCACCGCATTCTCGGATGCTTCTTATGCATCGGAACCAGAGGACATGACAAGTTTTTGAGGGTTCATTTGCTGTGTTGGTGGAGGCCCAACTGCTTGGGAGAGCAAGAAGCAGGTGGATCAAGCATTGAGCTCGGTGGAGTCCGAGTACATGGCACTCTTCCGTGCCGTACGGGAGATTGTGTGGCAGCGGCGTTTGTTGGCCGAATTGGGGGAGGAGCAGCAAGGACCTACCCCACTCTACTGTGACAGCCAGGGTGCCATTTCTCTTGCTAAGAACCCTGTGTTGCATGGCCTCACCAAGCACAGGAGGGTGAAGTGGCATTGGACGAGGAGCATGGTGGCCGCGGGTGAAGTTGAGTTGCACTATGTGAAGACGACAAGGCAGCCAGCTGACATGATGACCAAGAGGCTGGTGGAGCAGCAGCATTGGAAGTGTTGCAAGCTGGCTGGGATGGCTCTGAACTGAGAGAGCAAGATCCTAAGGCCAACAATCCGAGGGGGAGTTTGTTGGTGCAACCCTACGGTTTGCATTCGGCTTGTTGTCCGTGTGCGTGCATGCGTGTGTGCATGGAATGGTATGAGGGCATGAAATAATATAAATTTCATGCTTACAATAGTGTGTGAATGATGAGGCATGACTTTGAATGTGTGTGTCGAGTCAATAGCGAGTTATCGCTAGTCGCGTGTCACGTCGTCGTTTGCGTGTCGTGTGCGTTTTTCTATTTTGTCGTGTGTGGAACGTTCGGCGTGTCGCAGGTGTGTGCAGCAGACTTCCAAGAACTCAAGAAAGAATTTATCTTGAAAAACCAGAGCCTTGGTTTCAAGAATCAAGTGATTTCGAAGCTCTCCAAAAGGGTAAACTTTAAGATAGTGAGAATAGTTGCATTACTTTGTGTAGTGTAACATTTCTCTTGGTGTAGGCCCTTGTGGAGGGTAGTTTCGAGACCCTTCGTGGTTGGGGATAGTGTGGCACTGTTCCACATCACTGTACCTTGGCTCTTGGGGTTTGTAGGAGCTGGGAGTCATTCCCAACTCGTAACTCTTCATATTTTGTGTTCTAAGTCTGTAGTGGCTGCCATAGTGCCGTTCGTTCAAACCGACGTTGCGTCCTCAATACTTGCTGAAATCGTGTGATTTAAATTGCCTATTGTAGGCGACGTCAAGACGCTCCAGATCCATTTTATAGCAAGTCATTTGAAGCTGTGAGCAGAACGCTATCAACACTTGAAGCCGCTGAGCAGAAATCCGACTGTGCACTCTATCTTTCGTTTTAGGCACATTCAAGCCTATTGTGACTATAACAAAGGCAGCCGGGACGAAGAAGTCAAGTGGCCTCCGAAGTCGGCCTGTCCGCCGTGGTCCGACTTCTACCTTGTTGCTGTTGGTGGACTCCTTGGCGTCCGCCTGCTCGGCTTCATTTCCACCGGTGTTGCTGCCCTCAGCATCCTCGAGCACCACAGCCGGCGTCCTTGCCGACTTCTCCCCTGTGGTCGGCTCCACTGCCAACCGCCCGGTCGCCGACTGCTCCTTGGTCGGCTTGGCTGCTGCCTGCTCCTCTGTCAGCTACTGCCTTGTCCCTGCCCCCTTTGCCGACTTCACCACCGTTAGCTGCACTTCCTCGGCCTGCTCCTCCCCTGGCGGCGTCGACTTCACTCTCACGTCGACTTGCTGGACGTCACGTCGGCCAGAGGCGATGCTCTTGGCCGGCGCCACAGGCAACACCCCACTTCTCCCCTCATCGCCGGAGGTCGACACCGGAGTCAGCCCACGCAGGTCGGCCACAAGGGGAGGGGCACGGGGGGCAGGGGAGGGGAAGGGAGAGGGGACATCCTCGATGTCCTCAGTAGAAGGCTCACCGACCTCGGCAAGCAGAGGGAGTGTTGCCGTCGAGGTGTCCGTCTGCGGGATGGTCGGCGTCCGGCTCGACGCCGGCCCGTGCTCCGACTTCCACACCTCTAGCGACATGTTCTCGTAGAACACCACGTCCGACGTGGTGACTACCCGGTTGTCGGTGATGTCGAGGAGCTCCCATCTCGTGCTCTCCTCCGAAACGCCGAGGTGAAGACCCCACCTGGCCTTCGGCTTCAGCTTTCCACCACGCTGCTGCTCGGGGACCAAGAACTGCGCCATGCAGCCCCATACCCGTGCCAGCGACAAGTCGGGCTTCTTCCCGGTCAGCAGCCGGTATGGCGTCGTCCCCGGCTGCAGCGTCGACCGCTCCAGGCAGATGCGGACCCAAACGGCCTGCCATAGAGCGAGGTGCCACCAGTGGTGCTTCACGCCCATGTGCAGCAGCATCGTTCGCACAGACTCCACCACCGTCCTCATCTCGCGCTCCGCCATGCCGTTCTGCTGCGGGGTGTAGGGGCAGGTCAGGTCGTGGACGATCCCCTTGCCGTTCACGAAGTCGGTGAACTGCTTCCCGAGGAACTCCCCTCTCCGGTCAGAGCGCAACATCAATACCGACTTCTTCGTCTGCTGCTCAGTCACCGCCAGCCAGTGCACAAAATCCTGCAGCGCATCCGACTTCTTGGCGACCGGCCTCACCCACACGTAGCGGGTCTTGCGGTCCTTCAGCAGCAAGAAGTTCAGGCTGCCATCCTTGGCAGCCACTCGGAATGGCCTGCACAGGTCGACGTGCACGACGGCCAGCACGTCGTCGGCGTCGGAGCCCTGGTCGGGGAAGGTGTGCCGCGCCAGCTTCCTGCCGACGCACGAGACACACAGCAAGTAAGTGCCAGACGCCGACTTGAGGTGCAGCCCAGTGGCAACCTTGTGCTTTGCCGAGCTCCGGACGGTGTTCATGCCAACGTGTGCAAGCCTCGCATGCAGCTTGTCTGGCGTCGACTTCGTCACCGAGACGATCGCCCGTAGGGCTACGACATCCGTCGTGGGCGTTGTCGACTTCGCCGAGCAGGGACGCAGGTCGGTGCAGAGGACTCGCCCGGTGTAGGACGCCCGACCGAGGCCGTCTCCCGCCGCCGAGACGAGCAACATCCCGTCGCCGTCCTCCTGCAGCTTCACGCCGTTCTCCTTCAACTGACCGACCGAAAGCAGGTTCGCTCGCACGCCCGGGACATAGAGCACGTCGGGGATGAGCACCTGCCTCCCGACCTCCCCTTGCAGAGCGACAGTGCCGCGGCCCTGGACGTCCTGCAGCGCCCCATTGAAGCCGCGCACGTGCTTGACTTCGCCGCTCGGCTATAGGTATAAGGAAACGCCCTTTTCCTTACTCCGCGTCCCTGCTCAGCGCGTACACCACTGTTCCCGCCAACAGCACCCCACAATATTCCGTTACAACTCGCGACATTCGCCTCGACCCCATTCCCGCCACTGTTCACGATGCGACCCAACCTCACGGTTCAATTGGTAACCCGCGCTCCGGACCTCCGCCTCGACAATCCCCCAACCTCGGCACCAGGCCCGTCGCGCACCCCATTTTTCACACGTTACCGTTACCACTGTAGCTTCGCTATATATTCTTCGCTCAATCCTTCGCTCATTGTATTCTTGTCTCGATAGTGCAATCCTCCCTCGCTCACTCAATTGCACTCGTAACACTTGGTTATCAGAGCCTACGATCTTCTCTCGGACCGCACCCACACCTTCGCTTCTCCACTATCTCATTTTTTTGGGGGGGGTAGACGTCTCTCAGCGACCAAGCACCGCCGCTCGTAGTGCTCTCTCGTAAGCACGCACGGCCACGACAGAGGCTCTCGCTGAGCTTGCCCGACACCCCCGCCATGGCTGAAATCACCCTCGCGACACTGACACAAGAGCAGCTCGACTGTCTTGTATGCCAACTCGAGGATTCGGCCCTCGAAATCGCCACACTCACGGCGGAACGCGACTCCGCTCGCCAGAAATCGACAGTGAACGCACCAGCACCAGCAAATGCACCTGCACAATCTGAAGAACCGATCATCATCTCGTCAGGCACACCGACACAGAACGGCAGTGTGGGACAGCGCACAGGCGTAGCCAGTGAGGGCGCCACTCACTCAATGCCTGGCATGGAGAGAAACAGGGCCGCACCAAGCCCACGGGAGCCCCACGAAGCCCGTCGGCACGTGGAATTTGCAGCGACAAGTGGCGAATACGCCGTCACGGCACCAATGCCACTCAAGCCGCAACGCCTGCCCTGTTTCGACCCGAGCCAACGTGGGGGTCCGACGGTTCAGTCGTGGGTCTTCACGATGAATGTTTTTTTCGACGCGAACTACGTCGAGTCGGACGCAGCGAAAATTCGCTATGCTGTTTCGCTGCTGAGGGGCCCTGCAATGGACTGGTGGCGAGTCATCGTGACGTCGCCTCGTGCCTACGAGCCACCGTCGCAAGAAGACGGGCCCACGGGCCCAGCCGTCACCTGGAGTTCATTCTGCGAGACAGCCCAATATAGCACGTGGGATGCGTGGTGCGCAGGGCTTCGGGCGCGTTTCGAGCCAATTGCGGCTTCGATTTCGGCGCGTCAGAAGCTGCGCACTTGGCGGCAACTCGGATCGGTTCAAGACTATATGAGCGGTTTTCTCGCATTATGCGAGCAAGTCGGCTATATGCACGAGGCGGATCGGGTGGACCGTTACGTCGGAGGGCTAAAGCCGGACATCTCGCACGAAATCATGCTACGCGGGCTCTCGAATTTTAACGAGATCCTCGCGCTCGCCGAGAAGATCGACATCCTACGACGGCCGAGACCGGGGTCCTACTACGGACAACGTCCTCGGGGACCAATCGAGCACACCACCGTACACGCCATTGCGACAAATGCAGCTGCCGCACCGTTTAAGGGGCGCTCCTTTGCTTGCAATAGGCCGGGCCATCGCAAGAGTGAATGCCCAGAGGAGCTGAGGCGCCACGGAACAGAGCAGGGGCGAGAGTCTCAGAGGCCGGGAAACGCCAGCAGTCAGTAGAAGATGGGCCAGCTACTGACGAGAGTGCCTGCTCGCCCAACTTCACCGACCCTCACCGAGTCACAGTGCCGATTCACGCTATCGATCGGGCTCGGACGAATAAGGAGGGTACAGCGACGGATTGCCCAGTACTGATTCGCGGGAAAATACAGGGAGCAGCAGTGAAGATTTTTATAGACGGAGGTGCAAGTCACAGCTTAGTTAACACCGCAACGGCAAGGAAGCTGCAACTGACACTTAGTCGGTGTTTACCGGAGATAGATGCACGCTAAGTTGACGGGACGCCGCTGGCCATACGCGAAAAAGTGGAGAGAGTAAAGATCCGCTGTGGGGGAAACTTCGGGTTTACACAGGAAATGCTCACGACGACATTGGATGGGCACGACATTTTACTAGGACGTGATTGGCTGCGACGGTACAACCCGCGAATCGACTGGACGACGGGTAGCTGCACTGTGTGAAGTAGCGGTAACTGGGTCGAACTACCTCGCTGGCAGTCGCCTGCGTCTTCATCGGTCCACGTCAACGCCATCACGATGAAACGGGCTGTCGCCGCTGGAGCTGACGTGTACGCGGTAGATATCGCAATGGTGGAAGAAGCAGAGCAGCCGAGCGATTTCCAGAAATTACTGCCGGCAGTACCACCCGAGCTACAAAAACTGTTGAAACAATTCCCGGGGATCTTTCCCGATGACTTACCGGAGGGATTGCTACCTCAGCGGGCGCATGACCACCAAATAGAATTAGAACCCCGGGCACAGCCAACCGTACAGCGACAGTTTAGACTGACACAACCCGAGCTCGACGAGCTAAGGAAGCAATTAGATTACATGTTAGAGAAAAAAATCATCCGACCGAGCTCTTCGCCATTCGCCGCACCGATCCTGTTCACACCGAAAAAGGACGGAGGGTTTCGCATGTGCATCGACTACAGGGCATTGAACAGGGTTACATGCAAATCGCGATACCCCATCCCCCGCGCCGACAAACTGATAGATCAACTGCGAACAGCACGGGTCTTTTCGAAAATTGACTTACGGGGAGGTTACCATCAGATTTGGGTCGAACCCTCGGACTGCGCCAAAACAACATTTAGGACTAGATACGGGTCATTCGAGTACACGGTGATGCCTTTCAGGCTGACCAACGCACCGGGGACTTTTTAGATAACCATGAACGAGGCGTTTAGACCACTCTTAGATAAATGTGTGATCATTTACCTCGACAACATTCTCGTCTACAGCCGTGACAAGCAGCAGCACTTAGCCGATTTAGAAGCAGTATTCACAGTTTTAGACGAGCACAGACTACTGACAAAGGGTTCCAAGTGCGAGTTCTTCCAGGATAGGCTAGAATTTTTAGTGCACGTTATTTCAGAGGCTGGAATAGAAATCGATCCGAAGAAACTGGACACGGTAAAAGCGTGGCACCCCCCGACGAACATCACGGAGCTACAGAGTTTTTTAGGGTTCGTTAATTACGTGCGTCGGTTCGTCCCCGACATGGCACGCCTAACTGCCCCACTGACGGACTTATTACGGAAGGGGGTAGCTTTTACGTGGGGGGAGAGAACATGCTGCCTTCTCTACCCTGAAAAATGTTCTCTGTTCACTGCCCGTACTGTGCATCGCCGACCCACACCGCCCATTCGAAGTGGTTACCGACGCAAGCGACATCGCCATTGGAGCGATTTCGGCAACGGTCTACAACCCATCGCATACGAATCACGAAAGTTGCATCCGCCCGAGACAAATTACCCGATACACGATCGCGAAATGCTCGTGATCGTGCATGCGTTCAAAGTGTGGCGCTGTTACTTGACCGGCGCAGACGTGACAGTACGGACAGACCATAAATCACTACAGTACCTCCGCGCAGAGCCCCACCTCAACCCACGACAGATTCGCTAGCTTGCGATCGTGCATGTATTCAAAGTAAGGCGCTGTTACTTGACCGGCGCCGACGTGACAGTACGGACAGACCACAAATCTCTACAGTACCTCCGCGCACAACCCCACTTCAACCCACGACAAATCCGCTGGCTCGACTACCTTGAGTCGAATTTTCACTACACGGTCACCTACAAAAAGGGGGCATCGAACATCGCCGACGCATTAACCCGGCCCACAGCCCAACTCCACGCCATACTACTCGCCCAGAACAGCCCCCTGCTGACAGGCCTATTTACCCACCGTTACCAGACTGGCCCATTTTTTACAGACGGAAATTCGCAGCAATTTGCAACGGCAAGAGGGGTCTATTACGTATCTGGGTACCGGGCTACACGCTCCTACGGGAATGACTGTTGCAAGAGGCACACGACGGAGTCACCTCAGGACATTTCGGGGTAGAAAAAACACGGCAGCAGCTGTAGCGGTATTATTATTGGCCCGAAATGCTGACCGACGTGCAGCGACACGTGGCATCGTGTCCCACCTCCCAAGTCATGAAATCATCACGGAAGCGACCGGCAGGACAGTTGCAGCCGATACCACCCCCAGAGCGTGCTTGGTAGCAGGTGACGATGGATTTCATCACGGGGTTACCGGCGGGAGCAAGTGGGAATGACGCGATCCTAGTCGTCGTCGATCGGCTGACGAAAATGGCATATTTCGCAGCCTGCAAAAAGTCAATCACAGCCGAAGAAACGTCCCGCCTCTTCATCTCAACCATCGTTCGATTACACGGGATACCAGCAGGTTCGTATTTACCAGCAATTTCTGGCGGAACCTGTGGCAGCAGTTCGGCACGAGGCTGCAGTTCAGTTCTTCATACCACCCCGAAACCGACGGACAGACGGAACTGACAAATCAGACCATGGAACAGTTAATCCGAGCCACGGTCAACGACCCCACCTCCTGGGAACAGCAACTGCCACCCACAGAATTCACGTACAACAACTCGCCATCTGCCACGACCCAACAGTCACCGTTTTACCTGAACTACGAACAAGACCCTACAGTACCCATGACCCCGAATCCCGACAACCCAGTACCTCGTGCGCAACAATTCGCAGAAGTTTTACAGGCAGCACGAACCAGGGCAGCAGAGGCAATAAAAAAGGCCAACGTCATCGCTAAGCGCAACGCCGACCGCCACCGCAAACCCGTCACTTACCAGCCCGACGACTTAATCCTACTCGACACCCAAAACCTCCGCCTGCCCATAACTCCGAAACTCCGCCCTCGATATTGCGGGCCATTTCGCATCAGCCACATGATCACACCTGTCACCGCCCACCTCCTCCTCCCTGCTGACTGGTACGTCAGCCCGCCCTTCCACGTTAGCCTACTTCGCCCCTACATTCCATCCACCAGCCAACTGGCCCGAAATCGCCCAGCCAGCATGACACGACCACCGACCAAGCTAGTCATTACGCCCGAGAAAATTATGAGCCACCGAGTTCGTGACCCACGAGGAGCACGAAGGGTCGAATTTCTAATCCGCTGGAGAGACCGCACGCCCACCGAGGACAATTGGGTTCCACTGGACAAAATCCAAGACCACCCCGTCCTCAACGAGTATCTACGCAGCCGAAATTTCCGGGACATACATGCGCTCTCGTAAGAGAGGCCTCCTTGAGGGGGGGGGGTAGTGTAAGGAAACGCCCTTTTCCTTACTCCGCGTCCCTGCTCAGCGCGTACACCTTTGTTCCCGCCAACAGCACCCCACAATATTCTGTTACCACTCGCGACATTCGCCTCGACCCCATTCCCACCACTATTCACGATGCGACCCAACCTCACGGTTCGATTGGTAACCCGCGCTCCGGACCTCCGCCTCGACAATCCCCCAACCTCGGCACCAGGCCCGTCGCGCACCCCATTTTTCACACGTTATCGTTACCACCGTAGCTTCGTTATATATTCTTCGCTCAATCCTTCGCTCATTGTATTCTTGTCTCGATAGTACAATCCTCGCTCGCTCACTCAATTGCACTTGTAACAATAGGTCAACGAAGACCTCCTTCGTCCCCATCAAGTGGTGGGAGCAACCACTATCGAGCAGAACTACCGCCGGGTTTGCCTGCACGGCTGCCGCCATCGCCTGGAAGTCCTCGCCGGCCTCCGGCTCCACGACGCCGACCAACGAGCATGACGCCTCCTTGTCGTCTCGCCCTTTGCCGCCAGCAGAGGAGTCAGCGTCCTTCGCCGAGGTCGACGACTTGGTCGACTGCTTCTCCTTGCACGGCTGGTTTCTGCCTTGACGGGGACGACGGCTCCCGCGGCCTCCCTTGGCGTCGTCGTCGTTGGAGTCACTGCGGTCGGGGCACTCGATGGAGAGGTGGTTGGGGTTGCCGCACAGCCAGCACTCCCGACGTCGACTTCCTCCACCACGACCACTATCCTTGGCCGACTTCTTCTTGTCGACGTCCTTGGTCGGCTTCCAGCCACTGCTACCACCGCCGCCAGACTGCCCGCGCTGCCCCGGTCGACCACCTTGCTTCACCGGGGCGACGTAGTTCACCTGTGCAAGGAGCTCCAAGGGCCGCTCAGCTTCCTGCATCACCTCATCCTGCAGGATGTACGAGGTAAGAGAATCCTCGTTGAGTGTCGCCCTAGTACTCGGCGCCAACGACAGTCGTTTCAGCAGGTTGTAGCTGCTCGTGAGCCCTTTGATAATGTGCGTGAGGTACGACGCCGTCGAGTAGTGCACGCCGGCCATCCTCATGGTGGCGAGAATTTGCCGAGCTCGGTTGCAGTACTCAGTCGCCGTCTCCTCTTCGCCCATCCGTATGTGCGACAGCTGCTCCTCAAGCTGGCCGATGTACAGGTCATCGGTGACCTGGTACGTCGACTCGATGAAGTGCCATGCCTGATGGCCGGCGTCGAGGTACTCCCTGCACGACTTCAAGGCGATCTGCACGCCCGGCGAGCAACACCACGAGATGACCGTGAAGGTCAGCAACTGCACGGCGCGAGACCCCGCACGCGAATCGGGGTAGTGTTCCTCTGGCGTCGCCACAGTGCCCCTGGCGAAGTCGATCAGCCCGGCCATCTCCAGCTGGGGCTCGATGGCTTCCTTCCAGGTGAGGATATCACGTCGACCAACAAGCAGGGGGGTGACCGAGATCCTGTCCGGCGTAAACTTGAAGTAGCCGTAGCTCGGTGCAATCCCGCCCGCTGTCACGTGGGTCGCCGACATCGGCGACAAACTGCTTTGTCGACCTCCGACGTCGCCTTGTGAGGAGCCTGCAGCCGCCGACAACCGCATCCCTCGCGCTTGAACACCGCCGACCTCATCGGCATGTATCACACCTTGCTGCCTCGACGTGCCTCCTGCATTGCTGCCGACTTGGTCACCACCGGCATTGACTCCCACGTCGATGCCACCCTCGTTGTTCACCGGTCGAGGAGAAGCTGGTCGAGCAGGGTGCTCTTCCGCCCACACCAAGCGGATGCCTGCCTCGATGACCGCCAATGGTAGGTTTGGCCCGTACTCGTTGGCCTCATGGCGTCTCCTCGCGTCCTCCAGCCATGCCTCCAGGGTGTCCACCACTCTTGCGTCACCTACGGCGCCTACCATAGTGACTACCGCACAGCTGCCGGCCTATAAATACGAATTAGGTAAGTGACCACTACGTCGACCTGACTGAAGGGGTAAGTCGTGTGCCTTCTACGCTCACCGCACCATGTGGAGATAACTCTATCAACGGGAGCTAGGCTACGGGCTAGGCACGGGGTAGGAGGGATCTCTGCGTTCGTTCCCTTAGTTGTTCTCTAGCACTTGTGCATTCACAGGGCAAAACCGCAAGAGTTTGACTATCAAAAGTTGAGAACAATGGGTAGCAACTAGATCGGGAAGGTATACTACATCAGAAGCCTAGCATATAAGTCGACCACCAGCTCAGCACGATGGCGACTTGCCAGCTGGTCGACCTCAGGCGTCCTTAGGCATCCTCACTCGACCTACAAGGCTGGCGTGCCAGCACACCAACAACAGGCCACCACAGGTCACCACACGTGCTCATGTGCGCGCACCTACTTCGCAGGTGCAAAGTGATGGTGACGACATGCACCGCCACGCACATTGCGCAGGTGCCAATTCGACCACATGTCAACGGTTGCACCTGAGGGGTCCTGTTTACCACGTGCCACCGAACCATATGTCGACTTTGCCAATCTACCTGGGCGACAGTCGCGCACCTCGCAGACCTCGTCGTCCAGGTAATCTGGTCTACCGGGCAACCATGTCGACCAGGTGTGTCATCCCAGGCCCGTCGACCGCCCAGGTCGACGACCACCTCATGTCGACCACACCAGGTCGACCACTCCCCTGGTCGACCAACTCCAGGTCGACAACCCACCAGGTCGACCAACTCCAGGTCGACCAGTACACCTGTCAGCCGACCACACCCAGTCGGCTTCCCCTGGTCGGCGTCACCCAAGTCGACGCCCTCCACTGGTCGACCTCCCAAGTCGACCAGCCAAAGTTGGCGCCCTCCCAAAGTCGGCGCCCTTGCAGTGGCCCTTGTGCAGGTCGACCAGGCCCGTCGACCAGCTCGCCCACTGTTGCAGGTCGGCTGCACTCCTCACACCCGACCCCGAAGTCGGCTCCGCCCAAGCGAGGACGGGGCCAACAACAACTCCCGTTGACACTCCCCTGCCGCGTTCACACTTGGGCCCCCAGCCTAGATGGCAACACTACTTGGAGAATAGCTCATCGGCGTGCACCCAAAACACAGCACGCCGGTCACCGCACCAGCCATGCAAGAGGGCATGGCACCTACTGCTGCACGTCGTTGTCACCGTCACCCACGTCGACTAGGCGCACCTGGCCGATTGCAATGGAGCGCCGGTTGAAGGCTGGGTAGTGCAGCGCCTTCGTCAGGAAGTCGGCTGGCTGCTCAACGGTCGGGATGTACCTCAGCAAAAACTTCCCACGCTTCACCATGTGCTGCAGCCAGCCTTGTCGCCGCTCCATGTGCTTGAGGTTGCTGTCATCGGTACAGTCTCAGTGAGATGCGTGCGTGGCGTTCTTGTATCTATGACTGGGGCTTCAATCGAATCTGGTGGGGTGGAAGTAACGGTAGGAATTGCTGTTGGTGTAGTATCGGTAAGGTTGTTGCTATGCCGTGGATTACTCGCTTTCGAAAGCAAGCACAGCAACAAGTCTAGACCCATGCATGCTATCTCAACCTCGATGTCGTCAGGCTCGTCGTTGGCAGCAACGCCGTCTATGGGAAGAGCCATGGCGGTAGTGAGGACGAGAGGAGAAGGGTGGAGAGAGTCAGCCGAAACAGTAGAGGAGGAGTAGTACCCGTGGCTGTCGGCTCAGCAGGGGCAGGTGGAAGACTGAGCAGGTCGTGGAGCGCCAACCCAGGTAGCGGTAGCAACGATGGCTGTTGCTCCCAGAAAAACGGCCGTCACGGCAGCGGCTGCAACGCACCCCCAGATCCAGCTCCTCCAGCACGAACGACAGGACTGCCAGTCCCAGGAGCACCTCCAGCGCCAGGAGGACCAGCACCCGTAGAGACAGCACCTCCAACTTTAGCACCAGTACCTCCAGCACCAGCACCTCCAGCTCCAGCACCATCACCTCCGGCTCCAGCACCTCCAGCTCCACCACCAGCACCTCCAGCTCATGCACCTCCGGCTCCAGCACCAGTACCACCAGCACCAGCACCTCCAGCTCTAGCACCAGCACCTCCAGCTCTAGCACCAGCACCTCCAGCACCAGCGCCAGTACCGCCAGCAGTAGAACCTCCAGAGACAGCACCCTCAGAACCTACAGCAGCAGCACCAGGAAGTGGCAGCAACGACGGATGCTGCTCCCAGAACAAAGGCCGCTGCGGCAGCGGCTTCAATGCAGCCCCAGAACCTCCAGTAGTAGGACCCTCGACTCCACCAACAAGTGGACCCTCAGCACCCCCAGAACCTCCACCAGCAGCACCAGGAAGTGGCAGTGACGACGACTGCTGCTCTTAGAACAACGGCCGCCGCGGCAGCGGCTGCAACGCACCCCCATAACCTCTAGCAGCAGTACCCTCGACTCCTCCAACAAGAGGGCCCCAGCACCCCTAGATTCAGCACCCCCGAAACCAGCACCCCCAGAGTCAGCACCCCCAAAAACAGTACCCCTAGCGTCACCACCCCCAACAGCACCAGGGCCCCCGGAGTCCACAGCACCAGGCTGCAGGGGAGGCGAAGACAGTCGAGGCGGAAAACCCGGAGGTGTCTCCAAGCACGGCGAGCGGCGAGAGGCCAATGTGTCGTCAGCAGCAGGGTCACCCCCCTCCGGGCCAGAGGAGTCAGAGGAGAGCTCCAAAGGCACAACCGAGGGGCGTGGGGTGATGTGCGACACACCTGAGGGAGCAGGACCAGGGGGGTGGAGGTGGTCTACCTGGGGCGGACTGGGTACCAGGAAGAGGGGCGGGAAGGGAACGGGGGAACTGCGGTGGGGGTAGAGACGGTAGTAGCAGACCGACTCGTCAAAGGTGACGTCTCGGGAGAACAAGATGCGGCACGTGGCTGGGTGGTAAAATGGCCAGTCAGGGGCGTCGGTGGGAAAGCCAAGGAAGACGCAGCGGACAGTGAGGGGAGAGAGCTTGTCCGCGGTGGGATCACGGACAAGGGCAGTCGAGCCCCAGACCCAAAACACCGACACATCGCCCACCTGCCCCGTCCAAAGGAGGGTAGGCGATACCTCTGGCTGTGAAACACGCGGCCAGAGGTTGAGCTGATGCGCGATGTATCGGAGCACAAACGTCCACAGAAAATGGGGAGCAGCCTCATGGATCATGGAGGTGCGAGAAACCTCCATGAACAGGCCAGTGGGGCGCTCAACAATCCCATTATGCTGTAGAGAGGGTGATGGCCTCCTCACAACAAAAGTCCTCCAGGAGACCGGAGGAAAACTCACCTCCACGGTCAGAGTGCGGACGAAGCACCGGGATGTCCTGCTGGAAACGTGCTCTCAGCTGGGGACGAACAGTGCAGATCCAAGGGATCAAAACACTGCAGACGTCGCCCTTGCGCTGCAAGGGAAACACCGTGGTGTAGCGCGAGAAGTCGTCGACCACCACCAAAAAGTTGCGCTCCCGGTGTGTACCAGGGACGGAGCCGGGGCCCCATATGTCCATGTGCAGCGTCTGAAGAGGAGCAGTGGTCGGAGGAAGCGAGGACAAGTGAGGGGCAGCACGCTGCCGCCCCTCGACGCAGGGAGTGCACGGCGGCACAAGCGACTGTAGGAGGGGGGGCATGGTCTGCGAAAGGACAGAAACAAGGCGACACGAGTGCATGCTGCGGAGGCGGGGAAGGGAGGGGTGAACAAGACGGTGGTGCCAGAGTAGAGACTGGTGCGTGAGTAACCGACACGAGCAAGACGCCGCTACCCGACCTGACGCAGCCACCTGAGCGGACTCAGTCTACAGTGTGTACAGTCCAGACCCAGGCCTCCGTGTGAACGTGGAAAGGTGGTCTCCAGTCTCTGTGTTCGTAGAGATCGCCACTTGCTCGCCTCCAGGAATCGTGGTAGTGACCATCAGATCCTACAGGTAGCCGGTACTCACCAAGTTTGTAGCGAATGAGGGGAGGTGGAGGCCTGCGAGAGAGCCAGAAGGGACTGCCGGACACAGGAGAACAATGGAGCTGCGTGCAACGACCGGTCCAGAGGAGGGGTCGGCCAGAGTGAATGGGACAGGTGCGGAGAGTGGTGTGACTGTGGTGCAGTCGCGGAAGAAGCACCGAGTCGCGTCGGAGTCCAGCGTGAAAGTGAGCAGTGCCTCTGCAGGAACATCACCTTTGCTAGCAGTCTCACAAGCACCTAAGCTAGCATCCTCTACACAGACCGGCCTAGGCATACAGGAGTAACAGTCAGCCTCATCACTAGCACCAGCAGCATACATGGCATACATGCCTACATAAATATTGTCCCAATCAAGCGAAAAGATGTCAACGCCCTTCTTGAGCAATCCTAACCAGTCAGGAGCCCTGACCTGCTCACCAAACCCGCCACCGAAAGTGTCATCGAGGCGGAGAATACAGCGAGCCACTCCGTGCCCCAACTTGCTGTCAGAAGACCAGCACTGGGGATGCCTGATTGATCCTAAGGAAGGGTTACAGTCTCGCGAGCCTGGTGGGTTATGGGCGCATTGACCCGCTACTTAATAAGCCCTTTTTTTCCCAATGGTCTAATGGTTGGGATTTTGAATGCTGTCAGAGCGAAGGTCTCGGTTTCGAATCCCCATGTGTGCACATGCTGGCGCGCCGCTGTGCCGTGTCTCAAGGCATCCCTGTGAGGGGGGGTGTCAAAAGACTAGCACTGGGGATGCTCGATTGATCCTAGGGAAGGGTTACAGGCTCGCGAGCCTGGGGGGTTATGGGCGCGCCGACCCGCTACTTATCAATCCCTTTTATCCCAATGGTCTAGTGGTTGGGATTTTGACACTTGCCGCATTGGTCCTCGGCCCGAGGGCCAATGCGACGCACGTACGGACAAGGGCCAGTAGCATAGCCACCACCTCCGCCACGCTGAGCAACCCACTCACGAAGCTGCTGCGGCGAAGAAGTCTCATGCCTACGCGGCTGCTGCTGCTGCCTCTGGCCACCCCCAGAACCGCCACCTCCACCTCTTGATCCACCAGACGCAGCTCCACCAGACACCGCACTGGTGCCACCACCCCCGCAAGCTCCACCATGACCACCACCCCCACCTCCTCCGCTATCCCCACCACCCCCGTCACTCCCACGACCCCCGCCCCCCCCACAGCCTCCGCCACCTCCACCACCCCCACCAACCTTAAACTTTTGACGCCCACTCTTGTTGCGCCTCCCACTGGCTGCGGACGACGCACTGGCCTCCTCAGCACCAAGAAAGTCAACAGCAGCAGCAGAGGCAACAAAGGACGCAAGAAGCGAGGGAGTGCACTCCTCAAAGAAGGAGGTGCTGGGGGTGCCACGGGAGTGAGCGACAGCGCAGGCACTGGTATCTGCCTCGAGGAGACGGGTCTCAAACGAGTCAAGGGTGAGACTAGTGGGGTCGAGGGAGAGGAAGTGGTCTCGAACAGCTCGAAGGATGTCTGGGAGGCGAGTCACGAGGAAGTAAAGGGTGAGGTACATGGAGCGCAGCACGGTAGCGAGTGTCAAGGGAGCGTAGGTGGGTCACAGGTCAGCTACAGTGGCGAAGTCTGACAGCTAAGGGAAGAGAAACGCTAGCGCAAGATGGCCTAGGGTGGCAGAGGAGGGGGAGGAGTAGCGATTAACTACAGCGGTATAGAAGGCGTGAGCCGACTTCACCTGGCGAAAGTGGGCCCTCTGGTCGGGCGAGAGGTGGTTGCGGTTAGCAAGAGTAGCAGCTGCGTCACGCGCCTTCCACTGTGTGCAGGTAGCACGGTCAGCCCTGAACTGCTTTTGCACATCCTCTGCAGTCGTAGGGGGTGGCTCAACTGGAGGCTCAGGGGCCTTGAGGGACCCCAACGTGTGCTCGAACAGTGAGAATTCGTCCCTAGTGACACTCTGCAGGTACAGGTGCAGATCCTCTAGCCAGGACTCGAACTCGATAGGGCGCCCCTCTAGGTCAGACAGTAGCCCTAGGAATGAGCTGCATGACTAGGCATGGGAGTGTGAATGTAGCCATGACCGAAGCTAGGTCAGAAAGTAGCCCTAGGAACGAGCTGCATGACTAGGCACGGGAGGCGGCCCGGGGTGCAGTGGGAAAACGGGCAGCACGATAGGAGGTGAGCGGCTCGGCAGCAGGCAGAGCGACAGAGGGGCGCGGCGCGGCAGTAGGTAGGGCGGCGCAGCGGGTTTGGCTGGGCGGCACGGCTCGGAAGCGCGGCGCGGCGCGGCAGGAGGTAGGGCGGCGCGGCGCGGCTCGGCAGGGCGGCGTGGCGCGGCAAAGGGTAGGGCGGCGGGGCCGCGGGCAGCAGCGCGGGCGGTGGCGCAGCAGCGCTGGCGGCAGCGCGGCAGTGCAGGGTGCAGCGCGGGCGGCAGCGAAGCCGCAGTACGGGCAGCAGCGCGGTGCAGTGCGGGCGGCAGCGCGGGCGGCTGCTGACGGTGCGTGGGCTGCAGTGCAGGCGGCAGTGCAGCGTCAGCGCGATGGGGCAGCACGTGCAGCAGCGCGGGCGGCAGCGCGGCAGTTGTCAAGCAGCGCACGCGGGGCAGCACGGGGCAGCGCATGCGGGGCATCGCGACAGCGCGGGCCAGGGCAGGGCAGGGCAGGGGAGAAAGAATAGCGCGGGGCAGGGCAGCGCGCGGTGCAGGGCAGTGCGCGGGGCAGGGCAGCGCGTCAGTGCGCAGGGCAGCGTGTAAGCGTGGGGTAGGGCAGGGCATGGCAGGGTGCGACCTGCTATCTGGTGTGGCAAAGCCTACTAACTAAGCTAGGAACGTAGCTAGCTTGATACCATGTCAGAACGAACAGCGGAATGAGAATGACTAGAAGCAGGGCAGAATAAAGACTAACCCTAAAGTGTTGTACTCCCTATGGCTAACCTCACTATAGCCTAACAACACTATACAGTTTTGACAGTATTGGGCGACTTCGCAGAACAAACTCTAGGTGACAGCTGGCCCCGAGTGCCCCTCCCCTTGCGTCAGTGGCTCGTAGTCTCTCGGCGAGGTTACGAGCCCACGCAGCAACAAGACGGTACACCGAATGTTCGCTGCATCCGACGTGACGTAATTCGCGTAAAAAACATGTTCATCGTGAACACCCACGATTGAACCGTCGGTCCTCCACGCTGGCTAGGATCGAAACAGGGCGGGCGCTGCGGCTTGAGTGGCATCGGCTCACCAATGTCGTTGTTGCCGACGGGTGCCGCAATACAAAATTCGCGAGCTATATTCACGACCGGTGCCTCCCTGGTTCGCTCCACGCTCGGGCATGGTTTGGGTGGCGCCATCACTGGCCGCGGCACTGCGCTGTCCCACACTATCGTGGCATGATGCGGATGGCTCTCTCGAGGTGACGGTGATGGGTTCTTCAGTTGGGGCCGGTGATTGTGCGGGTGCATTTGTCGTCGACTGTTGTCGCGCTGAGCCGTGTTCCGCCGTTAAAGTTGCAATTTCGAACACGAACTCCTGCAGTTGGCGCATAATGTCGTCGAGACGCTCTTGCGTCATGGTCTTGAGTGAAATGCAGGCGCTTTTGTCTATGGCGGGGGTGTCAGCCTGGCTCAGCGGTAGCCTCGGTCGTGGCTGTGTGTGCTGGTGCTGGTGCACCAGCGGTGCTGGTGTGGACTGTGTGGACTGTCAAGATCTCGGACTGTGTGGACTAATGACCGCTTGTTGTTGCCCACTTCGCCTATGGGGGTGTGTCAAACAATATTGTGGTTATAGGCTGTAGTGGGTTACTTCCCATGGGGTACAACCCACATTCTGCTCAATGCAATCATTCCTGCTCGTTGGATTCTGACAAATTGCACTCGTAACACTTGGTCAGGCCCTCAGCCTTTTTATGCAGATTCAACCTTTTTCAGCGTTTTTTTCTGACCCAGGGCTGAATTTTCAGCCTTTTCCCAAGAAAATCCAGTAATTGTATAGTGAAAATTTGGTTTTTTTTGCTGATTCTCTGTGTTAAATTGTGTGACGACTCTTATTTTTCTGCGTGCCCAAAACCAATATGCCAGCCTGCACTTGGTATTTGAAGCCAAAATATTGTGATCAAAGATACTAAAATGGTATTCGAACAAAAAATATTGTGATCAAAATATTGGAATTCAAAGCCACGACCCTTTTTCAGATTGCGGACACTGTTAGAAATTCTATTTCTATTTATAATTGCATGCATAACAATTAGTTTGGTATCATCTTAGTGTTCTGTCTATAGGTGGTGTACCCCCCTTTGCGGCCTTCCCCTTCCTATGACTTGTACGTGGCCCTTTAGTGAAACCGAAGTCATAATGGTTCTTAAGTTCCAGCTCTCATATTGACATGGTATCAGAGCTGGTCCTTTCTTAGGACCTTTATTTTTTTTCTCGCCATGGCTGCTCTCGTTGCCATGGCGGCGCGATCGTTGCTGCTGGTGCGCGAGCTTGCAGCGCCTGCATTTGCCGCCCCACTGATTCTTCGCCTCGCCGCTCCGACGCTTCCGTGTCGCGCATGCGCCCTCGCTGCCCTGCCACCCACGTGTCCTGCTGCCCCGACAGTCGCCAGCGCTAGCAACATTCGCCAGCACCAGCCCCGGCGACATTCGCCAGCACCAGCGACGGTCACCAGCGCCAGCGACATTCGCCAGCGCCAGAGCCAGCGACGATCGCCTGTGCCAGCGCCTGCAACGGCCGCCAGTGCCCCCACCTGCTAAACACCAATTATACTTATAAACTGCCCTTTGCATATTAGTGTAGTTATTGTTAACATTTCCTATATGTGGTGCACCTTTGTCTAGCCATTGCTCTCGCTTTATCTTGTACTTCCTCCTTTATATTGAACTTCTTTTGGCCAAACCCTTGTTCCCCTCCCTCTCGATCCTCTCGCTAGTCACGTCCTAACCAAATATCCTAAGTTCCTCTCTCAACACCACTTGTGAGAATCGAGAATGAAACGAGAAGGAATGAATGCACTAGAAAGCAATTGAGTACATATAGGAAACCCTAACAGGGTTGTACTCACTATTGAGTACCCCACTGCAGACTAGAGAAACATAATATTCTGACACACCCCCATAGTCAAAGTGGGGTATGATCAGCACAACAAGCAATGGTCACAAGACCAGTCAAGAGAAGAAGCAAAGTAAAGCAAGCTCAGGGTGGATCACAAAGTCACCACACATTCTGAGCACAAGTACAAGAAGCAACAGTTTATAGTTCACAGCAAATAAGTAAAGCTAGAGGCTATCACAGAGGGCAAGTGAGGAGGCTGGACTAATAGGAAAGGAGAGAGGGGGCAACGGCGGAAGCTGCAGACACACGGGCAACAGGAGCGGCTCGCACTGTGGCTACCGGAGGCGCACCTCCGGACTACAGGAGTAACTGGCTCCGCGGCTAAGACGAGCGGCAGGAGCAACGGACCCACGGGCGACTGGTGCAGCAGCATCACTGGGCTACCGGAAGCGCACCTCCGGACTACTGGCACTGCTAGCAACACGACGGCTACCTCCACCCAACCTCCCTCTACTGCCGCACCCCCCATTCACACACCCCCTGCTACACCCCTAGGTTCACTCACACCCACCCCCTAGCACCACTCCGTCGACTCACACACACCCACCCCCCTCAGCGGCAGCTGCAGCAGTGGGAGACGGAGTAGGAGGAGGAGCAGGGGATGCCACACACCCGCCACCCCCATACCCTCCCCCACTGCTGCACCTGCAGCAGGTGATGGAGGAGAAGGGGGGGGGGGGGGGGGGGGGTGCTGTGCATGGCGCGTGCAGAGGGCAGCAGGGCGCACGGGGCGCACAGGGCAGCAGGGCAGCAGGGCGCGCGGGGCGCACAGGGCAGCAGGGCGCGCGGGGCGCACAGGGCAGCAGGGCGCGCGGGGCGCACAGGGCAGCAGGGCAGCAGGGCTGGCGGGTTGGCCACACCCGCCACCCCCATACCCTCCCCCACTGCTGCACCTGCAGCAGAGAGATGGGGGGGGGGGGGGGGGGGGGGGGGGGGGGGCGGGGGGGGGGGGCAGGCAGGTGCTGCAGGTCCCCTCCCCCCACTGTCGCATCCGCACCAGGGGAATGGCAGATCCCCTCCCCCCCACTGCTGCACCCGCAGCAGGGGGAGGGAGAGGAGAAAAGGGCGGAGAGGAGGGGGGGGGAGGGGGGGGGGGGGGGGGGCTGGTGCTGCAGGTCCCCTCCCCCCACTGCCGCAACCGCAGTAGGGGGGATGGCAAATCCCCTCCCCCCCACTGCTGCTCCAGGGGCCAGGGGCCAGGGGCGGCTGCTCCAGGGGCGGCTGCACCAGGGGCGGCTGCTCCAGGGGCGGCTGCACCAGGGGCGGCTGCACCAGGGGCGGCTGCTCCAGGGGCTGCTGCTCCAGGGGCGGCTGCACCAGGGGCGGCTGCACCAGGGGCGGCTGCTCCAGGGGCGGCTGCACCAGGGGCGGCTGCTCCAGGGGCTGCTGCTCCAGGGGCTGCTGCTCCAGGGGCGGCTGCACCAGGGGCGGCTGCACCAGGGGCGGCTGCTCCAGGGGCGGCTGCACCAGGGGCGGCTGCTCCAGGGGCTGCTGCTCCAGGGGCGGCTGCACCAGGGGCGGCTGCTCCAACGCGTGCCCCCCCCCCCCCAGGTCGCCCCTCCCGTCGCCTGTTGAGGCGACCTGGGGGGGGGGGGGGGGGGCCGACGCGTGGCCTCCCAGGGCGCCAGAGCAGGCGGAAGAAGGGGCGACGCGCGCCCCCCCAGGTCGCCCCTCCCGTCGCCTTGCGTGGCGAGCGGGGGGGGGGGGGGGGGGGGGGGGTGCACGGGCCCCTGGTGCGCCACGACCGGCATGAGGGCGGGGCCTGGGTCGGGGCAGGTCCGGGACAGGGCCGGGACGGGGCCGAGGAAGGGCCGGGGCGGGCCGCGAAGGGGCCTAACGGGCCGCGAAGCGGGGGGCCGCGACTGACCTAACGGGCCGCGACAGGGTCGGGGCAGGGCCAGGGTCGGGGCAGGTCCGGGACAGGGCCGGGACGGGGCCGAGGAAAGGCCGGGGCGGGCCGCGAAGGGGCCTAACGGGCCGCAAACGGGGCCTGACGGGGCCTTACGGGGCCTGACGGGGCCTCAAACGGGGCCTGACGGGGCCGTGAAGGGGCCTAACTGGCCGCGAAGGGGCCGCGATGGAGGCCTAACGGGCCGCGATGGAGGCCTAACGGGCCGCGAAGGGGCCTAACGGGCCGCGAGGGGGCCGCGACGGGGGCCTAACGGGCCGCGAAAGGGGCCGCGATAGGCCTAACGGGCCGGGAAGGGGGCCTAACGGGCCGCGAAGGGGCCTAACGGGCTGCGAAGGGGCCGCGACGTGGGCCTAACGGGCCGCGAAGGGGCCGCGACGGGGGCCTAACGGGCCGCGAAAGGGGCCACGACGGGCCTAACGGGCCGCGAAAGGGGCCGCGACAGGGCCTAACGGGCCGCGAAGGGGCCTAACGGGCCGCGAAAGGGGCCTCTATGGGCCGTGAAGGGGCCACTACGGGCCGCAAGGGGGGCCTCGAAGGGCAGGCGCGACGCGCGCGTTAGGCAGGTAAGGAGAAAAGAAGTTTCAGTTTAAGTTTCAGTGGTGGGCCCAAGGATCGAAAAACAGCTCTATACCATGTGAGAATCGAGAATGAAATGAGAAGGAATGAATGCACTAGAAAGCAATTGAGTACATATAGGAAACCCTAACAGGGTTGTACTCACTATTGAGTACCCCACTGCAGACTAGAGAAACATAATATTCTGACACCACCCACTTCAAGCCACTCCCCACCCTCTTTTCTGCCGCGCCCTGCCACGGCGGACGCTGTGAGGGGGGGGTGGCGGGACTGGAGGCCGCGGCGATGGGGGTGCTGAAGCCCCCTTGAACCCCCCCCTCCCTTTTCCTCCTCCGCATCTACAACTGCTGTGCGTGCCGCATTGGGGGGGGGGGGGAGAGGGTGTGGGGATGGTGGGTATGTCACGGCAGCCACCCCTCCTCCCTCTACCTTCCACTGCACTTGTTCTCCCTACTCTCCCTCCTCTCATTTCTCTCGTCCATGAGCAACAAGTCGAAGCCTTCCTTTAGTTCCGTCGTTTCTGGGCGTGTTTACCCCCGACGCGCACACTAGGTGCCTGCTGCGGGGTTTCAACCGCAGCCGGACACCCGCTGTGGGGATTCAACCACGGTGGTCCAAGTTGCTACTCCGTGACTGCAACACTTTGGGTAGAGCGCCCCTTACTAGCTATGTCATGTATGCAGTTAAGGGGGGATGTTGGAAAATTATATTTCTATTTATAACTGCATGCAAGGCAGTTGGTGTAGTACCATTTATTCCTTTGTCTATTGGTGGTGTACCCCCACTTTGCCACCTTCCCCTTCCTAAAACTTTTATCTTGCCCTTAAGTGAATTTTTTTCTCTCCCAACTCTCGCTACTCCCGTCACTCACGTCATGCTCGCTACTAAACCTAAGTCACTATGGTTCCCAACTATCACATTTTGGGGAGGGGGGGGAGGGGGGGAAGGGGGGGGGGAGTAGACGTCCCTCAACGACCAGCACCGCTGCTCGTGTGGACTCAAGATCACCACGCAAACTGTGTGGACTGTGTGGACTGTGTGGACTGTGTGGATAGTCCACAGTCCACACAGTCCACACAGTCCACACCAGCACCGCTGCTCAGGGTGGATCTCAAGATCACCACGCAGTCCGGGCACAAGCAAGCGGCCACAAGGCCAGTTCACATGCATAGTTATAATAGCAATGGCAGTACACTGATCATAACCTAACAAGTGAGAACATGCAGGCATAAATACATATAGCAGTGTACAACAAGGGCAAAGCTAGATCAAGAGACAAGCAGGTGAGGCTGAGTGGGCACAAGCCCAAGAGCAGTGCAGACACGCTGATGATCACAAGACCCGAGGGCCTTGGTGAAGACATCAGCAGTGTTGGCCCGGAAGGCCATGTAAGCAAGACGAAGTTGACCACGCTGATATAACTCGCGTGCGAGAAAGTAACGAAGCGTAATATGCTTCGTTCTATGCTCCAACCTCTGCTCCTGACACAAGGCAATCATGGCCTTGTTGTCGACGTACAGAACTGGAGGAGAACGAGGCGGCTCTCCCAAGTCCGTCAACAAGTAGGTCAGCCAGCATAACTCCTGTGCAACCAAGCCCCCCGCGTAGATCTCAGCCTCACAACTAGAGCTGAGAACAAAAGACGAACGGGTGGACCTCCTGGAGACAGAAACAGAGCCGAGACTGAAAGTGTAACCCTGTGACGAACGATGAGTCTCCTGGTCGTCGGCCCAAGAAGCGTCTGACTGACCTATGAGAACAACTCGGCCCTGTCCTCCAAGCACAAGCCCCATTCCTGTTGTACTAGCCACGTAGCGCAGCACCCTCTTAGCAGCTGTCCAGTGCTCCTTCCAGTGTCTACTAGGAGCAACAAAGCGGGCCAGGATGCTGAGAGGGTACGTGAGGTCAGGCCGAGTACAAGTCACCAGGTACATGAGGCAACCCACAAGCTCTGCATACGGACCACTCGGGTCTACGGACTCGTCCGAAGGTGGAGCTGAGAGCGAGTGGCCGGTAGGCAAAAGAGTGGGATGTGGTGAGGGGAACGCAAGGCAAAAGCGCTAAAGGACCTGCTGCACCATGTGTGAATGAGTCAGAGTAATGGTGCGCGCTGCTCTGTCCCGGGTGATCTGCAAGCCAAGATAGCTGCGCAGCTAACCCAGGTCAGTGCAAGTGTGTCTCTTCTAAAGCTCCGGCTTCACAAGGACCAGGACCTGAGTGTCAGCAATAGCAAAAACAAAGTCATCGACGTATACAAGGATGTGGAACGGCGGCAGAGAAGAGTCGGTTCGTAGAAACAGCGACGGGTCAGCAGTCGAAGGAGCAAACCCAAGAGCCGCAAGTGTAGTCCTCAGTGTATCAGCGGGGCGCCTGACGGAGACCGTAGACTGGCCGCCGAAGGCTCCACTGGGTACCCTTAGGAAATGACCCAGTGAAGCCAGGTGGGCAGCGCAGCCAGATCTCCTTTTGAAGGCTGCCCTGCAAGAAAGCTGTGCTGAATTCAAGCGAGTGGAGCTCGTAGTCATGCTGTGCTGCAATGTGCAGTAACATCTGAACAGTGGTCATCTTCGGGGTGGGGGAGAAGTTCTGGAAGAAGTCGACCCCCTGTCGCTGATTGAAGCCTCGTGCAACGTATCGCGCCTTGAAGGCAGGCGGAGAACCCAGCGGCCGCTTCACTCTGAAAATCCACATGCCATCGACTATGTTCGCCTCAGGAGGGGGAACTGCGTCGACGTAGGTGCCTGTGGACTTCCAGGAAGCCATCTCTTCATCCATGGCTGTCTGCCACTGAGAGGAGTACTGACCCGTGATCACCTCAGCGTAAGAGCACGGGGTCGGGATGTCTAGTGCATCCAGGTCTTCCTCAGGGCAAAGCAGCATGGAAGCAAGATGTGGTACAGCAGTCGCAAGGCACTCGAGCTCAAGCTGCCTGTCCTCAATAACGTCACAGCGAAGGGCAAGCTCATCCCCCACGGGCGAAGGACAGTCAGACTCAGACACAATAACAAGACTCGCGAAGTAGTATAGATAACAGGTAGCAGCAATGTCAACGAGCTCAGTGACTAAGGCAGACACAGCAGTAGACTCAAAGGAAGGGTCAGTGACAAGGGTGGCCAGGAAACGCGTGATAGTAGGACTAGCAGCACGAGCAAGGTTGGACTCAAGGTCAAGAATGTCTGGAAGAGAGGACTCCAGAGGAGACGGCAGAGCAACACGTTGTGGAACAGAGGAAGGACGAAGTGCCACAGTGTGATTGCCGGGGACTGGTGGAGGACGAACACGACGAGCACGACTAACAATGCAAACAGGCGAGGCAGGACAAGACGCAGGCTCACGACGCTCTGTCAGGGAGTGTGTCTGCTCAGGGTAAGGAGAAGGAGCAGGTAGAGGGGAGTGAGGCAGTAACGGCGGCTGTGACTGGTAAGGCGGAGGACACAGTAGAGGTGGAGTAAGGCTAGTGGAAGACGGAAGACTAAGAACCTGGCGAAGCACCGAGTCAGGTGGTGGCAGTGACGACTGCGGCTGCGGGAAGAAAAACGGTCGTCGGTGCGCAGTACCCACAGTATCAGAGCCTCCAGCTCCAGTACCTCCAGCACCAATACCTCCAACAGCTCCAGCACCTCCAGCTCCAGCACCTCCAGCACCAGCAGCTCCAGTACCTCCAGCACCTCTAGCTCCAGTACCTCCAGCACCTCCAGCTCCAGCACCTCCAGTACCTCCAGCTCCAGCACCTCCAGCACCAGCAGCTCCAGTACCTCCAGCACGTCCAGCGCCAGCACCTCCAGCACCTTCAGCGCCAGCACCTCCAGCACCAGCGCCTCTAGCACCTCCAGCTCTGCCACCAGAGCTGCCCCACTGGACAGCCCACTCGCGAAGCTGCTGCGGTGAGAGAGGCTCCTGTCAACGTGCACCAGAACCTCCAGCACCGATAACTCCAGTACCTCCAGCACCAGCACCTCTAGCACCAGCACCTCCAGCACCTCTAGCACCAGCACCTCCAGCACCCCAAGCTCCGCCACCAGGGCTGCCCTACCGGACAGCCCACTCGCAAAGCTGCTGTCGCGAGGGAGGCTCCTTTCGACGAGACTGCTGCTGCTGTCCATCACTAAAACCTCTAGCAGTAGCACCCACGACTCCACCACCACTAGTACGCTCAGCACCCCCATAGTCAGCACCCTCAGACTCAGCACCCCCAGAATCAGCACCCCCAGAGTCCGCACCTCCAGTGTCACCACCCCCAGTAGCACTGGAGTCTACAATGACAGGCTGCAGAGGCAGAGAAGACGGCCGAAGCGGAAAACCAGGAGGGGTCTCCAAGATCGGTGAGCAGCTAGTGGCCACTGTGTCATCAGCAGCAGCGTCACCCCCCTCAACTGGGCCAGAGGTGTCAGAGGAGACCTCCAAAGGCTCAACCAAGGGGGGTGGGTCTACCTGAGACACACTTGAGGGAGCAGGACCCTGTAGGGGGAGAGGGTCTACCGGGGGGGGACCTCGAACCAGGAAGAAGGCGGGGGGGGGACTGGGGAAGTGCTGTGGGGGTGGAGACGGTAGAAGCAAACGGCCTCGTCAAAGGTGACGACCTAGGAGGACAGGTCGCTCCGCGTGGCAGGGTGGTAAAACTGCCAGGGTGGGGCGTCGGTAGGAAAGCCAAGGAAGACGCAGCGGAGATTGTGAAGAGAGAGCTTGCCCGTGGTAGGATCGCGGACAAGGGCAAGTGAGCCCTCGATCCGAAACGCCGACGCATCACCAACCTCTCCCGTCCAAATGCGCGGCGTATCGGACCGCAAACGGCCACAGAAAATGGGAAGCAGCCGCATGGATCAAGGAGGTGCGAGCAACCTCCATGATCAAGCCAATGTGACGCTCAACAACCCCATTCTGCTTTGGAGAGGCCGGAAGCGTGAACAACTGGGCGATGCCCTCCTCACGACAAAAGTCCTCAAGGAGGCTGGAGGAAAGCTTACCGCCTCTGTCAGATTGCACTCGCAGGAACTGAAGGTCCTGCTGAAACCGAGCGCTCAGATGGCGACAAACAGTGCGGATCTAGGGGATCAAAACACTACGGACATCCGCCTTGCTCTGCAAGGGGAAGACCGTGGTGTAGCGCGTGTAGTTGTCAACAACCAGCATGAAGTAGCGCTCGTGGTCCTGTCCACGGACACGGGCAGGGCCCCACACATCCATGTGGAGAGTCAGCAGAGGAGCAGTGGTAGGAGGAAACGAGGAGGAGTGAGGAGTGGCGCACTGCCGCCTCTCGACGCAGGGAAGGCACGGTGGTGCAAGCGATCGCGGGAGCGGGGGCAGGGACCTGGGGAGGCCAGAGACAAGGAGACGGGATTGCATGCTACGCAAACGCGACAGGGAGGGGTGACCCAGACGGTAGTGCCATAGGAGAGACGGGTGCGTAAGTAACCGACACGAGCAAGACGCAGCTACCTGACCGGACACAGCGACCTGTGAAGACTCAGTGGTCAATGTGTACAGGCCAGACCCGGGTCTCCGAGTGAACGTGGCGAGGTGGGCGCCAGTCCGTGAGTCCGTACAAATCGCCACAAGCTCACCCTCAGGAGTAGTCACTGTGAAAAACTGGTCCTGGAGGACTGCGTTACTCACCGATTTCGTAGCGAACGAGGGGAGGTGGAGACCCGCAAGCGAGCCGGAAGGGGCTGCCGGACACGGGAGAACGGTGGAGGCACGGGCTACTACTGGGCCCCCAGAGGGGTCAGCCAGAGTGACCGGGACATGTATAGTGAGTGGTGTGACTGTAGTGCAATCGCGGAAGAAGCGGCGAGATGCGCCTCAGTCAAGCGTGAAGGTGTGCAGAGCCTCCACAGGGGCTGCACCTGTGCTAGCAGGCTCACCGGCACCTCGACTAGTAGCCTCTAAACCACCAGGGACGCGTCGCTGGGAAGCCCACTCCCGAAGCTACTGCGGCGAGAGGGTCTTCGGCTGACGCTGCTGCCGCTGCTGTCCACCCCCATAACCTCCGCCTCCACCTGTAGGAGCAGACGTACAGGTACCTATACGCGCCTCCTCGACCAGCTGCTGCACCTCCCCTAACAACGGACGTGTCAGAATCCCAACCACTAGACCATTGGGATAAAAGGGCTTGTTTGTGTAGCGGGTTTGTGCGCCCATAACCCCCCAGGCGAACACGCCTGTAACCCCCCGTAGGATCAATCGGGCATCCACAGTGCAGATCTACTGACACCCCCCCACATTGGGAGGCCCAGGACTGAGCACAGCGGCAACGGCCTACATGTGCATACACCGGGATTCGAACCCGAGACCGCTCTGATACCATGTCAGAATCCCAACCACTAGACCATTGGGATAAAAGGGCTTGTTCGTGTAGCGGGTTTGTGCGCCCATAACCCCCCAGGCGAATGCGCCTGTAAGCCCCTCGTAGGATCAATCGGGCATCCACTGTGCTGATCTACTGACAGGACGGTGATGCCGTAGTGGCCGAGTGGCAGGAGAGAGGGAGGAGTAGTGACTAACCACAGTGTCGTACAAAGTCTGGGCCAACGTCACCTGACGAAAGTAGGCCCTCTGGGAGAACGGAAAGGTGAGCGCGGACAGCAAGCTGGGCGACAGCGTCGCGCTCCGTCCACCGTGTGCAGGCAACGCGGTCCGCTCGGTACCGGCACTGCACGTCCTCATTAGCGTCAGCAGCAGGCTCAGTAGGAGTCATGGGGGCCTGGAGGGACCTAGACGTATGCTCGAACGGGGAGACGCCAACGCTGATGAAACGCCGGAGATACCGGCGTAGGCAGTCAAGCCAGAACTCGAACATGAAAGGGCGCCCGTCTGCGTCAACCGCTAGGACCGTGATAGTGGCCATGACAAGCAGTGACAGTCAGTAGCAGTGGCGCAAGGGCGGCAGTGGCAACTGCGGCGGCTATAGCTGTAGCAGTAGCGGTAGTCGTTGTAGTGGCAGCGTGGGGCGTCTGGGGATAGTCTTAGCTGCCCGTATTGTTGGGTGCGAATTCACATTGCACGACATCCTACCGTCTGTTTGTACGAGTATGCGTGTGCAAATGCATTTGGGTGTGAATGGAATGTTCGTGTGTTTGTTTGCTTTCGCAATTTTCGCTTGATGCATTTGCAGGTACTCGCGCAATGTGCGCTTCGGCACAACATTGTACGCGCTATGAACAGTGCAAGCAGAAAGGACGAGCTCGCAAAGGAACCCAAGATGGAAGCTTTGCAGTTCGGTTTAATTGATTGCACTGATTCAGTTCTATCCAACTCGAAATTGTACTGTTTTGTTTGGTTGCCTATAGTGTAGCAGGGCAGGCACTATAAGGGTACAATTTAGGTGAAGGTTGGATGTTGTTTGTCTGTATCTGCATGCTACAGGGCCAGGGGAAACCAGCGGAACCAGCATTTGGCTGGTTGGGCAAAGACAAAACAGGTTTTTTTTTTAGGACCTGAACCTGGTTGTTGTTTTCCCAGGTTGGAAAAACAGAACCAGAGGTTGTTTACCAACCTACCACCTGCTGTTTTGTCCAGCCAGGTTGGTTCTGTTGCTTGGAATTGTTTGGGATCATCCCTGGTTGTTCCCAGGTTGATTCCCAAGGTCCTTGCTAGCTAGAACTAGATATTCCTGTTATAGTCACAATAGGCTTGAATGTGCCTAAAACGAAAGATAGAGAGCACAGACGGATTTCTGCACAGCGGCTTCAAACGTTGATAGCGTTCTGCTCATAGCTGCAAATGACTTGATTCAAATTGGATCTGGAGCGTCTTCACGTCGTCTACAATTAGCAATTTAGATTGCACGATTTGATAAAGAATTGACGACACAGCGTCGGTTTGAAAGAACGGTACTATGGCAGCCACTATAGTCTTAGAACACAAGATAGGAAGAATTACGAGTTGGGAATGACTCCCAGCTCCTACAAACCCCAAGAGCCGAGGTACAGTGATGTGGAACAGTGCCACACTGTCCCCAACCACGAAGGGTCTCGAAACTACCCTTCACTAGGGCCTACACCAAGTGAAATGTTACACTACACAAAGTAATGTAACTATCTTCAATATCTTGAGGTGTACCCTTTTGGCAAGCTTCGAAATCACTTGAGGCTTGACACCAAGGCTCGGGCTCTTCATCACAAACTCATCCTTGAGTTCTTGATGGGTCTGCTGCACACACCTGCGACACGCCGAACGTTCGACACAGGACAAAATAGAAACCACGCACGACAAAATAGAAATCGCGCGCGAGACACAAACGACCGCGTAACACGCGTCTAGCGATAACTCGCTATTGACTCGACACACACACACTCGACATCATGACTCAACATTCACACACAATTATAAGCATGAAATATATATTATCCCATGCCCTCATACCATTCCATACACACACACATTCACGCACACGGACAACAAGCCGAGTGCAAACCGTAGGGTTGCACCAACAAACTCCCCCTCGGATTGTTGGCCTTAGGATATGTTGCTCTCTCAGTTCAGAGCCATCCCAGCCAGCTTGCAACACTTCCAATGCTGCTGCTCCACCAGCCTCTTGGTCATCATGTCAGCCGGCTGCCCCGTGGTCTTCACGTAGCGCAACTCAACTTCACCCGCGGTTACCATGCTCCTCGTCCAATGCCACTTCACCCTCATGTGCTTCGTGAGTCCATGCAACACAGGGTTCTTAGCAAGAGCAATGGCACCCTGGCTGTCACAGTACAGTGGGGTAGGTCCTTGCTGCTCCTCCCCCAATTCAGCCAACAAACGCCGCTGCCACACAATCTCCCGTACGGCACGGAAGAGTGCCATGTACTCGGACTCCACCGAGCTCAAAGCTTGGTCAACCTGCTTCTTGCTCTCCCAAGCAGTTGGGCCTCCACCAACACAGCATATGAAGCCTCCCACACTTGTCATGTCCTCTGGTTCTGATGCATATGAAGCATCCGAGTAGGCGGTGAGGAACAAACGCCCGGGTTCAACACCATCCGCGCCCTTTTGGCGCCTCTGTGCCGCCGCCGAGTATTGCAGCCCAACGGTCGGTGTTTGGCCAAGATACTTGGCCACCCTCATTCCAGCTGCTACCTGCTCCTCATTAGGGCATTGCACAACCCTAGCCAGCTGCCCGGTAGCAAACGCGACGTCCGGTCGGGTGTTTACCGCCGCATACATGAGGCTGCCCACCAACGAGTGAAATCGGCGCCTCTCCTCTTCACCAACGCTCTCCTCCTCTGGTCCCTTCACACACTTGAACCCAGAGGGAAAGGGTGTAGCCACATGGCCTTCACTCTGCCCAAAGTTGGCAGCCAATGCCTCCAGGTACTTTCGTTGATGCACCCGCATGCACCGCTTCTCCACATCTCGTTCGATGTGGAGCCCAAGGTAGAAGCTCACGTCACCAAGGGCCTTGCACTTGAACTTGTCTTGAAGCTTCAGCATCACCTCCTTCACAAGGTCAGAAGAGGGTGAGAAAATGAGGATGTCATCCACATAAACCACCATGAAACTCCTCTGCTCCCCCTCGCCAAGCATGAACAAGGAGTGATCGGCCGTTGAGGGAGTGAAGCCGATCCCCTCCAACACTTCGCGCAGCTTCATGTACCATTGCCTAGGGGCCTGCTTCAGCCCATAGAGGACCTTCTTCAGCTTCCACACTCTGCCACTACCATCATCAAACCCCTCTGGCTGTGCCATAAAAATCTCCTCCTCAAGGATGCCGTTTAGGAATGCCGTTACGATGTCCATTTGCTTTACTACCCATCCTTTGATGGCGGCTCCCGCGAATAGGGTTCGCAGCGTCGTCGGCTTCACCACAGGGGCAAACAGCTCCTTGAAGTCCACCTTCTCCTTCTGCTGGTACCCCTTGGCTACAAGCCTAGACTTGTAGCGCTCGATCTTGCCGTCGGCATCCGACTTGATTTTGAAGAGCCACTTGGACGTTATCGCCGTACGCCCCTCCGGTAGCTCCACCAATTCAAACGTGTCATTCTCCTCGATGCTCTTCAGCTCATTCTCCATGGCCTTCTTCCACTCCTCAGCATCACTACTCTCCAAAGCCTCCTTGAGAGTTGCTGGTTCTCCCGGCATCTCCACCGGAGAGAAGAACGCGAAGGCACACTCCTCGTAGTCACTCTCCTCGTCGTCTCCGACCATCATTGCCGCTCCGGCCAGGGCTGTCTTGCCCTGCTTTCCCGGCGCATCATAGGTCAGCCTATTAGGGGGTTGAACTCTCCTCTTCCCCCTTCCTTCCTCCTCAGCTGCAGGGACTTGAAGGCCTTGGCGTTGCTGCGGTGTGGCTCGAATCCGTGGAGCACTCGTAGTACGGGAAGGGAGTGACGGTGCACGCTCGCTCACTTGCTGCACCTCCTCCTCTTCTTCCTCTGCATCATTGGCCTCCTCTCCCCCATTCACAAGGGAGGATTGCCTTGTGGTTGTGCTGCCGCTGCTCAGCTCCAAATGCAGCTCCACATGCTCCAAACCGGAACTCTTCACCTCCCCAAACCGCACGCCTATCTTCGCCTCATTCTCCGCCTTCCAGTCCTTGTACATGAAGTTCTCCATGAACTTGCAGTCCCTGCTCACCAAGAACTTCTTGGTAAATGGGTCCCAAAGAAGCCATCCCTTGCTGTTTTGAGCCATGCCCAAGTGCACGGCCCACACCGCCTTGGCACCAAGCTTGTTGTGCCGAAGATGCTTAGGCACGAGCGCCATGCACATGCACCCGAACACCCGAAGCATATCCACCTTTGGCTTCCTTCCTAGCCACTCCACATAGGGCACCCATTTGTCTGCTCCCACATGAGTCAAGGCTCTGTTCTTGGCCACACACGCGCTCCGCACCGCATCAGGCCAGAAATAGTCGGGTAGCCCGGCTTCAATGAGCAACCCGCGTGCCGCCTCCGTGATTGTGCGGTTCGCTCGCTCGGCGATGCCGTTCATTGCAGGGGAGTATGGCATGGTGAGGGAGTGCCGAATACCATTCTTCTTCAGCCACAACCCAAACTTCTTGCTCAGGAACTCTCCCCCTCGATCGGTGCGGATTGACTTGACTAGACGGTCTTGTTGCCGCTCCACCATCGGGAACCAATCCGTCTTCAACGTTTCAGCCACGTCGCTCTTCTTGGCCAGCACGTACACCCAAGTCATGCGGGTGTAGACGTCGACAATGGTGAGAAAATACTCAGCTCCAGCAGCTCCAAGCTTCAGGGGGCCCACCACGTCCATCACCACCTCATCAAGCGGTGCCTTTGCCGTTGCCTCCGAACTAGGGAACGGAAACCGGGTGAACTTGGCTTGAATGCACGTCGGGCAGCCAAGCACCTCATCGGGCTCCCCCTTCACACGTATGCCAGCAACCATCTCATTCTTCACTAGCTGCTGCAAGATGGGCAGGGCCACATGCCCCATGCGCCGATGCAAGGTGAGCCAATCACACTCCCCCGTAGCCGAAGTTGGATTGGAGAATGCCGCGCTCGCAATAGCGCCCCACATACTCTCTCCGTAGTCCTCCTCCGCTGCTGCCTCTGGGTTTTCCTCACCCTTTTGCTGCTCCTTGGTTGCTGCACCACTCTCCTTAGGTTCACTGAACTTGCTGGTCCCTCCAGGTTTGCTCTTTTTGAGCTCATTCTCCTTAGCGCGACCGTTCGCGCCATCGTCGCTACCGACGGCTCCATCCTTGGTGCTGATGCTTGCTGCCACTTGCCTCTCCTTAGGCATAGGGACCACTGGGATCTGCCACATCTCGTTGTAGACATCCCTGTCCTCATGAAGGTCCCAAAGAATTCGATCACCAAGCCTTGCGGTGTAGGTCTTGGCTCCCTTCGAGTTCGTGTCCATGCCGGCCTTTGCCAACCGCCGCACGGAAATCAGGTTTGCAGCAAGGCTGGGCACCCAAAGCACGTTCTTGAGGCCCACCATCTTCCCATCAGCACCCTTGAACATGGCCTTGCCCATGCCTTTCACCTCTGCTCGCTGCCCCAAAGCCGATGTGACATGCTTCACCGGTGACGGCTCGAGTTCGGTGAGCAAGTCCGGGCGAGGTGTCATGCTATAGGTAGCGCCACTATCAATCACCCAATAGTCCAGGGGGTGTAGGGTCACCTTCCCCACAGCTGCTGGCTCCTCAAAGCCTTCATCCTTCTCTGGACCAGCCGGTACTTGCGTCGACACGAAGTAGAATAGACCCGGGTATCGATCGTCGCTCGGGTCCTTGTCGTTGTCTCCGCTCTTCATGTTTGCAGCTCCGCCACCGCGACCGCCACGGCCTCCACGGCCTCGTCCTCTCCCTCCTCCTGCTCCTCTACCCTCTTGGCCTTGAGCAGGGGTCCAACCATCAGGGAGTTTGTAGCAGTCGCGCCACATGTGTCCGCTCTTGTGGCAATAGTGACACTCGCCGTCGAATCGGCCGCGACCGCGTCCGTAGCTCTTGTCGTCGCTGCCGTAACCGCCACTCCTGCGGCCTCCGCCGAAGTTGCTGCCACCAAACCTTCCTCCCCCTCGTCCTCTGCCTCTTCCTCGACCATATCCACGGCCGATGCTCGCTGCCCCAGCGCCATCCGCACTCGCCAACTCACGGCGGCGGAAATCCTCTTGAAGGATAGCTCGCTTCACGTCTTCAAGCGAGAGGCGGGGCAAGTCGCGATTAAGGTTGATGATGAGCGAGGACCATGACTCTGGGAGTAAGGCCAGCAACTTGGTCTTCTTTTGGAGCTCACTGTAGTTCAAATCAGCTCCCTCAAGCCGCGTCAACAAGTCGAAGAATTTCTGCACCCCTTCTTCAACCGCTTCGTCTTCTTCAATTCGTAGTGCCGCCATTTGTTTGGGATCATCCCTGGTTGTTCCCAGGTTGATTCCCAAGGTCCTTGCTAGCTAGAACTAGATATTCCTGTTATAGTCACAATAGGCTTGAATGTGCCTAAAACGAAAGATAGAGAGCACAGACGGATTTCTGCACAGCGGCTTCAAACGTTGATAGCGTTCTGCTCACAGCTGCAAATGACTTGATTCAAATTGGATCTGGAGCGTCTTCACGTCGTCTACAATTAGCAATTTAGATTGCACGATTTGATAAAGAATTGATGACACAGCGTCGGTTTGAACGAACGGTACTATGGCAGCCACTATAGTCTTAGAACACAAGATAGGAAGAGTTACGAGTTGGGAATGACTCCCAGCTCCTACAAACCCCAAGAGCCGAGGTACAGTGATGTGTAACAGTGCCACACTGTCCCCAACCACGAAGGGTCTCGAAACTACCCTTCACTAGGGCCTACACCAAGTGAAATGTTACACTACACAAAGTAATGTAACTATCTTCAATATCTTGAGGTGTACCCTTTTGGCAAGCTTCGAAATCACTTGAGGCTTGACACCAAGGCTCGGGCTCTTCATCACAAACTCATCCTTGAGTTCTTGATGGGTCTGCTGCACACACCTGCGACACGCCGAACGTTCGACACAGGACAAAATAGAAACCGCGCACGACAAAATAGAAACCGCGCGCGAGACACAAACGACCGCGTAACACGCGTCTAGCGATAACTCGCTATTGACTCGACACACACACTCGACATCATGACTCAACATTCACACACAATTATAAGCATGAAATATATATTATCCCATGCCCTCATACCATTCCATACACACACACATTCACGCATACGGACAACAAGCCGAGTGCAAACCGTAGGGTTGCACCAACAGCTACTTCCGTTCAACCTCCCCCACTGTCGCACCCCCCTTTCACACACCCCCCGCTGCACCCCTAGTTTCACTCCCACACGACACACCCCCCTATTGCCACTCCATCATCTCCCACACACCCACCCCCCTCAGCGGCAGCTGCAGCAGTGGGAGACGGAGGAGGAGGAGGAGCAGGGGAGACCGCACACATCTTTCACCCCCATACTCACCACCCCCAAACCCCAACACAGGGTAGGGCCGCAGCAGGGGCGGCAGCAGGGCAGGGCCGCAACGGGGGCGGCAGAAGGGCAGGGCCGCGACGAAGACGGGGGCAGGGCCGGGCAGGGCAGGGCCGGGACAGGGCCGGGGCAGGACGGCAGGGCCGGGCAAAGCAGGGCCGGGACAGGACGGCAGGGCCGGGCAGGGCCGCGACGAAGACGGGAGGGGCCGACGCGCGGCCCCCTTCTGTCGCCCCTCCCGTCGCCAGTCGAGGCGACCCTTGGGGGGGCGCGCGCGGGCCCCCAAGGGCGCCACGTCGGGCGACGGAAGGGGGGGCCGCGCGGGCCCCCGATGGCGCCAAGACGGGCGACGAGGGGGCCGCGCATGAGCCCCCCGGGGCGACGAAACCGCCGTGCGCCCCGGGGCGCGCGACGGGCAGGGCACTGTCGCGCGCCACGGGGCACACGACGGGCAGGGCGCCGTCGCGCGCCACGGGGCACACGACGGGCAGTATAGGGCGCCGCGCTGCCCCCAGGGCGGCGCGACGGGCAGAAAACCGCCGCGCGCCTTGAGCGCGCGGCGGGAAGAAAAATTGCCGCGCGCCACGGGCGCGCGGCAAGCAGAAATCAGCGCGCGCCCGAGGCGCGCGATAGGCAGTGATGACAGCGGAAGCTTAGGTGGGCCCATGCACAGGATCGACCCGTGAGGGTCGACCTGCTGTGATTCCATGTTGTAAACAGCAGTTGAAAGTTAGAAACGAGAAAAGAGGAGTTGGACTAGCAAGCAGTTGAGTACATATAGCAAACCCTAAGTTGGGCTGTACTCAGTATTGAGTACCCCACTGCAGGCTAGACAAATATAACATTCTGACAGCAGGGTGCGTGGGGCGCGGGATAGCATGGCGTGCAAGGCGCGGGGCAGCTGGGCGCACGCGAGGCGCAAGGCTGCAGGGCACGCTGGCAGCAGGGCGCGCGCGGGCAGCAGGCGACGCGGGCAGCAGAGGCGCACGCAGGCTGCAGGGGCGCACGCGGGCTGCAGGGCGCGCGGGCAGCAGGAAGCGCGGGGCGCATGCAAGATAGCGCGCGGGGCGCGGGCAGTGCAGGCGCGGGCAGGTCACGGGCAGTGCGGGCAGCTGCGCGTGCGGGTAGCGCCTAGGCCAGCGCGCTGGCAGCGTGTGGGGCAGCGCGCGGTGCGAACGCGTGGGGCAGGGTGGCTCTAGCGGGCGGCCGGGTCGCGATCGTTAGGGGTAGGGCAGAAAAACAGGCAGGGTAGAACGAACGGTGGGCCCTAAAAAACAAATTTCGGTCTTAGGGACCTACGTGCTCTGAAACCATTTCAGAATCCAGCGAGCAGGAATGATTGCATTGAGCAGAATGTGGGTAGAAGTACCTAACTCTAACTGGGTTGAACCCATAGGAAGTAACCCACTACAACCTATAACAACAAAATTGTTTGACACAATTGAGTGAGGGAACGAAGATTGCGCTATCGAAGGAAACAATACAATGAGCGAGGTGGTTTGGGCGTGATGGTCATGTTGGCGGGAACAGTATCGAGGCGAGTGTCGCGAGGTGGTAACGGACTACTGTTGGGTGTACAGTGGCAGGAATAGTCGTGTACGCGGTATGCAGTGTGACATGAAGTAAGTAAAAGTTGTTTCCTTACACCCGGTAACGTCATGCAGTGTTGATTGTGTCAAAATGTTATAATTCATATATTGTGTAGGCTGTAGTGGGGTAGCCCATAAGGGGAACAACCCAATTAGGGTTAGTACTTGTACCAACTTTCTGCTCAATGCATTCATTCTCATTCAGTATTCTGACATGGTTTCAGAGCAGGACCGTTTATTTTAGGGCCCACCACATAGCGCTGCCCCACTAGTCGCGTCGCCCTGCCCTGCCTGTCGCGTCGCCCTGCTGGCCGTCGCATGGCCCTGCCCTGCCCGCGCGCCGCAGTGCTAGCAGCAGCGCCGCCCTGCCCTGCCTGCGTGTCGTCCTGCCCTGCCCGCACTGAGCCGCCCTGCTGCCCGCACCGCCCTGTTGCGCGCCGCCCTGCTGCCCGCGCCGCCCTGCTGCTGCCCGCCCTGCTGCGCGCAGCCCTGCTGTCCGGCGCCCTGCTGCCCGCGCGCCGCCCTGCTGACGGCCGCACCGCTGCCCGCACCGCCCTGGCCGCGCCGCCCTGCTGCTGCTTGCCCTGCTGCGCGTCGCCCTGCTGGCCGACGCCATGCTGCTCGCGCGCCGCCCTGCTGCCCGCGCGCCGCCCTTCTGGCAGCCGCACCGCCCTGCCCTGCCCACGCGCCGCCCTGCTGGCCGCCGCCCTGCCCTACCATTGCACTGCCCTGCCCTGGCCGCGCGCCGCTCTTCCCTAACCGTGCGCCGCCTCTCCCTGCCCTGCGCGCTTCCCTAGTGCTCGCGCGCCGCCCTGCCTGCATGCTGCCCTGCTGGTCGCGCGCCACCCTGCTCTGCCCGCTATGGATTCTCGCAGTGTTCTCACCTTTGATCATGAGGGCCGTCCGATCCAGTTCGATACGTGGCTCGACAACTTACAGCTGTACCTACTGAGCGATTCTAGAGACAGCGTTTCGTTGTTTGACCACACGTCTGGAGCCTCTCTCGCCCCTCCCACCACAGGTGACAGTGCGACTCGCTCACAGTGGCTTACGCGTGACGCTGCTGATCGCTTAGCCGTTCGCAACCACCTGCCGTTAGCCGAGCGCGCTCACTTTGGCCAGCACAAGACTGCTAAAGCCCTGTACGACGCTGTAGCCGCTCTTTACTCTTCCCCTGCCACTGCTGCTCTCGGCCGCCTTATACTGCCCTACTTGTTTCCCGAGCTATCAGCCTTTGCCACAGTCGAGGACCTCATTACCCACCTTTGCACTAGCGACACTCTCTACCATGCTGCCCTCCCAGCCGTGTTCCTAGACCAGAATCCGCCCCCGATGTACATCACTCTCTACTTCATAGTCACCCGCCTCCCTGACTCTCTTCGCGCAGTCAGGGACCACTTTCTCGCACTTGACCCCACAGACCTCACTGTCGACCTGCTCGAGAAGCACCTCCTTGCAGCTAAGACTAGCGTAGTCACTGTAGGTGCTGCTCGTGGCACTCCTCGCACACCCTTCTTTGAGGGGTGTTCCCCCTCCCCCCTTGCCTCCTCCTACGTTTCTGCTGCTGTTGTTGACATCCTTGGTACTGAGGACGTCAAGGCTGCTTCTTCTCCTAGTGGGAAGCGCCGCAGCGGCAAGGGCAAGGGAGGCAAGGGTGGTGGAGGTGGCAGCGGAGGTGGTGGTGGTGGAGGCGGTGGAGGCGGTGGAAGTTGCGGAGGTGACGGTGAGAGTGGTGGCGGGAGTGGGGGCTTCGGTGGAAGCGTTGGTGGCAGCGGTGGGAGTGGTGGTGGCGGTGGTGGCGGCAGTGGGAGTGGTGGCGGCGGTAGTGGTGGCGGTCGGGGTGGAGTTGTTCGGAGGGGAGGTTCTGGCGGTGGCCAGAGGCAGCAGCAGAAGTGTCCGAGCGAGACCCCTACGCCCCAGCAGCTTCGTGAGTGGTTTGCTCAGCGTGGGGCGTCTAGGGGTGGTGTTCGCCCCATGCCGCCTGACCCAGGTATAGAGGCTGCTTCTCTAGGTGCTAGTGAGTCTTCTCTCCCTGGTACTGCGCCTGCTAAGGCCTTGCACACCTTCACGCTTGACTCAGTTGCTTCCCGCTGTTACTTTCGCGACAGTACCACACTCACTCCACTCCCTACACTTGTTCCAGTCAGACTGGCTGACCCCGCAGGGGGCCCAGTTCTTGCACGTTCCTCCACTGTTCTCCCATGTCCGGCGGTTCCGTCCGGCTCACTCTCAGGTCTTCACCTGTTATAGACTTAGGACGGAGTCTATGAAGATTAAGGGCCGAAATATCTTAAAATCGTCATCTATAATTCTTGACAGAAACGTCGTCATCACAAGAAACGTCGTCGAAAAAACAATCTCGGTCAGAATTCTCTCAAACTCGATTATGATGTAGCCCTTAACTGTGGCTATCTTTCCCAATTTTAATTGTATCCAAATATGGATTATAGCTTGAGTTATGATTTTCGGCGCACTAGGAGGTGTGCTGCCATAGAAACTTAACTCAATCACAAAGTTGTCTAACAAGTTCACACAAGAAAGTTGGAGTAGCAATTGAACCAGGTAGGAGGGGATGAGGAGGACAAGAGGGAAGGTCCCAAGAGAGTCCCCAACCAAGGAAACCCCATACCACACAATTCCCCTCTCTATAGGCACCCCAACTTTGACATTTGTCACTTTCCCAACTCATGCCATCCACCTCACCCAACTTGGCCACACTTGCCAACCTGGTTTGGCTTCTCCCAACCACTTGGCATCATCTATAGTGATGGTGACGAATTTCCCAACCCCCAAAAGTCTGTACCCCATATTGAGTCAACCCGCAAATTCCCATAATCGCCGCATCTCAATCAAAACTTCGAACGATCATATCTTTCTCGTTCTTGCTCCGATCGTGGCGATTCTCAGTTCGTCGGAAAGCTCTCATGAAGAGGAGTCACTTCAGATATCTGCTCAAGTCAAATAACACTCACACACACTCAGAAAATCCAAAAAAAATACCAAACACAAATTCTTGCACACGCTCACACCACGCATGCAACACACGAACATATGATGGGAGGCAGACAGACGTGAATGCAAATGATAGCATCACATAAAAAACTCCCCCTCTGGCTACCTACCATCATTCCACATGCCATAGCTCAAGCATGCACCCTCAATGCACACTCATTCCAACAAGCTTCATCCCCTTCCAATGCTCATTTTCAGCCAGGCGCTTGGTGAGAATGTCTGCCGCTTGCTGCTGGGTCTTCACTATCTCCAACCGCACTTCCTTGTCCAAGAGCCTCCTCACCCAGTGACACTTAGGCCTGATATGCTTTGTTAGCCCATGAAGACGTGCATTCTTGGCCAGCTTCACAGCTTACTCATTGTCACAGATCATCATAGTCGGCTCCCTCTGACAAACACCAATCTCCTCCAACAAACGCCTCAGCCACACCACCTCCTTCACCCCATGATGAAGGGCCATGTACTCGGTCTCACATGAGGACAGCCCCACCTCGTTCTGCTTCTTGCTGCGCCAGCTCACTGCACCACCTCCAAATAGGCACACATAGCCTCCAATGCTGGTGCCATCTGCCTTCACAGAGTTGAAGCTAGCGTCGGTGTAGCAAGTCAAGAGCATCTCCCCCTTGCCCAAATCAGCAGCACCCCGTTGCTGCCTTTGCCTCACAGTACTATACTCCAAACCCACAGATGCTGTAGCACTCACATAGCGGACCAACCTCTTGACCGCTTCTAGCTGCTCATGACTGGGGCGTGAGACCACACTGGCAAGCCTGGATGTAGCAAAGGCAATGTCAGGTCGCGTGTGGTTAGCCGCATAGTTGAGTGCCCCAACCATGGAATGAAATAGCTTCCTGTCACTTTCACCCACCACCTCATCAGCACAGGGCTCCACAGTGAAACCCGAAGGTAGTGGGGTGGCTGGCTTTCCTCCATCTTGCAGCCCATACTTCTCAGCCAGCCCCTCACAGTACTTCCTTGGTGCAACCTCAACACTCCCTTGTCAAGGTCTCTCTCCACATGCATCCCAAGGTAATACTTGACATCTCCCATCTTCGAGCACTTGAACTGCATCTCCAGCATTTCCTCCACATGCTCAATCATTGCAGCTGACTCAGAGAAGAGAAGGATGTCATCCACATACACCAGGAGCATGAGGAACTGCTCCTTCTCTTGCAGCAGGAACAAGCTGTGATCACACTCGCTCTTCTTGAATCCCCCAGCCAGCAGTGTCTCCTCCAGCTTGTGGTACCATGAGCGAGGAGCCTGCTTCATGCCATAGATGACCTTCTTGAGCCTGCGCACCCTGCCGCTCCCATCATCCAACCCCTCAGGCTGCAGCATGTACAGCTCCTCTAGGATGATCCCATTGAGGAAAGCAGTTGTGATGTCCATCTGCTTGATCCTCCATCCACGGTTTGCAGCCGTTCCCAACATCACACTTAGTGTAGTCCCTTTCCCAACAGGAGCAAAGATCTCGTCAAAGTCCTTCCCCTTTGTCTGCTGGAACCCCTTAGCCACAAGCCTTGACTTGTAGTGGGTCAGCTCCCCATCAGGTCCATACTTGTGCCTGAAGATCAGCTTCGAAGAGATTGCCTTCTTCCCAGGAGGCAGCTCACACAACTCCCACGTTTCATTCTCTAGGAGAGAGTCATACTCCTCCTTCACACTCTGCTTCCACTTCTCAGCATCGGGCCCACTCAAGGCCTCAGCTAGCGTCTTGGGCTCAGGGACGGCTGCCCAGTAGCAGTGTGCTACCTCATCCCCATCACACTGCTCAGCCACACTCCCAGCCCGTACCACCTTTGGCTTTCCAAAACTAGGATAGGTCAGCCTGTTAGGAGGGCGCACATCCCTCCTAGGATGGTCTGGCGGACGTGTCAAACTTATATATGCTATAGTCTCTTTAGGCTGTAGTGGGGTAATCCTTAGAGGGTACAACACTTTTGTGTTTGCTATTTGTACCCACCTCCTTTCTAGTTTATTCCATTCCTCTCATTATTCTCACATGGTATAGAGCAGGTTCCCTAGTGGGACTGTTTTTTTTTTTTAGGGCCCACCACTACGAACTTTTTTTTCCTTACCTGCCCGAAGCGCGCTTCGCGTCTGACCTAGCTGCGCCCCGTGCGCCCGTCGCGGCCCCTTCGCGGCCCGTAGTGACCCCTCTTACGGCCCTTCGCGGCCCCTTCGCGGCCCTTCGCGGCCCCTTTCACGGCCCTTCGCGGCCCCTTTCGCGGCCCCTCGCGGCCCCTCGCGACCCTTCGCGGCCCCTTGTGCGGCCCTTCGAGGCCCCTTCGCGGCCCTTCGCGGCCCTTTGCGGCCCGTAGCGGCCCCTCTTACGGCCCTTCGCGGCCCCTTCGCGGCCCTTCGCGGCCCCTTTCACGGCCCTTCGCGGCCCCTTTCGCGGCCCTTCGCGGCCCCTCGCGACCCTTCGCGGCCCCTTAGCGGCCCCTTAGCGGCCCTTCGCGGCCCCTTACACGGCTCTTCGCGGCCCCCTCCGGCCCCTGCTGACGCGCCCCTGCTGGCGCGCCCCTACCGGCCCCTGCTGACGCGCCTCTGCCGGACCCTGCTGACGCGCCCTTGACGAGCCCCTGCCGGCCCCTGCTGGCGCGTCTCTGCCGGCACCTGCTGAAGCGCCTCTGCCGGCCCCTGCTGGCGCGGCCCCTACTGGCGCGCCCCTGCCGGCCCCTGCTGACGAGCCCCTGCCGACCCCTACTAGCGCGGCCCTTGAAGTCACGGCCCGCCCCTGCACCCGTCTCTGGTAAGCCGAGCCACGCAGCCCAGCCGAGTCGCGCCGCCCAGCCTGCCCCGCCGCCCAGCCGAGCCGCGCCGCCCAGCCGAGCCGCGCCGCTCAGCCGAGCCGCGCCGCCCCCACCGAGCCGCACTGCCCTACCTAGCAGCACTGCTGCTACTGCTTCTACTGCTGCTACTGCTGCTACTCTTGCTACTGCTCCTACTGCTGCTATGGCTAGTCCTACCGTTCTCACCTTTGATGCTGAGGGACGTGCAGTTGACTTTGACGTGTGGGTTGACGACCTACAGCTCTTTCTTCAGTGTGATTCTAGGGATGGGGTATCCCTTTTCGATCACACGTCCGGTGTTTCCACTGCTCCTGCTGCCACTGCTGACAGTACTGTTCGCTCGCAGTGGACCACTCGTGACGCTGTTGCTCGTCTTGCTGTTCGTAGTCACCTGCCGCCTGCTGAGCCAGTACAAGACTGCTCAGTCTTTGTACGACGCTATAGTTGCACGCTACTCCTCCCCTGCCACTGCTGCCCTCAGCCGCCTCATGCTGCCGTACCTTTTCCCTGACCTTGCCGCCTTTGCCATAGTTGCTGACCTAGTTGCTCACCTTTGGACTAGTCAAGCCCTCTACCGCGCTGCCCTTCCCACTGAGTTCTGTGCCAAGAACCCCCCCCCCATGTACATCACCCTTTACTACCTAGTCACCCGCCTCCCTGACTCCCTCTCTTCAGTTAGGGACCACTTTCTCTCCCTTTGCCCCACCGAGCTGACTGTGGACCTGCTAGAGGAGCACCTTACTGCAGCTGAGAAGAGTATCTTAGCTATAGGTGCTTCTCGCGGCGACCGTCGCACCCCCTTCTTTGAGGGGTGTTCCCCTGACCCCCTTCTCCCCTCTATTGCTTCTGCTGCTGCTGTCGACCTCGTTGGCACTGAGGAGGTCGGAGCTGCGTCTCCCCCTAGTGGGAGACGCCGCAACAGCAAGGGCAAGGGGAGCAAGGGTGGTGGAGGGGGCGGCGGGGGAAGCAGTGGAGGAGGTGGAGGCGGCAGAGGAGGTGGCAGTGGAGGTGGGGGTGGTACCGGGAGTGGGGGCGTCAGTGGCGGCGGTGGAGGTCGTGGCGGCGGTGGCGGAGGTGGTGGAGGCAGCGGCAGCGGTGGTGGAGGTGGAGGCGGCGGTGGTGCTGGTCAGGGTTCAGCCGCGTAGCGTGGAGGCTTTGGTGGCAGCCAGCGCCAGCAGCAGCTGCGCACCCATGAGACCCCGTCGGTTCAGCAGCTTCGTGAGTGGTACGCTGGGCGTGGGAGGTCTGGGAGTGCAGGTCCCTGAGCTTACGTTCGTCGCACCGGCACTCGTAGTGGGGAGGTGTGTGGGCTCCCACACACCACGCAGCGCTGCTTCGGTCGCTTGACTGACGCTTGGCGTACCCAGTTTTCTGACGCCGTTGAGCTCCCTCGCTGGCATGATCTGCTTCTGCAGAATGTGCCTATCTTTGATCTAGATTTTGATGCTATCCTTGCTGCCATGTATGCTCTTGCTGATAGTGCTGAGGGTGACTGTTACCTGAGTGTCCCGCCCGACCCGGGCATTGCGGCTGCTGCTCTAGGTGCTAGTGCGGCTGCTGCTCTAGGTGCTAGTGCGTCTGCTGCTCCAGGTGCTGGTGCGTCTGCTCTCTCTGGTACTGCACCTACTGAGTCCTTACACACTTTCACACTTGACTCTGGTGCTTCGCGCTCTTTCTTTCGAGACAGCACCACGCTCACGCCGCTCAGTCGGCCTGTAGCAGTCTCCCTGGCTGACCCCTCTGGGGGCCCAGTCCTTGCACACTCCTCCACTGTTCTACCGTGTCCTGCGGCCCCGTCGGGCTTGCTGTCGGGACTCCACCTCCCCTCGTTCTCTACGAACTTGGTGAGTGGAGCTGACCTCCAGGACGCGTGGGTTGACCAGTTCGCCCCTGGAGGTCAGCGTGTGACCCACTGCACTTGCTCTCGGACGGGCCGCCACCTGGCCACGTTCACCCGTCGGCCAGGGTCGAGTCTGTACACACTGACTACTGTGCCTCCTCCGGTCTCTGCGTCTGGTCAGGTAGCTGCGTCTAGTCAGGTGTTTGCTGCCGCGTCCAGGTCTAGTCCTGCGTCTGCCCCCTGCTCGTGTCGTCCTCTGTCGCACGAGACTCTCCTTTGGCACCACCGCCTTGGTCACCCCTCCCTGCCTCGTCTTTGAGGTATGGCCTCCCGTGCCCTTGTCTCGGGTCTACCCCGGTCCCTCCCTCCCCTTCCTCCGGGGCCTGCCCCCACCTGTGTTCCTTGTGTCGAGGGCCGGCAGCGTGCCGCTCCTCACTCCTCCTCGTTCCCTCCGACTGAGGCTCCTCTGCAGACTCTTCACATGGACGTGCATGGACCAGCCCGCGTCCGTGGACAGGGTCACCTTCCTGCTGGTCGTTGACGACTACTCGCGTTACAGCACAGTCTTCCCCTTGCGCAGCAAGGGTGAGGTCCCTGAGGTGTTGATCGACTGGATCCGCGGTGCTCGTCGCCAGCTCAGTGAGAGTTTCGGCTCGGACCTTCCTGTTCTGCGTCTGCACTCTGACAGAGGTTGGGAGTTTTCCTCCGACCTCCTGAGAGCCTTCTGTCGTTCGGAGGGCATCCGCCAGACGTTCACGCTTCCGGCCTCCCCGCAGCAAAATGGGATTGCTGAGCTCCGCATTGGCATGGTCATGGACGTCGCTCGTACGTCCATGATCCATGCGGCTGCTCCCCATTTTCTGTGGCCGTTCGCGGTTCAATACGCTGCGCATCAGATCAACCTTCAGCCTCGTGTCTCCTTGCCGGAGACCACACCTACTCTGCGGTGGACGGGGAAGGTTGGCGATGCGTCCGCGTTCCGTGTCTGGGGATCTCGAGCTTTTGTCCGCGATACTACAGCGGACAAGCTGTCCTCCCGTGCCGTTCCCTGTGTCTTCCTTGGCTTCCCTCCTGACGCACCCGGGTGGCAGTTCTACCACCCCACCTCGAGTCGTGTTCTGTCCTCTCAGGACGTCACGTTTGACGAGTCGGTGTCGTACTACCGTCTCTTTCCCTACCGCACTGCCTCTCCCCCCCCCCCGCGCCGCTCTTCCTCGCACCAGGTACTCCCCCGGTAGACCCCCTCCCCCCCCAGGGTCCTGCCCTCTCAGGTGTGTCCCAGGTAGACCCTGCCGAGCCGGTCGAGGTAGCTATCGACTCAGGTGCTACTAGGGGTGCTGAGCCTGCGGGTGCGGGGACTGGGGGTGCTGAGTCTGGGGGTGCTGAGCCTGGGGGTGCTGAGTCTGGGGGTGCTGAGTCTAGGCGTGCTGAGCCTGGGGGTGTTGAGCCTGGGCGTGTGGAGCCTGAGGGTACTGTGTCTGGAGGTGCTGAGCATGCGCGTGCTGAGTCTGGACGTGCTCTAGGTGTCCTGCCGCGGCGGGAGCCTCTCTCTCCACAGCAGCTTTGTGAGTGGTACTCTAGGCTCTGTCGGGGTGCTGCTGGGGCTTCTGGAGGTGCTGCTGGTGCTGGTGCTGCTGGAGGTGGTGCTGGTGCTGGTGCTGCTGGTGCTGGAGCTGCTGGAGGTGCTGTTGGTGCTGGAGCTGCTGCAGGTGCTGCTGGTGCTGGAGCTGCTGGAGGTACTGCTGGTGCTGGAGCTGCTGGAGGTGCTGCTGGTGCTGGAGCTGCTAGAGGTGCTACTGGTGCTGGAGCTGCTGGAGGCGCGGCGGGTGCTGGAGCTGCTGGAGGTGCTGCTGGGACTGGAGACCCTGGGGCTGAGGGTACCGGTTCCGTCTCTGCTGTTTCTGGTGGCGCTGCGCGGCCGCGGCCGTACTACGTTCCGCTTCTTCAGCAGGTTCTTGGCTCCCCGCCTTCTCCTGGTCCTCCTCCTCCTTTCCTGAGTCCACCGCCTGTCCAGTCCCAGTCGCGGTTTCAGCCAGCCTCTCCACTGCCTGGTCCTTCTCCTTACTCTGGACCGACTAGAGGTCTTACGGAGCGTCGTGAGCCTGAGTCTCGTCCTTTGTCGCCTGAGTCTCGTTCTGCGTCGCCTATCCGTCCTGTTCACGCTGGTCGTGTTTCGCGTCCGCGTCCTCCTCCTGTCCCTGGCACTCACTCTATGACTCTGCGTCCTTCCACTGCTCCGCAGCGTGTCCCTCTGCCGTCTCCTCCTGCGTCCTCCCTTCCTGCCGGTCCGGACCCTGCGTTTGACTCCCTACGTGCTGCTAGTCCAGCTGTCACGCGTTTTCTGGCCACTGCTGTCACTGACCCTTTGTTTGAGTCCACTGCTGCGTCTCCTCTCGTTGCTGAGCTTGTTGACTTTGCTGCCGCCTGTCGCCTAGACTTCGCCACTAGTCTTGTTGCTGAGTCTGCGTCTGCGTCTGTCTGTCCTCCGCCCGTCGGGGGTGAGTGTGCTCTTGGCACGGACGTTCTTGAGGACAGACAGGAGGAGTTTGAGTGCTTTGCTGCTTCTGTACCTCATCTCGTGTCCATGCTGATTGCCCCTGAGGGAGACCCGGATGCACCAGACATCCCGACCCCGCGCTCTTATGCAGCCTCTCAGTGGCAGGTAGCCATGGACGCCGAGATGGCTTCCTGGAAGTCCACAGGCACCTACGTCGACGAGGTTCCCCCACCTGGGGCGAACATCGTCAGTGGCATGTGGATCTTCAGGGTGAAGCGGCCGCCGGGTTCTCCGCCTGTCTTCAAGGCGCGTTACGTTGCACGTGGCTTCAGTCAGGGACAGGGAGTTGACTTCTTCCAGACCTTCTCCCCTACCCCGAAGATGACCACTCTTTGGGTACTGCTGCACGTTGCCGCCCAGCGTGACTACGAGCTCCACTCGCTTGACTTCAGCACAGCCTTCCTACAGGGCAGCCTGCACGAGGAGATCTGGCTGCGCCGCCCACCAGGCTTCACTGGGTCGTTTCCTGCTGGTACCCAGTGGAGCCTCCGGCGGCCAGTCTACGGTCTCCGTCAGGCACCTCGTGAGTGGCACGACACACTCAGGACGACTCTTGCTGCTCTTGGCTTTGCTCCTTCCACTTCTGACCCTTCTCTGTTTTTACGCACTGACACTACTCTGCCGCCGTTCTACGTTCTCGTGTACGTAGACGACCTCGTCTTTGCTACTGCTGACACTGAGGCACTCGCCCACGTGAAGTCCGAGCTGCAGAAGAGACACACGTGCACAGACCTGGGTGAGCTGACAAGCTATCTTGGCTTGCGGATCACCCGGGACAGAGCACAGTGCACCATTACATTGACTCAGTCACACATGGTGCAGCAGGTCCTTCAGCGCTTCGGCTTTACGTACTCCTCACCACAGTCCACTCCTCTGCCTACCGGTCACTCGCTCTCAGCTCCACCTTCGGACGAGTCCGTAGAGCCAAGTGGCCTGTATCCAGAGCTTGTGGGCTGCCTCATGTACCTGATGACTTGCACACGACCTGACCTCGCATACCCTCTCAGCCTTCTGGCTCGCTACGTGGCTCCCGGCAGGCACCGAAAGGTGCACTGGGATGCTGCGAAGAGGGTACTGCGATACTTGTGCAGTACATCGGGCATGGGGCTCATGCTTGGAGGACGGGCTCGAGTTATCCTCACTGGTCACGCTGACGCCTCCTGGGTTGACGACTTGGCTACGCAGCGGTCGTCACAGGGTTACACCTTCAGTCTTGGCTCCGGTTCTGTCTCTTGGCGGTCTACCCGTTCTTCTTCTATTCTCAGCTCCAGTTGTGAGGCTGAGATCTACGTTGGGGCCATGGCTGCACAGGAGCTACGCTGGCTCACCTACCTGTGGGAGAGGCGCCTCGCTCTCCTCCAGTTCTGTACGTCGACAACAAGACCATGCTGGCCTTGTGTCAGGAGCACAGACTGGAGCACAGAACGAAGCACATTGCTCTGCGCTACTTCCTTGCTCGAGAGTTGCAGCAGCGTGGTCAGCTTCGTCTTGCTTACGTAGCCTCTGAGGCCAACACTGCTGATGTTTTCACCAAGGCACTTCAGCCTTGTGATCATCAGCGTTTCTGCACTGTTCTAGGCCTTGTACCTACTGTGCCTCACTTGTTGACTTCTTGACTCTGCTTGTACTGTACTCTATATACTTATACCTGCATGCTTACACTTGCTAGGTTGTGTTCACTGTATTGTTTGCTTTCCTTTATATAACTCTGCATGTGAACTGGCCTTGTGGCCCTTTGCTTGTGCTCAGACTGCGTGGTGACTTTGTGATCCACCCTGAGCTTGCTTTGCCTTCTTGACTGGTCTTGTGACCCCTTGTTCTCCCCCACTTTGCCTATGGGGGTGTGTCAAACTTATATATGATATAGTCTCTTTAGGCTGTAGTGGGGTAATCCTTAGAGGGTACAACATTTTTGTGTTTGCTATTTGTACCCACCTCCTTTCTAGTTTATTCCATTCCTCTCATTATTCTCACAGGACGTTGGGTACGTGGTGGAGCATCTTGCTGCTGCTGCTGCTGCTGCTGCTGCAGCTCCTCCACCTCAGGTTCTTCCCCATCCTTAGTCACCCCAGAGATCTCCTCATCTGCGACAGTGACCTGCACTTGCCTCGAAGGCCGCTGCACCTCATCGGCCTCAATGTTCAGCGGTGTACTAGGAAGCTTCTGCTGCTGCTGCTTCCACTCCTTGTAGTACAAGGACTCAACGAACTTCATATCCCTTGACACAGTCAGCTGCTGGCTGGTCAAGTCCCATATCAACCAGCCCTTATGATCCTTAGCAAGCCCCAAGTGTACTCCCCATCTCCCAGAAGCCTCCAACTTTCCCCTCTTCTCCTTAGGCACATGAAACACCACCCTGCAGCCGTAGGCTCTCAGCATGTTGACTGCTGGTGCACTCCCATACCACTTGGTGTAGGGGACCCATTGCTTGTCCCCCACAGTCGCCAACACCCTGTTCTTCACAAGGGCGACCTGCCGCAGTGCAGTCACCCAAAACAGATCCGGCAGCCCTGCACGCCCAAGGAGAGTGCGAGCACCTTCCTGCAGGGTCCGGTTGAAGCGCTCAGCCACGCCGTTCTGTTGAGGGTTGTAGGGAACCGTGAGCTGATGTTGGATCCCCTTCTTCAGCACTGCCTCAAAATCAGCGCCAATGAATTCTCCCCCGTTGTCAGTGCGGATCACCTTCACCTTGTGTCCGCTCTCCCTTTGAGCTCTTTGTGAGAATAATAGGTGAGAATGATTTACTAGGAAGTGACGAGGGGTACAAGTAGAATGTCGAGAGAAAACTGTACCCCCTAAGGCTAAACCCACTATAGCCTAGACAGCTGTAAACACATAAACTAAGCCTAGATTTAACTAAGCATATATGTTTGACACACCCCCATAGGCGAAGTGGGGGATAGCCAGAACAAGTAATGGTCACAAGACCAGTCAAGAGAAGAAGCAAAGCAAAGCAAGCTCAGGGTGGATCACAAAGTCACCACACAGTCCGAGCACAAGTAAAGGGCCACAAGGCCAGTTCACATGCAGAGTTATATAAAGAGAACAAACAATACAATTATCATACCCTAACAAGTGCAAGCATGCAGGTATATAGATAGATCACAGTACAAGCAAAGTCACGCAGTAAGTAAGTGAGGCAAAGTAGGCACAAGGCCTAACACAGTAACAAAGCGCTGATGGTCACCAGGCGGAAGTGCCTTGGTGAAGACATCAGCGGTGTTGGCCCGAGTGGCCACGTACGCTAGACGAAGCTGACCACGCTGCTGCAACTCTCAAGCAAGGAAGTATCGCAGAGCGATGTGCTTTGTTCTGTGCTCCAGTCTGTGCTCCTGACACAAGGCTATCATGGCATTGTTGTCTACGTACAGGACTAGAGGCAAACGAGGTTGCTCTCCCAAGTCGGTCAGCAAGTAGGTGAGCCAGCGTAGCTCCTGAGCAGCCATGGTTCCGGCGTAGATCTCAGCCTCACAGCTGAAACTGAGAACCAAAGACGAGCGAGTAGACCGCCAAGAAACCGAGCCGGACCCAAGGCTAAAGGTGTAACCCTGTGACAACCGCTAAATAGCTGAGTCCTCAACCCAGGAGGCGTCTTCGTGACCAGTGAGGACAACAAGACCTCGTCCTCCAAGCACAAGCCCCATGCCCGACGTACTGCACAGGTAACGCAGTACCCTCTTCGCAGCATCCCAGTGCACGTTTCGGTGCCTACCGGGAGCCACATAGCGAGCCAGAAGGCTGAGAGGGTACGCGAGGTCAGGTCGTGTGCAAGTCATCAGGTACATGAGGCAACCCACAAGCTCTGGGTACGGACCACTCGGCTCTACGGACTCGTCCGAAGTTGGAGCTGAGAGCGAGTGGCTGGTAGACAGAGGAGTGAGCTGTGGCGAGGAGTACTGGAAGCCGAAGTGCTGAAGGACCTGGTGCACCATGTGTGACAGAGTCAGTGTGATGGTGCGCCGTGCTCTGTCCCGTGTGATCTGCAGGCCAAGGTAGCTGCGTAGTTCACCCAAGTCAGTGTAGGTATGTCTCTTCTGCAGCTCGGACTTCACTAGGGTCAGTGCCTCAGTGTCAGCCGTGGCAAAGACAAGGTCGTCGACGTACACTAGGACGTAGAAGGGCGGCAGCGAGGTGTCGGTGCGTAGAAACAGCGACGGGTCTGCTGTAGAAGGAACAAACCCAAGAGCCGCAAGTGTAGTCCTCAGTGTGTCGTGCCACTCGCGAGGCGCCTAGCGGAGACCGTAGACTGGCCGGCGGAGGCTCCACTGGGTACCTGTAGGAAACGACCCAGTGAAACCAGGTGGTCGGCACAGCCAGAACTCGTCGTGCAGGCTGCCCTGCAGGAAGGCAGTACTGAAGTCCAGGGAGTGTAACTCGTAGTCACGCTGAGCAGCTACGTGCAGCAACACCCGAAGAGTAGTCATCTTCGGGGTGGGGGAGAACGTCTGGAAGTAGTCAACTCCCTGTCGCTGACTGAAACCTCGAGCAATGTAACGCGCCTTGAAGGCAGGCGGAGAACCCGGCGGCCGCTTCACCCTGAAGATCCACATGCCATCGACTATGTTCACCCCAGGTGGGGGAACCTCGTCGACGTAAGTGCCTGTGGACTTCCAGGATGCCATCTTGGCATCCATAGCTGCCTGCCACTGAGAGGAGTAAGGACCCGTAATCGCCTCTGCGTAAGAGCGCATGGTCGGGATGTCAGGAGCATCCGGGTCTCCCTCAGGGGCAAGCAGCAAGGAAGCGAAACGAGGTACAGCAGCTGCAAGACACTCAAAGTCCTCCTGCCTGTCCTCAAGGACGTCCGTGCCAAGAGCACACTCACCCCCGACGGACGGAGGACTGGCAGGCACAGACTCAGCAACTAGAGCAGAGGCGTAGTCGAGACGGCAGGCAGCAGCAAAGTCAAGTAGCTCAGCAACGAGAGCAGCAGCAGCAGCAGACTCAAAGGACGGGTCAGTGACAGCAGTGGCAAGGAGACGAGCGACAGTGGGACTGGCAGCACGCGCTCGGTCAGACTCAGGGTCAGGGACCTCAGGAACAGAGGACTCAGGAGGAGCAGGCAGAGGAACACGCAGTGGAACATAGGAAGGACGGAGTGCCATGGTGTGTGTGCCTGGGACAGGAGGAGGACGCGAACGAGGAGCACGACGAGCAGTGCGAACTGGCGAGACAGGACGAGACGCAGGCTCACGACGCTCTGTAAGACCTCCGGACTGCTCAGTGTAAGGAGAGGGAACAGGCAGTGGGGAGGCTGGCGGTAACGGCGGCTGCGACTGGTCAGGCGGTGGACACAGGAAGGGAGGAGGAAGACCAGTAGAAGACGAGACACCAAGAACCTGCTGAAGCAGGGGAACGAAGTACGGGCGCGGCCGCACAGTGCCTCCACCACCTCCAGCGCCAGGGTCAACAGCTCCAGCTCCTGCAGCTCCAGCGCCTCCTGCGCCAGGGCCTCCAACTCCAGCTACACCAGCTCCAACGCCTCCGGCGCCAGCTGCTCCAGGCTCCGTAGGGTCTCCAGCTACAGTAGTAACAGCAGCGCCTCCAGCTCCAGCGTCTCCAGGCTCGCCAGCTCCGGGAGCCCCACTCCGACGGTGTGCGCGCTGAACAAGCCACTCACGCAGCTGCTGCGAGGACAGTCGCGGTGAAGCACCAGCAGGACCTCCAGACGAAGCAGCACCCCGAGGCTCAGCACCCCCCGACTCAGCACCTCCAGGCTCCGCACCCTGCGACTCAGCACCCCCAGGCTCAACACCCTCAGGCTCAGCACCCCCAGACCCAGCACCCTCAGACGCAGCACCTGGAGCAGCACCTGAGACGACAGCTACCTGAACAGGCGCAGTACCAGGGAGAGGGTCTACCTGAGACACTCCCGAGGGAGCAGGACCCTGGGGCGGAAGGGGGTCTACCGGAGGAGAACCGGGAGCAAGGAAGAGCGGCAGGGGCGGGGAAGGGGCAGAGCGGTAGGGGAAGAGACGGTAGAAGGGAACCGACTCGTCGAACGTGACGTCCTGAGAAGGGAGGACACGGCGCGAGGTGGGGTGGTAAAACTGCCAGCCAGGCGCATCAGGGACAAAGCCAAGGAAGACGCAGGGAATGGCGCGGGCAGAGAGCTTGTCCGCGGACGTATCGCGAACAAAGGCACGAGAACCCCAGACTCGGAACACCGACGCATTGCCAACCTTCCCCGTCCAACGCAGTGTGGGCGAGGTCTCCGGCAAGGAGACACGGGGCCAAAGGTTGAGCTGATGCGCAGCGTACCGGACCGCAAATGGCCACAGAAAATGGGGAGCGGCCGCATGAATCATGGAGGTACGAGCGACCTCCATGACTAAGCCAATGCAGCGCTCAGCAATCCCATTTTGCTGAGGGGAGTCCGGAAGCGTGAACGATTGGGTGATGCCCTCCCCACGACAAAAGTCCCGCAAGAGGTCGGAGGAGAACTCACCACCTCTGTCAGAATGCAGACGCAGGACAGGAAGGTCCTGGCCGAAACGCTCGCGCAGCTGGAGACGGACTGTGCGGATCCAAGGGATCAAGACAGCAGAGACTTCACCCTTGCTGCGCAAGGGGAAGATTGTGGTGTACCGCGTGTAGTCGTCAACTACCAGCAGAAAGTAGCGCTCGCGGCCCTGTCCACTGACGCGGGCTGGGCCCCACACGTCCATGTGGAGGGTCTGCAGGGGAGCAGTCGTCGAGGGAAACGAGGAGGAGTGAGGAGCGGCGCGCTGCCGTCCCTCGACGCAAGGAAGACAGGGCGGGGCAGGCGAGGGCGGGAGGGGAGGCAGAGACCTGGGGAGACCAGAGACAAGGAGACGGGAGTGCATGCCACGAAGGCGTGGCAGGGTGGGGTGACCCAGGCGGTGGTGCCAAAGAAGAGTCTGGTGCGACAGGAGGCGACACGAGCAAGAGGCGGCTACCTGACCTGACGCGGACACCTGAGCAGACGCAGCGACCTGAGGAGGCTCGGTAGCCAGTGTGTACAGACTCGACCCTGGCCGACGAGTGAACGTAGCCAGGTGACGCCCCGTCCGTGTGCACGTGCAGATCGACACACGCTGACCCTCAGGAGTGGTGGTAGTGACCATCGCATCCTGAAGGGCAGCGGTACTCACCAAGTTCGTAGAGAACGAGGGGAGGTGAAGACCTGACAGTGAGCCGGACGGAACCGCCGGACACGGGAGGACAGTGGAGGAACTGGCAACGACCGGGCCCCCAGAGGGATCAGCCAGTCTGGCCGGAACAGGTGCAGGAAGAGGAGTGAGAGTGGTGCTGTCACGAAAGAAACAGCACGAGGCGCCGGAGTCCAACGTGAAGGTGTGCAGGGCCTCAGCAGGCGCAGTACCAGACGCACTAGCACCTAGAGCAGCAGCGGCTATACCTGGGTCAGGCGGCACACACCAGTAACAGGCACCCTCAGCACTAAAAGACAAAGCATACATGGCAGAGATAATAACATCAAAGTCTAGGTCAAAGATAGCGACTCCCGACCTAAGCAACTCCGCCCAGCGAGGGCGCTCGACGTGATCACCAAACTCAGTGCGCCAGGCGTCGTCAAGGCGGGCAAAGCAGCGGCGCTCAGTGTGAAACCTCCCGCATGTCCGGCCCGCACGGGCACCCGTGCGAATGACATACGGGCAGGTCTCACTACCCTCACCCGCCCGACGCTGAACCAACCACTCACGGAGCTGCTGGGGCGTCTGAGTCTCGCTCCGACGCTGCTGCTGCTGGCCCCGACCACCACCAGGGCCTCCACGGTGAGGTCCAGACCGACCACCACTGGTCCCACCTCCTCCACTGCCGCCACCCCCTCCGCTGCCTCCACCGCCGCCACCAGAGCCTCCACCTCTGCCACCGGTCCCACCGCCGCCACCACCTCCACCGCCTCTGCCTCCTCTACCGCTGCCCCCACTACCACGCCCACTGCCACCTCCACCACCACCGCTGCCTCCTCCACTACCCCGGCCACCCTTGCCCTTGCTGTTGCGGCGCTTCGTACTAGTCGAAGCAGCACCGACGTCCTCAGGAATAGAGACGTCTACAGCAGTAGCAGAGGCGAAGGAGGAGGAAAGGGGGGAGGGGGAGCACTCTCAAAGAAGGGTGAGCGCGGGGTGCCACGAGCAGCACCTACAGCAACTGCACTAGTCTCAGCTGCGAGGAGATGCTGCTCGAGGAGGTCAACAGTGAGGGAAGTGGGGTCAAGGGTGAGGAAGTGGTCCCTGACTGAGCGAAGGGAGGCAGGGAGGCGAGTGACTATGAAGTAGAGGGTGATGAACATGGGGGGCTGGTTCGTGGGAAGGAACTCAGCAGGGATGGTAGCTCGGTAGCGAGCGTCGCTAGTGCGCAGGTGGGTAACCAGGTCGGCTACTGTGGCAAAAGCCGACAGCTCAGGGAACAGGTAGGGCAGTAGCAGCCTGCCAATAGCTGCAGTGGCAGGGGAGGAGTAGCGAGCAACGACAGCTTCGTACAAGGCCTGTGCTGTCCTGTGCTCGTCAAAGTGAGCACATTCTGTTGCGGGCAGGTGGTTGCGAATGGCCAAGCGGGCAGTAGCGTCACGAGACAGCCACTGGGAACGAGTCGAAACGTCAACTATGGCGGGAGGGGCTGGAGCGGCACCGGACACGTGGTCAAACAGTGAGACACTGTCCCGACTATCGCTCAGTAGGTACAGTTGCAGATCGTCGTGCCACGTGTCAAATGCTACAGGTCTGCCCTCCGGGTCGAACGGGAGAACTCGAAGCGACGCCATAGGGGCCGAGGGGCCAAATAGGGGGCCGGGCGCAGGGCTCTGAGGTGGGGCCGGGGGGCCTAGGGGGGGGCCGAGGGGCCTAGGGGGCCGAGGGGCCAAACAAGGGGCTGGAGGGGGGCCGGGCGCCATGCTGTGAGGTGGGGCCGAGGAGCCTAGGGGCCGCGGGGCCAAACAAGGGGCCGGGGGGGGGCCTAGGGGGGCCGAGGGGCCTAGGGGGCCGAGGGGACAAACAAGGGGCCGGGGGGCCTAGGGGGGGGGCGAGGGGCCTAGGGGGCCGAGGGGCCAAACAAGGGGCCGGGGGGGGGGCGGGCGCCGTGCTGTGAGGTGGGGCCGAGGAGCCTAGGGGCCGCGGGGCCAAACAAGGGGCCGGGGGGCCTAGGGGGGGCCGAGGGGCCAAACCAGGGGTCGGGGGTGCCGGGCGCCGTGCCTTGAGGTGGGGCCGAGGAGCCTAGGGGCCGCGGGGCCAAACAAGGGGCCGGGGGGGGCCTAGGGGGGCCGAGGGGCCTAGGGGGCCGAGGGGCCAAACAAGGGGCCTGGGGGCCCGGGCGCCGTGCTGTGAAGTGGGGCCGAGGAGCCTAGGGGCCGCGGGGCCAAACAAGGGGCCGGGGGGCCTAGGGGGGCCGAGGGGCCTAGGGGGCCGAGGGGCCAAACAAGGGGCCTGGGGGCCCGGGCGCCGTGCTGTGAAGTGGGGCCGAGGAGCCTAGGGGCCGCGGGGCCAAACAAGGGGCCGGGGGGCCTAGGGGGGCCGAGGGGCCTAGGGGGCCGAGGGGCCAAACAAGGGGCCTGGGGGCCCGGGCGCCGTGCTGTGAAGTGGGGCCGAGGAGCCTAGGGGCCGCGGGGCCAAACAAGGGGCCGGGGGGGCCTAGGGGGGGCCGAGGGGCCAAACCAGGGGCCGGGGGGGGGCAGGCGCCGTGCTGTGAGGTGGGGCCGAGGAGCCTAGGGGCCGCGGGGCCAAACAAGGGGCCGGGGGCGCCGAGGGGGGCTGAGGGGCCTAGGGGGCCGAGGGGCCAAACAAGGGGCCTGGGGGGCCAGGCGCCGTGCTGTGAGGTGGGGCCGAGGAGCCTAGGGGCCGCGGGGCCAAACAGGGGGCCGGGGGGCCTAGGGGGGGCCGAGGGGCCAAACCAGGGGCCGCGGGGCCAAACAAGGGGTCTGGGGGCCACGGGGCCAAACAAGGGGCCGGGCGCAGGTCAGGTACGGGGCCGGGCGCTGGGCAGGTATGGGGCCGGGCGCTGGGCGGGTACGGGGCCGGGCGCTGGGCAGGTACGGGGCCGGGCGCTGGGCAGGTACGGGCTCGGGCGCTGGGCGCGGAACGGGGCCGGGCGCGGGGCTAGGTACGGGGCCGGGCGCGGGCTAGGTACTGGGCCGGGCGCGGGCTAGGTACGGAGCCAGGCGCTGGCGATAGACAGGGCCGGGCGCGGGCTAGGTACGGATCCGGGCGCTGGCTAGGGTCGGGGCCGTGCGCTGGGCTAGGTACGGGCCGGGCGCGGGGCTAGGTACGAGCCGAGCGCGGACGAGAGATGGGGCCGTGCGCGGGCAAGGTACGGGCCGGTCGCGAGGCTAGGTACGGACCGGGCGCGGGGCTAGGAACGGGGCCAAGCGCGGGAAGGGTAAGGGCCGATCGCGGGGCGGGTACGGGCCGATTGCGGGGCTAGGAACGGGGCCGTGCGCGAGGCTAGGTACGGGCCGATCGCGAGGCTAGGAACGGGCCGGGCGCGGGCGACGAAATCGACGGGGCGACGGGGCCGAGGGGGGCCGAGCTAGGGACGACGGGCCAAGGGGCCGAGCCTAGGGGCGACGGGCCAAGGGGCCGAGCCTAGGGGCGACGGGCCAAGGGGCCGAGCCTAGGGGCGACGGGCCAAGGGGGCGAGCCTAGGGGCTATGGGCGACGCCACGTGGCCAAGGCTAGCAGTTACTTAGGTGGTGGGCCCATTAATTTTAGGATCCTAGGAAGGTAGTGCTCTTAATACCATGTGAGAATAATAGGCGAGAATGATTTACTAGGAAGTGACGAGGGGTACAAGTAGAATGTCGAGAGAAAACTGTACCCCCTAAGGCTAAACCCACTATAGCCTAGACAACTGTAAACACATAAACTAAGCCTAGATATAACTAAGCATATATGTTTGACACTCTTGGCATCCACTCCTTAAGAACAGCCGTTGCCACTTCCCCCTTAGTCTTGAGAGGGTACACCCACACCGCACGTGTGTGGTCATCCACAATGGTTACGAAGTAGCGGCTGCCCGAGAGAGAAGGGGACCTCGTAGGGCCCACCACATCCATGTGCACAAGCGCGAGCGGGGCCTTGGCTGGTCCCGTGCCGCTGCTGAAGGGAAACTTTGTGAACTTGGTCTCAAGGCATGTAGGGCAGCTCCCAATCTCCTTCACTGCCCCTTTCACCTCCAACCCCTTCAAGCTCCCATCCTTCACCAACTTCTGCAGCATAGGAAAATTCACATGACACAGCCTCTCGTGCCACGTTTCCCAATCAGCCTCACCACTCCCAGATGAAGCCTTTGCCCATGCAGCTGTCGCATCCACACCAGCAAGCACCTCACCATGTGGCTGCTGTGGCTGCTGCACCTTTTTGACTGCATCCAGAGCCCCATCAGATGGTGCAGTCTCCTCTCCTCCTGCAGTTGCCATTGCCGTTGCTGCTGCCGCTGCCGTTGCTGGTAGTTTCCCGTTGCAAGGGATAATGGGCAGCTGCCATAGGTCCTTGATGCACCTTATCTTCTCCTCCAAATCCCACAGCAGCAATTTCCCAAGCTTTGCACGGCAGCTGGTTGGACCGAAGGTAACTTTAGCCTTGCTCTTCTGCAGCCGGCGCACAGAAAGAAGGTTAGCGGACAAGCCTTCAACCAACAACACATTCCCCAGCCCCACAAGCCCCCCATTGGCTCCCATTACCTTGGCATTCCCAACACCAATCACAGGGAACAAAGCACATGAAGCGGCAGCCACGAACTTAATCTTTCCGGGGAGCTTTACCTCGTCAAGCAAATCTGCCCGTGGAGTCATGTGACTTGTGCAACCTGAATCTATCACCCAGTGAGTGAGGGGGTGCATCACAACCTTCCCAACTGAGCCCACATCACTCTCACTCCCTTTCACATCCTCAACCATGAGGAACATCCCAGGGTCGGCTTTACCGTGTGCACCATCACCTTGTGCACCTGAACCTTGCACAGCGCCACCTCGTGTACGTTCACCACTTGGCGGCTTCATGCCTGGGGGTGCCCACCCCTTAGGCCGGCTGAAACACTTGAACCACGGGTGTCCAGCCTTCTTGCAGTACCAGCACGCTCCCTCCATTCGGGTACTCTCCCTGCCACCAGAGCTCCCATGCCCCTTGTTATAGTCACCTTGGCCTCTCCCTCTGCCAAAGCCTCTCCCACGGCCTCGGCCTCTCCCTCCCCCTCTTCCTCTACTGCCTCCTGCAGCTCCATACCCCTCAGCAGTTTTGTTGGCAGCACCACCACCCGTGTGGCGCCTGCAGAAGTCCTCCTGCAGAATCTGCTGCCGTAGCCACTCAGGTGTCCACTGGTCCTGGTGAGTGTTGAGGGTGTGGATGAGGTTGTCCCACGATTTGTCAAGCACCGAGATGATTTTGGTGCACTGCTGCATCTACGACACATTGCTGCCCGCCGCTGCCATCCTCGCATAGGTGTCCTTGATCTTGTCAAGGACCAGCTTCACATCATCGCCCGGTCGCATGGAGAGGGCAGCCAGCTCCTTCTCCAACACAGTCACCATCGGCAGCGTGTTGGGCTGAATCACGTCGCGCAGTAGCTTCCACGCCTTTGGTCCGGAATCATCCAACTCCACCAAATCGTTGATGTGTTGGAACATATCGCTGTTGATCGATTGAAGGATTAGGTCGTACAGCACCGCACTCTTCTCAATCCACCAATCGCGGGCATCTCCTTCCTCTGGCATCTTCTCTTCACCCATCGCAAGTTTCAGAAGCTTGTAGCGCTTGAATGCACTCCGCATCCGCCCGCTCCATTCCTCATAGTTTGAGCCATCCAATGCCTCGATCTTGGATGGTGGCGGCTCATTTCTCTTCTCAGCTGCATCTCCACTCCCTTGACTCATTTCCTCTGCTCCCAAACACAGGTTCCAGCTCCCCTTTGCTGTCCACACCAAAGTCCCACTCAAATTTCACAAGTGTCGGCGCCAACGAAATTTCGGCAGAGTTTCCCCTTAACGGAAGTCACATGCAACCTTCAGAACTCCACTTAGGCACACCCACATGCCATGGCGGGTCTAGGAGGGTCTTCACACTTCAGTAGACTCTCCACAAAGTCCTTAATCAACTCTGATACCACTTGTTATAGACTTAGGACGGAGTCTATGAAGATTAAGGGCCGAAATATATCAAAAACATCAACTATAATTCTGGAAAGAAACGTCGTCGTCACAAGAAACGTCGTCGACAAAAACATCTCCGTCATAATTCTCTCAAACTCGAGTATGTTGTAGCCCTTGACCGTGGCTATCTTTCCCAATTTGAATAGTATCAAAATATGGATTATAGCTTGAGTTATGAATTTTGGGGGGTATGCTGTCATAGAAACTCAACTCAATCACCAAGTTGTCTATCAAGTTCACACAAGAAAGTTGGAGTAGCAATTGAACCAGGTAGGAGGGGATGAGGAGGACAAGAGAGAAGGTCCCAAGGGAGTCCCCAACCAAGGAAACCCCATACCACACAATTCCCCGCTTTATAGGCACCCCAACTTTGACATTTGTCACTTTCCCAACTCATGCCATCCACCTCACCCAACTTGGCCACACTTGCCAACCTGGTTTGGCTTCTCCCAACCACTTGGCATCATCTACAGTGATGGTGACGAATTTCCCAACCCCCAAAAGTCTGTACCCCGTATTGAGTCAACTCGCAAATTCCCATAATCGCCGCATCTCAATCAAAACTTCGAACAATCATATCTTTCTCGTTCTTGCTCCGATCGCGGCGATTCTTGGTTCGTCGGAAAGCTCTCAAGCAAAGGAGTCACTTCAGATATCTGCTCAAGGAAAATAACACTCACACACACTCAGAAAATCCAAACAATACCAAACACAAATTCTTGCACACGCTCACACCACGCATGCAACACACGAACATATGATGGGAGGCAGACAGACGTGAATGCAAATGATAGCATCACATAAAAAACTCCCCCTCTGGCTGCCTACCATAGCATCTCCCCCTCCCCCCCCACCGCTTTTCCTTGCTTCAGGTCCCCCTTCGGTAAACCCCCTCCCCCCTCAGGGTCCTGCTCCCTCAGGTGTGTCTCAGGTAGACCCACTCCCTGGTGCTATGCCTGTCGAGGTCGTTGTAGACTCAGGTGCTGCTAGAGGTGCTGCGTCTGGGGGTGCTGCGTTAGTGGGTGCCGAGCCTGCGAGTGCGGAGCCTGGGGGTGCTGAGCCTGCGAGTGCGGAGCTTGGGGGTGCTGAGCCTGAGGGTGCGGAGCCTGGGGGTGCTGAGTCTGAGGGTGCGGAGTCTGGGGGTGCTGAGCCTGAGGGTGCGGAGCCTGGGGGTACTGAGCCTGAGGGTGCGGAGCCTGGGGGTGCTGAGTCTGAGGGTGCGGAGTCTAGGGGTGCTGAGCCTAGGGGTACTGCGTCTGCCGGAGGTCCTGCGGGTGCCTCGCCACGACTGTCTCACCGGCGGGAGATTCTCTCTTCGCAACAGCTGCGCGAGTGGTTTGCTCAGCGCACGCGCGTTAGGAGTGGCGCTGCAGGAGCTATAGGCTCTGCCGCTGGAGACACTGGAGCTGGAGGTGCTGGAGCTACTAGTCCTGGAGGTGCTGGAGTTACTGCTGGAGCTGGAGGTACCGGAGGTGCTAGAGCTGCTGGTCCTGGAGGTGCTCCTACTGGTGGTACTGGAGCTGCCGGAGCTGGTGGTGTTGGAGGCGCTGGAGCTGGAGACCCTGGCAATGGAGGCACTGGAGCTGGAGACCCTGGAGCTGGAGGCACTGACGCTGAAGGCGCTGGAGCTGGAGGCACTGAAGCTGGAGGTGCTGGAGCTTCTAGTCCTGGAGGTGCTGGAGTTACTGCTGGAGCTGGAGGTCCCGGAGGTGCTGGAGCTGCTGGTCCTGGAGGTGCTTGTACTCGAGGTACTGGAGCTGCCGGAGCTAGTGGTGTTGGAGGCACTGGAGCTGGAGACCCTGGAGCTGGAGGCACTGGCGCTGGAGGCGCTGGAGCTGGAGACCCTGGAGCTGGAGGCACTGGAGTTGGAGGCACTGGAGCTGGAGGCACTTGCGCTGGAGGCGCTGGAGCTGGAGACTTTAGAGCTGGAGGTGCTGGCGCTGGGGGTGCTGGAGCTGGCGGTACTGGTGCTGGAGGCACTGTGCAGCGGCGGCCGTTTTTCGTTCCGCCGCCACCGTCGTCTCTGCCGCCATCTGACTCGGTCCTTCGCCAGGTTCTTAGTCTCCCGTCTTCTACTGGCCTTACTCCCAGCTTGCTGTGTCCACCGCCTCACCACTCGCAGCCACAGTTACAGCCAGACTCCCCACTGCATACTCCTTCTCCTTACGCTGAGCAGACAAACTCTCTTACAGAGCATCGTGAGCCTGAGTCTCGTCCTGCCTCACCTGTTTGCGCTGTTCACACTGGTCGTAGTGTTCCTCGTCCGCGTCCTCCTCCTGTCCCCGGCACTCACATTATGGAACTTCGTCCTTCCTGTGTTCCACTGCGAGTTCCCCTGCCGTCTCCTCCTGCATCCTCTGTTGGTGGCGGTTCGGACCCTGAGTCTGACTTAGTTCGTGCTGCGAGTCCTACTGTCACACATCTTCTAGCCAATGTTGTAACCGACCCTTCGTTTGAGTCCGCTGCTGCGTCTGCCCTAGTTTCCGAGCTTGTTGACTTTGCTGCCGCCTGTCGTCTCGACTACGCCGCTAGTCTTGTTGCTGAGTCTGAGTCTGACTGTCCTCCGTCCGTCGGGGGTGAGTGTGCTCTTGGCACGGACGTCCTTGAGGACAGGCAGGAGGACTTTGAGTGTCTTGCAGCTGCTGTACCTCATCTCATGGCCATGCTGCTTGCACCTGAGGGAGACCCGGATGCACCAAACATCCCGACCCCGCGCTCTTACGCAGAGGCGATTACGGGTCCCTACTCCTCTCAGTGGCAGATAGCCATGGACGCAGAGATGGCATCCTGGAAGTTCACAGGCACCTACGTCGACGCAATTCCCCCTCCTGGGGCGAACATAGTCAATGGCATGTGGATTTTCAGGGTGAAGCGGCCGCCGGGTTCTCTGCCTGTCTTCAAGGCTCGTTACGTTGCACGAGGCTTTAGTCAGCGACAAGGAGTTGACTTATTCCAGACCTTCTCCCCTACCCTGAAGATGACCGATCTTCGGGTGCTGCTGCACGTCACTGCTCAGAGTGACTACGAGCTTCACTCTCTTGACTTCAGCACAACTTTCCTACAGGGCAGCCTGCACGAGGAGATATGGTTGCGCCGCCCACCTGGCTTCACTGGGTCGTTTCCTGGAGGTACCCAGTGGAGCCTCCGGCGGCCAGTCTACGGTCTCTGCCAGGCGCCTCGCGAATGGCACGACACACTGAGGACGATGCTTGCGGCTCTTGGGTTTGCTCCTTCGACTGCTGACCCGTCGCTGTTTCTGCGCACCGACACTTTGCTGTCGCCGTTCTACGTCCTCTTGGTCTTTGCCACTGCTGACACTGAGGCACTTGCCCTTCTTAAGTCGGAGCTGTAGAAGAGACACGCCTGCTCTGACCTGGGTGAGCTATCTTGGCTTGCATATCACCCGGGACAGAGCACGGCGCACCATCACCCTGACTCTGTCACACATGGTGCACCAAGTCCTTCAGCGCTTCGGCTTCCGGTACTCCTCGCCATAGTCCACTCCTCTGCCTACCAGTCACTCGCTCTCAGCTCCACGTTCGGACGAGTCCGTAGAGTCGAGTGGCCCATATCCAGAGCTTGAGGGCTGCCTCATGTACCTGATGACCTGCACTCGACCTGACCTTGCCTACCCTCTTAGCATCCTGGCTCGCTACGTTGCGCCCGGGAGACACCGATCAGAGCAGTGGGAGGCTGCTAAGAGGTTTTTGCGCTACTTGTGCAGTACATCGGGCATGGGGCTCGTGCCTGGAGGACGGGGTCCAGTTGTCCTCACTGGACACGCCGACGCTTCTTGTGTTGACGACTTGGCTACGCTGCGGTCGTCACAGGGTTACACTTTCAGCCTTGGCTCCGGCTCTATTTCTTGGCTGTCTACCCACTCGTCTTCTGTTCTCAGTTCCAGTTGTGAGGCTGAGATCTACGCAGGGGCCATGGCTGCACAGGAGTTATGCTGGCTCACCTACCTGCTGATCGACTTGGGAGAGCAGCCTCGTTCTTCTCCAGTTCTGTACGTAGACAACAAGGCCATGATTGCCTTGTGTCATGAGCACAGACTGGAGCACAGAACAAAGCACATCGCTCTGCGTTACTTCCTTGCTCGAGAGTTGCAGCAGCGTGGTCAGCTTCGTCTTGCTTACGTGGCCACTCGGGCCAACATTGCTGATATATTCACCAAGGCACTTCAGTCTGGTGATCATCCGCGTTTCTGTACTGTTTTAGGCCTTGCGCCTACTTTGCCTCACTTGTTCACTGCGTGACTTTGCTTGTACTGTGATCTATATATATACTTGCATGCTTACAATTGATAGGGTATGATCACTTTACTATTTGTTTCCTTTTATAGAACTCTGCATGTGAGCTGGCCTTGTGGCCATTTGCTTGTGCTCGGAATGTGTGGTGACTTCGTGATCCACCCTGAGCTTGCTTTGCTTTTCTTGACTGGTCTTGTGACCACTTGTTTTCCCCCACTTTGCCTATGGAGGTGTGTCAAAATGTTATAATTCTTATATTGTGTAGGCTGTAGTGGGGTAGCCCATAAGGGGTACAACCCAATTAGGGTTAGTACTTGTACCAACTTTCTGCTCAATGCATTCATTCTTGTTCAGTATTCTGACAAATTGTACCGTATCGCTGTCAGAACATTATAGCTTTTAGATTTGTGTAGGCTATGGTGGGGTAGCCCATAAGGGGTACAACCCAATTAGGGTTAGTACTTGTACCCAACTGTTTCATAGTTCATTCATTCTTGTTCATTCCTTCGACATGGTTTCAGAGCAGGTCCTCCGCTTGGACCTTTTTTTTTTTTTGCCCACCACTGAACTGCTCCTAGCGACCCTCGTGTCGCCCCTTCGCTCGTCGCACCTAGGCACGTCGACCCCTAGCCCGCGCCTCGGCCCCGTCGATCCCTAGCCCGCACCATGGCCCCGTCGACCCCTAGCCGGCGCCCGGCCCCGTCGACCCCTAGCCCGCGCCACGACCCCCGTCGACCCCTAGCCCCGCGCCCGGCCCCGTCGCCCCTAGCCTGCGCGCAGGCCCTGTCGATCCCTATCCCCGCGCCCGGCCCCGTCGACCCCTAGCCCGCACCCGGCCCCGTCGACCCCTAGACCGCGCCACAGCCCCCGTCAACCCCTAGCCCCGCACCCGGTCCCGTTGCCCCTAGCCCGCGCGCAGGCCCCGTCGACCCCTAGCTCCGCGCCCGGCCCCGTCGACCCCTAGCCCGCACCCGCCCCCCCCCCCCCCCGTCGACCCCTAGCCCCACGCCCGGCCTCGTCGACCCCTAGCCCTGCGCCCGGCCCCGTCGACCCCTAGCCCGCGCCCACGGCCCGTCGACCCCTAGCCCGCGCCCGTCCCCGTCGACCCCTAGCCCCGCGCCCGGCCCCGTCGACCCCTAGCCCGCGCCCGGCCCAGTCGACCACTAGCCCCGCGCCCGGCCCCCTGTCGACCCCTAGGCCGCGCCACGGCCCTGTCGACCCCTAGCCCGCGCCACGGCCCCGTCGACAGCCCGCGCCACGGCCCTGTCGACCCCTAGCCCCACGCCCGGCCCCCGTAGACCCCTAGCCTGTGCCACGGCCCCGTCGACCCGTAGCCCGCGCCACGGCCCCCGTCGACCCCTAGCCCCAGCCACGGCCCCGTCGACCCCTAGCCCGCACCACGGCCCCGTCGACCCCTAGCCCCGCGCCCAGCTCCCGTCGACCCCTAGCCCGCGCCCGGCCCCGTCGACCCCTAGCCCGCGCCCGGTCCCCCCCGTCGACCCCTAGCCCGCGCCCGGCCCAGTCGACCACTAGCCCCGCGCCCGGCCCCCCGTCGACCCCTAGCCCGCGCCATGGCCCCGTCGACCCCTAGCCCCACGCCAGGCCCCCGTCGACCCCTAGCCCACGCCCGGCCCCGTCGACCACTAGCCCTGCGCCCGGCCCCTGTCGACCCCTAGCCCGCACCACGACCCCGTCGACCCCTAGCTCGCGCCACGGCCCTGTCGACCCCTAGCCCCACGCCCGGCCCCCGTAGACCCCTAGCCTGCGCCACGGCCCCGTCGACCCCTAGCCCGCGCCACGGCCCCCGTCGACCCCTAGCCCCGGCCACGGCCCCGTCGACCCCTAGCCCGCGCCCGGCCCTGTCGACCCCTAGCCCGCGCCCGGTCCCCCCCGTCGACCCCTAGCCCGCGCCCGGCCCAGTCGACCACTAGCCCCGCGCCCGGCCCCCCGTCGACCCCTAGCCCGCGCCACAGCCCCGTCGACTCCTAGCCCGCGCCACGGCCCCGTCGACCCCTAGCCCCACGCCAGGCCCCCGTCGACCCCTAGCCCACGCCCGGCCCCGTCGACCACTAGCCCCGCGCCCGGCCCCTGTCGACCCCTAGCCCGCACCACAGTCTTGCCCTTGCACAGCAAAGGTCAAGTTGTTGATATCTTGATCCCTTGGATCCGCACAGTCCGTCTCCAGCTCCGCGAGCGTTTTAGCCAGGACCTTCCTGTCTTGCGTCTGCACTCTAACAGAGTGTCAGAACATATATATAGCTTATGCTGTTGTGTAGGCTATAGTGGGGTATCCCATAGGGGGTACAACCCAATTAGGGTTTCCCATATGTACTCACTTCATTCATAGTTCATTCATCCTCGTTCTACTCTTCTCATGGTATCGAGCAGGTTCCCTCGTGGGAACTGTTCCTAGGGCCCACCGTTTTTTTTTCCTGCCCGGAGCGCACTCTGCCCCTACCCGAGTCGCGCTCCCCTCTCTCTTGGCCCCTAGTGGCCCCTTTAGCCGCCCGTCACGGCCCTTAGCCGCCCGCGCGCCGCCCGTCCCGGCCCCTTAGACGCCCGCGCGCCGCCCGTCCCGGCCCCTAGACGCCAGTGCGCCGCCCGGCCCGGCCCCTAGACGCCCGCGCGCTGCCCGTCCCGGCCCCTAGACGCCCGCGCGCCGCCCGTCCCGGCCCCTAGACGCCCGCGCGCCGCCAGTCCCGGCCCCTCGACGCCCGCGCGCCGCCCGTCCCGGCCCCTCGACGCCCGCGCGCCGCCCGTCCCGGCCCCTCGCCGCCCGTGAGCCGCCCGTCCCGGCCCCTAGACGCCCGCGCGCCGCCCGTCCCGGCCCCTAGACGCCCGCGCGCCGCCCGTCCCGGCCCCTCGACGCCCACGCGCCGCCCGTCCCGGCCCCTAGATGCCCGCGCGCCACCCGGACCGACCCCTAGACGCCCGCGCGCCGCCCGTCCCGGCCCCTCGACGCCCGCGCGCCGCCCGTCCCGGCCCCTCGACGCCCGCGCGCCGCCTGTCCCGGCCCCACGCCGCCCTACCTGCGGCCTACTCGCCGCCCTACCTGCGGCTCGCCCGCCGCCCTAACTGCGGCCTGCCCGCCGCCCTACTTGCGGCCCTACCGCCCCCCTACCTACGGCCCGACCGCCGCCCTACCTGCGGCCCAACCGCCGCCCTACCTACGGGAGCCGCCTAGCAGCAGAACCGCCGGGAGCCGAGCCGCCCTGCCGCCGAGCCGCCCGGGAGCCGAGCCGCCCTGCCGCCGAGTCGCCCGGGAGCCGAGCCGCCCTGCCGCCGAGCCGCCCGGGAGCCGAGCCGCCCTGCCGCCGAGCCGCCCGGGCGCCGAGCCGCACTGCCGCCGAGCCGCTGAGCAGCCGAGCCGCCCTACTGCCGGGCCGCCCGACCTGCTCTGTCCGGTGAGCACAGCCCCACTGTCACTACGTGCCCTTCCCCTACTGCTTGCACTGCTCGTCTGTCGTCGTCATGGCTACCCCTAGCGTCCTCGCTTTTGACGCTGAGGGTCGAGCCATTGACTTTGAGGTCTGGGTCGACGACCTGCAGCTGTTCTTACAGTGCGATAGGGCGGACGGTCTTTCCCTCTTTGACCTCACCTCTGGCGCCTCTCCTGCCCCTGCTACTGATGCTGACCCCACTGTTCGCTCTCAGTGGGCCACCCGCGATGCTGCTGCACGTCTTGCTGTGCGTCGCCACCTGCCTACCACTGAGCGCGCGCACTTTAGTCAGTACAAGAGTGCTCAGACCTTGTACGACGCTGTAGTTGCGCGCTACTCTTCCCCTGCCACTGCTGCCCTGAGCCGCCTCATGCTACCGTACCTCTTTCCTGACCTTGCTGCCTTTCCCACTGTCGCTGACCTCATTACGCACCTCCGCACTAGTGACACTCGCTACCGCGCCGCCCTTCCTGCTGAGTTCTGCGCCAAGAACCCCCCCCCCATGTACATCACTCTCTATTACATCGTCACACGCCTCCCTGACTCCCTTCGCGTAGTCAGGGACCACTACCTCTCGGTCTGTCCCACCACTCTCACTGTCGACCTCCTCGAGAAGTCCCTCCTGGCGGCGGAGAAGAGCATCGTCGCTGTAGGAGCCTCTCGTGGTGACCCTCGCACCCCCATCTTTGAGGGGTGTTCTCCTTCCCCCCTGCTGCCCTCTGTTGCCTCTGCTGCTGCTGCCGACCTGCTTGGTCTTGAGTCGGTCTGCGCGGCGTCTGCCCCTAGCGGGAGACGCCGCCCTGGCAGGGGCAAGGGGGGCAAGGGCGCGGGTGGAGCTGGCGGGGGCGGTGGAGGAGGCGGTGGAGGCGGAGGAGGGAGTGGGGGTGGCGGTGGGAGTGGTGGCGGGGGCGGTGGTGGAGGTGGCAGCAGCGGAGGAGGAGGCGTCGGTGGCGGCAGCGGTGGGAGCGGAGGCAGCGGTGGTGGTGGAGGTGGAGGCAGCGGTGGCGGAGGGGGTGGAGCTGGTCGGGGTGGTGCCCCGCAGCGTAGCGGCCCTGGTGGTGGCCAGCGTCAGCAGCAGCAGCAGCAGCAGCAGCAGCGTTCGCGGGACATCCCCCCGCCCCAGCAGCTCCGTGAGTGGTACACGCAGCGTCAGCGGGGTGGGGGTTTTGGTCCATGCACCTACGTCCTTCGTTCCGGTGACCGAGCGGGTGAGCAGTGTGGGGGTGCGCACCCCACTCAGCGCTGCTTTGCCCGCCTGACGGACGCTTGGCGTCAGCAGTTCCCCGAGGCCAGTGAGATTCCCCGTTGGGGAGAGCTGTCTAGGGCTGGCGTAGCTGTCTTTGATCTTGACTTTGATGCTATCCTTGCTGCCATGTATGCTGTGACTATTAGTGAGGAGGGTGACTGTTACCAGTGTTTCCCGCCCGACCCGGGCATTGGTACTGCTGCGCCAGGTACTTCTGCGGCTGCTGCTCTAGGTGCCAGTGCGTCTGCACTCTCAGGTACTGGTGAGGCTGCGCTCTCAGGTACTGCGTCGGCTTCGGCCTCCCTCACCTTCACACTTGACTCAGGGGCTTCTCGCTCCTTCTTTCGAGACCGCACCACACTCACGCCGCTTGGCCGGCCGGTTGCAGTCTCCCTGGCTGACCCCTCTGGGGGTCCTGTCCTCTCTCACTTCTCCACTGTCCTCCCGTGTCCGGCTGCCCCCTCGGGCACCTTGTCTGGTCAGTACCTCCCCTCGTTCTCGACGAACTTGGTGAGTGGTGCTGACTTGCAGGATGCGGGGGTTCACCAGTTTACTCCTGCGAGTCAGCGGGTGACCCACTGCTCGGATGCCCGCACAGGCCGACACCTGGCCACGTTCTCGCGTCGGCCAGGGTCGAGTCTCTACACACTGACCACTGCGTCTCCTCCTGTCCCTGCGTCTGGCCAGGTAGCTGCGTCGGGTCAGGTGTTTGCTGCTGCGTCCAGGTCTGGTCCTGAGTCTGCCCCCTGCTCGTGTCGCCGCCTGTCTCACGAGACTCTCCTGTGGCACCACCGTCTTGGCCACCCCTCCTTGCTTCGTCTTCGGGGCATGGCTTCCCGTGTCCTTGTCTCTGGTCTTCCCCGGTCTCTCCCTCCCCTCCCTTCGGGACCCGGACCTTCTTGTGTCCCCTGTGTCGAGGGGCGGCTCCGGGCTGCCCCTCACTCCTCTCAGTTTCCCCCGACAGAGGCTCCTCTGCAGACGCTTCACATGGACGTGTGGGGCCCCGCCCGCGTCCGTGGGCAGGGTCACGAGCGCTACTTCCTGCTGGTGGTTGACGACTACTCGCGTTACACCACAGTCTTCCCCTTGCGCAGCAAGGGTGATGTCACTGAGGTGTTGATCGACTGGATCCGCGCAGCTCGTCTCCAGCTCAGGAGGAGCTTCGGCTCGGACTTTCCTGTTCTGCGTCTGCACTCTGACCGAGGTGGAGAGTTCTCCTCTGGCCTTCTGCGAGCCTACTGTCGTGCACGAGGCATCCGCCAGACCTTTACGCTTCCGGACTCTCCACAGAAAAATGGGATTGCTGAGCGCCGCATTGGCATGGTCATGGACGTCGCTCGTACGTCCATGATGCATGCGGCTGCCCCCCATTTTCTGTGGCCGTTTGCGGTTCGGTACGCGGCGCATCAGATCAACCTTCACCCCAGGGTCTCCCGGCCGGAGACCTCCCCAGCTCTGCTGTGGACGGGGAAGGTCGGCGATGCGTCTGCGTTCCGTGTCTGGGGATCTCGGGCGTTTGTCCGCGACCTGTCTGCGGACAAGCTGTCCCCTCGTGCTGCTCCCTGTGTCTTCCTCGGCTTCCCCCCTGACGCTCCAGGGTGGCAGTTCTACCACCCCTCCTCTCGTCGTGTTCTGTCCTCGCAGGACGTCACGTTCGACGAGTCAGTCCCCTTCTACCGCCTCTTCCCCTACCGCACTCCTTCCCTCCCCCCGCCACCGCACTTCCTTGTGCCAGGTCCCCCCCCGGTAGACCCCCTTCCCCCTCAGGGTCCTGCCCCTTCAGGTGTGTCCCAGGTAGACGCAGTCGAGCCGGTCGAGGTTGCTGGTGACTCTGGTCCTGCTGCGGGTGCTGAGCCTGGGGGTGCTGAGTCTGGGGGTGCTGAGCCTGGGGGTACTGCGACTGGGGGTGCTGAGCCTGGGGGTGCGGAGTCTGGGAGTGCTGAGCCTGGGGGTGCTGCGACTGGGGGTGCTGAGCCTGGGGGTGCGGAGTCTGGGGGTGCTGAGCCGTGGGGTGCTGCTACTGGGGGTGCTGAGCCAGGGGGTGCTGCGTCTGGAGGTGCTGAGCCTGGAGCTGCGGAGCCTGCGGCCACTGGACCTCCCCTTGTGGCGTCTGGCGGTGCGGGACCTGGCGGTTCTCCGGGTGCTTCGCCTCGGCGGGAGCCCCTCTCTCCACAGGAGCTGCGCGAGTGGTTTGCCCGGCGCTGGAGGCGTGCTGCTGGAGCTGGAGGTTCTTCGGCTACTGAGGGTGCTGGTGCCGCGGGTCCCGGAGGTGCTGGAGCTGGAGCTGCTGAGGGCGTTGGCGCTGAGGCTACTGCTGTCGGTCCTGGAGGCGGTCCTGCTGGGGGTGCTACTGGTGCTGCTGGAGGTCCTGGAGCTGGAGGTGCTACTGGCGCTGGTGCTGCCGCTGGGGGTACTGGTGCTGTCCCTGCTGTGTCTGGAGTCGCCGCGCGGCCTAGACCGTACTTCGTTCCGCTCCTTCAGCAGGTTCTTGGTCTCCCGCCTTCTACTGGTCCTCCTCCTCCCTTAGAGTGTCCACAGCCTGTCCTGTCACAGTTACAGTTACAGCCGGCCTCCCCACTGCCCGCTCCTTCTCCCTACACTGGTCCTACTGGAGGTCTTGCTGAGCGTCGTGAGCCTGCGTCTCGCCCTGCGTCGCCTGTCCGTGCTGCTCGCACTAGTGGTCGTGGTTCGCGTCAGCGTCCTCCTCCTGTCCCTGGCACGCACCGGATGTCTCTGCGTCCGTCCACTGCTCCTCTGCGTGCCCCTTTGCCTTCTCCTCCTGAGTCCTCTCTTCCTGCTCTTCCTGACCCGGAGTCGGACTCTCTTCGTGCTGCCAGTCCTGCTGTCACACGTCTCCTTGCTACTGTCGTCACTGACCCCTCTTTTGAGTCCACTGCTGCGTCTGCGCTTGTTGCTGAGCTCGTCGACTTTGCTGCTCGCTGTCGTCTAGACTACGCTGCCGGTCTTGTTGCTGAGTCTGCGTCTGTCTGTCCTCCGTCCGTCGGGGGTGAGTGTGCTCTTGGCACGGACGTCCTTGAGGACAGGCAGGAGGAGTTCAGGTGTCTGGCTGCTGCTTCACCTCATCTCGCGTCCGTACTACTTGCCCCTGAGGGAGACCCGGATGCACTAGACATCCCGACTCCGCGCTCTTACGCGGAGGCCGTAGAGGGTCCCTACTCCTCTCAGTGGCAGGCAGCTATGGATGCAGAGATGGCGTCCTGGAAGTCCACAGGCACCTACGTTGACGCGGTTCCCCCTCCTGGGGCGAACATCGTCAGTGGCATGTGGATCTTCAGGGTGAAGCGGCCGCCGGGCTCTCCACCTGTCTTCAAGGCGCGGTACGTCGCTCGTGGCTTCAGTCAGCGGCAGGGAGTTGACTACTTTCAGACCTTCTCTCCCACCCCGAAGATGACCACTCTTCGGGTGCTGCTGCACATAGCCGCTCAGCGCGACTACGAGCTCCACTCTCTTGACTTCAGTACTTCTTTCTTGCAGGGTAGCCTGCACGAGGAGATCTGGCTGCGCCGTCCACCTGGCTTCACTGGGACTTTTCCTCCTGGCACCCAGTGGAGCCTCCGACGGCCAGTCTACGGTCTCCGCCAGGCACCGCGTGAGTGGCACGACACACTGAGGACTACGCTTGCGGCTCTTGGGTTTGCTTCCTCTACTGCTGACCCGTCGTTGTTTCTGCGCACCGACACTTCTTTGCCGCCGTTCTACGTCCTCGTGTACGTCGACGACTTGGTCTTTGCCACAGCTGACACTGCTGGACTAGCCTACGTGAAGTCCGAGCTGCAGAAGAGACACACGTGCACAGACCTGGGTGAACTGCGCAGCTACCTTGGCTTGCAGATCACTCGGGACAGAGCACGCCGCACCATTACCTTGACTCAGTCACACATGGTGCAGCAGGTCCTTCAGCGCTTCGGCTTCACGTACTCCTCGCCTCAGGCCACTCCTCTGTCTACTCGCCACTCGCTCTCAGCTCTGCCTTCGGATGAGTCCGTAGAGTCGAGTGGCCCGTACCCAGAGCTTGTTGGCTGCCTCATGTACCTGATGACCTGCACACGACCTGACCTTGCATACCCTCTTAGCATTCTTTCACGCTATGTTGCTCCTGGGAGACACCGACCAGAGCACATGGCTGCAGCGAAGAGGGTGTTGCGCTACTTGTGCAGTACGTCGGGCATGGGGCTAGTGCTTGGAGGGCGGAGTCCAGTGGTCCTCACTGGGCACGCGGACGCTTCTTGGGCAGACGACCAGGCTACACAGCGGTCGTCGCAGGGTTACACCTTCAGTCTTGGTTCCGGCTCTGTCTCGTGGCGGGCTACTCGCTCGTCCTCTGTTCTCAGCTCCAGTTGTGAGGCTGAGATCTACGCCGGGGCCATGGCTGCACAGGAGCTTCGCTGGCTCACCTACCTGCTGACTGACCTTGGAGAGCCGCCTCGTTCTCCTCCAGTGTTGTACGTAGACAACAAGGCCATGCTGGCCTTGTGTCGAGAGCAGCGCTTGGAGCACAGAACGAAGCACATTGCTCTCCGTTACTTTCTTGCTCGTGAGCTGCAGCAGCGTGGTCAGTTGCGACTTGCGTACGTGGCCTCTGAGGCCAACACTGCTGATGTGTTCACCAAGGCACTTGCGCCTTGTGACCATCAGCGCTTCTGCACCCAGCTGGGTCTTGTACCTGTCTTGCCTCACTTGCTCTCTTCTTGACCTTGCTTGTACTGTCACATATATATTCCTGCTCTTGCTTGTCTAGCTCTATATATATATGTGTACTCCTGCATGTGAACTGGCCCTGTTGCCCTGTCGTTGTGCTCGGACTGTGTGGTGACTTTGTGATCCACCCTGAGCTTGCTCTGCTTTGCTTGACTGGTCTTGTGACCCCTTGTTCTCCCCCACTTTGCCTATGGGGGTGTGTCAGAACATATATATAGCTTATGCTGTTGTGTAGGCTATAGTGGGGTATCCCATAGGGGGTACAACCCAATTAGGGTTTCCCATATGTACTCACTTCATTCATAGTTCATTCATCCTCGTTCTACTCTTCTCACAGAGGTGGTGAGTTCTCCTCCAACCTCTTGCGGGACTTTTATCGTGGGGAGGGCATTCTCCAGTCGTTCACGCTTCCGGACTCCCCTCAGCAAAATGGGATTGCTGAGCGCCGCATTGGCTTAGTCATGAAGGTCGCTCGTACCTCCATGATCCATGCGGCTGCTCCCCATTTTCTGTAGCCGTTTGCGGTCCGGTACGCTGCGCATCAGCTCAACCTCTGGCCCCATGTCTCCTTGCCGGAGACCTCGCCCACACTGCGTTGGACGGGGGAGCTTGGCGATGCGTCGGTGTTCCGGGTCTGGGGATCTCGTGCCTTTGTTCGCGATACGTCCGCGGACAAGCTCTCCTTCCGTGCTATCCCTTGCGTCTTCCTTGGCTTTGTCCCTGACGCGCGTGGCTGGCAGTTTTACCACCCTACCTCGCGCTGTGTCTTCCCTTCTCAGGACGTCACGTTTGACGAGTCGGTTCCCTTTTACCGTCTCTTCCCCTACCGCTCTGCCTCTTCCCCGCCCCCACTGCTCTTCCTTGCTCCCGGTCCCCCTCCGATAGACCCCCTCCCGCCCCAGGGTCCTGCTCCCTCAGGTGTGTCTAAGGTAGACCCTCTCCTTGGTCCGGTGCCTGTTCAGGTAGCTGTCGGCTCAGGTGCTGCTCGAGGTGCTGCGTCTGGGGGTGCTACGTCTGGGGGTGCGGAGCCTGGGGGTGCGGAGTCTGAGGGTGCTGAGACTGGGGGTGCTGAGCCTGAGGGTGCTGAGACTGGGGGTGCTGCACCTGGGGGTGTAAAGACTAGGGGTGGTGAGCCTGGGAGTGCTGAGCCTGAGGGTGTTGAGCCTGGGGGTACTGCGTCGGAGGGTGCGGAGTCTGGAGGTGCTGAGCCTCAGGGTGCTGCTTCGTCTGGAGGTTCTGCTGGTGCTTCGCCGAGACTGTCTCCGCAGCAGCTGCGTGAGTGGTTTGTTCGGCGCACACACATTCGGAGTGGGGCTACAACAGCTGGAGGTGCTAGAGCTACTGGAGCTGGAGGTGCTGGAGTTGCTGCTAGAGCTGGTGTTACTAGAGGTACTGCGCCCACTGGTCCTGGAGGTGCTCGCACCAGGGGTACTGGAGCTGCCGGGACTGGTGGTGTTGAGGGTGCTGGAGCTGGAGACCCTACGGAGTCTGGAGCTAGTGAGGCTGGCAGCTCTGGCGCGAGTGGCGCTGAAGCTGGAGTAGCTGGAGTTGGAGGCAGTGGCGCAGAAGGCGCTGGAGTTGGAGGCCCTGGTGTTGGAGGTGCTGGAGCTGGAAGAGCTGGAGCTGTTGACCCTGGTGGCGCTGTGCGGCCGCGACCATACTTCGTTCCCCTGCTTCAGCAGGTTCTTGGTACCCCGTCTTCTCCTAGCCTTACTCCTCCCCTCCTATGTCCACCGCCTGACCAGTCTCAGCCACCGTTGGAGTCGGCCTCTCCACTGCCTGGTCCTTCTCCTTACACTGAGCAGTCCGGCGGTCTTACAGAGCGTCGTGAGCCAGCGTCTCGTCCTGTCTTGCCTGTTCGCACTGCTCGCCATGTTCCTCGTTCGCATCCTCCTCCAGTCCCTGGCACGCACGCTATGACCCTTCGTCCTTCCTCTGTTCCCCTGTGTCTTCCTCTGCCTGCTCCTCCTGAGTCCTCTCTTCCTATCGTACCTGACCGCGCTCGTGCTCCCAGTCCCACTGTCTCTCGTCTCCTCGCCACTGATGTCACAGACCCTTCGTTTGAGTCTGCTACTGCGTCTGCTCTCGTTGCTGAGCTGCTTGACTTTGCTGCTGCCTGCCGTCTAGACTACGCCACTGCTCTTGTTGTTGAGTCTGCGTCTGCCAGTCCTCTGTCCGTCGGGGGTGAGTGTGCTCTTGGCACGGACGTCCTTGACGAGAGGCAGGAGGACTTTGAGTCTCTTGCAGCTGCTGTACCTCGTTTTGCTTCCATGCTGCTTGCCCCTGAGGGAGACCCGGATGCTCGAGATATCCCGACCCCGCGCTCTTACGCAGAGGCGATTACGGGTCCTTACTCCTCTCAGTGGCAGGCAGCCATGGATGCCGAGATGGCATCCTGGAAGTCCACAGGCACCTACGTCGATGTAGTTCCCCCACCTGGGGCGAACATAGTCGATGGCATGTGGATCTTCAGGGTGAAGCGGCCGCCGGGTTCTCCGCCTGCCTTCAAGGCGCGTTACGTCGCTCGAGGCTTCTGTCAGCGACAGGGAGTTGACTACTTCCAGACCTTCTCCCCCACCCCGAAGATGACTACTCTTCGGGTGTTGCTGCACGTCGCTGCTCAGCGTGACTACGAGTTGCACTCTCTGGACTTCAGCACGGCTTTCCTGCAGGGCAGCCTGCACGAGGAGATCTAGCTGCGCCGCCCACCTGGCTTCACTGAGTCGTTTCCTGCAGGTACTCAGTGGAGCCTCCGGCGGCCAGTCTACGGTCTCCGCCAGGCACCTCGCGAGTTGCACGACACACTGAGGACTACACTTGCGGCCCTTGGGTTTGCTCCTTCTACTGCTGACCTGTCGCTGTTTTTACGCACCGACACCTCGCTGCCGCCGTTCTACGTCCTTATGTACGTCGACGACCTCGTCTTTGCCACTTCTGACACTGAGGCACTGACCCTTGTGAATTCAAAGCTGTAGAAGAGACACACTTGCACTGACCTGGGTGAACTGCGCAGCTATCTTGGCTTGTAGATCACTCGCGACAGAGCACGGTGAACCATCACCCTGACTCAGTCACACATGGTGCACCAGGTCCTTCAGCGCTTCGGCTTCTAGTTCTCCTTGCCACAGCCCACTCCTCTGTCTACCAGCCACTCGCTCTCAGCTCCACCTTCGGACAAGTCTATAGAGCCGAGTGGTCCGTACCCAGAGCTTGTGGATTGCCTCATGTACCTGATGACGTGCACACGACCTCACCTCGCGTACCCTCTCAGCCTTCTGGCTCGCTACGTGGCTCCCGGTAGGCACCGAAAGGTGCACTGGGATGCTGCGAAGAGGGTACTGCACTACTTGTGACTAGGGCACACTGCTCAGAAGGGTTTTGAACATATCTACAGTGCTAATCGTGAGTAGGCAAAATCCAAAACTAAGCCCTGGGGGGTGCTCTTATAATTGAGTAAAAAATATAAGCGCATGCGCTTATATAATGACAAATACAAATATATAATTAAAGAGCACCAAATTGTACATCTCATCCTTGCAATTTCTGTCGAAATGTTATATTGCTTACTTTGTGTAGCCTATAGAGCCCAGAAGAGGTACAACCCAATTAGGGTTAGTACTTGTACCCAACTCTTCCATAGTTCATTCATTCTCGTTCATTCTTCTGACACGGTTTTTTTTAGGGCCCACCACAGCGCTGACCCACTAGCTGCCCTATCGCCCTACCCTACCTGGCACGCCGCCCGTAGCTGCCCGTCGCTCTGCCCTTTGCAGCCCGCACGCCGTTGTTAGCAGCCCGCGAGCCGCCCTTGCAGCCCGCGCGCCTCCTTTAGCAGCCCGCGCGCCGCCCTTGCAGCCAGCGCGCCGCCCCTGCAGCCCGCGCGCCGTCTCTACAGTCCCGCGCGCCGCCTCTGCAGCCCTGCGCGCCGCCCCTGCAGCCCCGCGCACCGCCCCTGCAGCCCGCGCGCCGCCCTTACAGCCCCGCACGCCGCCCCTGCAGCCCCGCACGCTGCCTCTGCAGCCCCGCGCGCCGCCCCTGCAGCCCCGCGCACCGCCCTTGCCGCCCGCGAGCCGCTTGCTTGTGGCCCGCTCGCTGCCCCTGCAGCCCGCGCGCCGCCCGCTTGCGGCCCGCCCACCGCCCCTGCAGCCCGCGCTCCGCCCGCAACCCCTGCAGCCCGCGCGCCGCCCACTTGCGGCCCGCCCGCCGCTCCTGCAGCCCGCGCGCCGCCCACTTGCGGCCCGCCTGCCGCCCCTGCAGCCCGCTCGCCGCCTGCCTGCGGCCAGCTCGCTGCCCCTGCAGCTCGCTCGCCGCCCCGCTACGACCCACCTGCCGCCCCTTTGCAGCCCGCAAGCCGCCCCTCTTGCAGCCTGCGCGGCGCCACTTGCAGCCCGCTCACCGCCCCTTGCGGCCAGCTTGCCGACCCCCCCCCTGCTGCTTGCACCGCCCGGCTCATGCCCGCCCTGCTGCTGGCCACCCTAGCCGTGCGCCGCTCTGCTCTGCCTACGTGCTGCTCTGCTAGTAGCGCGCCACCCTTCTCTGCCCGCTATGGCTTCTCTCCGTGTCCTCACGTTCGATCATGAGGGCCGTCCGATCCAGTTCGACACGTTGCTCGATGACTTACAGCTGTACCTACTGAGACAGCGTTTCGTTGTCTGACCACACGTCTGGAGCCTCTCTCGCCCCTCCCGCCACAGCTGACAGTGCGACTCGCTCACAGTGGCTTACCCGTGACGCTGCTGCCCGCTTAGCCATTCGCAACCACCTGCCGTTAGCCGAATGCGCTCACTTCGGACAACACAAGACTGCTAAAGCACTGTACGACGCTGTAGTCGCTCGTTACTCCTCCCCTGCCACTCCTGCTCTAGGCCGTCTTCTACTGCCCTACCTGTTTCCCGAGCTGTCCGACTTTGCCACGGTAGAGGACCTCGTTACCCACCTTCGCACTAGCGATGCTCGCTAGCGCACTGCCCTCCTGACAGAGTTCTTTGACAGGAACCCACCCCCAATGTACATCACTCTCTACTTCATAGTCACACGCCTCCCTGTCTCTCTTCGCGCAGTTAGGGACCACTTTCTTGCACTTGACCCCACAAACCTCACTGTTGACCTGCTCGAGCAGCACCTCCTTGCAGCTGAGACTAGAGTAGTCGCTGTAGGTGCCGCTCGTGGCACTCCTCGCACCCCCTTCTTTGAGGGGTGTTCCCTCCTACGCCTCTTCTGCTGCTGTTGACGTACTTGGTGCTGAGGATGTCTGGGCTGCTTCTGCTAGTGGGAAGCGCAGCAGCAGCAAGGGCAAGGGTGGTAGGAGTGGTGGAGGTGGCAGCGGAGGTGGTAGTGGGGGCGGCAGTGGAGGTAGTAGAGGTAGTGGCAGCCGTGGTAGTGGTGGCGGGAGTGGGGGCTTTGGTGGTGGCAGTGGTGGGAGTGGCGGTAGTGGCGGCAGTGAGAGTGGTGGCAATCGGAGTGGAGCTGTTCAGAGGGGAGGTTTTGGCGGTGGCTAGCGGCAGCAGCAGAAGCGTCGGAGCAAACCCCTTCGCCCCAGCAACTTCGTGAGTGGTTGTTTCAGCGTGGGGCGTCTAGGGGTAGTGTTAGCTTCGCGTATGTCATTCGCACGGGTGACCGTGCTGGTCAGACATGGGGGAAGCCTCACACTCAGCACCGCTACTTCTCCCACCTAGACGACGCTTGGCGCGCAGAGTTTGGTGACGAGGTCGAGCGCCCCCGCTGGGCAGAGCTGCTTAGGTCTGGGGTTGCTATCTTCGATCTTGACTATGATGCTATCCTTGCTGCTATGCATGCCTTGTCTGTTAGTGCTAAGGGTGACTGTTACCTGTGTGTGCCGCCTGACCCAGGTACAGAGGCTGCTGCTCTAGGTGCTAGTGGGTTTGCTCTCCCTGGTACTTCGCCTGCTGAGGCCTTGCACACCTTTACGCTTGACTTAGGTGCTCCCCGCTGTTTCTTTCGCGACAGCACCACCCTCACTCCTCTCTCTGCACTTGTACCGGTCAGACTGGCTGGCCCCTCAAGGGGCCCAGTTCTTGCCCGCTCCTCCACTGTTCTCCCGTGTCCGGCGGTTCCGTCCGGCTCACTGTCAGGTCTTCACCTCCCCTCGTTCTCTACGAACTTGGTGAGTACCGATGCCCTCTAGGATGCGATGGTCACCACCACCACTCCTGGGGGTCAGCGTGTGTCGATCTGCATGTGTACACGGATGGGCCGTCACCTGGCCATGTTCACCCGTCGGCCTGGGTCGAGTCTGTACACCCTGGCTACCAAGCCTCTTCAGGTAGCTGCATCTGCCCAGGTGCCCGCGTCAGGTCCGGTAGCACCCCCCTGCTCGTGTCGCCTCCTGTCGCACCAGACTCTCCTGTGGCACCACCGCCTGTGTCACCCCTTCCTGCCACACCTTCGTGGCATGCACTCCCGCCTCCTTGTCTCTGGTCTTCCCAGGTCTCTGCCTCCCCTCCCGCCCTCGCCTGCCCCGCCCTGCCTTCCTTGCGTCGAGGGGCGGCAGCGCGCCGCTCCTCACTCCTCCTCGTTTCCACATGGACGTGTGGGGCCCAGCCCGCGTCAGTGGACAGGGCCGCGAGTGCTACTTTCTGCTGGTTGTTGACGACTACACGTGTTACTCCACGGTCTTCCCCTTGCGCAGCAAGGGTGAGGTCCCTGATGTCTTGATCCCTTGGATCCGCACAGTCCGTCTCCAGCTCCGCGAGCAGATCCGCTAGGACCTTCCTGTCCTGCGTCTTCACTCTGACAGAGGTGGTGAGTTCTCCTCCGACCTCTTGCAGGACTTTTGTCGTGGGGAGGGCATTCTCCAGTCGTTCACGCTTCCGGCCTCCCCGCAGCAAAATGGGGTTGCTGAGCGCCGCATTGGCTTAGTCATGGAGGTCGCTCGTACCTCCATGATCCATGCGGCTGCTCCCCATTTTCTGTGGTCGTTTGCGGTCTGGTACGCTGTGCATCAGCTCAACCTCTTGCCCCGTGTCTCCTTGCCGGAGACCTCGCCTACACTGCGTTGGACGGGGAAGGTTGGCGATGCGTCGGTGTTCCGGGTCTAGGGTTCTCGTGCCTTTGTTCGCAATACGTCCGCGGACAAGCTCTCCGCCCGCGCTATTCCCTGAGTCTTCCTTGGCTTTTCCCCTGACGCGCCTGGCTGGCAGTTTTACCACCCCACCTCACACCGCCTGAGGACGTCACGTTTGACGAGTCGGATCCCTTTTACCGTCTCTTCCCCTACCGCTTTACCCCTTTCCCCCCCCCGGCCGCTCTTCCTCGCTCCAGGTCCCCCTCCAGTAGACCCCCTCCCCTCTCAGAATCCTACTCCCTCAGGTGTGTCTCAGGTAGACCCACTCCCCGTGGCTATGCCTGTCGAGGTCGCTGTAGACTCGGGTGCTGCTTGAGGTGCTACGTCTGGAGGTGCTGCGTCTGGGGTTGCTGAGCCTGCGCGTGCGGAGCCTGGGGGTGCTGAGCCTGAGGGTGCGGGGTCTGGGGGTGCTGAGCCTGGGGGTGCGGGGCCTGGGGGTGCTAAGCCTGAGGGTGCGGAGCTTGGGGGTGCTGAGTCTGAGGGTGCGGAGTCTGGGGGTGCTGAGCCTGAGAGTACTGAGCCTGCGGGTACTTTGTCTACTGGAGGTCCTCCGGGTGTCTTGTCGCGGCGGGAGCCTCCCTCTCCACCGCAGCTGCGCGGGTGGTTTGCTCGGCGCACCCGCCTTTGGAGTGGCGCTGCTGGAGCTCGGGGGTCTACCGCTGGAGGCACTGGAGGTGGAGCTGCTGGAGGTACTGGAGCCGCTGGTCCTAGAGGTGCTCGTACTGGAGGTACTGGAGCTGCTGGAGTTGGTGGTGCTGTAGGAGTTGGAGCTGGAGGCACTGGAGCTGGAGCTGCTGGAGGTACTGGAGCTGGAGCTGCTGGAGGTACTGGAGCAACTGGTCCTGGAGGTGCTTGTACTGGAGGTACTGGAGGTACTGGAGCTTCTGGAGCTTGCAATGTTGTGTCCTCGTCCTGCCTTGCCTGTTCGTGGTGTTCTCACTGGTCGTCGTGTTCCTCAACAGCGTCCTCCTCCTGTCCCCGGCACGCACCCTATGGCACTTCGTCCTTCCTCTGTTTCACAGCGTGTTCCCCTGCCGTCTCCTCTTGCGTCCTCTCTTGCTGACGGTCCGGACCCTCAGTCTGACTTAGTTCGTACTGCAAGTCCTAATGTCTCTCGTCTTCTAGCCACTGTTGTCACTGACCCTTCGTTTGAGTCTGCTGCTGCATCTGCCCTAGTTGCTGAGCTTGTTGACTTTACTGCCGCCTGTCCTCTCGATTACGCCACTAGTCTTGTTGCTGAGTCTGAGTCTGACTGTCCTCCGTCCATCGGGGGTGAGTGTGCTCTTAGCAAGGACGTCCTTGAAGACAGGCAGGAGGACTTGGAGTGTTTTGCACCTGCTGTACCTCATCTCGTGTCCATGCTGATTGCACCTCAGGGAGACCCGGATGCACCAGACATCCCGACCCCGCGCTCTTACGCAGAGGCGATTACGGGTCCCTACTCCTCTCAGTGGCAGACAGCCATGGATGCCGAGACGGCATCCTGGAAGTCCAGAAGGCTCGTTACGTTGCACGAGGCTCATTATGTTGCACGAGCCCCTGCCTTTAAGGCTCGTTACGTTGCACGAGGCTTCAGTTAGCAACAAGGAGTTGACTTCTTTCATAACTTCTCCCCTACCCTGAAGATGACTACTCTTCGGGTACTGCTGCATGTCGCCGCTCAGCGTGACTACGAGCTTCACTCTCTTGACTTCAGCACAGCTTTCTTGCAGGAGAGCCTGCACGAAGAGACCTGGCTACGCCGCCCGCCTGGCCGCACTGGGTCGTTTCCTGTAGGTACCCAGTGGAGCCTCCGGCGGCCAGTCTACGGTCTTGCCAGGCACCTCGCGAGTGGCACGACACACTGAGGACTACACTTGCGGCTCTTGGTTTTGCTCCTTCTACTGCTGACCCGTCGCAGTTTCTACGCACCGGCACTTCACTTCCGCCGTTCTACGTCCTCGTGTACGTCGACGACTTGGTCTTTGCCACTGCTGATACTGAGGCACTGGGCCTTGTGAAGTCAAAGAGACACACCTGCACTGACCTGGGTGAGCTGCGCAGCTATCTTGGCTTGCAGATCACCCGGGACAGAGCACGGCCCACCATCACCCTGACTCAGTCACACAGGGTGCACCTGGTCCTTCAGCGCTTCGGCTTCTGGTACTCCTTGACATAGTCCACTCCTCTGCCTACCGGTCACTCACTCTCAGCTCCACCTTCGGACGAGTCCTTAGAGCCGAGTGGCCCGTATCCAGAGCTTGTGGGCTGCCTCATGTACCTGATGACCTGCACTCGACCTGACCTTGCCTACCCTCTTAGCATCCTGGCTCGCTACTTTGCGCCCAGGAGACACCGACAAGAGCACTGGGAGACTGCTAAGAGGGTGTTGCGCTACTTGTGCAGTACGTCAGGCATGGGGCTCGTGCTTGGAGGACGGGGTCCAGTTGTCCTCACTGGACACGCAGACGCTTCTTGGGTTGACAACTTGGCTACGCAGCGTTCGTCACAGGGTTACACTTTCAGCCTTGGCTCCGGCTCTGTTTCTTGGCGGTCTACCCGCTCGTCTTCGGTTCTCAGTTCCAGTTGTGAGGCTGAGATCTACGCAGGGGCCATGGCTGCATAGGAGTTACGCTGGCTCACCTACCTGCTGACCGACTTGGGAGAGCGGCCTCGTTCTTCTCCAGTGCTGTACGTAGACAACACGGCCATGATTGCCTTGTGTCACGAGCACATATTGGAGCACAGAAGGAAGCATATCGCTCTGCGTTACTTCCTTGCTCGAGAGTTGCAGCAGCGTGGTCAGCTTCGTTTTGCGTACGTGGCCACTCGGGCCAACACTGTTGATATATTCACCAAGGCACTTCAGTCTGGTGATCATCAGCGTTTCTGTACTGTTTTAGACCTTGTGCCTGCTTTGCCTCACTTGCTCACTGCGTGACTTTACTTTTACTGTGATCTATATCTATACCTGCATGCTTACACTTGCTAGGGTATGATCACCGTACTGTTTGTTCTCTTTTATATAACTCCACATGTGAACTGGCCTTGTGGCCTTTGCTTGTGCTCGGAATGTGTGGCCTTTCACTACAACATACTATTTTTCCAATACAACTACTAAATCCTACTGATAGTTTCCCGCAACATTCACAGACCTTCTCTAATTTCTATTCTTCCTAGCATACTATGCATCACCATCAACAGTGGCGAAGCCATCTTGGTCGGCCTCCCCGTCCGACTCTGGCTCCTCTACGTTGTTGCAGAAGAATCCATCTGCTGCAATCTCGTCGTCAAGTTCTACTTCACCCTTGACGGCGTCCCGCCGGTGCTGCATGCAGAGATTGTCCTAGGACCCATCCAGGGCGTTGCTGATGCCACAGGTGAGAAACGAGCACTGAATCAACTCCTTGGGCACGGCCTTCCAAGCCTTGGAGATCCACTTAAGCGTCAGCTCTGGAGGTGGCTTGCGAATGTTGCCTGCCACACATGGAAACATAACAACAATCAGAACAGGGTGGAAACTGTCAAGAGCAGACACATCGTACACGTAGGGATTGAGCTCACCTCTTTCGATCAGGCAGTCGACCCCCTCGCTCTCGAACCATTCCTGGTACAGTTGTCGGACTGCTGCTTTGAATGAGCGGTTCACCGCGACGTCAAGAGGCTGGATCTCAGAGGTGCAGCCAGCTGGTATGACGGCAGGGACGATGTTCAGCTCGCCAAATTTCGCCTCCACAGCATCAGTGAGGTGCCCGCGGTAGGAGTCAAGAACCAACATCACCTTCCTGCTGCGATCTCTGAACCAGGGGTTGACGTACGGGTTCAGCGTCCCGTCGAGCCACGCGAGGACGCTGTCCGCATCCATCCAACCGTTGGGATGTGCGTGTCAAATTTATATATAGCTTACATTGTGTAGGCTGTAGTGGGTTAGCCCATAAGGGGTATAACCCAATTAGGGTTAGTACTTGTACCCAACTCTTTGCTAGTTCATTCATTCTCGTTCGTGATTCTGACATGGTATCAGAGCAGGTCCCTTCCTAGGACCGTTTTTTTTTTTTTTGGCCCACCACCTGCTGCCCTGCTAGCCTAGGCCCCGGCCCGTAGCCACGCGCCCGTCGCCCCTAGGCCCCGGCCCGTCGCCACCCCTAGCCCGGCCCGTCGCTCCTTCACGCCGCCCCTAGCTCGGCCCCCCGTCGCCCGTCGCCCCTAGCCCGGCCCCTTGGTCGCCCTAGGCCCGTCGCGACCCCCGTTGCCCTAGGCCCATCGCGACCCCCATCGCCCTAGGTCCGTCGTGACCCCCGCTTCCAGTCACCCGTCGCGGCCCCGTCGACCTAGGCCCCCGGCCCCTCGGCCCCGTCGCCCCTGGCCCCTCGGCCCCGTCGTGGCCCGTCGCCCGTCGCCCCTCGCCTAGACCTCGGCTCCGCGGCCCCGTCGACCTAGGCCCCCGGCCCCTTTGCCCCGTCGCCCCTGGCCCCGCGGCCCCGTCGCCCTAGGCCCGAGGCCCCTCGGCCCCTACTCTCCTGGCCCCGCGGCCCCATCGACCTAGGCCCCCGGCCCCTCGGCCCCGTCGCCCCTGGCCCCGCAGCCCCGTCGACCTAGGCCCGAGGCCCCTCGGCCCCATCTCCCCTGGCCCCGGGGCCCATTCGCCCCTAGGCCCCAGCCCCTCGGCCCCTACTCTCCAGGCCCCGCGGCCCCGTCGACCTAGGCCCCCCCGACCCCTCGGCCCCGTCGCCCTTGGCCCCGCGGCCCAACGCCCCTAGGCCCCTCGGCCCCGTCTCCCCTGGCCCCGCGGCCCATTCGCCCCTAGGCCTCGGCCCCTCGGCCCCTACTCTCCTGGCCCCGCGGCCCCGTCGACCTAGGCCCCCCCCGACCCCTCGGCTCCGTCGCCCTTGGCCCCGCGGCCCAACGCCCCTAGGCCCCAGGCCCCTCGGCCCCGTCTCCCCTGGCCCCGCGGCCCATTCGCCCCTAGGCTCCGGCCCCTCGGCCCCTACTCCCCTGGCCCCGCAGCCCCGTCGACCTAGGCCCCAAGCCCCTCGGCCCCTTGGCCCCTCGGCCCCCTGGCCCCTCGGCCCCTGGCCCCTAGGCCCCTGGCCCCTCGGCCCCTCGGCCCCTAGGCCCCAGGCCCCTCTTCCCCTTGGCCGCTGCTACTGCTACTGCTGCTACTAATGCTACTACTGCTACTGCTGCTACTGCTGCTCCTGCATACTGCGCCACTATGGCTTCGCTTAGGGTTCTCGCGTTCGATCATGAGGGCAGACCGGTTCAGTTTGACACGTGGCTCGATGACCTGCAGCTGTACCTATTGAGCGATTCTAAGGACAGTGTGTCACTGTTTGACCTCGCGTCAGGTGCCGCTACCGCCCCTCCCGCCACAGCTGACAGTGCGATTCGCTCACAGTGGCTTACGCGCGACGCTTCTGCCCGCTTAGCCATTCGCAACCACCTGCCGTTAGCCGAATCCGCTCACTTCGGACAGCACAGGACAGCACAGGCCCTGTACGACGCTGTAGTCGCTCGCTACTCCTCGCCTGCCACTGCTGCGCTAGGCCAACTGCTACTGCCCTACCTGTTCCCCAAGCTGTCAGCTTTTGCCACAGTAGAGGACCTGGTTTCCCACCTGCGCACTAGCGACGCTCGCTACCGCGCTACCGTCCCTACTGAGTTCCTTAACAGGAACCAGCCCCCGATGTTCATCGCCCTCTACTTCATAGTCACTCGCCTCCCTGACTCTCTTCGCTCTGTCAGGGACCAATTTCTCTCCCTTGACCCCACCTCCCTCAATGTTGACCTACTCGAGCACCACCTCCTCGCAGCTGAGACTAGTGCAGTTGTTGTAGATGCTGCTCGTGGCACTCCGCGCCCGCCCTTCTTTGAGGGGTGCTCCCCCTCCCCACTTGCCCCTTCCTACGCCTTTGCCGCTGCTGCAGATGTCCCTGGTGCTGAAGACGTCGGAGCTGCTTCTGCTAGTGCGAAGCGCCGCAGCGGCAAGGGCAAGGGTAGCAGGGGTGGTGGAGGGGCAGCGGGAGTGGTGGTAGGGGCAGCGGTGGAGGTAGTGGAGGCAGTGGAGGTGGTGGCAGCGATGGGAGTGGTGGCGGGAGTGGGGGCGTTGGTGGCGGCGGTGGAGTCAGCGGTGTGAGTGGCGGTAGTGGCGGCGGTGGGACAGGTGGCGGTGAAACTTGCGTGCGGCGTGGTGTTTCTGGAGGTGGCCAGCGTCAGCAGCAGCAGCGTCGGAGCGAGACCCACTCGCCCCAGCAGCTACGTGAGTGGTTTTTGCAGCGTGGGGCGTCTGGGGTAGTGTCAGCTGCCCGTATTGTTATAGTCACAATAGGCTTGAATGTGCCTAAAACGAAAGATAGAGAGCACAGACGGATTTCTGCACAGCGGTTTCAAACGTTGATAGCGTTCTTCTCACAGCTGCAAATGACTTGATTCAAATTGGATCTGGAGCGTCTTCACGTCGTCTACAATTAGCAATTTAGATTGCACGATTTGATAAAGAATTGACGACACAGCGCCGGTTTGAACGAACAGTACTATGGCAGCCACTATAGTCTTAGAACACAAGATAGGAAGAGTTACGAGTTGGGAATGACTCCCAGCTCCTACAAACCCCAAGAGCCGAGGTACAGTGATGTGGAACAGTGCCACACTGTCCCCAACCACGAAGGGTCTCGAAACTACCCTTCACTAGGGCCTACACCAAGTGAAATGTTACACTACACAAAGTAATGTAACTATCTTCAATATCTTGAGGTGTACCCTTTTGGCAAGCTTCGAAATCACTTGAGGCTTGACACCAAGGCTCGGGCTCTTCATCACAAACTCATCCTTGAGTTCTTGATGGGTCTTCTGCACACACCTGCGACACGCCGAACGTTCGACACAGGACAAAATAGAAACCGCGCACGACAAAATAGAAACCGCGCGCGAGACACAAACGACCGCGTAACACGCGTCTAGCGATAACTCGCTATTGACTCGACACACACACTCGACATCATGACTCAACATTCACACACAATTATAAGCATGAAATATATATTATCCCATGCCCTCATACCATTCCATACACACACACATTCACGCACACGGACAACAAGCCGAGTGCAAACCGTAGGGTTGCACCAACACGTATGTCATTCGCAAGGGTAACCGTGCTGGTCAGACATGCGGGCGGCTTCACACTCAGCACCGCTGCTTCTCCCGCCTCGACGACGCTTGGCGTGCTGAGTTTGGTGACGACGTCGAGCTCCCTCGCTGGGCGGATCTTCTTAGGTCTAGTGTTACTATCTTTGACCTAGACTTTGATGCTATTCTTTCTGCTATGTATGCTTTGTCTGTTAGTGCTGAGGGTGACTGTTACCGGTCTTTGCCGCCTGACCCAGGTATAGCCGCTGCTGCTCTAGGTGCTAGTGAGTCTGGTACTCTCCCTGGTATTGAGCCTGCTGAGGCCTTGCACACCTTCACGTTGGACTCAGGCGCCTCGCGCTGTTTCTTTCGTGACAGCACCACCCTCACTCCTTTCCCTGCACCTGTCCTGGTCCGCCTAGCTGACCCCTCTGGGGGCCAGGTCGTGGCTCGTTCCTCCACTGTCCTCCCGTGTCCGGCGGTTCCGTCCGGCTCACTGTCAGGTCTTCATCTCCCCTCGTTCTCTACGAACTTTGTGAGTACCGCTGCCCTCCAGGATGCGATGGTCACTACCACCACTCCTGGGGGTCAGCGTGTGTCGATCTGCACGTGCACACGGACGGGGCGTCACCTGGCCATGTTCACTCGTTGGCCAGGGTTGACTTTGTACACACTCGCTACCGAGCCTCCTCAGGTAGCTGCGTCTGCTCAGGTGTCCGCGTCAGGTTAGAACGCCGCCTCTTGCTCGTGTCGCCTCCTGTCGCACCAGACTCTTCTGTGGCACCACCGCCTGGGTCACCCCTCCCTGCCACGCCTTCGTGGCATGCACTCTCGTCTTCTTGTCTCTGGTCTACCCAGGTCTCTGCCTCCCCTCCCACCCTTGCCTGCCCCGTCCTGCCTTCCTTGCGTCGAGGGGCGGCAGCGCGCCGCTCCTCACTCCTCCTCGTTTCCCCTGACGACTGCTCCCCTGCAGACTCTCCACATGGACGTGTGGGGCCCAGCCCGTGTCAGTGGACAGAGCCCCGAGTGCTACTTTCTCCTGGTAGTTGACGACTACACGCGGAACACCACGGTCTTCCCCTTGCGCAACAAGGGTCAGGTCGTTGATGTCTTGATCCCTTGGATCCGCACAGTCCGTCTCCAGCTCCGCGAGCGGTTCGGCCAGGACCTTCCTGTCCTGCGTCTGCACTCTGATAGAGGTGGTGAGTTCTCCTCCAACCTCTTGCGGGACTTTTGTCGTGGGGAGGGCATTCTCCAGTCGTTCACGCTTCCGGACTCCCCTCAGCAAAATGGGATTGCTGAGCGCCGCATTGGCTTAGTCATGAAGGTCGCTCGTACCTCCATGATCCATGCGGCTGCTCCCCATTTTCTGTGGCCGTTTGCGGTCCGGTACGCTGCGCATCAGCTCAACCTCTGGCCCCGTGTCTCCTTGCCGGAGACCTCGCCCACACTGCGTTGGACGGGGGAGGTTGGCGATGTGTCGGTGTTCCGGGTCTGGGGATCTCGTGCCTTTGTTCGCGATACGTCTGCGGACAAGCTCTCCGCCTGTGCTATCCCTTGCGTCTTCCTTGGCTCTGACCCTGACACGCCTGGCTGGCAGTTTTACCACCCCACCTCGCGCCGTGTCTTCCCTTTTTAGGACGTCACGGTTGACGAGTCCGTTCCCTTTTACTGTCTCTTCCCCTACCACTCTGCCCCTCCCCCACCCCCGTCGCTCTTCCTTGCTCCCGGTCCACCTCCGGTAGACCCCCTCCCGCCCCAGGGTCCTACTCCCTCACGTGTGTCTCGGGTAGACCATCTCCCTGGTCCTGCGCCTGTTGAGGTAGCTGTCGGCTCAGTTGCTGATCGAGGTGCTGCGTCTGCGGGTGCTGCGTCTGGGGGTGCGGAGCCGGGGGGTGCGGAGCCGGGGGGTGCGGAGTCTGAGGGTGCTAGGTCAGGGGGTGCTGAGCGTGGGGGTGAGGAGCCTGGGGGTGCTGAGCCTGCGGGTGTGGAGCCTGGGGGTGCTGAGCCTGAGGGTGTTGAGCCTGGGGGTGCTGAGTCGGAGGGTGCGGAGTCTGGGGGTGCTGAGCCTCAGGGTGCTGCTTCATGTGGAGGTCCTGCTAGTGCTTCGCCGCGACTGTCTCCGCAGCAGCTGCGTGAGTGGTTTGTTCGGTGTGCACGTCTTCGGAGTGGAGCTACCAGAGCTGGAGGCGCTGGAGACACTGGAGTTGGAGGTGCTGGAGATACTGCTCGAGCCGGTGGTACTGGAGGTATTGCGGCTGCTGGTCCTGGAGGTGCTCATACCAGGGTGCTGGAGCTGCCAGAACTGGTGGTGTTGAGGGCGCTAGAGCTGGAGACCCTACGGAGCCTGGAACTGCTGGAGCTGGAGACACTGGCGCTGGTGGCGCTGGAGCTGGAGGCTCTGGAGCTGCAGAAGCTGGAGCTGTTGACCCTGGAGCTGGAGGTGCTGGAGACACTGTGCGGCCGCGAACGTACATCGTTCCCCTTCTTCAGCAGGTTCTTGGTGTCCCGTCTTCTTCTAGCCTTACTCCTCCTCTCCTGTGTCGACCGCCTGACCAGTCGGAGCTGCCGTTGCAGCCGGCCTCACCTTACACTGAGAAATCCGGCGGTCTTACAGAGCGTCGTGAGCCTGCGTCTCGTCCTGTCTCGCCTGTTCGCACTGCTCGTCGCGTTCCTCGTTCGCGTCCTCCTCCTGTCCCCGGCACGCACGCTATGGCACTCCGTCCTTCCTCTGTTACACTGCGTAGTCCTCCGCCTGCTCCTCCTGAGTCCTCTCTTCCTGAGGTCCCTGACCCTTCTTCTTATCGCGCTCGTGCTGCCAGTCCCACTGTCGCTCGTCTCCTCGCCACTGCTGTCACTGACCCTTCTTTTGAGTCTGCTGCTGCGTTTGCTATCGTTGCTGAGCTCCTTGACATTGCTGCTGACTGCCGTCTAGACTACGCCACTGCTCTTGTTGCTGAGTCTGCGTCTGCCAGTCCTCTATCCGTCGGGGGTGAGTGTGCTCTTGGCACGGACGTCCTTGAGGACAGGCAGGAGGACTTTGAGTGTCTTGCAACTACTGTACCTCGTTTCGCTTCCATGTTGCTTGCCCCTGAGGGAGACCCGGATGCACCAGACATCCCGACCCCGCGCTCTTACGCAGAGGCGATTACGGGTCCTTACTCCACTCAGTGGCAGGCATCCATGGATGCCGAGATGGCATCCTGGAAGTCCACAGGCACCTACGTCGACGAGGTTCCCCCACCTGGGGCGAATATAGTCGATGGCATGTGGATTTTCAGGGTGAAGCGGCCGCCGGGTTCTCCGCCTGCCTTCAAGACGCGTTACGTTGCTCGAGGTTTCAGTCAGCGACAGGGGGTCGACTACTTTCAGACCTTCTCCCCCACCCCGAAGATGACTACTCTTCGGGTGTTGCTGCACGTCGCTGCTTAGCGTGACTACGAGTTGCACTCTCTGGACTTCAGTACAGCTTTCTTGCAGGGCAGCCTGCACGAGGAGATCTGGCTGCGCCGCCCACCTCGCTTCACTGAGTCGTTTCCTGCAGGTACCCAGTGGAGCCTCCAGCGGCCAGTCTACGGTCTCCGCCAGGCACCTCGCGAGTGGCACGACACACTGAGGACTACACTTGTGGCTCTGGGGTTTACTCCTTCTACTGCTGACCCGTCGTTGTTTCTATGCACCGACACGACGCTGCCGCCGTTCTACGTCCTCATGTACGTCGACGACCTCGTCTTTGCCACTGCTGACACTGAGGCACTGACCCTTGTGAAGTCGGAGCTGCAGAAGAGACACACCTGCACTGACCTGGGTGAACTGCGCAGCTATCTTGGCTTGCAGATCACCCGGGACAGAGCACGGCGCACCATCACCCTGAATTAGTCACACATGGTGCACCAGGTCCTTCAGCGCTTCGGCTTCCAGTTCTCCTCGCCACAGCCCACTCCTCTGTCTACCAGCCACTCGCTCTCAGCTCCACCTTTGGACGAGTTTGTAGAGCCGAGTGGTCCGTACCCAGAGCTTGTGGGTTGCCTCATGTACCTGATGACGTGCACACGATCTGACCTCACGTACCCTCTTAGACTCCTGGCTCGCTACGTGGCTCCCGGTAGGCACCGAAAGGTGCAATGGGATGCTGCAAAGAGGGTACTGCGTTACTTGTGCAGTACGTCAGGCATGGGGCTCCTGCTTGGAGGACGGGGTCCTGTTGTCCTCACTGGTCACGCAGACGCTTCCTGGGTTGACGACTCAGCTACGCAGCGGTCGTCACAGGGTTACACCTTCAGCCTAGGCCCTGGCTCTGTTTCCTGGCCGTCTACCCGCTCGTCTTTGGTTCTCAGCTCCAATTGTGAGGCCGATATCTAAGCCGGGGCCATGTGTGCACAGGAGCTACGCTGGATCACCTACCTGCTTACTGGCTTGGGAGAGCAGCCTCGTTCGCCTCCAGTTCTGTACGTAGACAACAAGGCCATGATTGCCTTGTGTCAGGAGCACAGACTGGAGCAGAGAACGAAGCACATCGCTCTGCGATACTTCCTTGCTCGAGAGTTGCAGCAGCGTGGCCAGCTTCATCTTGCGTACTTGGCCACTCGGGCCAACACTGCTGATGTCTTCACCAAGGCACTTCCGCCTGGTGATCATCAGCGCTTCTCTACTGTGTTAGGCCTTGTGCCTACTTTGCCTTACTTGCATACTGCGTGACTTAACTTGTACTGTGATTTATTTATATACCTGCATGCTTGCACTTGCTAGGGTATGATCACTGTCTTGATTGCTCTCTTTTATATAACTCTGCATGTGAACTGGCCTTGTGGCCCTTTGCTTGTGCTCGGACTATGTGGTGACTTAGTGATCCACCCTGAGCTTGCTTTGATTTTCTTGACTGGTCTTGTGACCACTTGTTCTCCCCCACTTTGCCTATGGGGGTGTGTAGAACTTATATATAGCTTACATTGTGTAGGCTGTAGTGGGTTAGCCCATAAGGGGTACAGCCCAATTAGGGTTAGTACTTGTACCCAACCCTTTGCTAGTTCATTCATTCTCGTTCGTGATTCTGACAGTGCGGCGACCACAACATCTGCACATCCGAACAAGGCGTACGGACAGATTAGCATCAGACATAAAAAACAACATCACATACAAATGACATTGTCACTGCACAAGCTGCTTGGCTTACCGGAGGGGAAATTCCCCTTAGGAATTGTCTTGCGCTTAAAGAAGACCCAAGGCTTGAGCTTCTCGCCGCTGGCGGTTCAAGCGAGCATCACCGTCACGCGTTCTTTTTTATAGCCGCTGCTGCGGATGGGCACGGAGCGGATCCCCACCTCCTCGACCGTGCGTTCAGCTGGCATCTCGAGCCAGGGTGGTGTTTGATCGGCATTAATAATCCGGCGGTTGTCGATGCCGTACTGTCGGCGGGAGTGTTGCACGTACTTCCAGAAGTTCTGCACCTGTGTCTCACACTCTGCAAGGGAAGGGTGGGAGAGACAAACAAAAGAAGAAAATTAGAATTTCGAAGGTCGTAAGCAGCCATAAACGAGAGCGACGGCACAAACACCGACTCACCAGACGACAGCTTCTGGCCGATTCTGGTCTTCGCTTGGGTAGTGAGGTTCCAGTGCCGTCGAAAACGCTCCGTCCACCTCTGAGATCCAGCCCACCTTACATCAGGATGCAGGATCTTCATCACCTCATGTGACCACTTCTGCAGTCGGCTGACAGACACGGCGAGACACTTTTTCTGGTGGGCAAGAACACGTGAGTACACCTCGATCTCCATGTCGCGGTACCACGACGCCCGACCACGCCCGTGAAGGCGCTAGCGAGCCCCATGCGCGCCTTCCAGCTCACCCTTCCGCGACTTCCACTCTGACAGGGACTTTCGGGAGATACCAGTGTCGGAGGACATTCTCCGTACACTCACAGCTCCGGACTCCAACTTTGCAATCCACTGCAGCTTCTCCTGGGAAGTGTAGGAGTTGCACTTATGCGTTGAAGGCTTGCTCCTGGGGGACGGGGGGCGGGCATCACGATTTTGTTTGGAGGGGTGGGGCCGTTTCTTATTCGGCGGGGGGAAACTAGGGACAGGCAGGTCCTCGGGAAGACCATCGGCCGCCCACCACTCAACATCGTCTTCAGCACCAGTGGCGGATTCATCGTACGGGCAATCTTCCGCGTCTCCCCAGCGTGGCGACAGACCGGGGCCGGGTTCATCATCGCCGCTGCGCTCGGGCTCGGAGATGTACGCATCGAAAGCTGAGTAACCGCGAGGGAGGAGCTGCAGAACGGGCTGACCGTTGATGACGACGATAGGCGGAGCGGGAGGAGCATGAGGCGCTGGAGGAGCATGAGGCGCAGGAGGAGCAGGAGGAGCAGGAGGCGCTGGAGGAGCAGGAGGAGCTGGGCGACTCTGCCACTAAGAGTAATCGCGAGTGTTGCCAACAGCAGGTCCGCGGCTAAAGAGGAAGTGAGTGCCTGGAAGGCCCGCCATGGCCTAGGCAGGCTGAGGGAAAACAAGAAAACTGAAAAAAACGATGAGAATGAGCCTCGTTTGAAACCCTCGCCCGAGACCCCTCCAACTTCGTGGCCCGGGTTCCTCTGCAGGGAAAGGGGGGAAACTGGCAAGATCCCCCCGCAGAGGAGCTGAGGTGGTGAGGTCAATGCCTCGGTGGAGTGGAATCTTGCCGCTTCTGCCAATTGCGTGGTTGTACAGAGTCGTGCCTGGCACGGCATGCGACCCTGATTGGGCAGTCGCACCCTAAACTACGTGTGCGCTGGCATGGGCCAGATTCATGTTCGATGAATCTGGCCAGGCCAGCAAGGCGTCGTGGGCGTGATGTCAGAATCCCAGTCACTAGACCACTGGGATAAAAGGGCTTGTTAAGTAGCGGGTCAGAGTGCGCCCATAACCCCCCAGGTGAACACGCCTGTAACCCCCCTAGGATCAATCGGGCATCCACAGTGCAGATCTTCTGACACCCCCAGACACTGGGAGACCCAGGACTGAGCACAGCGGCAACGGCCTACATGTGCATACGCCAGCATTCGAACCCGAGACCACTCTGACAGCGTGTCTCAGAATCCCAGTCACTAGACCATTGGGATAGAAGGGCTTGTTAAGTAGCGGGTCAATGCACCCATAACCCCCCAGGACAACGAGCCTGTAACCCTTCCTTAGGATCAATCGGGGATCACTAGTAGACCTCTGACACCCCCCCGCACTGGGATGCCCGAAGTGCACACACTGGGATTCCAACCCGAGACCTTTCGCTCTGATACCATGTCAGAATCCCAGTCACTAGACCACTGGGATAAAAGGGCTTGTTAAGTAGCGGGTCAGAGTGCGCCCATAATCCCCCAGGCGAACGCGCCTATAACCCCCCTATGATCAATCGGGCATCCACGGTGCAGATCTACTAACACGTGATTCCATGCCTTGTTGGCCATTTGACGCGCTTTTCATGCACGGTTACGAACGTTCTAGATGTGGATTGAATCCCCGTTTGAAAAAGCTTCAATTTCATGTTAAAACAATACATTTCATTTTTTCCATTTTATAAACGTCGGCGCTTATAAATTTCCTCGATTATAAGCGCACCCCCCTAAAAAACAGTGTTTTTTTTACCCCCAGGGGCGCTACCAGGGCCTCAGAAGTCAGGATTTTTACCCTGAATTCCTGAAGTTTGACCCTCTTTTTTATCGTGACCCTGATGTATCAGCCTTTTTTTTTTTTTTAACGACCCTGATGTTTCAATGTTTTTTTATGTGTAACTCTGTTTTTTCGGTGTTTTGTGTTTGAGGACACTGACGAGTCAGTGTTGCATCGAGTTCGACCCTGAAACTAGAAACGGCGCAATCTGATTGGCCCAAGTGTTGTAGGGAGTTCATCCTGTGATTTGCGCCATGACCTGCTACTTCGGCTGTCAAGCTACTACAGTACCGCCAGCTGTTTTGCTGCACATGGCATCCTTCGTGCCAGGTGGTAAACTTCTCAAGTTCTGATTGGTTGCCACTAATAACCTGTACCCTCTTGACTCTTTTGGCCTTGCAGCACACAAAGCCAGAGGTACGTGTTTCCCTCCAATGCTGGCATCGTGGTGCTGGTGTGGTGTGCTGAGCAAACCATACTAGATGCTATCATAATTCCCCATACTAGCAAAGAAAATCAGTGTTTATGTTATTTAGAACACTGATTGATCAGTGTAATTCTTTTGTGAACACTGAAAAATCCGTGTTTTTTAGATGATGACACTGAAAATCAGTGTTAGTCCTCAAGGAACACTGAGTGATCAGGGTGCCCCAAAACCAATCTGAGGCCCTGGGCGCTACTATCCGGGGGCTGACGGTAAGCGCATGCGATTTTAATAGGCATGCGCTTATATCCGGGGCCATACGGTATGTAGTACCGTATCACCCCGGATAGTAGCGCATATGCGCTTATAATAAAATTGATTTTTTCAAGGGGGGCGCTTATAATTGAGTTTCGGGCATAAGCGCATTCGCTTATATAATGACAAATACAAATTTATACTTTTAGGGTACAAAACTGTACCTTTCATTGATGCCATTTCAAACGAGTCGAAATAATATAGCGTCACAAAGCAGAATCGCGCGCAAGCGATTCTGTTTCCTCCACACCAGCAAGTTCACCTCACTTTGCAGGCATGCCAGCACATCCTGATTGGACGCACAGCCAGTCAGGTCTTCGCGAGTCAAACGAAGCGAAGGTGAAATTTGGCCCGCTGCGAAAATGAAACTCGTTACCGTTTAAAACATATTTATAATTTCAAAATGTACGTGCGCTTATAATAAGTAAAGGTTTTCCATGGGGAGTTTCGGCCATAAGCGCCATGCTCCAGATAGAAGCGCCAGCGCCTTTAATCGGACGGCGCCTATATCCGGGGCCATACGGTATCTTTGATCACAATATTTTTGTTCTTTCATGATGTTACAGAGATTCTGACTTCAGAAATGGTACTTGTTTTGCAAATTCTATACCTTTTTAAAACATGCCATGGGGAGCAGGAGAGTTCAGTCATCGTGACCTGTGACCTGGGTTTTTGCAAGCTATTTGACATGTGGCAAGCAAATTACACAAAAAAGGGGGAAAGAAAACTGAAACAACAACGTAAACAGATCTATGCGCACCCACAAGGTGTTAGTGCTGGCTGAACAACAGTGATCTTGTAACAGACGTTTGTCTGGAGACCCCTTGACACGACGGGCACATCTTCACTGCTGTCAATTAGAGTGGTAAATACACATCTTCATCCATATCACACTCTTGTTGGAGTACTCGGATGCGAGATGCCTCACTAGTGAGAGTGAGGTGAGGAGCTAGAGGAAAATCCAGGAGTTGGATGCGGTGAAGAGTGACAGGCAGGGCTCAAGCATTACAGGTGCTGCTTGGGGAGGGAGAAAGGCGAGAGGGGAGGGGCATGGGGAGAAAGCAGAGGGGGTGGGGAGGGAGGACGTGAGGAGAACCGAAGGAACAGAGTTCATGCGAGGGGAATGTGGGTGGGGGCATGGGGGCGAGTGTGTGGACAGCAAGCAAACTGCCACACGAGGGTAGACTTGCATGGGGGCGAGTGTGCGGAACCAAGTATTTCAGATACACCTGTTCCTCACAGCACCACCACTCTCTCATCCTCACACAGCCTACTCCCGGTGTGTCTGGCGTCGACTCAAAACCCACTGGCTTGCTCCCATCACAATGCCACCACTCTCTCACCCTCACACAGCCTGCTCCCGGTGTGTTTTGAGTCGACTCGGAAACCCACTCGGCATGCTTCCGTCACCACTCTTTCTCACCCTCACACACCCCTCTCTCTCACCTAGCTGGGCAACCGGTCACCAGCTTCCATCCACTCGTGGGTACCACTATGCCAGTCGGCATGCTACCGTCGCAAATCGACAACACCGCCGCCCACGACAACCCCCAGCCCGCCTCCATGTAGAGCGAGCTGCCGTCCGTGAACTTGGCGGTGTTGCCCTGGAAGGTCGACGAGCAGAAGCGCACCGCAGCCGCGGAGTTGAGTCCCGACGCCGCGGCGTAGGCCGCACCACCTTCGCCAGCGATGACACCGTTGGCAGTGGCGGTGCCGAGAGCCTTGTTGTAGTTCAGTTTGACTTTGATGAATGTGAGGAAGGCGTCTTTAGCGTAGATGGCTCCCCCAGAAACACCTGGATGGAGGGAGGGTAGGGGACGCCGGAGAGAGGGAGTGCTGTTCGAGAAGAGGCCTTCCCCAGAAACGGCCTCCCTCCGATGCGTCTGGATGGACCTCAGAAGGTCATCACAGCACAGAAACATGCACACACACACACACACACATACACGCACGCACGCACGCACGCTCGCGCGCACTCACCAGCGCTGTTCCCCTCAAAGAGGCAATCCTCAAAGCGCAGCCTGGCCGTCCCCGCCACCCTGACCGCCCCGCCCAGGTGTTTGGGCGCGCTGTTGTCCTTGAAGATGCAGCGCAGGAAGGAGAGAGCCGGCACGCTGGAAGTGCGGCCGTTGGCGTTGAAGGTGGTGGCGTCTATGTTGACGGCGCCCCCCCCCAGGGTGGGCGAGGAGTTGTTCAAGAAAATGCACTCCGTGAAGACACGCTCGGGAGGCTCGAACATTCTAGGGAGGTTGTCTCTGGTGGGAGGGAGGGAGGGAGGGAGGGAGGGAGGGAGGGAGGGAGGGAGGGAGGGAGGGAGGGAGGCAATGGATTGAGTGTTTGGGAAGGGAGAGCCCAGCAATCAATGATGCTCTGGAAGGTGCAGCGCGAGAGGAGACGGTAAAGTGTGGTGGCTGTCGTAGGGAAGGAGCTTGCACCACACGCACTCTCACTTGCACCACACGCACTCTCACTTGCACCACACGCACTCTCACTTGCACCACACGCACTCTCACTTGCACCACACGCACTCTCACTTGCACCACACGCACTCTCACTTGCACCACACGCACTCTCACTTGCACCACACGCACTCTCACTTGCACCACACGCACTCTCACTTGCACCACACGCACTCTCACTTGCACAACATGCACTCTCACTTGCACCACACGCACTCTCACTTGCACCACACGCACTCTCACTTGCACCACACGCACTCTCACTTGCACCACACGCACTCTCACTTGCACCACACGCACTCTCACTTGCACCACACGCACTCTCACTTGCACCACACGCACTCTCACTTGCACCACACGCACTCTCACTTGCACCACACGCACTCTCACTTGCACCACACGCACTCTCACTTGCACCACACGCACTCTCACTTGCACCACACGCACTCTCACTTGCACCACACGCACTCTCACTTGCACCACACGCACTCTCACTTGCACCACACGCACTCTCACTTGCACCACACGCACTCTCACTTGCACCACACGCACTCTCACTTGCACCACACGCACTCTCACTTGCACCACACGCACTCTCACTTGCACCACACGCACTCTCACTTGCACCACTCTCACTTGCACCACTCTCACTTGCACCACTCTCACTTGCACCACTCTCACTTGCACCACTCTCACTTGCACCACTCTCACTTGCACCACTCTCACTTGCACCACTCTCACTTGCACCACTCTCACTTGCACCACTCTCACTTGCACCACTCTCACTTGCACCACTCTCACTTGCACCACTCTCACTTGCACCACACACACCCCTTCCAACTGCACTTCGCACACACATTCTCAACTGCACCTTGCCTTGCACACTCACTCGCTCGAGCACCCCTCTCACTCTCTCATCTCCCCCCCAGCTCTCCACTGCCCTCACCTGAGCACCGCTCCGCCAGCATCAGCAGCAGCCACGTTGTGGGCGAAATTGCATTGACTCGCGTTGACTGACGTCAGCAAGTTGTAAAAGACGCCTCCCAGCGCGTACTGGAAGGTGAGGTTGACCAGAGTCAACTGCCCCGCCGTGGATCGTGACGCGGAGGAATATAATATGGGGGAGGCGCCGGTGAATATGGGGAAGGCGCCACCCCCCCTGATGATGCACTTGACGATGCTGGGGACCGGGGAGGGAAGAGGCGCGCAAAGATACAAGCGGAAAGGAAGGAACGAAGGCGGTTAAAGAGGGAATGGGAGAGATGGGCGGAGACGACGAGGGGGAGAAAGGAGATGGACGGACACGATGGCGATGGGCGATGGCGATGGCGATGGCGATGGCGATGGTGCTCCGATGGTCCTATCCAGTTTGGTCCTGCCACTCCCTTTCCTGACCCACTAATCCTACCATTCCCATGTGACCCTACTTCGAACTGGTAACCCTACCACCCACCTGGAAACCCTGTTACCTACCCGTCGGATCCACACGCGCCCCTGATGGTCAGCTTGGCCGCGCCTAAGAGTTCGGGGAGGCGGCTGTAGGGGGGAGAGAAGAAGGGGTAAGGGGAAGAGCGAGTGGGAAGGGGAGTAGGAAAAGAGCAATCTGATTAGTTGACTCAATGATGTGATAATGCGCATGGTAGCATAGGGGCTGCCTGATGGGATGGGTTTAGGGATTGACAGAAATTCGTGACGGAGGCGGGATGTATGCAAAACCGATTAGCCGTTCCTGGGATGAGGTGACAAGCGCACACGTGGCGAGGCGTAACATGTGCAGACGTGGATAGATGGGGAACTTACGTCGTCAGCACCACGTTGGATGTGAGAACGAGCTCTGTGGTCTTCGCGTCTGCTCCCATCTGTGTCGCCATCTAGACACGCACAATCACGCACACACGTGACGGAAAACGTTCATCCGGCACTGCAAGTGTCAAATTTCAGCCGTCTGCGTCTCAAATTTCCTCTAAGTCCAACTTCCAGCTGTCGCAATCCCTCGACTGTCGTACAAAAAAGTGTGCGTAAAAAAAGAGCTGTTTTTTTCGAACAAATTCAATGTGTTTCCACGTTGGAAACAAAGACGTCCGCAGAAGTAGATGAGAACGCGCTGACGAGCTTCGTGCTTCGGAACGCTGCTGATGACGTTTTTTATTTCGGAATGGCATTTCCCACGCCGCGCTATACTAACGGTGTGAAAGTATCCAGTGGATGGTGGCATGATGTGAAACTACTATACTATCGATGTGGAAATGCGTATGTTACTATCGGATCATCCCTACCTGGTTCGCCTTGTTGATTGCATTGTCCAGTACTGACGCCGCGGTATGCGCGGGACCGCAGATGATCCCAATGACTAGCGATGCGACGAGGAGGGAAGAGATGTGCTGGCGTGCTGTGATAGGTTTCCTGTCACGAGCCATCCTGAGACAGACGACGGTGGTAGCCGAATAGTGTGGAGTGAAAATCAGACAAGCGGCTCTCGTGAGCGGCAATGCGTCGCACTTCGATAATGCTCACTGGAAGGAACCATCGCTGGTTTTTACGCGAGCCTCTTACTCGGAGTGAGAACCAACGAGGTGACGATGTGGGAGATCTTAGTATCTGCGGGTCCAGGGTGCAAGACACTCGCGCGCAGGCAGCCCAGAGACCTGGGGCTGTGATTTCATACTTTCTAGTTTTCTTTTTTTGCAGGCGGCACGTGCGGCAGCGATTGGGTTCACTCTACCGCATCGCAGGGCTTGCAGTCATGCCGGCCTTGCCTCATGGCGCGAATGGTGGCCATGGGGTGTTGAGAAGCACGCGTGGGAGCCGGGCTCAGTCTGACCTGAGCCCTAAATTTTCCTGAAATACATCTCGACGGATTACATGCCGCAATCCGTCGTGTTTGGCCCTGGTGATGATAGTAGTATCATCATCGCTCCCCACACTAACTGACGACGGATCCAGCGAGGGAGACAGCTGCGCCCGTCACGCAAGCCAACTCCCCATCGACTCGTCACACCTGAACTGAACGCATTTCGATTCCAAATATACTGATGCCCTGCTCCGTATACGTTCCAGATTCTGCATCGTGATTCGTCGCGAGAGTATCGGCGGCCCCGAAGAGAACTATCTGAGCAGAGAACTATCTGAGCGGAACAGGACACGTGAAAGAAATTGAATGGAAAGTTCGTATGTCGTGTTTCACCATCTCCCAGACCGACGCTTCCCCACGAAACCGCCCAATTGTTTCACATTTCTGCATTTCTGCAATGGAAACGAGATAGCGAGGATTGCACACTAGGTGGTCAAAAGATACGAAGTATGAGCGAAGGCATGAGCAAATACTTATGTGCGAAAACATGCAACGGTTACGCGGTGTGTGCGAGTTAGTGCGTGCTAGGCTGGCATCGAGGTTTGGGCTAGTCCCGAAGCGTAGGCCGACTCGGCCAGGCCAGCGGTGCATGGTTTGGTAAAACAGTGCGCGCGAAGTTGGCGAAGCCCCGTTAGCAGTAACGGGCGAACAACGGCTGCTGCTGTACGCGATGTTGACGGCCGCGGTAAGGAATGTCGAGAAAATTCCTTACACTACCCCCCCCTCCCCCCCCCCCCCCTCCCCCCTCCCCTCAAGAAGCCCCCTCCGCTACGCGAGTGTGTATATATCGCGGAAACCCCGGCTCCTCATGTACACTTGCAGGGTGTTGGGTTGAGAAATAGCCCTTAGGATCTTTCAAGGCTAAGATCTCTTGTAGCAGTAGGAATGTTGTAGTTGCGGAAGCGTAATAATAGGAATGCTTGAACCACCCTGCGCTAGTATGTGAGCAAGATGAGTTGATGATAGCAAAGACATACAAAGCTTTTATATGATTACAAAGGAATATGAAAAGTTCTACTTGAACTGTTTTCTGCTGTTGCGGTTCGATACAGTGACGACTCGGGTAACTGCTCAATATCGAGTCAGTTATGTGTCCTTGCTGTCGTACTGTATTTTTCGTCGAGTCAAAGGTCAGCGACCTTTGACCTTCGCGTAACCTCCAGCTGTTACGATTGTTGACTCGCGTGTTGTTTCGCTGTAGTCTGCTCCATTCTCGTGTCGATACTTCGATTACTTCAGAAGCGTTAGATTACTTGTTTCCAATTCCAACACTCCCCTTCGCTTCTGGAGTGTCGCTGCTGATGACGTGTCCTTGTCCAGTCAGCAGCATGCAGTACTCGAACTTCTGTTTTCCGAGTTTCTTGGTCAAGTAGTCGGCTGCCATCTCGGATGTGGGACAGTAGGATAGTTTGAGTCTTCCCTTCTCGATTTCGTCTTTTACGAAGAAGTACTGGAGGGCAATGTGCTTCGTTCGTTTCGCGAACCCATTTTTGTTCGCTATGCGAATGGCCGATTGGTTGTCGCAGAAGAGGGAGAAGCTGGGTAACTGAGCCAATTTTGCTTCCTCCAGCAATTCGCGAAGATATAACCCTTCCTTGGTGGCTGAGCAGAGTGCGATATATTCTTCTTCTGCTGAGGAGAGAGCGATAAGCTCTTGTTTGTTCGACTGCCATGAGATAGGGCCGATAGGTTCGAGTCGGTAGATGTAGCCAGTACGAGATCGCCTGTTCTCAGAATCTCCAGCGTGATCGGCGACGACGTAGCCGATTAACTTAGGTGTCGTAGTTCCGGTCTTGTGGTAGGTTAATCCGATCGTCGGGGTACTGACGAGGTAGTGAAGTGTACGGTCGAGTTCCAGCATGTGTTCTGCTTCAGGCTGCTTGAGGTAGGTGGCGAGTTGACTAGCTGAGTAGGATAGATCCGGTCGGCAGGTACTGAAGCGTACGGTGTGTTCTGCTTCAGGCTTCTACGAGAACATGTCGCTAGAGGTGTGGAAGTCAGAGCACGGGCCGGCGTGGGGCTGGACGCCGACCATCCCGCCGACGGACACCTCGACGGCGACACTCCCTCTGCTTGCCGAGGTCGGTGAGCCTGCTGCTGAGGACGTCGAGGATGTCCCCTCTCCCTTCCCCTCCCCTGCCCCCCGTGCCCCTCCCCTTGTGGCCGACCTGCGTGGGCTGACTCCGGTGTCGGCCTCCGGCGATGAGGGGAGAAGTGGGGCGTCGCCTGTGGCGCTGGCCAAGAGCATCGCCGGTGGCCGACGTGACGTCCAGCAAGTCGACGTGAGAGTGAAGTCGACGCCGCCAGGGAGGAGCAGGCCGAGGAAGTGCAGCCGATGGTGGTGAAGTCGGCAAAGGGGGCAGTCACAAGGCAGCAGCTGAGAGGGGAGCAGGCAACAGCCAAGCCGAATAAGAAGCAGTCCGCAACAAGGCAGTCAGCAGAGGAGCCGACCACAGGGGAGAAGTCGACAGGGAAGCCGACTGAGGTGCAGCAGGACGATGAGGGCAGTGAAGCTGGTGACGATGGAGGGGACGCCGAGGATTCCACCGATAGTGACGTGGTGGAGGTCCAGCATGGACCACGGCAGTCAGGCTGAATTCGGAGGCCGCCCGACTTCTACGTACCGGCTGCCTTCACCACGGCGTACGACGAGGTCGATGACGACCTGCAGTACGACGACGCCAAGGAGGACGAAGACTTTCCAGAGCTCGACCCCGACATGCACGCTGACCCCGAGCACCGTTGGGACATCTCGACGATGACGGTGAAGGAGGCGTTGGCGAGCTGGAAGGGCAAGGCGGTGAAGGCCGCCATGGAGGAGGAGATCCGCAGCCTCGTCGGCATGGGGACATGGGAGCTGGTCGAACGCCCGCCAGGAGTGAACATCATGAAGAACCGATGGGTGCTGACGACGAAATACCGGTGGGTGCTGCCGACGAAGAGCCAGGACCTCCAGCTCCTGCAGGAACTCCAGCACCTCCAAGACTAGTAGCTCCAGCACCTCCAGCTCCAGTGCCTCCAGCGGCAAAGTCTCCAGCTCCGGCAGCTCCACTCCGAAGGCGTGTGCACCGAGCAAACCACTCACGCAGCTGCTCCGGGGAGAGAGGCTCCGGCCGGGGAGACAGTCGTGGCGAGGCACTCGCAAGACCTCCAGCAGAAGGAGTACCCCCAGGCTCAGCACCCCCAAAGTCCGCACCCTCAGACTAAGCACCCCCAGGCTCCACACCCTCAGGCTCAGCACCCCCAGGCTCCGCACCCCCAGGCTCAGCACCCCCAGACCCCGCACCCTCAAACTCAGCACCTCCAGGCTCTGCACATGCAGGCTCAGCACCCCCCGATGCAGCACCCCCAGGCACAACACCTCTAGCAGCACATGAGTCTACAGCTACCTCAACAGGCATAGCACCAAGGAGTGGGTCTACCTGAGACACACCTGAGGGAGCAGTACCCTGAGGGGGGAGGGGTTCTACCAGAGGGGGACATGGAGCAAGGAAGAGCGGCGAGGTTGGGAGAGGGGCAGAGCGGTAGGGGAAGAGACGATAAAAGGCAACCGACTAGTCAAACGTGACGTCTTGAGAGGGCAGGACACGGCGCGAGGTGGGGTGGTAAAACTGCCAGCCAGGCGCGTCAGGGGGGAAGCCAAGGAAGACGCAGGGAATAGCGCGGGCGGAGAGCTTGTCCGTGGACGTATCGCAGACAAAGGCACGAGAACCCCAGACCCGGAACACCGACGCATCGCCAACCTTCCCCCTCCAACGCACACTCTCACCTTCCTGCGCTGTACCTTCAAGGTCAACAGCGCGCCTCGGCATGTGGGCGGGGCGGTCAGGGTGGCGGGGACGGCCAGGCTGCGGTTTGAGAATTGCCTCTTTGATGGGAACAGCGCTGGTGAGTGCATGTGTGTGTGTGTGTGTGTTTGTGTGTGTTTGAGTGTGTATGAGTGTGTGAGTGTGTATGAGTATGTGTGTGTCTGTGTGTGTGTGTGTGTCTGTGTGTGTGTCTGTGTGTGTGTGTCTGTGTGTGTCTGTTTGTGTCTGTTTGTCTATTTGTGTGTGTGTATGCGTGTGTGCGTGTGTGCGTGTGTGCGTGTGTGTGTGTGTGCGTGTGTGCGTGTGAGTGTGTGCGTGTGCGTGTGCATGTTCTTGTGTTGTGGTGACCTTCTGATGTCCATCCAGACGCATCGAAGGGAGGCCGTTTTTGGGGAAGGCATCTTCTCGAACAGCACTCCCTCTCTCCGGCGTCCCCTACCCTCCCTCCATCCACGTGTTTCTGGGGGAGCCATCTACGCTAAAGACGCCTTCCTCACGTTCGTCAAAGCCACCCTGAACTACAACAAGGCTCTCGGCACCGCCACTGTCAACACCATCACCACCGGCGAAGGCGGAGCAGCCTACGCCGCGGCCACGGGACGAAACTCCGAGGCTGCGGTGCGGTTCTGCTCGTTAACCTTCCAGGCCAACACCGCCAAGTTCACAGACGATAGCACGCTCTACATGGAGATGGGCTGGGGGTCGTCGTGGGCGGCGGTGCTGTCGATTTGCGACAGGAGCAAGCCGACTGGCACGGTGGTGCCCACGAGTGGATGGAAACTCGTGACCGGCTGCCCCGCCAGGTGAGGGAGAGGGGTGCATGAGTGGTGGTGCTACAATGGGAGCAAGCCGAGTGGGTTTTGAGTCGTAGCAATACACACGAGAAGCAGGCTGCATGAGATGAGGAAGAGTGGTGGTGCTGAGAGGGACACGTGTATCTGAAATACTTGTTTCCTGCAAGTGTACCCTCATGTGGCACTCTGCTTGCTTCCCGTACACTCTCCTTCCCCCATGTCCCCACCCACATTCCCCTCGCATGAACTCTGGTCCTTCTCGGTTCTCCTCACGTCCTCCCTCCCCACCCCCTCCACTTTCTCCCCATGCCCCTCCCCTTTTGCCTTTCTCCCCCCCCTCCCAAGCAGCACCTGTAATGCTTGAGCCCTGCCTTTCAGTCTTCATCGCATCCAACTCCTAGATTTTCCTCTGGCTTCTCACCTCACACACACAAGTGAGGCATCTTGCATCTGGGTACAAAAACAAGAGTGAGATATGGATGAAGGTGTGATTACCACTCTTCTTGACAGCAGTGAAGATGTGCCCGTCGTGTCAAGGGGTCTCCAGACAAACGTCTGTCACATGATTACTGTTGTTCAACCAGCACGAACACGTTATGGGTGTGCATACACCAGTTTGCGTTGTTGTTTCCGTTTTCTTTCCCCCTTTTGAGTAATTTGGTTGCGACATGTAAAATAGAGTACACCAACCCAGGTTGGGATGACAACTTCCTTGCTTCCCCATGGCATGGTAATGCATCATAAGTCCTACTGGTAGGAGATGGCAAGTTTGCACTACCTTGTTTGAATTTAATGCCAGAGGTGTACTAGGGTTCCCCGATTGATCCTAGGGAACGGTTACAGACACGTTGGCGTGGGGGTTATGGGCGTACTCACCCACTACACAAACAAGCCCTTTTATCCAAGTGGTTAGTGGCTGGGATTCTGACATGCTATCATAGCGAAAGTCTCGGATTCGAATCTCAGTGTGCACTTCGGTCATCCCAGTGCGGGGTGTGCCAGAGGTGCACTGGGCTTCCCTGATTGATCTTAGGGAAGGGTTACAGGCAGGGCCTATGATTCACTTTTAGGCACGTTAATGCATCAGGGCCCCACTGTGTAGAATCCCTGATCGTCAGTGTCCCCCCCCAAAAAAGCCTGAAAATTCAGTGTTACCTTCAAAAAATGTCTAATGCGTCAGTGTTCCCTTTTTGTAAAGTCTGATATTGAACTTAAAATAAGATAACACTAGGCAGGAACGCGATGAAACCCCAAGCGGATGGAAGGAAAGCATGGAGCAGAATGGGATGGGGGCCAAGATGGCAGGTAGCACGGCTGGGCAGCGCGGATGCATCAGTGCTTGCCAACACGACTTAGACAAAACGGGCCACGGGACCACAGGTGCAAGCAATGGGCCAGAAACCCTCGCATCGCAGCCTGCCAGCATCGCTTTGTTGCAACCTTGTCATTGGTCAACCCACATAATGCTGCAAAAGTGGCCAATGATCGGACCCAGCGCGCCAAAAAAGCAGCCCTCGAAGTGAATAACACGGGGCAAATTTGTCTGGTAGTCACCGCCAGGCGGTGCTGACACCGCGGGAATCTGAGATTCCCTGTACTTCCGGGCAACTATCGTACACTCGGAACGGAATCGCATTCAGTGTCAGTTTCGTTACAGCGTAGTATAATCAGTGTCCCTTAGAAAAAAAACCTGAAAGTTCAGAGTCATCTGGCCCCTAAAGGCTGAAAAATCAGTCCCCCAAAAAGCTGAACACTGGAAAATCAGGGTAGGTACAAAAAAACCCATGAAAATCAGGAATTTCAGGGAAAAAATCATGATATCGTAATGCCTGGTTACAGGCACGTTGGCCTGGGGGGTTATGGGCGCAGTCACCCGCTACACAAACAAGCCCTTTTTATCCCAGTGGTTGGTGGCTGAGATTCTGACATGCTATCAGAGCGAAGGTCTCGGATTCGAATCTTAGTGTGCACTTCGGGCATCCCAGTGCAGGGGGGTTCCAGAGGTGCACTGGGGTTCCCCGATTGATCCTAGGGAGGGGTTACAGGTACGTTGGCCTGGGGGGTTATGGGCGTACTCACCCGCTACACAAACAAGCCATTTTATCCCAGTGGTTAGTGGCTGGGATTCTGACATTTAAGCCCATCTAAGAATATACGTAAAAACATAATTGTTGGTCTTACGTTTTTTACTATAATATCTGGGAGCATAGGCATAAGTTGCAGCTATTTGTTGGATTGAATACTACAATTTTATATGGATATTATGTAGAGGTATACACTTCTTAGAACAAACAGCATGAAACAACAAACATTGATTGTTATTTTACTGGCTTTTCTAATCAGCAAATTCAAGCCAGCCATGATATTCGGAGCGTGCTGCACGCTTCGCCAAAAGCTGCGACTTGCAAAGCGAGGGGAGGTTTTTATTCAGGTTGCGTCACACATTCAGTTACTGTACTGTATTTCAAAGTGTCAATCCATTGGTTGGCTAGGCTGCCCGTCTAAACCCCGTTCCACCCAGACGCCAGCATGTGTCGGAAAAGAGTTGGCCATTCGAAATCCCATCCACGTCCGATATTTGTTGACGGACCCTGCGGCGGGCTGATGTCACCTGTCCAGCGTTTCCCTCTCCACCCCACCCCACCCCTCACCACCCACTCCCATTTCTTATTTGCCGCCATTCGTGCTGGGGCGCCTGGTAGGCATGACTAAACCCTGCGGTGCGGAAGGATTGACACAATCAGCGCGAAAGCGCGCATACCTGTCAAATTTGAGCACCTGTTCACCTTTGGTATGAATTTACAGCAATGCATTGTGAGTTTCTTACAGCCTCGGTGAACAGCATCCTGCATGTCAATGACCAAGAACCAAGGTGGTTCTCAATCTCATGAATTTTATAAAGCAAGGATTGATCCTCCAAGAGCATTCTAATTCAGCGCGACGCCAAACATTTGCTGCATTCTACTCTAGCATTATTCATTCTCAGGATGGCTCGTGGCAGGGAACCAATCATAGCCGACCAGCACATCACTTCCCTCCTGGTCGCATCGATAGTCATTGGGATGATCTGCAGTCCCGCGTCTAGTATTGCGGCGTCGGAACTGGGAGATGCCATCAACAAGGCGAACCAGGTACGGATGGATAGATTAACGCCAAGAGCACCGAATCACTATCACGTTCATTCAATGCCTGCGCGGCATGAAAAACGACATTGGGAAGGCGAGATCGCCAAGAAACTCCGGCCGACTCATGATCTGTCATCTTTTGTTTAAGAAGAGCTCTGAACAGCTCCACTCCGACTGCCACCACTCCCACTGCCACCACTACTGCCACTCCGACCGCTGCCACCACTGCCACCACCAAAGCCCCCACTCCCGCCACCACTCCCACCGTTGCCACCACCTCCACTACCTCCACCACCTCCACTGCTGCCCCCACTAACACCCCCGCTGCCACCTCCACCACTCCTGCCACTCTTGCCCTTGCTGCTGCGGCGCTTTCCACTAGCAGAAGCAGCTTGACATCCTCAGCACCAAGGACGTCAGCAGCAGCAGTAGAGGCATAGGAGGGGGCAAGGGGGGAGGGGGAACACCCCTCAAAGAAGGGCGTGCGAGGAGTGCCACGAGCGGCACCTACAACGACTACACTAGTCTCAACTGCAAGGAGGTGCTGCTCGAGCAGGTCAACAGTGAGGTCTGTGGGGTCGAGTGCGAGAAAGTGGTCCCTGACTGCGTGAAGAGAGTCAGGGAGGCGGGTGACTAAGAAGTAGAGAGTGATGTACATCGGGGGGGAGTTCCTGTCAAGGAACTCGGCTGGGAGGGCAGCGCGGTAGCGAGCGTTGCTAGTGCGAAGGTGGGCAACGAGGTCCTCTACTGTGGCAAAGGCGAACAGCTCGGGAAACAGGTAGGGCAGTAAGAGACGGCCTAGAGCAGCAGTGGCAGGGGAGGAGTAACGGGCGACTACAGCGTCGTACAGTGCTTTAGCTGTCTTGTGCTGTGCGAAGTGAGCGCATTCGGCTAACGGCAGGTGGTTGCGAATGGCTAAGCGGGCAGCAGCATCACGGGTAAGCCACTGTGAGCGAGTCGCACTGTCAGTTGTGGCGGGAGGGGCGAGAGAGGCTCCAGACGTGTGGTCAAACAACGAAACGCTGTCGCTAGAGTCGCTCAGTAGGTACAGCTGTAAGTTGTCGAGCCACGTGTCGAATTGGATAGGACGGCCCTCATGATCAAACATGAGAACACAGAGAGAAGCCATAGCAGAGCAGCACACAGAGCAGGGCAGATGCAGGGCAGCGCAAGGAACGGGGCTGGCAGTAGCCAAGCAGTGGGCCGAAAGGGGCGGCTAGCGAGCTGCAAGTGGCGGGGCGCAGGCTGCAGGAGGGGCGGCTCGCGGGCTGCAGGGGCGGCGCGCGGGCGGCAGGGGCGGCGAGAGGGCCGCAGGCGAGCGGCGCGCGGGCTGCAGAGGCGGCAGACGGGTCGCAAGGGGGGGTTGCGCGCAGGCCGCAGGGGCGACAGGCGGGCTGCAAGTAGGCTGCGCGCGGGTGGCAGGGGCGGCAGCGGGCGGCGCGCGGGCTGCTGAGGTGGCTGGCGGGCCGCAAGCGGGCGGCGCAGAGGCGGCAGGCAGGCCGCAAGTAGGCTGCGCGCGGGCGGCAGGGGCGGCAGCGGGCCGCAAGCGGGCGGCGCGCGGGCTGCTGAGGTGGCAGGCGGGCTGCAAGCGGGCGGCGCAGAGGCGGCGAGCGGGCCGCAAGTTGGCGGCGCGCGAGCGGCAGGGGCGGCAGCGAGCCGCAAGTGGGCTGGCGGGCCGCAGGTGGGCGGCGCGCGGGCTGCAGAGACAGCGGGCGGGCCGCAAGCAGGCGGCGCGCGAGCTGCAGAGGCGGCGGGCGGGCCGTAAGCGGGCTGCGCGCGGGCTGCTGGGGTGGTGGGCGGGCCGCAAGAAGGCAGCGCGCGATCTGCAGGGGCGGGTCATGGGCTGCTAGGGGCAGCTCGACGGGCTCCTAGGGGCGGTGCCACTGCCAGCAGGGTGGCGAGTCAGTAGTAGGGGCACCAGGGCAGCTAGTGGGGCAGCTCTGTGGTGGGTCCTAAGAAAAAATGCGGTCCTAGCGAAGGACCTGCTCTGAAACCATCTCAGAAGAATGAACGAGAATGAATGAACTAGCAAAGAGTTGGGTACAAGTACTAACCCTAATTGGGTTGTACCCCTTATGGGCTACCCCACTACAGCCTACACAATGTAAGCTAGATATGAGTTTGACAGTCGATAGTTCGTGTCGAGTAGTGTCGGGAAGGAGGGTGGGAGAGTGACACGACGCGAAACATCAGAACATCGCGAAATTGGTTGGGTCTAAAGTTTGGCCCTCGGTAGGTTTTTCATCCAAAAAGTATACAGAAAGTCACAACGAGCTCCGAAAACCTAACAGCACACTCTGTAACATTTACGTGACTCCTCTCGGTATACAAAAAAAAGTCATTGCAGAGTCACAACTAGCGACACATGCACATAATTGTGGCACAAAATGCACAATGCGCCCAGTTTCCGATGCTGCGGTTCGAATTCAACACATTAAGACTCCGATACGCACTACTGGTGACTCATTAAACGACTACTGTACCAATTGCGGCCAGTTTTGTGGCTATAACGTATAGCTTTAACATGGTTTAGACTCTGGTTAGGTAGTGACCACGGGGCATGCGAAGCAACCCAACCACTAGCGAAAAAAAATATACGCGTCGGACTCAACAGTGACGTATGCAAACCAATCAAAGCTACACGTCAGACCGAGAAGTGCAACCCACAAACCAATCAGATCTACTCCAAACTGTGTACAGATCTATTCTGGACGTTCCACGTCACAACCCTACCCATATCTTCCACTCTTGAGGTGAGCCTCACGAATCATTCCAACCAATTGCTGCAGCTCATAAACACAAATACCGCCTCCGATATTCGCCCATCCCAATCTGTAATGTCTAGTTTATTGGCGTATCCATGGGTTTTTTCTCCGTCGTGCAGATTGCGGTGTGCAAAAGTGCCACCAGGGCTGATAAGGGTATGTCGCGGTTGGCCGATTTGTGCATTCGGACGACCTGGAGGTATGATATTTGTTTTATAAGTAGCGGTCGCTGCATAGCGTGGTTATGATCGCTGGAAATTTTGATGAAACAGATCGCTAGGATGTCAAGGTTCTATCACGTTCCATGTTTTTTTCTTGTGTGCAGGTTCAAGTTCCGGTTTTGTTGTGTGCAGATTTCAGCATGTTCCGTATGACCATACGGTCCGATGTTTGCTCGGAAAACCACGGTTTTCGTAGCTAGACGTTGTTCGGACATTGTGCAGGCTTTATTTTGTTTTAGTCTAGAGTCCACTTAGGGGTCGCGGATGCCCTTGAAACCGCCTAAGCAGAATCTGATGACTTCAAACCGCCTCTGTTCAAAACGCCATCACGATCAGCTCCGATATCATACGAGGCTGAAACTTGGAGGAAATTTAGCTTCAGGTGTCTGCTTTCCAACGGTGTATTGCTTGCTTTCATTTGAGATGTATGCGTTACACAGTGAATGCAAACGTAAGCTCGGCTGAAAAACGTGTAGTTTCATTGATGCAAGGAAGAGGCGAGTACAACATTGCCTAGGGGACTCTTAAGGGGTTGGGACCATCCTGGGAACTCAGAGAAGGTTGAGTCCTAGGGGAGAAAGGCTAGAGAAGGATGGGAAACGTCCTAGCTAGGTCAGCAAAGCCAACCACACTTGGATGTTCACAGCTGTACTCAAGGCTACCAAGAGTGAGTCAAGCCAACCATGAGTCAGCTTGTCTTTCCACTTGCACCCTTTTGCAAGCTGCTTCCAGGAAGACCACACTTCTCAAAAATAGGGTGGTAGAGTCCCACTTGACCACCTGTAATTCTTGTCTCATTCTCTGTCCCTGCACCATTAGCATGACAAAAATGAAAGGGTGGCAAGGGAAATGCTGCCAACAGTGCACCATGACTACGGAACAGTAACTTTCGACAGCTGTCACGTGCTGCTCCGATGCTGGGTTGTTCTGAAACTCGGTGACCACCTGCACAACACGGCAAAGGACTGCCACACCGATTTTCAGACCAATCAGAGCTTGGTAGATGAGTCAGCAGCCGAAATGGTGAACTCGGGTGTTACAAAAAAAGAGTAACACACACTTCCGGGATGCCATAAGTCTTGAAAGTAAAAAATGACGCCATGCCTTGTAAACTACTTCAAAAGTTCTGAAACTTTGAGGGTCTGAAGAACACATGTTGAAGCACCTCCCCAAAAAATTCCAGAAGCTAAGCATAATGGGAGTGCGATGACCGTGCCACTATAGTGCTTTGGCACAACATATTTTGTACACACTTGCAGCAGCTCTTGTTCGTACACCTATGCTGTATCTATAGTTCGCACACCTATGTGGTATCTGTAGTTCGTACATCCATGTATGCACATGTGACTAAAGAAGCCATTTGAAAGTGTCATCTACTTCTTGCTGCCCTGAAATTTCGTGTACTAAATGGGGACACTGTGTTTGGGGACACTGTGCTTTGGGTGTGTCGCCTGGTGGGTTACTGTTCAAAATCGCCGGCTAATCAAATACTAGTTGACATTTGATTGGTCTATTTCGACCAATCACCAACAGTGACACATGGTAAAATATCAGAATACACGTGGACGTGGTGTGTCCACGTGGCATGTTAACTACAATGTGACAAGAACGTCACTTCAGGATATACTACAATGTGACATTCTGTATGACATTTGGTCACATCAACATGACTTTTATGTGTCTTTGTAGGTCACATCGCGGCCGGTACTTTCAACCATGACTTTCTGTCACATAAAAGTCATATTTCTATGGCATTTTTGTGACTTTCCGCACTTGCCATTTTTGTGATGAATGCAGCTCAAGTGCTGTTGATTCAGTGCCAACGACAGTTCGTCATAAGACATTTTCACGCCGCACGACGGCTGAAACATGACAATTTCAAGGGCGAAGAAACAAACTCATCCGCCCTGTACGTGTGCGTGTCCACGTGAATGCAGGGAGGGGCGTGCGCGTCTCCCACATAACTCGTTCTCACGTCCAACGTGCAGCTCACCGCGTAAGTTCCCCTCGACCCACTGCCCGTGTCACGTCTCGCCACGTGCACGCATGCCAGCTCATATGAACAATTATAGGTACCAATACATCACGCCTCCTTTCCCACGAAGCAGACCCTCAGGGTGGGTTTAGGCTATTATAGCGCGTGGTGAGCATGTGCTCCAACATACACACTCTCCCTCGCATCGTGCTTGAGTTTATGAAAGAAGTTGCCTTTCCTACTCCCCTCCTCACTCGCCTCCCTCCCCGACTCCCTCCCACCTATCAAAACTCTCCCTAGCCTCTTCCGCATCCTTCCCTCCTCCCAGCCCCCTCCCCGCACTCTCAGGCGCAGCCAAGCTGACCATCAGGGGCGCTTGTGCCACCTCCAGGTTGGTAACAGGGTTACAACGTGGGCTGTAAGATACCATTGGTAGTAGTAGCACTAGTAGGGTCCCTTGAGAACGGTAGGATCAGCGTTTGAGAAGATTCAGGCCAAGCCGGGGCTGTGGTGGTCACAAGAGGGTACAGCTACTATCACATCCTTTGTCACTTATGCAGCAGGGTGTTGGGTTACCAGCTCTTGTAGGGTGCAGTGGTAACCATGCGGTGGTTACTAGCTTGAGATTGCCGTGCAATGCACGCTCTCAATGGTCACAGCCACACTAGCAACGCTCCTTAGTTGGCATTGCTTTAGCTGCTCACATCGTCGTTGCTCAATACGATCCTCATCGCATCCTCTCTCCTCCTCTCTCCTCTTTTTGCTCTGCGCACCCTCTTTCTCTCCCCCCTCTCCACACCAGGTGCATCATCAGCGGGGGTGGCTGCAGAGATAACTAATTCAACGGGAGCTAGACTACGGGCCACGCACGGGGCTTGAGTGATCTCTACGTTCGTTCATTTGTGCTCACTCTACTTGCGTATTCACAGGGAAAGATGGCAAGAGTTTCACTAGCAAAAGTTTTCAGCAACAGTTCAGAGTGATTGCAACAAGATTGGCAAGACTGACTACATCAGAGCTAGCATGCAAGTCGGTCGACTGCCAGCGCAGCTCGGTCGACCGCGTTCCAGCACGACTTGGTCGATCGCGCTCCAGCAATGCACTGTCGCGGCCCGCCAACACTGCAGGTCGACGGCATGCCAACGTTGCTCCTGTAGGACAGCAGCGCACCTGCTTCGCAGGTGCTCGCAGACGATTGGCGTGTCGTGCCTTGTCACATGCACAGCGCACACACCAAATCGACCTCGTGCTGACGACTGCATCTGATCAGCCACGTTGACCTTGGGATACCACACCGAGGTCGGCCTCGCCACGAACACCTAGGCGACTGTCGCAGTTCTGCGCAGAACCCCGTCGCCCGGGTAACCTGGTCGGCCGGGCAACCTCCTCGTCGACCAGCTCCTCCTTGTGCTCGTCGACCACCCAGGTCCACGACCACCACCAGTCGACCACACCAAGTCGACCGCGCACCTGGTCGACCAGCTCCAGGTCGACCAGTGCAGCTGTCAGCCGACCACACCAAGTCGGCTCCCCCAAGTCGGCGTCACCAAGTCAACGCCTCCCGGGTCGACCTTGCCAGGTCGACCACCCGATCTTGGCGCCCTCCAAAGTCGGCGCCCCACCCAGGTCGATGTCTCCCCTCGTCGACCACCAGGCCGAAGTCTACCACTGGCTCCCCGAGGTCGGCGGCTCTGCAGTGGCCCCGTGCAGTTCGACCACACCTGTCGACCAACACGCCCAAGTGGGGGTCGCCCACTGCTCCAGGTCGGCTGCACCTCCCGCACACCCGACCACGAGGTCGGCCCCGCCCAAGCGAGGACGGGGCCAACCACAACTCCCGTTGATAGTGGCGCCTTCCCCATATTCACCTCCCCCTCGTCCACCCCCAAGGGGGGAAAGTTAACTCTGGTTAACCTCAGGTTCCAGCAGGCAGCAGGAGGCGTCTTTAAAAATGTACGGACGGCGATCAACGCGAGTCAATTCAATTTCTTCAACAACACGGTTTCTGACATTGGCGGAGGGGCGATCAGGTGAGGAGTTGAGAGAGTGAGAAGGGTTCGCAGGTGAGAGTGCCGGTGGGGTGGGAAGGGACAGGGGAAGAAGGGTGCGAGGGATTTTCAGGTGATTGTGTGTGTGGCGTGAGAATGTGTGAGCGTGTATGGAGCAGGTGAGATTGTGAGTGCACGTAGAGTGTGTTCATGATACAGAGGTGAGAGTGTGTGGTGCAGGTGAGAGCACGTGGTGCACGTTAGAGTGTGTGGTGCTGGTTACTTTGTATCACCTTCTATGCACGTGTATAAGATTAATTGGTCACTCGTCAGCACCACACCACACCACACTTTACCACGTCACACCACACCATGGTTGCCAATCAAGAGCACCTTCTCTTCGACAGTCATGCCCCTCGACCATCTCAGCCCTTGCTACACCTTTTGTGACAAGTCCCTTTATCACAGCACCTTCCAGAGTAACACTCACGTTGCTTGCTAAAAGAAGCTCTTGTTTCCTTGCACACTCTCACGTCCCCACCCTTCTCGTGTTCCCTTTCCCACTCTCACATCCCCACCCCTCCCTTGTTCCTTGCCCCACTCTGATATCCCCAACCGTCTATTGTTCCCACATGCACTGTCATATTCCCACCCTTCTAATGTTCCATCGCCCACTCCCATATCCACCCCGCCTTTCTGTACTCCCCCAACCACTTTTGTCTCTTTTCCTGCGATAGCCACCCCTCGCTACCGTCTCTTCTTGCGCTGCACCTTCCATTGCAGCATTGGTGCACAGTACGACCATCGGTGAACGATGCTTCTCAAACACATACCCCATTGCCTTCCACCCGCCCCTCCATCCCTCCCTCACCCTTCAATCTCTTTCCAACTCACCAGTGACTCCTTCCCGCCTTCAACCAGCCCTCCCAAGCATGTCTTTTCAAACTGCACCTTTGAGAAGAACACGCCGGCAACATGGGAAGGCGGCGCCATCAGCATCAAAGCCAAGAGCTTCTACTCCTACAAGCAAAACGATCGTGTGCCTGATCTCACTTTTCGAGGCCGCCGCTTCAGGAGCAACAATGCGTCCAGAGTGGGAGGGGCGGTGTCTCTGGCAGGGTCAGCCAGGGTGCGGTTCTTTGATTGTGTGTTTAGTGCGAACCGCGCTGGTGAGTGTTGTTATAGTCACAATAGGCTTGAATGTGCCTAAAACGAAAGATAGAGAGCACAGACGGATTTCTGCACAGCGGCTTCAAACGTTGATAGCGTTCTGTTCACAGCTGCAAATGACTTGATTCAAATTGGATCTGGAGCGTCTTCACGTCGTCTACAATTAGCAATTTAGATTGCACGATTTGATAAAGAATTGACGACACAGCGTCGGTTTGAACGAACGGTACTATGGCAGCCACTATAGTCTTAGAACACAAGATAGGAAGAGTTACGAGTTGGGAATGACTCCCAGCTCCTACAAACCCCAAGAGCCGAGGTACAGTGATGTGGAACAGTGCCACACTGTCCCCAACCACGAAGGGTCTCGAAACTACCCTTCACTAGGGCCTACACCAAGTGAAATGTTACACTACACAAAGTAATGTAACTATCTTCAATATCTTGAGGTGTACCCTTTTGGCAAGCTTCGAAATCACTTGAGGCTTGACACCAAGGCTCGGGCTCTTCATCACAAACTCATCCTTGAGTTCTTGATGGGTCTGCTGCACACACCTGCGACACGCCGAACGTTCGACACAGGACAAAATAGAAACCGCGCACGACAAAATAGAAATCGCGCGCGAGACACAAACGACCGCGTAACACGCGTCTAGCGATAACTCGCTATTGACTCGACACACACACACTCGACATCATGACTCAACATTCACACACAATTATAAGCATGAAATATATATTATCCCATGCCCTCATACCATTCCATACACACACACATTCACGCACACGGACAACAAGCCGAGTGCAAACCGTAGGGTTGCACCAACAAACTCCCCCTCGGATTGTTGGCCTTAGGATATGTTGCTCTCTCAGTTCAGAGCCATCCCAGCCAGCTTGCAACACTTCCAATGCTGCTGCTCCACCAGCCTCTTGGTCATCATGTCAGCCGGCTGCCCCGTGGTCTTCACGTAGCGCAACTCAACTTCACCCGCGGTTACCATGCTCCTCGTCCAATGCCACTTCACCCTCATGTGCTTCGTGAGTCCATGCAATACAGGGTTCTTAGCAAGAGCAATGGCACCCTGGCTGTCACAGTACAGTGGGGTAGGTCCTTGCTGCTCCTCCCCCAATTCAGCCAACAAACGCCGCTGCCACACAATCTCCCGTACGGCACGGAAGAGTGCCATGTACTCGGACTCCACCGAGCTCAAAGCTTGGTCAACCTGCTTCTTGCTCTCCCAAGCAGTTGGGCCTCCACCAACACAGCATATGAAGCCTCCCACACTTGTCATGTCCTCTGGTTCTGATGCATATGAAGCATCCGAGTAGGCGGTGAGGAACAAACGCCCGGGTTCAACACCATCCGCGCCCTTTTGGCGCCTTTGTGCCGCCGCCGAGTATTGCAGCCCAACGGTCGGTGTTTGGCCAAGATACTTGGCCACCCTCATTCCAGCTGCTACCTGCTCCTCATTAGGGCATTGCACAACCCTAACCAGCTGCCCGGTAGCAAACGCGACGTCCGGTCGGGTGTTTACCGCCGCATACATGAGGCTGCCCACCAACGAGTGAAATCGGCGCCTCTCCTCTTCACCAACGCTCTCCTCCTCTGGTCCCTTCACACACTTGAACCCAGAGGGAAAGGGTGTAGCCACATGGCCTTCACTCTGCCCAAAGTTGGCAGCCAATGCCTCCAGGTACTTTCGTTGATGCACCCGCATGCACTGCTTCTCCACATCTCGTTCGATGTGGAGCCCAAGGTAGAAGCTCACGTCACCAAGGGCCTTGCACTTGAACTTGTCTTGAAGCTTCAGCATCACCTCCTTCACAAGGTCAGAAGAGGGTGAGAAAATGAGGATGTCATCCACATAAACCACCATGAAACTCCTCTGCTCCCCCTCGCCAAGCATGAACAAGGAGTGATCGGCCGTTGAGGGAGTGAAGCCGATCCCCTCCAACACTTCGCGCAGCTTCATGTACCATTGCCTAGGGGCCGGCTTCAGCCCATAGAGGGCCTTCTTCAGCTTCCACACTCTGCCACTACCATCATCAAACCCCTCTGGCTGCGCCATAAAAATCTCCTCCTCAAAGATGCCGTTAAGGAATGCCGTTACGATGTCCATTTGCTTTACTACCCATCCTTTGATGGCGGCTCCCGCGAATAGGGTTCGCAGCGTCGTCGGCTTCACCACAGGGGCAAACAGCTCCTTGAAGTCCACCTTCTCCTTCTGCTGGTACCCCTTGGCTACAAGCCTAGACTTGTAGCGCTCGATCTTGCCGTCGGCATCCGACTTGATTTTGAAGAGCCACTTGGACGTTATCGCCGTACGCCCCTCCGGTAGCTCCACCAATTCAAACGTGTCATTCTCCTCGATGCTCTTCAGCTCATTCTCCATGGCCTTCTTCCACTCCTCAGCATCACTACTCTCCAAAGCCTCCTTGAGAGTTGCTGGTTCTCCCGGCATCTCCACCGGAGAGAAGAACGCGAAGGCACACTCCTCGTAGTCACTCTCCTCGTCGTCTCCGACCATCATTGCCGCTCCGGCCAGGGCTGTCTTGCCCTGCTTTCCCGGCGCATCATAGGTCAGCCTATTAGGGGGTTGAACTCTCCTCTTCCCCCTTCCTTCCTCCTCAGCTGCAGGGACTTGAAGGCCTTGGCGTTGCTGCGGTGTGGCTCGAATCCGTGGAGCACTCGTAGTACGGGAAGGGAGTGACGGTGCACGCTCGCTCACTTGCTGCACCTCCTCCTCTTCTTCCTCTGCATCATTGGCCTCCTCTCCCCCATTCACAAGGGAGGATTGCCTTGTGGTTGTGCTGCCGCTGCTCAGCTCCAAATGCAGCTCCACATGCTCCAAACCGGAACTCTTCACCTCCCCAAACCGCACGCCTATCTTCGCCTCATTCTCCGCCTTCCAGTCCTTGTACATGAAGTTCTCCATGAACTTGCAGTCCCTGCTCACCAAGAACTTCTTGGTGAATGGGTCCCAAAGAAGCCATCCCTTGCTGTTTTGAGCCATGCCCAAGTGCACGGCCCACACCGCCTTGGCACCAAGCTTGTTGTGCCGAAGATGCTTAGGCACGAGCGCCATGCACATGCACCCGAACACCCGAAGCATATCCACCTTTGGCTTCCTTCCTAGCCACTCCACATAGGGCACCCATTTGTCTGCTCCCACATGAGTCAAGGCTCTGTTCTTGGCCACACACGCGCTCCGCACCGCATCAGGCCAGAAATAGTCGGGTAGCCCGGCTTCAATGAGCAACCCGCGTGCCGCCTCCGTGATTGTGCGGTTCGCTCGCTCGGCGATGCCGTTCATTGCAGGGGAGTATGGCATGGTGAGGGAGTGCCGAATACCATTCTTCTTCAGCCACAACCCAAACTTCTTGCTCAGGAACTCTCCCCCTCGATCGGTGCGGATTGACTTGACTAGACGGTCTTGTTGCCGCTCCACCATCGGGAACCAATCCGTCTTCAACGTTTCAGCCACGTCGCTCTTCTTGGCCAGCACATACACCCAAGTCATGCGGGTGTAGACGTCGACAATGGTGAGAAAATACTCAGCTCCAACAGCTCCAAGCTTCAGGGGGCCCACCACGTCCATCACCACCTCATCAAGCGGTGCCTTTGCCGTTGCCTCCGAACTAGGGAACGGAAACCGGGTGAACTTGGCTTGAATGCACGTCGGGCAGCCAAGCACCTCATCGGGCTCCCCCTTCACACGTATGCCAGCAACCATCTCATTCTTCACTAGCTGCTGCAAGATGGGCAGGGCCACATGCCCCATGCGCCGATGCAAGGTGAGCCAATCACACTCCCCCGTAGCCGAAGTTGGATTGGAGAATGCCGCGCTCGCAATAGCGCCCCACATACTCTCTCCGTAGTCCTCCTCCGCTGCTGCCTCTGGGTTTTCCTCACCCTTTTGCTGCTCCTTGGTTGCTGCACCACTCTCCTTAGGTTCACTGAACTTGCTGGTCCCTCCAGGTTTGCTCTTTTTGAGCTCATTCTCCTTAGCGCGACCGTTCGCGCCATCGTCGCTACCGACCGCTCCATCCTTGGTGCTGATGCTTGCTGCCACTTGCCTCTCCTTAGGCATAGGGACCACTGGGATCTGCCACATCTCGTTGTAGACATCCCTGTCCTCATGAAGGTCCCAAAGAATTCGATCACCAAGCCTTGCGGTGTAGGTCTTGGCTCCCTTCGAGTTCGTGTCCATGCCGGCCTTTGCCAACCGCCGCACGGAAATCAGGTTTGCAGCAAGGCTGGGCACCCAAAGCACGTTCTTGAGGCCCACCATCTTCCCATCAGCACCCTTGAACATGGCCTTGCCCATGCCTTTCACCTCTGCTCGCTGCCCCAAAGCCGATGTGACATGCTTCACCAGTGACGGCTCGAGTTCGGTGAGCAAGTCCGGGCGAGGTGTCATGCTATAGGTAGCGCCACTATCAATCACCCAATAGTCCAGGGGGTGTAGGGTCACCTTCCCCACAGCTGCTGGCTCCTCAAAGCCTTCATCCTTCTCTGGACCAGCCGGTACTTGCGTCGACACGAAGTAGAATAGACCCGGGTATCGATCGTCGCTCGGGTCCTTGTCGTTGTCTCCGCTCTTCATGTTTGCAGCTCCGCCACCGCGACCGCCACGGCCTCCACGGCCTCGTCCTCTCCCTCCTCCTGCTCCTCTACCCTCTTGGCCTTGAGCAGGGGTCCAACCATCAGGGAGTTTGTAGCAGTCGCGCCACATGTGTCCGCTCTTGTGGCAATAGTGACACTCGCCGTCGAATCGGCCGCGACCGCGTCCGTAGCTCTTGTTGTCGCTGCCGTAACCGCCACTCCTGCGGCCTCCGCCGAAGTTGCTGCCACCAAACCTTCCTCCCCCTCGTCCTCTGCCTCTTCCTCGACCATATCCACGGCCGATGCTCGCTGCCCCAGCGCCATCCGCACTCGCCAACTCACGGCGGCGGAAATCCTCTTGAAGGATAGCTCGCTTCACGTCTTCAAGCGAGAGGCGGGGCAAGTCGCGATTAAGGTTGATGATGAGCGAGGACCATGACTCTGGGAGTAAGGCCAGCAACTTGGTCTTCTTTTGGAGCTCACTGTAGTTCAAATCAGCTCCCTCAAGCCGCGTCAACAAGTCGAAGAATTTCTGCACCCCTTCTTCAACCGCTTCGTCTTCTTCAATTCGTAGTGCCGCCATTTGCCGTTCCAACACCACCGCTACCGCCGCTGTTGCAGGAGCATGTACACCCTTGAGAGCAGCCCATGCCTTTGGTCCTTTCTCTGGTTCACGCTGGAATGGCTTGATGTGACGGATCTGACTGCTCCCCAACGCTTGCCCAAGTAAGAGATAGCCTTGTGCGCTCTTCCGCACCCACGGGCTCTTCTCCGGGTCGTTCTCGGGGCGCTTCTCCGTTCCTTCCATCACCTCCAGCAGGTCATAGTGGTCAAACATGTTCTCCATCTCGAAGGACCATTCAGCAAAGTTGTCACCGTTGAACTTGTCAAGCCCAAACACCCTAGGCTCATCCCTAGGTGGGCCAAGACTTGGTTGCATGGGCGCCATGGCTGAATCACGGGGTTGGCCTTGAGCTTGAGCTTCTCCATTGCCACCAGCACCTCTGCCACCCCTTTCCTCAGGTCCAGACATTGTCGAAACTGCTCCAAGGGGCTCTGATACCACTTGTTATAGTCACAATAGACTTGAATGTGCCTAAAACGAAAGATAGAGTGCACAGACGGATTTCTGCACAGCGGCTTCAAACGTTGATAGCGTTCTGCTCACAGCTGCAAATGACTTGATTCAAATTGGATCTGGAGCGTCTTCACGTCGTCTACAATTAGCAATTTAGATTGCACGATTTGATAAAGAATTGACGACACAGCGCCGGTTTGAACGAACGGTACTATGGCAGCCACTATAGTCTTAGAACACAAGATAGGAAGAGTTACGAGTTGGGAATGACTCCCAGCTCCTACAAACCCCAAGAACCGAGGTACAGTGATGTGGAACAGTGCCACACTATCCCCAACCACGAAGGGTCTCGAAACTACCCTTCACTAGGGCCTACACCAAGTGAAATGTTACACTACACAAAGTAATGTAACTATCTTCAAAATCTTGAGGTGTACCCTTTTGGCAAGCTTCGAAATCACTTGAGGCTTGACACCAAGGCTCGGGCTCTTCATCACAAACTCATCCTTGAGTTCTTGATGGGTCTGCTGCACACACCTGCGACACGCCGAACGTTCGACACAGGACAAAATAGAAACCGCGCACGACAAAATAGAAACCGCGCGCGAGACACAAACGACCGCGTAACACGCGTCTAGCGATAACTCGCTATTGACTCGACACACACACTCGACATCATGACTCAACATTCACACACAATTATAAGCATGAAATATATATTATCCCATGCCCTCATACCATTCCATACACACACACATTCACGCACACGGACAACAAGCCGAGTGCAAACCGTAGGGTTGCACCAACAAGTGTGGGCTTGTGTGTTCTTGGGTGTGTGGGCGTGTGTGTTCATGTGTGTGTTTGTGTGTGTATGTGTGAGCTTTGGCGTACGTGTGAGTATGTGAGAGAGAGTGTATGACTGTATGTGCGTGCGTGCATGTGTGTATGTGCGCGTGCGTGGGTGTGCGTGTGCACGTGCGTGTGTGCGTGCGCGGGTGCGCGTGCGCGGGTTCACATGCGCGGGTGCGCGTGCGCGTGTGCGAGTGCGCGTGTGCGATTGCGCGTGTGCGAGTGCACGTGTATGTGCGCGTGTGTGCGTGCGTGTGTGTGCGCGTGTGTGTGCGCATGTGTGTGGGTACGTGTGGGTGTGTGTGTGTGGGTGTGTGTGTGTGGGTGTGTGTGTGTGGGTGTGTGTGTGTGGGTATAGGTGTGTGGGTGTGTGTGGGTGTGTGGGTGTGTGTGGGTGTGTGTATAGGTGTGTGTGTGTGTGTGGGTGTGTGTGTGTGTGTGGGCTTGGGTGTGTGGGTGTGTGGGTATGTGTGGGTGTATGTGTGGGTGTGTGTGTATGTGTAGGTGTGTAAGTTTGTGTAGGTGTGTGTGTGTGTGGGTGTGTGTATGTGTGTGTATCTGTATGTGTGTGTATGTGTGTATGTGTCTGTGTCTATGTGTGTGTGTGTGTGTCTGTGTACACAGGAAAGATTTTGAGGCAAGTGTGTTCTCTGGGTGGTGAATCCTCTGTGGTATTCCATCATCTAGCCCACTATCCATCTCATCTCTCCCTTCTAACGGAAGCCGGTTTTTTAACAGGCCTCTTTTGGGAAAGGCCTTGTCTAAAACAGCATGCTCATTCTCCGGAATCACCTCTTCTCCCTCCATCCTCCCCTCCACCCATCCAGGTGCATCTAGGGGAGCAGTCTATTCTAAAGACGCCGCCATCTATTTCGGTCAATCCACCTTTTCTGGAAATGCGGCACTTGGCACCTCCCTTGCTGGTGGTGACTCCTTTGGTGTCGGCGGCGCTGCCTACGCCGTCGTCACAGGAGTGGACAGCGAGACAGTTGTCCACTTCCGCTCATTTTCCATTTCGGGGAACTCAGCCAAGGATGTGGAAGCGCGCACGTTCTACTTTCAGACGGCCTGGGGCACGTCACACATTTGTGGTGTGGTGTGGTTCTGCGATGGATTAAGGCCGAGTGGCACGGTGATCACGAGTGGATGGTCGGAGCAAACGAGCTACCCAGCCAGGTGAGGAAGAAGGCCGGTTGGGTAAATGGGGAAGGAGTGGGTGACTGGCTGGGGCGGGAGTGCTGCAGGAGTAGTGGGCGCAGTGAGAGAAGTGGGAGAAGGCGGGCTGATTTGCGGGTCCCCACCATGGGGGGCGGGTGGAGAGCCGATGCACAGCCAGGTGAGGGGTTGAGGGTGGGTGAGGGAGGGGAGGGAATTGGGAGAAGAAAGACCAAGAGTTGGGAGAAAGTGCAGTCAGGTGAGAGGGTGTGTGTGCTGGAGGGGCGTGTGAGGAGGGGGAAGAAGAGAATACGAGTATTATTTTAGGCATTCTCACAAGTTGGGAATTTAGAGTGCAGTGGGAGGGAGCAGGACCATGGGGCTGGTGATGGCAACAAAGTGGTGGAGAAAATGTACAACGGACCCCACCCTTTTTGCTTTCCTCCCCGTGCCTCTCCCATCTCTCCTCTCTCCCCCCCGTCCTCCATCCAAGCAGCGCTGGTGTTATTTGAGCCCTGTCTGTTATGCTTCACCGAATTCAAGTTCTGCTTTCCGCTGGTTCCTCACCTCTCACTGAAGCAACATGCTTCTGAGGCATGCGGTCGTAAAGAGTATAAAGCTACACCAACAACAAGAACGAAAAAAACTAGCAAAATATATATGTACTTATAGGAACTAGTGATACACCTCTATCACATAATGCTGCTGTGCAGCGGGCTCTCCCACCTTGTGTGCGAGTAATTTGGGTATGTTTTTGTTTGGCATGGTATTTAAGCTTTTCATCTTTCCCTCTTTTCAATATTTTGTGTATATCCTCCACTGTAGTTTGTGTGTTGGTGGTTTACATGATGATGTCATGTTGTCCGATTGAACAACATGTTACATGATGTATCTCGTTATTTTAGCCCACATAAAGAACCGTTCTCACACATACTGCATGCGAAGAAATTTGTGTCATCATATTCAGTGAAATATTCAAACAGAAGGATACATCACTAGCACACATGATACGGCAAACGAATCGCACGAAAAAAAGAAGGGTAGTAAAACAACAAGGACGTACAAATCTTTGCGCACCCACAAAGTGGGGAAGGCCCCCAGAAATCAGAGAAATTTCTCTGATTTGGATGAAAAACTCTGAAATTTCATATATATTTTTTCAGAGTACTCTGAAAAAAACATTTTTTTTAGGGCCTCAACTCTGAAAGTTTCAGATATTTTTTAAGGCTGACTCTGAAATTTCAGAGTTTTCCGGCAGTGCACTTTGATAATTCAGAGTACAAACGCGTACCGACTCTGATTCAATCTACCTTGTGTTAGAGGTCCACAGGAGATACCCGATTGATCCTAGCGAAGGGTTACAGGCTCGTTGTCCTGGGGGGTTATGGGCGCACTGACCCGCTACTTAACAAGTCATTTTATCCCAATGGTCTAGTGGTTGGGATTCTGACATGGTATCAGATCAGTCTCGAGTTCAAATCTCGGTATATGCACATGTAGGCCGTTGCCGCTGTGCTCAGTCCTGGGCCTCCCAGTGCGGGGGGGTGTCAGAGATCCACTGGTGATCCCCGATTGATCCTAGGGAAGGGTTACAGGCTCGTTGTCCTGGGGGGTTATGGGCGCACTGACCCGCTACTGAACAAGCCCTTTTATCCCAATGGTCTAAGTGGTTGGGATTCTGACATGGTATCAGAGCGAAGGTCTCGGGTTCGAATTCCAGTGTGTGCACTTTGGGCATCCCAGTGCGGGGGGGTGTCAGAGGTCCACTGGAGATCCCCGATTGATCCTAGGGAAGGGTTACAGGCTTGTTGTCCTGGGGGGTTATGGGCGCACTGACCTGCTACTTAACAAGCCCCTTTATCCCAATAGACTAGTGGTTGGGATTCTGACACCTTGGCACCGACACCCAGGATTAGCGGTAGTACCTGTACATGTTGTTGGAGTATGAAGGGAATTGAATTTAACATTCCCGTAGGTGCTGCTGTATCGCACCTGTCACTATCGAAGCAGCGCCTGCAGCAGTATCGGATCAGTCTGTAACATGGGCAGGAAGGTCAATAGTCACAAAGGTCAATTGTCGCATCTGTTGACCATCTGGACCGATTGACTCACCATCGAGGAATGGCAACAGTCATAACCGTCTGTATGGTTACACGCAGCGACTCGGTAACAAGAAGAAGAACAGTAGTCAGAGTCACTGTAGAACTGCTTGTAAAATAGTTAGAATAAGGGAATGTACCCCTTAGAGTACATGGCTAGCTAGATCTATTTATTGTGAGTAATTCATGCTGTAATCAACTTTGTCATCTACATCCACTATGCACAAGGTTCCTACCACAAAGACTTCTACTACCAAAACTCTCTAAAGCATTCCTATCCTATCCAAAGATCCTCACTCTAGCATGGTACGAGAGCTGGTTTGGATTATAGGATCTGCTAAGTCTTCACACAAGACAAAATCTATTATAATTTATCCTTACATCATGGGCGAGCATCATGCCAGGCGCAGACTGCGGCGAGACTGGAGGCAGTCCAGAACTTCCCTCCACCAATGTCGCCTCCGGGACGACAACCGTGGATACAACACTTCTTGAGCAACTCATAACACGCATCGCCGCACTAGAGAGCCATCAGCCGGTGAGCATCGACGGCTCTAGCTACGCCCGCATACCTCCCGATCCTCAAGGAGCCCAATCCAAGAGGTCCTTCACTTTCGACAATCGCGGAGCTCAAGGTTCTGCACAAGGACAACAGGCGCATTTCAAGACAATGGCGTCAATGCAGAGCAAGTTTCTCACGACGTCAAAACTAAGAACAACCAAGCCCTTCGACAGGAAGGACTTCTACACATGGAGTTTCGAGTTTGAACTCCTGGCACAAGGCGCACAAATCCGGATGTACTACGACGGATCCTACGCATACCCGGCCAACGGCTCACCTCAAGAAAAGGCGCAATACTATAACGATCCGCTGATGGCCTTCACCGTCTTAATCCGAAACTTGGCGCCCAAAGAACATCTGAGCATTCGCCCCTTCAAGAACAAGTGGGCACCCGTGCAGCAATCCTGGGAGCACCTGCGCACCTGCCACATGGCAACAGACTTGGTGACGCTCAGTCGCCTACTCAACCATCTAAACAATGTCAAAATGTTCCCCGGCGAGAAGGTCGGACCATACATCAACCGCTGCAGAAATCTGAGAGACCAATTCAGGAAAAGCGGCGGCAACTTCCCTGACGACATGTTCGTCACCATCATCCTTGCTGGCTTGAGCCCGGAATGGTGCCACTGCAAGTCGCTCATTCGCACACAAGGAACCCTCAACGAAACCTCCCTCTGCGCCTCGCTTCTTGCCGAGCAACAAAAGATCGACCTGTACAACGAGAGAGGCAACAAGAAGGAGAAAATCGCATTTTACGTGCAAGCGCCACCGGACAAGAAAAGGCTCTTCTGCAAGTACTGCAAGAAGACAGGACATACAATTCAAGAATGCTGGAAGCTAAACGACAACAACAACAATAACGGCCAGAAAGGTGGAGTAACTCACCAGCAAGCCACTGGAACTCCAGCACGCAACCAGACAGTGTCACCACTAGCCGTTGCCAGCACCTCTCAAGCTCCGGCGCGCATCCCTGCGAACATAAACGACAAGGGCAAGAGCAAGGTGTTAACTTGCATGGTGTGTCGGGGACCGCCTCATCCAAACCGACACTATCGCTTCTTCCGCAGCTGGGAGGACATGTTCGCAGATCCACCTGAGGAGCGGCCCGAAGGTTCGGTTGAAGACGAAGAGGAAAACGATCCTACCTACGACGAACTGACAGTCAGTCGGATGCAGTTCGATTGAGAAGCGCCGCAGTGGATCCAAGAGTCGCCACCTGCACGCATCGCATACGATGAAGAGGGTTGTCACTACGTTTACAAAGACGAACATGACATGGAGCATCACATAACTTCGAAGCTCGCGAACCGCGCCAAAGCAAAGAAAGAGGTCAACAAATGGTACCTGGATAGTTGCTGCGGCCAACACATGGTGTCGTCAAGCATCTTCATCCTCAACAGTGAAGAGCTCTTCAACGAGGTCGAAATCACCGTCGCCAACAGCCAGACAATCTATGCCAGAAGCCGCGGACAGATCCAGCTGGAGTCGCACGACACCGGTTACTGCATCCACATCAGCGACGTCCTTGTCGTACCAGAACTCCAATACAACCTCTTGTCCCTCGACCAGCTGATGAAGTGTGGCGTCGAGCTGCAAACAATAGAGAACAAGCTTCATTTAATACATGACGGGACCTTTATCTAAAAAGCAAACACAGGAGTCAGAGGATGGGCACGAGCAATTTGGCCCCGTGTTCAACAACCTACCGGTTGGAACACAGCTGAAGGATGGGACGCGGTGGACGCACGCTGGGTCATGGAGAACAACGTGCTGGGAGAAGCTGTCGCGGCTGAAACCAGATTGGGAAACGTCGCTGAAGGACCTGCAGCAGAAGAAGCAGAAGTAGCAGAGGAACCAGAAGTCACTGAGGAGGCACCGGAAGCAAAAGAAGAAGAGTCACTCACGGAGTACGGCCCTCACCTCATCCCCATCATAACAGACGGTAGGGATTACCTCCGCATCAAGACAAGGGGAGCGGCGATCGGCGACACCGACTTTGAGGAAGGAGAAGTTACGCAGCCAGAAGATCGTCGTCCACGAGTCACACCGAAACCTCTTGAAGGACCACTACAGCTTCCAGTGATGATCGACACCTCCACCATCGGCGACACTAGCGGGACGTACCACGGCGCGACACTCCAGGCAGCGTCAGTCCAAGTCGCTGTACCAGACGAACCTGCGGAACAAGTTGGGAAAGAAACCGCAGAAAGAACATTAGCGCGGGAGAAGGAACTCTATGCACGCACAAGAGGATATCGCGCCGAACCTGACATCTGGCATCAACGATTCGGGCACCCATCAATTGAAGTGCTCAACAACTGCATCAACGCAAACGTCTTTGCAGCAGACGCACTGTTGCTGCCAGATGGAAAGCTACTCAAACCAAGAACTTACTTACCTAACTGCACCGTCTGTCCGACAGCCGCGCTGCGTCACACGCCCTTCGCCGAGAAGATACCTGTGTCAAACTTATATATGCTATAATCTGTTTAGGCTGTAGTGGGGTAGTCCTTAGAGGGTACAACACTTTTGTGTTTTCTACTTGTACCCATCTGCTTCCTAGTTCATTCATTCCGTTCCTGATTCTAACATGGTATTCTGAGAAGGTTCCCTAGTGGGAACGTTTTTTTAGGGCCCACCACTAAAATTTTCCTGTCCTACCCGAGTCGCGCGTTGCGGCCCCGTGCTGCCCCTCACCGGCCTGTCCCTGGCCCGTCGCGGCCCCCTTAGCGCCCAACGCGGCCCCCCATTTCAGCCGTCGCGGCCCCTTAGAGCCCGTCGCGGCCCTTTTAGAGCCCGTCGCGGCCCCCCTTAGAGCCCGTCGCGGCCTCTCAGAGCCCGTCGCGGCCCCCTTTTCGGCCCGTCGCGGCCCCTTAGCCGCCCGTCGCGGCCCCCCTTAGAGCCCGTCGCAGCCCCTTAGCCGCCGTCGCGGCCCCCTTGCTGCCCGTCGCGGCCCCCTAGCCGCCCGTCGCGGCTCTGTTCTCGCCGTGTGCTGCGGCCCTGCCCCGCGGCCCTGCCTTAGCCGCCGCCAGTGGCCCGTCCCGACCCATCACCGGCCTGTCCCGGCTCGTTGCCGCCCGTCGCCGGCCCGTCGTCGCCTGTCGCTGGCCCTGTCGCCGCTCATCGCTGGCCCGTCGCTGGCCCGTTGCGGCCCTGCCTGTCGCCGCCCGTCAGTGGCCCTGCCCTGCAGCCGCCCTGTCGCGGCCCTGCCTTCGCCGCCTGTTGCGGCCCTGCCCTGCAGCCGCCCGCTGCGGCCCTGCCCTGCTGCCGCCCCAGTCGCGGCCCTGCCTGCACCCGCCCCTGGTAAGCACCCGTGCCGCCTCGCTGCGCCGCGCCGCCAGGAGCTGAACCGCGCCGCCCAGCCGAGCCGCGCCGCCCAGCCGAGCCGCGCCGCCCAGCAGAGCCGCGCAGCCCACTGAGCCGCACCGCTCTACCGAGCCGTGCCGCCCTACCGGGCCGCGCCGCCCTACTGAGCCGCACTGCCCTGCACTGCTGCAACTGCTACTACTGCTGCTACTGCTGCTACTGCTGTTACTGCTCCTACTGCTGCTATGGCTAGCCCTACTGTTCTCACCTTTGATGCTGAGGGGCGTGCAGTTGACTTTGACGTGTGGGTTGACGACCTACAGCTCTTTCTTCAGTGTGATTCTAGGGATGGGGTATCCCATTTCGATCACACGTCCGGTGTTTCTACTGCTCCTGCTGCCACTGCTGATAGTACGGTTCGCTCGCAGTGGACCACTCGTGACGCTGTTGCTCGTCTTGCTGTTCGTAGTCACCTGCCACCTGCTGAGCGTGCGCATTTTCGCCAGTACAAGACTGCTCAGTCTTTGTACGACGCTGTAGTTGCACGCTACTCCTCCCCTGCCACTGCTGCCCTCAGTCGCCTCATGCTGCCATACCTGTTCCGTGACCTTGCCGCCTTTGCCACAGTCGCTGACCTAGTTGCTCACCTTCGCACTAGTGACGCCCGCTACCGCGCTGCCCTTCCCACTGAGTTCTGTGCCAAGAACCCCCCCCCCATGTACATCACCCTTTACTACCTAGTCACCCGCCTCCCTGACTCCCTCTCTTCAGTCAGGGACCACTTTCTCTCCCTTTGCCCCACCGAGCTGACTGTCGACCTGCTAGAGGAACGCCTTGCTGCAGCTGAGAAGAGTATCTTAGCTGTAGGTGCTTCTCGCGGAGACCGTCGCACCCCCTTCTTTGAGGGGTGTTCCCCTGTCCCCCTTCTCCCCTCTGTTGCTTCTGCTGCTGCTGTCGACCTCGTTGGCACTGAGGAGGTCGGAGCTGCGTCTGCCCCTAGTGGGAGACGCCGCAACAGCAAGGGCAAGGGGAGCAAGGGTGGTGGAGGGGGCGGCGGGGGGAGCAGGTGGAGGCGGCGGAGGAGGTGGCGGTGGAGGTGGGGGTGGTACCGGGAGTGGGGGCGTCAGTGGTAGCGGTGGAGGTCGTGGCGGCGGTGGCGGAGGTGGTGGAGGCAGTGGCAGCGGTGGTGGAGGTGGAGGCGGCGGTGGTGCTGGTCGAGGTGCAGCCGCGCAGCGTGGAGGCTTTGGTGGCAGCCAGCGCCAGCAGCAGCTGCGCACCCGTGAGACCCCGTCGGTTCAGCAGCTTCGTGAGTGGTATGCTGGGCGTGGGAGGTCTGGGAGTGCAGGTCCCTGCGCTTACGTTCTTCGCACCGGCACTCGTAGTGGGGAGGTGTGTGGGCTCCCACACACCACGCAGCACTGCTTCGGCCGCTTGACTGACGCTTGGCGTACCCAGTTTCCTGACGCTGTTGAGCTCCCTCGCTGGCATGATCTGCTTTTGCAGAATGTGCCTATCTTTGATCTAGATTTTGATGCTATCCTTGCTGCCATGTATGCTCTTGCTAATAGTGCTGAGGGTGACTGTTACCTGAGTGTCCCGCCCGACCCGGGCATTGCGGCTGCTGCTCTAGGTGCTAGTGCGGCTGCTGCTCTAGGTGCTAGTGCGTCTGCTGCTCCAGGTGCTGGTGCGTATGCTCTCTCTGGTACTGCACCTACTGAGTCCTTACACACTTTCACACTTGACTCTGGTGCTTCGCGCTCTTTCTTTCAAGACAGCACCACGCTCACGCCGCTCAGTCGGCCTGTAGCAGTCTCCCTCTGACCCCTCTGGGGGCCCAGTCCTTGCACACTCCTCCACTGTTCTACCGTGTCCTGCGGCCCCGTCGGGCTTGCTGTCGGGACTCCACCTCCCCTTGTTCTCTACGAACTTCTGACCCCTCTGGGGGCCCAGTCCTTGCACACTCCTCCACTGTTCTACCGTGTCCTGCGGCCCCGTCGGGCTTGCTGTCGGGACTCCACCTCCCCTTGTTCTCTACGAACTTGGTGAGTGGAGCTGACCTCCAGGTCGCGTGGGTTGACCAGTTCACCCCTGGAGGTCAGCGTGTGACCCACTTCACTTGCTCGGGCCGCCACCTGGCCACCACCTGGCCACGTTCACCCGTCGGCCAGGGTCGAGTCTGTACACACTGACTACTGCGCCTCCTCCGGTCTCTGCGTCTGGTCAGGTAGCTGTGTCTAGTCAGGTGTTTGCTGCCGCGTCTAGGTCTAGTCCTGCGTCCTCTGTCGCACGAGACTCTCCTTTGGCACCACCGCCTTGGTCACCCCTCCCTGCCTCGTCTTCGAGGTATGGCCTCCCGTGCCCTTGTCTCTGGTCTCCCCAGGCCTCTCCCTCCCCTTCCTCCGGGGCCTGCCCCCACCTGTGTTCCTTGCGTCGAGTTCTGGCAGCGCGCCGCTCCTCACTCCTCCTTGTTCCCTCTGATTGAGGCTCCTCTGCAGACTCTTCACATGGACGTGTGGGGCCCAGCCCGCGTCCGTGGACAGGGTCACGAGCGTTACTTCCTGCTGGTCGTTGACGACTACTCGCGTTACACCACAGTCTTCCCCTTGCGCAGCAAGGGTGAGGTCCCTGAGGTGTTGATCGCCTTGATCTGCGGTGCTCGTCGCCAGCTCAGTGAGAGTTTCGGCTCGGACCTTCCTGTTCTGCGTCTGCACTCAGACAGAGGTGGGGAGTTTTCCTCCGACCTCCTGAGGGCCTTCTGTCGTTCGGAGGGCATCCGCCAGACGTTCACGCTTCCGGCCTCCCCACAGCAAAATGGGATTGCTGAGCGCCGCATTGGCATGGTCATGGACGTCGCTCGTACGTCCATAATCCATGCGGCTGCTCCCCATTTTCTGTGGCCGTTCGCAGTTCAGTACGCTGCGCATCAGATCAACCTTCAGCCTCGTGTCTCCTTGCCGGAGACCACACCTACTCTGCGGTGGACGGGGAAGGTTGGCGATGCGTCCGCGTTCCGTGTCTGGGGATCTCGAGCTTTTGTCCGCGATACTACAGCGGACAAGCTGTCCTCCCGTGCCGTTCCCTGTGTCTTCCTTGGCTTCCCTCCTGACGCACCCAGGTGGCAGTTCTACCACCCCACCTCGCGTCATGTACTGTCCTCTCAGGACGTCACGTTTGACGAGTCGGTGTCTTACTACCGTCTCTTTCCCTACCGCACTGCCTCTCTCCCCCCCCCCGCCGCTCTTCCTAGCACCAGGTACTCCCCCGGTAGACCCCCTCCCCCCCCAGGGTCCTGCCCCCTCAGGTGTGTCCCAGGTAGACCCTGCCGAGCCGGTCGAGGTAGCTGTCGACTCAGGTACTACTAGGGGTGCTGAGCCTGCGGGTGCGGGGGCTGGGGGTGCGGGGACTGGGGATGCTGAGCCTGAGCGTGTGGAGCCTGGGGGTGCTGAGTCTGGGGGTGCTGAGTCTGGGGGTGCTGAGCCTGGGCGTGTGGAGCCTGAGGGTACTATGTCTGGAGGTGCTGAGCCTGGAGGTGCTGATCCTACGCGTGCTGAGTCTGGAGGTGCTCTAGGTGTCCCGTCGCGGCGGGAGCCTCTCTCTCCACAGCAGCTTCGTGAGTGGTACTCTCGGCGCTGTCGAGGTTCTGCTGCTGCTGCTGTTGCTGCTGCTGGAGCTGCTGGTGGAGCTGCTGGAGCTGCTGGAGGTGCTGCTGGTGCTGGAGGTGCTGCTGGAGCTTCTGGAGGTGCTGCTGGTGCTGTCGCTGCTGGTGGTGCTGCTGGTGCTGGAGGTGCTACTGGTGCTGGAGCTACTGGAGGTGCTGCTGGTGCTGGAGCTGCTGGAGGTGCTGCTGGTGCTGGAGCTGCTGGAGCTGCTGGAGGTACTGCTAGAGCTGCTGGCGGTGCTACTGGTACTGGAGGTGCTGCTGGTGCTGGAGCTGCTGGAGCTACTGGAGGTGCTGCTGGTGCTGGAGCTGCTGGAGCTGCTGGAGGTGCTGCTGGGACTAGAGACCCTGGGGCTGAGGGTACCGGTTCTGTCTCTGCTGTTTCTGGAGGCGCTGCACGGCCGCGGCCGTACTACGTTCCGCTCCTTCAGCAGGTTCTTGGCTCCCCGCCTTCTCCTGGTTCTCCTCCTCCTTTCCTGAGTCCACCGCCTGTCCAGTCCCAGTCGCAGTTGCAACCGGCCTCTCCACTGCCTGGTCCTTCTCCTTACTCTGGACCGACTAGAGGTCTTACGGAGCGTCGTGAGCCTGAGTCGCGTCCTGTGTCGCCTGAGTCTCGTTCTGCGTCGCCTGTCCGCTCTGTTCGCGCTGGTCGTGTTTCGCGTCCGCGTCCTCCTCCTGTCCCCGGCACTCACTCTATGACTCTGCGTCCTTCCACTGCTCCACAGCGTGTTCCTCTGCCGTCTTCTCCTGCTGGTCCGGACCCTGCGTCTGACCCCCTCCGTGCTGCTAGTCCAGCTGTCACGCGTTTTCTGGCCACTGCTGTCATTGACCCTTTGTTTGAGTCCACTGCTGCGTCTGCTCTTGTTACTGAGCTTGTTGACTTTAATGCAGCCTGTCGCCTAGACTACGCCACTAGTCTTCTTGCTGAGTCTGCGTCTGCGTCTGTCTGTCCTCCGTCCGTCGGGGGTGAGTGTGCTCTTGGCACGGACGTTTTTGAGGACAGACAGGAGGAGTTTGAGTGCTTTGCCATTTCTGTACCTCATCTCGTGTCCATGCTGATTGCCCCTGAGGGAGACCCGGATGCACCAGACATCCCGACCCCGCGCTCTTTCGTAGAGGCGATAGAGGGTCCCTACTCCTCTCAGTGGCAGGCAGCCATGGACGCCGAGATGGCTTCTTGGAAGTCCACTGGCACCTACGTAGACGAGGTTCCCCCACCTGGGGCGAACATCGTCAGTGACATGTGGATCTTCAGGGTGAAGCGGCCGCCGGGTTCTCTGCCTGTCTTCAAGGCGCGTTACGTTGCTCGTGGTTTCAGTAAGCGATAGGGAGTTGACTTCTTTCAGACCTTCTCCCCTACCCCGAAGATGACCACTCTTCGGGTACTGCTGCACGTTGCTGCTCAGCGTGACTACAAGCTCCACTCGCTTGACTTCAGCACAGCCTTCCTCCAGGGCAGCCTGCACGAGGAGATCTGGCTGCGCCGCCCACCTGGTTTCACTGGGTCGTTTCCTGCTGGTACCCAGTGGAGCCTCCGGCGGCCAGTCTACGGTCTCCGCCAGGCACCCCGTGAGTGGCACGACACACTCAGGACGACTCTTGCTGCTCTTGGTTTTGCTCCTTCCACTTCTGACCCTTCTCTGTTTTTACGCACTGACACTACTCTGCCACCGTTCTACGTTCTTGTGTACGTAGACGACCTTGTCTTTGCTACTGCTGACACTGAGGCACTCGCCCACGTGAAGTCCGAGCTGTAGAAGAGACACACGTGCACAGACCTGGGTGAGCTGACAAGCTATCTTGCGGATCACCCGGGACAGAGCACAGCGCACCATTACCTTGACTCAGTCACACATGGTGCAGCAGGTCCTTCAGCGCTTCAGCTTTACGTACTCCTCGCCACAGTCCACTCCTCTGCCTATAGGTCACTCGCTCTCAGCTCCACCTTCGGACGAGTCCGTAGAGCCGAGTGGCCCGTATCCAGAGCTTGTGGGCTGACCTCGCATACCCTCTCAGCCTTCTGGCTCGCTACGTGGCTCCCGGCAGGCACCGAAAGGTGCACTGGGATGCTGCGAAGACGGTGTTGCGATACTTGTGCAGTACATCGGGCATGGGGCTCGTGCTTGGAGGACGGGCTCGAGTTGTCCTCACTGGTCACGCTGACGCCTCCTGGGTTGACAACTTGGCTACGCAGCGGTCGTCACAGGGTTACACCTTCAGTCTTGGCTCCGGTTCTGTCTCTTGGCGGTCTACCCGCTCTTCTTCTGTTCTCAGCTCCAGTTGTGAGGCTGAGATCTACGCTGGGGCCATGGCTGAACAGGAGCTACGCTGGCTCACCTACCTGCTGACCGACTTGGGAGAGGCGCCTCGTTCTCCTCCAGTTCTGTACGTCGACAACAAGGCCATGCTGGCCTTGTGTCAGGAGCACAGACTGGAGCACAGAACGAAGCACATTGCTTTGCGCTACTTCCTTGCTCGAGAGTTGCAGCAGCGTGGCTAGCTTCGTCTTGCTTACGTGGCCTCTCAGGCCAACACTGCTGATGTTTTCACCAAGGCACTTCAGCCTTGTGATCATCAGCGTTTCTGTACTGTGTTAGGCCTTGTACCTACTGTGCCTCACTTGCTTTCTTCTTGACTCTGCTTGTACTGTAATCTTTATACATATACCTGCATGCTTACACTTGCTAGATTGTGTTCACTGTATTATTTGTTCTCCTTTATATAACTCTGCATGTGAACTGGCCTTGTGGCCATTTGCTTGTGCTCAGATTGCGTGGTGACTTTGTGATCCACCCTGAGCTTGCTTTGCCTTTCTTGACTGGTCTTGTGACCTCTTGTTCTCCCCCACTTTGCCTATGGGGGTGTGTCAAACTTATATATGCTATAGTCTGTTTAGGCTGTAGTGGGGTAGTCCTTAGAGGGTACAACACTTTTGTGTTTTCTACTTGTACTCATCTGCTTCCTAGTTCATTCATTCCGTTCTTGATTCTAACAACCTGGAGCCAAACGCTACATGTCACTCGAGAAGGTCTATAGCGACTTCCTGGTGCTCACAGCAAAAGGAGTCGGAGAAGAGCAGTACACGCTTACCTGCATCGACACCGGCACACGCTTCGTCTGGGCCGTGAATGCCAGAAACCACTATCTTGCCTACTAGTGCTTTGAAGTCTGGCTTAGCATGGCGGAGACCTAGACCGAAGGAGGGAAGCTGAAGGCATTTCAAACGGACGGAGCCCTGGAGTATCAGACAGAGGAGTTCAAAACCTTCTGCAAACAGAAGGGGATCCAGTGGATGATTTCCCTCCCCTACACTCACAAGCAGCAGGGATTGGCGGAGCGAACCAACAGGAGCCTGCGACAAAAATGCGAGCCCTCATGAAGCAGTCAGCCGTGCCAACCAAATATTGGCCCTTCGCGATGGCGCATGCAGTTCGGCTGCACAACATGCTTTCTTTGAAGGCACTGCCCAACAACACCCCACCTTTCAAGGAATGGACCAGCAAACACCTCGACAAACGCATGCTGCGGGTCTTCGGGTGCATGGTACAGTACCGCCCCCACACTGCCCGGACCGGAAAATTTAAAGACCGCGCTCGATGGGGCATTCACCTTGGAATCGAATCCGAATGCCATGCCTGGACAATTCTGGACTTCGCCACCCACCAGCTCACACGTTCATGTGACTGCATCTTCTACGAAAGACTGACCCTGCCATTGTACCGACAGCACCGCACTACACAAAACGCACCTGACAACATTTTTCAGGGACAGCACAACCACGCCAATGACGAGGATGATGTCGACGTGGCAGGAGAACAGCCAGACGAGGCAACTGAGGACGAGGCACCCTTCGTACCCGTTATGGAGGAATTCAGCACAGCAACATTTTTCCCATCGGAAACTGATCAACACGATGCAGTACAGGCACAGCACGAATACGCAAGTGCAGAAATGCACTCACTCATGGAAGAAGAACTGGCTCGCAACTCTTCTCGTGACACCATTCGCGACATCCCTGGCAACGACGACAACGTGGTTGAAGTTACCAACGCAGCTGAATCCAACCTCACAGGACTTCGCATCCTCGGACTCGCCGTCGCCGTCCGGGGTAACCAGCTGCTGGTCGAGCCCCCCACCGTTCGCCAGGCTCTCATCGGGCCCGATGCTGAGAAGTGGAGAGCAGCCATGGCCGCAGAAGTTGCTGCACTACAGCTGCGTGGCACCTGGAAGCTGGTACCACGACAACACGAAAAGGGGAGAAAGATTCTAACAGGGAAGTGGGGTTTCAGAATCAAAACACTCGCGGATGGGACTATTGACAAATACAAAGCACGATGGGTCGTCCGCGGCTTCGAACAGACCTACTTCGTGGACTATGAAAAGACATTTGCTCCCGTCGGACGACACACCTCTGTCCGCATCCTCCTCTGCATAGCAGCCGTGAAACAGCGTCCACTGCGCAAAATCGACGTGTCGAACGCGTTCCTCTACGCGATCGTCAACGCCATCATCTACGTCGAGCAGCCGCACGCTTTCGAGGAAGACGGCGACGCCATCTGCCTTCTCCAGAAGTCCCTGTACGGCATCAAGCAGGCGCCACGCCTATGGCAGCAGTACCTCCACACCGTGCTCATCGAGCTCGGCTTCCAGTAGCTTCCCCATGATCAAGGGATGTACCGCCTTGAGTCCCGCGGCAGCTTCATCCTGCTCATTGCCTACGTGGACGACCTGCACTACACCGGGGACAACACGGAGCTGCTTGATCGCTTCGAACATGACATCAAATAGAAGCTCGACGTGACCATCGATCACGATGTCACTCAATTCCTCGGCCTCAACGTAACTCAGACCCTCGCTACGAAGTTCGGCATCGCTCCCATCAGCATCACCACCCCATTTCGCATTCCTCCGCCTAATCACAAGCCCCACACCACCCCGCTCTCTCTGGCCGACCATCGCCTCTATCAGCACCAGCTCGGCTGTCTACTCTTCGCCACCGTCACATGCCGCCCAGACCTGTCCTACATCGCCAACCAGCTCGCCCAGTATCTGCGCCGACCTAAAGGGGAGAATATGCGGACCTACGACGCGCCCTACAGTACTTCGTCTCTACGCCCGATGTTGGCCTCACCTACAAAGCGAACCTGACAGCTAACCTACAAGTCACCGGCTACGTCGACGCTGATCACGCTGGGGATGCAGACAACAGGAGGTCCCACTTGAGCCTGCAGGAACCATCTTCTGGAACTCACAGAAGCAGAATTCATTGCAACAAGTGCAGCAGTTCGCGAAGGACTCTACCTCACGAAGCTCCTACAGGAGACGAAGACGGCGATGAACGGGTCTTTCAAGTTACTCTGCGACAGCCAGAGCGCGATCAAAGATCACGAACAGACCCGGCTTCGTCAACCGCACGAAACACATCGCCCTGCATTACTTCTTCGTTAAAGACGAAATCGACAAAGGGAAGGTCCAGCTCATCCATTGCCCAACTGGCGAAATGGCAGCTGATTTTCTGACGAAGAAGCTGCCACGTCAAAAGTTCCAGTACTGCTCGGACCCGTGCGGAGTCGTCCGAAAGAGCCACGTGGCACACCTCCAGGAATGAAGGGGAGTGTTGGAGTATGAAGGTAATTGAATTTAACATTTCTGTAGGTGCAGGTGTATTGCACCCGTCACTATCGAAGCAGCGCCTGCAGTAGTATCGGATCAGCCTGTAACATGGGCATGAAGGTCAACAGTCGCAAAGGTCAACTGTCACGACTGTTGACCATCTGGACCGATTGACTCACCATCAAGGAATGGCGACACGCGAAACGGTCTGTACGGTTACATGCAGCGACTCGGTAACAAGAAGAGCAGCAGTTAGAGTCACTGTAGAACTGCCTGAAAAATAGTTACAATAAGGGAATGTACCCCTTAGAGTATATGGCTAGCTAGATCTATTTATTGTGTGTAATTCATGATGTAATCAACTTTGTCATCTACATCCACTATGCACAAGGTTCCTACCACAAAGACTTCCGCTACCAAAACTCTCTAAAGCATTCCTATCCTATCCAAAGATCCTCACTCTAGCACATGTCCCGTCAATCACGCGAAACCTGGGACAACACAACAGTCAAGTTCTGTGGGCGACGCGGCGCCGCCCTGCGGCGCGATATTTCCCTCGTACGCACCAGCACACACACTGCTAGAGCCCTGATTGGTCCTTTTGGCAGCTTTTTGCCTGCCATCACGGACTTCTGTACCCACGATGCTGCACTAGGCACCCACAACACAATGCGGACAGCATTGCACGGCAGACGCGCCTTGTCGTTGCCATGTATGCTAGGCAACCACCCACCCAACTCAAGGATGGCCCGTACCGTAGTGTATAGGGTGTGAGAATAGTACGAGGAATGAGGAGCCATAGCTAGGGTTTAGCTAGCTAGGCAAGAGGAAAAATAGGCAAAGAAGGGGTTGCACTAGCAAGCAGGTGGATACATATAGGAAACCCTAAGGGGCCAAACTCACTATAGAGTACCCCACTGCAGGCTAGACAAACTACACATTCTAACACACCCCCATAGTCAAATTGGGGTATGATCAGCACAACAAGCAGCAGTTTATAGTTCACAAATATAAGCAAAGCTAGAAGCTATCACAGAGGGCAAGTGTGGAGGAGGAGGGACTATGAGAGGAGAGGAGGTAGTGGGCGGCAGCTGAAGCTGCTGGCACACGGCGCAACTGGAGCAACTGGCACACGGGCAACTGGAGCAACTGGCACACTGGCAACTGGAGCAACTGGCACACGGGCATCTGGAGTAACTGGCTCCGCGGCTGGACGAGCGGCAGGAGCAACTGACTCTCGGGCGACTGGAGCAACGGGCTCACGAGCAACTGGAGCGACGGGCTCACGGGCGATTGGCGCAACGGTCTCACGGGAGACTGGAGCTGCTGGCTTCACGGCGGCCACCCCCCTTCAACCTCCCCCTTTTGTCCCAAAACTCCTGTTCACACCCCCTGCTGCACCCCTAGCTTCACTCCCACGACACCCCCCTAGCACCACTCCTGCGGCTCCCACACACCCACCCCCCTCAGCGGCAGCTGCAGCAGTGGGAGACGGAGGAGGAGGAGGAGGGGACGGTTCACACACCCGCCACCCCCATACCCCCAATGCAGGGCAGAAACGCGGGCAGCAGCTGGGGCGGCGTGTGAGCGGAAGCGGGGCGGCGCGCGGGCCCCCAGGGCGCCTCGACGAGCGACGGGAGGGGGCGACGCGCGGCCCCCCCAGGGTGCCGCGACGGGCGACGGGAGGGGTGACGCGCGGCCCCCCAGGGCGCCGCGACGGGCGACGGGAGGGGCGACTCGCGGCCCCCTAGGGCGCCGCGACGGGCGACGGGAGGGGGGGGCGACGCGCTGGCCCCCAGGGCGCCGCGACGGGCGACGGGCAGGGCGACGCACAGCCCCCCAGGGCTCCGCGACGGGCGACGGGATGGGAGGGCGACGCGCGGGCCCCCAGGGCTCCGCGACGGGCGACGGGATGGGGGGGCGACGCGCGGGCCCCCAGGGCTCCGCAACGGGCGACGGGCAGGGCAACGCGCGGACCCCTAGGGCGCCGCGACGGGCGACGGGCAGGGCAGCGCGCGGGCCCCCTGGGCGCCGTGTGAGGCAGTAAACCGCCGCGCGCCTTGGGGCGCACGGCGGGCAGAAAACCGCCGCGCGCCCTGAGCGCGTGGCGGGAAGAAAAAAGCGTCGCGCGCCACGGGGCGCGCGACAGACACGAAAGCAGCGGAAGCTTAGGGTGGGCCCACAGGTTAGGATCGAACGAGCTCTTAATACCATGTGAGAATAGTACGAGGAATGAGGAGCCATAGCTAGGCAAGAAAAAAAATAGACAAAGAAGGGGTTGCACTAGCAAGCAGGTGGATACATATAGGAAACCCTAAGGGCCCGAACTCACTATAGAGTACCCCACTGCAGGCTAGACAAACTACACATTCTGACATAGGGCGATCGTCTTTGAGCTGGGGTTTCAACCACACCCCAAGCTTCAACTCATTGGCCCCAGCCAGTGCCCAGTTTTGCCTCAAAACCACCTCTATAGTTCATGCTCGGCAGGCTCTCTCAGAACCCCGCCATGGCGGTGCAGGAAAATCCCGCCACCAGCGATGACGACCCTGATTCCCAGCCTGCATTGAAAGGCTTAGCATTCTTGCTCAGCTCTTTAGCACTCAAGAAGGCAGCACGCGCCATGCCCGATTCGATCCCCACACAGAAGGAACCCGCAGCACCTGCTATCTTACCGTCTTCCGACCCTGTGGCGGAGACAGCTGCCGAACCAACCGTCGCTTTGGCCTCGCAGCCTCCCACTCAGACCACGGTGCGCACGATCCAGCTCAAGCAGGCCACCTTGAGCTTCAGCAAGGCATCATCGTTGTCTACCGATGTCAACAACGCTCCCGGCTCCTCTAAGCAGCCGCGTCCTCGCCTCAACATCACTCTGGCGGAGCTCATCGAAGAATTCTACGACGATGCGATTGACAAGTTCAAGAGTCAGTGGTCTGCACATTTTCCCTGGCTTCAGATCACTAAAATCACCTCAGGGCTGCCTGCGTTCAAGTGTACTGTTTGTGCAGCTTATTCTGGTGATGTAGGCAAGTGCGGGAGGCGCGGGAAAGGTGCCACCGACTTGCAGACACAGTCGTTTCGTAAGCACGCTGGCACGGCGAAGCACAAGATGGCGATGGCGAGATTCACATCTCATCAGGAGTGTGGGGCAAGGCAGCTGCTGATCGATCAACATCACGCCACTGTTGACGGTGAGAAGATGTGCGTCGTCGCCCTTCTCGACTCGTTGTTCATCAGCATGTCCAACATGCCTATAGGGATGTGGGTGAAACTGGTGCAGTACCTGGCGGAGAAGGGTGTGCAGGGCTTCCTGAAAGAAGGGGTACGGCACCTACTACACCACGTGAGTGCAACTGTCGTACGCTTTTTCTTATACATCAGTATTTCAATATTATCCTCACTATTATGTTACTGACTATTGTTTTCATGTGCAGATACGGCTTCGCTGAGCTGACGCAAGCGACTGCAACATGGCTCCAGATAACCCAGTTGGAGCATCTGCTTGCGTCGCCCTTCATCGGCATCTCGATCGACGAGAGCACGGATAGGTGCAGCGGGAAGCACCTGATCCTCTTCATCACCTTCATCCGCGAGTACAAGCTCGTCACAAAGTTCATGGCATTACTCACCTTGCAGAAGGCCGACGCAGCTTCCCTTCTAAGCGTTCTTCTGTCACACCTACAAGCAGTCGGGATCGACCTTCAGAGCATTGCAGGCATCAGCACCAATGGTGCGAACGTCATGATGGGCAGCAAGTCTGGCCTCACGACACGTCTCCGCCTGCGCATCCCCCACTTGGTGTCATCCCACTGCATCGCGCACAGGTATTTTAGTGTTTGTGCATAATCCTTCCGTTTGTTTTTTTCAGGTTGTTGACGTTCCCGACTAACTATTGTTTGCGCCATGTTATACAGGGAGGCACTGGCGGCTAAAACAGCCGCCGAGAATATTCCCGCCTTCAACGGTATTGACACGGTGATTCGCACGTGTCAGAGCATCTCGGCCAGTCGGGGCCATGGCACCAGCGCTTCATGGGCCTCCAAGAAGTTTTCACTTCCACCTCACTGGAGCTGCAATGGATCCATGCCGTCCGTTGGCTTTCGCAGGGCGACGCAGTGCTCAGGCTAGTCGCCGTGCTTCCAGGGTTGCCTTATGGCTGAAGGTCGTTATTCCAGATTCCTGCAGGCTTACATTCAGCAGTCACTAATTACCTTCTCTCTGTTTTCTGTCCAGCTTGACTATGCTAGCGTGCATGCGCAGATCAAACGCACAACGTCCCACATCGAGAGCCGCTACGTCGATTGCGGTGAAGAATTTGGTGGCGGCGTCAGCGAGCTGCTGTCCCCATTCATCACGCGCCATGGTCCAGGTGGAAACCGGGAGGTGACTGTCGATGGTGTTTACTCGGACGGCCGACCAGCAAGCTTCACCTTCAGGCTGCATGAGGACGAGTTAGAGGACTTCGATGTGCCCGGGACCCACGATGGCTGGGTGGACGTCTGCACGGAGTTCGCCGAGCAAATCATCCACCAACCTCTTCATCGGCTTGGCGACCTGGACTGGATGTCTGGGGCGAAGCTTTTCACCCCCTTTGAGTACCCGCTGGATCGGGGAGAGAGGAACCGCCGATGCCAATAGTGGCTAGAGTCGCTTGTGACTCTGTTCAAGGCTGACCTGACAAAGGAGATCTTGCCAGGTAAGCCAAATAGTGTGTGTGCTTTCTATATGGTGCTTCAATGTACGTTCATTTCTCTGCTTGTATTTTTTGCGGTGATCCAATGTACGTTCTTTACTCGCTAATGTTCTTTTGTTATCTCTTCCTACCCTACCCCACCAGGAATCAACAAGCGCCGTGCGGTGAAGGAGCTGCGCATGTTCACCTCAGTGCTTGCAGCATCCAACAAGAACGAGCGCGGCTTCCACGTGGGGCTCACTGCCATGCTTAAGACATCCGACTGGCGCGACAACTACCCCAACCTTGTGCTCTTGTGGGTGGCGGTAGCTGTTTTGCCGCTGAGCACCGTGGAGTGCGAGCGGGATTTCAGCAGGCAAAACATCATAAATTCATGGCAGAGAGGCTCCCTCAATGATGCACGCCTTGGAGTCCTCATGTGCATGAGTCTCATGGATTACGAGCCCAAGTGGGAGGAGATCGTAACCGTCTAGAGGAGCTACAAGAAGCGCAAGCCCCACAGCAATGCTCCACTCCCACCTACAGGAAGGCAACAAAGCTGTTGGAGGTCGCGTGAGTTAGAAGCAAACGGTGGTGGGGCAATTGATATGCCCCCAACCCACCGAATGTGTTTCGGTGCTCACCGCTTGAGAGAGCTGCAGGTTTCACGAAGTGTGTGGGTTGACTTCGGAAGACCCACTCAATTGGTGCCACATGGCAACACAAGAAGGATCGAGACTAAGGAAGAATTCGGTTCGGTGAAATTCGGGTGCCGAAATTCACCCCTTCGAATTGTTACGCGAATGTTCTCGATGCATCTCGTATGTTACATGCGCGACTCGATGTTTTGAGTAGCTATATATTGTGATTGCTTTGTATGCATGATATACTGAAAATCAGAGTTTTCTATACACAGTTCAACTCGACACAAAATCCAGAGACTTTCTATCCTTCAATCTTAGAGCACTACCTAGCACGTTGAAAGCCGTATCTCAGCCGATACTTGGGCGAATTACGTGTTCTACGGCTCCTTGGAAAGCCAAGAGTGTGCTCTACTGCTTAGAACAATTCCTAGTTCCTGCCAACTAGAGGACACGCCTCTACAACAGTGGTATCAGAGCTGGTCGGAGGAGTCTACGCGCGCGACAAGGAGCAAGCATGATGACGTCAAGCAAGGCCTCCCGCACTTCCTTGGATGGTGTCGTTGTAAATACCGGCGAACCCTGGGCAACCGCGACGATGTTCGACACGTCGGCGGTACCGATTTTCACGGGACAAAATTACTCCGCGTGGAAGTTTAAGTTCCAAGTGCTCATGATGGAGCGGGGACTTTGGGGATTCTTCGATGGAACGGAGAAGAAGCCGGACGACGAGAGCAACATCGCGGCATGGAAGAAGAAGGACCAAAAGGCGTTCGCTACGTTGATTTTGCGCATCGGCATCAATCTCGTGAGCTCGGTGCGCATGTGCATCAAGCTCGAAGCGTCGGCGCATGAAGCGTGGAAGCGGCTCGAGACCATCCACGTGAACAAGACTCTCCACGGCAAGATCCTAGCCCGGAATGCGTTCTACACGGTGAAGATGCGCGCGGGCGAATCGATGCACGAGTATGCGACTCGTGTGGAGGAACTCGGGGAATCGTTCATGGACCTCGGTGGAACGGTCACGGAGGAGGATTGGATTCTCACCTTGCTTTGCGGCCTTCCGGAAGAGTGGTCGACGGTGATTACGACACTCGATAGCGTGCAAGGCACTTGGACGAAGGAAATGGTGGTCGGTCGGCTTCTCCATGAGGAATCACGTCGCCGACAATTCGCGAATGAGAGCGAGGGGACCGCCATGTACTCCGGAGGGAGTTCCGGAAAGAAGTCCAAGTGGAGCAAGGGTGCGACGAATGAATCGTCGGGTGGGAGCGAGCATCGCGGCAAGTGTCACTATTGCCGCAAACCGGGACACTTTTGGCGTGAGTGTCGGAAGCGCCCGAGCGATTGGACTCCATCGAAGGCGCGGGACGAAGAGGGCAACGCGCACACGGCATCCGGCGAGGCCGATGATTCAAAGGAGTCGCTCGTGTTAGTGGCCGGCAACGGGAACAAAACTCCAAGCGACGCGTGGTTCCTCGATACCGGCGCAACGCAACACATGACGCACTCGGCGTCGCTCCTCAACAACATTGGCGCTCCGGGAGACGTCACGAGCATCGTGTTCGGAAACAACGAATCTCTACCGGTGGTTGGAGTTGGGAGTACGCGCCTCATCGTCGATAGCGGACCGGTGGACGTCACAAACGTGCTTCACGTCCCGGGGGTGAAGGTGAACCTTCTATCCGTCCCGCAACTGGCAAAGAAGGGCGTGATCGCCACCATCGACGGTGCGAAGATGAACCTCTTTTGGAAGGGGGAGCAATTCGCGCAAGGGGTTCTCAATGGAGATATCTACCAACTCAAGACGTACCCAAGAGTGGCTTCATCGAACGTGGCGCAAGGCTCCAAGGCAACTCTTAAGGCGTGGCATGATCGACTTGCGCACGCCAATTACGACTCGGTCAAGGAGTTGGCCAACAAAGGACTTGCGAAGGGACTTGACGTGATCGCCGGCGACGACGAGAAGGGCGTGTGCGCGGCGTGTGTCGAAGGAAAAATGGCTCGCAAGCCATTTGGTAGCCGAACGTCACCCCTCGCTAAGGACCCGCTTGCGCTTGTTCACATGGACGTGTGTGGACCGATGCGACATGCATCAAAGGGAGGAGCGCGGTTCCTCTTGGTGATGCTCGACGACGCGACGCGGATGTGTTGGACCCGACTCTTGAAGGCTAAGGGAGATGCGGCCAAGGCGATTCAAGAGTGGGCGCTCGATGTTTGCGACGACGACAAGAAGCGGATCAAGTGTATTCGCACCGACGGTGGGGGCGAATTCGTGAACGCGGAGCTTGAGAAATGGATGAAGAGCAAGGGCATAAAGCACGACGTCACGACACCCTACACACCCCAACAAAATGGAGCGGCGGAGCGGCTTAATCGCACGTTGGTGGAAGCCGTTTGTTCACTACTTCAACACTCCAAGCTTGGGAACGAGTGGTGGGGAGAGGCGAGTGCGCTAGCGGCATGGATTCGTAATCGTGTGCCGACAAAGGTGCTACCGGGAATGAATCCGTTCGAAGCATGGACCGGAACGAAGCCGAACCTATCCCGCCTACGCACCTTTGGGTGCCTTTGCTACTACCATATACCGGATCCTCTTCGCCACAAGTTGCAACCAAAAGCTCGTGCGGCGATCTTCTTGGGAGTTGCGCCAAACGAGCGTGCATGGCGAGTGTGGGACTTGGGTGAAAAGCGTGTCGTCACGTCTCGGGACGTGGTCTTCGATGAAGACAAGTTCCCGTCGAAGGAGAAACCCACTCAACAACTCACTTTCATCCTTCCGCCACGAGAGGAGGTTGAAGAGAGTGAGACTCCACCTCAAGTGGAGAAGGAAGCCGATGGAGGGGGAGAGAACAACGAGGAGACCGTTGATGATGTCGTGGAGGTGTCACCTACCGAGGCGGCAACTACCTCCACACCTTCCTCCCTACCATTGGCCTTGACCCGCGAGCGTCGTGAGGTTCGTCCTCCCTCCAAGTACGCCGACTATGCTACGGTAGCCGTTGGGAAGTTGGATAAGGAGGGGGCGGCATTTTGCTTCGCAACCATGGGTGATGATGAACACATGGATCCTCTCATGGAACTACCCCCTAAAGATCCGTCCCGTGCATGCTACGAGCATGTTGGATTGCACACCTAGTGGGTTGGGTGCAAGGGGGAGTGTTGGAGGTCGCGTGAGTTAGAAGCAAACGGTGGTGGGGCAATTGATATGCCCCCAACCCACCGAATGTGTTTCGGTGCTCACCGCTTGAGAGAGCTGCAGGTTTCACGAAGTGTGTGGGTTGACTTCGGAAGACCCACTCAATTGGTGCCACATGGCAACACAAGAAGGATCGAGACTAAGGAAGAATTCGATTCGGTGAAATTCGGGTGCCGAATTTCACCCCTTCGAATTGTTACGCGAATGTTCTCGATGCATCAAACGGTCATAGCTTTCTCGTTCTTGCTCCGATCACGACGATTCTTGGTTCGTAAAAAAACTCTTGAGCAGAGAATTCATTTTAGTCATCTTCTCAAAGAAAATAAAATTCACACACACACCCATACACATACACACACACATATACACACACACCCATACATAGACACACACATACACATACACGCGCGCGCGCACGTGGAAAATCTAAACGGCACCAGACACAAATTCTTACGCACGCGCACACTACGCTTGCAAGGTAGAAATATAGGATGGGAGGCAGACATACGTATATGCATATGATGCATCACACAACACCATGCCAAAACCTGCCATGTCACAACCTGCTATGTCACAACCTGCTATGTCACAACCTGCTATGTCACAACCTGTCACGTTCACTCGTCGGCCAGGGTCGAGTCTGTACACACTCGCTACCTAGCCTCCTCAGGTAGCTGCGTCTGCTATGGTGTCTGCGTCAGGTCAGATAGCCGCCTCTTGCTCGTATCGCCTCCTATCGCACCAGACTCTTCTGTGGCACCACCGCCTGGGTCACCCCTCCCTGCCACGCCTTCGTGGCATGCACTCTCGTCTTCTTGTCTCTGGTCTTCCCAGATCCCTGCCTCCTCTGCCGCCCTCGCCTGCCCCGCCCTGCCTTCCTTGCGTCGAGGGGCGGCAGCGCGCCGCTCCTCACTCCTCCCCGTTTCCCCCGACGACTGCTCCCCTGCAGACCCTCCACATGGACGTGTGGGGCCCAGCCCGCGTCAGTGGACAGAGCTGCGAGCGCTACTTTCTGCTGGTAGTTGACGACTACACGCGGTACACCACGGTCTTCCCCTTGTGCAGCAAGGGTGAGGTCGTTGATGTCTTGATCCCTTGGATCCGCACAGTCCGTCTCCAGCTCCGCGAGCGTTTCGGCCAGGACCTTCCTGTCCTGCGTCTGCACTCTGTCAGAGGTGGTGAGTTCTCCTCCAACCTCTTGCGGGACTTTTGTCGTGGGGAGGGCATTCTCCAGTCATTCACGCTTCCGGACTCCCCTCAGCAAAATGGGATTGCTGAGCGCCGCATTGGCTTAGTCATGGAGGTCGCTCGTACCTCCATGATCCATGCGGCTGCTCCCCATTTTCTGTGGCCGTTTGCGGTCCGGTACACTGCGTTGGACGGGGGAGGTTGGCGATGCGTCGGTGTTCCGGGTCTGGGGATCTCGTGCCTTTGTTCGTGATACGTCCGCGGACAAGCTCTCCCCCCGTGCTATCCCCTGCGTCTTCCTTGGCTTTGTCCCTGACGCGCCTGGCTGGCAGTTTTACCACCCCACCTCGCGCTGTGTCTTCCCTTCTCAGGATGTCACGTTTGACGAGTCGGTTCCCTTTTACCGTCTCTTCCCCTACCGCTCTGCCCCTCCCCCGCCCCCGCCGCTCTTCCTTGCTCCCGGTCCCCCTCTGGTAGACCCCCTCCCGCCCCAGGGTCCTGCTCCCTCAGGTGTGTCTCAGGTAAACCTTTTCCCTGGTCTGGCGCCTGTTCAGGCAGCTCTCGACTCAGGTGCTGCTCTAGGTGCTGCGTCTGGGGGTGCTGCGTTTTGGGTGCGGAGCCAGGGGGTGCGAAGTCTAAGGGTGCTGGGTCTGGGGGTGCTGAGCCTGGGGGTGAGGAGCCTGGGGGTGCTGAGCCTGCGGGTGTGGAGCCTGAGGGTGCTGGGCCTGGGGGTGCTGAGTCGGAGGGTGCGGAGTCTGGGGGTGTTGAGCCTCGGGGTGCTGCTTCGTCTGGAGGTCCTGCTGGTGCTTTTCCACGACTGTCTCCGCAGCAGCTGCGTGAGTGGTTTGTTCGGCGCGCACGCCTTTGGAGTGGAGCTACTGGAGCTGAAGGTGCTGGAGGTACTGCTGGAGCTGGTGGTACTGGAGGTACTGCGGCTACTGGTCCTGGAGGTGCTCGTACCAGGGGTACTGGAGCTGTCGGGGCAGGTGGTGTTGAGGGTGCTGGAGCTGGAGACCCTACGGAGCCTAGAGCTGCTGGAGCTGGTGGCACTGGCGCTGGTGGCGCTGGAGCTGGAGGCGCTGGAGCTGCAGGAGCTAGAGCTGTTGACCCTGGAGCTGGAGGTGCTGGAGACACTGTGCGGTCGCGACCGTATTTCGTTCCCTTGCTTCAGCAGGTTCTTGGTGTCCCGTCTTCTATTGGCCTTACTCCTCCCCTCCTGAGTCCACCGCCTTACCAGTCGCAGCTGCCGTTGCAGCCGGCCTCTCCACTGCCTACTCCCTCTCCTTACACTGAGCAATCCGGTGGTCTTACAGAGCGTCGTGAGCCTGCGTCTCGTCCTGTCTCGCCTGTTCGCACTGCTCGCCGTGTTCCTCGTTCGCGTCCTCCTCCTGACCCCGGCACGCACGCTATGGCACTCTGTCCTTCCTCTGTTCCACTGCGTGTTCCTCTGCCTGCTCCTCCTGAGTCCTCTCTTCTTGAGGTCCTTGACCCTGAGTCTGACCGCGCTCGTGCTGCCAGTCCTACTGTCTCTCGTCTCCTCGCCACTGCTGTCAGTGACCCTTCCTTTGAGTCTGCTGCTGCGTCTGCTCTCGTTGCTGAGCTGCTTGACTTTGCTGCTGCCTCTCGTCTAGACTACGCCACTGCTCTTGTTGCTGAGTCTGAGTCTGCCAGTCCTCCGTCCGTCGGGGGTGAGTGTGCTCTTGGCACGGACGTCCTTGAGGACAGGCAAGAGGACTTTGAGTGTCTTGCAGCTGCTGTACCTCGTTTCGCTTCCATGCTGCTTGCCCCTGAGGGAGACCCGGATGCACCAGACATCCCGACCCCGCGCTCTTACGCAGAGGCGATTACGGGTCCTTACTCCTCTCAGTGGCAGGCAGCCATGGATGCTGAGATGGCATCCTGGAAGTCCACAGGCACCTACGTCGACGAGGTTCCCCCACCTGGGGCGAACATAGTCGATGGCATGTGGATTTTTAGGGTGAAGCAGCCGCCACGTTCTCCGCCTGCCTTCAAGGCGCGTTACGTTGCTCAGGCTTCAGTCAGCGACAAGGGGTCGACTACTTTCAGACCTTCTCTCCCACCCCGAAGATGACTACTCTTCGGGTGTTGCTGCACGTCGCTGCTCAGCGTGACTACGAGTTGCACTCTCTGGACTTCAGTGCAGCTTTCTTGGAGGGCAGCCTGCACGAGGAGATCTGGCTGCGCCGCCCACCTGGCTTCACTGGCTCGTTTCCTGTAGGTACCGAGTGGAGCCTCCGGCGGCCAGTCTACGGTCTCCACCAGGCGCCTCGCGAGTGGCACGAAACACTGAGGACTACTCTTGGGTTTGCTCCTTCTATTGCTGACCCGTCGTTGTTTCTACGCACCGACACCTCGCTGCTGCCGTTCTACGTCCTCGTGTACGTCGACGATCTCGTCTTTGCCACTGCTGACACTGAGGCACTGACCCTTGTGAAGTCGGAGCTGCAGAAGAGACACACCTGCACTGACCTGGGTGAACCGCGCAGCTATCTTGGCTTGCAGATCACCCGGGACAGAGCACGGCGCACCATCAAACATGGTGCACCAGATCCTTCAGCGCTTCGGCTTCCAGTTCTCCTCGCCACAGCCCACTCCTCTGTCTACCGGCCACTCGCTCTCAGCTCCACCTTTGAACGAGTCCGTAGAGCCGAGTGGTCCGTACCCAGAGCTTGTGGGTTGCCTCATGTACCGGATGACGTGCACTCGACCTGATCTCGCGTACCCTCTCAGCCTCTTGGCTCGCTACGTGGCTCCTGGTAGGCACCGAAAGGTGCACTGGGATGCTGCGAAGAGGGTACTGCGTTACTTGTGCAGTACGTCAGGCATGGGGCTCGTGCTTGGAGGACGGGGTCCAGTTGTCCTCACCGGTCACGCAGACGCTTCCTGGGTTGATGACTCAGCTACGCAGCGGTCGTCATAGGGTTACTCCTTCAGCCTTGACTCTGGCTCTGTCTCCTGGCGGTCTACCCGCTCGTCTTCGGTTCTCAGCTCCAGTTGTGAGGCTGAGATCTACGCTGGGGCCATGGCTGCACAGGAGCTACACTGGCTCACCTACCTGCTGATCGACTTGGGAGAGCAGCCTCGTTCGCCTCCAGTTCTGTACGTAGACAACAAGGCCATGATTGCCTTGTGTCAGGAGCACAGACTGGAGCACAGAACAAAGCACATCGCTCTGCGATACTTCCTTGCTCTAGAGTTGCAGCACCGAGGCCAGCTTCGTCTTGCGTACGTGGCCACTAGGGCCAACACTGCTGATATATTCACCAAGGCACTTCCGTCTGGTGATCATCAGCGCTTCTCTACTGTGTTAGGCCTTGTGCCTACTTTGCCTCACTTGCTTACTGCTTGACTCTGCTTGTACTGTGATCTATATATATACCTGCCAGCTTGCACTTGCTAGGGTTTGCTTTTATATAACTCTGCATGTGAAGTGGCCTTTTGGCCCTTTGCTTGTGCTCGGACTACGTGGTGACTTTGTGATCCACCCTGAGCTTGCTTTGCTTTTCTTGACTGGTCTTGTGACCACTTGTTCTCCCCCACTTTGCCTATGGGGGTTTGTTAAACTTATATATAGCTTACATTTGTGTAGGCTGTAGTGGGGTAGCCCATAAGGGGTACAACCCAATTTGGGTTTGTTGTGTGATGCAATCATATGCATTCACGTCTATCTGCCTCCCATCATGTGTTGGTGCGTTGCATGCGTGGTGTGAGCGTATGCAAGAATTTGTGTTTTGTGCGGTTTGGTTTTTCTGAGTGTGTGTGAATGTTATTTGGCTTGAGCAGATATCTGAAGTGACTCCTCTGCTCAAGAGCTTTCCGACGAACCAAGTATCGCGTCAATCGGAGCACGAACAAGAAAGTTACGAACGTTGGAGGTTCGTATGCTTCTGATATTTGGTTGTGGTGACTATGGGAAGTTGTGGTGTTGACTCCATAAGGAGTACAGACTCTTGGGGGTTGGGAAATTCGTCAACATCACTGTAGATGCTGCCAAGTGGTTGGGAGGTGCCAAACCAGGTTGGCAAGTGTGGTCAAGTTGGGTGAGGTGGATGGCATGAGTTGGGAAAGTGACAAATTTCAAAGTTGGGGTGCCTATAGAGAGGGGAATTGTGTGGTATGGGGTGTCCTTGGTTGGAGACTCCCTTGGGACCTTCCCTCTCGTCCTCCTCATCCCCTTCTACCTGGTTCTATTGCTACTCTTAACTTTCTTGAGTGAACTTGTGAGATAATTGTGATTGAGTTACGTTTTCTATGGCAGCATACCCCCTTGTGCGCCGAAGTTCATAACTCGAGTTATACTCCATATTTTGATACTATTCAAATTGGGAAAGATAGCCACACTCAAGGGCTACAACATACTCGAGTTTGAAAGAATTCTAACAGTGGACCTTTTGTCGACGACGTTTCTTGTGACGACGACTTTTCTGTCCAGAATTGTAGTTGACGATTTTGAGATATTTCAGCCCCTAATCTTCATAGACTCCGTCCTTAGTCTCTAACACTTGAGGACAGGCAGGAGGATTTTGAGTGTTTTGCAGCTGCTGTACCTCATTTCGTTTCCATGCTGATTGCACCTGAGGGAGACCCAGATACACCAGACATCCCGACCCCGACTCTTACGCAGAGGCGATTACGGGTCCCTACTCCTCTCAGTGGATGCAGAGATGGCATCCTGGAAGTCCACAGGCACTTACATCGACGCAGTTACCCCTCCTGAGGCGAACATAGTCGATGGCATGTGGATTTTCAGGGTGAAGCGTCCGCCGGGTTCTCCGCCTGCCTTCAAGGCTCGTTACGTTGCACGAGGCTTCAGTCAGCGACAAGGAGTTGACTTCTTCCAGACCTTCTCCCCTACCCTAAAGATGACTACTCTTCGGGTACCGCTGCACGTCGCCGCTCACAGTGACTACGAGCTTCACTCTCTTGACTTCAGCACAGCTTTCTTGCGGGGCAGCCTGCACGAGGAGATCTGGCTACGCCGCCCACCTGGCTTCACTGTGTCATTTCCAGCAGGTACCCAGTGGAGCCTCCGGCGGCTAGTCTACGGTCTTTACCACGCGACTCGGGAGTGGCTTGACACACTGAGGACTACACTTGCGGCTCTTGGTTTTGCTCCTTCTACTACTGACCCGTTGTTGTTTCTACGCACCGACACCTCGCTTCCGCCGTTCTAAGTCCTCGTGTACGTCGACGACTTGGTCTTTGCCACTGCTGACACTGAGGCGCTGGCCCTTGTGAAGTCGGAGCTGCAGAAGAGACACACCTGCACTGACCGGGGTGAGCTGCGCAGCTATCTTGGCTTGCAGATCACCCGGGACAGAGCACGGCGCACCATCACCCTGACTCAGTCACACATGGTGCACCAGGTCCTTCAGCGCTTTGGCTTCCGGTACTCCTTGCCACAGTCCACTCCTCTGCCTACCGGTCACTCGCTCTCAGCTCCACCTTGGGACGAGTCCATAGAGCCAAATGGCCTGTATCCAGAGCTTGTGGGCTGCCTCATGTACCTGGTGACCTGCACTCGACCTGACCTTGCCTACCCTCTTAGCATCTTGGCTCGCTACGTTGCGCCCGGGAGACACCGACCGGAGCACTGGGAGGACGCTAAGAGGGTGTTGCGCTACTTGTGCAGTACGTCGGGCATGGGGCTCGTGCTTGGAGGACGGGGTCCAGTTGTCCTCACTGGACACGCAGACGCTTCCTGGGTTGAAGACTTGGCTACGCAGCGGTCGTCACAGGGTTACACTTTCAGCCTTGGCTCCGGCTCTGTTTCTTGGCGGTCTACCCGCTCGTCTTCTGTTCGTAGTTCCAGTTGTGAGGCTGAGATCTACGCAGGGGCCATGGCTACACAGGAGTTACGCTGGCTCACATACCTGTTGACCAACTTGGGAGAGTGGCCTCGTTCTTCTACAGTGCTGTACGTAGACAACAAGGCCATGATTGCCTTGTGTCAGGAGCACAGACTGGAGCACAGAACGAAGCACATCGCATGTAAAATGACAAATACAAATATATAATTAAAGAGCACCAAATTGTACATCTCATCCTTGCGATTTCCGTCAAAATGTTATATTGCTTACTTTGTGTAGGCTATAGTGGGGTAGCCCATAAGGGGTACAACCCAATTAGGGTTAGTACTTGTACCCAAATCTTCCATAGTTCATTCATTCTCGTTCATTCTTCTGACAATTTCAATCGAATCGGAATTGTAGAGTGTCACAGTTCAGAATCGCGCGCGGGCGATTCTCTGCCGGCGCACAGAGGCAAAGTACAGTGTAACACCTCACTTTGAGGGCATCTTCGAAAGTCAACCTAAGCGAAAATGGTTCTGGCCTCGCTGCAAAATTGAAATTCGTTATCGTTTATATGAAGACTTAAAAGTAAAATTACACATGCGCTTATAATATATTAGGGTTTTATAAGGGGTGCGCTTATAATCAAGGATCAGCCATAAGCGGGTGGCTCGGCAGCAGGGCGGTGGCGGAGGGAGCGGAGGTGGCGGCGGTGGAGGAGGAGGCGGCGGAGGAGGTGGAGCTGGTCGGGGTGGCGCTGCGCAGAGGGTCGGCTCCGGTGGTGGTCAGCGCCAGCAGCAGCAGCAGCGCACTCGTGACATCCCCTCCCCTCAGCAGCTCCGTGAGTGGTACACTGCACGCCAGAGGGGTGGGGGTACTGGTCCGTGCACCTACGTCCTGCGCACCGGCGACCACGCGGGTGAGCAGTGCGGGGGTGCGCACTCCACCCAGCGCTGCTTTGGCCGCCTGACGGACGCTTGGCGTCACCACTTCCCTGAGGCCACTGAGATCCCCCGCTGGGGTGAGCTGTCTAGGGCGGGTGTAGCTGTCTTTGACCTTGACTTTGATGCTATTCTTGCTGCCATGTATACTGTGACTATTAGTGATGAGGGTGACTCTTACCGGTGTTTTCCGCCCGACCCGAGCATTGAGACTGCTGCTCTAGGTACTGGTGAGGCTGCTGCTCTAGGTGCTAGCGAGGCTGCTGCTCTAGGTGCGTCTGCTCCCTCAGGTGCTGGTGAGTCTGCTCTCTCAGGTTCTGCGTCGGCTTCGGCCTCCCACACCTTCACCCTTGACTCGGGGGCTTCTCGCTCCTTCTTTCGAGACCGCACCACACTCACGCCGCTTGGCCGGCCAGTTGCGGTCTCTCTGGCAGACCCCTCTGGGGGTCCTGTCCTTGCTCACTTCTCCACTGTCCTCCCGTGTCCGGCGGCCCCCTCTGGCACCCTGTCTGGTCTTTACCTCCCCTCGTTCTCTACGAACTTGGTGAGTGGTGCTGACCTACAGGATGCGGGGGTTCACCAGTTCACTCCTGCGAGTCAGCGGGTGACCCACTGCACGGACGCTCGGACAGGCCGACACCTGGCCACGTTTACACGTCGGCCAGGGTCGAGCCTGTACACACTGACCACTGCGTCTCCTCCAGTCCCTGCGTCTGGTCAGGTAGCTGCGTCGGGTCAGGTGTTTGCTGCAGCGTCCAGGTCTGGTCCTGAGTCTGCCCCCTGCTCGTGTCGCCTCCTGTCTCACGAGACTCTCCTCTGGCACCACCGCCTTGGTCACCCCTCCCTGCTTCGTCTCCGGAGCATGGCCTCCCGTGTCTTTGTCTCTGGTCTTCCCCGGTCCCTCCCTCCCCTTCCTCCGGGGCCTGGCCCTACCTGCGTCCCCTGTGTCGAGGGACGGCAGCGGGCTACCCCTCACTCCTCCCAGTTTCCTCCGACAGAGGCCCCGCTGCAGACGCTTCACATGGACGTGTGGGGCCCGGCCCGCGTCCGTGGACAGGGTCACGAGCGCTACTTCCTGCTGGTGGTTGACGACTACTCGCGTTACACCACAGTCTTCCCCTTGCGCAGCAAGGGTGATGTCACTGAGGTGTTGATCGACTGGATCCGTGCAGCTCGTCTCCAGCTCAGGCGGAGCTTCGGCTCGGACTTTCCTGTTCTGCGTCTGCACTCTGACAGAGGCGGAGAGTTCTCCTCTGGCCTTCTGCGAGCCTACTGTCGTGCACGAGGCATCCGCCAGACCTTCACGCTTCCGGACTCTCCACAGCAAAATGGGATTGCTGAGCGCCGCATTGGCATGGTCATGGACGTCGCCCGTACGTCCATGATGCATGCGGCTGCCCCCCATTTTCTGTGGCCGTTTGCGGTTCGGTACGCGGCGCATCAGATCAACCTTCAGCCCAGGGTCTCCATGCCGGAGACCTCCCCAGCTTTGCTGTGGACGGGGAAGGTTGGCGATGCGTCTGCGTTCCGTGTCTGGGGATCTCGGGCGTTTGTCCGCGACTTGTCTGCGGACAAGCTGTCCCCTCGTGCTGCTCCTTGCGTCTTCCTGGGTTTCCCCCCTGACGCCCCAGGGTGGCAGTTCTACCACCCCACCTCCCGCCGTGTTCTGTCCTCCCAGGACGTCACGTTCGACGAGTCGGTCCCCTACTACCGCCTCTTCCCCTACCGCACTCCGTCCCTCCCCCCGCCACCGCTCTTCCTTGTACCAGGTCCCCCCCCGGTAGACCCCCTCCCCCCTCAGGGTCCTGCCCCTTCAGGTGTGTCCCAGGTAGACGCTGTTGAGCCTGTCGAGGTCGCTGGTGACTCTGGTGCTGCTGAGGGTGCTGAGCCTGGGGGTGCTGACTCTGAGGGTGCTGAGCGTGTGGGTGCTACGCCTGGGGGTGCTGAGCCTGGGGGTGCTGAGTCTGGGGGTGCTGAGTCTGGGGGTACTACGACTGGGGGTGCTGAGCCTGGGGGTACTACGCCTGGAGGTGCTGAGCCTGGGGGTGCTGCGTCTGGGGGTGCTGAGCCTGGGGGTACTACGCCTGGAGGTGCTGAGCCTGGGGGTGCTACGCCTGGTGGTGCTGTGCCTGGCGGTTTTCCGGGTGCTCCTTCTCGCCGGGAGCCACTCTCTCCCCAGGAGCTGCGTGAGTGGTTTGCCCGGCGCTGGAGGCGAGCTGCTGGAGCTGGAGGTGCTGCGGGTACTGGAGGTTCTGTTGCTGCTGAGGGAGCTGGTGCCACGGGTCCCGGAGGTGCTCGTACTGGGAGTACTGGAGCTGCTGGGGGTTCTGGAGCTGGAGCTGCTACGGGTGCTGGTGCTGTCCCTCCTGTGTCTGGAGTCGCCGCGCGGCCTCGGCCGTACTTCGTTCCGCTCCTTCAGCAGGTTCTTGGTCTCCCGCCTTCCACTGGTCCTCCTCCTCCCTTAGAGTGTCCACAGCCTGTCCCGTCGCAGTTACAGTTACAGCCGGCCTCCCCACTGCCTGCTCCGTCTCCCTACACTGGTCCTACTGGAGGTCTTGCAGAGCGTCGTGAGCCTGCGTCTCGCCCTGCGTCGCCTGTCCGTGCTGCTCGCACTAGTGGTCGCGGTTCGCGTCAGCGTCCTCCTCCTGTCCCTGGCACGCACCGGATGTCTCTGCGTCCGTCCACTGCTCCTCTGCGTGCCCCTTTGCCTTCTCCTCCTGAGTCTTCTCTTCCTGCTCTTGCCGACCCGGAGTCGGACTCTCTTCGTGCTGCCAGTCCTACTGTCACGCGTCTCCTTGCTACTGTTGTCACTGACCCTTCCTTTGAGTCCACTGCTGCGTCTGCCCTAGTTGCTGAGCTCGTCGACTTTGCTGCTCGCTGTCGCCTAGACTACGTCGCCAGTCTTGTTGCTGAGTCTGAGTCTGTCTGTCCTCCGTCCGTCGGGGGTGAGTGTGCCCTTGGCACGGACGTCCTTGAGGACAGGCAGGAGGAGTTCCAGTGCTTGGCCGCTGCTTCACCTCATCTCGTGTCTATACTGCTTACCCCTGAGGGAGACCCGGATGCACTTGACATCCCGACTCCGCGCTCTTACGCGGAGGCGATAGAGGGTCCCTACTCCTCTCAGTGGCAGGCAGCTATGGACGCAGAGATGGCTTCCTGGAAGTCCACAGGCACCTACGTTGACGCTGTTCCCCCTCCTGGGGCGAACATCGTCAGTGGCATGTGGATTTTCAGGGTGAAGCGACCGCCGGGTTCTCCGCCTGTCTTCAAGGCGCGTTACGTGGCTCGTGGCTTCAGTCAGCGGCAGGGAGTTGACTACTTTCAGACCTTCTCTCCCACCCCGAAGATGACCACTCTTCGGGTACTGCTGCACGTAGCTGCTCACCGTGACTACGAGCTATACTCTCTTGACTTCAGCACTGCTTTCTTGCAGGGCAGCCTGCACGAGGAGATCTGGCTGCGTCGCCCACCTGGCTTCACTGGGTCTTTTCCTCCTGGCACCCAGTGGAGCCTACGGCGGCCAGTCTACGGTCTCCGCCAGGCACCGCGTGAGTGGCACGACACACTGAGGACTACACTTGCGGCTCTTGGGTTTGCTCCCTCTACTGCCGACCCGTCGCTGTTTCTGCGCACCGACACTTCTTTGCCGCCGTTCTACATCCTCGTGTACGTCGACGACTTGGTCTTTGCCACAGCTGACACTGCAGGACTAGCCCACGTGAAGTCCGAGCTGCAGAAGAGACACACGTGCACTGACCTGGGTGAACTGCGCAGCTACCTTGGCTTGCAGATCACTCGGGACAGAGCACGCCGCACCATTACCCTGACTCAGTCACACATGGTGCAGCAGGTCCTTCAGCGCTTCGGCTTCACGTACTCCTCGCCTCAGGCCACTCCTCTGCCTACTCGCCACTCGCTCTCAGCTCTGCCTTCGGATGAGTCCGTAGAGTCGAGTGGCCCGTACCCAGAACTTGTTGGCTGCCTCATGTACCTGATGACCTTCACACGACCTGACCTTGCATACCCTCTTAGCATTCTTGCACGCTATGTTGCTCCTGGGAGACACAGACCGGAGCACATGGCTGCAGCGAAGAGGGTGTTGCGCTACTTGTGCAGTACGTCGGGCATGGGGCTGGTGCTTGGAGGGCAGAGTCCAGTGGTCCTTACTGGGCACGCAGACGCTTCTTGGGCTGACGACTAGGCTACGCAGCGGTCGTCACAGGGTTACACCTTCAGCCTTGGTTCCGGCTCTGTTTCGTGGCGGGCTACTCGCTCGTCTTCTGTTCTCGGCTCCAGTTGTGAGGCTGAGATCTACGCATGAGCCATGGCTGCACAGGAGCTTCGCTGGCTCACCTACTTGCTGACTGACCTCGGAGAGTTGCCTCGTTCTCCTCCAGTGCTGTACGTAGACAACAAGGCCATGCTGGCCTTGTGTCGGGAGCAGCGACTGGAGCACAGAACGAAGCACATTGCTCTCCGCTACTTTCTTGCTCGTGAGCTGCAGCAGCGTGGTCAGCTGCGTCTTGCGTACGTGGCCTCTGAGGCCAACACTGCTGATATCTTCACCAAGGCGCTTGCGCCTTGTGACCATCAGCGCTTCTGTACTCAGCTGGGCCTTGTGCCTACCTTGCCTCACTTGCTCACCTCTTGACCTTGCTTGTACTGTTACATATATATATACCTGCTCTTGCTTGTCTAGCCTTTTTTATATATATGTACTCCTGGATGTGAACTGGCCTTGTGGCCTTGAACTTGTGCTCGGAATGTGTGGTGACTTTGTGATCCACCCTGAGCTTGCTTTGCTTTGCTTTGTTTGACTGGTCTTGTGACCCCTTGTTCTCCCCCACTTTGCCTATGGGGGTGTGTCAGAACATTATAGCTCATGCATATTGTGTAGGCTATAGTGGGGTAGTCCATAAGGGGTACAACCTAATTAGGGTTAGTACTTGTACCCAATTCATTCATAGTTCATTCATTCCTTGTTTCTTCTCACATTGCTCCAGATATACTGTAAGCCCCCTGATAGAAGTGCAGGCCTCGGATAAGGGCCGGCGGTTGTAAAATGGTGATGGCGCTTATATCCGGTCCTCGGTTATAAGCGCACCCCTGGAGGCTTACGAATGATAAGCGCACCCCTGTATTATTACAAATTATAAGCGCCTCCCTTTTTTAATTCGACTATTTTTATCCTATCTTTTACAGGTTGTTTTCACTACAACATGCTATATTTCCAATACAACTTCTAAATCCTACGGATAGTTTCCCGCAACATTTGTCAAACATATATGCTATAGTTTGTCTAGGCTTTAGTGGGGTAGTTCATATAGGGTAAAACACTTTTAGGTTTCCTACTTGTACTCACCTGCTTGCCAATTCAGTCATTCCTTTCTTCACTATTCTGACATGGTATTCTGAGCAGGTTCCCTAGTGGGAACGTTTTTTAAGGGCCCACCACAACTTTTTTTTTCCCTGCCCTGCCTGAAGCGCGCCTCGCTCCTGCCTCACCTGCGCTGTCGCGCGCCCTGCCCTAGAGCCGCCCGTCGCGGCCCTGCCTTCTCGGCCCGTCGCGGCCCTGCCCTAACGGCCCGTCGCGGCCCTACCCTAACGGCCCGTCGCGGCCCCCTACCTTCTCGGCCCGTCGCGGCCCCCTACCCTAACGGCTCGTCGCGGCACCCAGCCCTGCTGCCGCCCTGTCGCGGCCCTGCGCTGACGCCGCCAAGTGGCGGCCCTGCCCTGCTGCCGCCCCTGTCGTGGCCCTGCCCTGCTGCCGCCCTGTTGCGGCCCTATGCTAACGCTGTCAAGTGGCGGCCCTGCCCTGCTGCCCCCCTGTCGCGGCCCTGCCCTGCTGCCGCCCTGTCGCGGCCCTGCGCTGACGCCGCCAAGTGGCGGCCCTGCCCTGCTGCCGTCCCAGTCGCGGCCCTGCACCCGCCCCTGGTAAGCACCCGCGCCGCCCAACCGAGCCGCGCCGCCCAGCCGAGCCGCGCCGCCCTACCGAGCCGCGCCGCCCTGCCGAGCCGCGCCGCCCTACTGAGCCACACTGCCCTGCCCGAGCTGCTCCTGCTGCTACTGCTACTTCTGCTGCCACTGCTGCTAATGCTGCTACTGCCGCTATGGCTAGCCCTACTCTTCTTACCTTTGATGCTGAGGGGTGTGCGGTTGACTTTGACGTGTGGGTTGACGACTTGCAGCTCTTTCTTCAGTGTGACTCTAAGGACGGAGTATCCCTTTTCGATCACACGTCCGGTGTCTCTCCTGCATCTGCTGCCACTGTTGACAGTACGGTTTGCTCGCAGTGGACCACTCGTGACGCTGTTGCTCGCCTTGCTGTTCGTAGTCACCTGCCGTCCTCTGAGCGTGCGCACTTTGGCCAGTACAAGACTGCTAAGTCTTTGTATGACGCTGTCGTAGCGCGCTACTCCTCCCCTGCCACTGCTGCCCTCACCCGCCTCATGCTGCCGTACCTGTTCCCTGACCTTGCCGCCTTTGCCACAGTCGCTGACCTCATTACCCACCTCCACACTAGTGACGCCCACTACCGTGCTGCGCTTCCCACTGAGTTCTGTGCCAAGAACCCTCCACCCATGTACATCACCCTTTACTACCTAGTCACCCTCCTCCCTGACTCCCTTGCTTTAGTCAGGGACCACTTTCTCTCCCTTTGCCCCACCGAGCTCACCGTCGACCTGCTAGAGGAGCGCCTCACTGCAGCTGAGAAGATTATCGTTGCTGTAGGTGCTTCTCGCGGCAACCCTCGCGCCCATTTCTTTGAGGGGTGTTCCCCTGTCCCCCTTCTCCCCTCTGTTGCTTCTGCTGCTGCTGTCGACCTCGTTGGCGTAGAGGTCGGGGCTGCGTCTGCTCCTAGTGGGAGGCACCGCAACAGCAAGGGCAAGGGGGGCAAGGGTGGTGGAGGGGACGGTGGGGGCGGCGGTGGAGGCGGTGGAGGAGGCGGAGGGGGTGGTGGTGGAGGTGGAGGTGGTGGCAGGAGTGGGGGCTTCGGTGGTGGCGGTGGGGGTGGTGGAGGCAGCGGCAGCGGTGGTGGAGGTGGCAGCGGCGGTGGAGCTGGTCGAGCTGGAGCCGCGCAGCGTGGAGGCTTTGGTGGTAGCCAGCGCCAGCAGCAGCCGCGTTCCCGTGAGACCCCGTCGGCCCAGCAGCTTCGTGAGTGGTACGCTGGGCGAGGGAGGTCTGAGGGTGTTGGTCCCTGCACTTACGTTCTTCGCACCGGCGGGCGCCGTGGGGAGACGTGCGGTCTGCCCCACAATGCGCAGCGCTGCTTCGGTCGCCTGACTTACGCCTGGCGCGCCCAGTTTCCTGACGCTGTTGAGCTCCCTCGCTGGGGTGATCTGCTTAGGCAGAATGTTGCTATCTTTGATCTTGATTTCGATGCTATCCTTGCTGCCATGTATGCTGTGACTGATAGTGCTGAGGGTGACTGTTACCGGTGTGTTCCGCCTGACCCGGGCATTGAGGCAGCTGCTCTAGGTGCTGGTGAGTCTGCTGCTCCAGGTACTAGTGCGTCTGCTGCTCCAGGTACTAGTGAGTCTGCTGCTCCAGGTGCTGGTGAGTCTGCTCTCTCTGGTACTGCACCTACTGAGGCTTTGCACACTTTCACACTTGACTCTGGTGCTTCGCGCTCCTTCTTTCGCGACAGCACCACACTCACGCCGCTCAGTAGGCCTGTCGCAGTCTCCCTGGCTGACCCCTCTGTGGGCCTAGTCCTTGCGCACTCTTCCACGGTTCTACCGTGTCCTGCGGCCGCGTCGGGCTTGTTGTCGGGACTCCACCTCCCCTCGTTCTCTACGAACTTGGTGAGTGGAGCTGACCTTCAGGACTTGTGGGTTGACCAGTTCACCCCTGGAGGTCAGCGTGTGACCCACTGCACTTGCTCTCGGACGGGCCGCCACTTGGCCACGTTCACCCGTCGGCCTGGGTCGAGTCTGTACACACTGACTACTCAGTCTCCTCCGGTTACTGCGTCTGGTCAGGTAGCCGCGTCTGGTCAGGTGTTTGCTGCCGCGTCGAGGTCTAGTCCAGCGTCTGCCCCCTGCTCGTGTCGTCCTCTGTCACACGAGACTCTCCTTTGGCACCACCACCTTGGTCACCCCTCCCTGCCTCGTCTTCGAGGTATGGCCTCCCGTACCCTTGTCTCTGGTCTCCCCAGGTCCCTCCCTCCCCTTCCTCCGGGGCCTGCCCCTACCTGTGTTCCTTGTGTCGAGGGCGGGCAGCGCGCCGCTCCTCACTCCTCCGAGTTCCCTCCGACAGAGGCTCCCCTGCAGACTCTCCACATGGACGTGTGGGGCCCAGCCCGCGTCAGTGGACAGGGTCACGAGCGTTACTTCCTGCTGGTCGTTGACAACTACTCGCGTTACACCACAGTCTTCCCCTTGTGCCGCAAGGGTGAGGTAACTGAGGTGTTGATCGACTGGATCCGCGGTGCCCGTCGCCAGCTCAGCGAGAGTTTTGGCTCGGACCTTCCTGTTCTGCGTCTGCACTCAGACAGAGGTGGTGAGTTTTCCTCCGACCTTCTGCGGGCTTTTTGTCGTGCGGAGGGCATCCGCCAGACGTTCACGCTTCTGGCCTCCCCGCAGCAAAATGGGATTGCTGAGCGCCGCATTGGCATGGTCATGGACGTCGCTCGTACATCCATGATCCATGCGGCTGCTCCCCATTTTCTGTGGCCGTTTGCGGTTCAGTACGCTGCGCATCAGATCAACCTTCAGCCTCGTGTCTCCTTGCCGGAGACCACACCTACTCTGCGGTGGACGGGGAAGGTTAGCGATGCGTCTGTGTTCCGTGTCTGGGGATCTCGAGCTTTTGTCCGCGATACTTCAGCGGACAAGCTGACCTCCCGTGACGTTCCCTGCGTCTTCCTTGGCTTCCCCCCTGACGCACCTGGGTGGCAGTTTTACCACCCCACCTCGCGTCGTGTTCTGTCCTCTCAGGAAGTCACGTTTGACGAGTCAGTATCTTACTACCGTCTCTTTCCCTACCGCACTGCCTCTCCCCCCCCCCCACCACTCTTCCTTGCACCAGGTACTCCTCCGGTAGCCCCCCTCCCCCCTCAGGGTCCTGCCCCCTCGGGTGTTTCCCAGGTCGACCCTGTCGTGCCTGTCAAGGTAGCTGTTGACTCTGGTGCTACTAGGGGTGCTGAGCCTACGGGTGCGGGGCCTGAGGGTGCTGAGCCTGCGGGTGCGGGGCCTTGGGGTGCTGAGCCTGGGGTTGCTGAGTCTGAGGGTGCGGAGCCTGGGGGTGCTGAGCCTGAGCGTGTGGAGCCTGGGGGTACTGAGCCTGGGGCTGCTGAGTCTGGGGGTGCTGAGTCTGGGGGTGCTGAGCCTGGGGGTGCTGAACCTGAGCGTGCTGAGTCCGGAGGTCCTCCGGGTGTCCCGTCACGGTGGGATGTTAGAATCTTAGGCGAGAATGATTGACTAGGAAAAGGGAAGGGGTACAAGTAGAATGTTGAGAGAAACTTTGTACCCCCTAAGGCTAAACCCACTATAGCCTAGACAACTATAAACACATAAACTAAGCCTAGATATAACTAGGCATATATGTTTGACACACCCCCATAGGCGAAGTGGGGGATAGCCAGAACAAGCAATGGTCACAAGACCAGTCAAGAGAAGAAGCAAAGCAAAGCAAGCTCAGGGTGGATCATAAAGTCACCACACAGTCCGAGCACAAGCAAAGGGCCACAAGGCCAGTTCACATGCAGAGTTATATAAAGAGAACAAACAATACAGTGATCATACCCTAACAAGTGCAAGCATGCAGGTATATAGATAGATCACAGTACAGGCAGAGCTAGGGGCATTCACAAAGGGCAAGTGAAGAGGAGGCTGGACTGTGAGAGGAGAGGAGATAGGAGGCGACTTCTGATGCTGCAGACACACGGGCAACAGGAGCGGCGTGCACTGTGGCTACCGGGGCCGTATCCCCGGACTACAGGAGTAACTGGCTCTACGGCTAACTCTGAGCGGCAGGAGCAACGGACCCACAGGCGACTGGCGCAGCAGGCTCGCTGGGCTACCGGAGATTGTAGCCTCCGGACTACTGGCGCTGCTGGCGACACAACGGCTACCTCCGCTCAACCTCCCCCATAACTGTCCCACCCCCCTTTCACACACCCCTTGCTGCACCCCTAGCTCCACTCCCACGTCACCCCCCTAGCACCACTCCCTCGGCTCCCACACACCCACCCCCCTCAGCGGCAGCTGCAGCAGTGGGAGACGAAGGTGGAGGAGGAGGAGGGGATGGTTCACACACCCGCCACCCCCATACCCGCCACCCCGCAGTTGCACCCACACCCGCCACCCCCATACCCCCACCCCACTGCTGCACCTGCAAGTGTACATATATAGATCACAGTACAAGCAAGTCAAGCAGTGAGCAAGTGAGGCAAAGTAGGCACAAGGCCTAACATAGTACAGAAACGCTGATGATCACCATGTCAGAGGTCCACTGGTGATCCCCGATTGATCCTAGGGAAGGGTTACAGGCTCGTTGTCCTGGGGGGTTATGGGCGCACTGACCCGCTACTTAACAAGCCCTTTTATCCCAATGGTCTAGTGGTTGGGATTCTGACATGGTATCGGAGCGAAGGTCTCGGGTTCGAATCCCAATGTGTGCACTTCGGGCATCCCAGTGCGGGGGGGTGTCAGAGGTCCACTGGTGATCCCCGATTGATCCTAGGGAAGGGTTACAGGCTCGTTGTCCTGGGGGGTTATGGGCGCACTGACCCGCTACTTAACAAGCCCTTTTATCCCAATGGTCTAGTGGTTGGGATTCTGACACACCAGACTGAAGTGCCTTGGTGAATATATCAGCAGTGTTGGCCCTAGTGGCCACGTAAGCAAGACGAAGCTGGCCTCACTGCTGCAACTCTCGAGCAAGGAAGTAACGCAGAGCGATGTGCTTCGTTCTGTGCTCCAATCTGTGCTCCTGACACAAGGCAATCATTGCCTTGTTGTCTACGTACAGGATTGGAGAAGAACGAGGCCACTCTCTCAAGTCAGTCAGCAGGTAGGTCAGCCAGCGTAGCTCCTGTGCAGCCGTGGCCCCTGCGTAGATCTCAGCCTCACAACTGGAACAGAGAACTGAAGAAGGGCGGGTAGACCGCAAAGAAACAGAGCCAAAGCCAAGGCTGAAAGTGTAACCCTGTGACGACCGCTGCGTAGCCAAGTCGTCAACCCAAGAAGCGTCCGCGTGGCCAGTGAGGACAACTGGACCCCGTCCTCCAAGCACGAGCCCCATGCCCGACGTACTGCACAAGTAGCGCAACACCCTCTTGGCAGCCTCCCAGTGCTCTGGTCGGTATCTCCCGGGCGCAACGTAGCATGTTAGGATGCTAAGATGGCAGGCAAGGTCAGGTCGAGTGCAGGTCATCAGATACATGAGGCAACCCACAAGCTCTGGATACGGGCCACTCGGCTCTACGGACTCGTCCAAAGGTGGAGATGAGAGCGAGTGACCGGTAGGCAGAGGAGTGGACTGTGGCGAGGAGTACCGGAAGCCGAAGCGCTGAAGGACCTGGTGCACCATGTGTGACTGAGTAGGGGTAATGGTGCGCCCTGCTCTGTCTCGGGTGATCTGCAAGCCAAGATAGCTGCGCAGCTCACCCAGGTCAGTGCAGATGTGTCTCTTCTGTAGCTCCGACTTCACAAGGGCCAGTGCCTCAGTGTCAGCAGTGGCAAAGACCAAGTCGTTAACGTACACAAGGACGTGGAACGGCGGCAGCGAGGTGTCGGTGCGTAGAAACAGCGACGGGTCAGCAGTCGAAGGAGCGAACCGAAGAGCCGCAAGTGTAGTCCTCAGTGTGTCGTGCCACTCGCGAGGCGCCTGGCGGAGACCGTAGACTGGCCGCCGGAGGCTCCACTGGGTACCTACAGGAAACGCCCCAGTGAAGCCCGGTGGGCAGCACATCCAGATCTCCTCGTGCAGGCTGCCCTGCAGAAAAGTTGTGCTGAAGTCCAGGGAGTGCAGCTCGTAGTCACGCTGAGTTGGGACGCGGAGCAACACCCGAAGAGTGGTCATCTTCGGGGTAGGGGAGATGGTCTGGAAGAAGTCAACTCCCTGTCGCTGGCTGAAGCCTCGTGCAACGTAACGAGCCTTGAAGGCAGGCGGAGAACCCGGCAGCCGCTTCACCCTGAAAATCCACATGCCATCGACTATGTTCACCCCAGAAGAGAGAACTGCGTCGACGTAGGTGCCTGTGGACTTCCAGGATGCCAACTCTGTGTCCATGGATGTCTGCCACTGAGAGGAGTAGGGACCCGTAATCGCGTCTGCGTAAGAGCGCGGGGTCGGGATGTCTGGTGCATCCGGGTCTCCCTCAGGGGCAAGCAGCATGGCCACGAGAGAAGGTACAGCAGCTGCAAGACACTCAAATTCCTGCTGCGTGTCCTCAAGGACGTCCGTGCCAAGAGCACACTCACCCCCGACGGACTGAGGACAGGCAGACCCAGACTCAGCAACAAGAGCAGTAGCGTAGTCAAGACGATAGATTGCCGCGAAGTCAACAAGCTCAATGACTAGGGCAGACGCAGCAGCGGACTCGAAAGAAGGGTCAGTGACAATAGTAGCTAGAAGACTAGGGACAGTGGGACTGGCAGAACGAGCTAGGTCAGACACAGGGTCCGGTCCGTCAGCCAGAGAGGACACAGGAGGAGACGGCAGGTGGACACGTAGTGGAATAGAGGAAGGACGAAGTGCCATATGGTACGTGCCGGGGACAGGAGGAGGACGCTGACGCGGAGCGCGATGACCAGTGCGAACAGCGCAAACATGCGAGGAAGGACGACACACAGGGTCACGACGCTCTGTAAGACCTCCGGTCTGCTTAGTGTAAGGAGAAGGAGCAGGCAGTGGGGAGGCTGGCTGTAACGGCGGCTGCGACTGGTCAGGCGGTGGACACAGTGAGGGAGGAGTAAGGCCAGTAGAGGACACGAGACCAAGAACCTGCTGAAGCAGGGGAACGAAGTATAGTCGCGGCCGTCCAGTGTCTCCAGAACCAGCACCAACAGCACCAGCACCCCCAGGGCCAGCGCCTCAAGCTCCGGTGTCTTCAGCTCCAACTCCTGCGGCACCTCCAGCTCTAGCAGCTCCAGTGCCTCCAGCGGCAGACCCCCCGGCTCCAGTAGCGCCACTTCGAAGGTGGGTGCGCCAAGCAAACCACTCGCGCAGCTGCGGTGGAGAGAGAGGCTCCCGCCGCAACAAGGCACCCGGCGGACCTCCAGGAGACAAAGAACCCCCAGGCTCAGCACCCCCAGACTCAGCACCCCCAGGCTCCGCACTCTCAGGCTCAGCACCCCCGGGCTCCGCACCCATAGGCTCAGTACCCCAAGGCTCCGCACCCCCAGGCTCAGCACCCCCAGACTCCGCACCCTCAGACTCAGCACCCGCAGGCTCCGCACCCCCAAGCTTCGCACGCGCAGGCTCAGCACCCCTAGACCCAGCACCCCCAGACGCAGCACCTCTAGCAGCACCTGAGTCTACAGCAACCTCAACAGGCACAGTACCAGGGAGTGGGTCTACCTGAGACACACCTGAGGGAGCAGGACCCTGAGGGGGGAGGGGGTCTATTGGAGGGGAACCTGGAGCTAGGAAGAGCGGCGGGTGTGGGAGAGGGGCAGAGCGGTAGGGGAAGAGACGGTAAAAGGGACCTGACTCGTCAAACGTGACGTCCTGAGAGGGCAGGACACGGCGCGAGGTGGGGTGGTAAAACTGCCAGCCAGGCGCGTCAGGGGGAAGCCAAGGAAGACGCAGGGAATAGCGCGGGCGGAGAGCTTGTCCGCGGACGTATCGCGGACAAAGGGACGAGAATCCCAGACCCGGAACACCAACGCATCGCCAACCTTCCCCGTCCAACGCAGTGTAGGCGAGGTCTCCAGCAAGGAGACACGGGGCCAGAGGTTGAGCTGACGCGCAGCGTACCGGACCGCAAATGGCCACAGAAAATGGGGGGCAGCCGCATGGATCATGGAGGTACGAAATGACTAAGCCAATGCGACGCTCAGCAATCCCATTTTGCTGCGGTGCTGCCGGAAGCAAGAACGACTGGAGGATGTCGTCCCCACGACAAAAGTCCCGTAAGAGGTCGGAGGAGAACTCACCACCTCTGTCAGAGTGCAGAGGCAGGACAAGAAGGTCCTGGCGGAACCGCTCGCATAGCTGGAGACGGATTGCGTGGATCCAAGGGATCAAGACATCAGGGACCTCACCCTTGCTGTGCAAGGGAAAGACAGTGGTGTAATGCATGTAGTCGTCAACAACCAGCAGAAAGTAGCGCTCGCGGCTCTGTCCACTGACGCGGGCTGGGCCCCACACGTCCATGTGGAGAGTCTGCAGGGGAGCAGTCGTCGGGGGAAATGAGGAGGAGTGAGGAGCGGCGCGCTGCCGCCCCTCGACGCAAGGAAGGCAGGGCGGGGCAGGCGAAGGCGGGAGGGGAGGCAGAGACCTGGGAAGACCAGAAACAAGGAGGCGGGAGTGCATGCCACGAAGGCGTGGCAGGGAGGGGTGACCAAGGCCGTGGTGCCAAAGTAGGGTCCGATGCGACAGGAGGCAACACGAGCAAGGGGGTGCTACCGGACCTGACGCGGACACCTGGGCAGACGCAGCTACTTGAGGAGGCTCGGTAGTCAGGGTGTACAGACTCGACTCAGGCCGACGGGTGAACGTGGCCAGGTGACGGCCCATCCGTGTACACGTGCAGATCGACACACGCTGACCCCCAGGGGTGGTGGTAGTGACCACCGCATCCTAGAGGGCAGCTGTACTCACCAAGACCGTAGAGAACGAGGGGAGGTGAAGACCTGACAGTGAGCCGGACGGAACCGCCGGACACGGGAGAACAGTGGAGGAACGGGCAAGAACTGGGCCCCCAGAAGGGTCAGCCAGTCTGACCGGTACAGTTGCAGAGAGAGGAGTGAGGGTGGTGCTGTCGCAAAATAAACAGTGGGAAGCACCTGAGTCAAGCGTAAAGGTGTGCAAGGCCTTAGCAGGCGCAGTACCAGGGAGAGCAGACTCACTAGCACCTAGAGCAGCAGCCTCTATACTGTACCTTGGCCAGGCGGCACACACAGGTAACAGTCACCCTCAGCACTAACAGATAGGGCATACATAGCAGCAAGGATAGCATCATAGTCAAGATCAAAGATATCAAAGATAGCATTATAGTCATAAGCAGCTCTGCCCAGCGGGGGCGCTCAACCTCGGCACCAAACTCTGTGCGCCAAGCGTCGTCTAGGCGGGAGAAGCAGCGGTGCTGAGTGTGAGGCTTCCCGCATGTCTGACCAGCACGGTCACCCGTGCGAATGACATACGGGCAGCTAACACTACCCCCAGACGCCCCACGCTGAGAAAACCACTCACGAAGTTGCTGGGGCGAAGGGGTCTCACTCCGACGCTGCTGCTGCTGCCGCTGGCCACCGCCAAAACTTCCCCTCTGAAGAGCTCCGCCCCAACTGCCACCACTCCCACTGCTGCCACTACCGCCACTCCCACCGCTGCCACCACCGCCGCCACCAAAGCCCCCACTCCCGCCACCACTCCCACCGCTGCCACCACCTCCACTACCTCCACCACCTCCACTGCCGCCCCCACTACCACCCCCACTGCCACCTCCACCACTGGCGGCAGGGGCAGCGAGCGGGCCGTGAGCAAGCGGCGAGCGGGCCGTGAGCAAGCGGCGAGCGGGCGGCGTAGCGGGCCTAAGGTGGGCTACGCGCGGGCTGCAGGGGTGGCGCCCAGGCCGTGAGCAGGCGGCGAGCGGGCCTAGGGGTAGTGGGCGAGTCGCAAGCGGGCGACGCGCGGGCTGCTAAAGGCTGCACGCGAGCTGCAAGGGCGGCTCGCGGGCTGCTAACGACGGTGCACGGGCTGAAGAGGGCGGCGCGACGGGCAGCTACGGGCGGCGCGCCAGGTAGGGCAGGGCGACAGGGCAGCTAGTGGGGCAGCGCTGTGGTGGGCCCTATAAAAAACGGTCCTAGTGAAGGACCTGCTCTGAAACCATGTTAAAGGAATGAACGAGAGTGGATGCATTGAACAGATGTTGGGTACAAGTACTGACCCTAATTGGGTTGTACCCCTTATGGGCTACCCCACTACAGCCTACACAATGTAAGCTAGATATGAGTTTGACAGATACACCACCTTCTTTGCAGATTGGAGTTCCATGTGGAGAAGAGTGTTATGAAAAGTAAAAGTTGAAACATTACTGTGCACTCCTGTCAGTAGCAATCGAAGCATACAGTACCGAGGCTGAAGACAAAAGGGTGGAAGTGGCACAAAGGGTCATACGGTTACAAAGCATCTGGACCGTCAAGGCAGACAGCATCAGGCAGCAGCAGTGGCGAGGATTGTTCCCGGACAGTTTTGTAACCGTCTAGAGTCGCACGGTTGGATTTGGCTGCAATAAGGGAATGTACCCCTTAGAGTTTATGGCTAGCTAGGACGTTTCGTAATCCATCTTGTACTCTTATTTATATTCCTGTATTTGCATGTTTTAATTATCTCAATCATTTTACATTCACTATGAATTGAGGTCAAGGGCCCAGCACCACTGCTCAGTCGTGTGCAAACCATCCTGAGGTGATCCTAGAGTCAATCAACTCTTGATCGCAGCATGGTATGAGAGGGACTCGTTAATCCTTCGCACTGCCACCTCCAAAATCTTCGGCAAACGGAAAGTGGCATTCGGCACACACTCGCGTGTAAGAATGGCCAGAGGATCTGGTGGTCAGACAAATCTGACGGCTGAAGCACAGCCCAATCCGGATGCAACAAACAAGGAAACGACGACGATTGGAACCGCCATCCTCGCACAACTGCTTCAGCGACTCACCAACTTGGAGCAAGGACTCCAAACATTGCGGAATGGTGACGCGGGAACTTCTTCCCAACCCTCTCAACCAACCTCAAATGGTCACAATACCGCCCCGCACACCTTCTCCCTCGACACAAACGGCTCAACTCCCAAAACTCCACGTCCCGGCGAAGAGCGATTCTCTCTGCGCAATCAAGGTTTCTGAGCATATAAAAAATAAAGACAAGGGTGTGTTTTGAGGGAGAGACTTCTATACGTAGAGCTTCGAGCTAGAGCTTTTGCTGCAGAATGCGCAGATATTCCATTCCTTTGATTGGAGCTACTAGGGACCCGCTGAAGACATCGCTGACGCCAAGGCTCAATATTACAACGAGTCTCTGATGGCGCACGGCGTCCTGCTGCGGAACATGTCGCCGGTGGAGCAGTTGAGCATTCGATCGTACAAGACGACCTCTGCTCCAGCCCTCAACGCTTGGCGCCACCTGAATGGCGTATACCAATCGAAAGATTCGGTTTCATTGAGCCGCCTGCTCCAGCAGCTACTTGAGACGAAAATGGCCCCAAGGGAGAGGGCCAACAGCTACATTAATCGCTGTTGGAGCTTACGCGATTAAAATGCGAAGTTGGGAAGCAGCATTTCCGAAGAAATCTTCGTGAATATCGTGCTTCAAGGGCTCGGCCAAGAATAGCGTGTCAGAAGTAGCGAACGAGGATGAATGAACTAGCAAAGAGTTGGGTACAAGTACTAACCCTAATTGGGTTGTACCCCTTATGGGCTACCCCACTATAGCCTACACGAATGTAAAAGCTATAATGTTCTGACACACCCCCATAGGCAAAGTGGGGGAGAACAAGTGGTCACAAGACCAGTCAAGAAAAGCAAAGCAAGCTCAGGGTGGATCACAAAGTCACCACACAGTCTGAGCACAAGCAAAGGGCCACAAGGCCAGTTTACATGCAGAGTTATATAAAAGAGAACAAACAATACAGTGATCATACCCTAGCAAGTGCAAGCATGCAAGTATAAATATAGATCACAGTACAAGCAAATTCACGAAGTGAACAAGTGAGGCAAAGTAGGCACAAGGCCTAATACAGTAGAGAAGCGCTGATGATCACCAGGCGGAAGTGCCTTGGTGAATATATCAGCAGTGTTGGCCCTAGTGGCCACGTACGCAAGACGAAGCTGGCCACGCTGCTGCAACTCTCGAGCAAGGAAGTATCACAGAGCAATGTGCTTTGTTCTGTACTCCAGTCTGTACTTCTGACACAAGGCAATCATGGCCTTGTTGTCTACGTACAAAACTGGAGGCGAACGAGGCTGCTCTCCCAAGTCGATCAGCAGGTAGGTGAGCCAGCGTAGCTCCTGTGCAGCCATGGCCACGGCGTAGATCTCAGCCTCACAACTGGAGCTGAGAACCGAAGACAAGCAGGTTGACCGCCAGGAAATAGAGCCGGAACCAAGGCTGAAGGTGTAACCCTGTGACGACCGCTGCATAGCTCAGTCGTCAACCCAAGAAGCGTCTGCGTGACCGGTGAGGAAAACTTGACCCCGTCCTCCAAGCACGAGCCCCATGCCTAAAAGACTGCACAAGTAGTGTAGTACCCTCTTTGCAGCATCCCAGTGCACCTTTCGGTGCCTACCGAGAGCCACGTAGTGAGCCAGAAGGCTGAGAGGGTACGCGAGGTCAGGTCGTGTGCACGTCATCAGGTACATGAGGCAACCCACAAGCTCTGGGTACGGACCACTCGGCTCTACGGACTCGTTTGAAGGTGGAGCTGAGAGTGATTGGCTGGTAGACAGAGGAGTGGGCTGTGGCGAGGAGAACTGGAAGCCGAAGCGCTGAAGGACATGGTGCACCATGTGTGACTGAGTCAGGGTGATGGTGTGTCGTGCTCTGTCCCGGGTGATCTGCAAGCCAAGATAGCTGCGCAGTTCACCCAGGTCAGTGCAGGTGTGTCTCTTCTGCAGCTCCGACTTCACAAGGGTCAGTGCCTCAGTGTCAGCAGTGGCAAAGACGACGACATCAACATAGACAAGGACGTAGAACAACGGCAGCGAGGTGTCGGTGCGTAGAAACAGCGACGGGTCAGCAGTAGCAGGAGCAAACCCAAGAGCCGCCAGTGTAGTCCTCAGTGTGTCGTGCCACTCGCGAGGCGCCTGGTGGAGACCGTAGACTGGCCGCCGGAGGCTCCACTGAGTACCTGCAGGAAACGTCTCAGTGAAGCCAAGTGGGCGGCGCAGCCAGATCTCCTCGTGCAGGCTGCCTTGCAAGAAAGCTGTGCTGAAGTCTTGAGAGTGCAACTCGTAGTCACGCTGAGCAGCAACGTGCAGCAACACCCGAAGAGTGGTCATCTTCGGGGTGGGGGAGAAGGTCTGGAAGTAGTCAACCCCCTGTCGCTGAGTGAAGCCTCAAGCAACGTAACGCGCCTTGAAGGCAGGCGGAGAACCCGGCGGCCGCTTCACCCTGAAAATCCACATGCCATCGACTATGTTCGCCCCAGGTGGGGGAACCTCGTCGACGTAGGTGCCTGTGGACTTTCAGGATGCCATCTCGGCATCCATGGCTGCCTGCCACTGAGAGGAGTAAGGACTCGTAATCGCCTCTGCGTAAGAGCGCGGGGTCGGGATGTCTGGTGCATCCGGGTCTCCCTCAGGGGCAAGCAGCATGGAAGCGAAACGAGGGCGTCGTTTGTATCTACGAGGTTGGAAGCGGCAGGATACAAACGACGTCCTCGTGTCCTCAAGGACGTCCGTGCCAGGAGCACACTCACCCCCAACGGACGGAGGAGTGGCAGACTCAGACTCAGCAACAAGAGCAGTGGCATTGTCTAGACGACAGGCAGCAACAAAGTCAAGCAGCTCAGCAACGAGAGGAGACGCAGCAGCAGACTCAAAAGAGGGGTCAGTGACAGCAGTAGCGAGGAGACGAGCGACAGTGGGACTGGCATCACGAGCGCGGTCAGACTCAAGATCAGGGACCTCAGGAAGAGAGGACTCTGGAGGAGCAGGCAGAGGAACACGCAGTGGAACAGAGGAAGGACGGAGTGCCATAGCGTGTGTGGCGGGGACAGGAGGAGGACGCGAACGAGGAACGCGACGAGCAGAGCGAACAGGCGAGACAGGACGAGACGCAGGCTCACGACGCTCTATAAGACCGCTGGACTGCTCAATGTAAGGAGAGGGAGCAGGCAGTGGAGAGGCCGGCTGCAACGGCAGCTGCGACTGGTCAGGCGGTGGACACAGGAGGGGAGGAGTAAGGCTAGTAGAAGACGGGACACCAAGAACCTGCTGAAGCAGGGGAACGAAGTACCGTCGTGGCCGCACAGTGTCTCCAGCACCTCCAGCTCCAGGGTCAACAGCTCCAGCTCTTGCAGCTCCAGCGCCTCCAGCTCCAGCGCCACCAGCGCCAGTGCCTCCAGCTCCTACATGATGGATAGCGTGCGAATCTGGAGAGCGTACAATGTTGGTGCAACCCTACGGTTTGCACTCGGCTTGTTGTCCGTGTGCGTGAATATGTGTGTGTATGGAATGGTATGAGGGCATGGGATAATATATATTTCATGCTTATAATTGTGTGTGAATGTTGAGTCATGATGTCGAGTGTGTGTGTCGAGTCAATAGCGAGTTATCGCTAGACGCGTGTTACGCGGTCGTTTGTGTCTCGCGCGCGGTTTCTATTTTGTCGTGCGCGGTTTCTATTTTGTCCTGTATCGAACGTTCGGCGTGTCACAGGTGTGTGCAGCAGACCCATCAAGAACTCAAGGATGAGTTTGTGATGAAGAGCCCGAGCCTTGGTGTCAAGCCTCAAGTGATTTCGAAGCTCGGCAAAAGGGTACACCTCAAGATATTGAAGATAGTTACATTACTTTGTGTAGTGTAACATTTCACTTGGTGTAGGCCCTAGTGAAGGGTAGTTTCGAGACCCTTCGTGGTTGGGGACAGTGTGGCATTGTTCCACATCACTGTACCTCGGCTCTTGGGGTTTGTAGGAGCTGGGAGTCATTCCCAACTCGTAACTCTTCCTATCTTGTGTTCTAAGACTATAGTGGCTGCCATAGTACCGTTCGTTCAAACCAACTCTGTGTCGTCAATTCTTTATCAAATCGTGCAATCTAAATTGATAATTGTAGACGACGTGAAGACGCTCCAGATCCAATTTGAATCAAGTCATTTGCAGCTGTGAGCAGAACGCTATCAACGTTTGAAGCCACTGTGCAGAAATCCGTCTGTGCTCTCTATCTTTCGTTTTAGGCACATTCACGCCTATTGTGACTATAACAAGTGGTATCAGAGCCCCTTGGATCAGTTTCGACAATGTCTGGACCTGAGGAAAGGGGTGGCAGAGGTGCTGGTGGCAGTGGAGAAGCTCAAGCTCAAGGCCAACCCCGTGATTCAGCCATGGCGCCCATGCAACCAAGTCTTGGCCCACCTAGGGATGAGCCTAGGGTGTTTGGGCTTGACAAGTTCAACGGTGACAACTTTGCTGAATGGTCCTTCAAGATGGAGAACATCTTTGACCACTATGACCTGCTGGAGGTGATGGAAGGAACGGAGAAGCGCCCCGAGAACGACCCGGAGAAGAGCCCGTGGGTGCGGAAGAGCGCACAAGGCTATCTCTTACTTGGGCAAGCGTTGGGGAGCAGTCAGATCCGTCACATCAAGCCATTCCAGCGTGAACCAGAGAAAGGACCAAAGGCATGGGCTGCTCTCAAGGGTGTACATGCTCCTGCAACAGCGGCGGTAGCGGTGGTGTTGGAACGGCAAATGGCGGCACTACGAATTGAAGAAAACGAAGCGGTTGAAGAAGGGGTGCAGAAATTCTTCGACTTGTTGACGCGGCTTGAGAGAGCTGATTTGAACTACAGTGAGCTCCAAAAGAAGACCAAGTTGCTGGCCTTACTCCCAGAGTCATGGTCCTCGCTCATCATCAACCTTAATCGCGACTTGCCCCGCCTCTCGCTTGAAGACGTGAAGCGAGCTATCCTTCAAGAGGATTTCCGCCGCCGTGAGTTGGCGAGTGCGGATGGCGCTGGGGCAGCGAGCATCGGCCGTGGATATGGTCGAGGAAGAGGCAGAGGACGAGGGGGAGGAAGGTTTGGTGGCAGCAACTTCGGCGGAGGCCGCAGGAGTGGCGGTTACGGCAGCGACGACAAGAGCTACGGACGCGGTCGCGGCCGATTCGACGGCGAGTGTCACTATTGCCACAAGAGCGGACACATGTGGCGCGACTGCTACAAACTCCCTGTTGGTTGGACCCCTGCTCAAGGCCAAGAGGGTAGAGGAGCAGGAGGAGGGAGAGGACGAGGCCGTGGAGGCCGTGGCGGTTGCGGTGGCGGAGCTGCAAACATGAAGAGCGGAGACAACGACAAGGACCCGAGCGACGATCGATACCCGGGTCTATTCTACTTCGTGTCGACGCAAGTACCGGCTGGTCCAGAGAAGGATGAAGGCTTTGAGGAGCCAGCAGCTGTGGGGAAGGTGACCCTACACCCCCTGGACTATTGGATGATTGATAGTGGCGCTACCTATAGCATGACACCTCGCCCGGACTTGCTCACCGAACTCGAGCCGTCACCGGTGAAGCATGTCACATCGGCTTTGGGGCAGCGAGCAGAGGTGAAAGGCATGGGCAAGGCCATGTTCAAGGGTGCTGATGGGAAGATGGTGGGCCTCAAGAACGTGCTTTGGGTGCCCAGCCTTGCTGCAAACCTGATTTCCGTGCGGCGGTTGGCAAAGGCCGGCATGGACACGAACTCGAAGGGAGCCAAGACCTACACCGCAAGGCTTGGCGATCGAATTCTTTGGGACCTTCATGAGGACAGGGATGTCTACAACGAGATGTGGCAGATCCCAGTGGTCCCTATGCCTAAGGAGAGGCAAGTGGCAGCAAGCATCAGCACCAAGGATGGAGCGGTCGGTAGCGACGATGGCGCGAACGGTCGCGCTAAGGAGAATGAGCTCAAGAAGAGCAAACCTGGAGGGACCAGCAAGTTCAGTGAACCTAAGGAGAGTGGTGCAGCAACCAAGGAGCAGCAAAAGGGTGAGGAGAACCCAGAGGCAGCAGCGGAGGAGGACTACGGAGAGAGTATGTGGGGCGCTATTGCGAGCGCGGCATTCTCCAATCCAACTTCGGCTACGGGGGAGTGTGATTGGCTCACCTTGCATCGGCGCATGGGGCATGTGGCCCTGCCCATCTTGCAGCAGCTAGTGAAGAATGAGATGGTTGCTGGCATACGTGTGAAGGGGGAGCCCGATGAGGTGCTTGGCTGCCCGACGTGCATTCAAGCCAAGTTCACCCGGTTTCCGTTCCCTAGTTCGGAGGCAACGGCAAAGGCACCACTTGATGAGGTGGTGATGGACGTGGTGGGCCCCCTGAAGCTTGGAGCTGCTGGAGCTGAGTATTTTCTCACCATTGTCGACGTCTACACCCGCATGACTTGGGTGTACGTGCTGGCCAAGAAGAGCGACGTGGCTGAAACGTTGAAGACGGATTGGTTCCCGATGGTGGAGCGGCAACAAGACCGTCTAGTCAAGTCAATCCGCACCGATCGAGGGGGAGAGTTCCTGAGCAAGGAGTTTGGGTTGTGGCTGAAGAAGAATGGTATTCGGCACTCCCTCACCATGCCATACTCCCCTGCAATGAACGGCATCGCCGAGCGAGCGAACCGCACAATCACGGAGGCGGCACGCGGGTTGCTCATTGAAGCCGGGCTACCCGACTATTTCTGGCCTGATGCGGTGCGGAGCGCGTGTGTGGCCAAGAACAGAGCCTTGACTCATGTGGGAGCATACAAATGGGTGCCCTATGTGGAGTGGCTAGGAAGGAAGCCAAAGGTGGATATGCTTCGGGTGTTCGGGTGCATGTGCATGGCGCTCGTGCCTAAGCATCTTCGGCACAACAAGCTTGGTGCCAAGGCGGTGTGGGCCGTGCACTTGGGCATGGCTCAAAACAGCAAGGGATGGCTTCTTTGGGACCCATTCACCAAGAAGTTCTTGGTGAGCAGGGACTGCAAGTTCATGGAGAACTTCATGTACAAGGATTGGAAGGCGGAGAATGAGGCGAAGATAGGCGTGCGGTTTGGGGAGGTGAAGAGTTCCGGTTTGGAGCATGTGGAGCTGCCTTTGGAACTGAGCAGCGGCAGCACAACCACAAGGCAATCCTCCCTTGTGAATGGGGGAGAGGAGGCCAATGATGCAGAGGAAGAAGAGGAGGAGGTGCAGCAAGTGAGCGAGCGTGCACCGTCACTTCCTTCCCGTACTACGAGTGCTCCACGGATTCGAGCCACACCGCAGCAACGCCAAGGCCTTCAAGTCCCTGCAGCTGAGGAGGAAGGAAGGGGGAAGAGGAGAGTTCAATCCCCTAATAGGCTGACCTATGATGCGCCGGGAAAGCAGGGCAAGACAGCCCTGGCCGGAGCGGCAATGATGGTCGGAGACGACGAGGAGAGTGACTACGAGGAGTGTGCCTTCGCGTTCTTCTCTCCGGTGGAGATGCCGGGAGAACCAGCAACTCTCAAGGAGGCTTTGGAGAGTAGTGATTCTGAGGAGTGGAAGAAGGCCATGGAGAGTGAGCTGAAGAGCATCGAGGAGAATGACACGTTTGAATTGGTGGAGCTACCGGAGGGGCGTACGGCGATAACGTCCAAGTGGCTCTTCAAAATCAAGTCGGATGCCGACGGCAAGATCGAGCGCTACAAGTCTAGGCTTGTAGCCAAGGGGTACCAGCAGAAGGAGAAGGTGGACTTCAAGGAGCTGTTTGCCCCTGTGGTGAAGCCGACGACGCTGCGAACCCTATTCGCGGGAGCCGCCATCAAAGGATGGGTAGTAAAGCAAATGGACATCGTAACGGCATTCCTTAACGGCATCCTTGAGGAGGAGATTTTTATAGCGCAGCCAGAGGGGTTTGATGATGGTAGTGGCAGAGTGTGGAAGCTGAAGAAGGCCCTCTATGGGCTGAAGCAGGCCCCTAGGCAATGGTACATGAAGCTGCGCGAAGTGTTGGAGGGGATCGGCTTCACTCCCTCAACGGCCGATCACTCCTTGTTCATGCTTGGCGAGGGGGAGCAGAGGAGTTTCATGGTGGTTTATGTGGATGACATCCTCATTTTCTCACCCTCTTCTGACCTTGTGAAGGAGGTGATGCTGAAGCTTCAAGACAAGTTCAAGTGCAAGGCCCTTGGTGACGTGAGCTTCTACCTTGGGCTCCACATCGAACGAGATGTGGAGAAGCGGTGCATGCGGGTGCATCAACGAAAGTACCTGGAGGCATTGGCTGCCAGCTTTGGGCAGAGTGAAGGCCATGTGGCTACACCCTTTCCCTCTGGGTTCAAGTGTGTGAAGGGACCAGAGGAGGAGAGCGTTGGTGAAGAGGAGAGGCGCCGATTTCACTCGTTGGTGGGCAGCCTCATGTATGCGGCGGTAAACACCCGACCGGACGTCGCGTTCGCTACCGGGCAGCTGGCTAGGGTTGTGCAATGCCCTAATGAGGAGCAGGTAGCAGCTGGAATGAGGGTGGCCAAGTATCTTGGCCAAACACCGACCGTTGGGCTGCAATACTCGGCGGCGGCACAAAGGCGCCAAAAGGGCGCGGATGGTGTTGAACCCGGGCGTTTGTTCCTCACCGCCTACTCGGATGCTTCATATGCATCAGAACCAGAGGACATGACAAGTGTGGGAGGCTTCATATGCTGTGTTGGTGGAGGCCCAACTGCTTGGGAGAGCAAGAAGCAGGTTGACCAAGCTTTGAGCTCGGTGGAGTCCGAGTACATGGCACTCTTCCGTGCCGTACGGGAGATTGTGTGGCAGCGGCGTTTGTTGGCTGAATTGGGGGAGGAGCAGCAAGGACCTACCCCACTGTACTGTGACAGCCAGGGTGCCATTGCTCTTGCTAAGAACCCTGTGTTGCATGGACTCACGAAGCACATGAGGGTGAAGTGGCATTGGACGAGGAGCATGGTAACCGCGGGTGAAGTTGAGTTGCGCTACGTGAAGACCACGGGGCAGCCGGCTGACATGATGACCAAGAGGCTGGTGGAGCAGCAGCATTGGAAGTGTTGCAAGCTGGCTGGGATGGCTCTGAACTGAGAGAGCAACATATCCTAAGGCCAACAATCCGAGGGGGAGTTTGTTGGTGCAACCCTACGGTTTGCACTCGGCTTGTTGTCCGTGTGCGTGAATGTGTGTGTGTATGGAATGGTATGAGGGCATGGGATAATATATATTTCATGCTTATAATTGTGTGTGAATGTTGAGTCATGATGTCGAGTGTGTGTGTCGAGTCAATAGCGAGTTATCGCTAGACGCGTGTTACGCGGTCGTTTATGTCTCGCGCGCGGTTTCTATTTTGTCGTGCGCGGTTTCTATTTTGTCCTGTGTCGAACGTTCGGCGTGTCGCAGGTGTGTGCAGAAGACCCATCAAGAACTCAAGGATGAGTTTGTGATGAAGAGCCCGAGCCTTGGTGTCAAGCCTCAAGTGATTTCGAAGCTCGCCAAAAGGGTACACCTCAAGATATTGAAGATAGTTACATTACTTTGTGTAGTGTAACATTTCACTTGGTGTAGGCCCTAGTGAAGGGTAGTTTCGAGACCCTTCGTGGTTGGGGACAGTGTGGCATTGTTCCACATCACTGTACCTCGGCTCTTGGGGTTTGTAGGAGCTGGGAGTCATTCCCAACTCGTAACTCTTCCTATCTTGTGTTCTAAGACTATAGTGGCTGCCATAGTACCGTTCGTTCAAACCAATGCTGTGTCGTCAATTCTTTATCAAATCGTGCAATCTAAATTGATAATTGTAGACGACATGAAGACGCTCCAGATCCAATTTGAATCAAGTCATTTGCAGCTGTGAGCATAACGCTATCAACGTTTGAAGCCGCTGTGCAGAAATCCGTCTGTGCTCTCTATCTTTCGTTTTAGGCACATTCAAGCCTATTGTGACTATAACATACAAGAGATTAAGTCCGCCGACTTCGACGGAACATTGCATACAGCTCACGTAACCTTAAGCTATGAGCGGGTACGCGTTGGAAACGTCTTAATCTCTACTTTCCAGAATAGTAACGCTCGCCTTAAACCAAGATCTAGGCCAATCGCTATCGCGATTTAAGTGCGGCGGGGTGTCATAGCCGAATTACTTTGCAGCCATGGATTACATATAGGAATGGCTTAAGCTAGAGTTCAGATCTGAAAAAATGACGAGTTTGACAAACCCTACCATCCCAACCCTCGCCATACAACAATCCCCAACAATCCAAAATGCCAAACTAGCAACACCAAAGGTGTTGTAGTGGGTAGCAAAGGTTTGTTGGTGATTGTTTGGTGCGAGATCAAATCCAGCCCGTAACAAGTATAGCAATCATATTTTGCCCAAACCCTTAGCCCACAACCAGCTAGAGCAAAATACCACAACCACCTACACAATCAACACTCCCCCTTGCTCATGCTGGAGGTGGCTGAACACCACTGGGCAAAATCCTTCACTCCACTCCCCCTTGCCCAGGAAGGGGAGCCGTCCACAGCATGATGTCGTCAAGGCAGAGAAGCACCAGCCCTCCCACATCCTGCTCAGGCACCATGCCAACATGGGGCTGCATCCCCATCAAGGACATGCACACACCGTGCCGCTCAAAAGGAAGGGGTTTGGTGAGTATGTCTGCTGCCTGACGGTTGGTTGGGCACCACCGGAGGATCACCTCGCCGCTTGCCACCATCTCCCTGATGAAATGCCACCGAACCTGCATGTGCTTGGTGCGGCCATGCAAGCATGCATTCTGTGCAAGGGCAATGGCAGACTGGTTGTCCACAAACACAGGCACACCACCAGCAAGCTCATGCCCAAACTCCCCAAACAAACGCTTCAGCCACACACCTTTCTGAATGCACTGACACAGAGTGATGTATTCACTCTCAGTGGTGGACAATGCAACCACCGGCTGCCTCTTGCTCTGCCAAGAGATGGCTGCACCATTAAGGCAATAGACATAGCCGGTGTGACTCTTGCGGTCAGCTGAATCTCCAGCATAATCAGCATCACTAAAGCCCACCAACTCAACTTGTGGCTTGCTGTGTGCGGGGTAGAAGATACTTGACTTGACACAACCTTTCAGGTACCTTAGCACTCTCTTAGCAGCCTGTAGATGAAATGCCTTGGGACAAGACACCACCTTGGACAGCTGTGACACTGCATAAGCAATCTGGGGCTGTGTGGTCGTGCTTGCATACATGAGAGACCCCACAATGCTTTGATAGAGCTGGACCAGCTCATCTCTCAGCAAGGGCTCCTCAGCATGTGCATGCACGTCGAACCCTGTAGGGAGAGGGGTACGCACAGGGTTAGCCTCAGAAAGGCCAAAGGACTCAAGCATGTTGAGAATGTACCTCTCCTGATGAATCAAGATGCCACTCTCATCACGCTCAATCTGCACCCCCAAATAGTACTTAGCCTCCCCCAAGTCCTTCATGCGGAAACGAGATGACAAGAGACCCTTCATCTCGTCCAGCAAGACCATGCTTGAAGACATGAGCAGAATGTCATCCACATAGAGGTAGAGGGACAACCTGCCCTCATCCCTCACCAAGTGGTACAAGGCAGGGTCACACTCAGACCTCTCAAAGCCAAAATCCATCAACGCCTCATCAAACTTGAGGTACCACTGCCTTGGAGCTTGCTTAAGCCCATAGATTGAATTTTTGAGTCGGCAAACCCAACCGGACCCATCATCAAAACCAGGGGGCTGCCTCATGTAAAGCTCCTCTTTCAAGACCCCATGAAGATAGGCAGTGGTCACATCCATGTGATGGATGTGAAACCCCGAGGAGGCTGCCATCCCAAGGGAGCCTCTCAGGGTAGTAGGCTTACCCACCGGGGTAAACACCTGGTCATAGTGAACACCCCGTGTTTGAGTGTTCCCCATGGCCACCAACCTGGACTTAGGCCTCTCAATGCTACCATCAGCCTTGTGTTTGTACTTCCACACCCACTGAGACCTCAATACCTCCATACCAGGTGGCACACAAGCTGGATCAACCAGCTCAAAGGACTCGTTCACCTTATGAGACTCAAGCTCCTCGCGCATAGACTCGACCCACTCAGGACGGGACAAGGCCTCCTTGACTGACTTAGGCTCATGTACCTGACCCATAAGACAAAAATCAAGTCCATGCGCGCCCCCATCAGCATCCACAAGCATGCACTCCTCCAAATCATGCACCTCATGATCATGCATGCAAGCATACTGAGCACTTGGTGTGAACCTCTCAGGTGGCCGGGAGATGCGTGTGGTGCGGCGCAGAGGTGATGCCTCCCCCTGCTCCAAACTTTGCAGCTTCTCCCTCCAAGTCACTCTCTTCATGGGGGACCGTGGTGACTTGGGCAGCTGCTGCTGCAGTAGTTGCTGCCACCTACCCACAGGAACAGGCGGTGTATGCTGCTGTGGTGGCTGCTGCGGCTTCTCTTGTTGCTGCTGCTGCTGCCCCTGTGGCTGCTCCGGGTCATGGGCTGGTGCGTTAGGGTCAGGGGTAGAACCAGCAGTTGGTGACTCCTCATGGTGAGGTGCAGCTGCCTTTTGTTCCTCTTGCTGCTCCTGTACCTCCTCTCCAGGGTCCTCCCATGCCCCCTCAAAGATGGAAGAGGTGTAGGGATCCTGGAGGGAGCTCCCAACTGTACTAGCACCACGCCCCTTCCACCCCTTGTAGCTCAGCCCCTCGTGAAAAACCACATCCCGGCTTTCCACCACCCGCTGATCCGCCACACTCCACAACATCCAAGCTTTGCTCCTCTCCGACACCCCAAGGAAAATGCCCCATTGTGCCTTAGGATCCAGCTTCCTCCGTTGCTGGTCGGGCACTTTGAATTGCGTCATGCACCCCCACACTCGTGCCATCGACACACTAGGCACCTTCCTGGTCCACATGAAGTATGGGCTCTTGCCCTCTAGCCCCTTGCTGCCCATCCGGTTCTTAACCCAGTTGGCATATTGCACTGCTGCCCCCCACCAAGTATGGTCCAGCTGCGCATGAGCAAGCATGGCTCGGGCAAGGTCAATGAGGGTCCAGTTTAGCCTCTCTGCTGCCCCATTTTGCTGCGGCGTGTAGGCAACTGAAAGCTGGTGGGTGATGCCCTTGTCTTCAAGGAAAGACTCCAGATCCTTCCCCATATACTCCCCACCCCGATCAGACCTAAGTATTTTCACCTTGGCCCCGGCTTCCCTCTCCGCGTAGCGTATCCAACGCTTGAAGACCTTGGCCACCTCATCCTTGGTTTTCACCAAGTTAACCCAACTTAGGCGGCTGAAGTCATCCAAGAAGGTGATGAAGTATTTGCTGCCCTTCTCCCTTTCCGGTGTTTGCATGGGGCCACAAACATCCGTGTGCACCAACTCAAGAGGTGCGGAGGCTCTAGTGGTGGAGGTAGGGAAGGAGGTCCTTGGCAGCTTCCCGGTCGTGCAATCAGGGCACTTGCTTGGCTGCCCACCACCCTCCTTGATCTCCACACCCTTCAGCTCCCCCTTCTTCACACACTCCACAAGTTGCTGCCTTCCCGCATGCCCCATGCGTAGGTGCAGCAAATCTGCCGTCACCTGCTCTACGTCCCTCCAACGGGTGCTGCAAGCGGCATCCTTGCTTCAACCCCATGTGCCTTCTCCACGTGAGGCACACACACTGGAACAAGGTATAAACCCTTCTCTAACTTGGCCTCCATCACCACAGCTCCACCCTTGCGAACCGTGCACCCTCCCATGGTGAAGGTGCATATGTATTCTTGCCTCGCAAGCTGAGAGCATGAGAGAAGGTTGGCTGCCAATCCAGGAACATGAAGCACACCCTTCAAATTCAGCACCTCCCCCTCCTTCCCCTTGACGGTGATGGTGCCGATGCCGATTGCTTGCAGCGTATCTCCACTCCCCACAATCACATTTCTGGAGTTAGGTGGGAGGGAGTGATAGGTGGTGAAGAGGTCGCGCCGAGGTACCATTCCACATGTTGCCCCAGAGTCTAGAATGAGCTGGTTGGGGTCAGCCAACACACGACCAGCAAGCGCCGTCTCCTTCTCCAAGGATAAGAAGGAGAAACCATCATCCGATGAGTCCTCCTTTCCCTTCTTATCCTCGTTTGCCGCCGCTGCTGCCGCTTTCTCTTTGCTGCCCTTCTTGTTCCATGCTCCATTCTTCATCCTCCTCTCCACCCACTCAGGCCTAGTGACAGGTGGAGCCTCTCTTGGGTACCCTTGAGGCTTCCACCCATCTGGTCGGCTCCAACACTCCTTCCAAGAGTGCTTCTGGTTGCATCCAGGGACGAGTCACTTGTCGAGCTCCTTCTTCTTCCCCCCACCTCCTTGCCGCTGCTGGTACTTCTTGGAAGCAGCCCTATCACCTGCCCCCATTCCCCCTTCAACTCCTCTACCAGCATCACGCTTGCGAGCCTCATCAGAAACCAACACCTCCCATATCCAGGCCTTGGTCCATTTCTGCTGCTCAAGGTGAAGGTACTGCAGTAGGGCCTCGTTCGCCTCTTGGTCCAGCTCCTGGAGTGTGGTGTAGATGATCTCCTTCTCATCTACTTTGTAGTTCAACTCCTCCAAGGCCCTGACATACTCATCCACCCTCTGGAGATACTGCACCATGGTCTCTCCATCACCATAGTTGCGTTCCATGGTGTAGAACCGCTTCCTCCAAGTGAGTATGCTTAGCAACCCTTTTTGCAAATGTCGATCTTGAACTCTCTTCCATGCTTGGGCAGCTGCTCCTTGCTTCCCCTTCAGGTCAATCAGCATCTTTAGGAGCTCTAGTTGGCCTTCCAAAGCCCAACACAGGTACTGGAACGCTTGCTTGTCCTTGCGGTCCCATGCTTCTTGTGCCTGAAGTAGCTCCTCCGCACTAAGCCGGTGCCTTCCGGTTCGCGGTGCTGCTGATCCACCTCCACTTCCCTCACTTATAGATGAGCTAGAGGCTCCCCCAGCCCCTGCTCCCTCTTGGCTAAACACTCCATCAGATGCCTCTGCTTCATCAGCTCCAGGTCTTCGCTCCGATCCCTCCAAAACGCCTTCTAGGTCTTTGATACCTAGCCAAAGCGTAAACTGGAACCGCCATAGCGAAAAATCCGAGCCGGTGAACCTAGGAGGGCCATCTAATTTCTGGGCCATGACCAACCCTAGATCTGGATGTCCTTAAACCAATTCTAAATTTGATAAAAATAGGGAATGTCGCAGGCCTAACCAGCTCTGATACCACTGATGGATAGCGTGCGAATCTGGAGAGCGTACAAGAGATTAAGTCCGCCGACTTCGACGGAACATTGCATACAGCTCACGTAACCTTAAGCTATGAGCGGGTACGCGTTGGAAACGTCTTAATCTCTACTTTCCAGAATGGTAACGCTCGCCTTAAACCAAGATCTAGGCCGATCGCAATCGCGATTTAAGTGCGACGGGGTGTCATAGCCGAATTACTTGGCAGCCATGGATTACATATAGGAATGGCTTAAGCTAGAGTTCAGATCTGAAAAAATGACGAGTTTGACAAACCCTACCATCCCAACCCTCGCCATACAACAATCCCCAACAATCCAAAATGCCAAACTAGCAACACCAAAGGTGTTGTAGTGGGTAGCAAAGGTTTGTTGGTGCTTGTTTGGTGCGAGATCAAATCCAGCCCGTAACAAGTATAGCAATCATATTTTGCCCAAACCCTTAGCCCACAACCAGCTAGAGCAAAATACCACAACCACCTACACAATCAACACTACAGCTCCAGGCTCCGTAGGGTCTCCAGCTACAGCGCCCTCAACACCACCAGTCCCAACAGCTCCAGTACCCCGGGTACGAGCACCTCCAGGACCAGTAGCCGCAGTGCCTCCAGCACCACCACCTCAAGTAGTAACTCCAGCACCTCCAGCTCCAACGTCTCCAGCCCCGATAGCTCCACTACGAAAGCGTGGGCGCCAATTAAACCACTCACACAGCTGCTACAGAGACACTCGCGGCGAAGCACCAGTAGGACCTCCACACGAAGCAGCAACCCGAGGCTCAGCACCCCCAGACTCCTCACCCTCCGACTCAGCACCCCCAGGCTCAGCACCCTCAAGCTCCACACCCACAGGCTCAGCACCCACAGGCTCCTCACCCCCAGGCTCAGCACCCCCAGACCCAGCACCCTCAGACTCCGCACCCCCAGACGCAGCACCCCCAGACACAGCACCTCGAGCAGCACCTGAGCCGACGGCTACCTGAACAGGCGCAGGACCAGGGAGAGGGTCTACCTGAGACACACCTGAGGGAGCAGGACCCTGGGGCGAGAGGGGGTCTACCGGAGGGGGACCGGGAGCAAGGAAGAGCGGCGGGGGCAGGGGAGGGGCAGAGCGGTAGGGGAAGAGATGTTAAAAGGAACCGACTCGTCAAACGTGACGTCCTGAGAAGGGAAAACACGTCGCGAGGTGGGGTGGTAAAACTGCCAGCCAGGCGCGTCAGGGACAAAGCCAAGGAAGACGCAGGGGATAGCACGGGGGGAGAGCTTGTCCGCGGACGTATCGCGAACAAAGTCACGAGATCCCCATACCCGGAACACCGACGCATCGCCAACCTCCCCCGTCCAACGCAGTGTGGGCGAGGTCTCCGGCAAGGAGACACGGGGCCAGAGGTTGAGCTGATGCGCAGCGTACCGGACCGCAAACGGCCACAGAAAATGGGGAGCAGCCGCATGGATCATGGAGGTACGAGCGACCTCCATGACTAAGCCGATGCGGCGCTCAGCAATCCCATTTTGCTGAGGGGAGTCCGGAAGCGTGAACGACTGGAGAATGCCCTCCCCACGACAAAAGTCCCGCAAGAGGTCGGAGGAGAACTCACCACCTCTGTCACAGTGCAGACGCAGGACAGGAAGGTCCAGGCCAAAACGCTCGCGGAGCTGGAGACGGACTGTGCGGATCCAAGGGATCAAGACATCAACGACCTGACCCTTGCTGTGCAAGGGGAAGACCGTGGTGTACCGCGTGTAGTCATCAACTACCAGCAGAAAGTAGCGCTCGCGGCTCTGTCTACTGACGCGGGCCGGGCCCCACACGTCCATGTGGAGAGTCTGCAGGGGAGCAGTCGTCAGGGGGAAACGAGGAGTGAGGAGCGGCGTGCTTCCACCCCTCGACGCAAGGAAGGCAGGGCGTGGCAGGCGAGGGCGGCAGGGGAGGCAGGGACCTGGGAAGACCAGAGACAAGAAGACGAGAGTGCATGCCACGAAGGCGTGGCAGGGAGGGGTGACCCAGGCGGTGGTACCACAGAAGAGTCTGGTGCGACAGGAGGCGACACGAGCAAGAGGCGGCTACCTGACCTGACGTTGACACCTGAGCAGACACAGCTACCTGAGGAGGCTCGGTAGCGAGTGTATACAGACTCGACCCTGGCCGACGATTGAACGTAGCCAAGTGACAACCCGTCCGTGTGCACGTGCAGATCGACACACGCTGACCCCCAGGAGTGGTGGTAGTGACCATCGCATCCTGGAGGGCAGCGGTACTCACCAAGTTCGCAGAGAACGAGGGGAGGTGAAGACCTGACAGTGAGCCGGACGGAACCGCCGGACACGGGAGGACAGTGGAGGAACGGGCCATGACCAGGCCCCCAGAGGGGTCAGCCAGTCGGACCGGGACAGGTGTAGACAGAGGAGTGAGAGTGGTGCTGTCACGAAAGAAACAAGCAGAGGCGCATGAGTCCAGCGTGAAGGTGTGCAAGGCCTGAGCAGGCGCAGTACCAGGGAGAGTACCAGACTCACTAGCACCTAGAGCAGCAGCAGCTATACCTAGGTCAGGCGGCACACACCGGTAACAATCACCCTCAGCACTAACAGACAAAGCATGTATAGCAGAAAGAATAGCATCAAAGTCTAGGTCAAAGATAGCAATCCTGGACCTAAGCAGATCTGCCCAGCAAGGGAGCTTGACGTCGTCACCAAACTCAGCACGCCAAGCGACGTCGAGGCGGGAGAAGCAGCGGTGCTGAGTGTGAAGCCGCCCGCAAGTCTGACCAGCACGGTCACCAGTGCGAATGACATACGGGCAACTACCCCCAGACGCCCCACGCAAAAACCACTCACGAAGCTGCTGGGGCGACTGGGTCTCGCTCCGACGCTGCTGCTGCTGACGCTGGCAACCTCCAGAACCAACACGCCGAGCGCCAGTCCCACCGCCACCAGTCCCACTGCCGCCACTGCCGCCACTCCCACCGCTGCCTTCACCGCCGCCACCAAAGCCCCCACTCCCTCCACCAGTCCCACCGCCGCCACCACCTCCACTGCTGCCCCCACCACAACTCCCGCTGCCACCTCCACCACCGCCGCTGCCACCTCCACCACCCTTGCCACCCTTGCCCTTGCTGCTGCGGCGCTTCGCACTAGCAGAAGCAGCCCCGACGTCCTCAGCAACAGAGACGTCTGCAGCAGCAGCAGAGGCGTAGGAGGGGGCAAGGGGGGAGGGGGAGAAACCCTCAAAGAAGGGCGTGCGCGGAGTGCCACGAGCAGCACCTACAGCAACTGCACTAGTCTCAGCTACGAGGAGGTCAACAGTGAGGGAGGTGGGGTCAAGAGAGAGAAAGTGGTCCCTGACAGAGCGAAGAGAGTCAGGGAGGCGAGTGACTATGAAGTAGAGGGTGATGAACATCGGGGGCTGGTTCCTGCCAAGGAACTCAGCAGGGATGGTAGCGCGGTAGCGAGCGTCGCTAGTGCACAGGTGGGAAACCAGGTCCTCGACTGTGGCAAAGGCGGACAGCTCGGGGAACAGGTAGGGCAGAAGCAGGCGGCCTAGAGCAGCAGTGGCAGGCGAGGAGTAGCGGGCGACTACAGCAGCGTGCAGTGCTTGGGCTGTTCTGTACTGTCCAAAGTGGGCGCATTCAGCTAACGGCGGGTGGTTGCGAATGGCCAAGCGGGCAGCAGCGTCACTAGTAAGCCACTGTGAGCGGGTCGCACTGTCAGCTGTGGTGGGAGGGGCAGTAGCGGCGCCTGACGCTAGGTCAAACAGCGAGATACTGTCCTTAGAATCGCTCAGTAGGTACAGCTGCAGGTCGTCGAGCCACGTGTCAAACTGAACCGGTCTACCCTCATGATCGAAGGCGAGAACTCGAAGCGAGGCCATAGTGGCGCAGTACTCAGGAGCAGTAGTAGCATCAGTAACAGCAGCAGCAGTAGCAGTAGCAGCAGGGGCAGAGAGGTCTGGAGCCTAGGGGTCGAGGGGCCAAACAGGTAGGGGCCTAGGGGCTGAGGTGCCAAGGGGCCAAGGGGCGTGGGGCCTAGGGGCCGAGGAGCCGAGGGGCCGAGGGGCAAGGCCGAGGGGCCTAGGGGCCGAGGGGCCGAGGTGCCAAGGGTCCGAGGTGCCAAGGGGCCGAGGGGCGTGGGGCCTAGGGGCCGAGGAGCCGAGGGGCCGAGGTGCGGGGCCGAGGGGCCGAGGTGCGGGGCCGAGGGGCCTAGGGGCCGAGGGGCCAAACACGAGTGGTGGGGGCCTAGGGGCCGAGGGGCGAAGGGGCCTAGGGGCCAAGGGGCCGAGGGGGCGGGGCCAAGGGGCCTAGGGGCCGAGGGGCCAAACACGAGTGGTGGGGGGGCGAGGGGCCGAGGGGCCAAGGGGCCTAGGGGCCACGAGGCAGAGGGGCGGGGCCGAGGGGCCTAGGGGCCGAGGGGACAAACACGAGTGGTGGGGGCCTAGGGGCCGAGGGGTTTAGGGTCGGGGCCGAGGGGCCTAGGGGCCGAGGGGCCAAGGGGTCGAGGGGCATAGGGGCCGAGGGGCCGAGGGGCGGGGCCGAGGGGCCTAGGGGCCGAGGGGCCTAGGGGCTGAGGGGCCTGGGTCATGGGTCGCTGGTCGCGATTCGCGAGTCGCGGGTCGCGGGTCGCTAGGGGCGTAGGCTAGGGCGACGGGGCGACGGGGTCGCAGCTAGGGGCGACGGGTCGCGGGTTGCTAGGGGCCGAGGCTAGGGCGACGGGGCGACGAGGCGACGGGGCCACGGCTAGGGGCGACGGGGCCACGGCTAGGGGCGACGGGGCGACGAGGCCTAGGGGCCGAGGGGCCTGGGTCGCGGGTCGCTAGGGGCCGAGGTTAGGGCGACGGGGAGACGGGGCCGCGGCTAGGGGCGACGGGCCGCGAGTTGGGCGACGGGGCGACAGGTCGCTAGGGGCTGCGGCTAGGGGCGTCAGGGCGACGGGGCGACGGGTCGCTAGGGGCCACGGCTAGGGCAACGGGGCGATGGGGCCAAGGGGCCGCGGTTAGGGGCGAAGGGGCCAAGGGGCCGTGGCTAGGAGTCGCGGCTAGGGCGACGGGGCGACAGGTCGCTAGGGGCCGTGGCTAGGGCGACGGGGCAACGGGGCCAAGGGGTCGTGGCTAGGGGCGACGGGGCCAAGGGGCCGAGCTAGAGGCGACGGGTCGCGAGGGTGGCTAGCAGGGCAGCAGGTGGTGGGCCCAAAAAACGGTCCTAGTAGGGACCTGCTCTGAAACCATGTCAGAAGTAACGAACGAGGATGAATGAACTAGCAAAGAGTTGGGTAAAAATACTAACCCTAATTGGGTTGTACCCCTTATGGGCTACCCCACTATAGCCTACACAAATGTAAAAGCTATAATGTTCTTACATAGCGGCCCTGCAAGGCACTTCTCCGACAGCAGCGGGTCATCTCGGAGGCCGCCCTCTGCACCGCCCTTCTCGTCGAACAAAGGGATATGGATCAGCAGCGACCAGCGCCGCGACGAGACCGGAAACGCTTCGCCTTGTACGCCGACAACACAGAAGAGCGACGGCCGCGGCGCCTTTACTGCAAGATTTGCAGAAACTTCGGGCACCTACCAGATCGATGCAAGCTCTGATCTTGCCCTCGCCAGACCAATCCGAGCAACTGGTCTGGCTGACAAGATGCACGAAACGACACGCGTCAAGCCAAGGGGCACAAACCCCCATCGCGCAACCTGAACCCAACGGTTCAGCATCAGCAGCAGCAACCGTCACAGACTGCCCCCGTCCGCAACGTCATGGGCAACATGACTATGACAAGCGGGTCGCGTCGTTCCCGCATGTGCACGCCGTCACCTGAGCCAGCACACCACCCAATCGGAGCGTTCTCAAACAACAAACCGTTCAGCACACGCCACAATTTCAGCGACGACGACAACCAAGACTCGAATCTCCCAGTCCCGCTGCTTGAAAGTCCCCCTCATGTACCCGATCAGCGGGCGGCTCTGATCGACTGGATCTCATGCGAACAATTTCTCAAGTTTGACACACCGCACATCATTACCCCGCGACTGTCGCTGCTCGTACGTAACGACAACAGGCGCTACAACACGTGGTATCTGGATAGCTGCTATGGGCAGCATATGGTGGGCTCTGAGTGTTACATATCCAACGCCATCCTCACTCCCGCAGTGACCTATGTCACCGTGGCGAGCAACGCACGACTGCGCAAGCGCGCAAGGGATCGTGGTCCTCAAGGTCAGACGGAGCAGGACGCACATCACGTAGAATGACGTGCTGATTGTGCAGAACTTGCGCTTCAATCTTCTCTCGGCGGCGCAACTCATGGACTGCGGAGTTGATCTCAACACCGACCCCGAGACGCGCGACATCCTGCTTCACTACACCGCGCTGAACAAGGCGCAAAAGCAGATCAGACGAGCGCACTCCGAAAATGGAGTTTACATCCTCGACTTCGATATTCCCGACTGCAGTGGCAATTCGCAAGAGCTCATCGACCTCGTTCCCCTGCGCTTCGAGCACATTCACTGCTCGGATTGGAAACATCCTGACGGACGACCATGGGTGCCGCATCACCCGCACCCGCGTGAGCTGGCGTTGCATGATCCAGATCCAGACGGCATCTGCAGAGATTGCCACACGCCCACTGCCTCCACCAGCGCGATTGCCAGCCGCAGCCTTGCCGCCATCGCCGAAGCAAAACGACTCGCACCCCCTGAGGAAGGAATGTCAACCTTGGAGCTCGAAATCGCAACACCTTTAGGGCATACTACGTGTTATCGGTGCCGACACCTTCGATGCGCACCGCGTGCTGCGACCTTACACAAAGGAGAAGTTCATGGAGATCTACTCTCACCGGTGCAACTCTACGACAAAGCTTACTGTGGCGCAAGAAGAAGAACAGGCGCGACGCAAGGTGGAAGAGCTTTACCAGCGGAGTCTTGCGGAGTCGCGCAGCACGTTCGCCTGGAGCGGATGGGAAGAAGAGGAGAGCGCCTCCAATGAAGAGGAGCGGGGAAGCGTTGGCGGATGGGGTACGAGCGACACTGGCGGATGGGGAGCCCGCAACTGGTGGCAACACTGGAGGATGGGGCACCGCATCTGGCGACGAGACAAGCGGTTGGGGCACTTCTGGCGAAGGCTGGGGAGCTTCCCGCGAGGACCAAAAGGGGGAAGAAGAAAACGAGGCAGAACCTCCTGTTGTTCCTCTTGGTCGCCCTCCGCGCCGCCCTGCACCTGCACTACCCCCACCTGACATCCAGCCGCACTGCAACCCCTAGGACACCATCGACTGGGGCAATGAGCCCTCTACCCCGCGGCGTACCGTTTACGGGCCTAACCCCAAGCCGCACGAACCAACCTTTGTCCCTGGAACCATTCTGTGACCAACATCCCCTTCTCCGTGATTCTCGACATGGAATTTTTGGCGCTTATGCTGACCACGACGAACGACGACGAAGAAGAAGAAGAAGAAGCGGCAGACGAAGCGGTAGCAGAACCCGCCCCAGCACCAGAAGAAGACCCCGATGTTGTGCGCGCACGCTACATGCGCACATCAGGACTCCGCGCCAACGATGACCTTTGGCACCAGCGCCTCGGTCACCCCTCGCGTGTAACGCTGAAAAACTGCATCGAAGCTGGCATCTTTGCGCCTGGCGCACTCTTGCGCCCAGATGGCACCGAAGTGAGAAGCACGACACAGCCGCGCAACTGCACCGTCTGCCCCGAAGCTGCGGTGAGTCACCAGCCGTTCCCACTGCTCGACCCTCGAACCAACCACTACCCCAAGCTGCACAAAGTATACAGCGATTTCCTCAACGTAGGGCATTGCGGAATCAACGACGAGCTGTACACGCTCACCTTCGTCGACGCAGGAACATGCTATGTCTGGATCGTGAACCTGGAGGCGCGCAGCAGAGCATACAAAGTTTTCTGCCTCTGACTGGCGCACGCACAGCGGCAATCTGGGGAGAAGCTGGAAATCTGGCAATCGGACGGCGCAGCAGAGTTTCGGATCAAGGAGCTACAAGATTACCTGGCGTAGAAGGGAATCGAACATCACATCTCCCTCCCCTACGCGCACTAGTAGCAAGGCATAGCTGAATGCACGAACCGTACGCTCATGACGAAGGTGCGGGCGCTGATGAAGCAATCAAAGCTTCTGCCAATCTACTGGACCTACGCAATGCACCACGTCGTGCGGGTGCACAACTTGCTATCAACCACCGCCATCACGAGAACGAAGGGCGACACATCTATGCTCCGCGTGTGGGGGTGCATGGTGCAGTACCGCCCGCCAACATCAACTATCGGAAAATTTGCAAGCTGTGCGCGCTTGGGCATTCACCTCGGCATCAGCCACGAACACAAGGCGTGGCTCATCCTGGACCTCATGAGCCAGAAGGTCGCGAACGCGCGCGACATTATCTTCTACGAGCGGCTCTTCCTCGAGCAATTCCGCAAAGACGAGCGGGCGAACGCGAATCGCGTCTACGCCAACGACGGGCGCAGCTACGCCACACCCGAGGACGAAGCTGCAGCAGCCATTCTGGAGCAGGATACCAGAGGCGAGTTCACAGGAGGTGATCGCCACAGCAGCAGCGACGACGACGATAGCGATTCCTCTGAAGGAGGAGCAGGTGCAGCAGGAGGAAGCAGCAGGGGCGCAGCACCGCCAGCACCACTTGAACCAGAAATCGACGACGATGACGTGCAGGAGGTCATCCCGCAGCATCGCCACGACAGCACCGTTTCTGGACTACAACTCCTCGGACTCCACACCGCCACTTCAACGGTGCCACGTGCCATTGAGCCAAAGAACCCGCGCCAAGCACTCACGGGACCACACAGCAAGGAATGGCGCGAGGCAATGGATGCGGAAATCAAGGCACTTGAGTCCCGTGACACTTGGGTGCTTGTCGATCGAGTAGCAATCAAGGGGAGAAGGATTCTCTCCGGGAAATGGGTCTTCCGCGTGAAGACCGCAGCAACGGCACGATTGAGCGATTTAAGGCGCGCTAGGTCATGCGTGGCTACGACCAGAGGCACGGCATCGACTTCGACCAGACGTTTGCGCCGGTCAGCCGTCACACCTCCGTCAAAATCCTACTCGCCATTGCCGCCGCAAGGCACTTACCACTTCACCAGATTGACGTGACGAACGCGTTCCTCTACGCGTTAGTGGATGCTGTGATCTATGTGGAACAGCCGCACACGTACGGCGAAGGAGATTCGCGTGCGTGCCAGCTGCGAAAGTCCCTTTACAGGATCAAACAGTCGCCAAGGCTCTGGCAGCAATACCTACACAACATCCTGCTTGAGATAGGCTTCAAGCAGCTGCCTCACGATCCCGGCATGTACCGCCGCGACTTCCGTGGCGAATACATTCTGCTCACGGTCTACGTCGACGACCTCCTCTACACATGGTCGAGCAACGAGTTGCTTGAGCAGTTCCAGAAAAATCTTGCGGGGCGCGTCGACATCACCTGCAAACGTGAGGTGAAGCAGTTCCTTGGGCTGAACATCTCCTAATCACCAGAAGCCATTCACCTCTCAGCAGCCAAGTATGCAGAAGAACTTGGCAAACGCTTCAACATTGCGCCTGCACCACTCTCCACACCTTACCGTACCCCGGGACCGTACCACAAACCTGACAACAAAACCCTGTCCCCCGCTGGACTCCAGACTTACCAGCAGCAGCTAGGATGCCTGCTCTTCGCCTCTGTTACCTACAGGAGCTACTACAGGATGCGAAAATTCCGGCTTTGCCGAACTTCCGCCTGCACTGCGATAACCAGGGTGCGATCAGGATCGCGAACAAGCCAAGATTCGTCAACCGCACCAAGCACATCGCGTTGCGGTACTTCTTCGCCAAAGACGAAGTCGACAAGGGCAAGGTTGATTAACCTACTGCCCAACGGGTGACATGGCGGCCGACTTCCTCACGAAGAAACTGCCACGTCAGCAGTACCAGCACTGCTCCGAACTCAGCGGAGTAGTCAAGCGGGTCAAGACCCGCTACGGCCAGGAGTGAAGGGGGGAATAGTAAAAAGTGAAACATTACTGTGCACTCCTGACAATCGCAATCGAAGCATGCAGTACCGAGGCTGAAGACGAAAGGGCGGAATTGACGCGAAGGGTCATACGGTTACGAAGCATCTGGACCGTCAAGGCAGACAACATCAGGCAGCAGCAGTGGCGAGGATTCTGCCCGAACAGTTTCGTAACCGTCTGGAGTCGTTCGGTTGGATTTGGTTGCAATAAGGGAATGTACCCCGTAGAGTACATGGCTAGATATGATGTTTCGTATTCCATCTTGTACTCTAATTTATATTCCTGTATTTGCATGTTTTAATTATCTCAATCATTTTACATTCACTCTGAATTGAGGTCAAGGGCCCACCACCACTACTCAGTAGTGTGCGAACCTTCCTGAGGTGATCCTAGGGTCGATCAACTCTTGATTGCAGCAAAGAGAAATCTTATTTCCAAAATAGAATATACATTAGGATGAGAACATTCCAGGGTGAAAATCCTGTTAAGGTGACCAAAATCAAAATATTCCAATTTAGGTGTATAATGAATGTGCTTCTTAGGGTTGGATGTAAAGAGTTGCTCACGTCAGTTGTCGAATAACACAATAAGCTGGCCAAGTCTAAACTAAACGCAACTACTAACCAGCAGAACGAACATCCTTTCCCACAATCCCCAGCCGAGTCGTGAACATTTATTCCGTGAGCAATGGATTAGGTAGGCTACTAGTAGCGGGAGAAGCAGTGCTTGCACACTGAAGGGGTGCTACGGTCTTTGCCGTACACACTTTAAAGCTTCCGTTCCGACAGCAAAAGCCACGCACGTCTCGAATACCCTCGTTCCCACCAGCATTGCACAACCTCGCAGCTTTCGCAGCACAACCTCATTCCCGTCATGGCTTTCGCGATCCTCCCGCGGCGAATATCGACGACAACGATGGTGCTGTTCGTGGTCGTCGTGAGTAACATCTTCATCTGCTTTGTGCTTCTCGACGAAGCGCCCTCCGTGCCGCTGCTCTCCCGCGCCGGGAAAGGCGGCAGCGGCGGTTTAGGCGGCGGGGTTCGCGGGAGGGAGAGGGGGGGAAGCGGCGGCGAGGGGAGGCGGCATCCGCGGGCAGCGGCGCACAAGCTCACTCCGGCGGAGCTTGAAATGCTGGAGATGCGGAAACAAAAGTGAGTGGTGCGCCTTTTGGGCCGATATGCACGCATTGCCATCTTCAATGGCAGCAGCGGCAGCCAGGAGGCGTTCAGTCAGTTCATCATGTAGCGCATCAACCACTCCCCCCCCCACGCCCCCCCGCAAGTCATCCAGTAGCGGACACAGCAATGTAGTTCTCTTTCACGTCTCGCGGCTTCGACGGCAGCAGCAGCAGCAAGGAGGGTTATATTCGGTTCAGCGCCTACCGCATCACTCCCCCTCCTCCTCCTAGTCTCTTCCTTTTGAATGGACTCAAAAGTCTTTGCCTTATACCCTGTGCTGTGCATGCTTCCATGTCTCTGCCCGCACACACCCAGCTTCAGCTTCGACGGCAGCAGCAGCAGCAGCAAGGAGAAGGAGGGCGTCATCTTGTTCAGCGCGTACCGCATCACACCCCTCTCCAACTCTCTGCGTTATACTTGTGCTGTGCACGCTCCCATGCCTCTCCCCTATGCCTGTACACGCACACTTGATTCCCTCCTCACAGCTTCGACGGCAGCAGCAGCAAGGAGGGATTCATCCAGTTCAGCGCGTACCGCATCACACCCCACCGCGTGGTCGCGATGGGCCTCATGCCTCTCACACACCATGACGTCATCACTGCCCAGCACTGCTGGTGAGGAGAGCGGGCAGGGCGGGCATACAAGCATGCAAGCAAAGCAAGCAAGCAGGCACCCATGCATGCTTCTCCTCTATAATGCTCAGCTTGTTGCGTGATGGATCTTCATATTATGATGGGTCCCCATGCCTCTCATGCATCATCACGTCATCACGGCTGGCGAGGCAGGCAGGCATATAACAAGCATGCAGCTGCAGCAGCTCAGACCAGCCAGGTCAGGCCCATGGCCATGCCGCCATGCGGAACCCGACCCGAGACAACGGCACGGCTCCAACTTTTGCTCATGCCTACCATGACGTCATCCCTGCATCTGCATGGCACTGCTCCTTTGCATGAGTGTCACATGTGATGTGTGTGCGTCCATGCCCGCATGCATGCGTCTGTCTGTCTGTCTGTCTGTCTGTCTGTCTGTCTGTCTGTCTGTCTGTCTGTCTGTCTGTCTGTCTGTCTGTCTGTCTGTCTGTCTGTCTGTCTGTCTGTCTGTCTGTCTGTCTGTCTGTCTGTCTTTCTGTCTGTCTGTCTGTCTGTCTGTCTGTCTGTCTGTCTGTCTGTCTGTCTGTCTGTCTGTCTGTCTGTCTGTCTGTCTGTCTGTCTGTCTGTCTGTCTGTCTGTCTGTTTGTCTGTCTGTCTGAGTAGGATCCTCCTGCAAGTTGAATACATGGCACGCAGAGCAATGCTTCACGTCATTGTCTCCGGACCACACAACTCTTTCCATTCTACCCTAAGGTCCAAACTCGTCGTCCCTTCCATCCCCTCCCTTCTCTCCGCCCCCTCTGTCTCCTTCTCCTCCTTCTCCTCCTCTTTCTCCTCCTCCTCCTCCCCCTCCTCCTCCTCCTCCTCCTCCTCCTCCTCCTCCTCCTCCTCCTCCTCCTCCTCCTTCTCCTCCTCCTCCTCTTCTTCTCCCCTTCCTACTCCTCCCCCTCTCCTCCTCCTCCCCCGCTTCCAACCCCCCTTCTCCCCGCCCCCTCTCCTCCACAGGTGGGAGTCAGCCAATGGGCAGTGGACAGATGGCGCCATCTCAGTGAAGTTCCCAGGGGAGCACCATGCACGCGCCTATGAGTGTGTGCTGCTGTACTGCGACCTGCAACGACCAGTCAGCTCCATGTGAGTCACAGAGGTTTAGCTCTCTGTGTGATTACACGTGGAGCACCATGCACGCACGCACGTGTGTGCTGCTGTACTGCGACCTGCAACGACCAGTCAGCTCCATGTGAGTGCAGCACAGAACGATACAGCGCATTGCAGCACCATGCAGCTCTGAGGTGCACCATAGAGCAGAGAACAGCACCATGCAACTCTGAGGTGCACCATAGAGCAGAGAACAGCACCATGCAACTCTGAGGTGCACCATAGAGCAGAGAACAGCACCATGCACGTGCGTACGAGTGTTTGCTGCTCTGCAAACTGCAGCACCATGCACACTGCAGCACCATGCACACTGCAGCACCATGCACACTGCAGCACCATGCACACTGCAGCACCATGCGTGTGCCTATGAGTGTGCCTATGAGTGTGCCTATGAGTGTGCCTATGAGTGTGCCTATGAGTGTGCCTATGAGTGAGCCATTCTATACTGGGACCTGCAGTGCAGCGACCAGTCAGATCCATGTGAGCCAGAAAGAGTTGGCTCTCCTTGTGAGTACATGTGTGGCACCATGCAGCGCACTGCAGCACCATGCAGCGCATACAAGTGTGTGCTGCTTTAGTGCGACCTGCAGCGACCAGTGAGCTGCAGGTGAGTGAGTCAGACAGAGGACTAGCTCTGTGTGTGCTGCTTTAGTGCGACCAGTGAGCTCCATGTGATGAGTTAGAGTGTTAGTGTGTCTCTGTGAGTGTATGTGTTGCTTCGTTCAGGTCACTGCGCGCAAGGTTCGAAAATACGGCTGTCGTATTACACGGGCCGTTTGTTGTGGTCATATTTAACAGTCGGTTTTTCAAAAATTTGACCGTTATTTTTTAGCACAGTCTGCTCGAGCTGCACCACATGCGTGCACTGTGCACCCTCATAGGTCTCTCTGTGAACCACTTTTGAGTCGCCTCAACACTTGTCTTTGAGCCAGTGGGTGAGGGTGATTCGACTTGTTGTGTGATCCAGTGTGCTCCTTTCCCCTTACGTCACCCAGCCACCCAGCCAGGGGGAGTGGGCGGCACACTCATTGGGCTGTTGATCAGTGGTGTTGCTGCTGAGGAATCAGCTGCTTGCACAGCAAAGGCGCCTTTGGATTGGATTGAACCACTCCCTTTCACCTCTCCACCCTCACCCCTCACCTCTCTCCCCTCCCAGGGTGGGCGGCACACTCAAGGTGGCAGTGGAGCAGCAGGACCAGGTGGTCTACAAGGAGAGTATCCAGCCAGATGTGGCCTGGACTGGAGCACGCAAGTTGCAGGGGTTGCATCGCATGCACGCACGATGCCAGCAGCCTGAGTTGCTTTGTGTTGTCTACTCCTGTGTGTGTGGACGATCCAGTCAATATAGGTGTGTGTATTCCCTCTTACTCGCCTCAATCAACCTCTCCTTCACCAGGGTGGGCGGCACGCTCAAGATGGCGGTGGATCAGCAGGACGTGGTGGTCTACAAGGAGAGCCCCGGCACGCCCGAGCCTCCGCCAGAGGTTCGGGAGGACGTGCGGGTGTTTGAGCGCAACCTGACCTACTGCTCCGCGCCCATGTTTGGGGCGATCGACACGCAGCGGCTGCTGGAGTGGATCGAGTTTCATAGATCGGTTCACGGTGTTGATGTGAGTAAGCATAAGCGCACATGGTGACACGTGGCATGATGCATGATATGACATGCACAGTGTGCGTTGCACATGAGCAGCACATATCCGTGATTCATCGGGTGACTCTCAGTGGCTGCTGGAGTGGGATTGAATTCCACCGATCAGTTCATGGTGTGGATGTGAGTGAGCATGTGTGTGCATGGCGTGGCATGGCATGGCATGGCATGGCATGGTATGGCATGGCATGGCATGGCATGGCATGGCATGGCATGCACATGACTGCTTGTTCGGGGCGATCGACACGCAGAGGCTGCTGGAGTGGATTGAAGCTCTGTGCATGGCATGGATGTGACTCATGTGAGTGGCGAGAGTGCAATGCAAGCATGTGTACGCATGGCATGCACATGAGATGAGATGCTCATGACTGCAGCATGTGCACGAGTATGCTGCTGGAGTGGATGTGAGTGCATCTCTCCCTCCCTCCCTGCCTCCCTGCCTCCCTGCATCCATCCATGCACCCCCCTTACAGTAGCTGCTCACGTGCGATGCAGGGGCCATAGATGATAGTGGACATCAGATGTACTAAATACGTTACCTTCTGCACCATGCCTCCATGCCCCCATGCCCCCATGCCTCCATGCCCCCATGCCTCCATGCCCCCATGCCTCCATGCCCCCACACCCCCCAGTATCTGCGCATGTATGATGCAGGGGCCATGGATGATGACGTCATGGCAGCTCTGAGGCCGTACCTCAGGGCGGGCATCATGGATATCACTGACATCAGGGGGGCAGCACTCTATGACACGTGGAGCTATGCGCAGGTGGGTATGGCTGAGTTGAGATGGGGGAGGCGAGGTGTGTGTGTGTGCACACATAACCATGACGGCACTCTTCCACCATGGTGTGTGCACACATAACCATGACGGCACTCTTCGACTCCCTATCTCAGGGCGGGCATCACGGATATTACTGATATCAGAGGGCCAGCGCTCTATGACACGTGGAGCTATGCGCATGTTGTGTGTGGGGGGGAAAGGGGTAAATGGGGAAAGGAGGAATAGGGGGGGGAAAGGGGTGGGCCATCCATCACATTATCTCTCATCCGACTCACAGGGAGGGTGGGCGGACGCAGGGCAGGAGGAACAAGCGTGTGAGCGCCTGTGATGGAGCATGGGTAGGGCAAGGGACTTAAAGGTGTGATGTAGAGGCCTTGAGCAGGGCGGGGGCTGTTTCTGTATTGTGCGTCGGACGACAGTCACATGATCGCTCACACGCTTGTTCCTCGTGCGCCCTGGCAGGTGCTCATGGTGAACGACTGCGCTCTCAGGTCTCGACAACTCACCCAGTAACTTCCGCCGCCCCTTCTCTCCCTCACCCTCTCCCTCACCCTCTCTCTCACCCTCTCCCTCACCCTCTCTCTCACCCTCTCTCTCACCCTCTCCCTCACCCTCTCTCTCACCCTCTCTCTCGCCCTCTCTCACCCCCTCCCTCATCCCTCCTCTCATCCTCTCTATCTAGCGTCCCACCGATCCATCGCTGTGAGGATAAAATTTTCGGTAAACTTAACTTGCTAAGTATTCAGATTTCAGCTCGATCGTTTTCCAGCGCATTCATGTGGTGGAGCCACACTCACATGAGCCACCCATCCACGTGTCCTCCACATGCTTCCCATGTGTGTTCCATGGCTGCCCTGCATGCCGTATTTCCCTCACCCTCTCCCCCACCACAAGGATACTATGTACTTGGACGAGTACATTCACCCATTCATGTGCATTCCATGCATGTGTCTCGCATGTGTCTTGCATGTGTCTCGCATGTGTCTTGCATGTGTCTCGCTCGCACATGTCTTGCAAATTGCAATGAGGTCCCCACCCATCAGGTGGGTGGTATTCATAGACGTGCAAGAGTGCATGCACATGAGGAGCTGCCCCACTCAAGTGATGGCACTCGCAGCACACCATGTGTTCCATATCCCCTCCCTTCCCCCCACCCATCAGGTGGGTGGCATTCATGGACGTGCAAGAGTGCGGGCACGTGATGGAGCCACCTCACTCAAGTGGTGTCACTCATAACACACCATGTGCCTTCCATGCGACTTCCATGCTCTACTATATGTGCTCCACCCATTAAATGGGTGCTATTCATGGACGTGCAAGAGTGCATGCACGTGGTGGGGCCACCACAGTCAAGTATCTGCCATCCATTCGCCTTCCGTGTGCCTTCCATCGCATTCCATGTCAGCTGGGTTCTCTTCCATGCCCTCCATGTCCCCCCATTCGCCAGGTGGGTGCTATTCATGGACGTGGACGAGTACATTCACGTGGTGGAGCCACTCATTTCACACAAGCCTGCTTTGAGTCGACTCATAACACACCATGTTCCGCCGTATTCCCTCATCCCCCGTCAGGTGGGTGCTATTCATGGACGTGGACGAGTACATTCACGTGGTGGAGCCGCCACACTCGCTGCTCGTCTTTCTCAACTCGGTGCCCGCCATCCCCTGGCTCTCCTTCGGATCCCTCACCTTCCCTCTTGACATCTGCGGCAAGATACAGGTGTGTGTGTACCCTCTGTGTGGCTTTTCTATACCCCTGCCCGGGTTTATGCCTCTGCCAACCCCCCTTCCTATACCTCTCTCAACCCCACTCAACCCCTTCCTTTGCACCTGCCAACCCCACTCAACCCCTTCCTCTGCACCTGCCAACCCCACTCAACCCCTTTCCACATGAGGCCGGGTGGGAGCCTTGGGTGGTGGAGCAGCTGGTGTTTCGGGCTTCATAAGTCAGGACACTTCGCACCGCACTCAGCCCCTTCCTATGCCCCTGTCACCTCCACTTATACAGGAGGCCGTGTGGGAGCCTTGGGTGGTGGAGCAGCTGGTGTTTTGGGCTCCATAGGTCAAGGCACTTCACACCGCACTCAACCCTTTCCTAAACCCCTGTCAAACCCACTCAACCCCTTCCCATACAGGAGGCGGGGTGGGAGCCGTGGGCAGTGGAGCAGCTGGTGTTTCGAGAGCCGGTGCCGCACTGCAAGGAGCCCACCAAGTACTACAGGTGAGTTTGCTTTGCTTCTGCTGCTAGGGTGTTTTTCAGGTGAATACAGCAGAAAGTGAGTATGCATTGCAAGGACCCCACCAAGTACTACAGGTGCGGTTGCATTGGTGCTCAGGTAGTTCTTCAGGTGAATTTAGCACAAGTGTGAGTGGCATGGCGCACTACAAGGAGGCCACCAAGTACTACAGGTGCGTTTGCTTTAGCTACGCAGGTGATTCTTCAGGTGAATTTAACAGGTGTGTGAGTGGCGCACTAGTTGTAACGCAAGGAGCTCTCCAATACAATATGCCTCTCTATTCCAAGTGCTTCTCCAGGAGTCCCTCCAGGTGATTGTATTTCAGGTGGTTCTTCAGGAGGACATTCCACTCCAGCTCTCTGCACTCTCCCCCTCCTTTCATCATATGTCTCAAGTGGGACAGCCATCGAAAGTACGTGTTGAACCCTCGAGCAGCACAGGTGTCACAAATCCACCTCTTGTACGAACTCAACCCTACCTGCCTATGATCCCCCCCCCCCTCTTCCCCTCTGTTTACCACAGTCGAGACGCATGCCTCAAGTGGGACGGCCATCGAAAGTACGTGGTCAACCCTCGAGCAGCGCAGGTGCTGCAGATTCACCGGGTCTACGAGCTCAACGCTGCCTATGATGCCAATGCTCCCCCTGATGCCGCTGCTGCTGCCTCTGGTGCAGCTGCCGCTGCCCTTCTGGCCACTTCCGGCAGGGAAGAGGGTAACAGTACCGATAATGGTAACGGTACAGGAAACAGTACGAGTGTGGGTGCTCTTAGTGGGGCAACTTTTACAGGGAAGCTGATTCCTGTTGACGATGTGCAGGGGCTGCTTATAGGGAGTACGGGCGGTGGGTTGAATCTACATACAAACATTATAAGGGTGAATCACTACAGGGGGTTGGGGATTCGATATGTGCCCATGTGTCGCCAGATTATTGCTCTCTCTCTGCCGGCGCCCAAGGGTGTTGTGAGGGACATTAATCTAGCCAGAATTGCTGTTGCTTCCAGATTGCGCTCATTGGATGCTGCTGCTATATAGAGAAGATGGTGGTGACTTTTGTGTATTATGTGAGATTATCCGAGTTAATCAATTCTATCAAGATTCGGAAAGCTCCTTTGCTATCTTAAGTGCACAGAGAAAATGTCTACTGTTATGTGGCTTCTGTACTTGGATCTTTTATTTGCTTTTGGCTTTCTGTTACCCAATTTCTAGGATTCATTATATGGAGAGTGCATAATTACCTAGCTATGCCTCTGTGTACAGTATATACCAAATGTTGCATACTCGACTCAATACATCCTACCCGTCGAGCTTTGGATGGAAACGGGAGCGAGAGGTTAGGAGGAGCAGGAAAGTGATTGTGCCACTTGCCTCCGTTCTGTCAGCATTTTGCATGGACCACGGCGCTTGTGCTTCATTGCAAGATCACGGCGACGTTATTCTTCGGGAACTAGTCCTCCCTTAGGGTCATTTGTCTACTCCCATGACGTCTGCTCCTTGCTGATCACAACGAACGAACGAATAAATTCCACGGGACCGAGTGTTTCGGCGCAGCCTAGACCGTTGATTACCGTAAGGTTAGTCTCGTCTGACACCCATTGCGCCTGCTGTTCCACTGACCGTTAGCAATGCCACTGTCACTTTCTCTCGCGGTAACACCGTCGGTCGATTTAGTGTCCTCGTCATCTTGCCGAAACTGGCGAAACGGGAAAATGTCGCAGACAAGAACGTCGCCACAATTCGCGTGCACGTCGCTCTATGTCACTCCCACATCGTCAGCAGTTCAACACGGCATCAGACCGTCGGCGATCCTGCGGCTAAACATGAATCAACACGCGCCTCAAAACATCATAAGACCTTCGCCAGTTCTGCGACGAAGCAATAATGCGTCGCTGGTTGTTCACGCGGCGGCGTGCGACACGCAGATGTCGTCCGGCGGCGGAGGAGAGTCGCAGTCGTCGTCGGGAACGTCGGGATCGCAGCAGGCAACACAGCAAAAGCAATCGGCGCCCAACGGTGAGCTCAGAATGGGAAAAGTATTGATCAAATAGTGATGGGTGCTGTGCTATTACCTGAATTCAGGGACACGAGGAAAGGCGCCGCCGTGATCGGGGTCGTTGGGATCGCAGCAGGCCAGGCAGAAGGAGCAGTCCGTTTCTAATGGTGAGTCCAAAATCGAACTAGAGAGTCGTAGTTGTCATCGCCAGGGTCGTTGGGATCGCAGCAGGGCACACAGCAGAAGCAGTCGGCTCTGAACGGTGAGCTGAGGGCCGGTCGGCTCTCAACGGTGTGTGGAAATAGGGAAATCGTCTGGTTGGGTCTTGAGGTGCTGTGACTGACTTTGTCTCACGGGACAAGAGGAGAGACGGCTTCGTTGCCAGGGTCGTCGGGATCGCAGCAGGAAACACAGCAGAATCAGTCCGTATTCGTTGGTGAGGTGCGGCACGTCAGCTGCCAATTGTGTGAGCTCTGTGACCATCAGCTGCCAATACAGATTGGATATCTCTTGTTGAGTAATCATGGTCGCTGCAATCGCAGCAGCAGCAGGCCATGCAACAGAAGCAATGGGGCTAGATATGGTACGTGAAATGATGGCGAGGTTCTTTTCTCGATTTTCCATCCATCCCCTCCTGTTGTGCTTCATCCCTTCCTCCATCTTTCCTCTCCCGCATTTTCTCGCCCTCCATTTCCTCCCCCATCTTCTTCCTCCCTTCATTCCTCCATGTCTTCCCCCTTCTTTGTTCCCTCTTCCCCTTGCCCTTCTTTCTTTCCTCGCTCCCTTCCGCCCTCCTTTCTTCCACTCTTCCCCCTTCTCGTCTTCTACATCTATCATTTTCTGTTCTCCATCTCCCACCTCCCTCCCAAGCTGCCTCATCGTTTATCTGCCTCCGTCCTCCCTCTTCCCGTCCCTCCCTTCCCCGTCTCCATGTTGACCCTCCCCTCATTCTTCCTTCCCATCCTCCCCACCCTCCGCCGCTTCACCTTGAGAATCCTAACCTATTCCCCTCCACCCCACCCCTCTCCTCCTTGAGCCCCCCCCATTGCCACATGCTCTGCATCACTCCTCTTCCTGCCTACCATATCGCCACCATTACAAACTCACGAATCACTCTTTCTCAGCCAATCTACTACATTCACCCACTTTCGTTGCGCTCTTGCCCTGTTGCACCCGTGCCCCTACTGTCTCCTGCTCCTCCAGTGGCGAAGCTTGACATGGGGGGAACAGGTTTCCCTCCTCGGGATGACGATGGGGGTGGTGGAGGAGGTGGGGGTGGTGGTGGTCGCTTCTGGTGGGGCTTTGGGTTCTGGTCTGTGCTGCTGCTGCTTTCGTTTTTTAAAGACCGAGACGAGAAAAAGGGACGGTCGGGGCGTAGAGCATATTAAGGTTGTGCTGGGATTTGATGAGCAGCTTATGCATTGTAGTAGCAAAACTAAATGCTTGAAAGGTGTTGCATATTGGAAGTGGTGCTACTTGTATTCTCCAATTTCATACCACTCTTGCAACACTCACGGTATTGTATTTTGTGCAAGTAGATCTGGTGCAGAAGTACTCGATAAGAGCTCAACTTGCACCAACTTCGAGGAAAGTTTACTTCCACGTCAGCGCGTGGGCTTCTGGCTGGCACTGGGCAGCGAGTTTCTGCCCATTCTGACCAGATCACTGCCAGGTGTCGTGGTGACCACCAATCGGAACACACCGCCACCACAATCTCCCACCACTCCACCTTTGTTGCACCACGCGCCAGTTCCTCAGCACGTGGATCTGGCCGTTCGTGCCATGTCAGGACTCGGGAACCAGCGATGCGAAGCGGGGTTGCTTGTGCTGGCAGATAGGCGGTGGTCGTTGAAGAAAGAAGATCTCCCGTTACCCGTATCCCTTCTCGTTGAGTCTGCAATCACTTCGTTGACCGTCGTGACAGTCATAATGCTGGGCTCACATTCGCTCATATTCCTCGTTTGAAGTTCGCGAATCTCGTCAGGCTCGTCATGGCCTTTTTCCGAGGATGTTTCGGGTCTGCGTCTGTGCTCCCAGCTGCTTCCATCAACATTCTCGAAGCAGCCTTGGGATTGGGAATTGGGTCCTACACTGTGTCACGTACTGTAGGGGGCAAGGTGGTGAACAAGTGGTTAGATATTGGCCAATAAAAGCGTACCTTTTTGGCAAGTGTCCACCTGTCACCCAGCTTGAGCTTTGATTTTGTCCGGAATCTGAGTCGTAGCCTTGATATTGCTGAGCGAGACGCAAGAAGTAACTACACGTAGTAAGAGCATCAGTTCTTGTTATCTACTCGGCTCGGAAAGAACGTCTCTTCTGGATTCTGCTTGTCTCGCTCCCTCTCTCTTTCTCTCCGTCGACGCATTTCGAGTGATCCCGCTGCGCGTTGTGTGTTTGAGAGGCTGTGCTGTGTTCGGCTTGGCATCGACAATCCTTCCTTTCATAATCAGAACGGGCGATCTCCGTCGCTCAAGGTAATGACCGCAACAGTATATTGAAGTTCTGACAGCTCAGGTTGTCAGAATAAGACGGAATGAGGCGGAATAAGGAATTAGATTAAGGCAGAATGAGATGAGTTCAGGAATCACAATAAGACACAAAGAGACGGAAGAAGGAATCGGAAGAAGGCAGAATGGGACAGAATAAGTAATCAGAACAAGGAGACTGAATGCGGCAGAGTAAGGACCCGATAGGCGCGGCTAACGTTGTGGAAGAAGAGACACGGTGACAAAACTGGGCAGGCGAACGAGGAAGAACGGGCAAACTCATAACGGAGACAAATATTCGAATGGTGCTGCTATTAACTTTCCGCGATAACATTGCTTTCTTCTGGTGTTCGCGCCTACTGAAGGGACCTAAGGCTACCTAAGGGACGGTCACACTCACGCGTACGGTGCTGAGTCCTTGACGCTCGCTCCCACTTGATCTGTTTCTTCCAGGTCTCTCTTTCCACTCTCCGTGTCGCACTCATCCCTCTCCACCGTGTCGCGCTCATAACTCTGCTGATGTCTCTGCCTCTCCTGGTTCTGCCCTTGATCTTCCCTGTGGTGATGCGACCCCACACCCGCAGGATCACCCATGGAGGCTGCGGCCCTCTCATCCACCTACCGCCTCCCAACCCCCACCACAGGATCGCTCATGGAGCCTACGGGCCTATTGTGTTGGTTCAAAGGCCACCCTTCCCCTGTGTGTGTCGATGTGATGTTGATCCCACACCCGCAGAATCACCCATGGAGGCTGCGGCTCTGTCATCCACCTGCCGCCTCTCAACCCCCACCACCCTCACAAGCCTCACAAGCCCTACAAGCCTCGTGCTGCAGCGATCCTCGTCTAATCTGAGCCACCCGTCAGCCTCTCCAGCGCCTGTGGCTTCGTTTCTGTCACGCGGCCACCACTGCGGTACAAGCACGAGCAGAGCATGCAGCAGCATCAGCAGCAGCAGCTTCAGAAGCGCGAGCAGCCGCAGCAGTCATGTACTGCTTAACACCTACTGCCCACCCAGGCCCTCAGGAACGTCAAGATTACGAGGTGGGTGCTTTTTTTGTTTATGCTCTCAGTTTGAGTTCATAGGCTTTGGTTATATGCAGCACAGGCCTCCCTCGAGAGGAAAACCCATTAATGCACAAAAGAGGTCAGAGCACTTTAAGAATACGCTCCTTGGTTGTACGATACGCTTTTCCCTCCTCGCCCATCTAAGCCTCTATTCATACTTCTCTGCTTTGGACCAATACATAATCATAATAGCGACTCCGTTCCTGCTTGTTGTCCTCCCTTCCTCTCTAATCCCTTCCCTTCGTCCCTCCTTTTCCCTTCTTCCCTCCTCAACCTCCTGACCCCCGCTTCTCCTCTCACCAGCTGGAACAGCCTTTGCAGCAGCTCAGGCAGAGAGTGCCACGTCAGCAGAGCAACAGGAGAGTGACACGTGGAAGGTGAAGGTGCTATATGACGGGGACTGCCCAATCTGCATGAAGCAGGTGAGAGGCTGCCACGTGGGGTGGGACAGAGAAAGTTCGTACTTTCAGGTCGAGTTCCTTCTTTCAGGTCGAGTTCCTTCTTGCAGGTCGAGTTTCTTCTTTCAGGTCGAGTTCCTTCTTTCAGGTCGAGTTCCTTCTTTCAGGTCGAGTTTCTTCTTTCAGGTCGAGTTCCTTCTTTCAGGTCGAGTTCCTTCTTTCAGGTCGAGTTCCTTCCTCCTACCCACACTCCGTCCCCTTGCAGGTGGAGTTCCTTCCTGGAGTTCCAACAAGCATTTTCAACCTCTCAAGTCCGCCTTTTGATTTGATGTGCATGAATCGCCCTTCTTTCTCATTTTTCACCACCCAACCACCCCCCTCCCTCTTGCAGGTGGAGTTCCTCTCAGCGCGCAACAAGCAGTTCCAAACACTCAAGTTTGTGGATATCTCCTCCGAGGACTATGACCCCGACGAGAATGGCGGAGTCGAGTATGAGGAGGTGCGTACAAGGAGGGTGATCATTGGGGCTCGTAACGAGGATACATTTTGCAGTCGTTTCGTTTTTAGGGGCAGTTCCAAACGCTCAAGTTCGTAAACATCTCTTCAGAGGATTATGACCCCGATGAGAATGGCGGCGTCGAGTACAAAGAGGTGTGTGTGTGTGTAACGAGAGAGTGATTGTAACGATGTTACCGAAGGTAGTAGTCTATAAAATGGAACATCACACGTCCAAGTTTATGGATATCTCCTCAGAGTATGATTCCGATGAAAATGGCGGAGTCGAGTATGAGGATGGTAACGAGGATAAAGAAGGTTGTAATCTTAGATTGAGTTGGATTTTTTCACACGCTTAAGTTGCGTGAAACAATAATTGTAGTATCGAGGATAAAGATGGTATGGTATTACTTCAAGTTTTGTCCATTTCGACTGAGGAATACAGAGGAGTCACATACAAGGAGGTGTGTCACGTGTGTAACAAGATTTGACTCCTGTGCATTGCATGTCTCCCTCCCATCTAATTCCCCCTTGCCTCCTCGTACATAAAGTCACATTCGTTTTTATTCCACTAAGAAAACATTCCATTTATCATAAAAACCTCTTGCTTGTCTCAACTCAACAGCATTCCATAATAACAACAGTCTCCTGAATTCTTATCCCCTTCCCACGGCAGGCCATGGGTCACATGCACGGGGTCCTTCGAGACGGCACAGTTGTCAAAAGCATGGACGTGAGTTGCTTGGTTGCGGGATGTGAGCCGAGCCGACGATTTATTGAGGGTCCATACGCTTTGTTGCCTGCAATTTCGGTTTCGCCAAAGTCTGTACTTGGAAAAATGAAAGCGTAGAAAATATGAGTCTTACTTACGCATTCAGACGCCAGAATGATGGAACCCAAAAACAAAATCCACAAAAGCAAAGCCACAGGTCTGTGGTTCAAAGCAAGCCAATTTCCGTTCTCAATGTCATTTGGTATGCAAAGTGAATGTGAGTTGGCATGTGAATGTATGAGCTGGCACTTGAATGTGTGAGTTGGCATGTGAATGTATGAGCTGGCATTTGAATGTGTGAGTTGGCATGTGAATGTATGAGCTGGCATTTGAATGTGTGAGTTGGCATGTGAATGTATGAGCTGACATTTGAATGTGTGAGTTGGCATGTGAATGTATGAGCTGGCATTTGAATGTGTGAGTTGGCATGTGAATGTATGAGCTGGCATCTGAATGTGTGAGTCGGCATGTGAATGTATGAGCTGGCATTTGAATGTGTGAGTTGGCATGTGAATGTATGAGCTGGCATTTGAATGTGTGAGTTGGCATGTGAATGTATGAGCTGGCACTTGAATGTGTGAGTTGGCATGTGAATGTATGAGCTGGCATTTGAATGTGTGAGTTGGCATGTGAATGTATGAGCTGGCACTTGAATGTGTGAGTTGGCATGTGAATGTATGAGCTGGCATTTGAATGTGTGAGTTGGCATGTGAATGTATGAGCTGGCATTTGAATGTGTGAGTTGGCATGTGAATGTATGAGCTGGCACTTGAATGTGTGAGTTGGCATGTGAATGTATGAGCTGGCATTTGAATGTGTGAGTTGGCATGTGAATGTATGAGCTGACATTTGAATGTGTGAGTTGGCATGTGAATGTATGAGCTGGCATTTGAATGTGTGAGTTGGCATGTGAATGTATGAGCTGGCACTTGAATGTGTGAGTTGGCATGTGAATGTATGAGCTGGCATTTGAATGTGTGAGTTGGCATGTGAATGTATGAGCTGGCACTTGAATGTGTGAGTTGGCATGTGAATGTATGAGCTGGCATTTGAATGTGTGAGTTGGCATGTGAATGTATGAGCTGGCATTTGAATGTGTGAGTTGGCATGTGAATGTATGAGCTGGCACTTGAATGTGTGAGTTGGCATGTGAATGTATGAGCTGGCATTTGAATGTGTGAGTTGGCATGTGAATGTATGAGCTGACATTTGAATGTGTGAGTTGGCATGTGAATGTATGAGCTGGCATTTGAATGTGTGAGTTGGCATGTGAATGTATGAGCTGGCATTTGAATGTGTGAGTTGGCATGTGAATGTATGAGCTGACATTTGAATGTGTGAGTTGGCATGTGAATGTATGAGCTGACATCTGAATGTGTGAGTTGGCATGTGAATGTATGGGCTGGCATTTAAATGTGTGAGATGGCATGTGAATGTATGAGCTGGCACTTGAATGTGTGAGTTGGCATGTGAATGTATGAGCTGGCATTTGAATGTGTGAGTTGGCATGTGAATGTATGAGCTGGCATTTGAATGTGTGAGTTGGCATGTGAATGTATGAGCTGGCACTTGAATGTGTGAGTTGGCATGTGAATGTATGAGCTGGCATTTGAATGTGTGAGTTGGCATGTGAATGTATGAGCTGACATTTGAATGTGTGAGTTGGCATGTGAATGTATGAGCTGGCATTTGAATGTGTGAGTTGGCATGTGAATGTATGAGCTGGCATTTGAATGTGTGAGTTGGCATGTGAATGTATGAGCTGACATTTGAATGTGTGAGTTGGCATGTGAATGTATGAGCTGACATCTGAATGTGTGAGTTGGCATGTGAATGTATGGGCTGGCATTTAAATGTGTGAGATGGCATGTGAATGTATGAGTTTTCATGTGGAGTGGACTGGAGTGTTGCGTGCGCACGTAACACTCTCCCTCTCTGCACAGCAACGTGTAACACTCTCTCTCCCTGCACAAGCAGCAACACGTAACACTCGAACGGTCTTTATTGAATACAATGAACGGTTCAGCTAGTAGAGATCAAGGCACAGGTGAGCCAGTGCATACTACGTAATGCAATCTAACGGGCAAGTAAGCCGAGAGGGAAGGTAAAGACAGGGGGTGAGCATACAAACCAGTGGTAGTGGCCTATTCCGCAGCCTGTACATGGAGAAGTGTTTTGAGACGTCTCAAAATACTTCATACACGCAGCCTGTACATGGAGTATGTACACGCCATTCGAGCCCCAGTGCTTCATACATGTTCCTTACCTCCCTTCCTCACAGGCTTAAGCAGTTTCTACGATGCTGTTGCCCTGGGAAGGGTTGCCCTGGGAAGGGTTGCCCTGGGAAGGGTTGCCCTGGGAAGGGTTGCCCTGGGAAGGGTTGCCCTTGCACCAGGCTCGGTGTGTAACAACTTTGCAGGCTTCCTTGGGGGCGCTTTTACTCACTCTCAACGCCACTTCCCTCTCTCCCCCCCTCTCGCACAGCCTCTCTGCAGCTTCTACGATGCAATGGGGCTGGGATGCAGTGGGGTTGACTTTTGAGGCGTCTCAAAAGTGGGGCTGGGATGCAGTGGGGTTGACTTTTGAGGCGTCTCAAAATTGGGGCTGGGATGCAGTGGGGTTGACTTTTGAGGCGTCTCAAAATTGGGGCTGGGATGCAGTGGGGTTGACTTTTGAGGCGTCTCAAAAGTGGGGCTGGGATGCAATGGGGTTGCACCAGGCTCAGTATGGAACGATTTGGAGGCTCTTTTGGGGCGCTTTCTATCACTCTCGATGCCCCTTCTCCCCATCCCTGCCCCTCACACAGGCTTTCCGCAGATTCTGCAATGCAGTGGGGCTGGGATGAGAGCGTGGATCTTCGTTGGGGCGCTTTTGATCACTCTCAATTTCCCTCCCGCCACCCCTTTCCCCCCCTCCCCTGCCCCTCACACCAGGCGTTCCGCAGCTTCTACGAGGCAGTGGGGCTGGGATGGATCATCAACGTCACAAACTTCCCCCCAGTACGCAATCCTTTCTGTTCTAGGCGCAGCAAAAGCAGTCACTCACACTTTCCCGCCCGTCAGCAGTAACTTTTGAGTCGACTAAAGATTTTATGGTGCAGTGGGGCTGGGCTGGATGGATGGATCATCAACGTCACCAACTTCCCCCGGGTAAGCCATCCTTTCCATTCAAGGCGCCTCACAAGTAGCTGACCACTCACCCCCGAGCTCATTACATGGGCAAGGGAAGGGCGGGCTACTTATGAGGAGAGCCGTGTGGATCTCCTCACAAGTGGGCACCACAGTGCTACCACGTGGGCACCACAGAGCTATCACGTGGGCACCATATGGCCTTCACATGGCCACCACATGGGCACCACATGGCCTTCACATGGCCAACACATGGGCCACCACACATGCCACCACCAACCATGTGGTAACGTCTGCTGCTGAACCTTTTTGTTTTATTTTCCAACTCCCCCTGTTGTTCTATTATACTGTTCTTGTATATACTGCTGCTCTCCTGTCTGTCTTTCTTCACATATTCCTCTGTGGCCGCTTCTTTTCATCACTTAATAGTAGGCACACCCCTAAGATTACGCTTTTCTCCTCATCCCGCTCTTTGATCCTCACCCTCCTCTCTGAACCTCGACCTCTTCTCGTGAACCTATCCCTCTCTCTCACCCTCAGATAGCAGTGGTGGTGGATGCAATGTACGAGCTCTTTGCTAAGTACCGCCTCCCACTCACTGGTACGAGCTCTTTGCTAAGTACCGCCCCCCACTCACTGGTACTTACATGCTGCTTTTTGTAATGAACAAAGAGAAGCTTTTGGTCATCCATGCAACTCATACCTCCCCTTGTCCACCCTGCTCATAATTCCACTCTGCTCCACCTTCACTTCCGTCTGTCCCACCTCACTCCACCGCTCCCGGTCCCTTCCACCTCTTTTCATTTCCTCTCTTTTGCTTTCACTTCCCGAGTCGTGCTACCAACTAGCCCAACATTCTGTCTATTTGTTAGAGAAAAAATCCACTTGCACTTGACCAAGGGACCTGTAATGAATTTGTTCTATCGCTCATAGACGATGCATGTGGATGGGTGCATGCACGTTGGGGTGGTGTTTGTTGCTTGAATTCTTATGGCAGGTCATCCGGGTATCCAGGCTGCTTTTGAGGAACGCAAACGGACCAAGGTGAGATGATTCCGGCTATCATCTGCTTTTGTAAACCTGGGTGCGAGTTGTCTGCATATTTTGTGTACTCAAACATGCTTCGCTAAATACGGGCGTGCTTTTAATGGAGGAGGTGTCGTTTCATGGTGTGGTTGTTAATAAGTGGTGCACTTTCAAGAGTTCAGGCGTGTGTTTGGATGGAAGAGATGTAGCCCTCACATCGCGCCAAACCGCGAAAAAAAGTGGTTCAGTGGGACCATTTATGTAGTAGCACGGTTATGCAGACCACATTATCTGGCTGCCATATGAGGTAAATGTTCATGATACAAGGCCCCTAGGCTACCGATACAGGGAGACGGGGGATCAATTCCTTTGGCCACTTTTTTCTCACCCCGATATTGATTTCTCTCCATTCCCCTCTCTGGTGTTTTACCATGCAGTATGGCATCAAGGGGTGCACAGAAGAAGACCCGTGCGAAGTGGAATACTGATGGTGCAAATGGAGTGCCGATGTGTTGCATGCAGCTACGGTAGTTGGTATTGGTGTATTGTAGAGTGGGACTATTTTGGTTGGAGTTGAACAAAGAACCACTAGCTTGTGTCGAAATAGCTAGTTAATCTTCATGACTAGGGTTGAGGGAACTAACATGAGTATCGAGAGAGTTTAGCAAAGGAGAAAGGTGATTTCACTATAGCAAAATAGGAACATATTTGGGGAAGGAGGGGAGGTGCACCACCAAAACAAGAAGCATATAGCTACACTAGGATCTATTGTAGGCAGGTATATTAGAGCGTATTCCTATCCTCGTATCAAGAAAACCTCATATCAAGATTGTACTTTTTGCCTGGTAAAAGTAGCGAGAGGTTTTGGGTTTAGGGGAATTTTCAGTGGGAGGTTGATATGAGGTTTTCTTGATACGAGGATAGGAATACGCTCTTAATGTATACAAATACATTTCAACACACCCCTAGCTGCCTACAGTGAGAACCATGTGCAACAGCACCCCCTGAAGGGGTACACCAGGTGCAGCGGAGGAAGGAGAGGGCAAGTGACGAGGAGGGACCATGAGAGAAGAGGAGGTGGTGGGTGGTGGCTGAAGCTGTTGGCACACGGGCAACTGGAGCAACTGGCACACTGGCAACTGGAGCAACTGGCACACGGGCAACTGGAGTAACTGGCTCCGCGGCTAGACGAGCGGCTGGAGCAACTGAATCACGGGAGACAAGAGCAACGGGCTCACGGGCGACTGGCGCAACGGTCTCACGGGCGACTGGAGCTGCTGGCTTCATGGCGTCCACCCCCCTTCAACCTCCCCCATTTTCCCAAAACTCCCTTTCACACCCCTCAGCATCCATACCGCCACTCCCTCGTCTCCCCCACACCCTGCCCCCCCGACAGCGGCATGTGCAGCAGTGGGAGAGAGAGGAGGAGAGGCGGCAGCTGATTACTCACACCCGCCACCCCCATACCCTCCCCCCCATTGCTGCACGCGCAGCAGGGGGGTGGAGGAGAAGGGAGGGCGGGGGGGCGGTGTAGGAGCTGCGCGGGCGACAGCAGGGCACGCGAAGGGCAGAAACCGTCGCGATCCAACGCGCGCCCAGGGCGCGCGACGGGCAGGAAACCGTCGCGCGCCCGGGGCGTGCGATGGGCAGGAAACCGTCGTGCGCCCGGGGAGCGCGTCGGGCACGAAATCGACGCACGCCCGGGGCGCGCGACGGGCTGAAAATCGACGCGCGCCCGGGGCGCGCGACGGGCAGCAGGGTGACGCATTAGCGGAAGCGAAGGGTGGGCCCAATGAGACAGGTCCAAGGAGGAACCTGGCTCTGATAGCATGTTAAGATAAGCTTAGTAGTGCCTAGGGTTTGGGTATTAGGCAACTATCGAGAGTAGAAAGGAAGGGGGTTTCACTATAGAAAGTTGGAAACATATATGCAAGGAAAATAGAGGTGCACCACCAAAAATGTTTAGAACTACATTAAGTCTACACTACAGGCAGTTATAATATAATGCATGTAATTATATTCCGACACACCCCTTAACTGCCTGCAGTGAAGAACCATGTGCAGAACAACCCCTGAAGGGGTACACCAGGTGCAGCGGAAGAAGGAGAGGGCAAGTGAGGAGGAGGAGGGACCATGAGCAGAGAGGAGGTGGTGGGCGGCGGCTGAAGCTGCTGGCACACGGGCAACTGGAGCAACTGGCATACGGGTAGCTGGAGCAACTGGAGTAACTGGCTCTGCGGCTAGACGAGCGGCCGGAGCAACTGACTCACGGGAAACTGGAGCAACGGGCTCACGGGCGACTGGAGCAATGGGCTCATGGGCGACTGGAGCTGCTGGCTTCACAGCAGCCACCCCCCTTCAAGCTCCCCCCCCCTCCCCAAACCTCCCCTCCACAGCATCAGAAGTTGCAAAGAGAGACAGGGCAGTCAGGGCAGGCACAAGGCAGGGGCGGCTCAGGGTAGGGGTGGCTGGAAACGGAGAGGAGAGAGGGGGGGGGGGACGAGGTGCAGGTCAGGTCGGGGGGACGAGGTGCAGGTCAGGTCGGGGACGAGGACAGAGGGACCAGGTCAGTGCATGTGTGTCTCTTCTGCAGCTCCGACTTCACAAGGTTCAGTGCCTCAGTGTCAGCAGTGGCAAAGACGAGGTCGTCGACGTACACGAGGACGTAGAACGCCAGCAGCGACGTGTCGGTGCGTAGAAACAGCGACAGGTCAGCAGTAGAAGGAGCACACCCCAGAGCCGCAAGCGTAGTCCTCAGTGTGTCGTGCCACTCGCGAGGCGCCTGGCGGAGACCGTAGACTGGCCGCCGGAGGCTCCACTGGGTACCTGCAAGAAACGACCCAGTGAAGCCAGGTGGGCGGCGCAGCCAGATCTCCTCGTGCAGGCTGCCCTGCAAGAAGGCAGTACTGAAGTCCAGAGAGTGTAACTCATAGTCACGCTGAGCAGCGACGTGCAGCAACACCCGAAGAGTAGTCATCTTCGGGGTGGGGGAGAAGGTCTGGAAGTAGTCGACCCCCTGTCGCTGACTGAAGCCTCTAGCAACGTAACGCGCCTTGAAGGCAGGCGGAGAACCCGGCGCCCGATTCACCCTGAAAATCCACATGCCATCGACTATGTTCGCCCAAGACGGGGGAACTGCGTCGACGTAGGTGCCTGTGGACTTCCAGGATGCCATCTCGGCATCCATGGCTGCCTACCACTGAGAGGAGTAAGGATCCGTAATCGCCTCTACGTAAGAGCGCGGGGTCGGGATGTCTGGTGCATCCGGGTCTCCCTCAGGGGCAAGCAGCATGGAAGCGAAACGAGGTACAGCAGCTGCAAGACACTCAAAGTCCTCCTGCTTGTCCTCAAGAACGTCCGTGCCAAGAGCACACTCACCCCCAACGGACAGAGGACTGGCAGACTCAGACTCAGCAACAAGAGCAGTGGCGTAGTCTAGACGACAGGTAGCAACAAAGTCAACCAGCTCAACAACGAGAGCAGACGCAGCACTGGACTCAAAGGAAGGGTCAGTGACAGCAGTGGCGAGGAGACGAGAGACAGTGGGACTGGCAGCACGAGCGCGGTCAGACTCAGGGTCAGGAACGGCAGGAAGAGAGGACCCAGGAGGAGGCGGCAGAGGAACACGCAGTGGAACAGAGGAAGGACGAAGTGCCATAGCGTGAGTGCTGGGGACAGGAGGAGGACGCGGACGAGGAACGCGACGACCAGTGCGAACAGGGGAGGCAGGACGAGACGCAGGCTCACGACGCTCTGTAAGACCGCCGGTCTGCTCAGTGTAAGGAGAAGGAGCAAGCAGTGGGGAGGCTGGCTGTAACGGTGGGTGCGACTGGTTAGGCGGTGGACAGAGTAAGGGAGGAGTAAGGCTAGTAGAAGACGGGACACCAAGAACCTTCTGAAGTAGGGGAACAAAGTACGATCGCGGCCGCGTAGTGCCTCCAGCACCAGTACCACCAGCACCCCCAGCTCCAGCACCTCCAGCTCCAGGGTCAACAGCTCCAGCTCCTCCAGGTCCAGCGCCTCCCACGCCAGTGCCTCCAGCTCCAGCGCCAACAACCCGAGCTCCTCCAGCTCCAACGCCACCAGCGCTAGCAGCTCCAGGCTTCGTAGGGTCTCTAGCTCCAGCGCCCCCAACACTACCAGTCCGGGCAGCTCCAGTACCCCTGGTACGAGCACCTCCAGGTTCAGCAGCTGGAGCACCTCCGGTACCACCAGCTCCAGCAGTAACTCCAGCACCTCCAGCTCCAGTGTCTCCAGCGGCAGGGTCTCCAGCTCCAGTAGCTCCACTCCGAAAGCGTGTGCGCTGAGTAAGCCACTCGCGCAGCTGCTGCAGGGAGAGAGGCTCCGGCCGGGGAGACATTCGTGGAGAAGCACCCGCACCACCTCCAGAAGAAGGAAGAACTCGAGACTCAGCACCCCCAGGCTCAGCACCCCCAGGCTCCACACCCTCAGGCTCAGCTCTCTCAGACTCCACACCCGCAGACTCAGCACGCCCAAGCTCAGCACCCCCAGACCCAGCACCCTCAGACTCAGCACCCCCAGGCTCCGCACCCTCGGGCTCCGCACCCCCAGACGCAGCACCCCCAGACGCAGCACCTCGAGCAGTACCTGTGTCAACAGCTACCTCAACAGGCACAGTACCAGGGAGAGGGTCTACCTGAGACACACCTGAGGGAGCAAGAACCTAGGGGGGGAGGGGGTCTACCGGAGGGGGACCTGGAGCAAGGAAGAGCGACAGGGGCGGGGGAAGGGCAGAGCGGTAGGGGAAGAGACGGTAAAAGGGAACCGACTCGTCAAACGTGATGTCCTGAGAGGGGAAGACACGGCGCGAGGTGGGGTGGTAAAACTGCCAGCTAGGCGCGTCAGGGGGGAAGCCAAGGAAGACGCAGGGAATAGCGCGGGCGGAGAGCTTGTCCGCTGACGTATTGCGAACAAAGGCACGAGAGCCCCAGACCCGGAACACCGACGCATCGCAAACCTCCCCCGTCCAACGCAGTGTGGGCGAGGTGTCCGGCAAGGAGACACGAGGCCAGAGGTTGAGCTGATGCGCAGCGTACCGGACCGCAAACGGCCACAGAAAATGGGGAGCAGCCGCATGGATCATGGAGGTACGAGCGACCTCCATGACTAAGCCAATGCGGCGCTCAGCAATCCCATTTTGCTGAGGGGAGTCCGGAAGCGTGAACGACTAGAGAATGCCCTTCCCACGACAAAAGTCCCGCAAGAGGTCGGAGGAGAACTCACCACCTCTGTCAAAGTGCAGACGTAGGACAGGAAGGTCCTGGCGGATCCACTCGCGGAGCTGGAGACGGACTGCGCGGATCCAAGGGATCAAGACATCAACGACCTGACCCTTGCTGCGCAAGGGGAAGACCGTGGTGTACCGCGTGTAGTCGTCAACAACCAGCAGAAAGTAGCGCTCGCGGCCTTGTCCACTGACGCGGGCTGGGCCCCACACGTCCATGTGGAGAGTCTGCAGGGGAGCAGTCGTCGGGGGAAACGAGGAGGAGTGAGGAGCGGCGCGCTGCCGCCCCTCGACGCAAGGAAGGCAGGGCGGGGCAGGCGAGGGCGGGAGGGGAGGCAGAGACTTCGGAAGACCAGAGACAAGGAGGCAGGAGTGCATGCCACGAAGGCGTGGCAGGGAGGGGTGACCAAGGCGGTGGTGCCACAGGAGAGTCTGGTGCGACAGGAGGCGACACGAACAAGGGGGTGCTACCGGACCTGATGCGGACACCTGGGCAGACGCAGCTACATGAGGAGGCTCAGTAGCCTGTGTGTACAGACTTGACCCTGGCCGAGGTGTGAACGTGGCCAGGTGGCAGCCCGTCTGTGTACACGTGCAGATCGATACACGCTGACCCCCAGGAGTGGTGGTGGTGACCATCGCGTCCTGGAGGGCAGCGGTACTCACCAAGTTCGTAGAGAACGAGGGGAGGTGAAGGCTTGACAGTGAGCCGGACGGAACCGCTAGACACGGGAGAACAGTGGAGGAATGGGCAAGGACTGGGCCCCCGGAGGGGTCAGCCAGTCTGACCGGTACAGGTGTAGAGAGAGGAGTGAGGGTGGTGCTGTCACGAAAGAAACAGCGTGAAGCACCTGAGTCAAGTGTAAAGGTGTGCAAGGCCTCAGCAGGCGCAGTACCAGGGAGAACAGACTCACTAGCACCTAGAGCAGCAGCCTCTATACCTGGGTCAGGCGGCACACACAGGTAACAGTCACCCTCAGCACTAACAGACAAAGCATATATAGCAGCAAGAATAGTATCATAGTCTAGGTCAAAGATAGCAACTCCAGACCAAAGCAGCTCTGCTCAGCGGGGGCGCTCGACCTCGTCATCAAACTCTGCGCGCCAAGCATCATCGAGGCGGGAGAAGCGGCGGTGCTGAGTGTGAGGCTTCCCGCATGTCTAACCTGTGAGAAGGATTGACAAAATAATGAATAAACTAGGAAATGAGATGGGTACAAATAGAAAACACATAAGTGTTGTACCCTCTAAGAGCTACCCCACTACAGCCTAAATAGACCATAGCAGATATAAGTTTGACACACCCCCATAGGCAAAGTGGGGGAGAACAAGAGGTCACAAGACCAGTCAAGAAAAGCAAAGCAAGCTCAGGGTGGATCACAAAGTCACCACACAGTCTGAGCACAAGCAAAGGGCCATAAGGCCAGTTCACATGCAGAGTTATATAAAGGAAAGCAAACAGTACAGTGAACACAACCTAGCAAGTGTAAGCATGCAGGTATAAGTATATAGAGTACAGTACAAGCAGAGTCAAGAAGTCAACAAGTGAGGCACAGTAGGTACAAGGCCTAACACAGTACAGAAACGCTGATGATCACAAGGCTGAAGTGCCTTGGTGAAAACATCTGCAGTGTTGGCCTGAGAGGCCACGTAAGCAAGACGAAGCTGGCCACGCTGCTGCAACTCTCGAGCAAGGAAGTAGCGCAGAGCAATGTGCTTCGTTCTGTGCTCCAGTCTGTGCTCTTGACACAAGGCCAGCATGGCCTTGTTGTCGACGTACAGAACTGGAGGAGAACGAGGCGCCTCTCCCAAGTCGGTCAGCAGGTAGGTGAGCCAGCGAAGCTCCTGTGCAGCCATGGCCCCAGCGTAGATCTCAGCCTCACAACTAGAGCTGAGAACAGAAGAAGAGCGGGTAGACCGCCAGGAGACAGAACCGGAGCCAAGGCTGAAGGTGTAACCCTGTGACGACCGCTGTGTAGCCAAGTCGTCAACCCAGGAGGCATCAGCGTGACCAGTGAGGACAACTCGAGCCCGTCCTCCAAGCACGAGCCCCATGCCCGATGTACTACACAAGTATCGCAACAACCTCTTCGCAGCATCCCAGTGCACCTTTCGGTGCCTGCCGGGAGCCACGTAGCGAGCCAGAAGGCTGAGAGGGTATGCGAGGTCAGGTCGTGTGCAAGTCATCAGGTACATGAGGCAGCCCACAAGCTCTGGATACGGGCCACTCGGCTCTACGGACTCGTCCGAAGGTGGAGCTGAGAGCGAGTGACCGGTAGGCAGAGGAGTGGACTGTGGCGAGGAGTAGGTGAAGCCGAAGCGCTGAAGGACCTGCTGCACCATGTGTGACTGAGTCAAGGTAATGGTGCGCTGTGCTCTGTCCCGGGTGATCCGCAAGCCAAGATAGCTTGTGAGCTCACCCAGGTCTGTGCATGTGTGTCTCTTCTGCAGCTCGGACTTCACGTGGGCGAGTGCCTCCGTGTCAGCAGTAGCAAAGACGAGGTCGTCTACGTACACAAGAACGTAGAACGGCAGCAGAGTAGCGTCAGTGCGTAGAAACAGAGAAGGGTCGTCCTGAGCGTGTCGTGCCACTCACGGGGCGCCTGGCGGAGACCGTAGACTGGCCGCCGGAGGCTCTACTGGGTACCAGAAGGAAACGACCCAGTGAAGCCAGGTGGGCGGCGCAGCCAGATCTCCTCGTGCAGGCTGCCCTGTAGGAAGGCTGTGCTGAAGTCAAGCGAGTGGAGCTCGTAGTCACGCTGAGCAGCAACGTGCAGCAGTACCCGAAGAGTGGTCATCTTCGGGGTAGGGGAGAAGGTCTGAAAGAAGTCAACTCCCTGTCGCTGACTGAAGCCACGTGCAACGTAACGCGCCTTGAAGGCAGGCGGAGAACCCGGCGGCCGCTTCACCCTGAAGATCCACATGCCACTGACGATGTTTGCCCCAGGTGGGGGAACCTCGTCTACGTAGGTGCCTGTGGACTTCCAGGAAGCCATCTCTGCGTCCATGGCTGCCTGCCACTGAGAGGAGTAGGGACCCTCTATCGCCTCTGCGTAAGAGCGCGGGGTCGGGATGTCTAGTGCATCCAGGTCTCCCTCAGGGGCAAGCATCATGGACACGAGATGAGGTGAAGCAGCGGCAAAGCACTCAAGGTCCTCCTGCCTGTCCTCAAGGACGTCTGTGCCAAGAGCACACTCACCCCCGACGGACGGAGGACAGACAGACGTAGACGCAGCAACAAGACTAGTGGCGTAATCTAGGCGACAGGCTGCAACAAAGTCAACAAGCTCAGCAACAAGAGCAGACGCAGCAGAGGACTCAAACAGAGGGTCAGTGACAGCAGTGGCCAGAAAGCGCGTGACAGTAGGACTAGCAGCACGAAGGGAGTCAGACTCCGGGTCCGGACCGTCAGGAAGAGAGGACGCAGGAGGAGAGGGCAGAGGGACACGCTGTGAAGCAGTAGAAGGATGCAGTGTCATAGAGTGAGTGCCTGGGACAGGAGGAAGACGTGGACGCGAAACACGACCAGCGCGAACAGTGCGGACAGGCGACGCAGAACGAGACGCAGGCGCCACAGGACGCGACTCAGGCTCACGATGCTCTTTAAGACCTCTAGTCGGACCAGAGTAAGGAGAAGGACCAGGCAGGGGGGGGGCCGGCTGCAACTGCGACTGAGACTGGACAGGCGGTGGACTCAGGAAAGGAGGAGGAGGACCAGGAGAAGGCGGGGAGCCAAGAACCTGCTGAAGGAGGGGAACGTAGTACGGCCGCGGCCGTGCAACGCCTCGAGAAACAGCAGAGACAGAACCGGTACCCTCAGCCCTAGGGTCTCCAGTCCCAGCAGCACCTCCAGCAGCTCCAGCATCAGCACCAGGAGCACCTCCAGCAGCTCCAGCACCAGCACCACCGCCAGCAGCACCAGCACCTCCAGCAGCTCCAGTAGCACCTCCAGCACCTACAGCACCAGCAGCACCTCCAGCAGCTCCAGCACCAGCAGCACCTCCAGTAGCTACAGGAGCACCTCCAGTACCTACAGCACCAGCAGCACCTCCAGCAGCTCCAGCACCAGCAGCAGCTCCAGCACCAGCACCACCTCCAGCAGCGCCAGCACCACCAGTAGCTCCAGTCGCACCTCCAGCACCTCCAGCAGCTCCAGCACCAGCAGCACCTCGACAGCGCCGAGATTACCACTCATGAAGCCGCTGTGGAGAGAGGGGCTCCCGCCGCGACGGGACACCCAGAGCACCTCCAGACTCAGCACCCCCAGTCTCAGCACCCCCAGTCTCAGCACCCCCAGTCTCAGCACCCCCAGTCTCAGCACCCCTAGCAGCACCTGAGTCGACAGCTACCTCGACCGGCTCGGCAGGGTCTACCTGGGACACACCTGAGCGGGCAGGACCCTGGGGGGGGAGGGGGTCTACCAGGGGAGTACCTGGTGCGAGGAAGAGCGGCGGGGGGGGGGCAGAGGTAGTGCGGTAGGGAAAGCAACGGTAGTACGACACCGACTCGTCGAACGTGACGTCCTGAGAGGACAGAACACGACGCGAGGTGGGGTGGTAGAACTGCCACCCGGGTGCGTCAGGAGGGAAGCCAAGGAAGACACAGGGAACAGCACGGGAGGACAGCTTGTCCGCAGTAGTATCGCGGACAAAAGCTCGAGATCCCCAGACACGAAACGCGGACGCATCACCAACCTTCCCCGTCCACCGCAGAGTAGGTGTGGTCTCCGGCAAGGAGACACGAGGCTGAAGGTTGATCTGATGCGCCGCGTACTGAACCGCGAACGGCCAGAGAAAATGGGGAGCAGCCGCATGGATCATGGACGTACGAGCGACGTCCATGACCATGCCAATGCGGCGCTCAGCAATCCCATTTTGCTGCGGGGAGGCCGGAAGCGTGAACGTCTGGCGGATGCCCTCCAAACGACAGAAGGCCCTCAGGAGGTCGGAGGAAAACTCCCCGCATCTGTCCGAGTGCAGGCGCAGAACAGGAAGGTCTGAGCCGAAACTCTCACTGAGCTGGCGACGAGCACCGCGGATCCAGTCGATCAACACCTCAGTGACCTCACCCTTGCTGCGCAAGGGGAAGACTGTGGTGTAACGCGAGTAGTCGTCAACGACCAGGAGGAAGTAGCGCTCGTGACCCTGTCCACGGACGCGGGCTGGGCCCCACACGTCCATGTGAAGAGTCTGCAGAGGGGCCTCAGTCGGAGGAAACGAGGAGGAGTGAGGGGCGGCGCGCTGCCGGCCCTCGACACAAGGAACACAGGTGGGGGCAGGCCCCGGAGGAAGGGGAGGGAGGGACCTGGGTAGACCCGAGACAAGGGCACGGGAGGCCATACCTCGAAGACGAGGCAGGGAGGGGTGACCAAGGCGGTGGTGCCAAAGGAGAGTCTCGTGTGCCAAAGGACGACACGAGCAGGGGGCAGACGCGGGACTAGACCTGGACGCGGCAGCAAACACCTGACTGGACGCAGCTACCTGACCAGACGCAGAGACCGGAGGAGGCGCAGTAGTCAGTGTGTACAGACTCGACCCTGGCCGAAGGGTGAACGTGGCCAGGTGACGGCCCGTCCGAGAGCAAGTGCAGTGGGTCACACGCTGACCTCCAGGGGTGAACTGGTCAACCCACGCGTCCTGGAGGTCAGCTCCACTCACCAGGTTCGTAGAGAACGAGGGGAGGTGGAGTCCCGACAGCAAGCACGACAGGGCCGCAGGACACGGTAGGACAGTGGAGGAGTGTGCAAGTACTGGGCCCCCTGAGGGGTCAGCAAGGGAGACCGCAACAGGCCGACGGAGCGGCGTGAGCGTGGTGCTGTCTCTAAAGAAAGAGCGCAAAGCACCAGAGTCAAGTGTGAAGGTGTGCAAGGACTCAGTAGGTGCAGTACCTGAGAGAGGAGACGTACCAGCACCTGGAACAGCAGACGCACTAGCACCTAGAGCAGCAGCCGCACTAGCACCTAGAGCAGCAGCCACAGTGCCCTGGTCGGGCGGGACACGCAGGTAACAGTCACCCTCAGTAATATCAGCAAGGGCATACATGGCAGCAAGGATAGCATCAAAGTCTAGATCAAAGATAGGCACATTCTGCAGAAGCAGATCATGCCAACGAGGAAGCTCAACAGCGTCAGGAAACTGGGTATGCCAAGCGTCAGTCAGGCGGCCAAAGCAGCGCTGCGTGGTGTGTGGGAGACCACACACCTCCCCACTACGAGTGCTTGTGCGAAGAACGTACGTGCAGGGACCTGCACCCCCAGACCTCCCACGCCCAGCGTACCACTCACGAAGCTGCTGAACAGACGGGGTCTCACGGGTGCGCAGCTGCTGCTGACGCTGGCCGCCACCAAGGCCTCCACGCTGCGTGGCTGCACCACGACCAGCACCACCTCCTCCGCTACCTCCACCACCGCTGCCGCCGCCTCCACCGCCTCCGCCACCGCCTCCACGGCCTCCACTGCTGCCACCAACGCCCCCACCCCCGGGACCACCCCCACCACCACCTCCACCTCCTCCACCGCTTCCTCCACCGCCCCCTCCACCACCCTTGCTTCCCTTGCCCTTGCCAGTGCGGCGTCGCCCACTAGGGGCAGACGCAGCGCCGACCTCCTCAGTGCCAACGAGGTCGACAGCAGCAGCAGAGGCAACAGAGGGGAGAAGGGGGACAGGGGAACACCCCTCAAAGAAGGGGGTGCGACGGTCGCCGCGAGAAGCCCCAATAGCTAAGATACTCTTCTCAGTTGCAGCAAGGCGCTCCTCTAGCAAGTCGACAGTCAGCTCGGTAGGACAAAGGGAGAGAAAGTGATCCCTGACTGAGGAGAGAGAGTCAGGGAGGCGGGTGACTAGGTAGTAAAGGGTGATGTACATGGGGGGGGAGTTCGTGGGAAGAAACTCAGTGGGAAGGGCAGCGCGGTAGCGAGCGTCACTAGTGCGGAGGTGAGCAACTAGGTCAGCAACTGTGGCAAAGGTGGCAAGGTCAGGAAAAAGGTACGGCAGCATGAGGCGGCTGAGGGCAGCAGTGGTAGGGGAGGAGTAGCGTGCAACTACAGTGTCGTACAGAGCCCTAGCACTCTTGTACTGACTAAAGTGCGCGCGCTCAGTAGACGGCAGGTGATTGCGCACAGCAAGACGAGCAGCAGCATCGCGCGTGAGCCACTGCGAGCGAACAGTACTGTCAGCATCAGCTATAGGGGCAGTAGAGGCGCCAGACGTGAGATAGAACAGTGAGAGACCATCCTTGCTATCGCACTGTAGGAAAAGCTGCAGATCATCTAGCCAGACCTCAAAGTCAACAGCTCGACCCTCAGCATCAAAGGTAAGAACATTGAGACTAGCCATGACAGGAGAAGCAGCAGGCTAGCAGCAGCAGCAGTGCAACTCGGCTAAGCAGGCTAGGCAGGGCGGCGCAGCTCGGCAGGGCGGTGTGGCTCGGCAGCGCGGCGCTCTTACCAGGGGAGAGGCTGGGGCAGGGCCGGGGTAGGGCCGGGGCAGTTCAGGAGCAGGGCCGGGGCAGGGCCGGGGCAGTTCAGGAGCAGGGCCGGGGCAGGGCCGGGGCAGAGCCGGGCCAGGGCCGGGGCAGTTCAGGGGCAGGGCCGGGGCATTTCAGGAGCAGGGCCGAGGCAGGGCCGGGGCAGAGCCGGGCCAGGGCCGTGGCAGTTCAGGGGCAGGGCCGGGGCAGTTCAGGAGCAGGGCCGGGGCAGGGCCGGGGCAGAGCCGGGCCAGGGCCGGGGCAGTTCAGGGGCAGGGCCGGGGCAGTTCAGGAGCAGGGCCGGGGCAGGGTCGGGGCAGGTCAGGAGCAGGGCCGGGGCAGGGCCGGGGCAGAGCCGGGCCAGGGCCGGGGGAGTTCAGGGGCCGGGCCGGGGCAGGGCCGGGGCAGTTCAGAAGCAGGGACGGGGCAGGGCCGGGGCAGGGCCGGGTCAGAGCCGGGGCAGGGCCAGGGCAGGGCCTGGGCAGGGCCTGGGCAGGGCCGGGACAGGGCAGGGGCGAGGCCGCGACAGGTCCGGGGCAGGGCCGGGGCCGGGCCGCGGCAGTGCAGGAGCAGGGCCGGGGCAGAGCTGCGACAGGGCTGCAGCAGGGCCGGCGCAGGGCCTGACGGGGCCTGACGGGGCCGTACAGGGCCTCTAACGGGGCCTTACGGGGCCTCTAACGGGGCCTTACGGGGCCTTACGGGGCCGTACGGTGCCTAACGGGGCCTTAAACGGGGCCTGACGGGGCCTTACGGGGCCTTACGGGGCCTTAAACGGGGCCTGACGGGGCCTTACGTCGCCTTACGGGGCATTACGGGGCCTTAAACGGGGCCGTAAACGAGGCCTTACGGGGCCTGACGGGGCCTTACGGGGCCTTACGGTCCCTTACGGGGCCTTAAACGGGGCCGTAAATGGGGCCTTACGGGGCCTTACGGGGCCTTACACGGGGCCGTAAATGGGGCCTTATGGGGCTTTACGGGGCCTTACGGGGCCGTACGGGGCCTTACGGGGCCTTACGGGGCGGGCGCTGGCTCTAAGGGTAGGCGCAGGGGCCGCGACGGGCCTCGAAGGGAAGGCACGACGCGCGCGTCGAGCAGGCAGTGACAAATTTCAGTGGTGGGCCCTTTTTAAAGATTCTCGAAACTAGCTCTATACCATGTGAGAAGGATTGACAAAATAATGAATAAACTAGGAAATGAGATGGGTACAAATAGAAAACACATAAGTGTTGTACCCTCTAAGAGCTACCCCACAACAGCCTAAATAGACCATAGCAGATATAAGTTTGACATGACCAGCACGGTCACCCGTGCGAATGACATACGGGCAGCTACCACTACCCCGAGACGCCCAACGCTTAGACAACCACTCACGAAGCTGCTGGGGCGACCGGGTCTTGCTCCGACGCTGCTACTGCTGCCTCTGGTCACCGCCAAAACCTCCACGCTGAGTAGCTCCAGCCCGACCGCCACCACTCCCACTGCCGCCACTGCCGCCACCCCCGCTGCCACCTCCAGCACCCCTGCCACCCTTGCCCTTACTGCTGCGGCGCTTCCCACTAGTAGAAGCAGCCCCGACGTCCTCAGCACCAAGGACGTCAACAGCAGCAGCAGAGGCGTAGGAGGGGGCAAGGGGGGAGGGGGAACACCCCTCAAAGAAGGGCGTGCGAGGAGTGCCACGAGCAGCACCTACAGCGACTACACTAGTCTCAACTGCAAGGAGGTGCTGCTCGAGTAGATCAACAGCGAGGGCTGTGGGGTCAAGTGCGAGAAAGTGGTCCCTGACAAAGCGAAGAGAGTTAGGGAGGCGGGTGACTATAAAGTAGAGAGTGATGTACATCGGGGGCGGGTTCCTGTCAAGGAACTCGGCTAGGAGGGCAGCGCGGTAGCGAGCATTGCTAGTGCGAAGGTGGGTAACGAGGTCCTCCCCTGTGGCAAAGGTGGACAGCTCGGGAAACAGGTAGGGCAGCATAAGACGGCCGAGAGCAGCAGTGGCAGGCGAGGAGTAATGGGCAACTACAGCGTTGTACAGTGCCTGCGCTGTCCTGTGCTGTCCGAAGTGAGCGCATTCGGCTAACGGCAGGTAGTCGCGAATGGCTAAGCGACTAGCAGCGTCACCAGTAAGCCACTGTGAGCGAGTCGCACTTTCAGCTGTGGCGGGAGGGGCGGGAGCAACACCAAACGTGTGGTCAAACAACGAAACACTGTCCCTAGAGTTGCTGAGTAGGTACAGCTGCAGGTCGTCGAGCCACGTGTCAAACTGGATCGGTCGGCCCTCATGATTGAACACGAGAACGCGGAGAGAAGCCATATGGGCACAACACGCAGGGCAGGCAGAAGCCGGGCAGCGCAGGGAGCAGGGCAGGCAGCAGAGAGGGGCGGCAAGTGGCTGCAAGAGAGGCGGCTCGAGGGCCTAGGGGTGGTGGGCATGTCGCAAGGGGCGGCACGCGGGGCTGCAGGGGCTGCGAGAGGGCTGCAAGGGGCTGCTAGCAGGGCAGCAGGAGCGGCTAGGGGGCCACCAGGGGCGGCTCGCGGGGCTGCAGAGGCGAGGGGCGGGCCGCAAGAGGCGGCGCGCGGGGCCTGGGGTCGACGGGCGGGCCGGGGCCTAGGGGCGACGGGCGCTGGGCGACGGGCGACGGGCGTCGGGCCGGGGCCTAGGGGCGACGGGCGACGGGCCGGGGCTAGGGGCGACGGGCCGGGGCCTAGGGGGGCGACGGGCGACGGGCCTAGGGGCGACGGGTGTCGGGCCGGGTAGGTACAGCTGCAGGTCGTCGAGCCATGTGTCAAACTGGATCGGTCGGCCCTCATGATTGAACGCGAGATAGCGGAGAGAAGCCATATGGGCATAGCACGCAGGGCAGGCAGAAGCCGGGCAGCGCAGGGAGCAGGGCAGGCAGCAGAGAGGGGCGGCAAGCAGCTGCAAGAGAGGCGGCTCGAGGGCCTAGGGGTGGCGGGCAGGTCGCAAGGGGCGGCACGCGGGGCTGCAGGGGCTGCGAGAGGGCCGCAAGGGGCTGCTTGCAGGGCAGCAGGGGCGGCTAGGGGGCCACCAGGGGCGGCTCGCGGGGCTGCAGAGGCGAGGGGCGGGCCGCAAGGGGCGGCGCACGGGGCCTGGGGTCAACGGGCGGGCCGGGGCCTAGGGGCGACGGGCGCTGGGCGACGGGCGACGGGCGTCGGGCCGGGGCCTAGGGGCGACGGGCGACGGGCCGGGGCTAGGGGCGACGGGCCGGGGCCTAGGGGGGCGACGGGCCGGGGCCTAGGGGGGCGACGGGCGACGGGCCTAGGGGCGACGGGTGTCGGGCCGGGGCGTAGGGGCGACGGGCGATGGGCCGGGGCTAGGGGCGACGGGCGACGGGGCCGGGGCCTAGGGGCGACGGGCGACCGGCGACGGGCGACGGGCCGGGGCCGGGGCCTAGGGGCGACGGGCGCGGGTCGGGGCTAGGGGCGACTAGCGCGGGCCTAGGGGCGACGGGCGACGGGCCGGGGCCTAGGGGCGATGGGCGACGGGCCGGGGCCTAGGGGCGTCGGGCGACGGGCCGGGGCTAGGGGCGACGGGCTCGGGCCTAGGGGCGACGGGCAACGGGCCGGGACCTAGGGGCGTCGGGCAACGGGCCGGGGCTAGGGGCGACGGGCGCGGGCCGGGGCTAGGGGCGACGGGCGAGGGGCTAGGGGCGAATGGCGACGGGCCGGGGCCTAGGGGCATCGGGCGACGGGCCGGGGCTAGGGGCGACGGGCGCGGGCCTAGGGGCGACGGGCGACGAGCCGGGGCCTAGGGGCGTCGGGCGACGGGCCGGGGCTAGGGGCGACGGGCGCGGGCCGGGGCTAGGGGCGACGGGCGCGGGCCTAGGGGCGACGGGCGACCGGCCGGGGCCTAGGGTCGAGAGGAGGGCCGCACGAGGGCGGCGCGCGAGGCAGTAGGTGCGGCACGAGGGTCGCTAGGGGCTGTTAGTGGGACAGCGCTGTGGTGGGCCCAAGGAAAAAAAAAACGGTCCTAGCGAAGGACCTGCTCTGAAACCATGTCAAACTAACGAACGAGAATGGATGAACTATGAAAGAGTTGGGTACAAGTACTAACCCTAATTGGGTTGTACCCCTTATGGGCCACCCCACTATAGCCTACACAAGTGTAAGCACTATAACATTCTGACACCGTGTGGTGCTGCAGATCCCCTCCTGTCACCGCCTTAACCTCCAAGCTCATCCCCCCCCCTCCCAACACAACAATAGGCGGGAGGGAGAGAGAGGAGGAGGAGGTGGGCAACTGGCGCTGCAGAACCCCTCCTGCCACCCCCTCACCCTCCACTATCCGCCACCCCCATCACCCTACCCCCCACAGACGCTGGTGCTGGCAGAGGCACGGGCAGGGCGCGCGCTCCACTCCCCTGCCACCTCCCCCTCACTCGCCACCTCCCCGCACTGCAGAAGCAGGCGCGGGCAGGAAAGGCAACGGAGGGGAAGAAAACGGGACCGGGGGGGGGGGGAAAGGGCCGCGACGACCGCCACGAGCGTTGTCCCCCCGACAAATCTTCCCCTCCCTCCCCCCCCTCCCCCCCTTTGGTGCACCAGCAGCAGTGAGAAGGGGGGTAAATGGGGAGGGGCCGCGCAGCAGGCGGCTGCAGTTGCGCGTGTGTCTGCAGCTGCGCGTGACGCTGCAGTCGTGCGTGCGGCTGCTGCTGCGCGTGCGGCTGCAGTTGTGCATTTCACAGCAGTGCCGCGCGCGGCTGGTGACGTGCGTGCAGCTGCGCGCTCGCGGCTGCGTGCGTGCGGCTGTGCGCACTACGTGTTGCTGGACGAGGACGGGACGGGCTGGAGCAGCGCGGGACGGATGGGCTGCGACGGGGGGCCGCGACCAACTCGCCGCCATGACCGTTGCGACGGTCGCGACCATTGCGACCGTCGATAGTACGGCCGTGACGGGGGTGCGGAACATGCGCCGTGAGAGGAGGAACGCGCGGTGGGCCCATGAGGGAATCGGTCTAGGAACGACCGGCTCTTAATACCATATTAAGATAAGCTTAGTAGTGCCTAGGATTTGGGTGCTAGGCAACTATCGAGAGTAGAAAGGAAGGAGGTTTCACTATAGAAAGTTGGAAACAAATATGCAAGGAAAAAAGAGGTGCACCACCAAACAAGTTTAGAACTGCATTAAGTCTACACTACAGGCAGTTATAATATATTGCATGTAATTATATTCCGACAGCTTGGGCTTGTCTCCGCTGGTTCTGGGCGTTCAGCGTGGCGTCCGGAACATAACGACATAACCTAAGACTTGTTTACCGACGTACCACTTCGCTATTTTACACGTGGTTTGATTGGTAGTTACGGTACGGTATTATTATGACACGATGATTTTGAATTTCTTTGCTTTATTGGTTTGTGCAAGGGTGAAAGTAAGGGTTATTTATCCTTGAATCTAACAGATGTGCTACTATGCCAAATACTACGTACGTGGACTTTTTGAGGATTTTATTATTTGGACCATTTTCAACGGCATACAATTCAACTTATGCTAGTGCGATTATGCAGGTGCATACAATAGATGGCCGTAGCGGAAAGAGGCTGACGGACTATTATCTGCCCGTGGTCAGAAAAAAAAAACCCCATCTGGATGGCATGCGACTGGGGGAGTGTCAAGAATTGTATTTTTTTAATAACTGCATACAACATAGTTAGTGTAGTATCACTGTAGATTTCTCTCTATTTGGCGGTGTACCTCCCTTGGCCACCTTCCCTTTCTATATCTTGTACCTGTGCTATAGTGAAACCCTTTCTTCTCGCTCTACTCTCTCGTCAGTCACGTGACCTTGTCTTCTTAGTATCATTCCGTTCTTAACATGGTTTCAGAGCTACTACGATTTTAGGACCCACTACTTTCTTTCAAGGAACATGGGCCCGCCCACGCTACAGCGCGAAATGCGCTATTTTGTTTTCGTCACCGGTCGCGCCCGAGGCGCCTACCCGTCCCGTCCCGTCATGCCCGTCGTGCTGTGCCCGGTCGCGCCCGAAGCGCCTGCCCGTCCCGTTCCGTCGTCGCCCTGCGCTCTGCACGTCATGCCCGTCGCGTCCCCCGCTCGTCGCGCCCGTCACGCCCGTCACCTTGCCTGTCGTAAGCGCCAGCGCCAGTGCGGAGCGCAAGCGCCAGCGCCATCGCCAATGCCTGCGCCCAGCGCCAGCGATAGCGCCGGCAGCAGCTAACGCCCCCCCCCCCCGCCCTCCCTTCCGCAGCTTCCGTCGTGGGGGGGGCGGGGGGAGGGGGATATGTGTCAGTGGCGGGTGTGAACCACCAGCAGCCCGTCCTGTCAGAATACTAAACGAGAATGAATGCATTGACAAGAAACTGAGTACAAATACTAACCCTAGTTGGGTTGTACCCCTTATGGGCTATACCCCACTACAGCCTACACAATATGAACATTATAACCGTTTGACACGTCCCTCCCTTCCCTCTTCCTCTCTCCACTGCAGCACTTGTTGCTGGGGAGGAGAGAGGTTAAGGGGGGATGAGAGAGGTTCAGGGGGGATGAGAGAGAGAGAGAGAGAGAGAGAGAGAGAGAGAGAGAGAGAGAGAGAGAGAGAGAGAGAGAGAGAGAGAGTTTCTTCTATTCTGTTTTCTTGTTTCGTAACGTTTTTTCTTGTCTTTTCTCGTTTCGTTACTATCTGTCATTTCTGGGCGTGGTCGCCCTCGTTGCGCACACCGGCACCTGTTGCGGGGGTTCAACCGCAACCGGGCACCCGCCGTGGGGGTTCAACCACGGTGGTTCAAGTTGCGGCACGGTGATGATTGCACGGGTAGAGCGCCCCTCACTGGCTACGTTTGTATGCAGATAAGGGGGGATGTCAAGAATTGTATTCTTTATATAACTGCATACAACATAATTAGTGTAGTATCACTGCAGATTTCTCTCTATTTGGTGGTGTACCTCTCTTGGCCACCTTCCCTTGCTGTATGTTGTACCTGTGCTATAGTGAAACCCCTTCTTCTCGCTCTACTCTCTCGTCACTCACGTGACCTTGTCTTCTTAGTATCATTCCGTTCTTAACAGGGAGCCTCAACCCTTAACACGGGTAACCGCATGGTTTTGCCGGCAGGCCGACATTTTCCCCTGAACTGTCTATTGCATGCATTTGCAAACTTGCACTAGAAAAATCTGCATGCATTAGGTAAAATCCGTTATTATTTGCATGTACTGATGTGCTTCAATGAACGGGCAACCTAAAATGATTGCAATTGTGTGGAGGTGTGCTTCATGTTTCTTTCATGGATTATGTGCATGTTATCCTATCCGCTGGTTATGATGGAGTGTACATTTCCAAAAAAACATCGTTTCAGTCGACACCGTTTCCCGGGAAACTGGCGTCTGTGCGAAACGGGGTTTGAAAGGCCGCGCCAACCAATGACGTTACACGAGCGTTTGGATCCAGCCGTGGATGACGTGGCGCTCACCTGAAACCGCCCCTGGCTTTCAAGTCGCAGGTTTTGGCGATGTACACGCGATAATTGCGGTTGGCTTGAAATTGCGTGTTTACTTGGAGCCACTGCAGACCTGCAACATGGGGATGATTCCTGTCGCGAGTCAAGCTTTTAGTGTACTCAGCAGCACTGAACAGTCGGAAACGCTTAGGTGGGTACCCGCCACCGGAACCACCATTTTAGCCTCAGCGCATTGGTTTTACACCTCTAGTCAAGCAGTCTGATGACCTCCTGATCAGGGGCATGAATTACTGTACGATTTTGGCTGGTGCAAAGAGTGTTTTTTTTCGGACAGAAAGGACCAAATTTCGGACAGCTTGATTTTAATTAAACAACAATATCTTGAGCTGTGATGGAGCTGTTTCGTTGAATAGAACCGCCCCTCCTCACCTCCCCCTGTCTCCCAACTTCCCACCGTCGTTCCCTTTCCCTCTAACTCGCTCCATTTCCACAGCTGCCATTCGTTCTGTGGTGCCAGGCAGGCATCACTGCAAGCCCTGCGGTGAAGTTGACTCCATCACGCCAGTGGGGCAGCATGTCGAATTTGAGCAATGAGCGCGGTTCTGTTCACACAAGTATGGATTTACAGCTGCTCCGTGTGGGTTTCTTGCAGCCGTAAACAAGCATCCATTTTGCACAAAAAGCTGTCTTGACCTGCGGTTCTGAGTTTCACGTTCCGTATTCTACATGTAGAGCAAGGAAGGATAGTTCCTTCTAGAGCACATTATCGAAGTGCGAAACATTGATCCTCACAAGAAATACCTTGTGTGCTACTATTTTCACTCCATAGTCTCGGCTACCGTCGTTAGAATCAGGATGGCCGAACCAATCACAGCACGCCAACACCTCACCTCCCTCCTCGTCGCATCGCTAGTCCTTGGAATAATCTGCGGTCCCGCGGCTATCGCGGCGTCGGAACTGGAAGATGCCATCAACAAGGCGAACGCGGTACGGCTGACTTAGTACCATAGCTATACGCAGTACGCATTTCCATAGCTGTGGCCGCGCACCAATAATAGCGCACTCATATGTGCTCTAGCAGGGCATATGGTAGCGCATCATCGTGTAGATGATCTGTCACGCCTCGCGAGCATCGCGCGGCTACCCAGCGGGTATCGCGCTGCGGGTATTGCGCGGCAATCCCGCGGGTATCGCGCGGCAATCCCGCGGGTATCGCGCGGCGTAGGAACCGGTAGGCATTTCGTATCTCACAACCCTCTTGGGCTTCGCGAATGCGACCCAGGGATGAATCCGTGTTACCCGGAGTGTAACCTGGAGCTGAGGTCGCAGAGAGTGTGTGTAGCGCTGGGAAAGGGTTTCTTTTTCACGAACTGTTACGGATTGAGGATTGAGCAATTTGTACGGGCGAAAAGTTTATGGCGAAAGAGTGCGGTGCCTGTTCATTGAGCTGGCGTCGGGAATACACCGTAACCTCCTCGTTCGCGTCGGATTCATCGGCAAAAGATAGCCACGTCGTATTCGCGATCCTGGTCTCGTCGGAGCACGGAAACGCGTTCTGTCCAACCTTCGTGTATCCGTGCTTGATCTCGAGTCGCTTGACAGCGGATTTTCGGATTGCGTCGCGGTTTTTTAGATGTCTCGAGAGTCTGTAACCCCGAATCTGGTGTCACGATTTCCGTGTTTCTGCTCTGGACGAGTCTCATCTCGACAGCGAGACGCGCTACCCTTGAGAGCGTTTCTGCCCCTCCAACCCCCCCCCCCCCCCCCCCCCCCCCCCCCCCCCCGAAAAAACGCGTGTTCTCCGTTCTTAGCAAGCGCTTCGCCAACGCTGTTCGCCAATAGAAGCCACTGCCATCAAGGTGGCAGCAACGCTGCTCTTGAGCTGACTCAAGGTTCTGTGGTGGATGAGATGGATGAAATTGAAGAATAATGGCGGGAGGCGTGAGGATGGAGGCGGGGAGGAAAGGAGGGTTGGGGGAGGAAAGATGGGGGGAGGATGGGGGATGGGGTAAGTTGGGGGAGCGTGGAGGTGGAGGGGGTGGGGAAGGGGGGTGTAGAATACGGGGATGGGCGGGAAGCTGGATGAAGGCGACTCGGAAACCAGACGAGCTACAAGCTCAGTTACGTGGAGTAGGAATCTCACGTGGACGGCTGAGATGTAACGTCTGCCAAGGTTAACGTTTGTCTCCTCTCTCCTCTCTATGCGTACGCGTGTGTGCGCGTGCGTGTGCGCGCGCGTGTGTGTGTGTGTTTGCGTCCACGTGGCATGCATGCAGAGAGGCGCAAGCGCGTCCCCGACAGTGCTCGTCCTCACATCCAACGTGGCGCTCACAGCGTGAGTTCACATGCACCAGCCACATCACTCCATCTCTGCGCATGCACGTCATCCCTCGAAGGGTTACTTAGTAACACCACACACTCGCAACGCCTCGTATCCAGTACGGACCTCGAACAAACAGAATCTCCCTTTTCTCACTATCAGTTTTACTCATCCTTTCCGCACCTCCTTCGCCCTCCCTCTCTTCCCCCTTACCGCCTCCCCGCAGTCTCGGGCAATTTCTGACTTGACCCACACCCCCCTCTCCCCCTCTCCCCCCCTCGTCCGCTTCTCTTGCTCCTCCGCCAGCCCCCTCCCCGCCCTCTCAGGCGCAGCCAAGCTGACAGTCAAGGGCGCGTGTGCCCCTTCCAGGTTGGTAACAGGGTTACCGGGTTGGTGATAGGGTTACCAGGCAGGTTGTTAGGCTGAATATTAATTATGTGGTAAGGATACATGGGGTCGCAACGGGTTACCAGTCCTGGTAGGGTTACCACATCGCCGGACACAGAAGTTTTTCAGAATAAGGTGCGGGACTGTTAGATTCGGTAACAAAGAAGCGCTACTGTAACGGAAGCTTTGTCCTTTAGTTCCTAGAGATTTACCTGACAATGGTCCGATGATTCTGACGTGTTTCTTCAGGTGATGTGTTTCCTCAGGTGATGTTTCTTCAGGTTATTCGTCAGGTAGGTTCTCAGATTAATCCTGCCGTTCCTGATAACATGCAAGGAGCTCTTTCCAACCCCCACGCCCACTCTCTCTCTCTCTCTCTCTCTCTCTCTCTCTCTCTCTCTCTCTAGCCCTCACCCTCCATCCTCCCCGTGATCTCAAATGCTTCTCATCCTCTATCTTGTGCCCTTCAACCCCCGTTCCTTTCTCTCCACCTCTCTCTCCTCTCTCTCCTCTCCCAACATCACCAGGTGCATCATCAGCGGGGGAGGCGCCTTCCCCATATTCACCTCCCCCTCGGCCGGCCCCACAGGGGGGCTGCTGACTCTGGTCAACCTCAACTTCCAGCGGGCGGCAGGAGGCGTCCTTTTCAACGTGCGGGCGGCGGTCAACTCGAGTCAATGCGTGTTCTTGAGCAACACGGCTCCTGGGATTGGCGGAGGGGTGCTCAGGTGAGGGAGTGAGGGGGTGAGGGAGTGAGGGGGGGATAGGGGTGTGGGAGTGGGTGGTTGAGGGAGTGAGGGAGTGAGGGTGTGAGTGGGTGAGGGAGTGAGGTGGTGAGGGAGTGAGGTGGTGAGGGAGTGAGGTGGTGGGGGGTGGTGAGGGAGTGACGGGTGAGGGAGTGAAGGGGAGAGGGGGTGAGGGAGTGAGGGGGTGAAGGAGTGAGGGGTTGAGGGAGTGAAGGGGTGAGGGAGTGAGCGGGTGAGGGAGTGAGTGGGTGCTTAGGTGAGGGAAGCGTGTTGCTTTGACAGATAGCTTATTGAAGTGTCAGTCAGCGGGTCAGCTATGCCTGCTGCTATGCCGCCTGCTGTGCTGCCTGTTGTGCAACAGTCACTCACTGTTCGCTTCTCTCCACACTCACCCTGTGTCCTACCCTCGATTGTCCCCCTGTCCACTCCTTTTCTGAGGCTCCTCAAAAACAGTTGCTGGTTGCTGGTTACCACCTCACCACTGCTCACTCAACCAAACTCCCTACCCTCCACCTTCACCCCGTCCTCTCCCCTTCCCTCTCCTTTCTCTCTCCCTGTTTCCAACCCACCAAAGACTCCTTCCCTGCCCTCCCTCCCCGTCCGCTTGCCTGCCCTCCTTCCCTTTCCTCGCCCTCTTTCCGTTGTCTCCCATTCCCCTTCCTCTTCCTCCCCGTTCCCCCATCCTCTCCCTGTTCCCAACCCCACAGCGACTCCTTCCCTGGAACAGCCACCCCTCCGTACCGCCTCTTCTCGCGCTGCACCTTTCAGAGCAACACGGCGCCCATTCTGGGGGGAGGAGCCATCAGCATCAATGCGGGGAGCCCTCTGGGCCGCGTGCCGCCGCTCTACTTCCACCGCTGCCTCTTCAAAGACAACTCCGCACCCAGAAGTCTCGGAGGGGCCATTTCAGTGGCAGGGAACGGCAGGGTGCGGTTCAAGACGTGTGTGTTTGATGGGAACAACGCCGGTGAGTGTGTATGTGTGGGTGTGTGTGGTGTGTGTGGAGGTGTGAGGAGGTGTGTGGAGATGTGTGGATGTGTGTGGAGATGTGTGGATGCGTGTGGAGATGTGTGGATGTGTGTGGAGATGTGTGGATGTGTGTGGAGATGTGTGGATGTGTATGGATGTGTGTGGAGATGTGTGGATGTGTGTGGAGATGTGTGGATGTGTGTGGAGATGTGTGGATGTGTGTGGAGATGTGTGGATGTGTGTGGAGATGTGTGGATGTGTGTGGAGATGTGTGGATGTGTGTGGTTGATGGGAACAACGCTGGTGAGTGTTTTGAGGGTGCAGATTGGCTCATTTGGCACCTCCCTCTCTGCTGCAGACTGTGGGCTGTCTCCCTTCCTCTGGTCTTGCCACTGAACCTCTTGCCACTGAACCTCTTGCTCGGTAATTTCTCAGGTTTTTAACCTCCCTCGTCATCCCTCTTTATCCTCTCCATCCCTCTCCATCCCTTAGCATCCTCTTCGTCCCTTTCCATCCCTCTCCCTCTCCATCCCTTTTCATCCAACTCCATTCCTTTCCATCCCTCTCTGTCTATCTCCATACCTCCCCATCCCTCTCCATTCCTTCCCACCCCCCTCTCACAACCCCATTCCCACCCTACCCTCCACCCATCCAGGTGCATCTGGGGGAGCCATCTTCTCGTACGGTGCCTCCCTTGCGCTCGCCCGAGTCACCTTCAAGACCAACAAGGCCCTCGGCACCTCCCTTGCTGGCTCATTCTCCTCCGGCCTCGGCGGTGCTCTCTACGCCGTCTCAGGGCTGCTCACCCAATCATCTCTCAGCTTCTGCTCGTCGTCTTTTTCGGGCAACTCGGGCAGCGCTGCCAACGGCGGCTCGCTGTACCTGCAGAAGGCTCCGGGCAGCCCAAAGTTTACGGGCGTGGTGACGTTTTGCAGTGGGAGTAAACCGGCCGGGTCGGTGGTGCCCAAGAGTGGATGGCGGGTGGGCAGCCAATGCACAGCCAGGTGAGAGATGAGTACAGATGGGTAAAGTGCGATGAACGGGCTAGGAGTGAAGAGATGGGGCGGGAGTGCTGTGGAGCAGTGGGAGCAGGTTGGCTGGGTCGGTGGTGCCAAGAGTGGGTAGTGGGTGGGCAGCCAATGCACAGCGAGGTGAGAGAGAGTGTGTGGTTGAAGGGAGTGCGAGGGGGGAAGGGAAGAGAACGAGTGGGAAGAACGAGATAACGAGTAAATCAAATAGGTTCCTTTTGCTTCTATCCCGTGCTCTTTTCCGCCTTTCCCTCGCGTGGCTTCGTTCCTCCCGTTCCCTCCTATCCTCCTCCCTCCCTACCCCCATGCTTTCTCTTACATTCCTCCCTCCCCACCTTCCGTCCTCTCTCCCCACCCCACCCATCTTGCTTTCTCTGCATCCACACAGTACGAGTTCTGGGCTGTCTGTTCCTTGGCCACCACAACATATAGGTTGTTCGCTTGCATCCTTCCCCTTTTATTGTTCGCTGTCTGTTTCCTCCACGCGATAACCACACTTGAACCCTTGGTACCAGAATTGAAGTGCCAAATTGAAGAATGACTCTTCCGTCTCGCCTCTCTCCCTTTTTCTTTGCCTCTCTCCCCCTTCTCCTCCGTCCAAGCAGCACCTGTGCTTGAGCTCTGGCCGTCATGCTTCACCGCAGTCGACTCCTGCCGTTTCAGCTGGCGCCTCACTTTACACTCCCCAGCAGTCATGCTTCTGAGGCATGGAATTTACACACAAGTTGCACATCAGCAATTGCATGGAGGGTGATATGGATGAAGACCACTCTCGACGACACTGAAGATGTACCCAATACTTTGTGAAGGCTCCCCTGGCAAAGTCTGTCCCGGTTGACTGACTGCTGTGAAACCTGCACCCATGCCTTGAGGGAGCACAGATTTGTTTACGCTTTTTTGTTTTGCCCTTTTCCCTCTTTGATCTCACCTTGCATTTTTTCCTTCACATCATAAGCTTGTTTGTTGGGTACCCACCCACCCAGTGTGTGCTGGCGATGTGCTTGGCATTCTTTCGATACTTCAAATAAAAAGGCACTTCAACACACTGAAATGTGCAAGAAACTGCTAAATCTCTTAAGCATGATACCACATGACAGTTTTGAGCAACTTTCAGGGCAACCTTCTGCTGGAGCGCTTCCTTTGCAAATAACAAGCAATGCATCACCAATGTAGTTGATCCATACATATGAGGTGGGTGAGTTGGTGTATCAGCGAGTATGTAAACTCACAGTAGAATCGCGTAAATTCAGGGCAGCTCTGACATGACACGTCAAAATCTGCGACTCGCAAAGCCAGGGGAGGTTTCAGGTGGGCGCCGCGTCGTCCGCTGCTGAATCCAAATGCCTCCTGTCATCCAAACTCCGTTTCTCCCAGCCAGTTTCCAGCCCCCTCTCAAACCGAGCATGACATTCGTCATTTGTATAAATTGATATCGAAGATGGATGTCCCACCCATCCCCACCATTTCTACTTCCCATAACCACCATTCGCGCCGTGGCGTCAGGTGCGCATGAGAGGAAGCCATGGGATGCGGTGGAATGGGCACAAATCGCCACGAGTGGCGTCCGTCAACATTGAGCACGGTTCCGTTCACTGCGCCCCATGAGAATCTCGTGTCATGCAAACTATGCTGTAGGAGATATTTGCTGCTCGTGACTTAGGTTCTCTCTCACCCCCACCCTGCTCGCGGATATGACCTTACGGCTGCGCAGCGTGAGTTTTCCCGATGATCAGGTTCTCACCTCGCGTGCTTTCAAGCAAGGATAGGATAGTTCCTCTCAGAAATCATTATCTGAGCCGCAAGTATTCAATACTTGTCTCAAGGTTGCATGTCTGCTATAATCCACACTATTCGGTTACTAAACTCGATAGAGTCAGGATGTAACAACCACGGCCCTTATAACAAAGGGCAACTGTGTGTTAAATATAAATCCTCCTTGACAATATATATAAAATCAAGATACAAGGCTTCCAAGATTAAACTAATCCCACCAAGGGATAACTAGCCTTGATAATACTCTTGAAGCTTGAGAGGAGAAGGAGAGCTTGAAGAAGGTTGATGAAGCTTTAGCAAGTAGGTAGGTAGCTTTTTGTAGAGCTTGTCCTTGAAGTAAACACAATTCTAGTTGTGTAGGAGGGCTTGTTAGGAGAACCAAATGACTTAGAGAAATCCCATTTCCAAATTGGTAAGTTGGAGTTGGGAAGTGGGAATGAGCCTCAAAGCTTCAACCCCTTCCATAATATCCCTTGGGGCTCTTTCCAACCATGGCTTCCATGGTTGGGAAGCTTCTAGGCTTGGAGCCTATGTGGCATCTTTGTTTGGTTGGGAAAACCCAACTTAATTGTGTTGTATGGTTGCTAGGTTCTTTGTATGGATTGTGACAACATTTGGCACAATGTGATTGGTTGGAAATCCAACCTTTCCAATCTTCACTTTGATGGGTTGGAAGTTTCCAAGCCTTAAGGTTGAGGGTTCGAAATCCGAAGCCAATCTTCCTCTCCAACTCAACCTTCCCGATTGCCTTCAGGTCACTTCTCATCGAGCACTCTCTCGATGTTGACTTAGGAAATCCGCGGTAGTTAGGTAGAGTAGGCGTTACACAGGATGGCTCGTGGCAGGGAAAGAATCACAGCACGCCAACGCAGTGCTTCTTTCGTCGTCGCATCGCTAGTCATTGGGATCATCTGCGGTTCCGCGGCTGCCGCGGCGTCGGAGCTGGGAGATGCCATCAACAAGGCGAACAAGGTAGGCATGGATAGATTCACACCGATGCCACCTATTGCGGCGTCGGAGCTGCTGGGAGATGCCACCAAACAGGCGAACGCGGTATGCATCTCATTCTGGTAGTAACACAAGGATAGTTTTACACTGATCACGTCAATAGTGTCACACGGATAGTTTTACACTGCTCACGTTGATAGTATCACAGCTATAGGAGTGCAGCGATTAGCGCGTTGTGTTCTGCCACACCCCCACTAGGGTCATGGTGAGAGATTTGTGAATTCTAAAACAACCTGTAACTTATCTCGCAGTCTAGTTGAGAATCCCCTCACGCACGACGCCTAGTAGGTGTAGTACCACGTGCTCATGCGACGTGGGGGACTGGAAGGCGACATGAGCACGGCGAGCACGCTACCAGAAAAATTTACTTATCACCGCCGTGTAGCTGGTGTTCTCTTTCGTTGCACCCCGGCATGAGCACGGCGAGCACGCTACTAGTAGACAAATAACTTATCACGACAGTGTCCCACTTTCGCATACGGTAGGCGTTCTGGAGCTCAGCACTAGTCTCAGAGATTTCACAAGACGAGCCCGAATCCCGTAAATCTCGGAGTCTAACGGGGGAGCTGAGCCCGATTCCGTTGACCCCGAGACTAACTGGGAAGTTGAGCACGCAGCCGTGAGAGGGATTTCCTTGTCACAGTGAGGAAGTGGGGCGTGTTGTGGTTGCATGTATCGCGTGTTGTCGGTGCACGTGTCTCGTGTTGTCGTTGCACGTGTCGCGTGTTGTCGTTGCACGTGTCGCGTGTTGTCGGTGCACGTGTCTCATGTTTTCGTTGCACGTGTCGCGTGTTGTCGGTGCACGTGTCTCGTGTTGTCGGTGCACGTGTCTCGTGCTGTCGGTGCACGTGTCGCGGGACGAAAGTAGACGAGTCGTCTGCGAAGGTAGCTCAATGACGAATAGTAACCTCGATGCTTTTTGAAAACTAGGTCTACGTCGAGTCGACGAAACTCTCTCTAGTAGTGTGTGCTTGATGCGGCACGGTGTCCGTGCTAGCTTGCTGGTTTGGAGTCCTCGACTCATGTGAAGGCCTTAACTCAACACTTCAGAGAGTAACCAGGGTTACCATTTGTCTGGCCTCTGAGTGTGCGTCTTTGTGTGTGTTCACGTGTCGTGAATATAGGGAGGAGCAAGCGCGTCTCCCACAATGCTCGTTCTCACTTCCAACGTGCTGCTCGCAATGTGAGTTCCCCATGAATCCACGTCTGCACATGTCATGACTCGCCACGTGTGCACTTGCCACCTCATATGTCACCTCAGCCCACGAAAGTGTTAGAGGGCCCTACGACAGCAAGGGCCCTCGACGAACTTGACTCGGCAAGATGGCGACTAACGACCAAGACTCCTAGCTGTTCGGCACCGACGCGACGGTGTAATGACGGTTTCGTATTGACCGGGTGCGACTGCTAGCCGGTGCATGAGAATCGGTGCAGGGTGGCGTGGGTCTTGGGAGTTAGGTGTGCTTCTTTGAGAGTCACGCCACTCCTTGCAATGTTGGCTGGAGTGGCGTGCACGGAATGCATTTCGCTGCTGAGTTGGATGGGAGTTCGACGGGGCGCGTTCACCCACCCGCACACCACTTTCGTGGGGTTAAGTTACACCGAAGCGCCACGCAACATTTGTGCAACTCTTGCTTGCCTATATTTGCACGTGTGTTTGCTTTTGTATTCATGGATCAGATTACATTTCTTGTGAAGTCCAATTGCTACTTGAATTCTCACTAAGTCCTTGGAGACGAACGCTACTGAAATGCTACCGAGTTGCTGGCGCAACACCATTCTCATATAAGAAACTCTCCCGCTATCGCTACGCTCTCCATAGTATTACTTCAGAAAGTCGCTTACTTGAGTAATGACCCCATTGTTATGTGATGCTATCATTTGCATTCACGTCTGTCTGCCTCCCATCATATGTTCGTGCGTTGCATGCGTGATGTGTGCGTGCGTAAGAATTAGTGTTTGGCATAATTTGGATTTTCTGAGTGTGTGTGAATGTTATTTGGCTTGGGCAGATATCTGAAGTGACTTTTCTGCTCAAGAGCTTTCCGACGAACCAAGAATCGTCGCGATCGAAGCAAGAACAAGAAATATACGATCGTCTGAAGTTTTTGATTGTGATGCAGCGACTATGGGAATTTGCGGGTTGACTCAATATGGGGTACAGACTTTTGAGGGTTGGGAAATTCGTCACCATCACTGTAGATGATGCCAAGTGGTTGGGAAAAGCCAAACCAGGTTGGCAAGTGTGGCCAAGTTGGGTGAGGTGGATGGCATGGGTTGGGAAAGTGACAAATGTCAAAGTTGGGGTGCCTATAGAGAGGGGAATTGTGTGGTATGGAGTTTCCTTGGTTGGGGACTCCCTAGGGACCTTCCCTCTCGTCCTCCTCATCCCCTTCTACCTGGTTCTTGCTACTCTAACTTTCTTGTGTAAACTTGTGAGATAATTGTGATTGAGTTAAGTTTCCATGGCAACATACCCCCTAGTGCGCCGAACTTCATAACTCGAGTTATACTACATATTTTGATACAATTCAAGTTGGGAACGATAGCCACGGTCCACGGCTACAACATAATCGAGTTTGACAGAATTCTAATTTTGCGTCTTTGGTCGACGACGTTTCTTGTGACGACAAATTTTCTGTCCAGAATTATAGTTGACGATTTTGAGATATTTCGGCTCTTAATTTTCGTAGACTTTGTCCCTTGTCTCTAACAAGTGGTATCTGTAAGAATCAATGAACGAGAATGAATGCATTGAACAAAAGTTGGGTACAAGTTTTAACCCTAATTGGATTGTACCCGTTATGGGCTACCCCACTACATCCTACACAACTTAAGCTATATATAAGTTTGACACACCCCCATAGGAAAGTGGGGGAGAACAAGTGGTCACAAGACCAGTCAAGAAAAGCAAAGCAAGCTCAGGGTGGATCACAAGGTCACCACACAGTCCGAGCACAAGCAAAGGGCCACAAGGCCAGTTCACATGCAGAGTTATATATAAGAGAACAAACCAATACAGTGATCATACCCTAGCAATTGCAAGCATGCAGGTATATATAAAGATCACAGTACAAGCAGAGTCAAGCAGTAAGCAAGTGAGGCAAAGTACGCACAAGGCCTAACACAGTAGAGAAGCGCTGATGATCACCAGGCGGAAGTGCCTTGGTGAATATATCAGCAGTGTTGGCCCTAGTGGCCACGTACGCAAGACGAAGCTGGCCACGCTGCTGCAACTCTCGAGCAAGGAAGTATCGCAGAGCGATGTGCTTTGTTCTGTGCTCCAGTCAGTGCTCCTGACACAAGGCAATCATGGCCTTGTTGTCTACGTACAGAACTGGAGGCGAACGAGGCTGCTCTCCCAAGTCAGTCAGCAGGTAGGTGAGCCAGCGTAGCTCCTGTGCAGCCATGGCCCCGGCGTAGATCTCAGCCTCACAACTGGAGCTGAGAACCGAAGACGAGCGGGTAGACCGCCAGGAAACAGAGCCGGAACCGAGGCTGAAGGTGTAACCCTGTGACGACCGCTGCGTAGCTGAGTCGTCAACCCAGGAAGCGTCTGCGTGACCGGTGAGGACAACTGGACCCCGTCCTCCAAGCACAAGCCCCATGCCTGACGTACTGCACAAGTAGCGCAGTACCCTCTTCGCAACATCCTAGTGCACCTTTCGGTGCTGACCGGGAGCCCCGTAGCGAGCCAGAAGGCTGAGAGGGTACCTAGGTCAGGTCGTGTGCACGTCATCAGGTACATGAGGCAACCCACAAGCTCTGGGTACGGACCACTCGGCTCTACGGACTCGTCCGAAGGTGGAGCTGAGAGCGAGTGGCTGGTAGACAGAGGAGTGTGCTGTGGCGACGAGAACTGGAAGCCGAAGCGCTGAAGGACCTGGTGCACCATGTGTGACTGAGTTAGGGTGATGGTGCACCGTGCTCTGTCCCGGGTGATCTGCAAGCCAAGATAGCTGCGCAGTTCACCCAGGTCAGTGCAGGTGTGTCTCTTCTGCAGCTCTGACTTCTCAAGGGTCAGTGCATCAGGGTCAGCAGTGGCAAAGACGAGGTCGTCGACGTACACGAGGATGTAGAACGGCGGCAGCGAGGTGTCGGTGTGTAGAAACAGCGACGGGTCAGCAGTAGAAGGAGCAAACCCAAGAGCCGCAAGTGTAGTCCTCAGTGTGTCGTGCCACTCGTGAGGCGCCTGGCGGAGACCGTAGACTGGCCGCCGGAGGCTCCACTCGGTAACTGTAGGAAACGACCCAGTGAAGCCAGGTGGGCGGCGTAGCCAGATTTCCTCGTGCAGGCTGCCTTGCAGGAAAGCTGTGCTGAAGTGTAGAGAGTGCAACTTGTAGTCACGCTGAGCAGCGACGTGCAGCAACACCCGAAGAGTGGTCATCTTCGGGGTGGGGGAGAAGGTCTGGAAGTAGTCAACCCCTTGTCGCTGACTGAAGCCTCGAGCAACGTAACGCGCCTTGAAGGCACGCGGAGAACCCGATGGCCGCTTCACCCTGAAAATCCACATGCCATTGACTATGTTCGCCCCAGGTGGGGGAACCTCGTCGACGTAGGTGCGTGTGGACTTCCAAGATGCCATCTCGGCATCCATGGCTGCCTGCCACTGAGAGGAGTAAGGACCCGTAATCGCCTCTGCGTAAGAGCGCGGGGTCGAGATGTCTGGTGCATCCGGGTCTCCCTCAGAGGCAAGTAGCATGGAAGCGAAACAAGGTACAGCAGCTGCAAGACACTCAAAGTCCTCCTGTGTGTCCTCAAGGACGTCCGTGCCAAGAGCACACTCACCCCCGGCGGACGGAGGACTGGCAAACTCAGACTCAGCAACAAGAGCAGTGGTGTAGTCTAGACGACAAGCAGCAGCAAAGTCAAGCAGCTCAGCAACTAGGGCAGACGCTGCAGCAGACCCAAAAGAAGGGTTAGTGATAGCAGTGGCGAGGAGACGAGAGAGAGCGGGAATGGTAGCACGAGCTCGGTCAGACTAAGGGTCAGGGACCTCAGGAAGAGAGGACTCAGGAGGAGCAGGCAGAGGAACACGCAGTGGAACAGAGGAAGGACGAAGTGCCATAGTGTGCGTGCCGGGGACAGGAGGTGGACGCGAACGAGAAACGCGACGAGTAGTGCGAACAGGCGAGACAAGACGAGACGCAGGCTCACAACGCTCTGTAAGACCGCCGGACTGCTCAGTGTAAGGAGAAGGAGCAGGCAGTGGAGAGGCCGGCTGTAACGGCAGCTGCGACTGGTCAGGCGGTGGACACAGGAGGGGAGGAGTACGGCTAGTAGAAGACGGGATACCAAGAATCTGCTGAAGCAGGGGAACGAAGTACGGTCGCGCCGCACAGTGCCTCCATGGTCAACAGCTCCAGCGCCTCCCGCGCCAGCGCTTCCAACACCAGTGCCGCCAGCTCCAGCTCCTCTTGCTCCAGCGTCACCAGTGCCAGAGCCTCCAGCTCCAGCAGCTCCAGACTCCGTAGGGTCTCCAGCTCCAGCGCCCCCAACACCACCAAACCCGGCAACTCCAGTACCCCGGGTACAAGCACCTCCAAGACCAGTAGCCGCAACACCTCCTGCTCCAGCGGCTCCAGCACCTCCAGCTCCGAAAGCTCCACTCCAAAAGCGTGCGCACCGAACAAGCCACTCACGCAGCTGCTGCGGAGACAGTCTCTGCGAAGCACCAGCAGAACCTCCAGACAAAGCAGTACCCTAATGCTCAGCACCCCCAGACTCCGCACCCTTCGACTCAGCACCCCTAGGCTCAACACCCTCAGACTCAGCACCCCCACTCTCAGCACCCCCAAGCTTAGCACCCCCAGTCTCAGCACCCCCAGGCTCAGCACCCCCAGGCTCAGAACCCACAGACGCAATACCTCTAAAAGCACCTGAGTCTACAGCTACCTCACTAGGCACAGCACCAGGGGGTGGTTCTACCTGAGAGACACATGAGGTAGCAGGACCCTGAGGAGGGAGGGGGTCTACCGGAGGGGGACTTGGGGCAAGGAAGAGTGGCGAGGGAGGGAGAGGGGCAGAGCGGTAGGGGAAGAGACGGTAAAAGGGAATCGACTCGTCAAACGTGACGTCCTGAGAGGGGAGGACACGGCGCGAGGTAGGGTGGTAAAACTGCCAGCCAGGCGCGTCAGGGACAAAGCCAAGGAAGACGCACGGAATGGCGCGGGCGGAGAGCTTGTCCGCGGACGTATCGTAGACAAAAGCACGAGAACCCCAGACCCGAAACACCGACGCATCGCCAACCTCCCCCGTCCAACGCAGTGTGGGCGAGGTCTCCGGTAAGGAGACACGGGGCCAGAGGTTGAGCTGATGCGCCGCGTACCGGACCGCAAACGGCCACATAAAATGGGGAGCAGCCGCGTGGATCATGGAGGTACGAGCGACCTCCATGACTAAGCCAATGAGGCGCTCAGCAATCCCATTTTGCTGAGGGAGTCCGGAAGCGTGAACGACTGGAGAATGCCCTCCCCACGACAAAAGTCCCTCAAGAGGTTGGAGGAGAACTCACCACCTCTACCAGAGTGCAGACGTAGGACAGGAAGGTCCGTACTGAACCGCTCGCGGAGCTGGAGACGGACTGTGTGGATCCAAGGGATCAAGACATCAGGGACCTGACCCTTGCTGCGTAAGGGGAAGACCGTGGTGTACCGCGTGTAGTCGTCAACGACCAGCAAAAAGTAGCGCTCGCGGCCCTGTCCAGTGACGCGGACTGGGCCCCACACGTCCATGTGGAGAGTCTGCAGGGGAGCAGTCGACGGGAAAAACGAGGAGGAGTGAGGAGCGGCGCGCTGCCGCCCCTCGACGCAAGGAAGGCAGGGCGGAGCAGGCGAGGGAGGGAGGGGAGGCAGAGACCTGGGAAGACCGGAGACAAGGAGACGGGAGTGCATGCCACGAAGGCGTGGCAGGGAGGGGTGACCTAGGCGGTGGTGCCACAGAAGGGTCTGGTGCGACAGGAGGCGACACAAGCAAGGGGGTGGAACCTGACCTGACGCGGACACCTGAGCAGACACAGCTACCAGAGGAGGCTCGGTAGCGAGTGTGTACATACTCGACCCTGGCCGACGAGTGAACGTGGCCAGGTGGCGACCCGTCCGTGTACACGTGCAGATCGACACACGCTGACCCCCAGGAGTGGTGGTAGTGACCATCGCATCCTGAAGGGCAGCGGTACTCACCAAGTTCGTAGAGAATGAGGGGAGGTGAAGACCTGACAGTGAGCCAGACGGAACCGCCAGACACGGGAGGACAGTGGAGGAACGGGCAACGACCGGGCCCCCGGAGGGCTCAGCCAGTCGGACCGGGACAGGTGCAGGGAGAGGAGTGAGAGTGGTGCTGTCACGAAAGAAACATCGTGATGCACCTGAGTCCAGCGTGAAGGTGTGGAAGGCCTCAGCAGGCACAGTACCAGGGAGAACAGACTCACTAGCACCTAGAGCAGCAGCGGCTATACCTGGGTCAGGCGGCACACACCGGTAACAGTCACCCTCAGCACTAACAGACAAAGCATACATAGCAGAAAGAATAACATCAAAGTCTAGGTCAAAGATAGCAACTCCTGACCTAAGTAGATCTGCCCAGCGAGGGAGCTCGACCTCGTCACCAAACTCAGCACGCCAAGCGTCGTAGAGGCGGGAGAAGCAGCGGTGCTGAGTGTGAAGCCTCCCGCATGTCTGACCAGCACGGTCACCCGTGCGAATGACATACGGGCAGCTAACACTACCCCCATACGTCCCACGCTGAAACAACCACTCACGAAGCTGCTGGGGCGACTGGGTCTCGCTCCGACGCTGCTACTGCTGCCGCTGGCCACCTCCAGAACCTCCACGCCGAGCGCTAGTCCTACCGCCTCCAGTCCCATCGCCGCCACTACCGCCACTCCCACCGCTGCCTCCACGGCCGCCACCAACGCTTCCACTCCCTCCACCACTCCCACCGCTGCCACCACCTCCACTGCCTCCACTACCTCCACTGCTGCCCCCACCACCACTCCCGCTGCCCCCTCCACCACCCTTGCTACCCTTGCCCTTGCCGCTGCGGCGCTTCGCACTAGCAGAAGCAGCTTCGACGTTCTCAGCACCAGGGACGTCTGCAGCAGCGGCAGAGGCGTAGGAGGGGGCAAGGGGGGAGGGGGAGCACCCCTCAAAGAAGGGCGGGCGCGGAGTGCCACGAGCAGCACCTACATCGACTGCACTAGTCTCAGTTGCGAGGAGGTGCTGCTTGAGTTGGTCAACAGTGAGGGAGGTGGGGTCAAGTGAGAGAAAGTGGTCCCTGACAGAGCGAAGAGAGTCAGGGAGGCGAGTGACTATGAAGTAGAGGGTGATGAAAATCGGGGGCTGGTTCCTGTCAAGGAACTCAGCAGGGACGGTAGCGCGGTAGCGAGCGTCACTAGTGCGCAGGTGGGAAACAAGGTCCTCTACCGTGGCAAAGGCTGACAGCTCTGGGAACAGGTAGGGCAGAAGCAGGCGGCCTAGAGCAGCAGTGGCAGGCAAGGAGTAGCGAGCGACGACAGCGTCGTACAGTGCCTGTGCTGTCCTGTGCTGTCCGAAGTGAGCGCATTCGGCTAATGGCAGGTGGTTGCGAATGGCCAAGCGGGCACCAGCGTCGCGAGTAAGCCACAGTGAGCGAGTCACACTTTCAGCTGTGGCGGGAGGGGCAGGAGCGGCGCCTGACCCAAGGTCAAACATCGAAACACTGTCCTTAGAATCGCTCTGTAGGTACAGCTGCAGGTTGTCGATCCACGTGTCAAACTGAATCGGTCTGCCCTCATGATCGAACGCGAGAACCCTAAGCGAAGCCATAGTGGCGCAGCACGGAGGAGCAGCAGTAGCAGCATCAGTAGCAGCAGTAGCAGTAGCAGCAGTAGCAGTAGCAGGGGCCGGGGGCCTAGGGACTTCGGGCCACGGGGCCAAGAACAAAGGGGCCGAGGGGCCTGGGGCCGAGGGGCGATAGGCCGCGGGGCCAGGTACAAAGAGGGCCGAGGGGCCGTGGGCCTAGGAGCGTCGGGCCGCGGGGCTGAGGGGCCTAGGGGCCGAGTACGAAGTGGCCGAGGGGCCGAGGGGCCTAGGGGCCGAGGGGCCAAGGGGCCGAGGTGCCGGGGGCCTAGGGGGGGGGTCGGGCGGCGGGGCCTAGGTTAGGGGTGACGGGGGGGCCGCGGGGCCTAGGCTAGGGGCGACGGGGCGATGGGTCGCGGGGCCTGGGCCTAGGCTAGGGGCGACGGGTCGCGAGGGGCCGTGGGGCCGAGGGGCCTAGGCTAGGGGCGACGGGGCGACGGGCCGCGGGGCCTGGGCCTAGGCTAGGGGCGACGGGTCGCGACGCGCCGTGGGGCCGAGGGGCCTAGGCTAGGGGCGACGGGGCGAAGGGGCCGTGGGGCCGAGGGGCCTAGGGGCTGTGGGTCGCAAGGGGCCGTGGGGCCGCGGGGCCGTGGGGCCTAGGGGCCGTGGGTCATGGGGCCGAGGGGCCTAGGGGTCGTGGGGCCGTGGGGCCGAGGGGCCTAGGGGCTGTAGGTCGCGAGGGGCCGTGGGGCCGAGGGGCCTAGGGGCCGTGGGTCGCGAGGGGCCGTGGGGCCGCGGGGCCTGGGCCTAGGCTAGGGGCGATGGGCGACGCCAAGGGGCGACTGGCCTAGGGGCGACGGGCCGGGGCGACGGGCCTAGGGGCGACAGATCGGGCTAGGGGTGGCGACGGGTCAGGGCCTAGGGGCCTGCGGGTCGCGACAGGAAGTAGGGGCAGCACGAGGGTAGCTAGTAGGGCAGCAGGTGGTGGGCCCAAAGAAAAACGGTCCTAAGAAGGGACCTGCCCTGAAACCATGTCAGAATCAATGAACGAGAATGAATGCATTGAACAGAAGTTGGGTACAAGTACTAACCCTAATTGGATTGTAACCCTTATGGGCTACCCCACAACAGCCTACACAATGTAAGCTATATATAAGTTTGACAGTATCAAAGCTGATTAAGGACTTTGTGGAGAGTCTACTGAAGTGTGAAGACCCTCCTAGACCCACCATGGCCTGTAGGCGTGCCTAAGTGGAGTTATGGAGGTTGCATGTGACTTCTGTTAAGGGGAAACTCTACCGAAATTTTGTTGGCGCCGACACTTGTGGAAATTGAGTGGAACTTCGGTGTGGACATCAAAGGGGGAGCTGGAACCTGTGCTTCGGACCATAGGAAATGAGTCAAGGGAGTGGAGATGCATCTGAGAAGAGGAATGAGCCGCCACCATCCAAGATCGGGGCATTGGATGGCTCCAACTATGAGGAATGGAGCGGGCGGATGCGGAGTGCGTTTAAGCGCTACAAGCTGCTGAAACTTGCGATGGGAGAAGAGAAGATGCCGGAGGAAGGCGACGCCCGCGATCGGTGGATTGAGAAGAGCGCGGTGCTGTACGAACTAATCCTTCAATCGATCAACAACGACATGTTCCAACACATCAAGGATTTGGTGGAGTTGGATGATTTCGGACCAAAGGCATGGAAGCTACTGCGCGACGTGATTCAGCCCAACACGCTGCCGATGGTGATTGTGTTGGAGAAGGAGCTGGCTGCCCTCTCCATGCGACCGGGCGATGATGTGAAGCCGGTCCTTGACAAGATCAAGGACACCTATGCGAGGATGGCAGCGGCGGGCAACAATGTGTCGCAGATGCAGCAGTGCACCAAGATCATCTTAGTGCTTGACAACTCGTGGGACAACCTCATCCCCACCCTCAACACTCAGCAGGACCAGTGGACACCAGAGTGGCTACGGCAACAGATTCTGCAGGAGGACTTCCGCAGGCGCCACACGGGTGGTGGTGCTGCCAACAAAACTGCTGAGGGGTATGGAGCTCCAGGAGGCAGCAGAGGAAGAGGGGGAGGGAGAGGCCGAGGCCGTGGGAGAGGCTTTGGTAGAGGGAGAGGCCGAGGTGACTACAACGAGGGGCATGGGAGCTCTGGTGGCAGGGGGAGCACTCGAATGGACGGTGCTTGGTGGTACTGCAAGAAGGCTGGACACCCGTGGTTCAAGTGTTTCAGCCGGCCTGAGGGATGGGCGCCTCCAGGCATGAAGCCGCCAAGTGGTGAACGTGCACGAGGTGGCGGTGTACAAGGTTCAGGTGCACAAGGTGATGGTGCACAAGGTAAAGCCGACCCTGGGATGTTCCTCATGGTTGAGGATGTGAAAGGGAGTGAGGGTGATGTGGGCTCAGTTGAAGGTTGTGATGCACCCCCTCACTCACTCGGTGATAGATTCAGGTTGCACAAGTTACATGACCCCATGGGCAGATTTGCTTGACGAGGTAAAGCCCCCTGGAAAGATTAAGTTTGTGGCTGCCGCTTTAGGTGCTTTGCTCCCTGTGATTGGTGTTGGGAATTCCAAGGTGATGGGAGCCAATGAGGAGCTTGTGGGGCTGGGAAATGTGCTGCTAGTTGAAGGTTTGTCCGCTAACCTTCTTTCTGTGCGCCAGCTGCAAAAGAGCAAGGCTAAAGTTACCTTCGGTCCAACCAGCTGCCGTGCGAAGCTTGGGAAATTGCTGCTGTGGGATTTGGAGGAGAAGAGCAGCTGCATCAAGGACCTATGGCAGCTGCCCATTATCCCTTGGAACGGGAAACTACCAGCAACGGCAGCGGCAGCAGCGACGGCTAAAGCAACTGCGGAAGGAGAGAAGACTGCGCCAACTGATGGGGCCCTGGATGCAGTCAAGAAGGTGAAGCAGCCACAGCAACCACATGGTGAGGTGCTTGCTGGTGTGGATGCGACAGCTGCATGGGCAAAGGCTTCATCTGGGAGTGGTGAGGCTGATTGGGAGACATGGCACGAGAGGTTGTGTCATGTGAATTTTCCTATGCTGCAGAAGTTAGTGAAGGATGGGAGCTTGAAGGGGTTGGAGGTGAAGGGGGCAGCAAAAGAGATTGGGAGCTGCCCTACATGCCTTGAGACCAAGTTCACGAAGTTTCTCTTCAGCAGTGGCACGAGACCAGCCAAGGCCCCGCTCGCGCTTGTGCACATGGATGTGGTGGGCCCTACGAGGGCCCCTTCTCTCTCGGGCAGCCGCTACTTCTTAACCATTGTGGGTGACCACACGCGTGCCGTGTGGGTGTACACTCTGAAAAATAAGGGGGAGGTGGCAGCGGCTGTTCTCAAGGAGAGGATGCCGAGAGCTCAAAGGAAGAGCGGACACAAGGTGAAGGTGATCCACACCGACAACGGAGGAGAGTTCATTGGCAATGAGTTTGAGGCAGTGCTGAAGAAGAAGGGGATTCAGCATCAGCTCACAGTGCCCTACAACCCTCAGCAGAATGGCGTGGCTGAGCGGTTCGACCAGACCCTGCAGGAAGGTGCTCGCACTCTCCTTGGGCGTGCAGGGCTGCCGGATCCATTTTGGGTGACTGCACTGTGGCAGGTCGCTCTTGTGAAGAACAGGATGCTGTCGATTGTGGGGGACAAGCGGTGGGTCCCCTACACCAAGTGGTATGGGAGTGCACCAGCAGTCAACATGCTGAGAGCCTACGGCTGCATGATGGTGTTTCATGTGCCTAAGGAGAAGAGAGGAAAGTTGGAAGCTTCTGGGAGATGGGGTGTGCACTTGGGGATTGCCAAGGATCACAAGGGCTGGTTGGTGTGGGACTAGACCAGCCAGAAGCTGACTGTTTTGAGGGATGTGAAGTTCCTTGAGTCCTTGTACTACAAGGAGTGGAAGCAACAGCAACAGAAGCTTCCTACTACACCGCTGATCATTGAGGCCGATGAGGTGCAGCGGCCTTCGAGGCAAGTGCAGGTCATTGTCTCAGATGAGGAGATCTCTGGGGTGACTGAAGATGGGGGAGAACCTGAGGTGGAGCAGCAGCAGCAGCAGCAAGATGCTCCACCACGTGCCGAACGTCTGCCTGACCGTCCTAGGAGGGATGTGCGTCCTCCTAGCAGGCTGACCTATCCCAGTTTTGGCAAGCCAAAGGTGGTACGGGCTGGGAGTGTGGCTGAGCAGTGTGATGAGGATGAGATAGCACATTGCTACTGAGCAGCCGTCCTTGAGCCCAAGACGCTAGCTGAAGCACTGAGCGGGCCCGATGCCGAGAAGTGGAAGCAGAGTGTGAAGGAGGAGTATGACTCTCTTTTGGAGAATGAGACATGGGAGTTGTGTGAGCTGCCTCCTGGAAAGAAGGCAATCTCTTCGAAGCTGATCTTCAAGCACAAGTATGGACCTGATGGGGAGCTGACCCGCTACAAGTCAAGGCTTCTGGCAAAGGGGTTTCAAGAGACAAAGGGGAAGGACTTCGATAAGATTTTTGCTCCTGTGGGGAAAGGGACGACACTGAGGGTGTCGTTGGCCGCGGCTGCAAACCGTGGATGGAGGATCAAGCAGATGGACATCACTACTGCCTTCCTCAATGGAATCATTCTGAAGGAGCTGTAAATGCAGCAGCTTGAGGGGTTAGATGATGGGAGCGGCAGGGTGTGCAGGCTGAAGAAGGCCATCTATGGCCTGAAGCAGGCTCCTCGCGCATGGTACCACAAGCTGGAGGAGACACTGCTGGCTGGGGGTTTCAAGAAGAGCGAGTGTGATCACAGCTTGTTCCTGCTGCAAGAGAAGGAGGAGTTCCTCATGCTCCTGGTGTATGTGGATGACATCCTTCTCTTCTCTGAGTCGTCTGCAATGATTGAGCGTGTGGAGGAGATGCTGGAGATGCAGTTCAAGTGCTCGAAGATGGGAGATGTCAAGTATTACCTTGGGATGCATGTGGAGAGAGACTTTGACAAGGGAGTGTTGAGGTTGCACCAGAGGAAGTATTGTGAGGGGCTGGCTGAGAAGTATGGGCTGCAAGATGGAGGAAAGCCAGCCACCCCACTGTTAGAATACTAGCGTGAGTTAGGAGCCATGGCTAGTGAGTGTCGAGAGAATTGAGTGTGTGGAGAATTGAGTGTCGAGGGAATTGGAAAGGAGAATGAGGAGTTTCACTAGCAAGAGTTGGGATACAAATACAACACCCTAAATTGGGTTGTACTCATTACAGAGTACCCCACTGCAGGCTAGACAGCAAATACATTCTGACACCCACTACCTTCGGGTTTCACTGTGGAGCCCTGTGCTGATGAGGAGGTGGTGGGTGAAAGTGACAGGAAGCTGTTTCATTCCATGGTTGGGGCACTCAACTATGCAGCCAACCACATGCGGCCTGACATTGCCTTTGCTACATCCAGGATTGCCAGTGTGGTCTCACGCCCCAGTCATGAGCAGCTAGAAGCGGCCCAGAGGTTGGTCCGCTATGTGAGTGCTACAGCATCTGTGGGTTTGGAGTACAGTGCTGTGAGGCAAAGGCAGCAACGGGGTGCTGCTGATTTGGGCAAGGGGGAGATGCTCTTGACTTGCTACACCGACGCTAGCTTCAACTCTGTGAAGGCGGATGGCACCAGCATTGGAAGCTATGTGTGCCTGTTTGGAGATGGTGCAGTGAGCTGGCGCAGCAAGAAGCAGAACAAGGTGGGGCTGTCCTCGTGTGAGACAGAGTACATGGCCCTGCATCATGTTGGTGCAACCCTACGGTTTGCACTCGGCTTGTTGTCCGTGTGCGTGAATGTGTGTGTGTATGGAATGGTATGAGGGCATGGGATAATATATATTTCATGCTTATAATTGTGTGTGAATGTTGAGTCATGATGTCGAGTGTGTGTGTCGAGTCAATAGCGAGTTATCGCTAGACGCGTGTTATGTGAATCAAGAAAACAGGAATGAAATGACTAAGTGAAAGTTGGGTACAAAAAGGCAAACCCTAGGCAACTGTACCCCATATGTGCTACCCCACTATAGCCTACAGTAGCTATGTCATATAACTCTGACACACCCCCATAGGCAAAGTGGGGGAGAACAAGGGGTCACAAGACCAGTCAAGCAAAGCAAAGCAAGCTCAGGGTGGATCACAAAGTCACCACACATTCCGAGCACAAGTTCAAGGCCACAAGGCCAGTTCACATGCAGGATTACATATATATATAAGGCTAGACAAGCAAGAGCAGGAGTATATATATATGCAACAGTACAAACAAGGTCAAGAGGTGAGCAAGTGAGGCAAGGTAGGTACAAGACCCAGCTGAGTACAGAAGCGCTGATGATCACAAGGCGCAAGTGCCTTGGTGAAGATATCAGCAGTGTTGGCCTCAGAGGCCACGTACGCAAGTCGCAGCTGACCACGCTGCTGTAGCTCACGAGCAAGGAAGTAGCGAAGAGCAATGTGCTTCGTTCTGTGCTCCAGTCTCTGCTCTCGACACAAGGTCAGCATGGCCTTGTTGTCTACGTAGAGCACTGGAGGAGAAAGAGGCGGCTCTCCGAGGTCAGTCAGCAGGTAGGTGAGCCAGCGAAGCTCCTGTGCAGCCATGGCCCCGGCGTAGATCTCAGCCTCACAACTGGAGCCGAGAACAGAAGACGAGCGAGTAGCCCGCCACGAAACAGAGCCGGAACCAAGGCTGAAGGTGTAACCCTGTGACGACCGCTGCGTAGCCTGGTCGTCAGCCCAAGAAGCGTCTGCGTGTCCAGTGAGGACCACTGGACTCTGCCCTCCAAGCACAAGCCCCATGCCCGACGTACTGCACAAGTAGCGCAACACCCTCTTCGCTGCAGCCATGTGCTCCGGTCTGTGTCTCCCAGGAGCAACATAGCGTGCAAGAATGCTAAGAGAGTATGCAAGGTCAGGTCGTGTGTAGGTCATCAGGTACATGAGGCAGCCAACAAGCTCTGGGTACGGGCCACTCGACTCTACAGACTCATCCGAAGGCAGAGCTGAGAGCGAGTGGCGAGTAGGCAGAGGAGTGGCCTGAGGCGAGGAGTACGTGAAGCCGAAGCGCTGAAGGACCTGCTGCACCATGTGTGACTGAGTCAGGGTAATGGTGCGGCGTGCTCTGTCCCGGGTGATCTGCAAGCCAAGGTAGCTGCGCAGTTCACCCAGGTCTGTGCACGTGTGTCTCTTCTGCAGCTCGGACTTCACGTGGGCGAGTCCAGCAGTGTCAGCTGTGGCAAAGACCAAGTCGTCGACGTACACGAGGATGTAGAACGGCTGCAAAGAAGTGTCGGTGCGCAGAAACAGCGACGGGTCGGCAGTAGAGGGAGCAAACCCAAGAGCCGCAAGTGTAGTCCTCAGTGTGTCGTGCCACTCACGCGGTGCGTGGCGGAGACCGTAGACTAGCCGCCGGAGGCTCCACTGGGTGCCAGGAGGAAAAGACCCAGTGAAGCCAGGTGGGCGACGCAGCCAGATCTCCTCGTGCAGGCTGCCCTGCAAGAAAGCAGTGCTGAAGTCAAGAGAGTGCAGCTCGTAGTCGCGGTGAGCAGCTATGTGCAGCAGTACCCGAAGAGTGGTCATCTTCGGGGTGGGAGAGAAGGTCTGAAAGTAGTCAACTCCCTGCCGCTGACTGAAGCCACGAGCCACGTAACGCGCCTTGAAGACAGGCGGAGAACCCGGCGGCCGCTTCACCCTGAAAATCCACATGCCACTGACGATGTTCGCCCCAGGCGGGGGAACCTCGTCAACGTAGGTGCCTGTGGACTTCCAGGAAGCCATCTCTGCGTCCATAGCTGCCTGCCACTGAGAGGAGTAGGGACCCTCTATCGCCTCCGCGTAAGAGCGCGGAGTCGGGATGTCAAGTGCATCCGGGTCTCCCTCAGGGGTAAGCAGTACGGACACGAGATGAGGTGAAGCAGCAGCCAAACACTGGAACTCCTCCTGCCTGTCCTCAAGGACGTCCGTGCCAAGGGCACACTCACCCCCGACGGACGGAGGACAGACAGACTCAGACTCAGCAACAAGACTAGCAGCGTAGTCTAGACGACAGCGAGCAGCAAAGTCGACGAGCTCAGTAACTAGGGCAGACGCAGCAGTGGACTCAAAGGAAGGGTCAGTGACAACAGTAGCAAGGAGACGCGTGACAGTAGGACTGGCAGCACGAAGAGAGTCCGACTCCGGGTCAGGAAGAGCAGGAAGAGAGGACTCAGGAGGAGAAGGCAAAGGGGCACGCAGAGGAGCAGTGGACGGACGCAGAGACATCCGGTGCGTGCCAGGGACAGGAGGAGGACGCTGACGCGAACCACGAGCACTAGTGCGAGCAGCACGGACAGGCGACGCAGGGCGAGACGCAGGCTCACGACGCTCAGCAAGACCTCCAGTAGGACCAGTGTAGGGAGAAGGAGCGGGCAGTGGGGAGGCCGGCTGTAACTGTAACTGTGACGGGACAGGCTGCGGACACTCTAAGGGAGGAGGAGGACCAGTAGAAGGCGGGAGACCAAGAACCTGCTGAAGGAGCGGAACGAAGTACGGCCTAGGCCGTGTGGCGACTCCAGACACAGCAGGGACAGCACCAGTACCCCCAGCGGCAGCACCAGCGCCAGCAGTACCTCCAGCTCCAGCACCCCCAGCAGGACCGCCTCCAGGACCGACAGCAGTAGCCTCAGCGCCAACACCCTCAGCAGCTCCAGCTCCAGTCGTACCCGCAGGCCCAGCAGCTCCAGTACTCCCAGTACGAGCACCTCCGGGACCCGCGGCACCAGCACCCTCAGCAGCCGAAGAACCTCCAGCTCCAGCAGCACGCCTCCAGCGCCGGGCAAACCACTCGCGCAGCTCCTGTGGAGAGAGTGGCTCCCGCCGAGACGAAGCACCCGGAGAACCTCCAGGCTCAGCACCGCCAGACGCCACACGAGCAGGCCCAGCTCCCTCAGGCTCCGCACCCCCAGGCTCAGCACCTCCAGGCGTAGCACCCCCAGGCGTAGCACTCCCAGGCTCAGCACCCCCAGGCTCAGCACCCCCAGTAGTAGCACCCCCAGGCTCAGCACCCTCAGGCTCAGCACCCCCAGTAGTAGCACCCTCAGGCTCAGCACCCCCAGGCGTAGCACCCACACGCTCAGCACCCCCAGAGTCAGCACCCCCAGGCTCAGCACCCTCAGCAGCACCAGAGTCACCAGTAACCTCGACAGGCTCGACTGCGTCTACCTGGGACACACCTGAAGGGGCAGGACCCTGAGGGGGGAGGGGGTCTACCGGGGGGGGACCTGGGACAAGGAAGAGCGGGGGCGGGGGGAGGGACGGAGTGCGGTAGGGGAAGAGGCGGTAGTAGGGGACCGACTCGTCAAACGTGACGTCCTGGGAGGACAGGACACGGCGAGAGGTGGGGTGGTAGAACTGCCACCCTGGCGCGTCAGGGGGGAAGCCAAGGAAGACGCAAGGAGCAGCACGAGGGGACAGCTTGTCCGCAGACAAGTCGCGGACAAACGCCCGAGATCCCCAGACACGGAACGCAGACGCATCGCCAACCTTCCCCGTCCACAGCAAAGCTGGGGAGGTCTCCGGCATGGAGACCCTGGGGTGAAGGTTGATCTGATGCGCCGCGTACCGAACCGCAAACGGCCACAGAAAATGGGGGGCAGCCGCATGCATCATGGACGTACGGGCGACGTCCATGACCATGCCAATGCGGCGCTCAGCAATCCCATTTTGCTGTGGAGAGTCCGGAAGCGTGAAGGTCTGGCGGATGCCTCGTGCACGACAGTAGGCTCGCAGAAGGCCAGAGGAGAACTCTCCACCTCTGTCAGAATGCAGACGCTGAACAGGAAAGTCCGAGCCGAAGCTCTGCCTGAGCTGGAGACGAGCTGCGCGGATCCAGGCGATCAACACCTCAGTGACATCACCCTTGCTGCGCAAGGGGAAGACTGTGGTGTAACGCGAGAAGTCGTCAACCACCAGCAGGAAGTAGCGCTCGTGACCCTGTCCACGGACGCGGGCCGGGCCCCACACGTCCATGTGAAGCGTCTGCAGCGGGGCCTCTGTCGGAGGAAACTGGGAGGAGTGAGAGGCAGCCCGCTGCCGCCCCTCGACACAGGGGACGCAGGTAGGGCCAGGCCCCGGAGGAAGGGGAGGGAGGGACCGGGGAAGACCAGAGACAAGGACACGGGAGGCCATGCTTCGGAGACGAAGCAGGGAGGGGTGACCAAGGCGGTGGTGCCAGAGGAGAGTCTCGTGAGACAGGAGGCGACACGAACAGGGGGCAGACTCAGGACCAGACCTGGACGCTGCAGCAAACACCTGACCCGACGCAGCTACCTGACCAGACGCAGTGACTGGAGGAGACGCAGTGGTCAGGGTGTACAGGCTCGACCCCGGCCGACGGGTAAACGTGGCCAGGTGTCGGCCTGTCCGAGCGTCCGTGCAGTGGGTCACCCGCCGACTCGCAGGAGTGAACTGGTGAACCCCCGCATCCTGTAGGTCAGCACCACTCACCAAGTTCGTAGAGAACGAGGGAAGGTAAAGACCAGACAGGGTGCCAGAGGGGGCCGCCGGACACGGGAGGACAGTGGAGAAGTGAGCAAGGACAGGACCCCCAGAGGGGTCTGCCAGAGAGACCGCAACTGGCCGGCCAAGCGGCGTGAGTGTGGTGCGGTCTCGAAAGAAGGAGCGAGAAGCCCCCGAGTCAAGGGTGAAGGTGTGGGAGGCCGAGGCCGACGCAGAACCTGAGAGAGCAGACTCACCAGCACCTGAGGGAGCAGACGCACCTAGAGCAGCAGCCTCGCTAGCACCTAGAGCAGCAGCCTCACCAGTACCTAGAGCAGCAGTCTCAATGCCCGGGTCGGGCGGAAAACACCGGTAACAGTCACCCTCATCACTAATAGTCACAGTATACATGGCAGCAAGAATAGCATCAAAGTCAAGGTCAAAGACAGCCACACCCGCCCTAGACAGCTCACCCCAGCGGGGGATCTCAGTGGCCTCAGGGAACTGGTGACGCCAAGCGTCCGTCAGGCGGCCAAAGCAGCGCTGGGTGGAGTGCGCACCCCCGCACTGGTCACCCGCGCGGTCGCCGGTGCGGAGGACGTAGGTGCACGGACCAGTACCCCCACCCCGCTGGCGTGCAGTGTACCACTCACGGAGCTGCTGAGGGGAGGGGATGTCACGAGTGCGCTGCTGGTGCTGCTGCTGCTGCTGCTGGCGCTGACCACCACCGGAGCCGACCCTCTGCGCAGCGCCACCCCGACCAGCTCCACCTCCTCCGCCGCCTCCTCATCCACCGCCGCCACCTCCGCTCCGTCCGCCACTGCCGCTGCCGCCTCCGCCTCCACTGCCGCCACCGACACCTCCACCCCCGCCACCACCCCCACCGCCACCCCCACCTCCTCCACCGCCTCCACTGCCGCCTCCACCGCCCCCGCTAGCTCCTCCAGCGCCCCTGCCCCCCTTGCCCTTGCCAGGGCGGCATCTCCCGGTAGGGGTAGACGCCGCACCGACCGACTCAAGCCCAACGAGGTCGGCCGCAGCAGCAGAGGCAACAGAGGGCAAAAGGGGGGAGGGGGAACACCCCTCAAAGATGGGGGTGCGAGGGTCACCACGAGAGGCTCCTACAGCTACTATGCTCTTCTCTGCTGCTAGGAGGGACTTCTCGAGGAGGTCAACGGTGAGAGTGGTGGGGCAAACTGAGAGGAAGTGGTCCCTGACTACGCGAAGGGAGTCAGGGAGCCGGGTGACTATGTAGTAGAGGGTGATGTACATGGGGGGGGGGTTCTTGGCGCAGAACTCAGCAGCAGCGCGGTAGCGAGTGTCACTAGTGCGTAGGTGCGTAATGAGGTCAGCGACTGTGGGAAAGGCAGCAAGGTCAGGGAAGAGGTACGGTAGCATGAGGCGACTCAGTGCAGCAGTGGCAGGGGAGGAGTAGCGTGCAACTACAGCGTCGTACAAGGTCTGAGCACTCTTGTACTGGCTAAAGTGCGCACGCTCAGAGGTAGGCAGGTGGCGACGCACAGCAAGACGTGCAGCAGCATCGCGCGTGGCCCACTGGGAGCGAACAGTTGCGTCAGCATCAGTGGCGGGGGCAGGAGAGGCACCAGAAGTGAGGTCAAAGAGGGAGAGGCCGTCTGCCCTATCGCACTGTAAGAAAAGCTGCAGGTCATCTATCCAGACGTCAAAGTCAATGGCCCGACCCTCAGCGTCAAAAGCGAGGACACTAGGGGTAGCCATGACAGCAGTAGACTAGCAGCGCAAACAGTGGGGTGAGGGCAGTGCTGTGAGAGAGGCGCTGCTCTTACCGGACAGGGCGGCTCGGGCGGCTCGGCTGCAGGGCGGCTCGGCGACTCGGCTGCTGGGCGGCTCGGCTGCTGGGCGGCTCGGCGGCTGGGCGGCTCAGCGGCTCGGCTGCTGGGCGGCTCGGCGGCTCTGCTGCTGGGCGGCTCGGCTGCTGGGCGGCTCGGCGGCTCGGCTGCTGGGCGGCTCGGTGGCTTAGCTGCTGGGCGGCTAGGCTGCTGGGCGGCTCGGCGGGGCCGCTGAGAGGGCGGCGTCCGGGGCCGCTGGGAGGAGGCGGCGGGGCCGCTGAGAGGAGGCGGCGTGGCCGGAAAGGTAGGTGGTGGGGCCGCGTCAGGGGCCGCGACAGGGGCCGCGTCAGGGGCCGCGTCAGGGGCCGCGGCAGGGGCCGCGTCAGGGGCCGCGGCAGGGCCGCGTCAGGGCGCCGCGTCAGGGGCCGCGTCAGGGCGCCGCCAGGGGCCGCGGCAGGGCCGCGTCAGGGCCGCGTAAGGGGCCGCGGCAGGGGCCGCGTCAGGGGCCGCGTCAGGGCCGCGTCAGGGCCGCGGCAGAGCCGCGTCAGGGCCGCGTCAGGGGCCGCTTCAGGGCCGCGGCAGGGGCCGCAGCAGGCCGCGTCAGGGCCGCGTCAGGGGCCGCGGCAGGGCCGCGTCAGGGCCGCGGCAGGGGCCACGTCAGGGCGCCGCGTCAGGGGGCCGCGTCAGGGCGCCGCCAGGGGCCGCGGCAGGGCCGCGTCAGGGCCGCGTCAGGGCCGCGGCAGAGCCGCGTCAGGGCCGCGTCAGGGGCCGCTTCAGGGCCGCGGCAGGGGCCGCGGCAGGCCGCGTCAGGGCCGCGTCAGGGGCCGCGGCAGGGCCGCGTCAGGGCCGCGGCAGGGGCCGCGTCAGGCCGCGTCAGGGCCGCGTCAGGGCGCCACCAGGGGGCGCGTCAGGGGCCGCGATAGGGCGCCGGCAGGGGCCTCGTCAGGGCGTCGCCAGGGGCCGCATAGGGGGCGCGTGAGAGGCGGCGTAGGGGCCGCGTAGGAGCAGCGTAGGGGCCGCTAAAAAAAAAAAAATTTAGGGCAGGGCGCAATGTGCGCGGGCAGCTAAAAAAATTTTCTTATGGTGGGCCCTTAGGAAGGAACGGTCCCATGTAGGAACCCGCTCTGATACCATGTGAATCAAGAAAACAGGAATGAAATGACTAAGTGAAAGTTGGGTACAAAAAGGCAAACCCTAGGCAACTGTACCCCATATGTGCTACCCCACTATAGCCTACAGTAGCTATGTCATATAACTCTGACATGTTACGCGGTCATTTGTGTCTCGCGCGCGGTTTCTATTTTGTCGTGCGCGGTTTCTATTTTGTCCTGTGTCGAACGTTCGGCGTGTCGCAGGTGTGTGCAGCAGACCCATCAAGAACTCAAGGATGAGTTTGTGATGAAGAGCCCGAGCCTTGGTGTCAAGCCTCAAGTGATTTCGAAGCTCGCCAAAAGGGTACACCTCAAGATATTGAAGATAGTTACATTACTTTGTGTAGTGTAACATTTCACTTGGTGTAGGCCCTAGTGAAGGGTAGTTTCGAGACCCTTCGTGGTTGGGGACAGTGTGGCATTGTTCCACATCACTGTACCTCGGCTCTTGGGGTTTGTAGGAGCTGGGAGTCATTCCCAACTCGTAACTCTTCCTATCTTGTGTTCTAAGACTATAGTGGCTGCCATAGTACCGTTCGTTCAAACCAACGCTGTGTCGTCAATTCTTTATCAAATCGTGCAATCTAAATTGATAATTGTAGACGACGTGAAGACGCTCCAGATCCAATTTGAATCAAGTCATTTGCAGCTGTGAGCAGAACGCTATCAACGTTTGAAGCCGCTGTGCAGAAATCCGTCTGTGCTCTCTATCTTTCGTTTTAGGCACATTCAAGCCTATTGTGACTATAACAAGTGGTATCAGAGCCCCTTGGAGCAGTTTCGACAATGTCTAGACCTGAGGAAAGGGGTGGCAGAGGTGCTGGTGGCAGTGGAGAAGCTCAAGCTCAAGGCCAACCCCGTGATTCAGCCATGGCGCCCATGCAACCAAGTCTTGGCCCACCTAGGGATGAGCCTAGGGTGTTTGGGCTTGACAAGTTCAACGGTGACAACTTTGCTGAATGGTCCTTCAAGATGGAGAACATCTTTGACCACTATGACCTGCTGGAGGTGATGGAAGGAACGGAGAAGCGCCCCGAGAACGACCCGGAGAAGAGCCCGTGGGTGCGGAAGAGCGCACAAGGCTATCTCTTACTTGGGCAAGCGTTGGGGAGCAGTCAGATCCGTCACATCAAGCCATTCCAGCGTGAACCAGAGAAAGGACCAAAGGCATGGGCTGCTCTCAAGGGTGTACATGCTCCTGCAACAGCGGCGGTAGCGGTGGTGTTGGAACGGCAAATGGCGGCACTACGAATTGAAGAAGACGAAGCGGTTGAAGAAGGGGTGCAGAAATTCTTCGACTTGTTGACGCGGCTTGAGGGAGCTGATTTGAACTACAGTGAGCTCCAAAAGAAGACCAAGTTGCTGGCCTTACTCCCAGAGTCATGGTCCTCGCTCATCATCAACCTTAATCGCGACTTGCCCCGCCTCTCGCTTGAAGACGTGAAGCGAGCTATCCTTCAAGAGGATTTCCGCCGCCGTGAGTTGGCGAGTGCGGATGGCGCTGGGGCAGCGAGCATCGGCCGTGGATATGGTCGAGGAAGAGGCAGAGGACGAGGGGGAGGAAGGTTTGGTGGCAGCAACTTCGGCGGAGGCCGCAGGAGTGGCGGTTACGGCAGCGACGACAAGAGCTACGGACGCGGTCGCGGCCGATTCGACGGCGAGTGTCACTATTGCCACAAGAGCGGACACATGTGGCGCGACTGCTACAAACTCCCTGATGGTTGGACCCCTGCTCAAGGCCAAGAGGGTAGAGGAGCAGGAGGAGGGAGAGGACGAGGCCGTGGAGGCCGTGGCGGTCGCGGTGGCGGAGCTGCAAACATGAAGAGCGGAGACAACGACAAGGACCCGAGCGACGATCGATACCCGGGTCTATTCTACTTCGTGTCGACGCAAGTACCGGCTGGTCCAGAGAAGGATGAAGGCTTTGAGGAGCCAGCAGCTGTGGGGAAGGTGACCCTACACCCCCTGGACTATTGGGTGATTGATAGTGGCGCTACCTATAGCATGACACCTTGCCCGGACTTGCTCACCGAACTCGAGCCGTCACCGGTGAAGCATGTCACATCGGCTTTGGGGCAGCGAGCAGAGGTGAAAGGCATGGGCAAGGCCATGTTCAAGGGTGCTGATGGGAAGATGGTGGGCCTCAAGAACGTGCTTTGGGTGCCCAGCCTTGCTGCAAACCTGATTTCCGTGCGGCGGTTGGCAAAGGCCGGCATGGACACGAACTCGAAGGGAGCCAAGACCTACACCGCAAGGCTTGGTGATCGAATTCTTTGGGACCTTCATGAGGACAGGGATGTCTACAACGAGATGTGGCAGATCCCAGTGGTCCCTATGCCTAAGGAGAGGCAAGTGGCAGCAAGCATCAGCACCAAGGATGGAGCGGTCGGTAGCGACGATGGCGCGAACGGTCGCGCTAAGGAGAATGAGCTCAAGAAGAGCAAACCTGGAGGGACCAGCAAGTTCAGTGAACCTAAGGAGAGTGGTGCAGCAACCAAGGAGCAGCAAAAGGGTGAGGAGAACCCAGAGGCAGCAGCGGAGGAGGACTACGGAGAGAGTATGTGGGGCGCTATTGCGAGCGCGGCATTCTCCAATCCAACTTCGGCTACGGGGGAGTGTGATTGGCTCACCTTGCATCGGCGCATGGGGCATGTGGCCCTGCCCATCTTGCAGCAGCTAGTGAAGAATGAGATGGTTGCTGGCATACGTGTGAAGGGGGAGCCCGATGAGGTGCTTGGCTGCCCGACGTGCATTCAAGACAAGTTCACCCGGTTTCCGTTCCCTAGTTCGGAGGCAACGGCAAAGGCACCGCTTGATGAGGTGGTGATGGACGTGGTGGGCCCCCTGAAGCTTGGAGCTGCTGGAGCTGAGTATTTTCTCACCATTGTCGACGTCTACACCCGCATGACTTGGGTGTACGTGCTGGCCAAGAAGAGCGACGTGGCTGAAACGTTGAAGACGGATTGGTTCCCGATGGTGGAGCGGCAACAAGACCGTCTAGTCAAGTCAATCCGCACCGATCGAGGGGGAGAGTTCCTGAGCAAGGAGTTTGGGTTGTGGCTGAAGAAGAATGGTATTCGGCACTCCCTCACCATGCCATACTCCCCTGCAATGAACGGCATCGCCGAGCGAGCGAACCGCACAATCACGGAGGCGGCACGCGGGTTGCTCATTGAAGCCGGGCTACCCGACTATTTCTGGCCTGATGCGGTGCGGAGCGCGTGTGTGGCCAAGAACAGAGCCTTGACTCATGTGGGAGCATACAAATGGGTGCCCTATGTGGAGTGGCTAGGAAGGAAGCCAAAGGTGGATATGCTTCGGGTGTTCGGGTGCATGTGCATGGCGCTCGTGCCTAAGCATCTTCGGCACAACAAGCTTGGTGCCAAGGCGGTGTGGGCCGTGCACTTGGGCATGGCTCAAAACAGCAAGGGATGGCTTCTTTGGGACCCATTCACCAAGAAGTTCTTGGTGAGCAGGGACTGCAAGTTCATGGAGAACTTCATGTACAAGGATTGGAAGGCGGAGAATGAGGCGAAGATAGGCGTGCGGTTTGGGGAGGTGAAGAGTTCCGGTTTGGAGCATGTGGAGCTGCCTTTGGAGCTGAGCAGCGGCAGCACAACCACAAGGCAATCCTCCCTTGTGAATGGGGGAGAGGAGGCCAATGATGCAGAGGAAGAAGAGGAGGAGGTGCAGCAAGTGAGCGAGCGTGCACCGTCACTCCCTTTCCGTACTACGAGTGCTCCACGGATTCGAGCCACACCGCAGCAACGCCAAGGCCTTCAAGTCCCTGCAGCTGAGGAGGAAGGAAGGGGGAAGAGGAGAGTTCAACCCCCTAATAGGCTGACCTATGATGCGCCGGGAAAGCAGGGCAAGACAGCCCTGGCCGGAGCGGCAATGATGGTCGGAGACGACGAGGAGAGTGACTACGAGGAGTGTGCCTTCGCGTTCTTCTCTCCGGTGGAGATGCCGGGAGAACCAGCAACTCTCAAGGAGGCTTTGGAGAGTAGTGATGCTGAGGAGTGGAAGAAGGCCATGGAGAGTGAGCTGAAGAGCATCGAGGAGAATGACACGTTTGAATTGGTGGAGCTACCGGAGGGGCGTACGGCGATAACGTCCAAGTGGCTCTTCAAAATCAAGTCGGATGCCGACGGCAAGATCGAGCGCTACAAGTCTAGGCTTGTAGCCAAGGGGTACCAGCAGAAGGAGAAGGTGGACTTCAAGGAGCTGTTTGCCCCTGTGGTGAAGCCGACGACGCTGCGAACCCTATTCGCGGGAGCCGCCATCAAAGGATGGGTAGTAAAGCAAATGGACATCGTAACGGCATTCCTTAACGGCATCCTTGAGGAGGAGATTTTTATGGCGCAGCCAGAGGGGTTTGATGATGGTAGTGGCAGAGTGTGGAAGCTGAAGAAGGCCCTCTATGGGCTGAAGCAGGCCCCTAGGCAATGGTACATGAAGCTGCGCGAAGTGTTGGAGGGGATCGGCTTCACTCCCTCAACGGCCGATCACTCCTTGTTCATGCTTGGCGAGGGGGAGCAGAGGAGTTTCATGGTGGTTTATGTGGATGACATCCTCATTTTCTCACCCTCTTCTGACCTTGTGAAGGAGGTGATGCTGAAGCTTCAAGACAAGTTCAAGTGCAAGGCCCTTGGTGACGTGAGCTTCTACCTTGGGCTCCACATCGAACGAGATGTGGAGAAGCGGTGCATGCGGGTGCATCAACGAAAGTACCTGGAGGCATTGGCTGCCAACTTTGGGCAGAGTGAAGGCCATGTGGCTACACCCTTTCCCTCTGGGTTCAAGTGTGTGAAGGGACCAGAGGAGGAGAGCGTTGGTGAAGAGGAGAGGCACCGATTTCACTCGTTGGTGGGCAGCCTCATGTATGCGGCGGTAAACACCCGACCGGACGTCGCGTTTGCTACCGGGCAGCTGGCTAGGGTTGTGCAATGCCCTAATGAGGAGCAGGTAGCAGCTGGAATGAGGGTGGCCAAGTATCTTGGCCAAACACCGACCGTTGGGCTGCAATACTCGGCGGCGGCACAAAGGCGCCAAAAGGGCGCGGATGGTGTTGAACCCGGGCGTTTGTTCCTCACCGCCTACTCGGATGCTTCATATGCATCAGAACCAGAGGACATGACAAGTGTGGGAGGCTTCATATGCTGTGTTGGTGGAGGCCCAACTGCTTGGGAGAGCAAGAAGCAGGTTGACCAAGCTTTGAGCTCGGTGGAGTCCGAGTACATGGCACTCTTCCGTGCCGTACGGGAGATTGTGTGGCAGCGGCGTTTGTTGGCTGAATTGGGGGAGGAGCAGCAAGGACCTACCCCACTGTACTGTGACAGCCAGGGTGCCATTGCTCTTGCTAAGAACCCTGTGTTGCATGGACTCACGAAGCACATGAGGGTGAAGTGGCATTGGACGAGGAGCATGGTAACCGCGGGTGAAGTTGAGTTGCGCTACGTGAAGACCACGGGGCAGCCGGCTGACATGATGACCAAGAGGCTGGTGGAGCAGCAGCATTGGAAGTGTTGCAAGCTGGCTGGGATGGCTCTGAACTGAGAGAGCAACATATCCTAAGGCCAACAATCCGAGGGGGAGTTTGTTGGTGCAACCCTACGGTTTGCACTCGGCTTGTTGTCCGTGTGCGTGAATGTGTGTGTGTATGGAATGGTATGAGGGCATGGGATAATATATATTTCATGCTTATAATTGTGTGTGAATGTTGAGTCATGATGTCGAGTGTGTGTGTGTCGAGTCAATAGCGAGTTATCGCTAGACGCGTGTTACGCGGTCGTTTGTGTCTCGCGCGCGGTTTCTATTTTGTCGTGCGCGGTTTCTATTTTGTCCTGTGTCGAACGTTCGGCGTGTCGCAGGTGTGTGCAGCAGACCCATCAAGAACTCAAGGATGAGTTTGTGATGAAGAGCCCGAGCCTTGGTGTCAAGCCTCAAGTGATTTCGAAGCTTGCCAAAAGGGTACACCTCAAGATATTGAAGATAGTTACATTACTTTGTGTAGTGTAACATTTCACTTGGTGTAGGCCCTAGTGAAGGGTAGTTTCGAGACCCTTCGTGGTTGGGGACAGTGTGGCACTGTTCCACATCACTGTACCTCGGCTCTTGGGGTTTGTAGGAGCTGGGAGTCATTCCCAACTCGTAACTCTTCCTATCTTGTGTTCTAAGACTATAGTGGCTGCCATAGTACCGTTCGTTCAAACCGACGCTGTGTCATCAATTCTTTATCAAATCGTGCAATCTAAATTGCTAATTGTAGACGACGTGAAGACGCTCCAGATCCAATTTGAATCAAGTCATTTGCAGCTGTGAGCAGAACGCTATCAACGTTTGAAGCCGCTGTGCAGAAATCTGTCTGTGCTCTCTATCTTTCGTTTTAGGCACATTCAAGCCTATTGTGACTATAACACATCATGGGGCTAAGGAGGTGGTGTGGCTGAGGCGTTTGTTGGAGGAGATCGGAGTGTGACAGAAGGAGCCGACTGTGATTTTTTGTGACAATGAAGAGGCTGTGAAGCTTGCGAAGAATGCTTGTCTTCATGGCCTGACAAAGCACATCAGGCCAAAGTGGCATTGGACGAGGAGGCTACTGGACAAGGAGGAGCGGCTGGAGATAGTGAAGACCCATCAGCAGGCGGCTGACATTCTCACCAAGCGCCTGGCTGAACCCGAGCACTGGAAGGGCATGAAACTTGCTGGGATGAGTGTGCATTGATTGTGCATGCATGAGTTGAGGCATGTGAGGTGATGTTAGGCAGCCGGACGGGGAGTTTTTTATGTGATGCTATCATTTGCATTCACGTCTGTCTGCCTCCCATAATATGTTCGTGCGTTGCATGCATGGTGTGTGCGTGTGTAAGAATTTGTGTTTGGCATGGTTTGGATTTTCTGAGTGTGTGTAAATGTTATTTGGCTTGGGCAGATATCTGAAGTGACTTTTCTGCTCAAGAGCTTTCCGACGAACCAAGAATCGTCGCGATCGAAGAAAGAACAAGAAAGATATGATCGTCTGAAGTTTTTTATTGTGATGCAGCGACTATGGGAATTTGCGGGTTGACTCAATATGGGGTACAGAATTTTGGGGGTTGGGAAATTCGTCACCATCACAGTAGATGATGTGGTTGGGAGAAGCCAAACCAGGTTGGCAAGTGTGGCCAAGTTGGGTGAGGTGGATGGCATGGGTTGGGAAAGTGACAAATGTCAAAGTTGGGGTGCCTGTAGAGAGGGGAATTGTGTGGTATGGGGTTTCCTTGGTTGGGGACTCCCTAGGGACCTTCCCTCTCGTCCTCCTCATCCCCTTCTACTTGGTTCTTGCTACTCTAACTTTCTTGTGTAAACTTGTGAGATAATTGTGATTGAGTTAAGTTTCCATGGCAACATACCCCCTAGTGCTCCGAACTTCATAACTCGAGTTATACTCCATATTTTGATAAAATTCAAATTGGGAACGATAGCCACTTTCTAGAGTTACAACATACTCGAGTTTGAGAGAATTCTATCTGTTCGTGTTTGGTCGACGACGTTTCTTGTGACGACGAATTTTCTGTCCAGAATTATAGTTGACGATTTTGAGATATTTCGGCCCTTAATCTTCATAGACTCCGTCCTTAGTCTCTAACACCCATGCCTCCTCCAATCGAGTGCCCTATCCCGCATGGTCCCCTGACCCCACTCCCCTCTTGCTTGAGTCAACTAAGCCCTCTCTCCTACCCCCTACCACTTGCTCTTTCCACTCTCTTTCCTTCCTCCCGCCCCCCATGCCCCTCCCTCCTCCTCCCCTTCCCCCAACCTTTTCTTTCCCCCTTCCGCATTCCCCCTTCTTCCCCCCATCCTCCCCCCAGCCCCCTCCCCGCACTCTCAAGCGCGGCCAAGCTGACCATCACGGGTGCGTGTGCCGCCAACAAGGTTACCAGGTGGGCGGTAGGGTTACCAGCTGGGTGGTAGGGTCACTAGGTGGGTGGTAGGGTTACCAGGTGGGTGGTAGAGTTACTAGGTAAGCGGTAGGGTTACCAGGTGGGCGGTAGGGTTACTAGTTGGGCGGTAGGGTTACCACTTGGGTGGTAGGGTTACCAGGTGGGCGGTAGGTTTGCTAGGTGGGCGGTAGAGTTACCAGATGGGCTACCATTGTTGCATTACCGTTAACATTGTTGCATTATAATTAACATTGTTGCATTACCGTTAACATTGTTGCATTACCATATTCATTGTTGCATTACCATTACCATTGTTGCATTACCATTACCATTGACGCATTACCATATTCATTGTTGCATTACCATTACCATTGTTGCATTACCATTACCATTGTCGCATTACCATTACCATTGTTGCATTACCATTACCATTGTTGCATTACCATTACCATTAGTGCATTACCCTTACCATTGTCGCATTACCATTACCATTGTTGCATTACCGTTACTATTGTTGCATTACCATTAAGATAATTGCATTACCATTACCATTGTCGCATTCACCATCGCCATCGGCTTTATACGTCTCCTCTCTCCTCTCTCCAACCATATTCGCGCACCATTTTCTTCCCTCCTCCCCAACACCAGGTGCATCATCAGCGGGGGTGGCACCTTCCCCATATTCTCCTCCCCCTCGTACAGCCCCTCGTGCGGGCAGTTGACTCTGGTCAACCTCAGCTTCCAGCGGGTGGCAGGAGGTGTCTTTTTCAACGTGCGGACGGCGGTCAACGCGAGTCAATGCGATTTCGTCGGAAACACGGGCCCTAACATTGGTGGAGGGGTGCTCAGGTAGGGAAGTGGAGTGTTGAGAGTGTGTGTGGCACATGTGAGTGTGTGTGGCACATGTGAGTGTGTGGCACATGTGAGTGTGTGGCACATGTGAGTGTGTGTGGCACATGTGAGATTGTGTGTTGCACATGTGAGAGTGTGTGTGGCACATGTGAGAGTGTATGTTGCACATGTGAGCATGTGTGGTGCATACGTGAGTGTATGTGGTGCGGATGAGAGTGCGTGGGTTGCAGTGGAGCATGCTACACCTCACCACTCCACAACACGCCACACACACCACTCCACACCACACCACACCACTCCACAACACGCCACACACACCAATCCACACCACACCACACCACTCTTCACCACGGCATCAACCAGCAGCATTCTCAATCCGGCAATGCACTCTCCATCGCTTCTCACCCACCCGTCCCTCCCTCCCCCTCCAGTCTCTCCCCAACCACCAGTGAATCCTTCCCTATGACGCTTCAAGCCCTCCCAAAATGCCTCTTCTCAGACTGCTCCTTCATTAGCAACACGGCGCCCACCTTGGGAGGTGGCGCTTTCAGCATCAACAGTGGCAAGAGCATGGGCCAAGTGCCGGATCTGCGCTTCGTGCGCTGCTCCTTCCAGAACAACAGCGCGCCCACAAGCCTGGGGGTGGGCGATTTCGGTGGTGGGGTTAGGCTGGTTGTGGTTCAAGAAGTGCTCGTTCTTTGGGAACGGTGCTGGTGAGTGTGTGTATGTGTGTGGTGGGGAGGAGGAGGGGAGGGGGGATGGGGGGGGGTTGGGGGTTGGGCGTGTGTGTGTGTATGTGTGTGTGTGTGCGTGTGTGTGTGGGAAGGGGGAGAGGGATGGGGCGTGTACAAGCGTGCGCGTATCTGTGCTGTGGGGAGACCCTTGCGTCAACTCGAAAGAACTTGTGTGTCTACTGTGTTATGTAAGTGGTCTTGTCGTGTGGGGATTCTGGCATGTCCCAGTAGCATCCACTGTCCATCCACATCGCTCCCTTCTATCATCCAGACCCATTGTGGGCAAGGCCTCTTCTCAAACAGCACTACTACCTCTTTCCAAACTCACCCACCCTCCCTCCATCCTCCCCTCCACCCTTCCAGGTGTATCTGGGGGAGGCGTCTTCTCTTCAGACACCTACCTCTGCTTCTCCCAGGCCACCTTCAAAAACAACATGGCCCTCAGGAAATACAACGGCGGTGCCGGTGCCTATATCTGCTCTGGTTACGGCGGCGCTATCTACGCCGTCTCAAACGAGTTGGTACTGAACATGGCGGTTCGTTTCCGCTCGTCATCCTTCTCAAGCAACAGAGGCTTCTATAAGGACGGGGGCACACTGACTGTGCAAACTAACGCGGACCACCCGCAATCTTCTGGGAAGATGGCGTTTTGCGATGGAGCGAAGCCGGTAGGGTCAATAGTGCCCACGCTTGGGTGGTCGGTGGAGTTAAACTGCCCAGCCAGGTGCGTTTGTGTCACTTTTAAGGTTCTCAAAAGTCGTAAGTGCGGTGCAGAATAATTGCCCAGCCAGGTGAGTTTGTCGCTTTTGAGAGCAGCATGAGCAGGCTGGCAGGGTCGATGGTGCCCACGCTTGGGTGGTGGTTGCTGATCAACTGCCTGGCCAGGTGTGTTTGTGTCAGTTTTGAGAAATCTCAAATTTGGTCGGTGCGAACCGAGTGCCCTGCAGTTGATGGAGCAGGCCAGCCCGGTGAGTTTGTGTCGCTTTTGATGTTTTCAAAGGTGGTTGGTGCAGACCAAGTGTCAGGCCAGGTGAGGGAGCAGGTCGGCCAGGTGAATGGGGAAGAGTGGGTAATTGGGTAAATCGAGTACTGTGGGAGCAGTGTGAGCAGGGCAGCATGGTCAATGGTTCCCATGCGTTCATGGTGGGGGCAGACCAGGTGCCCAGCCAGGTGAGGGGGGAGGCTGACCAGGGAAATGGGGAAGAGTGGTTGAGGAGTTGGGGGCGGATTGCTTGTGGCAGTGGGAGCAGTGGGAGCAGGCCGGGTGGAGCAGTGGTGCGGAAGAGTGGGTGGTGCGTAGGAAGGCAATGCCCAGTGAGGTGAGGGGGGAGGCCAGATGGGTAACTGGCAAAGAATGGGTAACAAGGGGGGTTTTGAGATGCCTCGAAACCGCCCTTCTTTCACAAAGAATGGGTGACAGGGGGGAGTGGTGGGATGAGGAGTAAGGGGGTAGTGCTGAGGAGCAGGAGAGCAGGCGGGATGTATCAGAGGTGCTGAAGAGTGGGCGGTGGGTGGGGAGCAAATGCAAAGCCAGGTGAGAGAGTGTGGGTGGGTGAGGGATGGAAGAGCGTTGGGGGAAGAAGGGACAGTGAGTCAGGAGAAAATGCACTGGCAGGTGAGAGTCAGTGCGTACTTGGGGCCCATGTGAGGAGGGGAAGGACGATATGACAAGTCTATGGGAAAACTCTACGTGCAGTGGGAGGAGGACTGTGGTGTTGGTGATGCACAACAACTGAATTCCAGATGTTGGTGCAGACAGGAGGTATGCCACTCATGAAATGTTGAGATATAACACCATGTTGACATAGAACATGATGGCGTGATGTGAGTGAGACAGGGCCACAATATAAACTTTCCCCTCCCATCTCCCCTCTCGCCTCTCTCCCTTTTTTTTCTCCCTCCTCGCAGCACCTGTTTGCCGTGAACGTCATGCTTCATGGGACTCAACTCCTGGCTTTTCAGCTGGCTCAGGGCAGGTTGTATATAAAACTACATAAAACTACACCAACAAGAAGCATGTGCGATATTACCATATGACATAACACCCTCCTTGGCAAAATCAAAGATATACCCAGCATGTGAAGGTTCTCCTGGAAAATGGGCGTCAGGTGGGTGCCACGTCATCCGTTGATGAATCCAAATGCCAGTGACTGACGTAAGTGTGTGTCCAGCAAGCTTGGCTCATAAAGCAGCATATGTCAAAACATATTTATATGTTGTTAGTTATGCTAGGCTACAGTGAGGTGCTCAGTATAGAGTACAACCCCAATTAGAGTTTCATACTTGTATCTCCTTGTTCCTAGTCATTCTTCATTCCTGCCTAAAGATTCTGACATGGTATCAGAACTGGTTCGTCCGTAGGACCGCTCCGTTAGGGCCCACCAACCATAGAAATCGCACGTTTTTTGCCCTGTCCTGCCCGCACGCCGCCCTGCTGCCCGTGCGCTACCCTGCCCTGCAGCCCGCGCGCCGCCACGCCCTGCAGCCCGTACGCTGCCCTGCCCTGCAGCCCGCGTGCTGCCCTTCCCTGCAGCCCGCGCGCTGCCCTGCCCGCGCTGCCCTGCCCGCGCAGCCCTGCAGCCCCCGCGCTGCCCTGACCTGCAGCCTGCAGCCCGCGCGCTGTCCTGCCCTGCAGCCCGCGTCTCCCTGCTGCCCGCGTCACCCTGCAGCCCGTACGCCCTGCTGCCCGCGTCGCCCTGCTGCTCGCGTTGCCCTGCAGCCCGCTCGCCCTGCAGCCCGCGTCGCCCAGCTGCTCGCGTCGCCCTGCAGCCCGCGCGCCCTGCAGCCTGCGTCGCCCTGCTGCTCGCGTCGCCCTGCAGCTCGCACGCCCTGCAGCCCGCGTTGCCCTGCTGCCCGCGTCGCCCTGCAGCCCGCACGCCCTGCTGCCCGCGTCGCCCTGCTGCACGCGTCGCCCTGCAGCCCACGCGCCCTGCTGCCTACGCGCGCCCTGCCTTGCAGCCCGCATGCCGCGCAGCCCTGCAGCCCGCGCGCCGCCCTGCCCTACAGCCTGTGCACAGCCCTGCCCTGCAGCCCGCGTTGCCCTGCTTGCGCAGCCCTGCAGCCCGCGCGCTGCCCTGCCCTGCAGCCCGCGCGCCGCCCTGCCCACGCAACCCTGCAGCCCGTGCGCCGCTCTGCAGCCTGTGCGCCCTGCAACCCGCGCCCGGCAGCCCTGCAGCCCGCGCGCTCTGCCTGCGCGCTGCCCTACAGCCCGCGCGGTGCCCTGTCCTGCAGCCCGCGCTGACCTACTGCCCGCGTGCCTGCGCTGCCCGTGCCCTGCTGCTAGCCCGTGCCCTGCTGTCCACGCACCCTATTGGCCTCCACAGCCACTCCAACAGTCGCTGCTGCTGTTGCAGCCACAGCGACCACCACTATTGCTACAGCTGCAGCTACATCAGTCGCTACTGACACCCTTGCCCCGCTGCTACTGACTCCCACTGCCTATCATGGCCACTATCACAGTCGTAGCAGCGTCTGGGGGAGGACAGCAGCAGCAGCGTCAGCCGGAGACTCTATCGCCGCAGCAGCTTCGAGAATGGGTCATTCGGCGAGGCCGCTCTAGTCCTGGAGCTTGGGACTTTACTCGTGCTGGAGGTACTGGACAGCAGCGGCAGCAGCGTCGCTAGGAGACTCTCTCGCCACAGCAGCTTTGTGAGTGGGTTATTCAGAGAGGCCGTCCTGGTGGTGGATGTTTTAGTGCTGGAGGTACTAGACAGCAGCGGCAGCAGCGTCAGTAGGAGACCCTCTCACCGTAGCAGCTTCGCGAGTGGGTTTCCCAGCGACACGTCCCTGGTAGTGAAGAGGCTACTAGTCTAGGTGTCTGTGAGCCTTGTAGCACAGGTGCGGTTTCTGTAGAGGCTTTGCACACCTTCACGCTTGACTCAGGCGAGACTCGCTGCTTCTTCCGCGACTGCACCACAGTCACACCGCTCACTACACCTGTCCCAGTCTCTCTAGCTGACCCCTCTGGGAGCCCAGTTGTAGCACGTGCCTCCACAGTTCTCCCGTGTCCAGCAGCCCTCTCAGGCCCCCTCACAGGTTTCCACCTCCCCTATTCTCTAAGAACTTGATGAGTAACGCTGTCCTCCAGGACCAGTTTGTCACTGTGACTACTCCTGGGGGTGAGCTTGTGGCGATCTGTACGGACTCACGCACTGGCGAGCACCTTGCCACGTTCACCCGGAGCCCTGGGTCTGGCTTGTACACACTGACCACTGAGTCTGCACAGGTAGCTGCGTCGGGTCAGGAAGCTGTGTTGGGTTAGTTTGCTGCGTCTTGTTCGTGCCGGCTACTCTCGCACCAGACTCTCCTCTGGCACCACCGTCTTGGTCACCCCTCCCTGCCGCGCCTGTGTGGCATGCACTCTCGTCTCCTTGTCTCTAGCCTCTCCAGGTCCTTGCCCCCACTCTCGGGCTCGCCTGCACCGCCGTGCCTTACCTACGTCGAGGGGCGGCAGAGCGCGCTGCTCCTCACCCCTCCTCGTTTCCGCCGACCGCTGCTCCTCTGCAGACTCTCCAAATGGACGTGTTGGGCCCAACCCGCATCCGTGGACAGGACCAGGAGTGCTACTTTCTGCTGGTTATTGACGACTACCCGCGCTACACCACGGTCTTCCCCTTGCGGAGCAAGTCGGATGTCCGTGGTGTTTTGATCGACTGGATCATCGCTATTTGTTGCCAGCTGAGTACTCGGTTTCAGTAGGACCTTCCAGTCCTACGTCTGCTCTCTGACAGAGGCGGTGAGTTCTCGTCCGGCCTCCTTGAGGCCTTGTGTCGTGCGGAGGGCATTGCTCAGTCATTCACGCTTCCGACCTCCCAATAGCAGAATGGGATTTCTGAGCATCGCATTGGATTGATCATGGAGGTTGCTCGCACCTCCATGATCCATGCAGCTGCTCCCCATTTTTTGTGGTCGTTTGCAGTCCGATACGCCTCACATCAGCTCAACCTCTGGCCCCGTGTGTCTGTGCCAGAGACCTCGCCCACATTACGTTGGACGGGGGAGGCTGGCGATGCGTCGACGTTTCGGGTCTGGGGCGCGCTTTCCCTTGTCCATGATACCACCGCGAGCAAGCTCTTTCCTCGCACTCTCCGCTACGTCTTCCTTGGCTTTCCCACCGACGTCCCGCCCTGGAAGTTTTACCACCCTGCATTGCGCTGCGTCCTGTCCTCACAGGACGTCACCTTTGACGAGTCGGTCTGCTTCTACCGTCTCCACCCGCACGTGTCCTCCCCACTCTCCCCGCCGCCCCTCTTCCTGGTCTCAGGTCCCCCCCCGGTAGACCCCCTCCCCCCACATGGTCCTGCTCCCTCAGGTGTGTCTCAGGTAGATCCACCCCCCTTGGTTGAGCCTTTGGTGGTCTCCTCTGACACCTCTGGCTCGGCTGAGGGGGGTGACCCTGCCGCTGACGACACTGCGGCCACTCGTCGCTCTCCACGCTTGGATACCCCTCCTGGTTTTCCGCCTCGACCGTCTTCGCCGCCTCTGCAGCCTGTAGCTGTAGACTCTGGTGCTGCTGGGGGTGGTGACATTGGGGGTGAGGACTCTGGAGGTGCTGGTCCTGGGGGTGCTGAGACTGAGGGTGAGGGTTCTGGGGGTGCTGAGACTGGGGGTGAGGGTTCTGGGGGTGCTGACTCTGGGGGTGCTGCGAGTCCTAGTGGTGGCGGGGCCGTGGGTGCTCCTACTCCAGGTCCTGGCGTTGGACAGCAGCAGAAGCCTAGCTGACTCGAGACGCCCTCACCGCACCAGCTTCGTGAGTGGGTCGTTCGGCGAGGCCGCTCTGGTGCTGGAGCTTGGAGTTTTACACGTCCTCGCGCTGCTCGTGCTGGAGGTAATACTGGTGGTGCTGGAGGTATTACTTGTGCTGGAGGTATTGCTGGAGGTGCTGGAGGTGCTGGTGCTGGAGGTACTACTGGAGGTGCTGGAGGTACTATTGGTGCTGGAGGTACTGCTAGAGGTGCTGGAGCTGCTGGTGCTGGAGGTGCTGGAGGTGCTGGTGTTGCTGGTGCTGGAGGTGCTGCTGGTGCTGGAGGCGCTGGAGCTGGAGGTGCTGGAGCTGCTGGGTGCTGGAGGTGCCGCTGGTGCTGGAGATGCTAGTGCTGCTGGTGCTGGAGGTGCTGTTGGAGCTGGAGGTGCTGGAGATGTTGGAGGTACTAGAGATGCTGGCACTGGAGGTGCTAGCGCTGCTGGTACTAGAGGTGCTCGTGCCAGACGTGCTGGAGCTGCCGGAGCTAGAGGTGCTGGTGCTGGAGGTGCTGGAGGTGCTGCTGGTGCTGGCGGCGCTGGGGCTGCTGACGGTATGGGTACTGCCCCACGCTGACCATTTTTTTACCCGCAGCCGCAGTCGTCCCTGCCACCGCCTGACTCGGCCCTTCGTCAGGTTTTTAGTCTCCTGTCTTCCACTGGCCTCACTCCACCTCTCTTATGTTCACCGTCTGCCCCGTCTCAGACACTGTTGCCACCTGGCTCCCCACTGCCTGCTCCTTCTCCCTACACTGAGCTGTCAGACTCCCTTACTGAGCGTCGTGAGCCTGAGTCTCGTGCCTCCACACCTGTTCATGCTCGGCGAGTTGCCCGTCATCGTCCTCCTTCTATCCCAGGCACTCACGTTATGACACTTCGTCCTTCCTCTGTTCCACGGCGTGTTGCCCTACCGTCTCCTTCGGCGTCCTCTCTTCCTGACGTTCTTGACCCTGAGTCAAACCTTGCTCGTGCTGCCAGTCCAACTGTCAGTCGTCTCCTCGCCACTGTCATCATTGACTCTTCCTTTGAGTCTACTGCTGCGTTTGCCCTAGTTACGGAGCTAGTCGACTTTGCTGCTAGGAGTCGTCTCGACTACGTCGTGGGTCTTGTTACTGCGTCTGAGTCTGTCTGTCCTCCGTCCGATGGGGGTGATCCTGCCCTTGGCTGTGATGTCCTTGAGGACAGGTAGTTTGAGCTTGAGTGTCTTGCGGCCGCTTTACCTCGTTTTGCATCCATGCTGCTTTGCCCCGAGCGAGACCCGGATGCACTTGACATCCCTACTCCACGCTCTTACGCTGAGGCGATCACGGGTGAATACTCCTCTCAGTGGCAGATAGCCATGGATGCAAAGACTTCTTCCTAGAAGTCCACAGGCACCTATGTCAACGAGGTTCCTCCTCCTAGGTCCAACATGGTCAATGGCATGTGGATTTTCAGGGTGAAGCGGCCGCCGGGTTAACCGCCTACCTTCAAGGCTCGTTACGTTGCTCGAGGCTTCAGTCACCGACAGGGGGTCGACTTCTTCCAGACCTTCTCCCCTACCTTGAAAGTGACTACTCTTTGGGTGTTGCTGCACGTTGCAGCACAGCGTGACTACGAGCTGCACTCCCTCGACTTCTCCACAACTTTCTTGCAGGGCAGCCTTCACGAGGAAATCTGGCTGCTCCGCCCACGTGGCTTCAGTGGGTCGTTTCCTGAGGGTACCCAGTGGAGCCTCCGGCGGCCAGTCTACGGTCTCCACCAAGCGCCCCGCGAGTGGCATGACACACAGAGTACAACACTTGCAGCTCTTGGGTTTGCTCCTTCCTCTGCTGACCCGTCGCTGTTTCTACGCACCGACACTTCTCTACCGCCATTCTATGTTCTCGTGTACGTCGACGACTTGGTTTTTGCTACTGGTGACAATGAGGCGCTGGCCTTAGTGAAGGCGGAGCTGCAGGAGAGACACACTTGCATTGACCTGGGTGAGTTGCGGAGCTATCTTGGCTTGCAGATCTCCTGGGACAGAGCACGGCGCACCATCACCCTGACTCAGTCACACATGGTGCACCAGGTCCTTCAGCGCTTCGGCTTCTAGTACTCTCGCCACAGCCCACTCCTCTGCCTACAGGCCACTTGCTCTCAGCTCCACCTTCGGACGAGTCCGTAGAGCCGAGTGGTCCGTACCCAGAGCTTGTGGGTTGCCTCATGTATCTGATGACGTGCACACGACCTGACCTCGCGTACCCTCTCAGCCTCCTGGCTCGCTACGTGGCTCCCGGTAGACACCGAAAGGTGCACTGGGATGCTGCGAAGAGGGTACTGCGTTACTTGTGCAGTACATCGGGCATGGGGCTTGTGCTTGGAGGACGGGACTTAAAGGTACTCACAGGTCACTCAGACGCTTCCTAGGCTGACAACCAAGCGACTCAGCGGTCGTCACAGGGTTACACCTTCAGTCTTGGCTCTGAATCTGTCTCGTGGAGGTCTACTCGTCCGTCTTCTATGCTTGGTTCCAGCTGTGAGGCCGAGATCTACGCTGGGGCTATGGCTGCACAGGAGCTACGCTGGCTGACCTACCTGCTGACCGACTTGGGGGAGCGGCCTCGTTCTCCTCCTGTTCTGTACGTCGACAACAAGGCCATGCTTGCCTTGTGTCACGAGTAGAGACTGGAGCACAGAACGAAAAAAATTGCTCTTCACTACTTTCTTGCTCGAGAGATGCAGCAGCGTGGTTAGTATCGCCTTTTCGATTTTTCTGATGTCTTCACCAAGGCCCTCGGGTCTGGTGATCATCAGCGCTTTTGCACTGCTCTTGGGATTCTGCCTGTTCTGCCTCACCTGCTTGTCTCTTGATCTTGCACAAGTTGTACACTGATATATGTATTTATACCTGCATGTTTACTCCTGCTAGGTTGTGATCAGTGTACTGCCTTGCTATTATAACTCTGCATGTGAACTGGCCTTGTGACCGCTTTCTTGTGCTCATAATGCATGATGATCTTGAGATCCACCCTGGGCTTTGCATTGCTTTGTTCTCTTGCCTGACTGGTCTTGTGACCGTTTGTTGTGTTGGCTATCCCTCACTTTGCCTAGGGGGGTGTTTCAAAGCATATTTATATGTTGTTAGTTCTGTTAGGCTACAGTGAGGTGCTCAGTATAGAGTACAACCCCAATTAGAGTTTCATACTTGTATCTCCTTGATCCTAGTCATTCTTCATTCCTGCCTAGTGATTCTGACAGCATACAATACATCCTACGATGGCCAATCAGCACCCCTCATTTCATTTGTCGTGTTACAGACTCCGGGGTGCATGTCCGACGCCCCCTCCCATTCTCACGGCCGCCATTTGCGGTGTGGCGCCAAGCAGGCATAGATGCGAGTGCTGCAAATCTGGGATGCGGTGGAATGAACTCAATAGTGATTGAACACGGATCAGTTCACAGGGTAAGATTTTGAATCAGTGTACAAACAAACGCGTGGTGAGAGTTACTTGTAGTATAAGCTCTCAATACACAATTACTCCCTCATCTTGCAATATAGGCTCTCGATGTATGAAAACTCCCCCATCTTGTAATATAGGCTCTCAATATATCAAAACTCCCCCATCTTGTAGTATCTCACAACGGTAGTTGCGTTGGAGCACGAAGCGCGCGTGCGAGTCGGAACACGAGCTTTGCCTGAGGGTAGTTAGGCGCACTCGGAACGTGATGAGCTTGCGTCTTGACATTCTTTCGCGCATGTCTTCTTTTTCTAGTGTGTGTTCCCAAAGGGAAATATGAACGCATGATTTTGTCGCACGTTTGTTCGTCGATAGTTTGTGTCAAGTAGGGCCCGTGCTAGTAGGTAACTGGGAGGCGATGCAAATTGGGCAGCTGCGATTCGAATGGCTGAATACGACATTGGCAGCATCGAATAAGCATTTCCACTCACCCCAGTGCGGTGTTGCCTCCACGTGGCGTGAATACAGATAGGAGCAAGCGCGTCGCCCACTGAGCTCAATGTTACATCCAACGTGCAGCTCATGGTGTAAGCTCCCCATCAATCCACGTTTGACATGTCTCTTCCCCCCACCAATCCACGCCTGACATGTCTCTTCTCCCCATATCCACGTATGACATGTATCTTTGCCTTATCAATACAAGTTCACTGAAAAAGGCTCGCATTTATGTCTAATTAAAAGAATGAATAAGGTTGTACTTAAGGTCTCATACACACACCATGCCTCCTACTTCATCAAGCATGCCCTCCTTTGTGCACTATCACATAACTTTCAGCCCACTACCTCTCGCCTCTTGCTTTTGTCGACTAAAGAGATTCCCCTTTTCCCACTCCTCTCCCCGCTCGCTCTCCTCGCTACCCCAAACCAGGACCCCCCTCAATCCTCCACCCCCTTTCCCCCACCCAGCCCCCTACCCCAACTCTCAGGTGCGGCCAAGCTTATTGTCGAGAGTGCGAATACCCCTTCCCAGTTGGTAACAGGGTTACAAGTGGGTGGTACAAGTTGGTCGATGAACCAGACAGTACTGGGGTTATCAGGTGGTAGTAATGTCATCTGGTGATAGTAGGGTTACCAGATCGTACTACCTAGTAGGGTTACCAGGTGGTAGTGGGTTCACCAGGTGGTAATGGGGTTACCAGGAGGCTTTAAGGTCAATTGGGAATGGACGATTTATTGGGTCAGGTCGTAATCGGCACCCCGCCACTAGGGCTGGCATAGACACAATAAAGGTGCGATTATTATGCCAGCCACTCTAAGTTATAGTAGGGCGAGCAGGAGGCTGTACAAGGAGTGTATCAGGGTCGCCATGTGTGCTTTCGGGTTACCAACTATAGGGTGTCATCACAGTCTAACTGGCAATTCTTTCATCATCCTCCCAGCACTGCCATCTCCTTCTCTCTCCAACCCGCTTCTTTCTTTCGGACGAGGTTTCTTCGTGCACCTTTCCCCTTGCCTCTCCCAACACAGGTGCATTATCAGCGGGAATGTCATCTTCCCCACATTCACCCCCACGTCGTCTGGCCCCAACTCTGGTCGACCTTGTCTTCTCATGGTCCACAGGAGTCGTCTTTCACAACGTGCAGATTGCGATCAATGTTTCTCGATGCGATTTCGACAACAGTGGGGCTCCTAGCAGTGGCGCAGGGATGCTTAGGTAGGAAAGTGGAGTGCTTGGGGGATATGAGAGTGACACGGGTGGTCAGGTGAGCTTGATGTGGGGAAGATGAGGTGCACTCAGATGAGTTTGTATGGCGGATGTGAGATTCTGTACAGTGCACATGTGAGAGTGTGTGTGTGTGTGTATGGTGCATGAGAGTGTGTCTAGTGTATAGAAGCATGCTACACAAACTAAAAGCATGCTTGACTATTCTTTGAGTCGTCTAAAAGAATATCCCATCTCGTCTCATGCTGCATCTCAACACGACAACTCCGTGATAAATGGTCCCCTCAGTTCTTAACACACTCTCCATTCCCCCCCATCATATTGCAAGCTGAGTCTTCAAATCTTTCAGTTTTCGTGATTGATGCCCCTTCTATTCCTTCGCACACTCTCCATTGCCCCCCCTTTTGTGGCACCTCTAAACTCAAAATGGTAACTAAATGGCAACAATTATTGATGCCACAGCTAATCCCTCACACACAATCCGCTGTCCCCCACCCACCACACCCTTGCTCCCCCTTGAGCGTATCCCCAAACCACGAATGATTCCCTCCCTACAACTGCCATCACTCTCTACCACCTTCTACAGCAGCACATCTCACTCTCTTAACACACTCTCCTCTTCCCCCAACCTCCCAAGCCCACCAATGACTACTTCCCTGCAATAGTCGTCCCTCCCAGCCGACTCTTCTCATAATGCTCCTTTCTCAACAACACAATGCCGATTGCCATCAATGCGGGCGATTATCGGGGGAGCGTTCCAGCACTGTCCGCCTGGAACTGCGCGCGGGAGCGCGGGAGGGGTGATTTGGATGGCAGGGAATGGCACACTTCGGTTTAGGAGGGTTTGTTTGATGAGAATAGTGCTGGTGAGTGTTTTTTTTTTTTTTTTTTGGTATACATGTGTCTATGTGTACGTGTATGTGTGAGTGCGTGTGTGTGTGTGCGTGCGTGTGTGTGTGTGTGTGTGTATGTGTGTGTGTGTGTGTGTATGTATGTGTGTGTGTGTGTGTGTGTGTGTGTGTGCGCGCGCGCGCATGTGTGCGTGCGTGCGTGCGTGCGTGCGCGTGCGTGCGCGTGCGTGTGTGTGTGCGTGCGTGCGCGTGCGTGCGTGCGTGCGTGGGTGCATGTGTGGGTGCGTGTGTGGGTGCGTACGTGTGTGTGTGTATGTGTGTGTGTGTGTGTACGTGCGTGCGTGCGTGCGTGCGTGGGCATGCGTGTGTGCACGAGGGGTGTGTGAGGTAGAGAGGTAACGGAGAAATTGCAGGCATAAGACCTGAAACCTGAGACAGAAGAAGAGTCATGAGCAAAGGCAGCAGCAAAAGAAGCAGCACCGTGAATTGACCTTCTGTTCTTTCCCTGCTCCACTTCTTGTAGGATGTATTTTTTTTTTCCCGTTTTTCAAACTGGAAATTGTCCACACCGGGTCAGAAACTCATAGGACTCTCTGTTCGTGGCCTGCGCTCCACTTCTTCTCTGTGCTCCCTTCCACCTGTGCTCCACTCCACTTTGCTCCTGCTCTTTCCTTTCTCCTCTCGTCCACCCTCTCAAACCCCCCCCCCCCCCCCCCCCCCCCCCCCCCCCCCCCTGTTTTCCCTCACTGGATGTCAAACCATCAGCTGCCACATTAAAAACCTGCCTCTCTTCTCTCGTTTCTCTCTCCCCGTTCCTCCGTCGAAGCAGCACATGTCTCCAGTGATCGAGCCCTACCTGTCATGCTTCACTAGAGTCAATGCCTGGCTTTTCAGCCAGCTCCTGGATTTTCTGTCAACTCCAGGCTTTCCGCTGGAGCCCTTCACATTCATTAAGAGTCATGCTTCCAAGGCATGAGATTTCAAACACCAAGTTGAAGATGAACCAATACCAAAAGGTGCTTAAACAAGCTTCTGTCGCAGATGGCTGCTAAACACCTGGCTACGCACCTGGCTACACACCTGGCTACACGCCTGGCTACGCACCTGGCTACGCACCTGGCTACACACCTGGCTACGCACCAGGCTACACACCTGGCTATGAACCAGGCTACAAACCTGGCTACGCACCTGGCTGCATCGTTGTAACGGATGGCTGCCATGCAAGAAGCACCCAGGCCTTGTGTCAGTCATCTGCTTTTGTTCTTTATGCTTCCTTCCTCTTGCCGCAAGTTTGGTAAATCCTCCCCATACAAAATCCTACAACTTATTCTGGAGCAGTTTTTGTTGGCCATTGAAATCTTCCTATGGTTCATTTGTTTTGGTTTTGATAGAATCTCTTATTCACCCCAATCTCATCCCTAGTGGAGACCCATCTCGTCACCCTTAAATTCCTCTTTCTCTCAACATAGAGCACTCATCTTGGCTAGGGCTGTCCCATGGGATAGGGGAATAGCGTGTGCTCCTATTGGTAGCAGGCTCTATGATTTTTTCTCCTATGTTTGTTTGTACCATTATATGACCAATATGTATTGTAGACTTGCCATAACCTTAATCCACCCATCCCCACCATTTCTATTTCCCGCAACCGCCATTCGCGCCGTGGCGTCAGGCGGGCATAACTGCACTCCCTGCGATGCGCTGGAATCGCCGCGAGTGCCACCTGTCAAAATTGAGCATGGTTCTGTTCACAAGGTATGAATTTTACAGCTGCGCTGCGCAGGTTTCTTGTATCCCTTGCACATCAGCTCGTGACTTGTTTCTCATCCGCGGGCGTATATTCGTTTGGAGCTCGTTCAGCACGGTTCAATACGTTAAACTACGGTGTTAAACCGCATATGCATTCCACCGCCTTTGACCATTGTGCACCAGACAGAATCCTACTAAGCGAATTGCAAACAAAAAAAAATGACCGGCCTAGCATGAATGTAGCATGACCCACCCTAATGATGAAGTCTTGACTTGGTTCTCGCTCTCATGAATTACAAAAAACGATAGCTTCTTCTGGTGCACATGATCGAAGTGCGAGGCATTTCCACTTACGATAGCTGATCGCTCGCCACTATTTTCAGTCCACATTATTTGGTTAGTCAGGATGGCTCGTGACAGGGAGCCGATCACAGCGCAGGCCATCCAAATCACTTCCCTCCTCGTCGCATCGCTAGTCACAGTGGGATCATCTGCGGTCCCGCGTTGATCGCGGCGTCGGAACTGGAAGATGCCATCAACAAGGCGAACGCGGTAAGGATGGATGGATTCACACCGATAGTACCGCGACACGGTAGAGTATGATCGCGACTATCGCGACGTCGAAACTGGAGGATGCCGTGACAAGGCGAACGCGGTAGGGACGAAGTAACATCGATATAAACTGGTTTTCGACGGTTGTAGACACGTCGTCCAAATAGAGTTGGTAGTTTCACATCGACGGTTATCGTATTGCGTTGGTAGTTTCACATAAATGGTTTCAAGTCTATATAGTCACGTCGATCGCATCGCGTTTTTTGTTTCAAACCATTTGTTTTACGTCAATAGTATCACGCCGTAGCGGTCATAGGTGTTTTTAGAACCGCGCGTTGTGAGAAAGTTGTATTAGAAAGGCAAGATCGTTGTCTTGCGTTCTTGTCGCCTATAATGCGTTCAGCCTCGGGGGCTTCGCACGTAAAGCTTGAAGGAAACCGTCTCACTCCTAGTGACGCCACAGATTTTACTTGGCGAGTTAGGAGCCAAGACTAGAATCGTTCCGACGGGCTCGGAGCAAGGAATCCGTGGCACTTTGAATCTCTGTAATCGCCTGAGAATTGAAAGAGATGCTTCTTATAATGCAATGATGGGTACAAGTGACGAGTTGAAGTTAACTCTCTGGAATTTGCTCTCTAGTTTTATAACTAAAACATGCAAGCACAATTGTAACATCGAACCGCGCGAGACTCGCCGGAAATTTGGACTCAGGATCGCGTCCAATTTCCGCGACGTCCGCGTTCACAATTTCGGACTTTGCCGGATTCGTTCAAGGGACAATAGCGAGTGTAGCGAATTGTTCGTTACATTCGCTTGCACTCCTGCAATTTTCGTGCATGCTTGTGGGGCTGCCAAGTGTCGCCCCCACAAATATTCGGACCCAACCGGGGGCGAACTTGGTTGAGTGTCGACGCGGGCAATCCGCCGTCACCCCTCATTCCGAGAAAGAACTCTCCCTTGGTCCGAGTCAAGGGAGGTCTTCGCGTGGGGGGCAATCTCTCCCCCACAATTCCAACAAAGCCTGCACCCCGAGTCCGCGATACCCTGAGTCTCACTAGGAGCTGAGCGCGCAGCTGTGAGAGAGATTTCTTTATCACGATCAAATTCATTTTTCCGCGACCCAAAAAAATGTATATACCGAAGACAAAGGACCCAGAAAAAAGTCGTGTTTCTGTAGCCAGTAGGACCTAGAGGAAGGATTGTGACGAGGACGGGTTTCCGCAACATCCGCAGCGCCTATGAGTATTTTCGTCCACCCTCTTAGTGTGCGTGTTTTATGTGTGTGCGTGCTGGTGTGTGTCCACGTGGCGGCGGGAATACAGAGAGGATCAGGCGCGTCGCCCACGGAACTCGTTCTCACATCCAGCGTGCAGCTCACAACGTAAGTTCTTTTGAGGCGTCTCAAAAGGCAGCTCACAGACTGAGTTCCCCATCAATCCACGTGTGCACATGTCACGTCTCTCCACGTCTGCACATGTCACGTCTCTCCACGTCTGCACATGTCACGTCTCTCCACGTCTGTCGCTTGATACTGCCGCACACCACGCTCCTATCTTCTCTTTACGCTCCTATCCCATCATGCAGACCCTATCCTATCGTTCCCATTTTGAACCCACTCTCGCTCGCCTCTTGCTTGAGCCGTCTACTCCACATGCTCCCCCACCTCCCTCCCCTCCTTCCACATCCTCAGCCCCTTTCCTCCTTCCCGCACCCTCCCTTTCCCCAGCCCCCTCCCCGCACTCTCAGGCGCGGCCAAGCTGACCATCACGGGCGCGTGTGCCTCCAGCAGGTTGGTAACAGGGTTGCCAGGTGGGGGTGGTAGGGTTACCTGGTGGGTAGTAGGGTTACCATCTGGATGGTAGGATTACCAGTTGCGCAGTAGGGTTACCAGGTGGGTGGTAGGGTTACCAGGTGCGCAGTATGGTTACCAGGTGGTTGTAGGGTTACCAGATGTTGGTAGAATTACCATGTGGGTGGGGGTTTTACCAGGTGGGTGGGGGTTTTACCAGGTGGGTGGGGGTTTTACCAGGTGGGTGGTGGGTTTACCAGGTGGTAGTAGGTTCACCTGGGAATGGTAGGTCCAGTGGGTCAGGTTGGTATCCTAGAAGGGTGCCTTCTCAACCAATCTGGTCACCACTACTACCATAGTTGCAACCCCCATCACCATCATCATCGCCATCACCATCACCATCACCATCATCATCACCATCACCATCACCATCGCCATCGCCATCGCCATCGCCATCGCCATCGCCATCACAATCACCATCGCCATCGCCATCACCATCGCCATCGCCATTGTCATTGTTGTTGTCTTCATCTCCATCCATCTCCTCTCTCCTCCTCTCCCCAACCCGCTTCGTTCCATCATTCTAGCTTCGCTCACCTTTCCTCCTCAACACCAGGTGTAATATCAGCGGGGGTGGCACCTTCCCCATATTCACCTCCCCCTCGACCGGCCACACAGGGGGGGGTGTTGACTCTGGTCAACCTTAACTTCTGGCGGGCGGCAGGAGGCGTCTTTTTCAAGGTCCAGGCGGCAATCAACGCAACTGATTGCTCCTTCATTGGGAACACGGCTCCTACCGTGGGTGGAGGGGTGCTTAGGTGAGGGAGTGGAGTGTTAAGGGTGAGATGAGAGAGTGAGAAGGGTGCTTGGGTGAGAGTGAATGGGGGGGTGTTTGAAGGAGCGAGAGGGGTGATATTGTGTGTGGTGCACGCGATATTGTGTGTGGTGCACGCGAAATTGTGTGTGGTGCACGCGAAATTGTGTGTGGTGCACGCGAAATTGTGTGTGGTGCACGCGAAATTGTGTGTGGTGCACGCGAAATTGTGTGTGGTGCATGCGAAATTGTGTGTGGTGCACGCGATATTGTGTGTGGTGCATGCGAAATTGTGTGTGGTGCACGCGAAATTGTGTGTGGTGCACGCGAAATTGTGTGTGGTGCACGCGAAATTGTGTGTGGTGCACGCGAAATTGTGTGTGGTGCACGCGATATTGTGTGTGGTGCACGCGAAATTGTGTGTGGTGCACGCGAAATTGTGTGTGGTGCACGCGAAATTGTGTGTGGTGCACGCGAAATTGTGTGTGGTGCACGCGATATTGTGTGTGGTGCACGCGAAATTGTGTGTGGTGCACGCGAAATTGTGTGTGGTGCACGCGAAATTTTGTGTGGTGCACGCGAAATTGTGTGTGGTGCACGCGAAATTGTGTGTGGTGCACGCGAAATTGTGTGTGGTGCACGCGAAATTGTGTGTGGTGTACGCGAAATTGTGTGCGGTGCACGCGAAATTGTGTGTGGTGCACGCGATATTGTGTGTGGTGCACGCGATATTGTGTGTGGTGCATGCGAAATTGTGTGTGGTGCACAAGGTGCAAAAAAACGACCGAAAGATTGAAATTCTGGCGTATAATACGCTATCGTATTTTTCGGCCGTTTAAAACGTTTTAAAACGCCAAAAAGTGGTAATTCTAATGTGGTGCAAAAAAACGGCCGTTTTTTACACCAGAAATCTTGTAACCAGCTGGTTTACACATATTTTCAAGTATTGGTTCCAACCATGAACCCTCGAACGGATGAACCAGCCATGAGGAAGACAAAGGGGATTTATCAGTGGGACTGTAGTAGAACGGTGACTCCAGGGAGGAGAGGATGAAGAGTCTGGGGGGAGGAGGAGGAGGGTTGAACGAGCGCAACCTAGACACTTTGTAAGCATTGTATTGCTTCTTTGCTATCCTGCTCAGGAGCAGAGTCGTGTGTACTGTCTTCAAAAAAAAAAAAAAAAAAGTCACAAAATCTCTAACAAAAAAACGGCCGAATTTTTTAAATCTGACCGTAAAATACGAGCGTAAAAAACGGACCGTATTTTACGTTTGCCGAAATTTTGCACCTTGGTGGTGCACGCGAAATTGTGTGTGGTGCACGCGAAATTGTGTGTGGTGCACGCGAAATTGTGTGTGGTGCACGCGAAATTGTGTGTGGTGCACGCGAAATTGTGTGTGGTGCACGCGATATTGTGTGTGGTGCACGCGAAATTGTGTGTGGTGCACGCGAAATTGTGTGTGGTGCACGCGAAATTGTGTGTGGTGCACGCGATATTGTGTGTGGTGCACGCGATATTGTGTGTGGTGCACGCGAAATTGTGTGTGGTGCACGCGAAATTGTGTGTGGTGCACGCGATATTGTGTGTGGTGCACGCGAAATTGTGTGTGGTGCACGCGATATTGTGTGTGGTGCACGCGAAATTGTGTGTGGTGCACGCGAAATTGTGTGTGGTGCACGCGAAATTGTGTGTGGTGCACGCGAAATTGTGTGTGGTGCACGCGAAATTGTGTGTGGTGCACGCGAAATTGTGTGTGGTGCACGCGAAATTGTGTGTGGTGCACGCGAAATTGTGTGTGGTGCACGCGATATTGTGTGTGGTGCACGCGAAATTGTGTGTGGTGCACGCGAAATTGTGTGTGGTGCATGCGATATTGTGTGTGGTGCACGCGATATTGTGTGTGGTGCACGCGAAATTGTGTGTGGTGCACGCGATATTGTGTGTGGTGCACGCGAAATTGTGTGTGGTGCACGCGAAATTGTGTGTGGTGCACGCGAAATTGTGTGTGGTGTGGTGCACGCGAAATTGTGTGTGGTGCACGCGATATTGTGTGTGGTGCACGCGATATTGTGTGTGGTGCACGCGAAATTGTGTGTGGTGCACGCGAAATTGTGTGTGGTGCACGCGAAATTGTGTGTGGTGCACGCGATATTGTGTGTGGTGCACGCGAAATTGTGTGTGGTGCACGCGATATTGTGTGTGGTGCACGCGAAATTGTGTGTGGTGCACGCGAAATTGTGTGTGGTGCACGCGAAATTGTGTGTGGTGCACGCGAAATTGTGTGTGGTGCACGCGAAATTGTGTGTGGTGCACGCGAAATTGTGTGTGGTGCACGCGAAATTGTGTGTGGTGCACGCGATATTGTGTGTGGTGCACGCGAAATTGTGTGTGGTGCACGCGAAATTGTGTGTGGTGCACGCGAAATTGTGTGTGGTGCACGCGATATTGTGTGTGGTGCACGCGAAATTGTGTGTGGTGCACGCGAAATTGTGTGTGGTGCACGCGATATTGTGTGTGGTGCACGCGATATTGTGTGTGGTGCACGCGAAATTGTGTGTGGTGCACGCGATATTGTGTGTGGTGCACGCGATATTGTGTGTGGTGCACGCGATATTTTGTGTGGTGCAGGGGAGCACGCCACATGGAAATAAATCACGATCAAGTTGGTCTCTCAGTCGACTCTGATTATTCCGTTCCGTCTCTCCTGTCGCTTCATCTTACACAACAACTGGGTGACTCTTGAGTCAGTCAACTCAAAAGTGGTCTCTGAGCCGGCTCAGATTTTCCCACTCTCCTTGCGATGCATCTTACACAACAACTCGGCGGCAATCCGTGATCGATAGCCTTCACACTCTCCATTTCCCCCCACACTCGCCATTTCCCCCCACACTCACCATTTCCCCCCACACTCTCCATTTTCCCCCACACTCTCCATTGCCCCCCACCCAACCCAACCCAACCCAACCCACCAGCGAATCCTTCCCTGCAAAATCCATCCCTCCCTATCGCATCTTCTCACGCTGCGCCTTCATCAACAACACATCGCCCGTCAGGGGAGGTGGAGCCATCAATATCAACGCATGGAACCCCAGTGGCGCCGTGCTGGCTCTCTCCTTCCTGGGCTCTCTCCTTCAATACAAGACAGGACCACCCACACTTTAGACTCACAAGTGCTAGACCTGCAGGATTCCACACAATCGCCGCCCCTAACGCCATCGCTCTTCCCCACTCCCCACCCTCCCCTCCATCCTTCCAGGTGCGTCTGGGGGATGCATCTACTCAAACAGCGCCTCTTTCTTTCTCTCTCTGCTCACCTTCAAGAGCAAAAGACCCTCAGCTCCTCTCCATGCTTCTCCCCACCTACCGTCCCCACCCTCCCTCCCATCCATCCAGGTGCGTCTGGGGGAGGCATCTACTTCAACGGAGCCTCTTTCTTCCTCTCCCTGGTCACCTTCAAGAGCAACAAGGCCCTCGGCATTGACCTCCGCCTTAGCCTTCTCGCCCTCGGCATCCCCCCTGGCAGCTGCTGTATCGGCAGCGACGTGCATGCCGTCACAGAGCCATACAGCTGGATGACTCTCCGCTTCTGCGGGTCTTCCTTTTCGGGCAGCTCGGGCAGCACGGTGTGCACGGGCAGCACTGCGGACGCCAGCGCGCTGTTCCTGCAGGCGGTTTCGGGCGGCTCGAATTCTCCGGCGACGGTGGCGTTTTGTGATGGGACGATCAAGCCGCCTGGGTTCCTTATGCCCTCGAAAGGGTGGCGGGAGGATAGCGGTTGCTCAGCCAAGTGAGGGGGAAGGCAGGGTGGGTACAAGATTGAAGAGTGGGTGGGTAGTTGGGGAGGGGAGGGAAGCGGTGGGAGCAGTGGGAGTAGGCCGCCTGGGTTGCTCATGCCCTTGAAAGGGTGGCGGGAGGATAGTGGTTTCTCAGCCAGGTGAGGGGGAAGACAGGCTGGGTAGCATAGGGAAAAGTGGGTGGGGATTTGGGGAGGGAAGCGATGGGAGCAGGCCGCCTGGGTTCCGCCCTGGAAAGGGCGGCTGGAGGATAGCGGTTGTTCAGCCAGGTGAGGGGGAATGATGGCTGGGTACATGGAGAAGAGTGGGTGGGGATTTTTTGGGAGATTGCAGTGAGAGCAGTGGGAGCAGGCCAGATGAATTTCTCGTACCTTTAAGTGGTTGGCGAGAGGATAACGGTTGGTAAGCTAGGTGAGGGAGAAGGCTGGCTGGGTAAAGGGGGAAGGCTCCATCCCAACCCCTCTGCTGTCTCCTCTCTTACTCCCTCCTCACTCTCTCTTTTCTCCCCTCCCTGCACACACACCTTTGCGAGTTCCCTGCATGTCAAGCATTCAGTATCCGCATCTAAATCATGCTTTTGCCCTCTGCCTCTCCATCCCCTTCCCCCGTCCAAGCAGCACTTGTGCTTAGGCCCTGGCTGTCATGCTTCGTCACTGTCAACTTCTGGCTTTCCCATCAACTGCTGCCCTTACCGACAATGCCTCCTTTCCCCGTCAACGTTTGCCTAAACCCAACTCCTGCCTTTCCCATCAACTCCTGCCTTTCCTCTGGCTCTCACCTCACACTGACCAGCAAACATGCTTACAAGGCTTGAAATTGTAAGGCTCCCGTGATACACACACACCTTGCAGCCCTCCTTAACAACACTATACGTGTACCTACCATAGCTGAAGGGGCTCCAACTAACAGACCACTCATGCTGGTAGTTCCAGGGCCAGAAGAAGGCTGCTCTTACAGTACTGTAGCCCCCATTCAACGAGCACCGCAGCCCTGCTGGTGCTGGTGCTGGAGGTGCTGGAGGTGATGGAGGAGCTAGTGCTGGAGGTGCTGTCTTATTTTCACCTTTTAGGTACCTGTATCCTGTACGTGTATCTGTAACTACAGTGTTATTTTCTTTTAGGTACCTGTATCCTGTACGTGTCTATCAAAAAGCACCCGTGTGCTGTAGATTATTATCACTAACAAGCAACACCCACACCCCATTTTTCCAACGCAATTTCATATTTTTGAGTCGACTCAAAAATACACCCCATTTTTCCAACGCAATTTCATAGCACCCTAGTGGTAAACTCAGAGCATTACTGTTTCCAGACAGCAGAAAAAAATCAACTGTTGGTTGGTGGTGGGCCTCATGCCTTGTTGAGAAACACCGAACCCCTAGAGCTCTCCAGGCCAGTGAGTAACAACCACAACGAATGCGCCTCACTCAGCACGCGGCGCAGTCAAGGCCAACAGCCACTATCCCCCATGACTGCCAGGCATCCTAACTGCAAATGCTCCCTCCACCAGCAGTGCGCAGCCATGCCATGCTGCTGTTGTCTAATCTCATACTCTCCCATATGCTCCCCACACAGCGCACTGATCAGCAGTTGCGCTGCTACCGTCCAGTCCTGTACTGCCACATGTGCCCCATATTAACACCTGCCATAACCCCCGTAACTAACACCCCCATTGCCTGCCAATTTCGCACGAGTCAGTTTGAGGAGAAAAACTCGTACTATCCCCCGTCGGATCGTGCACAGCAGCCCGGCACCAGAACTGCACGTGCCCTTCCACCTTGCCCCACTGATCACCCATCGGCACACACGGCCATGACATACGCCTTAACACATGCCCGCCACTCCGCAGAAATCAGTTTAAGGAGAAAGACTCGTACTGTCCCCCATGGGGTCATGCACAGCAGCCCGGCACCAGAACTGCACATGCTCCTTCCATCTTGCTCCGCTGATCACCCCCCGACACACAGAGCACGTCACACTGCTGCCATCTGCTGCTGCATCTGCCACCACCTGCATACGCCCCTGCTCCGCCAGTATCGCCGCCCCATCCACCCCATGCCTCCCTGCTGAGTCCATCCCATATGCTGCTGGGTCGATCCCTTGCCTCCCTGTTTGATCCATCCCATAGCCTGCTGCTGTTGGTTGCATCCCATACATTGCTGTCTGCTCTGCTGTTCCATACCCTGAATGAGAGGCATATCCATCTACCCCCTCCATTCCCCCATTCAGTGGCCCATTCCCGCGTTGCTCTCCCATGCTGTTGCTCCCCCCCATACCCATGTCCCCTCCTCCCCATGCCGTAGCACTTCCCCCTGATGCCATCTGCCCGGTGCCAGCTGGCACCGCCACGTCAGCGCTGCCAATGGCGCAGCGCGCCAGCAAGGCAGTGATGTCATCAGTTCCCTGCTGTAGCTGCTGCATCTGCTGCTGGTTGTGGTGCATGGCTCGGGCTTGAGTTAGTGCCGTCAGCACTGCTGCCTCCCCACCCTGCGCTCTAAGCACTGCTATGATCTGAGGGTGGTTGGGCGGAGGATGGGAGGCAGGGAGGCAGGACTCTGTTTTTGAGGCACCTCGAAAACACATTGTTGCCAGCACTGCTGCCTTCCCGCCCTGCTCTCTCAGCAATGCTATGATCTGAGGGGGGTGGGCGGATGGGAAAGGGGAAGAAAGGGGAGGAAGGTTTTACTTTAAAAGAAGGAAGAAATGTACTTAGCAAAAAGAAAGGCCTACACCTGGTAATGGTGAAGGGGAGGGCAACGATGCAAATGGCGCTCCGATCACGCGTCGTTTTTATGAGCAGTAAAAACATTAATAATTTCCAATAATAACAATAATTATTTCCAATAATAACAATAATTATTTCCGATGATAACAATAAAAGTATAAAAAATTATGGTAGTAATGATTTGGGCTGCCCCCAGAAACTCTGGCCAAGCATCCAGCGTCTGGGTGTGTGGATGCGTCCAGACTCTGGACACTGGAAGCTCGGAAGGTTACCCCCCAGATAAGTTCAGCCCAACTTAGTTGGGTGGCCGTCAGAGCTATGTTGCAGAAGACGTGTCTAGCGTCTTAGACGGTTGCGTCTAAACGCAGCGACTAAGACGCTAGACACATTTCCGGCCAGATTAGACGCATATTAGACGAAAACCTGGGCAGGCCTAAAAAAAATGTTCGGGCAGCCTAAAAAAACTTCTGTGGGGCCTCCTCCTCCTCCTCCTCCCTCCTGCCCCTCCCACTCATCGAGGCACACGTCGTTCTCGTCCGCCTCCACCTCCCCACTATGTTGCACTATACGCTAAGGCTTCGACGCGTATCACGTTTGTACGGAAACGTATATACAAAAAAACGTGATACGTCCATAATACGCGATACGGCTTGGTCGGGCAGCCCGAAAAAAAAAACTCAAAACTATGTTCCGCCGTTCTCGCGATCTGCGATTCTGTGAAACCTAAATTTGACATTCTTGACTCGAATTGATCCCTCACCACCCTTTTCCACTGCACATCACCGCACACCACCCCCCAAACCCAACCTTTCCCTCCCACCCACCACTAGCAGCTGGCAGCTTTCCGTACAACAGCCTTTCGTATCTCAATTGTCTCACACCTATTTTACTCTACGATGTAGCTTCAAACAGCTATGTCGACCGCCAATGCCGCATCTGTTATTGCTAATTGTGGCCTCAGCGTCACATTGCAGGATCTTCGTGGCTGAAATTTCAGGGCGATTCTGACCAACGATCCCTCAAACATTTCAGAGTTCCTCATCGCAAAAACGCCCAGGAGATTATCCGCATCAGCGAGCATCTAGGAAAAAAAACACTACTGAAGGATTCTACCTCCGCTGAAGTGTTTTATCCCTGCCCGAATAATATTTTTGCCTGCCCGACACTCTGTAGTTCGGGTTTTTTTGTACGCTGGAAGTCAGCGTATCACGAATGTACAGTAGCTTATAGTTTGAACGCGTACCGTACGTTGGTTGCGTATTTTGCAACATAGCCTCCCCATCCTCCTCCACTTTGTACCCCTCGGGGAGGGGAGGGGGGGTAATGTTCCCCTCCAACACCCCCCCCTTCCTTCCCACCACACTAAGCACTGCGTCATCCGCACCCTTGTGGAAGCCGTGCACAACATTCCAGTTGTGCACGATGTACACAAGGTCGCACACCTTCTCCGACCCGAGCCGGTTCCTGCGCACCGTATGCAGGCCATCCCAGGTAGACCAATTACGCTCGCACGGGGAAGCGGACACAGTCTGGGAAAGCGTGCGGCGCGCAAGACGCGCCAGGTCAGCGTACTCCCATCCATTATACTGCCACCACAGCATCACGTTCCCCTTCCCCAACTGAATCGCCTTACGCCCCTCGATCGCGGTACCAGAGCCGAATCCCCCTTCACTGTTGATGTAGGCCGTCACCCCCTCGTGCAACGGCCGCACCGGTCCCTTCTTGCCGCGGGCCTTCCCCCAGTATGTGTCTACGAAGACCTTCTGGCGCTCCAACCACTCCTGCATGACCTTGGTGCACTCCGGATCCTGCAGAAAGATCCCCTCCTCCTGGTTGGCCGGGTTCAAGATCCGGCCTGCCAGGTGGAGGGGGCATGCCAAGCTCTCGTCCCAACGCCTCCTCAAATGCTCCCGCACCTTCTCCTTATCCACCCTTCTCAGCTTGCACTCCTTCCCATCCAGCAGCTTATCCAACTCCTCCGTCAGCTGCAGCATGATGTCGTAAAGCTGACCCATCATCCCCTTTGCCACTGAATCCGTCCTCCGCATCACGATGTAGAACACCTCCATCAGCTGCACAAAGAAGTCCACCTTCTTCCACCACACGGGGTCACTCACTCACCCTTCAAAATCCGATCCCGTCAGCGTGTTCCCCCCCTTCTCCGCCCAAGCCTTGGGCGCCAACATCGCCGTTAGCTGGGGGCGAATGGCGCGCAGACGAGACACTGCGATGTACTGCGTTCCAAAGCGCGTGCCTGCCGGGCACAGGGTCTGCAGCGATTTCTGCTCGCCGTGTAGCTCCGCGAGCCGCAAGAATGCGCGCGTCCACTGGTGCCCGTGCACGAAGTTGATGATATTGTCGGCCTGAGTCACAATCACCTGCGCCCAGTCCATCTTGCCGATGTCCTCCATAAGCAGGTCCGTCACGTGCATGGCGCAGGGAACGAGGTCGAGATGCGACCACTCCTTCTGCAGCAACTTGCCAGCAGCTTTGTAGTTGCTATCGCCATCTGTGCACAGCGCGGCGACGTGCTCTGCCCCGATGCGCTCGATGATCGGCCGCAGGACGCCAGCGATGAACGCGCCACTCTTCGTCGCAGCCTTGCAGTCGACCACCTCAACGAAGACAGCTCCAGTGTCGTTGATGCATATGATATTCATCTGCGCGCGACCGCTCTTGTCTTGCATCATGTCGCTGGCGATCGTCACGCCCATCTCCCTCCATGACCTCGTAACGGGCGACAACGCCTTCTGGATCCGCTGCTTGCAGTCTAGCAGGCCGGCGCCTCCAACGTAGTGCCGCTTGGGGGGGACATATCCTTGGGCGGCGGCGGCGACGGCTCGCACCATGTTGAGGAAGAGCGGGTGCTCGCACTGAGACTCCGATGTGCGCGTCCCCGCGAGGTAGAGGACAATCGCTTCGTCGGCCGCCTTCTTTGCCGCGACGCCACCCTCACCGTAGAAATCGTCCATGCGCCCGCGCTTCGCCTTCCCTCCCGCCGCGCTCTTGTCGCTCACCGCACCGAGCGCCGCATCCGTTGCCTTCGCCTTTTGGTTGCGCGCCCGAACCTTCGCTTCGAACATCTCGCGAACCTCCTTCGAAATCTCCTTCGGCACATCCGCGCAAACAACTCCCGCCTCGCGCCGCCGATGGGGATCGTTCCACACAAGGAGGTGCTCGGGGCAACGTCTACTACTCCACGAAAACTTCTTGCCGCAAAACTCACACTCCACTTCGTCGCCCTTTTTCTTTGGATCCCTAAAAAGGTAGAAGTGCTTGTAGATCGGGTGTTCGGGATACTTTTTCTTCGTAATTCCTTCCATTTCCTTGGAAACACGAGCGGAAGAACCATCCCCGACGGCATCGTCATGTGCGGAGGCGGAACTAGACGAAGAACTAGGAGACGACATGGTTTCGAGAGGGAACTAGCAAAACCCAAAAGGGTTTTTGAAAGAGAATTTGGTAGAAATGAAAGATGGGGAGCACAAATGGGGGATTTGTGCTCCCCAACCTCTTGGTGGTTTGCCATAAAGGTATGGGTTTTCTAGATGCTAAGCGGTGCAGTGAGGTTTGTGTTCAATTTTGGTTGGGGGGTTATCAAATTTGCATGGGGGGCTGGTTTCTATGGTCAAAATGGGTGGGAGGGGGTGCAAATGTCGCGAAATTGAATTTCGCATCGAAATCGCGAAATTCAATTTCGCCCGCGCGAAATATTTTTTTCCGGGCTGACCGAAAAAAAAATACCCAAGCGTCTTCCGCAACATAGCGTCAGAGCAGGCAGTTGGGCGAGGGGCGAGAAACGAGGGGCGAGGGGCGAAGGGGCGAAGGCGGATTGTGGTGGGCCTTTGCAGGCTCACTAGTTGCGCGGCACAGCAGGCTCACCGATTGCAAGGCAGCGGAGGGCTGTCCTTATTCACCCTCTGTCGCACCAGCTGCAGCATTCCCCACATGTCTAGCCCATGGGGCGAGGTGTGTTTTGAGTCGACTCAAAGTGCTCACCAATTGCAGCAAGGCAGCGGAGGGCTGTCTCTCGTCCACCCTCTGCCTCGCCAGCTGCAGCATTCCCCGCACGTCCATCCCGTATGGCTAAAGCAGCTATCCGCTAATACGAGCACGCGGATTGTAATGGTTTGTTGAAGTGGAAGTAGGCGCAGGCTCACCAGTTGCTAGACAGAGGCTCACCAGTTGCAGGGCAGCAGAGGGTTGCCCCTCGTCCACCCTCTGTCGCGCCAGCTGCAGCATGCCCCGCACGTCCAACCCGTGGGACGAGGGACCTCCCTGAAACGCGGGATTCGCCATGGACTGATGCGGTATCGGCTACAGCGAATTGAGATTTCCCGCCTTGCGAATGTGCGTGCAGTAGTGGAGGGAAGTCACGGTCGTTTGCTGGATTCCCGCGGGCCAGAGGGCTGCGAATGAACATGTGGCAGTGGATGAGGAGGAGGGAAAAAGCGGGAGGAGAGGGGAGAAGGAGAGGGGAGAAGGAGAGGGGAGGGGGAGAAGGGAGGGGGAGAGGGGAGGGGAGAGAAGAGAGGGGAGAGAGGAGAGAGGAGAGGGGAGAGGGGAGAGGGGAGAGGGAAGAGGGGAGAGGGGAGAATGAGAGGGTAGAAGGAGAGGGGAGAAGGGGACGGGAGAGGAAGGGGGGGGAAGGAGAAGGGATAAGTGGAGGGCAGCGCGGGGGGGGAGAGAGGAGAGGAGAGGGGAGAGGAAGAGGAGAGAAGGAGACGGGAGAGGAAAGGGGAGAGGGAGTGGGGAGAGGGAGAGGGGAGAGGAGAGGGGAAAGGGAGAGAGGGGAGGGAGAGGGGAGAAAGAGCATGAATGGAAGGAAGTGTGGGGAGAAATGAAGAAAGCGTAGGTGAGAGAAAGACGGCCGTGATGCCAGCAGGCAGAGGGAAGTAACGGGGCTAAGGGCGAAGCAGCAGAAAGAATGCGAGTTTACTCAAAAGAGCGAGGAGGAAGAGGTGCGAGAACGCTAATCTGACGCAACTGGCGCGCAGTGAGGCGATCGATGAATGAAACGCGTCCGTTGCGACAGATTAAACGCGTCCGTTGCGACAGATTAAACGCGACAGTTGCGACAGATTTAATTGAAGCGGCGATGAACAGAGAAGCCAGATAGCAACGTGACGAAGTCACTATTGCGAATGTTTTGAGAGTAACTGCAGTAAGGCGCGAGTGCAGATGGCGATGACGCAGAGCTGAGCGGCTGCTAGCGAAAGAAAAGGGCTGCTAGGGCGTGTAACCAAACACTCGCATTCGCTCAATACCCAAACCAACCGTTCTAGATGCAGAATCGAACGCGCTAAACCACAAATCACCTCGTGACTCGACCTCTATCAGGTGTGTACGTTTGGGACGATAGACTGCGCGGCTTCTGAAGGCGTGACTCGGACGCAGCTTACTGATCACCGTAAAGCCGCTCACGCACCTGGCAAGATGGCAAGCGATCCGGGATGCTTTGACGGAGCAAGATGACCAAAAGTGATAGGAAGATACTACGCTAACTTGATGTGAAGAACTAGAAATGGAAGTAGGGTCTGTTGGAGGTAGGGTCTTAGAAAGCTGGACATCTACGTAAAGTCTGATGCGAAGATCCTCAAACCGTACTAGAGCACATACCACATAATCGCAACGAATGCTAGGATACGTGGGAACAGCCTATAGAGAAGACGTGCCTAGTATAAAGAATTGGTGGAGGGAGGAGGTCAGAGCCAGTGCTGCCGAATTATGGCGTGATCTGTCAATGAATGGGTGCCCTTCGTACTCTCAACGGCCTGATTGGATGCTCAAGTTTGAGAGCACCGAGAAGTGAATCACAAGAACCGTCGCGTAACTTCTATCACGTACTATTTAAGATCTACCGAGAAACCTTTGCTGCTTCCTTGCACGTTTCGTGGACTACATCAAAACGCGGATCTTCCCGAGGGTTGCAGGCATGTATTCTCAGGGTGGAAGTTCGACCCTCAACCACGCCAGGTTCAAGCAAAAAACTTCTGCACCCTCTCCAGCCGCATACAACCCCGTAACAGAAATGATCCAGAGGCAAACCGAACAAGGCCTTCCTTTGACAACACCCCGCGACGAGATACGTGTAATAACGCGTACGTAGCCATATGATCGTGTAGCAGTGCCAACCTCTCGTTGGGGATAAAAATACACTGTCATCGTCATCAGGTGCTGGTGTCACGTCATCCGTAGTTCACGGCGGCTGATCCCGTCAGCGCGTTGATCGCGTGACTCGCGTGCGGTGCTCGATTGGGGCCGTGGCTCCTCTCTCCTTCATGGCCTCCTTTTGGCGCATGCCGAATGATCTGCTATTGCACTGAATCACAAGTGTTGTGCAACGTCTCACTCTCACGACGCGCGTCGGTGAGCTAGATTAGGACAGTGGCTCGTCCCTCCTTCGATGCCTTCCATCTGCCGCACGTCGAGCCATCCGTTGGTGCATTAAAGCAGAGGCAGAAAAATAAGCAGGCACAAGATAGAACAGTAATGGCGGTGGTTTCACCTTAAAGACACCATTAAGTTTTTTAATACGCGAAATCCTTCCCTCATGGCTTCCACGTGTCTTACGTCGCAGCATCCCGTAGGGCTCGGCGCACCAGAAGCTGCCTGTAGCACACTCCTCTCTCGCTCCTCGTGTTCTAGGCTTATAACTAGTATTCGCAAAAGAAGCCTGCAACCAGCAGCTGTCTGTAGACGAATTGCTGCTCGTCCTTCAATACAATCACTTCGCGACCACCCTGCAAGCTGGACCCGCGTCGCTACACGGAGATCGCGTAACCCGCCTCTCAGCCCCACAGCTGCACCCCTTTCAAAATTGCCCACAGCCACAGGGGAACGATTTCTTTCTTCACGGATCAGCCACAGCGGTAGTCTCAAGGCAGGACTGACGTCACGGGGGCGCCTGATCCCCGTAGCGATTGGCCACAGCTGCAGTGTCAAGGCTAGTGGCGGCAGTAATGGTTCGTGTAGAAGCAGGAGTGACGTCAGTGCTGACGTACCCATCACCGACGAAGCTTCTGCGGAGCCTTCGCAAAGGAATCCCAGGGATCGCCGATTGGAGGCAGATGGTAGCAGATTGAGAGAGAATGTGGTGGAGGCCGATGAGGTGCAGAACGAGGGGGATCAAGGCTCGGATAAGCATGTGGAGGCATGTGGAAACTGTCCGAGGGGGGGTTTGCAGGGGATGGGGGTGGATGAGACGGGACATGACGGGGTTGAGGTGCAGAGCGAGGGGAAGCAGGGCGCAGATGAGGCGGGGAGTGTTGCGGAGCTGGGTTGTTTGCAGAGTGGGGTTTGGCAGGGGACAGGGATGGACGAGGAGGGGGTGGGGGATGGTGGCGCTGAAACGGATCAGTTTGTAATGAGGACGTTGCTGATTGACAACTACGACAGCTACACCTTCAACCTCTACCACCTTCTCGCTGACGTCAATGGAGGTGCGTGGTTGGATGAGTGTTTGAGCGTGTAAGATCAATAACCTACGCTGCGTGTGTGATTGTAACTGTGGCTTTCAAGCAGACAGAAAGTTGTCTCCTTGCAGCAATGGAGGTGCTGGTGTGCGTGGGTGGGTGTTTGAGCTTGTAAGAGTATGTGGATGGATGTGCATGTTGGAGGTTCGTGGATGGATGTGGAAGGAGGTAGAGGTGTGTGAATGGAGGTGTTTGAATGGAGGTGACTGTATCGAGTGGATATGGATGTGCCTTGCCTGCTGCGCCAACGCATTGCTCCCTCTTCATACACGCATGCGTCTCTCTCCCACTTCCCCCATGACCCACCCATCCCATCCACCTGCAGTCCCCCAGTGGTCGTGCATAACAACGTGGGCTCCTGAAGTACCTCAGGCACCTGCAGCTGCGTCAAAACCTCTCTTCCCCTCCACATCCCTCTATACCTGCCCGCATCTCCCCCATCCCTCTGCCCCTCTCCCTCCCACTCTCTGCCTCCTTTCTTCCCATTCTCTGCCCCTCTCCCTACCTGCATGCATATCCCTCCCACTCTCTGCCCCTCTCCCTCCCCTCTCTGCCCTTCTCCCCCCTCTCCCTCCCTCTCTGCCATGTCTCGCATTCAGTCCCCCCAGTGGTGGTGAGAAACGACGAGGTGTCCTGGCCGTACCTCAGGGATTTGCTGCTGCATCGGCGCCTCTTTCATGCCATTGTCATCTCACCCGGCCCTGGCACACCCTGCTGCCCTGCCGATATCGGTGTGTGTGCGTGTGTGGGTAGTGTGTGCCCTGGCACACTCTGCGCTGCTTTGCTTTGTTGTGCTATCGTTGGTGTGTGGATATCGCTAAGTGCTTGGGTGGGCAGTGTGTATTCAAGGTACCTCTCAGGCACCTGCTACTCCATCCATCGGCGCCTCTTCCACGCCATTGTTATCTCACCTGGCCCCGGCACACCCTGCTGTGCCGCCGATATTGGTGCGTCGGTTGGCAGTATCCTGTGCTGTCATTGGTGAGTGGACAATGTCCGTGCTGCATTCTCATCAATACACACCTGGCCCCGCTTCTCCACTAGCACCTCTTCCACACCATCGTTATCTCACCTGGCCCCGGCACGGCACGCCGTGCTGTGCTGCTGATATCAGTGAGTAGTTAAGTAGTGTGCTGTGCAGTTCTGTGCGGTGCTGCGCTGTACTGCCATGGGTACCTTTTGCTGCACCAGCGCCTCTTCCACTACATCGTCATCTCACCCAGCCCTGGCACACCCTGCTGTGCCGCCCATATCGGTGTGTGCGTGTGTGGGTAGTGTGTGGGTAGTGTGTGGGTAGTGTGCAGTGCTGTCGTTAGTGTGTGGGTAGTGTGTGGGTAGTGTGTGGGTAGTGTGTGGGTAGTGTGTGGGTAGTGTGCAGTGCTGTCGTTAGTGTGTGGGTAGTGTGTGGGTAGTGTGTGGGTAGTGTGTGGGTAGTGTGTGGGTAGTGTGTGGGTAGTGTGTGGGTAGTGTGTGGGTAGTGTGTGGGTAGTGTGCAGTGCTGTCGTTAGTGTGTGGGTAGTGTGCAGTGCTGTCGTTAGTGTGTGGGTAGTGTGCAGTGCTGTCGTTAGTGTGTGGGTAGTGTGCAGTGCTGTCGGTAGTGTGTGGTTATCAGTGTGTGCTGTGCCGTGCTGTGTCGTATTCATGACCCGTGTTTTCCTCCCTGTTGCTGGGTGCGTGTGACTGGCAGTCTGGTTGCCTGTGCTTGTGTCTGCTGGTGGTTGGTTGATTCTGCTTGGCTTGTGAACCGGAGTGTGTGCGGACGTGCACTAGCGGCCTAGACTCTCTTCTTTTTCATACTCCGTGTCTCCCTGCTGCCACTGTGTATGTGTGTGTGTGAGTGGCTGGCTGACTGTGCATGGCGCGTGAGCAGGAGTGTGTGCGGACGTGCTGAGGGAGTGTACGGACATCCCGATTCTCGGAGTGTGCATGGGCCATCAGGTACGGACAGCAGTTATTTAGTCGGTAAAAAAACAAAGGCTTTAGAGTGTGCATGGCCATTATCAGGTACAAATAAGCAGCATATTATGTTGGCGATGTATGCTTGCTATCCTCTGTGACACTCTTGCCTTGTCCCTCTCTACGCGCATTCATTCTTCATGCCTCATCATCATGTTTTCTGCAGTAGCCTGTTGTTATCTCATCACAAATGCGTCCCTCGTTGTTATCTCATCACAAATGCGTCCCTCGTTGTTATCTCATCACAAATGCGTCCCTCGTCTACGGTGCCTCTCCCCGCTGGCCTACCTGCCTGCTGCCACTCTGCCACTGCTGCCAATATTGCTTGCCTCTCTGCTGGTTCATACAGGCCCTGGCAGCACTGAACGGAGGCCAGGTGGTGCCCGCACCAGAGCCTGTGCATGGAAGGCTCAGGTATGCGCCGGGTGGTGTACAAAGCATGTGATGCATGGCATGGCATGGCATGGCATGGCATGGCGTGGTTTGGCATGGCATGGCATTACACATTATTGATCTGATATCCATGGAGGCCAGGTGGTTTCGGCACCAGAGCCATGCATGCATTTCATTTCATGGATGGGAGGCCTGTGCAGGTAGGTGTGGCGTAATGTTCAGGGTGCATGCATACACACCTTGAACATAATTTTGTATGTTTCCCAAAAGTGACTCACGTTTTCGGTGTTCAGATCAAATCTCTCCATTCCTTCCAGACTGCCCTTTCTAGAGCATTCTTTCAAGAGCATCCTTTCCGTTTTCCCATCCCATGCTGATGCTGTCACATACATGCAGTGGCGTGGAGCACACGGCTCATCCTCTCTTCACCAACATTCCGTCTGGCTCTCTTTTCCAGGTGCCTCTCCTCCCCACGTCTCCCAGCTAAATTCAACTTGTTCTTGAGTTTTTCAAAAATCTGCTTGCATCTAACAAGTCATCCTCTCTCTCCACCTGCTCACTCTCGCCCATCTCCCGCCATGCTTCCATGCTGTGTGCATGCACCACAGGTGGTGCGCTATCACTCCCTTGCTGTCCACTGGGCCTCCCTTCCGAAGGACTTAGAACCCATCGCCTGGACCACCAATGATCCCCTTTCCACCCACATCGCTTCACCCGCAGCACCACCAGCAGCCCCACGCTCTGTTGCGGATGCACAGGCAGCAAATGGGGCTTTTGAGACGTCTCAAAAGCCACGCTCTGTTGCGGATGCACAGGCAGCAAATGGGGCGATGACTGCAGGATCTGATTTGGTGAACGGGCCGGCGATTGCGGGAGCAGCTGTGATCAATGGGGCAGTGAATGGGGCTAGTAGTGGTGTGCAGGCAGAGAGTGGTGAGGGGACAGAAGTTCCGAAAGGGAGTGTTGTGGTTGTGAACGGGATGGTGGCACCACATCAGTATCATCAACAGCAGCATCGACAGCAGCAGCAGGAGCAGCTGCAAAAATTGAGTAGAGTCATTATGGGTTTGGCACACAAGAGACGGCCACATGTGGGAGTGCAGGTGGGTTGCTGGTGGCTACAGACGTGCTGGTTGCAATATTGCGAGTGTATTCACGACGTGCTTATGGGCATTGCTGGTACCGTAGCTTCTTGTTCCTCGTTTCTTCCCTAATCCGTTTCTCCCCTCCTTGGTTTCTTGCCTCCGCCGCTTCTTGTACTGCAGTTCCACCCTGAGAGCATCGGCACATCGTATGGGCGGCAACTGCTGATGAACTTCAAGGCCCTTGCAGTGAAGGCGATTCAGGAGAGGGATGGGCGGAGAGATGAAAGGAAGAATGAGAGGGCGAGGGGAGAAGGGCGAGAGATGAGCAAAGAGAGGGAGAGGGTGAGGGAGAAAGGAGTTGGGTCAATGTGCCGAAATGGCTCTGTCAAGGTAGCAGTAGGAGCAGCAGCAGCGTCAGTAGCATCCGCAGCACCATCAGCAGCAGCAGCAGCACCATCATCATCAGCAGCAGCGGCAGCAGCAGCAACAACGGAACTAGTAGGAACGGTAGAAAGATATGCAGCAGGAGTAGCAACAGGAGGTGGGGCTTTGCGGTCGCAGCTTGACTTGATGGCACGGGTAAGCATGGTTTGGTTACTCACCTGCTGTATCCTCTCTTGTCTGCTCTCTCTCTCTCTCTCTCTCTCTCTCTCTCTCTCTCTCTCTCTCTCTCTCTCTCTCTCTCTCTCCTCCCACCCAACATGTGGTTCAAGTCGGCTCAAAGCTGCTTCTTTTTTTTGTCGAATCAAATCGCAGCTTGATTTGACGGCGTGAGTGGCGACGTGAGGAAGCATCGCGAGCAGCTGCGCCCTCTTTTGCATGCCCTCCCCTCCCCTCCAACCTATTGCTGAGTCGACTCAAAGATTAGCATCTCATACAGCAAGTGCGCTCTTTCTTGTGTTGCAGCCTCGCTAGCCCAACCCAAACTGCATCCACCATATCTTGCTGCAACCTGATGCTTCCTTGTCTTCTACTCACCACACAAGTGCTCCACTCTGCTTGAGAAGTTTCAGTTTCAATCGCAAGGCCACATGATGTGAAGGCAGCATGCCCATGACACCATTCCCACTGCCTTCCCTACTCTCCACTTCCCACCTGCCGCCCAGCTGTGTGTGCCAGCCAGAGACGGCTCTATGATGTGCGGCAGAGACATGGACCTGGGCGGCAAAGGCTTGGGCGGCAAAGTCTTGGACGGCAGAGATTTGGGCGGCAATGATGTTGAGGCCACGATGGTACAACAAGGAAATGGTTGGCCTGCGTCTTTTAGTGGGCTGCCACCGTCGTTACCAAGCAGCAGATCTCTACAGTCATCAGCATCAGCACCATCATCAGCATCAGCAGCAGCAACAGCACCATCACAACCATCACACCCATCACCACCAGCATCAGCATCAGCAACAGCAACAGCTACAGTATTCTCTCCACCAAAATCCCTTCGTCTGAAAGTGACTCGACTCGATGGTTTTCTTCACAAATTGAGTGACGCACTGGCTGCAGCAGCAGCAGCAGCAGCAGCACCATCTGCAGCATCATCATCACCACCACCATCAGCATCAGCACCATCATCGTCACGAGCAGCAGCGGCTATCTTCACCCATCTGTTCGCCCAGCAAGGGGAGAGCTACTCCGACACTTTCTGGCTTGACAGCGCATCCACACACCAGGTGTGTTCCCTTCCGCACACACACCAGGTGTGTTCCCTTCCGCACACACACCAGGTGTGTTCCCTTCCGCACACACACCAGGCCCCTTTTGTGCACCAGCTGGTTAGGATAGAACGGGTGTATTGTCGCCCAGCAAGGGGAGAGAGAGCCACTCCGACACTTTCTGGCTTGACAGCGCATCCACACACCAGGTGTGTGCGCTTGCGACAGTAGATGCCACTAGATAGATGCCCACTAGGTGCCACCAGGTGCGTGTGCTTGTAACAATGCATTCGCACACGTTTCTCCTACATGAGAGCATGAGGGGTTCCCCTCTGTTCCTAGCTCACATGTGAACTGCTGGTTACCACTGCCAGTTGACCCTCCGTTCTCCTTCTCTTGCCCTCTATAACTGCCCTCATCATACTGTCTCATCTCCTTTCCATCCGCTCCTGGCAGGGCTTGGCGCGCTTCTCCTACATGGGTGGCCGGGGGGGTCCCCTCTGGTCCAAAGTCACGTACCAACTGGCTGCCGAACCTCCCCTGGCCACTGAACCTCCTTTGCCAGCCGAACCTCCTTTGCCAGCCGAACCTCGTTTGACAGCAGCACCTCCGTTGCCAACTGAACGTCCTTTGCCGAGCCACACAGAGAATGGGAGTGGCAAAGGCAGTGCAAGCAACGGCACTAGTAGCACTGAACCTGACAGCAGCAAGAGCAAGAGGGAGCACAGCTCTGCCAGTGGAAACAGTAGCAGCAGTAGCAACAGAAGTGTTAACCCTGACATTAGCAGCAACGATAGCAGTAGAAGCAGCTGTAGCAGCGGCGCAATTACTAATGACAATCGTAACAATGGCAGCAACGGTAGCAGCAGCAGCAGTAACGGTAGCAGCAACAGCAGCAACGGTAGCAGTGGCAGCAATCGTAGCAGCAGCAGCAGAAGCCAGCCCACATTAAACGGGGGTGGCACATTCGATAGAGTCACAGGCGGCACTCTCCGATTGGAGAGCAGCGAGGGCGATGTGACTATAGTGAAGGAGGGCACATGGGAGGGCGGCATCTTTAGCTTTCTTGAAGAGGTGAGCTGCTCGGGGCTTTAAAAGCTTGGAGTTGTGAGGCAGTGCTTTCAGCATTCGGCAATGTGGTGTGACTATGGCGAAGGAAGGGACGTGGGAGGGCGGCATCTTTAGCTTACGGGAAGAGGTGAGTTGCTAGGGGCTTCTAAGGCATAGAGTTGTGTCGGGTAATCATCAGTGTTCGGGATGGCCATTACGGCATTTAGTTAGCAACCAGGCTTTTGTGTAGCGTCAAACTGTTGCGTGCTGTCCATACTTTTTTTATTTCTGCTGCTTATCCATCCCTTTCTTTCTTCACTTCCCTCTCCCTCCTCCCCAACCAACAGCACCTGCAGCAGCACCAGTGTGCACCACACAAGGCCATCTCTCTGCCCTTCTCTGGTCACACTTCTTACCCATCCCTCCCAACCCTCCTCTGGCCCCCTCCTTCGTTTCACCCCTGCCCTCTCTTTCCCCCCCCCCCTTAACAGCACCTGCAGCAGCACCAGTGTGCACCACACGAGGCTGCTGGTCTTTCCTCTTATCGCACATTTTCAGGCACTGCTTTTTATCCATCTCCTTATCTCACCACCCAACCCCCCCCCCCACCCCCCCTGTCAACAGCACCTGCAGCAGCAGCAGTGTGCACCGCACGAGGCTGCGGCTCTCCCCTTCGACTTCTGTGGCGGTTGGGTCGGCTATTTTGGGTAAGTCTAGTGATGCTGCTACTGTGGGACTTCTAGAAATAGTGATGCTTCTACTGTGCGATTTTGGGTAAGAGTGGGTTATGTTTTATTGATGCTTCAGTGATGCTATTATGGGGTAAGCTGGCTGGTGGGCTATGCTGCAGTGATGCTTCGGTACTGCTGTTTTGGGTAAGTCAGTCCGATTTTCACATAAGTCAGTGCTGCTGTTGAGGCGTCTTAGATCAGAAGTCATCTGCCAGTCTCTTTCATCCTGCTGGCCACTACACTACACCCTCAACAGGATGAAAGAGACTGCCAGTTGACTTCGGACATGCCAGTCTCTTTCATCCTACGTAGCCAAACTAAAATTGTGCTGACATGCTGTGAGACGGTTTTCAAGGCGCCTTAGAAAATCGCTACAATGTTGTGTAACCAAAACCAAATTTGTGTTGGGGTGCATGAGAATTTTCAATGTTTTGAGAATTCTCATAAACCAGCTCGGTGCATGTGTGCATGCATCAGGTGAACCGTGAAGTGGTGTTACCATCTCATGGCGCAGATTACTTCATGCGCCACTAGAAGTATTCTCATGGCGCAGATTACTTTCTAGTGGTGTGTCGACCATGCCTGGTGCCCAAGACATACTTCCGTGCCATGCCATGCCATGCTTTGCCTTGCCTTGCCTTGCCCTGCATGCTTGTATGCAGGTACGAGCTGAAGAGGCAGTGTGAGAGCTCAACCGCCACAGGTCTCCCTTTCCAGATGCAGCGCTGTCATATGCCTTGACTTGTCGTGTCATGACTTGCCACACCTTCCCCTGCATGCAGGTACGAGCTGAAGAGGGAGTGCGGGGCGGAGCACAACCGCCACGGGTCGCCCCTTCCGGCCCTTCTGGACTAATCACTATGCTTTGACTTGCCTTGACTTGCCTTGACTTGCCTTGACTGGCCTTGCCTTGCCTTGCCTTGCCTTGCCTTGCCTTGCCTTGACTTGCCATGCCCTGCTGTGCTTGCATGCAGGTACGAGATGAAGAGGGAGTGCGGGGCGGAGCACAACCAACACATTTGAGACGTCTCAAAAGTCGGAGCACAACCACCACAGATCGCCCTTCCCAGATGCTGCTTTGTCTGTACCCTGGCTTGCCTTGCCTTACCTCACCTTGCTTGAGTGCGTGCAGATATGAGCTGAAGAGGGAGTGTGGAGCGGAGCACGACTGCCACAGATCACCCTACCCGGATGCAGTATCGTACCGTCCTACCCGTGCCACACCTTGCCTTTCCTGCATGCAGGTACGAGCTGAAGAGGGAGTGCGGGGCGGACCACAACCGTCACAGGTCGCCCTTTCCGGACGCGGCTCTCTTCTGTGTGGACCGATGGGTGGTGCTGGATCATGGTAGTGGGGATGTGTATGTGTGTGTTGTGGAGGAGAAAAGTGGTGCGAGGGAGAAAAATTATGGTGGATCAACCCAGAAGGACCATGGAAAGGGGGATGTGTATGTGTGCGCTGCTGAGGAGAGAAGCCAGGAGGGAGAGAAGGGTGGGGACAAAGGTGAGCAAAGAGGGAAAGATCCGCTGGAGAGAAGGGGAAGGGAGGAACTAGGTGGGGGGAGAGGCCAGGGTAGGGACGAGAACAGGAGTTGTAGCGGCGGCGGTGCTAGTGACGGTGCGTATGCTGATCATGTGCAGGCTAATGAGTTGACTGACAGTACGTTGGCTCTAATGTCATCTCGTTGCAGCGACAGTGGTGGTGGGGGTGCCACTAGTGGTGCTCTGTATGCTGATCATGTGCTTCGATGCGGAGCAGAGAGGGGAGAATGGAGAGAGGCAAGCGAGAGGAGAGGATGGGAGAGAATAGGGGACAGCAGTGGAGAGGAAACGGATGGGTGCAGATGGGTGGCTGAGACGAGTGAGAAGCTGACGGCTCTGGTGGAAGGAGAGGAAGCAGCAGCAGCAGAGGCAAGGGCCACGCAGACAAGTTGTTGTAGCCAGGGAGATTCAAGGGATTCAAGAGAAGCTGTAGAGGGCTTGACAGTACACTCAGCTAGAGGGAATTCGGCAAGAGACGATGCAGAGGGGCTTACAGTTCTGTCAGAGCCCCTGGTGCTGAAGAGGTGTAGAGAGCGGTACAAGGCTGATGTGGCGGGGTGCCTGGGGGAGATTGCCAAGGGGGAGAGCTATGAGCTGTGCCTCACCACCCGCCTCGAGAGCGAATCTCAGCCGTTGGATCCGCTCGGGGCGTATCTACGGCTGAGGGAGCGGAACCCTGCTCCGTTTGCTGCGTGGATGTGCATGGGTGAGATAAGTCAGTATTGCATGGGTGAGGGGAGAGAGTCAGAATTGAATCTGGCTGCGGCGGAAGAAGAAGAGGAGGGGGTGGGAGTGGAGGAACAAGGGGAGAGGCAGGTGGATGGGGGGGAAGAGACGAAAAGTCTGGGGGAAGAGGAAAAGCAGCAGCAGCCGCAGCAGCAGTCACAGGAGCACGACCACCACGCTGTGCTCCGCGCCCCCTTTGCCCTCTGCTGCTCCTCCCCAGAGCGGTTTCTGCGGGGCGATAGGCAGGGCATGCTGTGGGCCAAGCCCATCAAGGGCACTGTGAGGCGCGGGGCGACGGAGGAGGAGGATGAGATGCTGAAGAGAGAACTCATGCTCAGGTGAGTCCTAAGGGCTTGTAACAGCTGGACTGGTGTTGGCATGAAGGAGGCATGCTGTGGGCCAAGCCCATCAAGGGCACTGTGAGGCGCGGAGCAACGGAGGACGAGGATGAGCGGCTGAAGAGAGGGCTCATGTGCAGGTGAGAGTGTTTAGGGTTTAAGCAAGAGCTTTTCCCTTTTCGGTGCGAAATTGCGGTCGCATAAGGAGAGGCAACCTGTGGGCGAAACTGATCAAGGTCAGTGTGAGGCGCGGAGCGACAGAGGAGGAAGATGAGAGGCTGAAGCGGGAGCTCATGTGCAGGTGAGGGTCTTGCAGTTCAGATAAGACCTTTTGAGATGTCTCAAAAGTCAGATAAGACCTTGGTTAGTTCCAAGAAAGGGACAGTGGTTGCGTAGGAGAGCCATGATGTGGGCGACGCCTTCAATGGCACCACATTAAGAAATGCTAAGGGCGGCGAGATCTCGAGGACCCTGAAGGTTATTTGTAACTTTCTCCTGTGTTGGTCTGCCATGCTCACATGTTTCGTTCCTCCTTGTTTGATTTTCTCCTCCCAACCCCTCCCAACTATTCACCCCGCTCAGTGACAAGGACCGGGCAGAAAACCTCATGATCGTTGATCTTCTCCGGAACGATCTCGGGCGAGTCTCAACCGTCGGATCGGTGCACGTCCCGTCACTCATGGCCGTTGAATCATACGCCACTGTTCATCAGCTCGTGAGCACTGTAGCAGCACGGCGCCGCCCGGACCTCTCCCCAGTGGCCTGCATCCGGGCGGCGTTCCCGGGCGGCTCGATGACCGGGGCACCGAAGATAAGATCTATGGAGATCTTGGATGAGATCGAAGGGTCGGCTAGGGGACCTTATTCGGGAGCCTTGGGGTTTGTTTCGTTTTCGGGCACCTTTGATCTGAATATTGTGATTCGAACGGCTGTGATGGGTGGAGAGCTGGGGGATGGATTGGAGAGGGGGGAACAAGCAGGGGAGGATGGGGAGGCAGAGGAGGGGGGTCTGAAGACCTGGGAAAGGGAGGGAGGAGGAGCGAATGGAGAAGAGGATTGGATAGGGGGTGAAGAGGGGGAGAATGGGGCAAGAAAAGCTGTTGTGAAATGGAAAAGGGGCAGACGAAAGGGCAGGACGATGATTGGAGCAGGAGGGGCGGTGGTGATGTTATCGGAGCCAGAGAGTGAGTTTGAAGAGATGGTGCTTAAAGCGAGGTCTCTGGTGAGAGTGCTCCGACCAGATGGAGCTGATGATTTGAACGGGGTGTGATTGGCCGATGTGATTGGCCAATGAGGACGTACGGGGTATCTGCTTCCTATCGTCTTCACTTGGGTGCAAGTCACTGGTCGTGGTCACTCATGGACTGGAAATGTAGATATTATTTTATCTGGGAGTCAGGCACTTCAAGGTTCCCCGTTCATTGTGGCCAAACATGATCCTGACTTTATGGCCACCTTTGAGTTTATTATGTTTTTATTAAGCGCAGGTGATCTGGAGTAACGCTCTTTGTTGTTGCCTGTTACGAGTGCAATTGAGTGAGCGAGAATTGCACTATCGAAGCAAGAGTACAATGAGCGAAGGCATGAGCGAAGAATATATAGCGAAATTACAGTGGTAATGGTAATGTGTGAAAATGGGGAGCGCGACAGGCCTAGCGCCGAGGTTGGGAATTCTCGAGGCGGAGGTCTGGAGCGCGGGTTACCAACCGAACCGTGAGGTTGGGTCGCGTCGTGAACAGTGGTGGGAACAGTATCGAAGCGAGTGTCGCGAGTGGCAACGGTTTTACAGTTAGGTGCTGTTGGCGGGAACAGTGGTGTACGCGCTGAGCAGGGACGCGAAGTAAGGAAAATGAATTTTCCTTACACTACCCCCCCCCCCCCCCCCCCCCCTAAGGATGCCCTCCTTACGAAAGCGCGTGTACATCGCGAAAATTTTGGCTGCGCAGATACTCGGTGAGGACGGGGTGGCTTTCAATTCTGTCCAGGGGAACCCAGTTGTCCTCGGTGGGCGTGCGGTCTTTCCAGCGGATCAGAAATTCGATCCTGCGAGCTCCTCGTGGGTCGCGAACTCGGTGGCTCAGGATTTTCTCTGGCGTGATGATTGGTTCTGTCGGCGGTCGTGTCATGCTGGCTGGGCGGTTGCGAGGCAGTTGGCTGGTGGATGGTACGTAAGGTCGGAGCAGGCTGACGTGGAAGGACGGGCTAACATACCAGTCAGCAAGGAGGAGGAGGTGGGCGGTGACAGGTGTTATCATGTGGCTGATGCGAAATGGCCCGCAATATCGGGGGCGGAGTTTTGGGGTGATGGGCAGGCGGAGGTTCTGAGTATCGAGTAGTACGAGGTCGTCGGGTTGGTATGTGACAGGTCGGCGGTGGCGGTCGCCGTTGCGCTTAGCGATGATGTTCGATTTTTTTATTGCGTCAGCTGCTCGGGTTCGTGCTGCTTGTAAAATTTCGGCGAACTATTGCGCGCGTGGCACCGGGTTGTCGGGATTCGGAGTCATGGGTACTATGGGGTCTTGTCCGTAGTTCAGGTAAAACGGTGACTGTTGGGTCGTGGCAGACAGCGAATTGTTGTACGCGAACTCGATGAGTGGCAGTTGCTGTTCCCAAGTGGTCGGGTCATCACACGTGGCTCGAATGAGTTGCTCCATGGTCTGATTCGCCCGTTCTGTCTGTCCGTCGGTTTCGGGGTGGTACGAAGAACTAAACTGTAGTCGTGTGCCGAACTGCTACCACAGGTTCCGCCAGAAGTTGTTGGTGAATTTCGTGTCACGGTCGCTGATGATCGCTGCTGGTATCCCGTGTAGTCGAACGACGGTGGAGATGAAAAGGCGGGTTATTTCTTCGGCTGTGATTGGTTTTTTGCAGGCTACGAAATGTGCCATTTTCGTCAGCCGATCGACGACGACCAGGATCGTGTCGTTCCCACTTGGTCCGGCCGGTAATCCCGTGACGAAGTCCATCGTCACCTGCTGCCAAGCACGCTCTGGGGGTGGTATCGGCTGCAACTGTCCTGCCGGCCGCTTCCGTAATGATTTCATTAATTGGCAGGTGAGACAAAATGCCACGTGTCGTTGCACGTCGGTCAGCATCTCGTGCCAGTAATAATACCGCTGCAGCTGCTGCCGTGATTTTTCTACTCCGAAATTGTCTGAGGTAACTCCGTCATGTGCCTCCTGTAGCAGTAATTCCCGTAGTAACGTGTAGCCCGTTACCCAGATGCGGTCGGTGCCGGCTTTTACGTAATAAACTCCCTTTGCTGCTGCGAACTGCTGCGAATTTCCTCCTGTGACGAATGAGTCGGTTTGATAGCCGTAGGTAAATTGTCCAGTCAGTAGCGAGCTCGTCTGGGCGAATAGTATGGCGTGGATTTGGGCAGTGGGGCGGGTCAGTGCGCCAGCGATGTTCGATGCCCCCTTTTTGTAGGTGACAGTGTAGTGGAAATTTGACTTGAGGAAATCGAGCAAGCGAATCTGTCGTGGGTTGAGGTGGGGCTGTGGGCGGAGGTACTGTAGTGATTTGTGGTCTGTCCATACTATCGCGTCTGCGCCGCTCAAGTAACAGCGCCACACTTTGAATGCGTGCACGATCGCGAGCATTTCGCGGTCGTGTATCGGGTAATTTTTCTCGGGCGGATGTAGTTTTCGTGACTCGTATGCGATGGGTTGTAGGCCGTTGCTGAAATCCTGTAGCAGTACGGCTCCAATGGCGATGTCGCTTGCGTCGGTTACCACTTCGAATGGGCGGTGTGGGTCGGCGATGCGCAGTACGGGCGGTGAACAGAGAACAGTTTTCATGGCAGAGAAGGCAGCATGCTCCTTCTCCCCCTACGTAAAAACGACCCCCTTCCGCAGTGGATCCGTCAGTGGGGCTGTTAACCTCGCCATGTCGGGAACGAACTGACGCACATAATTAACGAACCCCACAAAACTCTGCAGCTCCGTGATATTTGTCGGGGGGTGCCACGCTTTCACCGTGTCTAGCTTCTTTGGGTCGATCTCGACCCCAGCCTCTGAAATAACGTGCCCCATAAATTCTAGCCTATCCTGAAAGAACTCGCACTTGGAACCCTTGGTCAGTAGGCGGCGCTCGTCTAAAATTTTAAATACTGCTTCCAGGTCTGCTAAGTGCTGCTACTTATCGCGACTGTAGACGAGGATGTCGTTGAGGTAAACTATCACGCATTTATCTAAGAGTGGCCTAAACGCCTTGTTCATGGTCATCTGAATTGTAGCCGGTGCGTTGGTCAGCCCGAAAGGTATCACGGTGTACTCGAATGACCCGTACCTAGTCCTAAATGCCATCTTGGCGCAGTCCGATGGTTCGATCCTGGTCTGATGGTAACCGCCCCGTAAATCAATTTTCGAAAAGACCCGTGCTGTTCGCAGTTGATCTATCAGTTCATCGGCGCGGGGGATGAGGTATTGCGACTTGACTGTAAACATGTTCAGTGCCCTGTAGTCGATGCACATGCGAAACCGTCCGTCCTTTTTTGGTGTGAACAGGATCGGTGCGGCGAACGGTGACGAGCTCGGTCGGATTAATTTTTTCTCTAACACGTAATCTAGCTGCTTCCTCAGTTCGTCAAGCTCGGGCTGTGTCGGTCTAAACTGTCGCTGTACCGTTGGCTGTGGCCCCGGTTCTAACTCTATTCGGTATTCGGTGATCGTGTGCCCGCTGAGGTGGCAACCCCTCGGGTAAGTCATCGGGAAAAATCCCCGGGTACTGTTTCAACAGTTCTTGTAGTTCAGACGGTACCGCTGTCAACAGTTTCTGAAAATCACTCGGCTGCTCTGCTTGTCCTATTACTGCGATATCCACCGCGTACACGTCAACTCCAGCGGCGACAGCCCGTTTCATCATGATGGCGTTGACGTGGACTGTTGAAGACTCGGGCGACTGCCAGTGAGGTAGTTCGACCCAGTTACCGCTACTTCGCTTAGTGCAGCTACCCGTCGTCCAGTCGATTCGCGGGTTATACCGTCGTAGCCAATCACGTCCCAGTAAAATGTTGTGCCCATCCAATATCGTCGCAAGCATTTCCAGTGTAAACCCGAAGTTCCCCCCGCAGCGGACTTTTACTCTCTCCACCTTTTTCCGTATGGCTAGCGGCGAGCCGTCGACTAAGCGTGCATCTATCTCCGGTAAACACCGGCTAAGTGTCAGTTGCAGTTTCCGTGCAGTCGCGGTGCTAACTAAGCTATGACTTGCTCCCCCGTCGATAAAAAACTTCACTTCTTCTCCCTGTATTTTCCCGTGAATTAGTACTGGGCAATCCGACGGTGTACCCTCCTTATTCATCCGAGTCCGATCGATGGCGTGAATCGGTACTGTGACTCGGTGAGGGTCGGTGAGGTTGGGCGAGCAGGCAGTCTCGTCAGTAGTTGGCCCAACTTCTACTGACTGATGGCATTTCCCTGCCTCTGAGACTCCCTCCCCTGCTCTGTTCCGCGGTGCCTCAGCTCCTCCGGACATTCACTCTTGCAATGGCCAGGCCTATTGCAAGCAAAGCAGCGCCCCTTAAACGGCGCGGCAGCTGCATTTGCCACAACGGCGTGTACCGTGGTGTGCTCGATTGGTCCCTGAGGTCGATGTCCGTAGTAGGACCCCGGTCTCGGTCGGCGTAGGATATCAATTTTCTCCGCGAGCGAGAGGATTTCGTTGAAGTTTGATAGCCCGCGTAGCATAATCTCGTGCGAGATGCCCGGCTTCAGTCTGCCGACGTAAAGGTCCACCCGCTCCGCCTCGTGCATGTAGCCGACTTGCTCGCACAGAGCAAGAAAACCGCTGGTGTAGTCTTGAATCGACCCGAGCTGCCGCCAAGTACGCAGTCTCTGACGCGCCGAAATAGAAGCCGCGATTGGCTCGAAGCGCGCCCGAAGCCCTGCGCACCACGCATCCCACGTGCTGTACTGGGCGGTTTCGCAAAATGAAATCCAGGTGACGGTTGGGCACGTGGGCTCTCCCTCTTGCGGCGGTGGCTCGTAGGCGCGTGGCGATGTCACGATGACTCGCCACCAGTCCATGGCAAATCCCCTCAGCAACGAGACAGCGAAATGAATCTTCGCTGCGTCCGACTCGACGTAATTCGCGTAGAAAAAAACGTTCATCGTGAAGACCCACGATTGAACCGTCGGACCTCCACTTTGGCTAGGATCGAAGCAGGGCAGGCACTGCAGCTTGAGTGGCATTGGTGCCATGATGGCGTGGTCACCACTTGTTGCTGCGTGTCAAAATGTTCTATAGCTTATATTGTGTAGGCTATAGTGGGGTAGCCCATAAGGGGTACAACCCAATTAGGGTTAGTACTTGTACCCAACTCTTTCATAGTTCATTCATTCTCGTTCATTCTTCTGACATGGTTTCATAGCAGGTCCTTCGTTAGGACTGTTTTTTTTCCTTGGGCCCACCACAGCGCTACCCCGCTAGCCGCCCCTCGCGACCCTCATGCCGCGCCTCCTGCCCCTAGCGCCGCCCTCGTGCGGCCTGCCCGTCGCCCCTAGGCACGTCGACCCCCGGCCCGTCGCCCCTAGTCGACCCCCGGCCCGTCGCCCCTACGCCCGTCGCCCTAGGCCCGCCGACCCGGCCCGTCGCCCGTCGCCCCTCCTAGGACCCGCGGCCCGTAGCCCGTCGCCCCTGGCCCCGCGGCCCGTCGCCCTTAAGCTAGGCCCCGGCCCCGCGACCCGTCGCCCGTCGACCCCCCTAGGCCCGGCCCGTAGCCCGTCGACCCTGGCCCAGCGGCCCGTCGCCCCTAGCCTAGGCCCCGGCCCTGCGGCCCGTCGCCCGTCGACCCCCCCTAGGCCCGGCCCGTCGCCCGTCGCCCTTGGCCCCGCGGCCCGTTTTCCTTAGGCCCCGTGGCCCCGCGACCTGTTGCTCGTTGCCCGTCGACCCCCCTAGGCCCGGCCCCGCGGCCCGTAGCCCGTCGACCCTGGCCCCGCGGCCCGTTGCCCCTTGGCCCGTCGCCCCTAGTCGACCCGCGGCCCGTCGCCCCTCTGGCCCCGTGGCCCGTTTTTCCCTAGGCCCCGCGGCCTGTCACTCGTCGTCCCCCCCCTAGGCCAGGCCCGTAGCCCGCCGCCCCCTGGCCCCGCGGCCCGTCGCCCCTAACCTAGGCCAGGCGCGTCGCCCCTAGGCCCCGCGGCCCGTCGCTCCAGGCCCCGCGGCCCGTCGCCCCTAGGCCTCGTGGCCCGTCTCCGCTAGGCCTCCGGCCCGTCACTCTCGGCCCCGCGGCCCGTCGCCCCTAGGCCCGCGGCCCCTCGCCCCTAGGCCCCCGGCCCGTCGCCCCTAGGCCCCACGGCCCGCAACCCCTGGGCTCCGGCCCGTCCCTCTCGGCCCCGCGGCCCGTCGCTCCTGGCCCCGCAGCCTGTCGCCCCTAGGCCACCGACTTGTCGCCCCTAGGCCCCGGCCCGTCGACCCCAGGCCCAGCACGCCGTTTTTTTAGTGCTGCTGCTACTACTATTGCCCTGCTTGCTGCCCCCCTCTCTGCTGCTCGTGCCTGCTGCTGCTGCCTGCCCTGCTTCCCCCCGCTCTGCTTATTGCGCCACTATGGCTTCGCTTCGAGTTATCGCGTTCGATCATGAGGGCAGACCGATTCAGTTTGACACGTGGCTCGACGACCAGCAGCTGTACCTGCTGAGCGATTCTAAGGACAGTGTTTCGCTGTTTGACCACGCATCTGGCGCCGCTACCGCCCCTCCCGCCACAGCTGACAATGCGACTCGCTCACAGTGGCTTACTCGCGTCGCTGCTGCCCGCTTAGTCATTCACAACCACCTGCCGTTAGCCGAATGCGCTCACTTCGGACAGCACGGGACGGCACAGGCGCTGTACGACGCTGTACTCGCTCGCTACTCCTCGCCTGCCACTGCTGCTCTAGGCAGACTTCTACTGCCCTACCAGTTCCCCGAGCTGTCCGCTATTGCCACTGTAGAGGACCTTATTTCCCACCTGCGCACTAGCGATGCTCGCTACCGCGCTACCGTCCCTGCTGAGTTCCTTGACAGGAACCAGCACCCGATGTTCATCACCCTCTACTTCATCGTCACCCGCCTCCCTGACTCTCTTCGCTCTGCCAGGGACCACTTTCTCTCACTTGAACCCACCTCCCTCACTGTTGACCTCCTCGAGCAGCACCTCCTTGCAGCTAAGACTAGTGCAATTGCTGTAGGTGCTGCTCGTGACACTCCGTGCCCGCCCTTCTTTGAGGGGTGCACCCCCTTCCCCCTTGCCCCCTCCTACGCCTCTGTTACTGCTGCAGACGTCCCTGCTGCGGAGGACGTCGGGGCTGCTTCTGCCAGTGGGAAGCACCGCAGCAGCAAGGGCAAGGGTGGCAGGGGTGGTGGCGGGGGTGGTGGGAGCGGGGGTGGTGGTGGGGGCAGCAGTGGAGGTAGTCGAGGCAATGGAGGTGGTGGCAGTGGTGGGAGTGGTGGCGGGAGTGGGGGCTCTGGTGGCGGCGGTGGAGGCAGCGGTGGGAGTGGCGGTAGTGGCAGCGGTGGGACTGGTGGCGGCAGGACTGGAGCTCAGCATGGAGGTTCTGTAGATGGCCAGAGGCAGCAGCAGCAGCGTCGGAGCGAGGCCCAGTCGCCCCAGCAGCTTCGTGAGTGGTTGTTTCAGTGTGGGACGTCTGGGGGTAGTGGTAGCTGCCCGTATGTCATTCGCACGGGTGACCGTGCTGGTCAGACAAGCGGGAGGTTTCACACTCAGCACCGCTGCTTCTCCCGCCTCGACGACGCTTGGCGAGCTGAGTTTAGTGAAGATGTTGAGCGCCCCCGCTGGGCAGATCTGCTTAGGTCTGGAGTTGCTATCTTTGACCTAGACTTTGATGCTATCCTTACAGCTATGTATGCTTTGTCTGTTAGTGCTGAGGGTGACTGTTACTGGTGTGTGCCACCTGACCCAGGTATAGCGGCTGTTGCTCTAGGTGCTAGTGAGTCTGCTCTCCCTGGTATTGCGCCTGCTGAGGCCTTGCACACCTTCACGCTGGACTCACGCTCCTCGCGCTGTTTCTTTCGTGACAGCACCACCCTCACTTCTCTCTCTGCACCTGTCCCGGTCAGGCTGGCTGACCCCTCCGGGGGCCCAGTCGTTGCCCGTTCTTCCACTATTCTCCCGTGTCCGGCGGTTCCGTCCGGCTCATTGTCAGGTCTTCACCTCCCCTCGTTCTCTACGAACTTGGTGAGTACAGCTGCCCTCTAGGATTCGATGGTCACTACCACCACTCCTGGGGGTCAGCTTGTGTCGATCTGCACGTGTACACGGACGGGCCGTCACCTGGCTACGTTCACTCGACGGCCAGGGTCGAATCTGTACACACTGGCTACCGAGCCTTCTCAGGTAGCTGCGTCTGCCCAGGTGTCCGCGTCAGGTCCGGTAGCACCCCCTTGCTCGTGTCGCCTCCTGTCGCAACCAGACTCTCCTCTGGCACCACCGCCTTGGTCACCCCTCCCTGCCATGCATGCGCGGCATGCACTCCCGCCTCCTTGTCTCTGGTCTTCCCAGGTCTCTGCCTCCCCTCCCGCCCTCGTTTGCCCCGCCCTGCCTTCCGTGCGTCGAGGGGCGGCAGCGCGCCGCTCCTCACTCCTCCTCGTTTCCCCCGACGACTGCCCCCTTGCAGACTCTCCACATGGACGTGTGTGGCCCAGCCCGCGTCAGGGGACAGGGCCGCGAGCGCTACTTTCTGCTGGTAGTTGACGACTACAGGCGGTACACCACGGTCTTCCCCTTGCGCAACAAGGGTGAGGTTAATGATGTCTTGATCCCTTGGATCCGTGCAGTACATCTCCAGCTTCGCGAGCGGTTCAGTGGGTACCTTCCTGTCCTGCGTCTGCACTCTGACAGAGGTGGTGAGTTCTCCTCCGACCTCCTGCGGGACTTTTGTCGTGGGGAGGGCATACTTCAGTCGTTCACGCGTCCGGCCTCCCCTCAGCAAAATGGGATTGCTGAGCGCCGCATTGGCTTAGTCATGGAAGTCGCTCGTACCTCCATGATCCATGCGGCTGTTCCCCATTTTCTGTGGCCGTTTGCGGTCCGGTACGCTGCGCATCAGCTCAACCTCTGGCCCCGTGTCTCCTTGCCGGAGACCTCGCCCACACTACGTTGGACGGGGCAGGTTGGCGATGCGTCAGTGTTCCGGGTCTGGGGCTCTTGTGCCTTTGTTCGCGATACGTTTGCGGACAAGCTCTCCGCCCGTGCTATCCCCTGCGTCTTCCTTGGCTTTCCCCCTGACGCGCCTGGCTGGCAGTTTTACCACCCCACCTCGCGCCGTGTCTTCCCCTCTCAGGACGTCACGTTTGACGAGTCGGTTCCCTTCTACCATCTCTTCCCCTACCGCTCTGCCCCTCCCCCGCCCCCGCCGCTCTTCCTTGCTCCTGGTCCCCCTCCGGTAGACCCCCGTCCCGCCCAGGGTCCTGCTCCCTCAGGTGTGTCCCAGGTAGACCCTTTCCCTGGTACTGTGCCCGTTGCGGTAGCTGGCGACTCAGGTGCTACTCGAGGTACTGAGTCTGGGGGTGCGGAGCCTGGGGGCGCTGAGTCTGAGGGTGCTGGGTCTGGGGGTGCGGAGTCTGGGGGTGCTGAGCCTGGAGGTGCTGAGCCTGAGGATTTTGAGCCTGTGGGTGCGGGGTCTGAGGGTGCGGAGTCTGGGGGTGATGAGCCTCGGGGTGCTGCTTCGTCTGGAGGTGCTGCTGGTGCTTCACCGAGACTATCTCCGCGACCGAAGACTCTCTCCCCTCAGCAGCTGCGTGAGTGGTTTGTTCGGCGCGCATGCCTTCGGAGTGGAGTTGCCGGAGCCGGAGGCACTGGAGACACTGGAGTTGGAGGTGGTGGAGCTACTGTTGGAGCTGGTGGTACAGGAGGTACTGCGGCTACTGGTCCTGGAGGTGCTCGTACCCGGGGTACTGGAGCTGCCGGGACTGGTGGTGTAGGAGTTGCTAGAGCTGGAGACCCTACGGAGCCTGGAGCTGCTGGGACTGGAGGCACTGGCGCTGGTGGCCTGGAGCTGGAAGAGCTAGAGCTGGAGGCCCTGGCGCGGGAGGCGCTGGAGCTGGAGGAGCTGGAGCTGTTGACCCTGGAGCTGTAGTTGCTGGTGCTGGAGGCACTGCGCGGTAGTGGGGTATTGTGTAGGCTATAGTGGGGTTGCCAATAAGGGGTACAACCCAATTAGGGTTAGTACTTGTACCCAACTCTTTCATAGTTCATTCATTCTCGTTCATTCTTCTGACACTGCGAACTCCACATGCCGACGGGCTTCGCGAGGCTCCTGCCGGTTTGGTGTGGCCCCGTTCCTCTCCATGCTAGGCATCGATTGAGCGGCGCCATCACTGGCTGCGCCTGAGGGCTGTCCCACACTGTCGTGTGGTGTCGGTGTGCCGGATGAGATGACAATTGGCTCCTCCGATTGCTTGGGTGCATTTGCAGGTGCGTGTGTTGGTGCTGGTGCATTCACTGTTGATTGCTGGCGAGCGGAGTCGCGTTCCGCCGTGAGTGCCGCTATTTCGAGCGCTGAATCTTGGAGTTGGCGCACGAGACGGTCGACTTGCTCTTGTGTCAGTGTCGCGAGATTGAATTCGGCCATGGCGGGGGTGTCGGGCAAGCTCAGCGAGAGCCTCTGTCGTGGCCATGCGTGCTTACGAGAGAGCACTTTGAGCGGCGGTGCTTGTTCGCTAAGAGACGTCTATCCCCTCCAAAAAATGAGATAGTGGGGAAGCGAAGGTGTGGGTGCGATCCGAGAAGAGATCGTAGGCTCTGAATACCAAGTGTTACGAGTGCAATTGAGCGAGCGAGAATTGCACTATCGAAGCAAGAGTACAATGAGCGAAGGTATGAGGGAAGAATTTCTAGCGAAACTACAGTGGTAACGGTAATGTGTGAAAATGGGGTGCGCGACGGGCCTAGCGCCGAGGTTGGGAATTGTCGAGGCGGAGGTCCGGAGCGCAGGTTACCAACCGAACCGCGAGGTTGGGTCGCGTCGTGAACAGTGGCGGGAACACTATCGAAGCGAGTGTTGCGAGTGGTAACGGTTTTTCTGTTGGGTGCTGTTGGCAGGATCAGTGGTATACGCGCTGAGCAGGGACGCGAAATAAGGAAAATGAAATTTCCTTACATTGCCACATCGTGAATATTGCTGTGGAAGCAGCATTTTTTTTTCCACCTCAGCATTCAACGCAGACACGTGTAATCTCCACAGATTTGGCGTGAATTCCGACGAAAGATCAGTGGAACAAGTTCCTCCCACAAGCAACGAGGGAGTTTTCCATCAAAAACTCATAGTGAGGTCGTCCGACATTGCTTCCAGAAGCTGCAACGTCGTGAGACTCGGTCGGAACGATTTGAGTTGCCTCGCAGTCTTGAATGTGTAACATGAAATTGGCGACAAAGACTGCTGAATGTGTAACATGAAATGGGCTTCGCCAACTGCAACTAGCTTCGTTCATGAAGTTCCCGTTAGTGAAACGGTTGCCCCAACCCTAGGTTCAAACTTTGAAGATCCTCGCTTCAGAAAACACGGCCTTCAAGCAGGACTTGCCAAGTCACAGGAGCATCCATGCCTGCATTGGCGACAGCAGCAACTTCAGAAACAGCTAGACACAGCAACTTTAGGATGCAATGCAGTGCATGTGACCACCGCGTAGCTGCACCCCTCGTTTCGCATCTTCACTCTCATTAACGAGATTCCTCGAAACTCCTGAGGCCGACCTTGGCTGATATTCCATTTGATATCTTCATCTCGATTTAGATTCTGCTCCTTGGTCATTCTATGGCTGCCTGCTTTCGCCTTGTTCCGACAGCTACTTGCCGCTTGGTACGCGAATTTTCTGACGTTTTTCACGAGCGCTCATTGTTCAGTAGCATTTTCTCCAGCTTTTAAATCTAAGCCTCGCTGTGTTCGCCACCTTCGCTTGCCTCATCGTGCGAAATATCTCTCCCGTTGCGTGCAGGATCTGCAGAACCGTGCAGGACCCATTCTGTTCAGCGCCTCGTCTGCATCGTCCACTCCGAAAGCGCTCAGGTCCGCGATCGGGGCTTCGCGTGACCGTAGGGAGCCATTTTGGTTGTGCGGACTCATTACTAATTTTGAATCTGACTCATTAGTCATCCTATCTCGAAAGCGCTCAGGTCCGCGATCGTGGCCTTGCCTGACCGTAGGGAGCCTTCGTGGTGCACCGAACAGTGACCTGTTAGCTACAAGCTCGTGGAGCCATTCGTATAGTGACAGTGACTCGGAAAACATTCGTGAAATCACTTCCGTCTGTTGACTACAACAGACTTTTGAGTCGACTCAAAAGTCACTTCCGTCTGTTGACTACAACAGCTGGTCATGTGGTAGTCCCACGTGGTAGCTCCACGTCGTTCCTCGGCTCCTCTGTGCTCCTCCTCTTTCCGGACGAAGACCTTTGGGTTTTCTTAAGAGTCGCATATTCTCCCCTTCAAACTTTGTTGACGGCTGTGGATCCAGCTCCCAGCCCAGTTCCTGAAATTTCTCTGCCCCGTCACTCCCTTTTCGTGCTGTTGAGACGGATCAAAAGCCAGTATATTTCCCTCGGTTGCCTGTTGCAGCTTGTGCAATTCCAGATCAGCCCACTTCCTCGGCTCCTCTCTGCTGCTGCACTCCCTTGGCGGCGAAGGCGCGTGGTCCAGGCAAGCAAGCAGCGCGAGCCGTGCACACCGCCGCTCCTGCAGCACGTTCGTCCACGCCATGGCTGCAGGTACTGTGTATGGCGCTGACGTGATGGGTGGGGTGTTGCCATGGCTGCAGGTAGGCACGGGGCTGTTGTGATGGATGGGGTGTGGTGCTGAAGTGATGGGTGGGGTGTGGTCGAGGCTGCAGGTACTGCATGTGGTGCTGAGGTGATGGGTGGAGTGTGGTCCAGGCAAAGAAGCAGCGCGAGGCGTGCACGCCGCCGATCTTGCAGCACGCTCATCCACGCCATGGCTGCAGTCTTTGCTTCGCCCCTCCCTGGTTTCTTTTCAAACGATCTTAAAGCCCTCTGCTCACTGTCTCTGCCCGCCCTTCCAACAGTGCTGATGGTTTTCAGCCCCATGTACTGTCATGCACAATCACAGTCACACACAGTCACACACAGTCACACACAGTCACACACAGTCCCTCTGATTAGTCACCCCCACCCACACATGCACTTAGTCACGGTCACATTCATGTACACTTAGACGCAGTCATACTCATGGTCTTACTCTACTTTCACACTCACTGTCCCAATTTATTTCCTCCTCTGTTGTCCTTTTCTGTCGCTGCCATTTCTCCTCCCTACTGTAATTCCCGACAACAGACTCGTGGTTTGTCTCAGGCATTCACACACTCACTCGGTTTCACACTCACACTGAGAGATGCACCTTCACAGTCACACACGCTCGCATTGGCGCTCACTCTCATAGTGCTACTTGTTGCTTCGCAACAGGTGTGCTCCCAGAGAACAGCCCCGTGGTCTCCCCTGCCTGGCTGTCACACACACTCATAGTGGCACTCGTCCTCACACTGATCCTCGCAGTGCTACTTCCTTTGTGATTCCTCTCTCTGTTGCTACCCCCCTTCTCAACAGCTGTGCTGCCAGAGAACAGCCCCTAGCATCACGAGGTGGCAGGTGGTGTGGTAGCATCACGAGGTGGCAGGTGGTGTAGTAGCATCACGAGGTGGCAGGTGGCGTAGTAGCATCACGAGGTGGCAGGTGGTGTGGTAGCATCCCGAGGTGGCAGGTGGTGTGGTAGCATCACGAGGTGGCAGGTGGTGTGGTAGCATCACGAGGTGGCAGGTGGTGTGGTAGCATCACGAGGTGGCAGGTGGTGTGGTAGCATCACGAGGTGGCAGGTGGTGTAGTAGCATCACGAGGTGGCAGGTGGTGTGGTAGCATCACGAGGTGGCAGGTGGTGTGGTAGCATCACGAGGTGGCAGGTGGTGGTGTGGCATCACGAGGTGGCAGGTGGTGTGGTAGCATCACGAGGTGGCAGGTGGTGTGGTAGCATCACGAGGTGGCAGGTGGTGTGGTAGCATCACGAGGTGGCAGGTGGTGGTGTGGCATCACGAGGTGGCAGGTGGTGTGGTAGCATCACGAGGTGGCAGGTGGTGTGGTAGCATCACGAGGTGGCAGGTGGTGGTGTGGCATCACGAGGTGGTGTGCGGCGTGGTAACATCACAAGTTGGTGGGTGGTGCAGCTGTATCACGAGAAGGTGCGTGAAGTGGTAGGATTACGAGAAGGTCGGTGAAATGTTAGGATTACAAAAACATTGGTGGTGTGGCAGGATATGAGGACCCACCTTCATCTTGATCTTTTCATGATCTTGCCACGCACATCACCAACCGTTTTGTAATCCTGCTACTCCACCCACTTTCTCGTAATCCTGCCACACTACTCACCTTCTCGTGATCCTAGCACACCGTTGTCCACCCCATGATGTTACCACACCACCCTCCTGCTTTCTCATCTACCATTACGCAGATTCCCCTATTACCGCCGCACCTGTGCAATAGACATTCTTTGATGTGATGTAGTGAAGTGACGCACAATGTCCCGCGTCGTGTGCTGCACATGCACACGTGCGTGGTGTGATGTCCCCCTCCCTTTTCCCCTTTTCAACCAACCCCTCGAATGACCAACAGCTGCTAGTCGCCTCGCGGTGCATGCCTGCAAAAAAATGCCCTTCAAACGCTCCTCCCCCAATGCTCAAAACACCACTTCACATGCTGTCCCCTCCTCCTCTTCAACCCCCAACCCCAACAGGTGCCTGATGCCTGGTGGTACATGCCTGGTGGTACATGCCTGGTGGTACATGCCTGGTGGTACATGCCTGGTGGTACATGCCTGGTGGTACATGCCTGGTGGTACATGCCTGCAAGGAAATGCCGCCTCCTTCAATGCTCCATCCCCACGTCTCAACCCTCCCCTCCTCTTTACCCACCCCACGACCTCTTCCCCCCTCTTAACCCCAACAGGTGCTCGACTCCTCGTAGGACATGCCTTCTGAGAAGCGCCTTAGCCTACCTGAAAATGATGTTTCCCCCTCAAAGCTCAATGCCCCACTCCTCGCCCTGTTTTCCCTCTTATCACGCAAACCCCACAGGTCCTGGACGCCTCATGGTACATGCCTGCAGAGAAACGCCAGCCGTTTGAGGAGTTTCAGGTGAGGATTGTCGTTGGTTGGTTGGTTGGTTCTGTGTGTCACAAAAGGCATGATGAGAAGAATCCGGTCTTGCTGTGCAAATACGTCTGTATCTGGTGAGGAGTTTCGAGTGTGGACATGTGAGTAACGCTCTGGATGCTGGGCTGGGAAGAGGAAGTAAGAGGGTGTGGTAGTTGGATGGACAGAGAGAACGTGTTTATTTTATGGTTCTGGATAATCAATACGGTTGAGTTTCAGGAGTTCGAGTAGACGGACAGACATATGTCACTGTCTTGCTGCCTTGCTATCTGTTTTCAAATGCCAAAATATTCGATTAAAATGTTCCCCGTGTCTCCCTTTCTGTCTCGAGGGCGCAGCATGGGAGGATTCCAGGAGCAATCTTCTTTGATATTGATGCCATTGCTGACCCCACCACGGAAGTAAGTGTCACTTGGTTAAAAAATAAAAAGTTGATGTTTGAAGTGCATCCTGCATTCAGATAAATCCTATCGTGCCACCTCCAGCCCTACACGAATTTGCCTTATTTCTGGTCACTCCCCTTGTCCCCACCTGTGTATCCCACCTGTTTTATGTTGTCTGGCAGCTTCCCCACATGCTGCCGACAGAGGCCGCCTTTTCTGCAGCTGCGTCAGCTTTGGGTTTGTCATCTAGTGACAGCATCGTGGTGTACGATGGCAAGGGGCTCTTCAGCGCTGCTAGAGCGTGGTGGTGAGTGGTTCAACGCGGTGACAAGTGGTTGTGTTTAATTTTGGTGGTGCTTCTACTGTGTGTGAGCTGGTCAAAACTGGTTAGGTGTGACATCGCGATTTCTAGCAGCGCTGGATTTGCTAGACATTGTGGTGTGACATTCGGCCAGCCACACGTGGCAGTGCTGGATGGCGATAATGACAGAAAGCTCACATCTGCCGCCGCTTCTTCTTTCCCCCCCCCCGTCCCTTCCCTTTTTCCTCCCCTTCCTCCTCTTCCTCCTCTTCCTCCTCTTCCATTGTTTCAACACTCACAGGATGTTTCGTGCATTCGGACAGCCACACGTGGCAGTGCTGGACGGCGGGCTGCCAGCCTGGCGGGCGGCAGGCTACCCAGTGGAGGCAGAGCCGTCGGACAAGGCGGCCGGGCGGCACAAGGCGGCTGCTACTGCCATCAAGGACAGTTACTCTACAAAGGTGTGTATTAGTTTACCCAAAGATAATTTGGGATCCAGAAGGACAGATACCGCCCTTTTCGCTCTCAAGACTAAAATTTCCTTACTGGTCCGCCTTCCTTGTACTCTCATTCCCCTCCTAACCTCCTCTCCCCACTCTCTCTTCCATCCAGGTGCATTAAACCGTGATTGAAGAAGTGTTTTGAGACGTCTCAAAACACTTCTTCTCTCTCTTCCATCCAGGTGCATTAAACCGTGATTGAAGAAGTGTTTTGAGACGTCTCAAAACACCACTTCTCTCTCTTCCATCCAGGTGCATTAAACCGCCTCCTCGCTTTTACACCAAGATCCACTGATGTCCCTTTTTCTGTGTCTGCACCGCCCTCTAACCATCCAGGCCGCATCCAACCGCCTGCTCACCTTCAATGCCAAGCTGCAGCCCAACCTCATCCTGTCCGTTGATCAGGTGTGTCTCCCTTGCCCCTTCGTGCCAGATAAGGCCTGCGCCAGTTAATGCCTGCACCAGTTAAGGCCTGCACCAGATGTATGTGTCCAGCACTGAACTCTAAACCAGGCGATCCTTTCAACGTTTCTTCTTCTGCTTCTTCTCCTCCTTCTTTCATGCACTTCTGCTGTCTGACTGGCAACTTTCTTAAAACCCGCCCGCGGGCCAGCCAAGGAAGCCCAAATTGGTTCAACCTTCCTAACTTCGGTTGAATGTGACCCTGGCACCCAGAATCTTGGCCGATTGCATTGCTCGCCCCAACCAACCTTCCTAACGTTGAACTTCTTGACCCGCGGGTTTTAACCGTTGAATGTCTTCAGGTGAAGGCGAATATCGAGAATAAGGTGTATCAACTGAGCGATGCCCGCTCTGCTGGCCGGTATGCTGTGGTGGGAAAGGGTGGGGTCGGATGGGGTGGGTTCGCGTGTGCTTTGGTGTGGGGGATGGGCGCGGTGGGGTGGGGTGAAGGCATGATGAAGTGTCATAAAAATGGTTTGCAGTTGATGGCATGGTGGCAAGGTGGCATGAAACCCGCTATGCCTCTTAGCTACTACTGTGTGATTGGTGCTTGCACGTTAATCAATTAAAAACTGAAGACCTTTTTTCAGTTTAACGCCGTAATGGTAACATGCCAAGATGAGAAGCTGAAGACTCATCATTGTGTTTAATCCGTAACTGCGTCCAATTCCATGTGTGATTACACCTGCTCTCATATGTACATGTATGTCTGATGTTATGCATGCACGCATGCAGGTTCAAGGGTATAGACCCTGAGCCAAGGGCAGGAGTGCGAGGAGGAAGCATCCCAGGAAGCTTTAATGTCCCCTTTCCCGAGGTATAGTTCAGCCAAATGTGAGTCTGCATTCCATTGAGCTCATTCGTAGCATAGCAAGAATGGCTCTTTAAGGTTAGTTTTGAGGCACCTCAGAACTCACCTCAATGCTCATTAGAGTCATTCATAGCACAGCAGGAATCGTTCTATTTGAATTCATTGAATATAAGCGTTGATTTAACTTCCTTGTAGAGATTCATTGAATATATAGCTGCTGACCCCACAGGGACAGTTAGAACCTGCCTCAAATCTCACCCAAGCCTTGAAATAGCTACCTGAGTGTTAGCTTCTCTCGCACTCCTTCTTCCCCCCCACACTGCCCATTGCCACTACCCATTGCCCGTTGCCCATCAGGTCCTGACCCCACAGGGACAGTTAACGCCTGCCTCAGACCTCACCCAAGCCTTCAAGAGGCACACTCACAAGCATTGCTGTGCGCTAGCTTCTCTCACCCTCCTTTCTTCCTCCCCCATTGCCCATTACCCGACGTCCCCCAGGTCCTGACCCCACAGGGACAGTTGAAGCCTGCCTCAGACCTCACCCAAGGCTTGCAATAGACCATAGCTGAGTGGCTGGTGCCTCTCACCCTTCCTTTCGCCTCCCACTGCCCATTGCCCGTTGCCCACCAGGTCCTGAACCCACAGGGACAGTTGAAGCCTGCCTCAGACCTCACCCAAGCCTTGCAATAGACCATAGCTGAGTGGCTGGTGCCTCTCACCCTTCCTTTCGCCTCCCACTGCCCACTGCCCGTTGCCCACTAGGTCCTGACCCCACAGGGACAGTTGAAGCCTGCCTCAGACCTCACCCAAGCCTTCAAGAGCGCAGGCAAGTCCATGCTCGTGATTGGCCGTGGGTAAAAAGGACTAGAAAGGGGAAGAGAAAGGGGAAGAGCAAGGGGAAGAGCAAGGGGAAGAGCAAGGGGAAGAGCAAGGGGAAGAGCAAGGGGAAGAGCAAGGGGAAGAGCAAGGGGAAGAGCAAGGGGAAGAGCAAGGGGAAGAGCAAGGGGAAGAGCAAGGGGAAGAGCAAGGGGAAGAGAAAGGGGAAGAGAAAGGGGAATTGGAATTCTCTGGTGCTGCAGCTGCTCGTTTGCTCCATGCTGCCATAACATGGCGGTGAGTTCCCTCACACATTCTGTGAGTGCCGCATGGATCCCTTTTCTCCCAAAACTCTCTGAGGCGCCCATTGTTTTGTGAGGGCCGCCTGCTTCCCTGCTCTCCCATAACTTCAGCCAGTGGTGTTGCACCTCCCCTTCCTGCCATTTTAGAAGCGCCTCAGAAGCTGGTGTTGCAACAAATCTTCTCCCCCTCCCTGCCATCACACATGGCATACCAGGATAAGGGATAAGGCTCAACTCTTCCCACATTCGCACCTCCTACGTACCTCGAATTTCACTGCCCCCTCTTACCCATCCCCCAATGACCTCTGCCCTTACTCTGTTCTGACCTCCTCTCCTTGTGTCAATCTTTGCAGGGGTGAGCGTTGAGGACCCCAAGCAGCCTCTCGCTGCCTCCTGTGGTACAGGAGTCACTGCATGTGTGCTCGCTCTGGTACGTGCACTGCACCACGCCGCACCACAGTGCACCACGAAGCACCATAGTGCACCACAAAGCACCATAGTGCACCACAAAGCACCATAGTGCACCACAAAGCACCATAGTGCACCACAAAGCACCATAGAGTACCACGAAGCACCTTAGTGCACCACGAAGCACCGTAATGCATGGTAGTGCTTCCATCCTCAGGCTGCCTCATACAGCACAGAAGTCGCTGTATGTGTGCTCTCTGTTCCCCCTGGGTTACGCTCTGATATTCGCCTTCTCTCTCTCTCTCTCTCTCTCTCTCTCTCTCTCTCTCTCTCTCTCTCTCTCTCTCTCTCTCTCTCTCTCTCTCTCTCTCTCTCTCTCTCAAGCGGTCCGTGTATTAGATCCGAGCAAGGTACAGACATGCACAAGGATATAAGAAGCAATGCATCTCAGCTTCTAAAACCCCCACATCCTACCTACCCTCCTTCACCCTCTAAGGCAGCTCCAATGCCGGCTCCAGGATGGCAAGGCAGTCCCCGAGGGACATTCCTTCGCCCGGCAGCGCCACAGGTGGGTTCTCCACCTGAGCCGCGTAGTTGCACTTCGTCATGAAGCTCACTGACTGCGCCCGCTGCAGCGCCACGGACCACCGCTGGCGGAACTGGTGCAGCAGCTTTGTTGCCTGGTAAGATGAGGGGGCCGCGTTGAAGAGCCGGCGCGCACCGGTGTCGGCCAGAAGTTTGAGGAATTGAGGGACCTCCGCGCAAGGACAGCCATAGGTATCAACGGCAAGGGGGAAGAACCCGACCCACGAGGCCGTTGAGCCCTCGTAGTCGGAGATCTTCTTCTCCGCCGCCTCCCTGGCCGCCCATCCCCTGCCCTTGACCGCGTTGGGATCCCGTGTGCTGATGGGGTCCGTGATGGTCACGTCCCCTATCCACACCGCTCCTGAGGACTTGTCCCGGATCGCAATGTCGGCTTTCTTCAGAGTGACGGGGCAGAACGTAGTCGTTTCGCTGTGAGTCATGAAGTCAGCGTCGGCGGCCATGTGTACACACGCATCGCGCAACTCATTGTGCGTGTTGGTCCGCCCCTTCCCCGTGTCGCAGCGCAGCAGGTGGTTGGGCAGGCGCCTGTCAAGGATTGCCGTCTTATTGCGGCAGTCACACGCGCCAGGTGCCGAGGAGGGTAACCCCATCCTGAACTGCAGCGCATGCGCAAAGTGAGCCGGGGCAAGCCGCAGTGTCGAGTTGAAGGGGACCGCGTTGAGCCAGTCTCCTACCCCATACCCTGAGAGTGAAAGCATGCGCTGAGTGTGCCCGCTTAGTGGGTTGAGTGGCATGATGCGTGTAGCCTGCACCTGCTCCGCGTAGCGCAGTCCGTGTATCGCGATTGCCAGCCCATGCTGCAGCTTGGCGCCCTTGGGATTAGCCCGATCGCTCTGCAGCAGCTCCTTCCCATCGTCCGGCAGTGACTCCTCACACCTCTCCAACCAGTCAAAGAGCGGGGACGTGTTGATGAAGGGCCCCACCATCTGGACCCGCGTTTCCGCCAAGGCGCCGACGGCCGACTCATCAATGGAGGTGAGCAGGTGCTGCGCTTGCGTGTAGCTTGCAAGGAACCCAACACGACCCTCCACCGAAGGGTCTGTGAGTCCCAAACCACCGAGCGAGATGGGGAGTGACGCTTGCGCCCAGGTACGTGAAATCTCGGCCTCCCCCCGTGGGTGGCGAATGCCGCAGGCAGTCAGCAACGTCTCAAACAGCTTTTTACCCCAGTCTGACCACTCCTCGACTGGCAGGGCCGAAAGCGGCGTGGTGCGGGCGACGTAAGCGATCCGCCGTGAGATGCACCGTGAGAGCAGGAGGGAAGCCAGCTGCGGCTCCATCCGCGCGATTAAGGGCAGCGGCACTCCCATGGTGTCGAGGCTGGCACGTAGGAACGCGGCGGTTGCGTCGCTGCCACCGATGAAGCTGCCAAGCACCTTCACCCCATCTTCTGTGAAAGGTACGCCCACTGGAAGCGCTGCTCCCTGCTGGCCAGCCTGAGACCAGGCCGCGCACTTGGCTGGGTTGTGGCGCAGCCCGATCTCCCCGAGGTCTCTCTCTCTCTCTCTCTCTCTCTCTCTCTCTCTCTCTCTCTCTCTCTCTCTCTCTCTCTCTCTCTCTCTCTCTCCATACCACTTTACTATTGCATCTCCTTCCCAACCTCTTCTCTCCCTTATTAAAGGCTCTGGCTCATCTGGGTTGATGGACGTGACGGATTATGATGGGACGTGACGGAATATGACGGCTCGTGGACTCAATAAAGTCTGTTTTTGAGAATTATTAACCACTAGAACCCCTTCTTTTGCACGCCTTCTTCCCCAGGCTCTGCTATTGTATCTATCTTCTCCTTTGCCCCGTTGCTGCAGGCTCTGGCTCGTCTGGGTCGGTGGGACGTGCCGGTGTATGATGGCTCGTGGACTGAGTGGGTTAGTCCTCCTCCTCCTTCTGTAATTTGTGTCCCTCACACTCTGCTATTCACCTCTCGACCCTTCTGCACCACGTGTTCTCTCTCCCTGCTGCAGGCTCTGGCTCGCCTGGGGCGGTGGGACGTGCCCGTGTATGATGGCTCGTGGACTGAGTGGGGTAGCCTGCAGGACACTCCAGTTGTCAAGGCAGAGTGATAGCAAATGCCATTTAAAGTCTAATCCAGTTTAGGGACGTCTCAAAACTCGTGCCAGTGTATGATGGCTTGTGGCGTGGACTGAGTGGAGTAGCCTGCAGGACTCTCCAGTTGTCAAGGTGGAGTGACAGCATATGGCATTTAAATTCCAATCATGCATGCGTGAAACCCCTCCCACAAAGTTGTCTGATGGATTAGGGTATCCATGTGTCGTGGTGGAGCGGAGTCTTCATGTACACGGTGTGCGGGCACCTGATTAGATGTGCCTGCCTGTTGGTGGCCATCTTCCCAGCTAGTCACTTCCGGTGAATAGAGGCTGCTTTGATACAGTAGATTGGAGACGTCCTTCCAGACTGCTGGTTCTGTGGCTGTATTGTACCTTATTGGCAAGAAATCGCTGTCCTCTAGAGGGGTTGATGATGTGTGCTTTTCAGACGATGAGATGTTCTTTCTCCCTCCCTGCCACAGTTGCCTCGGCCGCCACAGTTGCCTCGCCTGCCACCCAATCAGTGTCGTCACTCGTTAGATGGCATATGGGAAGAGCCCATGCACCACCAACCTGAGATGGAATGTTGCTGTGCATCACAGTGAAAGGCAGTGTACGGACACACACAGAGACACACAGGCAGGCACCGCACAGACACACACACAAACAGACAGACAGACACCACATACACACACATACACACACACACACACATACACACACACACATACATACATATGTTGGAAACAACTGATTTAGGCGCCTCTGTCGTGTCGAAACACCAAGACAGAAGCGAAGTAGCTCGTATCGAAATACCGGTGAGTCAACCCTCGGAGGTTGAATAACTGTTGGAGGTTACGCGAAAGTCAAAGGTCAGCGACCTTTGACCTGACAAATGCAGCGCGACAGCAAGGACAACCAACTGTCTCGATACTGAGCAGTTGCCCGAGTCGACACTGTATCGAACCGCAACAGCAACAGTAAAACAGTTAACTGTATCTCTTCATATTCCTTTGTATTCTTATAAAAGCTTGTATCTCTTTTATTATCATCAACTTACCGTATGGCCCCGGATAGTAGCGCATATGCGCTTATAATAAAATCTTTTTTTTTAGGGGTGGCGCTAGTAATTGAGGAACGGCCATAAGCGCCGGCGCTTTTATAACGGCAAAAATGATTTTCGAATTCAAACGAACCAAATTGAAGCTCTCAATAAGGCGAATACAATGATGTGACGTGCGCATGGGATCGTGCATGGAATCACGGCGAAACTTGCCGCGATTCGAATTCCCACCACACAAAACCTGTCTAGGAGCAACGCACCTGCCAGCGCTGACGCGTAACCTGTCGTGCGGCCCAATGAGGTCGTCATGCGCTGCCAGGCAGGAGCATCTCGACCGAACCCTCTAGAAAGGGGGTAGAAGATGCCCGGCCAGCGCAGCATGGATGGTTCCATGAACCCTCCTCTGCGGGTTCAGGCAGAGGGGCAACCCTCGTTCATTGACGAGGACCCCGAGGCGCCATGCCGAAGGGGTCCCCTTCATTCTTTCATTTCTTGCATCTTTCATCCAGTTTTTCATTCAGTTTCTCGTTCTTTCCCGCCAGGCTGCGGAAGCCATGGCGGAATTCACCGGCACCCATTTCTTGTTTAAGAAGAAGCCTTCTGCTAGGCCCGCGTTTAGAGTTGACGCTGACGGGTGGTATTCCCGTATCCCACCAGAGCCACCACAACCTCCTGCGCCTCCTGCGCCGCCTGCTCCTCCTGCGCCTCCTGCGCCTCCTGCTCCTCCTGCTCCTCCCGTTCCTCCGTCTCCTGCATATCCCGTGCATCCTGTGTTCACGGGCAATCAGCCCGTGCTCACGCTCCTTCTCCCTTCGGCGTTCGATGAGTACCTCTCTGAACCGGACTGCGACAAGCGCCAAGATGAGTATGTAGCAGCTCCGGCCCCGGCACCACGATGGGGACAGCCCGATGACTGCAACTGGGATGAATCTGCTGTCGGCGCAGACGACGAGGTGGCTGACGCCGAAGAGGAGTGGCACGCTGAGCGCAACACCGGCGGCGAGGGTGGCACGGAGGGTGGCACCGAGGCCGGCACCGCTGAGGATGTGTTTCACGAGGGTGCTCCGGGCGGCGACGATGACGACGGCGTCGAGTATTGGTCACGCGACGGGCTTCCAGAGAAGCTCCCGATACCCTCTTTTCCTCCGCTTAATCGCAAGCGACCACACCCTGCTTCACAGAACCGTGATGCCTGCCCCCCCTCTCCCAGTCACAAGATGAACGAGCACAAGCGACAGGCCTACACCGCCGCCGAGAAGTTGAAGTGGGTCGCGCTGCTTGATGTTGCAGTCTCGGTGCGCTCGTTGGCTCGCGAGAGCGGCATCCATCGCAAATGTCTCTCTAACTGGAAGCGCTCTGCGGACTTCCTCAAAGAGGTACACTCTGCCCGTAAGCACATGCATGGTCGAGGGCGAGCGTCGTGGTACCGGCCGATGGAGCTGAAGGTCTACAAGAGGCTCCTCGAGTGGCGTCGCAAAGGAACCGCTGTATCCGTCGGCCGCCTGCAGGAATGGTCTCGTGAATTCATGAAGGAACTCTTCCCAACCGAGAAGTGGAAGGGGAGCCAACAGTGGTCTGAGCGCTTTCGGCGCCGATGGAATCTCAGCGTGCGCATGAAGACGCGGGTGGCACAGAAAACCGCGGCCCGTAAGATGTCGTGTATTTTTAAGATTTTTTTTACTGCGCCGTTTATTGTTACTAACACGTTCATGTTGTGTCGCCCCATGGTCTGCCTTGTCACAGATGTCGCGGAGCAGTGCAGGAACTTCTGGCGCTTTGTTCGTGAAAAGCGCCGTGAGCGCGGCATCGACACCGCGTGGATCATCAACGCGGACCAGACGCCGCTCTGGCTGGAGATGCCCGCGACCACCACCGTGGACCAAACCGGCGTTCGGTCGGTGCCGATCAAAAGTGCGGGGTACCAGAAGGAGAGAGTTACCGTGATGCTCGCGTGCACGGCGGACGGGGTGAAGCTCAAGCCCTGGGTGTTTTTCAAGCGGAAGACCGTGCCGAAGGGCGATTTCCCGGCGGGTAAGTCATGGTTTATATTACTGTGTCGTGTTCTGTATCTTCTCTTTAATCGACTGACATCTTGTTCTTCTACGCCTGTGCAGATGTGGTCGTGGCGTGCCACGAGAACGGGTGGATGGACGTGGAGGGCGTCATCCGATGGCTTGAGGAGTGTGTCAAGCCTTTCTTGAAGCCCCGGTTCGGCAGGTGTGCGAAGAGCTCCATGCTGGTGCTGGACAGCTACCGTGGTCACCTCACCGAGGGGGTGAAGGAGAAGTTCCGCGAGCTCAACTGCGTGCCGGCGGTCATCCCGTCTGGGTGCACGGCGGAGGTGCAGCCCCTCGATGTCTCTATCAACAAAAGCTTCAAAGCTTCAATCCGCCAGCAGTATCAAAAGTGGTTTCAAGAAGAGGGGCAGGAGCAGCTGACAGCAGCAGGTACGTTGTAAGCTACGGTAGATGCATATGCTTGTTTATCCACTCCTCCTCCCCTTTGCAACGCTAACTCTGTCCGTGGTGTTATTGTCCGTGCAGGGAATCTCAAGAAGCCCCCCCCAGCAGTGGTCCTGCGATGGGTCTCTCGGGCATGGAAGGCCGTGCCCGCCGACCTCATCAAGCGCGCCTTCCTCACTTGTGGCATTAGCAACGCGCTTGACGGCAGCGAGGACGGCCTCGCGATGGCACACAGGCGGACCCAGCTGACCGCGGAAGTGGATGTCGACGACGACATCATCGCTGATGGCTTCTTTGGCAACAACTGCCAGGAGCCTGAGTCTGACGAGGAGGAGTAGGAACGGTAGTTGGTTCATTGGTGGGAAGGCTTGTATAAAGGTCTGTTCATTGAGTTAGAAGTATCGTAGATGGATGTAATTGTTGGTGCTAGACTTATAATGAAAATTTTTGTGATGTTAGTAGTTAGTTTCTTAAATTGAAAAAAAGAAATGTATTAAAGTAGGCGCTTATAATAAGTACGGGTACAAAATGGTATGCGCTTATAATCGAGGAACGGCCATAAGCGCCATGCTCCAGATAGAGGCGCCGGCGCCTTTAATCGGACGGCGCCTATATCCGGGGCCATACGGTACTTTGCCCTCACATACTAGTGCAAGGTGGTTCACAACTCTTTAATTATCGCTTCCGCTACTACACCAACTCTACCCAGAGTTCACCCCTACAAAGATCCTAAAGGGTTTTTTCAGCCTAACATGGTATGAGAGCTATCAGGGGGAATTCAACTTCTATACCGACAACATCAACAAGCATGGCTACACAAAAGGAAAGGAGCAACTCCAACGGCTCCCAGGGCACTACTCCTACTCCACCTCCTACCTCTGGCCTACAGACAGAGGAGGGCACAGCAACAAGACCCAGAGCAACATCTACCGAGACTCCCGCGAATCAACCTGCAGACTTCGACCAGAGCATGATGGAGAAGTTTTTCTCCTTCATGTCCTTCTACGAGCAACACCAACAATCGGCACCTGCGCAGTCACACAACAGCAACAACAACGGAGCAACACCCATGAGTCTCGACGGCTCATCATATGCACGAGGAAATCAACAATAGCAGCCTACCTTTGCTCCGTACAAGCGCGGGTCCATCAGCTTTATGCCACACCCACAGCCTTCACCTGGACAAGAAAAATCACTGGACGCATTACAAGTTCAGTCGCAGTTCGCACACGTTCTGAAGATGCAGACGTCAAGACCTTTCGATGGAAAGGACTTCTTCACCTGGTCATTCGAGTTCGAGCTGATGATGGAGGGCGCGCAGATACTCAGGTTCTTCGACGGGTCTTTGCCATACCCAACAAACGGCACACAGTACGAGAAGCAGCAGTATACCTATCAGTCAATGATGGCGTACACGATCCTACTGAGGAATATCACCCCGACTCAACAGCAGAACATAAGGTCTTACCGAGGTTACGGCAACTCCGCGGAGCTCGCGTACAACCACCTGAAGAGCCTGTATCAAGCAACAGACAGCGTAAGCCAAAGTCGGTTAATGGCGCAACTGACAACGGTTGAAATGAAACCAGGGGAGAAAGGAATGGCGTATATCAGTCGATGTCGCGAGTTGCGCGACAAGCTTCTTCGATGCGGAGGGTCGATCTCTGAAGACGCCTTCGTGACAGTCATCATCGGCGGCCTCGGTCCTCAATGGCGTGCCACAAAGGCCATTCTCCGAGCTCACGGAAGAATCTCCGAAGCAGCGCTCTGCGCCGAAATCCACGCCGAGCAGCAAGACATGGACCTGCAAGAAGAACGACACAAAAAGGAGACATCAGCACCGGAATTCGCGTTCCACACTCAGCGACGCTACAACAACAACAACAACCGGCAGCAACAATCGAAGCTAGTACCTCCGTTCTGCCACATCTGCAAAACTTCAGGACACCCGCGTACGCACTGCCCAAATCGTCAACAGTCAACAACTCCATAGCAGCAACTTCGACCTTCAAGCAGCCAAATCGCCTCAACGCAAGCAAATCCCACGACCCAGATTCAAGCCTCAACGACTTCAACGGGACAACCTGCACAAGGAGCAAGAAACATCGTCAGCTGCATGGCAAAGCTGAGTGACTCCTGTATCACCGAGTCACCACCACACTACTCACCGGAAGAACAACTCGACGAAACCACACCCCGCCGCGAGTCACTTCAGCCAAACCCGACATACGCCGCCATCGCCCAAAGCGAACCATCCGGAAAAGACACATGGTTCTTGGACAGTTGCTGCGGACAGCACATGTGCTCCTCGGGACGCTTCGTTCAACGAGAACACCAACTTCAACGCGAAGTTGTCATTACAGTCGCCAACAATCAGAACCTGCGAACAAGACGACAAGGCGTAGTTCAACTCCAGTCAAGGGAAACAAACGTTATACTGCAGATGTCAAAAGTACTAATCGCAGAGGGACTCGGCTACAACTTACTGAGCGTCAGTCAGCTAATGGCGAAAGGGATTCACCTCGAAGCAGACAGCACCACCCAAGAATTCAAGCTGTATCATGGGAGAAGAGGACTTTACATCGGCAAGGCGGTCCTCAAGAACAACGTCTTCGTTCTTGATTTCGTTCCTGATCTTGGCACCGCCGACAGCGACGCCATCGTTAACTTCACCAACTGGACACACCCTCCAGACCTTGATCCAGACTTCAATCCAGAAGGCTTCTGGTACTCACACACCATCCCTCAAGCAGAAAGAACAAGGGCGTTAGCAACAATTCAGACAACATCAACAGCAGCAGAGACAACATCGGCAGCAGCAGAGACAACATCGGCAGCAGCAGAGACAACATCGGCAGCAGCAAAGACAACATCGGCAGTAGCAAAACCATTAACGGCAACAGCAGGAACGTCAACACCAATTGCTGGTCCTTCAACGACACCGCTCCTCATCGACGACACACCACCGACACCCGCGCAACAACTACACCCAGCACCACAAGAAGTTCATCGTAGCGCCAACTTCACCGCCAACTTCTACTCCAACTCCGATATGTACCGACGATCACCCGGACATCGCGCCGACGAAAGCACCTGGCACGCAAGGATGGGACACCCAAGCAACACAGTATTAAACAATACGATAAGAGCAGGAGTACTCGACAAGGACTCACTCCTACTGACCGACGGACGAGAACTTCAACGAGTACGCGGAACGTGCTTCACCTGCCCTGAAGGTGACTTACCACATCGACCGTTTGCGTCTCATCACAACCCAAGCGCACCCGCGTACGCACCACTCGAGAAGGTGTATAGCGACATCCTGTACAATCAGGAACCAGGACAAGTAATATACAACTATACAATCACCTTCATCGACGCCGCCACCCGTTACGTCTGGCACCTAAACCTCCCTAGCCGCGACATGGCATTCGCAGCCTTCGTTGCCTGGCTACCAGTAGCAGAGAGAGAATCGGGCGTGAAACTGAAAAGCTTCCAGTCAGACGGAGGAGGAGAATACACCTCTCAGCGATTCAAGCAGTACCTGGCGGAAAGGGGAATCAAGCGGCTCATCTCCCTTCCCTACGCCCATCAGCAGCAAGGTGTAGCAGAAAGAATGAACAGGACCTTGCAGAACAGCATGCGCAAACTGTTACGTGGCATGCGGCTACCCAACCACCAGTGGCCTGCGGCAATGGACCACGCCGTCATGCTGCACAACTTGCTCTCGTCATCATCGCTTCCAAACAACGCATCACCGCATCTGCTATGGACAGGAAAACAGGGCAGCACAAAAATGTTACGAATATTCGGATGCATGGTACAGTACCGACCCCCAGCAGCACGAGCGGGCCGATTTTCTCAACGAGCACAGTGGGGACTACACCTGGGAATCGAAAAGAACTACAACGCGTGGAAAATCTTTGACGTCCATTCCAAGGAAACAGTAGCAGCACGTGATGTAATTTTCTACGAACGACTCACGCTCCAGACATACCTTGCCAACCTGCAAGAAGACCAGGATCCCACAGGTGGTTTTCGCGGGGACCGAGCCTTCGCCTCAGCAACGGACGAAGCTGACTGGGACAAGCAGAATGTGGACAACGCATCAGAAGAAGCCGGACCTCTTCCGTTCTGCTCCGTGGACGTTCCCATGGACGAAGATAACCCTCGCGAAAGTGTCAACGCCGAAACCTTCTACTATTTCGCCGACAACGGTTACGTAACACCTGCGACAGTCAACACCAACGAAGCAGAACGAGTAGGACCCAACTTCATACCTGATCCAGAAGCGGGAGATGAAGCAGCTTATCCCGAGGACGCAAATCTTCCCCGCTACTCACAGAGTGGACTGCAAATTCTTGGACTCGTCACCGCAGTCCACGGCACCGCCATTCCTAAAGAGCCTGCGACGGTTCAACAGGCTCTTGGGGGGGAGCATAAGGAAAAATGGCGCGAAGCCATGGACAAGGAGCTGAAGGCACTGGAGGAACGCAACACGTGGAAAGTGGTTCCTATCGGCGTGGCACGGAACAAGACAGTGCTCACCGGGAAGTGGGTCTTCCGTGTGAAGACAAAGGCTGACGGCACCATTGACAAATTTAAGGCTCGCTGGGTTGTACGCGGCTTCGACCAAGAACACGGACGCGACTTCACCAAAACTTTCGCTCCGGTTAGCCGCCACACCTCACTACGCATTCTCCTCGCAATCGCCGCCATGAAGAAGAAGAAGCTGCGACAAATTGACGTCGCGAACGCGTTTCTCTACGCACCTGTTGATGCAGAAATTTTCGTCGAGCTACCGCACGGCTCCCACAGAGAACCCAACCAAGTCTGCCAGCTACTCAAGTCACTCTACGGCATCAAGCAGGCTCCGCGACTGTGGCAACAGTACCTGCACACTCGCCTCATCCGCATCGGCTTCAAGCAACTACCGCACGATCAAGGCATGTACCGGCTCACAAAAAACGACGACTACATCCTACTAATCGTCTACGTGGACGATCTCCTTTACATCGGCTCGAATGACGGCATCACTACCTAGTTCGAAGGGGAGCTGCAGCGAGATCTCACGCTCACAGTTTCATCTACCGTCACTCAGTACCTCGGCCTCAACATCCGGGAAGAGGAGGACGCGATCTACCTCAGCGCCGAGAAATATGCCGACACCATCGCCAAACGCTTTACGCTCACACCAACAGCCATCTCCACGCCATACCGCTACACGGCAGGGAACGACAAAGGAAGCTCCGCTCTACTCAAGCCCGCCGGCATACGAGACTACCAGAAGAAGCTGGGATGTCTTCTCTTCGCAGCCGTCACCTGTCGCCCCGACCTCTCATACTCCGCAAGCCAGCTCGCCACCTACCTCAAGAAGCCTGAAGCAGAACATCTGGCGGAGCTCGACCGCGCTCTTCACTACTTCGTCAGCACCCCAACGATCGGCCTAACTTACTACAAGAACGCAACCACACCGACTAAGTTAATCGGCTACGTCGACGCTGATCACGCTGGCGACTCCGACAATAGGCGCTCCCGCACCGGCTACATCTACCGCCTCGAACCTATCGGACCTATCTCTTGGCAGTCGAGCAAGCAGGAATTAATTGCCCTCTCGTCAGCTGAAGCAGAATATATTGCACTCTGCTCAGCCACCAAGGAAGGACTCTATCTTCGCGAGCTGCTGGAAGAAGCGAAGTTAGCCGAGTTACCCAACTTTACCCTGTTCTGCGACAACCAGTCAGCAATTTGCATCGCCAACAAGAACGGCTTCGCAAACAGGACGAAACACATCGCCCTGCGATATTTCTTCGTGAAGGATGAGATCGAGAAGGGAAGGCTCGAGCTGTCATACTGTCCCACGTCTGAGATGGCAGCTGACTACCTGACCAAGAAGCTCGGAAAGCAGAAATTCGAATACTGCATGTTGCTGACTGGACAGAGCCACGTCAGCGACACTCCAGAAGCGAAGGGGAGTGTTGGAAACAACTGATTTAGGCGCCTCTGTCGTGTCGAAACACCAAGACAGAAGCGAAGTAGCTCGTATCGAAATATCGGTGAGTCAACCCTCGGAGGTTGAATAACTGTTGGAGGTTACGCGAAAGTCAAAGGTCAGCGACCTTTGACCTGACAAATGCAGCGCGACAGCAAGGACAACCAACTGTCTCGATACTGAGCAGTTGCCCGAGTCGACACTGTATCGAACCGCAACAGCAACAGTAAAACAGTTAACTGTATCTCTTCATATTCCTTTGTATTCTTATAAAAGCTTGTATCTCTTTTATTATCATCAACTTACTTTGCCCTCACATACTAGTGCAAGGTGGTTCACAACTCTTTAATTAACGCTTCCGCTACTACACCAACTCTACCCAGAGTTCACCCCTGCAAAGATCCTAAAGGGTTTTTTCAGCCTAACAACATACACACGCGCACACATACACACACATACACACACACGCACAGTGCAATGGAGTGTATCACTTTATCTGGAAGATTAGGAATGCTTGTCAGAATACTGAACGAGAATTCTTGCATTGAGAAGAAAGTTGGTACAAGTACTAACCCTAATTGGGTTGTACCCCTTATAGGCTACCCTGTCAGAATACTGAACGAGAATGAATGCATTGACAAGAAACTGAGTACAAGTACTAACCCAAATTGGGTTGTACCCCTTATGGGCTACTCCACTACAACCTACACAATATAAACATTATAACAGTTTGACACACCCCCATAGGCAAAGTGGGGGAGAACAAAAGGTCACAAGACTAGTCAAGAAAAAGCAAAGCAAGCTCAGGGTGGATCACAAAGTCACCACACGCTCTGAGCAGAAACAAATGGCCACAAGGCCAGTTCACATGCAGAATTATATAAACGAGAACAAACAGTACATTGATTATTGTTGAGAGATATAGGTCTCTTAGCATTTCTGAAATGCGCAGTTAGACTATACAGTAGTGAAACAGTACAATAGTGGGTCCCGAACTTGATGACGTTAGCATTCGGATTCAGTTGACTAGTCAAAGTAGCTCTAGGCCTAGGTCAACAAACAACCACTTTCATTAGTGTCTACAGGTCAACACCCCTAGAGTGACGAATGGCTACAGTATACGAACAGGCACTTTACTCTAGCTATATATTCTATATGCTTGTCACATTATAATATACCTGATATCTGATTTCAGTGACATAGATCCTGAAACATATCACTACATGGGCTTATATTCGTCCAGACAAAGCCTCCTAAACTGGCTTTAATTCATACAAGTCTTCCACTGCCAATAATTAGTCTTTAATCCAAGATACTACGATCCTGAAAAGGGCTACGTCCCTTAACCAATTGTACGGGTTTCCAACCCATTACATCAATTATAACCTAGCAGGATTAAGCATGCAGGTATATGTCTATAGATCATAGGACAAACAAAGTCATGCAGTGAGCAAGTGAGGCAAAGTAGGCACAAGGCCTAAAACAGTACAGAAACGCTGATGATCACCAGGCTGAAGTGCCTTGGTGAATATATCAGCAGTGTTGGCCCGAGTGGCCACGTAAGCAAGACGAAGCTGACCACGCTGCTGCAACTCTCAAGCAAGGAAGTAACGCAGAGAGATGAGCTTCGTCCTGTGCTCCAGTCTGTGCTCCTGATACAAGGCAATCATGGCTTTGTTGTCTACGTACAGAACTGGAGGAGAACGAGGCCGCTCTCCCAAGTCAGTCAGCAGGTAAGTGAGCCAGCGTAACTCCTGTGCAGCCATGGCCCCTGCGTAGATCTTAGCCTCACAACTGGAACTGAGAACAGAAAACGAGCGGGTAGACCGACAAGAAACGGAGACGGAGCCAAGGCTGAAAGTGTAACCCTGTGACAACCGCTGCGTAGCCAAGTCGTCAACCCAAGACGCGTCTGCATGTCCAGTGAGGACAACTGGACCCCGTCCTTCAAGCATGAGCCCCATGCCCGATGTATTACACAAGTAGCGCAACACCCTCTTAGCGGCCTCCCAGTGCTCTGGTCGGTGTCTCCCGGGCGCAACGTAGCGTGCCAGGATGTCTCCCCTACCTGGCTACCAGGTGCCCTACGACCCAATGCTCTCCTTCCTCTTCTTTGGGGAGGAGCTCTCAATCGGAACAGGCAGCGGGGGAAAGTACATCCCTCATGGATGATTGCATACCGCCCAGAAACAGAGCCAGAGCTAAGGCTGAAAGTGTAACCCTGTGACGACCGCTGCGTAGCCAAGTCGTCAACCCAAGACGCGTCTGCGTGTCCAGTGAGGACATTTAGACCCCGTCCTCCAAGCATGAGCCCCATGCCCGATGTACTGCACAAGTAGCGCAACACCCTCTTAGCGGCCTCCCAGTGCTCTGGTCGGTGTCTCTCGGGCGCAACGTAGCGTGCCATGATGCTAAGAGGGTAGGCAAGGTCAGGTCGAGTGCATGTCATCAGGTACATGAGGCAGCCCACAAGCTCAGGATACAGGCCACTCGGCTCTACGAACTCGTCCGAAGGTGGAGCTCAGAGCGAGTGATCGGTAGGCAAAGGAGTGGACTGTGGCGAGGAGTACCGGAAGCTGAAGCGCAGTGCACCATGCGTGACTGAGTCAGGGTGATGGTGCATTGTGCTATGTCCCGGGTGATCTGCAAGCCAAGATAGCTGCGCAGCTCACCCAGGTCAGTGCAGGTGTGTCTCTTCTGCAGCTCTGACTTCACAAGGGCCAGTGTCAGAGCTGGAAAAAACCAAGTCGTTGACGTACACAAGGATGTAGAACGGCGGCAGCGAAGTGTCGGTGCGTAGAAACAGCGGCGGGTCAGCAGTCGAAGGAGCAAACCCAAGAGCTGCAAGCGTCGTCCTCAGTGTGTCGTGCCACTCGCGAAGCGCGTGGCGGAGACCGTAGACTGGCCGCCGGAAACTCCACTGGGTATCGCAGGAAACGACCCAGTGAAGCCAAGTGGGCGACGCAGCCAAATCTCCTTGTGCAGGTTGCCATGTAAGAAAACTCAACTGAAGTCAAGAGAGTGAAGCTTGTAGTCACGTTGAGCGGCAACATGCAATAGCACCCGAAGAGTGGTCATCTTCGGGGTAGGAGAGAAGGTATGGAAGAAGTCAACTCTCTGTCCCTGACTAAAGCCTCGTGCAACGTAACGAGCCTTGAAGACAGGCAGAGAACCCGGCGGCCGCTTCACCCTGAAAATCCACATGCCATCAACTATGCTCGCCCCAGGAGGGGGAACTGCGTCGACGTAGGTGCCTGTGGAATTCCAGGATGCCATCTCTGCGTCCATGGCTGTCTGCCACTGAGAGGATTAGGGACCCGTAATCGCCTCTGCGTAAGAGCGCGGGGTCGGGATGTCTGGTGCATCCGGGTCTTCCTCACGTGCAAGCAGCATGGCCATGAGATGAGGTACAGCAGCTGCAAGACACTCAAATTCCTCCTGCCTGTCCTCAAGGACGTCCGTGCCAAGAGCACACTCACCCTCGACGGACGGAGGACAGTCAAACTCAGACTCAGCAACAAGACTAGCGGCGTAGTCGAGACGACAGGCGGCAGCAAATTCAAGAAGCTCAGCAACTAGGGCAGACGCAGCAGCGGACTCAAACGAAGGGTCAGTGACAACATTGGCTAGAATACGTGTGACAGTAGCACTTGCACCACAAACTAAGTCAGACTCAGAGTCCGGACCGTCATCAAGAGAGGACGCAGGAGGAGACGGCAGGGGAACTCGTAGTGGAACAGAGGAAGGACGAAGTGCCATAATGTGAGTGCCGGGGACAGGAGGAGGACGCAGACGAAGAACACGACAACAAGTGCGAACAGCGCGAACAGGCAAGCCAGGACAAGACACAGGCTCATGACTCTCTGTAAGAGAGTCTGTCTGCTCAGTGTACGGAGAAGGAGCAGGCAGTGGGGAGTCTGGCTGTAACTGTGGCTGCGAATGGTGAGGTGGTGGACAGAGTAAGCGAGGAGTAAGGCCAGTAGAAGACGGGAGACTAAGAACCTGGCGAAGGACCAAGCCAGGTGGTGGCAGAGACGACGGCGGCGGCGGAACGAAAAACAGTCGCCGCTGCACAGTGCCTCCAGCACCAGTACAGCCAGTTCCAGCACCCCCAGCGCCACCACCTCCAGCTCCAGGGTCTCCAGCTCAAGCGCCTCCAGCTCCAGTGCCTCCAGCTCCAGCTCCTCCAGCTCTAGCACCTCCAGCACCAGCGCCTCCAGCTCCAGCGCCTCCAGCACCAGCTCCTCCATCTCCAGCTCATCCAGCGCCAGCGCCTCCAGCTCCAGGGTCTCCAGCTCAAGTGCCTTCGACTCCAGCGCCTCCAGCTCCAGCACCTCTAGCTCCAGGGTCTCCACCTCCAGCTCCTCCAGCTCCAGCGCCTTCAGCGCCAGCGACTCCAGCTCTATGGTCTCCATCTCCAGTGCCTCCACCTCCAGTGTTTCCACCTCCAGCGCCTCCAACCCCACCAGCTCCGGCAGCTCCAGTACCTCTAGTACGAGCACCTCCAGGACTTGCAGCTCCAGTACCTCCAGTACCTCCAGCTCCAGCAGTAACTCCAGCACCTCCAGGACTAGTAGCTCCAGCACGTCCAGCTCCAGTGCCTCCAGCGGCAGGGCCTCCAGCTCCTGCAGCGCCACTCCTAAGGCATGTGCGCCGAGCAAACCACTCGCGCAGCTGCCTCACTGAGAAAGGCTCCCGCCGGCGAGATCGTCGTGGCGAGGCACCTGCAGGACCTCCGGCAAACACAGTACCGCTAGGCTCAGCACCCCCGGACTCCGCACCCTCAGAATCAGCACCCCCTGGCTCCGCACCCTCAATCTCAGCACCCCCAAGCTCCGCACCCTCAGGCTCAGCACCCCAAGGCTCCGCACTCGCAGGCTCTGCACCCCCAAGCTTCACACCCGCAGGCTTAGCACCCCCAAACGCGGCACCCCTAGCAGCACCACCCCCAGCAGCACCAGAGTCTACAGTGACCTCGACAGGCTCAGCCAGGGGGAGTGGGTCTACCTGAGACACACCTGAAGGAGCAGGACCCTGAGGGGGGAGGGGGTCTACCGGAGGGGGACGTGGAGCGAGGAAGAGCAGCGGGGAGGGGGGGGGGGGAGAGGGGCAGTGCGGTAGGGGAAGAGACGGTAAAAGGGAACCGACTTGTCAAACGTGATGTCTTGAGAGGGCAGGACACGGCACGAGGTGGGGTGGTAAAACTGCCGGTCGGGTGCGTCACGAGGAAAGCCAAGGAAGACGCAGGGAATGGCGCGGGAGGAGAGCTTGTCCGCGGAAGTATCGCGAACAAAGGCACGAGAGCCCTAGACCCGGAACACCGACACATCGCCAACCTTCCCCGTCCAACGCACTGTATATGAGGTCTCCGGCAAGGAGACGCGGGGCCAGAGGTTGAGCTGATGCGCAGCGTACCGGACCGCAAACGGCCACATAAAATGGGGAGCAGTCGCATGGATCATGGAGGTATGAGCCACCTCCATGACTAAGCCAATGCGGCGCTCAGCAACCCCATTTTGCTGCGGGGAGGCCGGAAGCGCGAACGATTGGAGGATGCCCTCCCCATGGCAAAAGTCCTGCAAGAGGTCGGAGGAGAACTCACCACCTCTGTTAGAGTGCAGACGCAGGACTGGAAGGTCCTCGCGGAACCGCTCGCAGAGCTGGAGACGGACTGCGCGGATCCAAGGGATCAAGACATGAGGGACCTCACCCTTGCTGCGCAAGGGGAAGACCGTGGTGTAACACATATAGTCGTCAACAACCAGCAGAAAGTAGCGCTCGCGGCCCTGTCCACTGACGCGGGCTGGGCCCCACACGTCCATGTGGAGAGTCTGCAGGGGAGCAGTCGTCGGGGGAAACGATGAGGAGTGAGGAGCGGCGCGCTGCCGCCCCTCAACGCAAGGAAGGCAAGGCGGGGCAGGCGAGGGCGGGAGCGGAGGCAGAGACCTGGGAAGACCGGAAACAAGGAGGCGGGAGTGCATGCCACGAAGGCGTGGAAGGGAGGGGTGACCAAGGCGGTGGTGCCACAGAAGAGTCTGGTGCGACAGGAGGCGACACGAATAGGGGGCAGCTACCTGACCTTAAGCGGACACCTGACCAGAAGCAGCTACCTGAGCAGGCTCAGTAGTCAGTGTGTACAGACTTGACCCAGGCCGACGGGTGAACGTGGTCAGGTGATGGCCCATCCGTGTACACGTGCAGATCGCCACCCGCTGACCCCCAGTAGTGGTGGTAGTGACCATCGCATCTAGGAGGGCAGCGGTAATCACCAAGTTTGTAGAGAATGAGGGGAGGTGAAGACCTGACAGTGAGCCAGACGGAACCGCCGGACACGGGAGAACAGTGGTGGAATGTGCAAGAACTGGACCCCCTGAGGGGTCAGCCAGTATGACTGAAACAGGTGCAAGGAGTGGAGTGAGTATGGTACTGTCGCGAAAGAAACAGCGCGAAGCACCTGAGTCAAGCATGAAGGTGTGCAAGCCATTAGCAGGCGCAATACCAGGGAGAGCAGACTCACTAGCACCTAGAGCAGCAGCCTCTATACGAAGCTGCTGGGGCGTAGGGGTCTCGCTCCGACGCTGCTGCTGCTGCCGCCTCTGGCCACCGCCAGATTCTCCCCCCTGAACAGCTCCACCCCGACCGCCACCACTGCCGCCGCCACCAGTCCCACTGCCGCCACCACCGCCACCACCGCCACCACCACTCCCACCGCTGCCACCACCGCCGCCACCGAAGCCCCCACTCCCGCCACCACTCCCACCGCCACCTCCGTCATCTCCACCGCCTCCACTGCCTCCACCACCACCACCCCCGCTGCCACCTCCACCACTCTTGCCTCCCTTGCCCTTGCCGCTGCGGCGCTTCCCACTAAGAGCAGAAGCAGCCCCGACGTCCTCAGTACCAAGGTTGTCAACAGCAACAGCAGAAGCGTAGGAGGGGGCAAGGGGGGAGGGGGAACACCCCTCAAAGAAGGGTGTGCGAGGAGTGCCACAAGCAGCACCTACAGCGACTATGCTAGTCTCACCTGCAAGGAGGTGCTTCTCGAGCATGTCGTCAGTGAGGTCTGTGGGGTCAAGTGCGAGAAAGTGGTCCCTGACTGCGCGAAGTGAGTTAGGGAGGCGGGTGACTATGAAGTAGAGAGTGATGTACATCGTGGGCGGGTTCTTGTCTAGGAACTCGGCTTTGAGGACAGCGCGGTAGCGAGTGTTGCTAGTGCAAAGGTGGGTGATGAGTTTCGACTGTGGCAAAGGCTGACAGCTCGGGAAAAAGGTAGGGCAGTATAAGGCGGCCGAGAGCAACTGTGGCACGGGAAGAGTAACGAGCGACTACAGCGTCGTACAGGGCTTTAGCAGTCTTGTGCTGGCCAAAGTGAGCGCGTTCGGCTAACGGCAGGTGGTTGCGAACGGCTAAGCGAGCAGCAGCGTCACGGGTAAGCCACTGTGAGCGAGTCGCACTATCAGCTGTGTCGGGAGGGGCGGGAGAGGCTCCATATGTGTGGTCAAACAACGAAACGCTGTCTCTAGAATCGCTCAGTAGGTAAAGCTGTAAGTCGTCAAGCCACGTATCGAGTTGGATCGGACGGCCCTCATGATCGAATGTGAGAACGCTGAGAGTAGCCATAGCGGGCAGAGCAGGGTGGCGCGTGACGAGCAGGGCGGCGCGCGTGCACTAGGAAAACGCTCAGGGCAGGGCAGGGCTGCGCACGGCCAAGACAGGGCGGCGCGTAGGGCAGGGCAGGGCAGCACTGTGGCCAGCAGGGCGGCGCGCGGGCAGGCTGCAGGGCGGCGCGCGGGCAGGAACGGCGGCACGCAGCGAGTAGGGCGGCACGCAGGCAGGAAAGGGGCGGCGCGCGGCCAGCAGGGCTGCGCGCGGGCTGCAAAGGGCGGCACGGCGGCCAGCAGGGCGGCGCGGCGGCTAGCAGGGCGGCGCGCGGGCAGGAACGGCGGCACGCAGCGAGTAGGGCGGCGCGCGGGCAGGCTGCAGGGCGGCGCGCGGGCAGGGCAGGGCGGCGCGCGGGCAGGAACGGCGGCACGCAGCGAGTAGGGCGGCGCGCAGGCAGGAAAGGGGCGGCGAGCGGGCTGCAAAGGGCGGCGCGCGGGCTGCAAAGGGCGGCGCGGTGGCCAGCAGGGCTGCGCGACAGCCAGCAGGGCGGCGCGCGGGCAGGGCAGGGCGGCGCGGCGGCCAGCAGGGCGGCGCGACAGGCAGGGCAGGGCGGCGCGACAGGCAGGGCAGGGCGGCGCGGCAGTTAGTAGGGCGGCGCGCGGCCAGCAGGGCGGCGCGACGGGCAGGGCAGGGCAGCGCAACTAGTGGGGCAGCGCGACGGGCAGGGCAGGGCAGCGCAACTAGTGGGGCAGCGCGACGGGCAGGGTAGGGCGCTACGGGCAGGGTAACGCGCTACGGGCAGGGAACTATTTGGTGGGCCCTAAAAAAACGGCTCTGGAACAGGACCCGCTCTGAAACCATGTTAGAATACTGAACGAGAATGATTGCATTGAGAAGAAAGTTTGTACAAGTGCTAACCCTAATTGGGTTGTACCTCTTATGGGCTACCCCACTACAGTCTATACAATATAAACATTATAACAGTTTGACAATGCTGATGTGGCAGCATACCGTACTGTACCTACGGTCGGTACCTATGCAGTAGTTCCAGGTGAGCTCAGTTCAGCAGGGAAATGGACACCAGCACCAGCATTGCTGAGGTTGGCGTCAATTCAACCAATCAAGTGCAATTGTTGCAGAGGTTGGAATTTGGAACATCCATTTCAAACAGTCTTTCACAAGCGTTTTGCTAGCTTGCAGAAGAAAAGAAGCATGATACAAGCACACAGGACAGGACGACAAAAGAGCCTTCCTATGTAAACATACCTACCTACCTACCACTCTCCGCAACAAATACCACAACTGCATTACTCTAACACACCATACCAGGCCAAATTATGGTGGATGGCATGTGTCCACTGATTCCAAGTGGATTACTACCGGTACCGATCATGTGACAGGTTCAGGGCTTAGGCCCCTAACTGGAATTCAACCCCAGAGCCACCTTCAGCCTGGTCACTAGCTCCTCCTTTCTCCCTCTGATCGACAACCCCTTCTCCTTCAAACACGTCAACCTCTCAACAGTCAACCCGTCCACAACCCCTTCTCCACTAATTAGAGTTCAACCCCAGAACCAGCTTCAGCCTGGCAACCAACTCCTCCTTCCTCCCTCTGATCGACAGCCCCTTTTCCTTCAAACACGCTCTCAGCCTCTCAACAGTCAGCCCATCCACATCCCGCTCGCTCGTCATCCCCCTTATAGTCCTCCCCGCTTCCCGATCCTGCTCCATTCCGCCACCGCCGCCGCTGCTCCCCACGCCCGGGCCTCGTTTCGCGGGTCTCCCGCCGGGTCTAGACGAGCCAATTGCGTCGTCCTGACCGGGATCCCCGGTGGCAGGCCTCTTGCCTTTATCTTGCAGGTCGGATTGCCGTGATCTAGTGTCATGAGCTGATGCAGCAGCACCAGCAGCACCAGTACCAGCAGCAGCAGAACCAGAAATACCAGCAGCACCGGTACCAGCAGCAGAGGCACCAGAAGCACCAGAAGCTATCTTCTTCACCTTGTCTTGCGCCGCTTTCGCCGCTTCCGCGTCGCGCGTCTTCTTCATGGTGAGCGCGCGAAGCAGGATGTTCGTCGGATCGGTGGTGATGATCTGATCGGACGGCGGAGACGTGTCGTGGTCGCAGATGTACACCGGGATTGACGAGGAGAGCGTGCACGCCGCCGCGGAGAAATTGCCGCGAGACGGGAGGTTCGCGAGAAGGGACGACATGGCTGCCGAGGAAACTCCTAACCGGTGGCAAAAATTGGGAGAAAAGACCCGGTAGTAAGTTCTGAAACGTCTGAGGGGTGACGCTAAAGAGCAGGTTACAATTGCCCCACTCCAGCGACGTATTCCCTATCAGACTTCTTTAGAAGTTACTGCTCGGAAGCACCGAGGAGAACGCAAGCAGCGAAGGGAGGAAAAGCAGCGTCCCAACGCGAAACAATGAAGCCAGCAAGCTCTCAATACGCGAGCGCTGATCGCGGCGACAAGAGAAGGAACAGCAGAACCCGTCGCGAGATGACGCACAGGTTCACGAGGGAAAACGGCGGAACAAGCAACTGCTACAACCAGTCGGGCCCACCCAATACGCTGACCGGAGGCTAGATGTTTTACGACAATTCTCTAAGATGCGAGCTTCAGGTAAACCACTAATCTAGTGCGTGAATAGACGCACAGCACAGAAGCCATGGTGGAACCTGGTGAGATGGATGGAGTGAGAAGCACTGGGCCTAGCAGTCACCGAACCGAACCACAGAAAAAAACCGCAGAACCCCATTTTGATTTTCACTAGCACCCTCGCTGCAACAGCTGGCTCGGTATCATGCATGCTGGGTGTCCCAAATGCCTATTTCCACGTGGGTCCAGCACGGACCTGGCGGACCAGCTCGAGAACCAGAGCTGAACCAGCGGCGGACTGGGATCAGGATGCGGGGCTTGTAACCCCCTTATTCAATTCGAATGGTACGACAACAGTACCATTCATTTGGTCTCCGGGCCAACCCGCGCCTGGTCCGTAAACAAGTAGAAGGTCAAAAATCGTTTGCGAAATCTCTCAGTACTAAAAAATCGTTTGCGAATCTTTCGCGCACGATTGTATGGAGACTTTTAGCTCGACAAAGTGAAAGGGTAACTCGATTTCAGCATTTCAAATTTTCGTCGCTACTGTTTCAAGTCGCAAATACTGTACAGCCCGAGACGCCACGTATTAGGCAGACCAGTCCGTGCCTGGTCCACGGCTGGTCCGCCAATTGGGTCCGTCGGACCAGATTTCCGGACCAAGTGTTTCGATTTCGGTCGTGGACCAGGTCCGACGGACTGCTCACATGAGACACGTCCTCAATTCACTGATACTCGTTATGGCGCGATCAGTGGTAAGCCTAAAAGACGTGAAACTTTGCTCAGTGATTATGCGTTATGGACCGACATATAATCACACCATCTCATCTCAGTTATTATGATGGCGTGCTGCTTTGTAGACTCATTGCAATACACGACGCAGATTTAACGAGCTGAATCTGTACAGGCATATAAGATGTATTATATTGTTAACATTGATATTATGAGAAATTCGAAGCAATAGGTATCGAAATTACTAACAGTCCTTTATGGTAGGCTGCACAGGGCACACAGAGCCAAGCCATAGCTCCAACATGGCCATGGATACAGGCCAAGAATAATGTGTCCCATCCTTTGATAGGTCCGGCCTTGAGAGTGTCATGGGTATGGTTGAGATGAACGGAACCTTCCACGAATTGATCAGGCTGTACATGTCAACAGGGAAACAAGAGGGATCACAATGCCGTTCACAAAAAGGCAGGTATGATTTTCTTGGAAGGAAGTTGCCTGTCAGGGAATGCAAGAGGTAGCTGGCACCAAAAAAGCACCCAGGTGCTAACCTGTGGGCAGCGGCGTCGAAAGCAGAGAGGCGAGGGTGGTTCATGGAAGGCAACAGGTCAGGAGCAACTGCTGACTGTTGCACCGCCCATGGCCCCAGCCACACCACTGCTGAGCCTGGCCCTCCCATGCCGCCATTCACAGCAAAGCGCACCGATGCCACAAACTCCCGATCTGCGGAGAGAAAAGGGCACAAACACAGTGAGACAGCAAAAAAATCATTGAATTTTAAGTCGATTTGAAAGCCATCTCATTCACAGCAAAGCGCACCGTCGCCGCAAACTCCCGATCTGCAGAGAGAAAGGGCACGAATGTGTAAGGAATGAACACATGGTATGCCCCATGGACGGTGGAATGACCAGAAAAATGGTCCATGTTGTACGACTTTTAGTCAAAGCATCCAGGTTCCCTTGTATGCAGAAAAACTCTGAAATGTGCGAACTACATGCTGAACCAAGCCTTTGTGCATGGTGCATGTTCCTGATCACAAGAATTACCAGGGACAGCTTTTGGACGTTCCCCTACCTCAGCCGAGTCTCACATTTCAGGCCAGGGACAGCTTACCGAGAGCGGCGGCGTATTCCTCCGGCGAATCAAACGCCGCCAGGTCATGCAGCCCGCTGGACGCCAGGACAAAGTCAAACGGCGCATGCTCATTGGCCAATGGGCCGCGCCGCATGTGGTTCACCATCCAATCCCTGTACAGCGGCTCTGACGCGTTTGAGTGCGCCACAAACACCGCCACAATCTGGTCGGTATCTGCCGCCCGCTGCCGCTCCCTCTCCTGCTCCTCCTCCCGAATCCTGCTCGCTGTGCGGAGATCCCGAGGGTCCTCGTCTGTAGCTGACATGTCGAGCACATCCTGGCCCTCCAACGAATCATACTGCTCCGCTCCTCCTTGGCTTCTGTCCCCGCTCCTCCTCCTCCTCCTGCTGCTGCTGCTGCTACTTGTCGTACCGGCACCGCTTGCAGAGTGTTCTTCTTCCTGGACCCGCCTGCGCTTCCTCTCTCTGAGAGAAGCTGAATCTGCTGTGGTCGTGTTGAGATCCATGGGGATTCTGCTTGGAGTCGAGGCACCAGGATTGCACGATGGTGAAAAAGGGGGGTTGGGGGATGGGAGAGCAGGTAAGGCAGGGGTTGAGAGGTACAGCAGCTACAGACGTTGACCTGGTGCTGCTGAAGCATCCACTGGGTTTTTTATTAAACCGAGGCACCAGGAGCATAGGGTGGTGAAAGAGGGGATTGGGGCAATGGGAGAGTAGGTAAGGCAGGGAATGAGAGGTCCGACAGGTAGGGAGATTGACCTGGTCATGCAGAAGCATCTGTTGGAATATTTTTCTGTTCAGATTTAGGCACCAGGGGGACAGGGTGGTAGTAAGAAAAGTGGGTGGAGTATTTTTGTGAACCCTTGAAAATCCCCTGGTTGCATAGTAGCCCGCTGAATACAGTAACAAGTGCAATAACCACCAGCCTACCTTGTAACAGCGAATCCGTTGCCCTCTGAACCATAGTCGGAAACAGCAGGGGCGAAGCGGGTGTGGTGCACAAGACAGGAGAGATGGCACGGCAGCAGCACAGTAATGAGCGCAGTAGCCATCAGCCTACCTTGCAACAGCGAATCCGTTGCCCTCTGCGCCATAGTAGGTGGCGGAAACAGCAGGGGCGAAGTACGTGTGGTGCACTGCCACGTGCTGCCCCTCTGACCCCGGCACCCACGGGACAGGGCCCTGCATGTGCGCCTGGAGGGATTCAGAGTGTGGAGAGAACAAGAGGGGACATAGATAATACAATCCATGAGTCCCTTTTTGAGTTGGTTGGTGGCAACAAGAGTAAGGGCGAAGTACGTGTGGTGCACTGAACGTGCTGCCCCTCTGACCCCGATACCCACAGCACAGGGCCCTGCATGTGCGCTTGGTGGGATTCAGAGTGCATGGAGAGAAAAGGAGGAGACCACACAGCTTGCAATCCATGAGCCGGTTCAGAAGGTCCATGAGCCGGTTCAGAAGGTCCATGAGCCGGTTCAGAAGGTCCATGAGCCGGTTCAGAAGGTCCATGAGCCGGCTCAGAAGGTCCATAAGCCGGCTCAGAAGGTCCATGAGCCGGTTCAGAAGGTCCATGAGCCGGTTCAGAAGGTCCATGGGCCGGTTCAGAAGCCCACAAACAAGAAAAGAATATCAAGGTGCACATTTCAAATATGAATACTAAGGCCTCCAGCCCAGCACGCACCTTGTCACATCTGAGGCGAACAAGGGAGGTTCGGCGGTTGCCCAGGCCTTGCAGGAGAGGAGACGCAGGGCAGCTGGTAAGAGACATCTTCCCTTCAACGCAACACAACATTCACTTAAACCCAGCACGCCCCTCCCTCCCACCCACCACTCACTTCCTCACAGTGAAGACGAACCAGGGAGGGGCGACGGTCGCCCAGGCCTTGCAGGAGGAGGCAGCGGGAGGCAGCGGGAGGAGGAGTAGTGGAAGGAGAGCAGGTGAGGGGCGGCTTTTCTGTCCCTTGTCTTCTCTTCCCGCGCTTCAGCCCAGCACTCACCTTGTCACATCTGAGGCGAACCAGGGAGGAGTGGCGGTCGCCCAGGCCTTGCAAGAGGAGGCAGCGGGAGGAGGAGGAGAGGAAGGCGAGCAGGTGGGAGATGGCTTCTCTGTCCCTTGTCTTCTCTTCCCGCGCTTCAGCCCAGCACTCACCTTGTCACATCTGAGGCGAACCAGGGAGGAGTGGCGGTCGCCCAGGCCTTGGAGGAGGCGGCAACGGGAGGAGGAGGAGAGGAAGGAGAGCAGGTGCGAGAAGAGCACCCACTGCTGGCTGTCCCCCACCACCAGCATCCGCTTGCCCTTCAAGCACGCGCGTGCAGCACTGGTAAGCATGGGAGGAAAGAGGGGGAAGGAGACGGGGGAGGGGACAAGCGGAGTGGGTCGATGGATTGGCCGTAAGCAATAAGAGCATCCACTGCAGGCTGTCTCCCACCACCAGCAGTCGCTTACCCTTCAGGCTGTTCCTCTATTGGCCAGCCCTCCTATCTGGATACGCCCACCACTAGCAGACACATGCCACTGTACCAGGGAGTGATTTGTGTGGTCGATGCCTGCTTTAAAGAATCACTGAAGCAGGCACTGGTGGTCCCACCACGACCAGGGTGGGTGGAGCAGGGTATTGTTGTTGAGAGACACAACAGAGTGAAGATGAATTTCTTTTATATGAGCGACTTGGCTGAATGAGTGTGGCGGGGGAGAAGAGAAGCTACTACAAACTTTCCCATTCCACTAGCAAACACGTGCCTCTACAAACTTTCCCTCACCACTAGCAGAAACGTGCCACTGTTACCTGGGAGTGATTCGTTTGGTGAGGCATAAGGAAATCACCACTTTAAGCACACCCTAACTAATGTGCAAGCTGTGTTCTATGGCGGTTTCACCTGGCATGTAGCCTGCGCGGGTGAATTGTTCTGGAGTAGATGTAATAATAACAACAAGGGTTGGCCAGAGACGTCCAGAAACTACATTTCTGTTTTTTACTTGCCAGGCAAAACTTTGCCCCGAGTGAGGATCGAACTCACGACCTTAGGATGGCTCCGCCCAGCAGAGTGAGAGTCGGAATGCTATGAGACCTACGCGCTACCGACTGCGCCATCGAGGCTTGACATCGGGCACTAAAAAATATACGGGTACAAAACCTGCGAGCCCATGTTTTGCGAATCCTCGTAGCGAGCTTCATCTAAGCGAGTCTTACCCTGGGGTGATCCGTTGAACATTGCAGGCGCAGGGGTACCACTGCTGGTCAATCCACCGCCCTGCGTTCCCCGATTCCTCCAGCACCTGTGCCGTGCAGGCTGGTAGCGCCGCCTGCAGCCGCGCATACTCCTTCTTATACGCCCCTGGGTCTGATGGCTGCATGAATATACAACGGGGAAAAAAAGTGTTCCATTACTTGACTCAACCACGGTGCAGCATGGTAAATAAACGGCGAGCGTACTGCTCCTTGTACGCCTCTGGCTCTGGTGGCTGCATGCACACACGAAGGGAAAAGCAAGTTCGCTTTGAATTGATTCCTCCAGCACCTGTGCCGTGCAGGCTGGCAGTGCCCTGCAGGCGAGCGTACTGCTCCTTGTATGCCTCTGGCTCTGGTGGCTGCACGCACACATAGCGGAAAATACTAATGTTCTTTCAGACGATTCCTCCAGCACCTGCGCGCTGAAAGCTGGCAGATGACGCATGCAGGCGAGCGTAATCGTGTTTATACATCCTTTGTGTCAACTCGAAATCACCCCCTACCTGCAGACACGTTGTACTGGCCGACTAGCTGGAAATTGAGGTGCCTCAGGGCCTTCTCCTCGTCGTTTGAAGGGTCTAAAGAAGCCCTCTACATGGGCACGCAACACCATACCGTCCACTTGTGCAAAGACCATCACACCTCCTACCTGCGCAGACACGTTGTACTGGCCGACGAGCTGGAACTTGAGGTGCCTCAGAGCCTTTTCCTCGTCCCTGCTGCCCGTCAGCGAGGCGGCATGCACGCCCGTGAGGTACACAGAAAGCACGTACTCGCCTGGCTCCAGCAGCCGGTAGCATGACTGGTGGTGGGCAAAGGGAATAGGGTGGGAGGAACGACGGGTGGAAGTGAGTGAGGAGGCATGCACGCCCGTGAGGTACACGGACACCACGTACTCGCCTGGCTCCAATAGACGGTAGTACGACTGGTGGCACAGGAGGGAGTGAGGACGTGCAGGGATTTTGAGCCCAAACGGGCTGTAGGTCAGACTGTATGTCAGACGGTGCAAGTCAGACTACGAACAGATCAAAGTCTGATCAAAGTCAGATCAAAGTCTCTGTCATCCCACGTGCGGAACTAGAACATGCCATGATAGGTCCTAAAACAAGGTGGTGACTATTTATTTGACTAAATATGTGGGGGACACAGCATACCATGACCGGACCCAAAACCCGGCCAGCACACACGCACCACGTGGTACCCCTCGTTTGCGGCATGCGTGATGGGCGCGCTGAGGCGGATTCGGCTGTCCGCGGAGTGAAGGAGCACCTCCCACGTGCTGGTCGGCGGCGAGCACCCCTTGTCCAGCCGACGGCCCTCTGAATCCTACAGTTATAGAGAGACAGAAGGTGAGGGATGTTTTTTCTGGATCAGAAAGAGTGGAATTTCGCTAATACAAAAAAACGTGCGGAGCGAGTGGGCTTCGAAGCTGTTTACGCGTCTTAGACGTGAGAATGTTCACGTCGAGTTTGCCTGACGTGACAATAGCTGGATGAATTTGGTTCCAGTAGGTCAGACAATAACGAAATGCTATGATGCATCATCACTAGTAATCACGTGTAAGGAAGTGTCACGATAATAGAGATGCTGGCTGAGTACCAGCCCAGGATTTGACTGATGCTGAAAAAATAACGGATTCCATGAAATGGCGTTCAACCTTCATGTAAGGAACTTCCATGATGATCAATACGCTGACGAACATTTGTGATCTGAATCGAATTGGCAGTAACAAGCATTAAGTTGAAGAAGTAGTGTACCTCTGCAGCGATGTTGAAACAGAGTTGCTGGTTGAGCTTCACGGATGGCTTGACGCCAGGACCGAACACCTTAACGTGATCCAGTCGGCCATGACTCGATCCTTTTTCGTAGCCAGTGAAGCACTCCGAAACCGACTTCGATCTGCTACCTACATTTCCGGTGGCTAAACTAACAGGCGAGAAGGTGAGCACTAAGAACACTACTGTTACTGCGAAGAGAGACGGATTTGTTTTTTGTTGATATCGTGAGAGTGACTGATGTGAATGATATCGGTATGACGACATGATAGCAGAGGGTTTCGATCGGTTCCTGACCAGAGAAACTTTCCAGTTAAGGGTCCAAGAGCCTCGTTGTGGCATAGGCAGCTCGTCAAGCTTCTATTGGTCAAGGGTTTACGAAGCACATATCGTTAGCTCACCTAAGTCACGACAAGCAGCTATGCACTTTGTTCAATAAAGTTGATGAAAGAACGCGGTCCTATTGTGTATGAAAAGGCGAGGTGGTCTGGTGCTGTGATAATCGAAGATATGCAAGCTCCTAACACATGAATGGGTCGAAAAGCAGACGATCAGAGAACAGATGAAGCATCACCGTCATGTTCCCTGGACATCATAGGATCTGGCGAGTAGAGGACAACTCCAAGGGAGAATTAGCGTGCTGTGGTATGGTTTAGTACGGTATGAAAGCATGGGAAGGAGTGCATCTCGAATGGAGTGCCAGATGAGACAAACGCGGCGCGAGCTGGTTATGAGTGTCAAAACACAGCGATGACGGCGACAGACGGAAGTCGTCGTTCCCGTTGGATGCAGAATTCAGTGCAGCAACATGGACGCGCAGCGGATTCAGGCGGACAGGTTCGCAGAAACGGAAACAGTACGCGGTCCGACTGCTGCAAATCGCGCGCGAAAAGGTACAAGCGTCTCTGACAGCAGTCAAGTCGCGTCAGAGGAATTAACTACACCACATGTCAAACTCTGAGAACCGCTATGCACAAACTTCAACAGAAATAGGCACAAATCAACAATCCAATCCAGACATATCAACTTCCAAGGCTGACATGATTGGACAAATCAAGTAAACTAAAAATAATTCTCAAACAGCCAAGTGCATGCAGCATGCACACAAAAACACAAGTTAAAACACCTTTGCACACATCTTACCTACAAAACCGAGCAGCACACTAACTAAACATCTCCACTACCACTACTGTCCCTACAACACCTGGGCTTGCTAGTCTAGTTGCTGTTTAAAAACGCACGTCTACTGCTTTGCTTCTGCGCTGCCCTGCTACTATTGCTGAGTGGTGCTACAGTTGCTCCCGCACGCATCATTCAGTAGGAGCTCTACACCATGCCACCCACATTATAACGCGCCAGCCAATCACCACCAGTGTATCGTGGGAGAGTGGCCATAAAAAACGCCACATGGCACGAACGCCATGTGGCATGGCATGGGAAAACTAGTCTGAAAGCACGCCACGTGTCACGCAGGCGTGTGTGACGTGACGAGCAGAGCAAGGGATTTTGCCTGGGTTGGCACGATGCACAGACCTTAAAAAAGAGATGGACTTTTCAGTCGACCCAAAAGTGTGCACCATGGAGAAACAAGATTGCGAATGCCCGCTCGTTCCAAAAAAAACAGGCCCATATCTCACGCGACCAGCTCATGCCTTTGGCGGGGAAGTGGCGAGGGAGAGCAGGAGCTGCTGCAGGTCCTTGGGGCGGATGGGTTTGGTGAGGAAGTGGTCCATGCCCGCAGCAAAGCACACCTCTGCTCCCCCTCCTGCTGCTCCCCCTCCTGCTGTCCCCCCCCTGCTGCTCCCCCTCCTGCTGTCCCCCTCCTGCTGCTCCCCCAACCCCTGCTCCCCCTCCTGCTGTCCCCCTCCTGCTGCTTCACCCCCTTTTCCCTGAGTTTCAAATTGTGCAGAGCATCAAGAGGAAATGGCGAGGGAGAGCAGCAGCTGCTGCAGGTCTTTGGGGCGGATGGGTTTGGTTAGAAAGTGGTTCATGCCCGCAGCAAAGCACGCCTCTCTTTCAAAGTCAAACGCACTCGCTGTCAGCGCCGCTATCACCACCGGCGGCTGCTCCCCCTCCTGCTGCTCTCCTTCCTGCTGCTCGCTCAGCCCTCCATCCTTACCGTTCTCGATCACTCTAAATCTACCGCTGCCTCTTCCGCTGTTCCGCCGGCTCAGCCCAGCAGCACTCGCAAATGCACCTGCATTGCTGCTGCTGTTGCCACTGATGTTGCTGGTCCCTCTGCTGTTGGCTTCACCTCCTCCCCCTGCCACTGCTGCCACTGCTGCTGCTGCAGCAGCTGCCTGCCAAGAACTGCTACTCCTGCTCATACCGGCACCAGTGCCACCAGTACCACCACTACTCCTGTTGTTTTCCCCACCCTTATTCAACTCAGCATCACCAGCCATTGCAGCAGCAGCAACCGCTCCCCCACCTTCCCTCCTCCGCCTCTCGCTACTCTCACCATCGCTACAGTCACTCCGGCTATCCCCCTCGCTCCTACAGCTCCTCTCTGCTTCCGCCTGTCTGATCCTCCTAGTAGCCTCCAACCCATCCATCTCCGGCATATGGCAGTCCATCAGAACCAAATCATATCTTATCTTGAGACAAGCTTCCAAAGCTTGCAATCCATTATCCACGATGTCGAATCTGAGCCCTAGATTCTTGAGCATGCGGGTTACCACTAACTGGTTCACTTTGTTGTCTTCTGCTACAAGCACTCTCCACTGCCGCGCTACAGCCGGCAGCACCGGAGCCGACTCTTCAAACGAACGACGCCGCCCAGCGGCCAGGCTTCGGCCGCTCGTGTTTCCGGAGCTAGTTGCCGAACCTGCAGCTCCGGTAGGGGCTTTGGCACTTCTGTACGCACCAGAAGCGTTGGCCTGGGCGATTGTGGTGGGGGAAAACGGTCCGGCGCTTGCCATACCTCGGCTAGACGTTCGGCCCGAGCCTGATGAGGCTCGGGCTCCTCCCTTATTTGCACCAGTAGACTTCTTCTTGCTGCTGCTCTTTTCCGAACCTGTGGCTGGTCTGGCGAGGGCCGGTGGTCGCGAACCTGCACCCAACACTGGGTCAGCGGTTTGGCTGCGGACCGTGAGTCCTAACGAGCCTCGGACAGTCAAGGCTCGGTAATCCAGGGAGGTTCGGGTGGTCCGTAAGCGAGCGTGGTTCCGAGCTTCCTCACCTTCCGAATCTGAATCGCCATCAGCATCACTCTCCTCCTCCCCCTCCTCGTCCTCCACCTCACACTCCTCCTCATCCGTCTCTCCCAATCCCTCCTCCTCCTCGCTATCATACACACTATCATACGCTCCCTCATCCTCCTCCTCCCCTTCTCCCTCCTCACTCACTGACCCACACTGGCCCACGTCCTCACTCACTCCCGCACAGACGGTGAACTCAAAGGTGGAGCCATGTCCCTCCACACTGGTCACAGAGATCTCGCCCCCCATCAGGTTCACCAGAGCCTTGCATATCGCCAGCCCCAGCCCTGTGCCGCCAAACCTACGACACGTGGTGTTGTCCGCCTGGTAAACAGGGGGAGGGAAGACGAGTGGAGTGGAAAAGGGCAGGTGGTGGGGAGAGGAGTGGTGTTACGTCTCATTCTTGCACTCACCATTCATCTGGCGAGGGGGGAGGGGAAAAAAATTGGTGCCTGTATCCAGCTCTCCCTGCCTCTCCCCCAGCTGCACCTACCGTGCATGCAAGCTTTGTCGTTCCCTTCCCCCTCCCCCCCGAGTGCATGCCCCCTCACCTTACTCCTCCTTACATGTGTGAATGCCTGAAACAAGCTCCCTTGGACATCCTTGGAAATCCCAATACCAGTATCCGAAACTGAATACTTAGGACCTTATCCACAGGCTCGCCCCGCTTCTCCTCCAGCTGCACCTATAGCACACGCGAGCACGCTCCTCCCTCCCTCTTCCCCCCTCCCGTACCATACCTGTGTGAATGCCTGGAACAAGCTCCCTTGCACGTCCTTGGAGATTCCGATTCCTGTGTCTGAGACTGAATACTTGAGCAGGACTTTATCCACAGGCTCCCCCCGCCTCTCCTCCAGCTGCAGCAGCGGCGCTAGAGACGAAAACGACTCGCGCCGCCGCCCGCCGCCGCCGCCGTCTGTGTCGGCGGGATCGACGGTGGAGATGCGCACGGTGACGCGGCCGCGGGCGGTGAACTTGATGGCATTGGAAACGAGGTTGAGAAGAACCTGCCTCACCCTCACTGCGTCTGCTAGGATCTTTAGGGGCACGTCCCGACTCACGTGGGACTTGAGCTGCGATGGGGAGGCAGGGAGGGAAGGCAGCCGAAAGGGAAGGGGCGGAGAGAGGGAAGGGGTGGAGAGAAGGAAGGGGGGGAGAGAGGGAAGGGGTGGAGAGAGGGAAGGGGAGAGAGAGGGAAGGGGGGGAGAGAGGGAAAGGGGGGAGAGAGGGAAAGGGGGGAGAGAGGGAAAGGGGGGAGAGAGGGAAAGGGGGGAGAGAGGGAAAGGGGGGAGAGAGGGAAAGGGGGGAGAGAGGGAAAGTGGGGAGAGAGGGAAAGGGGGGAAAGAGGGAAAGGGGGGAGAGAGGGAAAGGGGGGAGAGAGAGGGAAAGGGGGGAGAGAGGGAAAGGGGGGAGAGAGGGAAAGGGAGGAGAGAGGGAAAGGGAGGAGAGAGGGAAAAGGGGGAGAGAGGGAAAGGGGGGAGAGAGGGAAAGAGGGGAGAGAGAGGGAAAGGGGGGAGAGAGGGAAAGGGGGGAGAGAGGGAAAGGGGGGAGAGAGGGAAAGGGGGGAGAGAGGGAAAGAGGGGAGAGAGGGAAAGAGGGGAGAGAGAGAACAAAACAAACAAAGCAGTTGAGGTGAATGGGGGGGGTTAATAGGGAGGTTGCTAAAACCTCACTGCGCCTGCTAAAATCTATCTCGCATGGTACCTTCTCTTCTCACCCTTCTCACCCCTCTCACCTGCAGCTTCTTATCTCGGGCAGACACCTCATAGAGCGCCAGAGAGTGCGCAAGATGCTCCCTCACGTCAAACTCCGCAAACTCCAGTGCCATCCTCTCATTCTCAATCTTGCTCAGGTCCAAAATATCCGACAGGATATGCAGCAAGCCCTGGCTCGACGACCGGATCGTATTCACCAGCATCTGCTGCTCCTCCGACAAGGGCGTATCCAGTAGCAGCTCCGCGACCCCGATCACACCGTTCATCGGGGTCCGAATCTCGTGGCTCATATTCGCCAGGAACTGGGTCTTCGCCAGGCTGGCTTTTTCTGCTTCGAGCTTCGCCCGCTGCAAGTCCGCCTCCTTCCGCTTCACCTCGGCTATATCATGCCACACCATGAGGTAGACGTTTTCCCCGAAGAACTCCACCATGCGGCAGAGGACTTCGACCAGCACTTCTCCTCCCTCTTCGTCCCGGAAAACCCACTCGAACCGCCGCCACCTGTTCCCCGTGCCTCCCACCAAGTCTCCCGCCAGGCCACTGGTTGCGTCTGCTGCTGCCAAGCCTCCTGCCGAGACTCCTGCCGAACCACCCGCCGAGCCGGAGGCAGCAGCAGCGGTGGCGGCAGCGGTGGCAGGAAACAGTGACGACGAACCGGAGAGGCCCGGATAGAAGTTTCCCGAGCCTGAGGATCCCGGGCCTGAGGTTCGGTTGGGGGGCTGGTTGGAGGCGGCGAGGTGGGCGAGAATGGCTTTAAGAGCGGAGGCGGGCTGCTTGGTGGTGGGCTGCTGGAGAGGCGAGAGGCGCCAGGGCGTGCGGCCGAGGAGAGACTCCTTGGTGGGGCACTTGAGGATTCTCACTGCCGCCTGGTTGCAGTCAAACACGCGCCCGTCCTTTGTTAAGAGTAGTTTCGGGTCCTGCAGGTAGGGAGGGGATAGGGGGAAGGGAAAAGTAAGGGGCAGCGGAAGGTGAGAAGCCTAGGTGGGAGTTTCCCGGGGCTGTGGGGCGCTCAGAGGGCTGGTTGGAGGAGGCAAGGCAAGAGGCGCCAGGGCGTGCGGCCGAGAAGAGACTCCTTGGTGGGGCACTTGAGGATTCTCACTGCTGCCTGGTTGCAGTCAAACACCCGGCCATCCTTTGTCAGGAGTAGCTTGGGGTCCTGCCGGGATTAAGCGAGGGGAAGGGGAAGGTGAGAAGCCTGGGTGGGGGTGTTCTGAAGCGGAGGGGCGCTTAAAGGGGTGATAGGAGGCGGCCGGAGGCGCCAGGGCGTGCGGCAGGGAAGGGACTCCTTGGTGGGGCACTTGAGGATCCACACTGCTGCTTGGTTGCAGTCAAACATGCGACTTTTGAGAATTCTCAAAAGTCACTCCAATATCCGCACTGCTGCTTGGTTGCAGTCAAACATGCGCCCCGCCTTCGTTAGGAGTAGCCTGGGGTCCTGCCGGTGATTGAGGAAAGGGGATGGGAAGGAAAAGGGGGTTGGGGGAGGGGGAGATGAGGGGGCGCGGTCAGACACGTGGCCGTCCTTTGTAACGAGTAGCTTGGGGTCCTGCCGGGAGTTAGAAGAGCAATCATCTTTTGAGAAGTCTCAAAAGTTAGGAGAGCAATCATCGAGGACATATGATATGAGCACTCACCTAGGCACACAACCAGCAACCTCACCAAGGAGAGCAGCTACTGAGAGACGATCATTCACAGAGAGGAGCAGACTACACACCGGAGCAGCAGCTACTACCGACACCAGTAAACTCACGGAGGACATTTGAGGCGCCGAAAACAAAAAATCACACCAGAGCACCAGGTACCAAAACCAGGAAACTCACGGAGTGACTTTTGAGTCGACTCAAAAGGCGCCTAAAAAAAAAAAACACCAGAGCACCAGGTAGGTACCAACACCAGGAAACTCACGGAGGAGAGCTCAAAGAGCATCTTGAACTTGAACTGGTTCTTGCGGCTCTCTGTGATGTCGTTGACAAGCCACATGTCGCCGAAACCCAGCGAGTATGACGTGGCATCTAACAGCAGCTTCGACCCGTCCTTGCGCTGCAGAGGGTCATAGGGGAAAGAGAGGGAGCGGGAGGCAAGGGAAACAAGCTATTCTTGCGGCTCTCCGTGATGTCGTTCACGAGCCACATGTCGCCGAAACCCAGCGAGTGGGACGTTGCATCCAGCAGCAGCTTCGAGACGTCCTTGCGCTGCCAGGGTGATGTCAGGGGGAAGGGAGGAAGACGATGGAGAAAGGCTGTTCTAGCAGCTCTTGGTGATGCCGTTGAGAAGCTACCATGTGCATCTCCCACGCCCAGAGAGTAGGACGTGGCGTCTAGCAGCAGCTTTGAGCCGTCCTTGCACTGCAAGGGTGGATGGATGAGGGGCGAGTAAGGACAGGGAGAGGGAGAGGACGACAAAAACTGCTCGTTCAGCTCTCGGTTACGTCGCTGGGAAACCATCCTTCGTTCGAACGCCAGCAGCAGCTTCGAGCCATCCTTCCTTACACAGAGGTTGGAACACCTTCCATCCCTCCCTTCCCTCACCTACCCCAACCCAAGCACGGACCCGAATGGGCAGCACAGTGTTGAACACGGTGTTCGCGCGCTGCCCATCCTCCTAATGCTGTCCATGTCCCCCTCCCTCCCTTCCTTCCCTCCCTCCCCCACACTAACCCCAGTACGCACCCTGATCGGCAGAGAGAATGAGGAGGAGAGAGGGGAGGGGAGGAAGGACGCACCCGAATGGGCAGCACAGTGTTGAACGCGTTGTTCCGTGCCGCCCCCATCCTCCGTCCCTCGTACTTCCGCTGTGCCTTGGCAGCATTCTCCTTCCCTCCCTCCCCTCACTTCCGTTCCCCACTTCCCTCCCTCCCCTCACTTCCGTTCCCCCCTTCCCTCCCTCCCCTCACTTCCGTTCCCCCCTTCCCTCCCTCCCCTCACTTCCGTTCCCCCCTTCCCTCCCTCCCCTCACTTCCGTTCCCCCCTTCCCTCCCTCCCCTCACTTCCGTTCCCCCCTTCCCTCCCTCCCCTCACTTCCGTTCCCCCTTCCCTCCCTCCCCTCACTTCCGTTCCCCCCTTCCCTCCCTCCCCTCACTTCCGTTCCCCCCTTCCCTCCCTCCCCTCACTTCCGTTCCCCCCTTCCCTCCCTCCCCTCACTTCCGTTTCCCCCTTCCCTCCCTCCCCTCACTTCCGTTCCCCCCTTCCCTCCCTCCCCTCACTTCCGTTCCCCACTTCCCTCCCTCCCCTCACTTCCGTTCCCCCCTTCCCCAACCCACGTAAATACGCACCCGAATTGGCAGCACAGTATTGAAAACGCTGTTCCGCGCAGCGCCCATCCTTCTCCCCTCGTACTTCCTCTGCGCTTTCGCCGCATTCTCCCGCCCATACAGCGCCTGAAACCACTTCTCAACGCTGTCAATGTCCCCGCGGGCGCACCCCAGCAGGTGGGCGGCGGTGGAGTTGATGAGCACCTCCTGTCGACCGTCCAGTGCTCTTGTCATCAGCACGGCGCCCCCCGGTAGATTCTCCACCATCATCTTATATTTCCACATGCTCTGCTCCTGTTCAGGAAGCAGTGAGAGAGCGAGGGAAAGAGAGATAGGGAGGAAAAGGGAGTGTGAGCAGGTGGGCGGCGGTGGAGTTGATGAGCACCTCCTGCCGGCCGTCCAGCGCCCCCCGGTAGATTCTCCACCATCATCTTATACTTCCACATGCTCTGCTCCTGATGGGGGGGTGAGGCAGGAAGAGGGGGAGAGAACAGGTGATAGGAGAAAAGGGACACAAGTAAGAGAGGGAATGGTAGATTCTCCACCATCATCTTATACTTCCACATGCTCTGCTCCTGATGGGGGTGCGTGAGAGTGAGAGAACAAGTGATCGGAAGGAGGGAACATGAGTGAGAGGGGGAACTATAAGCATTCTTGTTCGCACACCCCACACACATACCAGTGCCTTTCTGTCGCTGATATCCTCCAGGAGACACAGCACCTGCACCTCCCACCCACACCACACCATTGGTACACCACACACCCGTTATAAGCATACTTGTTTGCACGCCCCACGCACATACCAGTGCCTTCCTGTCGCTGATATCCTCCAATAGACACAGCACCTGCACCTCCCTCACCTTCTCCTCCTCATCTCCCCCCTCCTCGCCCTCCCCCTCTCGCTCCTCTTTCCTTTCCTCTTTCCGCTCCTCCTTCCCGTCCTCCTCTTCCTGTGCCTTACGCTCCTCCTCTCGCTCCTCCTTCCCGTCCTCTCTCCTTTCCACCTCCTCCTCCTCCTCGCCTGGTCGCTCAATAACCACACCCCTCCCTTCTCCTCTGTATCCATTCAAACCGCCATCCTCTTTCCCTTCGTTCGCCAGCTCAGCTGCAGCAACCCCAGCTGCAGCCTCCCCAACTCTAGCATTTTCAGCTGCAACTTCCCCACCTACAGCCCCTTCTGCTACAGCCGCTTCTGCTACAGCCGTTTCTGCTACATCCTTCGCTGCTACAGCTCCTCCTTCCCCCTCACTTGCCCCTTGACCAATGGAACAGCGAGTGGGCTCGGTGTGAGGAGTGGCACCACCCTCCGCACTTGTACCATCTGTACTCGTGACCAGCAAGCCTGCTGCGGTGCTGTGAGTCGCATCACCCTCCGAACTCAGTGCGACCTGTGGTGACAGTGAGCCTGCTGCTCTGATACCATGTGATGGACCAACTTCTGCAATTGCGGCGATGCGAGGCAAATCACCCTCCGAACTCGTCGCGACGACGGGTGGTGAGCCTGCTCTGATGCGGTAAGGCTCACCGTCACTATTCGGGTTTATAGAGCTGTGAGGCGTTGCGTGGTAACGGTGAGGCACACCGCCCTCTGAACTAATGCGTTGCGGTGCTTTACTATCCGCTCTCGATTTGATGCGGTGGCATGTGAGCCGCACCCATCTGATCGCCCCATCTGCTGCTCTCACCCGCACTTCCTGCTGGGAGCGCTGCGCTAGGCCCGTGCACACAGCCGTGTAGTCGGACTGCGGGGGGAGAGAAAAGGGAGGACGGGAAGAGCGAGAGAGAGGTAAGTAGAGGGGCAAGAGGCAGAGAGAGGGAGAGATAGGCAGGGAGAGGGAGAGAGAGGCAGGGAGACGGAGAGAGGCAGGGAGACGGAGAGAGAGGCAGGGAGGACAAGTCTGTAGCAATGAAATTACAGAGCACCACCCTTCCAAACCTCACACTTCCCTGTTGACTCAAAAGCCAACTCGGCAGGGCGGGGAGGCAAGGGCGGGGAGCACAAGGCTGCAGCAATAAAGTCACAGAGCACCACCCTTCCATCTGCACACTTCCCTCGCATCCTGCCTTCCATCCGCACACTCCACTCACCACGAATGCACCGCGGAAATCACCTCATCAACGAAATCACTCAGCACCCACCCCGCCTCGTTCCCGGAACTCCACCCCCCGACACTCCACCTCCCCCACTCCACTCACCACGAAAGCAGCACGCGAGGCTTCATCAACAAAATCGCTCAGCACCCGCCCTTCCACCTGCCATGCTGGCACTCCCCCCAGAGCCGCCCCATTGGCCGAGAATCTCCCCGCAAGCATCCTATTGGCCGCCGGGTTGCACAGGGTAACCCTCCCCTCCTCCTCCGTTAGAGTCACAGCCCCTATGCCTGCCAGGTCCAGTAGAGGCCTGCCCCTCTCCACAGCCTCCGTTGTAAGCACATCTTGATAAGAGGAAGCACTCTCCCACGCTAGAGAGCTTGTCGCAGGTGACTGTAACGAATTTCTTGTGATGAGGTGGGATGCGGAGAGATGGGGGGGTGGGGGCTGTGGGGAAAGATGGGAGGGAGTGGTGGGCGGTAAGGGGGAGTGAGGAGAGTGTAAGGAGAGAGGGAAGGGGGAGGAGAGAGGAGAGGGAGAGGAGGAGGGTGAGTGGTGGGAACGTTGGGGAGTGAGAAGGAGAGGGAGGGGGGACGTGGCTTGAGAAGGAGGTCTGGGGGACGATGGGGGGAGTGAATGAGAAGAGGATATGCCATGGGGGGATGATGAAGGGATATGCGAAGTGAGAGGGAGCGATGAGGACAGAGGGGAAGTGAGAGCGAGTGTAGGAGAGAGTGGGAGCGAGTGCTGTTGTGGCTGCTCATGCCGCTGCTGGTGGTGCTGCTGCTGATGCTGCTGCTGCTGTTGCTGCTGGTGTTGTTGCCGCTGGGTCACACCACGAGGGGAAGGAGGGCGACGGGGCGAAACAAGAGGCGGTTGGGACATGCTCTGCTGATGCTGCTGCTGCTGCCAGTGCTGCTGTTGTTGCTGCAGCGGCTGCAGCTGCAGGTGTTGCTGCTGATGCTGCATGTGATGCTGCTTCTGCTGCTGCTGATGGTGTTGCAGGTTGTTTGAGAGGTGTGGGTGAGGGTGTGGGTTCACATACGGGTGAGAGTGAGGATAGTTGTGGGGGTGCGGGTGGGGGTGGGGATGGAGGAAAAGATCTGGTGGAGGTTGGAGCGGCAGCACCTGAGCTTGACCATCAATTATGTCGGATGCCTGCACCTCCATTCCCATCCCTGCCTGTGCCTGTGCCTGTGCCTGTGCCTGTGCCTGTGCCTGTGCCTGTGCCTGTGCCTGTGCCTGTGCCTGTGCCTGTGCCTGTGCCTGTGCCTGTGCCTGTGCCTGTGCCTGTGCCTGTGCCTGTGCCTGTGCCTGTGCCTGTGCCTGTGCCTGTGCCTGTGCCTGTGCCTGTGCCTGTGCCTGTGCCTGTGCCTGTGCCTGTGCCTGTGCCTGTGCCTGTGCCTGGTGCTGCTGGTGGTGGTGGTGGTGCTGCTGCTGCTGCTGCGGCTGTCTTGACTGCTGCGAGTGGTGAACTGGCGTAGGTTGCTGTTGCTGTGGGGCCGGTTGAGGTGATCTCGTGGGAATAAGCTGCCCGGATGAAGGGCGAGAAGAGGATACGGTGTAGGGAGAGGGCAAATGCACTGCGGAAGAGGCACAAATGCACAAAAGCACGGGAGGAACGGGGTTGGGTTGAATCTAAAGGCGCATTAGGGCTCAATCACTCACTCACACACACACACACACACACACACACACACACACACACACACACACACACACACACACACAGGCGCGCGCACATACACACACGCGCGCGCTAGCGCAAACACACACGCGTTCGGGCACACACACACACACACACACACACACACACACACACACACACACACACACACACAGACGCACACAATCACACAGACGCACACACACACACACACACACACACGCACACACATGCGTGCGCATAGCATACACACACTCTCACTCACACACACACACGCCCGCGCACGCGCACACACGTACACACAAACACACACACACACACACACACACACACACACACACACACACACACACACGTGCGTGCATACACACACACTCACACACAGCTGTAGCAACGAGGTCCGATCAGCCTACGATGTGAAACAGCTGCAAATCCACCACCGCATCCTAGCCTCTACCACACACACATGCGAGCACACACATGCGAGCACGCCAAACAAACTTACGAAAACATGCGCGCGCACATCCATGCACATCCATGCACATCCACGCACATCCACGCACATCCATGCACATGCACACACATCCAATCACATCCAATCACACCCACCTGTAGCAACGAGGTCAGAGCAGCCTACGATGTGAAACAGCTGCAAATCCACCATCGCATGCACATGCACCATCTCACAGCTTCCCCCCCTGCTGCTCATGCTCACCCCCCTGCTGTCTCCCCTGCTGCTCATACTATGCCCCCTACTGTCCTCCCGGTTACTGCTGCTCGCACCCCTGCTGCCCCCCCTGCTGTTGTCTTCCCTATTGCTATCCCAGCCGCAATCCCTGCTACCACTAGCACCTGCAGCACCAGCACCATTGGCAGCACCAGCACCACCAACAGCACCAGCAGCGCTAGCAGTGCCGGCAGCATCCGAAGCAGAGTCACGAAGTGACAAGGAGTGAGGGTCTGAACGAACCAGCCCAACTGATCCAGTTGTCACGGACCGGCCTCTCAACGCCCCCGCTTCTCCCACCTCTCCCTCCCCCTCTCCCTGCTCCACTCCCATCTCCTCTCCCTCATTGTTCACTCTCCTCTGCACGTCCACACCACTCGCGCTCCTGCGCCTCCTCTCCCCGTCTGCTCTCCATGGCCCGTCTCCTCGCTTCCACCCAGCACTCTTCCTGCCCCTGGAAGAACTGTCAGACTCAGACCCACCACTAGCTCTACCAGCAAATTTGGGTCCAGAACCTGATGCAGCACCACCAGCAGCAGCAGCAGCAGCAGCAGCAGCAGCACGGCGAGGGGATGGAGGGGCCTTTACGGATCCAAAGGTGGATTTCAGCATGTGCCGCAACCACGATGACTTGCCTTTGCTAGTCACACTGCCGCCAGCACTGCCAGCAGCACTAGCAGCACCACCAGCACTAGCAGCAGCACCACCAGCACTAGCAGCAGCACTAGCAACAGCGGTAGAGCCAGCAGCGATAGAAGCAGCAGCACCAACACCACTAGTACCAGCACTCTTCCCCGCAGCAGCTCCAGCAGCGGCAGCAGCAAGCTCAGCTTGATGCTCCGCCACAACAGCAGCGGCCACAGCGGCAGGATCGCTAAAGTCCATGGACCCCGCTCTGCTGCTGCTCCTGCTGCTCTTGATGCCACCACCACCACCACCACCACCACCACCAGCAGCAGCAGCAGCAGCAGCAAGCTCAGCATGGTGCTCTGCCACAGCAGCAGGATCAGGAACGTCCATGGACCTCGCTCTGCTGCTGCTCTTGCTGCGCCACTTACCCATCCAAACCGAGCTCAAACCGCCCCCTTCGTCCGCTGGTCCCTGCATGCCTGCTCCTCCTCCCTTCCCCACCCTCCCATGACCCACTGTCCCTGCAGCAGCAGCACCAGCATCACCACCACCACCACCACCAGCAGCAGCGGCACCAGCACCAGCACCAGCAGAACCAGCAGCAGTGGCAGCAGCACCAGCCTTGCCAGTGGCAGTGGCACCACTCCAGCTTATAGACACAGGCACGAGGGAGCGAGGAACGTTAAAGCTGAAACTGCTCCTTGCACCAGCCGCTGCCGCTCCTGCTGCTGCTGCCGCTGCTGCCTCTGAATCCTCCTCCTCCTCCGCCTCCTCGCCTCTCGCCCCGTCCCTCACACCTCTTTCCTTCCCTGTCGCCCTGCTCTCCCTGCTTTCTTGCATTGAGGATTGCTGCTGGCTTGAAGGTATGCCTGAATTGCTTCTGAATAGTCCCAGAAGATGGCCAGGGGGGGGTGAGGAACTTTTTCCTGAATTTGAGAAGTTCTTTCCTGGAATCGTGGAGCTGTGGCTGGGGAGAAAGGTGAAGGGAGACGCAGGTGCCACAGCTGAACCCTGATTGGCTGAAACCTGGGCGGCTGAGACCTGCGCGGCTGAGACCTGGGCGGCTGAATCCGGAGTGGCCAGATTCTGAACAGCAGAATCCTGGGCAGCCAAACCCTGACCGGCGGAACTCTGCTGTGTACTCTGCAGCTGTTTGCCCTTCCCCCCACTCCCTCCACCACCACCGCCACTGATACCACCACCACTCACATCACCACTAGCGTCGCCTTCTCTGTTGCTCCACCCACTCCCTCTCGCACGCTCCCCCGTCGCCCTCCCCTCCTCCTCACTCCAGAACCCAGCCATCCCCGCTACAGGCAGCTCCAACTGCTCCATATTAACCGTCTCCCCGCCCAGCTGCTCACTCGCTATAAGGTTCCCCGCCCCAGCGCCCCTGAACCCCGTGAAGCTACTGGCACTGCTGCTGCCTGTGTGACTGCTGCCCGTCCAGCCGCTTCTAGTGTGGCTCTTACCCGGAAGGCTGTTACCTGTAAGGGTGCTACCAGCTAGGCTGCTACTTGTAAGGTTGGCAGGAAGGCGGCTGCTGCGGGACTCACTGTCAGCACGGGTAAAGCTGGTGCGGCTGCTGCCTATGCCGTTGCTGCTCCCTATGCCCCTGCTACTGCCGGTGCCACTGCTGACGGTGGTAACAGTGGTGGGGGTGGTGGTTACCAGACTAGAGCTGTCGGGAGGATCCGCAGCAGCAGAAGGAGCAGTAACAGGAGCAGCAGAAATGGGGCCAGCCGAAGGGAGCGTAACAGAAGAAGGAAGAGGAAGAGGAGGAGGTTCCCATGAAGAGGTGGTGGAGAACGGGGATAAGGGTATTGCATCGAAACGCCCCTCAATCTCCGAGCCAATTGGTCCACTTCTTCCTCCTCCACCACCATCACCACCGCCACTACCAAAGCTACTACCTGCCTTTGCTCCTCCACTCCTCACTTCCCCCAACCCTCCTGCTCCTTCGCTTGCATCAAACCCCGTTATAAGCACATCACCGTCCCCCGCAAACCGGCCCATATCGGATCCAGACGCAGTCCTTTGCTTGCTGAACCTCCTCACGCCCTTCCCCTCCTCTCCTTCCGACTCAGACATTGCCGCAAGGGGGTCTAGAGCGTACGGGGAGGTGGACGGGGTGGGGCTGGAAACCCTAAAAGGGGAAGTTCCCCCAGAAAGTGTGAACGAGCCTCCAGGGGTGCCCGGATAGGACGGCAGAACGAGAAATTTCCCAGATTCGCCTCTTGAAATTCCATCTGCTTCGTCTATATGCGCAGAAAGCGCAGACACAGCAGGGAAATGCGGATGCTGCTGCGAAACGCTTCCCCTTTCTGCAGAGACTCCCCATGCTGCTCCGCCCCTTCCGCCCCCTCCGCCACTTCCGCTCCCCCCGCCGAATGCGCCTTCCCCCGCACCTAAAAGGGCTGCCGCTGCAGCAGAAGCCGCGGCGGACGAGGCGGAAGCGGCGGGTGCAGTGGCGGGGCACGTGAGGGTGAGCGGGAGCGCGGCGGAGTCGATTTGCGCGGTCTCTAGGCGCTGCACGACTGCGCGCCAGTCGCTCAGCGGGAAAGGGGCGGCCAGGCGGAGAAGAGACGTCTGGGGAAGGCGGAAGGGGGGATGAGAAGCGGAATGGGGAAAACGGGAGAGGAAGGAAAAGGAGGAGGGGGGAGGGGGGAGGATGGGAGAATCAGCTTTGGCTTTCGTTATAGAGGGCGAAGCGGGAAGTGGAAAGCCGTTGCTGGGGGCCGAAATTGGAGAATTGGGGACGCAGGGGCACGGGAAAGGGATAAGAGGCAAAAACAAACGAACTAACAATATTACCAGCAAAAAACAAAACAAAAAACAAGGGGCATGGCGGGTTTCACAAACATGAAATATCTGTCCATGTGAATTAAAAAAACCGGGTTAGGTCACACATCGAATGAAGGGTGGGAACGGCGCTATAAATCATGCCGAATCATCTGAATCATGCCGAAGCTGAACGCAAAGAGGTAGGATGATACTATCCTTAAAAAAGATCTCAAAGCCATGCATACGCAGATCACACGTGCCGTAAATGCGAGGACGGAGGCCAAAAAAAAAACAAAAAACAAAAAACAACAACAACAACAACAACAACAACAACAACAACAACAACAACAACTGCAACAACAAAATGACACAACTGCCAGACGAACGGAGGTGCAGACCCACCGAGCGTCTTGACCGCTCCTTTACGCGCGTGGACGAAGACGATTTTTTTAGAATTCTTACACGTGATTCTAATATCCTCAAACGTGCGAGACCCACCGATAACAGCTCGTCGCGCGAGTAGCCGAGCGTCTTGACCGCGCCTTTACTCGCGTGGATTATCGAGCCGTCACCGGGCCGCAGCACGAACTGCACCAAGTGCGAATGGCCCACCACCATCCCCATCGTCGACATTCCGGCAGCGACCTCGGAATCTCGACCCTTGTGAGTTGACAAAACACTCGGTCTCTCTACATTATTCATAATGGTCGCCATTCCGGCGACTGGATTCACTTTATTCATCTCCCCCGAGTCAATGAGAACCCTACTATTATTAAAACCATTCACGCTAGTATTATTAACCCTATCTCCATTCACACTGATGGGTGTGATAGTAGCGCGAGGTGACGTGAAGGAGGGGATTCTTGGATAAGGCATGCCGTCGGGTCTAATCGAAGCGTCGTGGGACGAAGTCGGTGAGGCCGGCCGCTTGACGCGCTGCTGTTGCTCCTGCGACTGCTGCTGCTGCTGCTGCTGCTGCTGAAATTGATTGATTCTTCTGAGACTGCTGCTTCTGTTGCTTTCCTTGTTGCTGCTGTGAGGTTTTCGTGCGGGAAAATATGCCATTTGAGGGAGCTGTGGCGAACCATTACGACTCCAGTTCGTAGTACAGAAACATTCTGTCTGACAAGGTAGGGTCACATGGACGAAACTGCCTGAGGTTGAAACTCGGTGTACATCAAACCCATATGAGTTGTTTGATCAACTAGTGACTGACAGAACAATACTCCGCGCTGAAGAGCACAAAAGAATACAGTAGCAACTGGACTGAGGATGACTGAGGGTGAGTGGCGGAACACGCCTGCGGTACCGTACAGTTCAATCCATAGAGGGAAGGAAGCAAACTGGAATATCCCAGCGGAAACGGTCGTCAGGCCTGACGACCCATTGACGACTTGACGACATGCTGCCCAGGGCAGAAAACAAACTAAAACCCTATCGGATGGCATGCCATCCGAAGGGAGGCATCAACCCTAAATCCATGCCTCCTGGTGTTTAGGCTTGATGCCGCAACAAAGGACAAAGGTACGCCGCTGACATGGAACCACGAGACGGAGAAAATGGAAAAACTGGATGCCCTAAATCGCAATGCAGGGGTGGTCGGTTTGGAAGGATGCACAAGACCAACAAGAGGGGATAAAATGGATTCTGACACTGATCTACAGTAACTCGACACTTCGTGTGAGTCTCAAAGTATCTTCGAGGAATGGTCCTCCTTTGGGACTTTGTCGCGGCGGAGGGGCCTGACGAGGAAGCAAGCGGGGTGTGTGCCAAGACAAACTCGTCCATCTGGGACATTCATCAGTCTGGAGTGAATTGTTGGGAGGGAGAGGTCGGGGAAAGCACAGGAAATTAATTTTCACACGCTGTAGTTGTCGTTAAAAGTCAGCAACAGAGGAAATTGGTTGGGGAAACACGAGTTAGACACTAGTGGCTACAGGCTAGTGGCAACCGCGTGGAAAAACTCGTGGACCGTGATCACGGTGTGACCAAGATCTGCAAAGGCTTGTCAGACTCCAAAGCTTGTAGGTTTTCGGAGTTCTTACATAAGCTCTTTAAAACCGGGGTGCACATTCAGCTGAATGTGCATCAAAGGTTATCCCTTGACTGAGTGGGTTACGAGGTGTGCTTTCAACCCCTTCAAGTCGAAATTCGTTTCCCCCCTCCCCCGCAATTTCGTTTCCCCACGCCCCCGCAATTTCATTTCCCCCTCCCCGTCGAAATTCGTTTCCCCCCTCCCCCGCAATTTTGTTTCCCCCCTCCCCCGCAATTTCGTTTCCCCCCCCCCTCCCGCCAATCTGTTTCATCCCTCCCGCCATTCGGTTTCACCCACTCCCGCCATTTCACCCCCTCCCGCCACCTACGAAATGCCCGAAGCTCTAGCGGAATCATTTTTTTGTCGCCCCTCGTGAGCCAATCACTGTTTTTCTCCAAACCCCCTTCCCAACATCTCAAGCCGAACCGCGTTGAATGTGCACCCTGGTTTTAAATGAATAAATCGTTTCACAAGCGCGACGAGCGCCGTGGTCCCTGTCTCTCATAAATGCTCAGCTCCAGCACAGCAGGATCGCGGATCTCTCGGCAGATTTCGGGGATTACGCCCAGCCGCTGAAGAAGATCCCATCTGATCACGGCTCGGGGCTCGGGTCGGGGAGGTCGCGAGAGGTACCCAATCGCTTCATTCGCGAATGAAGGGGTTTCTGTGGGCGATCTTCAACTCAAGGTCCTCCTTCACTAGGTTACCAGCGTTCGCTGCATTTCTGCTCCTTGAGGGGAGTTGCGATTATATGAGGGGAAGGGTGCTGTCAAATCCAAAGCACGGAGCTTCAGTCTGTTCGCCGTTCTGTAGTTACAACCACAGTCGTGTTTTCGCAAGGATCTCAATTTTGCAGCGACCTCAATTTCGCAGCGATCGCCAGTTCGCAACGGTTGACCCAGCCTTAGGGCGTGTAACCATTTTGCACTTGACGGTACGAGCCATGGACCGTCCACATCTACTAAGAGTTACCAGTTTCGCATTTTGTAGCTTATGTATTCGTGAATATTTGTGCGACGTCGCCAACATTTCGAACCGTGGTACAACTTTTTCCTCACTTCAACAGTTCAGAATGTGGACAGTCCAAAACCCAAACAGACGGTCCATCAGTCCTGTCTAGAGATTGGCGCGCAGTTCTGAAAATATGAAATCGAGATTGGCGCACGAATTTTGCGGAGAAGTAGCCGTGAATTGTGTAACGACGCTACAATGTCCCTAACGAGGCTACAGCTATCGCGAAAACCAACAACACACAAAAAGTGTCACCTCTTCATCCAGACGGGGCAAACTTCAAATCGGACGGTCTTGTTCTCGCTAATAGGACCGTCCGTTTCAGAGTATTAGGACCATCCGCAAAAACGCGAAAATGCAAAATGGTTACACGCCCTTACAGCACTCCAATATTTCCAGAGCTGCTGCTGCTATTATTCCCGCACTGCCATCAATAGTGTCACCTGCACCATCATACCGTCCTTACAGCCGCCATCGTTTATCACCGTCAACATGGTTTCGGCAAAGAGGCCGACGCCAGACGCACAGGAGTAAGTCTTTTTTATTCGGCGCAATCCCTGTGCGACTCGAAGAGCATTTCGCTCGTTTTGGCCAATCCGTGATTGTGTCATTCTTTTTCGTCGAATTGTTTTTTTTTTTTTTCGTCAATCCCTGAGTGATTTTCTCACAGTCTTTCCTACTGTGGGTGTTGCTAGCGCGAGAGGGGCCGCTCTTTCGAACCACCAATTATCACCTGTTTCCCGTCCCACTGCTGTTGCGGCGTGTCTGTCGTCCCGAATAACTCCATTTTGTTACCCTGACTGCGGCCAGTCCCCCCTAATTGACACCTTTTTTCGCTAGTTGCTACCAATTTTCCCTAATGCTACCAATCTCCCCTAAATGCCACAATTTTTGCAATGCTGCTGCCATTCCCACGCTTTCTCCCTGCAGAATGGTCACTATATCACTACTAGACATCAGGAAAGAGTTACAGTGTCCCATATGCCTTGGTGAGAGCAACCTGTCAATCATGTCTGATTGTCATTTACAGATCAGCTTTTCTGCTGAAGCGTTGCCATGTGCTTCTCGCATGTTGACAACCCTGTCCTGTCCTGTCCTGTCCTGTCCTGTCCTGTCCTGTCCTGTCCTGTCCTGTCCTGTCCTGTCCGGTCCGGTCCGGTCCGGTCCGGTCCGGTCCGGTCCGGTCCGGTCCCGTCCCGTCCCGTCCCGTCCCGCCCCGCCCCGTCCCGCCCCGCCCCGCCTCGCCCCGCCCCGCCCCGCCCCGCCCCGCCCCGCCCCGCCCCGCCCCGTCCCGTCCCGTCCCGTCCTGTCCACCTTTGAAAAGTCATTCATACACGTCTACTTATCAAAATAATAATTTGAGGCGCCTCAAAACTGTCCACCTTCGAAAAGTCATCCATATACGTCTACTTTTCAAAATAATATATGAGTATGCTCAGTTTCGGGGTTATCCCAAGCCAAGGTTGTGGCCTCCGGATGACACGTGGCGCTGACGTGGCGGTCTCCCATTGGCCGACAGGCATCATCAGGCGGACGCGCACAGTCATAGAGTGCTTGCACCGCTTCTGTGGGGACTGCATCGACAAGGCCATCAGGCTCGGGTGAGGTTCGGAGGAGATTGACGGACATCAGGCTTGGGTGAGACGGACGTCAGGTTCGGGTGTTATGGACGCCAGGTTTGCATGAGAAGGTCATCAGGTTTGGGTGCGAAGGCCGTCAGATTTGGGTGAGAAGGTAGTCAGGCTTGGGTGAGAAGGTCCCAGGCATCATCAGGCGGACGCGCACCGTCATGGAGTGCTTGCACCTCTTGTGTCGAGACTGCATCGACAAGGCCATCAGGCTCGGGTGAGGTTCGGGGGAGAAGGACATCAGGCTCGGAAGTGAGATGGACATCAGGCTCAGGTGAGATGCACGCCGGGCCAGGTGAGACGGACGTCAGGTTTGCGTGAGAAGGACATCAGATTTGGGTAAGAAGGCCGTCAGGTTTGGTTGAGATGGACGTAAGGCTCGGGTGAGAAGGTCCCAGGCATCATCAGGCGGACGTGCACCGTCATGGAGTGCTTGCACCGCTTCTGTGGGGACTGCATCGACAAGGCCATCAGGCTCGGGTGAGACGGGCGTCAGGCTCGGGTGAGATGGATGCCAGGCATGGATGAGATAAGGCGAGGGTGAGGTGAAGGTCAATCCTGGGTAAGTGGGATTCAGGCTTGGATGAGATGCAGGCGTGGGTGAGATGCAGGCGTGGGTGAGATGCAGGCTTGGGTGAGATGCACGCTTGGGTGAGATGCACGCTTGGGTGAGATGCAGGCTTGGGTGAGATGCACGCTTGGGTGAGATGCACGCTTGGGTGAGATGCACGCTTGGGTGGTATGCACGCTTGCTTGGGTGAGGTAAGCATTGGGTGGGATGAAGGCAAAGGTGAGGTAGAGGCTTGGGTGAGATGTAGGGTGGGCTGAGATGGATGCTTGGGTGACACGGAGAGTATGTTTTTTTAGAATTCTCAAAAAACAGACTGAGCATATGAGCACTGCATACTTGGGTGAGAGTTTTCACCGAAGGCCCAGTGCACATGCTTTAGATACATGTGCATTGCAATTTTTGAGGCGCCTCAAAAATCATGCTTTAGATACATGTGCATTGCATACTGCATGTCCCTTCACCTTCTCCACCTGCCCCCCCGCCCGCCACATTCCCCTTCTTCTTCCCCTCCCCCTCCCTACCCCTCCCTCCCTCCCCCATCTCCATGCAGCAACAACGAGTGCCCCTCGTGCCGAGCCCACTGCGCCAGCAGGCGGTCCCTCAGATCTGACCCACGCTTTGACGCGCTGGTGGCTGCTGTGTTCCCCAACAGAGACAGGATTGAGAAGGAGGTGAGAAGGAGAGGGAAACGCAGGTAAGGGGGAGGGAGGCGAGGTGGAGGACTGAGAAGCAGGTATCGAGGTGCAGGTGTGATGGCAGGAAGCAGGCGGTCTCTGTGAGGGGGTAGCTGAGGGGTCTCAGCGCGCCGACCCACGCTTTGACACACTCGTGGCTGCTGTGCTGTGTTCCCCAACCGGGACAGGATCGAGAAGGAGGTGAGTGAAGGGGGAGCGATAGAGAGTAGGATGGTGGGGTTGTGTTGTGTTGAGCAAGGTGAATGCAGTGTTGCGGGCCGATCCGCACTTTGATGCACATGCACTGGTGGGTGCTGCGGTGACTTTTGAGTCGACTCAAAAGTCACCTCGTTACAATGGCACACGACACATTCTCTGCAAGTTGAGCAAGCCAGGTGAAGGCAGTGATGCGGGCTGATCCGCACTTTGATGCACTGGTGGGTGCTGTGTTCCCAATAGGAACAACAGACAGTGTTGTAATATCTTGATTAACAACATAAATTGGCTGGAATGGTAAGAGTTTGATCTCTCCTCACTTGCTCGTTTCTCTCTCTTTCTCCCTCCCTCATCTCACGTTGTTTGGGAAATGACAGTGCATACAGAAGAGGTCAGGCCCAATGAAGAGGCCAGCTTTTGAGTCAACTCAAAAGCCACCAACCTCTTGTCCTCTCTGCCTCGCTTGCTCGCTCCCGCCTCCTCTCTTGCTCTTCCGCTGTTCAGGAAATGACACTGCATACAGAGGAGGCCAGGCGCAATGAAGAGGTAAGCTTTCTCCCCTCAACCGTGGCCCATCATTCCCTCTCGTCCCATCCTCTTTCCCCCCCATCTTCCCTCCTCCCTACTGGATTGCCTCCCTTGTACTCTGCCTCGCCCTCTCTTGTGCCCTGTTCGTTCCTCTCCTCCCGTTCTTCACAACCCTTCAGCTCACTATGAGTCGACTCAAAAGCCTCCTCCCGTTCTTCACAACCCTTCAGCTCACTATGAGTCGACTCAAAAGCCTCCTTTCGTTCTTCACAACCCTTCAGCTCACTATGAGTCGACTCAAAAGCCTCCTTTCGTTCTTCACAACCCTTCAGCTCACTATGAGTCGACTCAAAAGCCTCCTTTCGTTCTTCACAACCCTTCAGCTCACTATGATGAAAACCGTGTTTCCTCGTTGCGCAAGCAAACCCCCTTAAATACTAAGAACGTAGAAATGGCACCAGCACCACACCACCATCACCACCACCATCACCACCACCACCACTCCCTGTCCTTTTTACATTGAACTCCCATCCATGTCCTGGTACCTCCGCCTGTTTTTCAGATTCAGAGGCGCATAAAGGAGATCTCTCGCCGCCAGGCACAAGTCTTCTGTGTTGACTCAAAACGTGCCTTGTTCTATGTTGACTCAGGATCCCCCTTCCTCTGTACCTTCCCAACTTCCGTCCCACTCTGCCCATCAGATTCAGAGGCGCATAAAGGAGATCTCTCGCCGCCAGGCGCAAGTCTTCTGAGGCAACTCGAAGCAAGCACACTCTGTACATTCCCTCCCTCCCTCCCTCCCTCCCTCCCACTCTGCCCATCAGTTCCAGAGGCGCATAAAGGAGATCTCTCGCCGCCAGGCACAAGTCTTCAACCGCCGTCGCCCCCTCTCCTCCTCCGCCTCTCTTTCCCTTGCTTCTCCTGATGGTGTTGATGCTACCACTGCTGCTGCTGCCAATGGTGCTGACGCTGGTGCTGCTACTACCAGTAGTGGTGAGGGCTTGTATATTACCACCACCACCACCACCACCACCACCACCACCATGGCTGCTGCTGCTGCTGATACTGCTGCTGGTGCTGCTCGTGTTGGCACTGCTATCAAGAAAAGGACACGAGAAGAGTCAATGGTGGGAGGCACAAGTGGGAGTCAGGGCGTTGGCGGTAAAAGTGGTGTGGCTGTTGTCCAGAGGAGTGCCGAGAGGGGGAGAGTGAGTGTGGCGGGGAGTTGTAGAGAGGACGGGGAGAAGGAGGAGGAGGAGGAGGAGGAGGAGGAGGAGGAGGAGGAGGAGGAGGAGGAGGAGGAGGAGGTGGGGGAAGAAATCGGGGGAAGAGTGAAACACGAGGAAGAGTCAGTGGAAAGGGACGAGGTGGAGGAGGAGGGAGGGAAAATGAAACAAGAATTAGAGGGGGAGGAGGAAACTTCTGAGCAAGAGGCGGATAAGGAGGAGAAGGAGGAGGTGGAGGATGGGGAGGTGGAGGAGGGGGAGGAGGGGATGGAGGAAGAGGAGGAAAAAGAGGGAGAGGATGAGGAGATGGAGGAGGAGGAGGTGGTGGTGGTCACTGCAGCAGTACAGAGAAAGCAGAAGCGGTCTGCAAAAACAGGAGAGAAGAGAGAGCAGAGAGGGCAGAGAGGGCAAAAGAGGGTATTCGGAAATGAAAGAGAGGTGAAGGGAGAGGAAGGGGAGTCCAGCAAGGGAGCGGGGGGGAGTAGAGTCGGAAGGAAGAAGCTGCTTGAGGGGGGAGTAAGGGACATTGGGACGCAGCAGAAGTGGGGACAGCAGCAGCCATCATTAGCATCACACGGTCTTTGCATGCAGCTGCCCACAACATCTGAGCTGGCATCAGCCGTCCACGTGGCACCCGCACTGCCACCTGGCAGCCAGGGCGAGGAAGGTGCAGGAAGGGGCTTGCGGCTAGAGCAGATGCAGCCGAGGGCGATCCGCTGCCCCCGCGCTGCTCTGCTTGCACGAGCACTGGTGGAGGAGAGTCGATCCAATTCCATGCCGACAGGGGCACCCCAACGCTGCGGTGCTACTGATGCTGTGGGGCCTGCACAGGCAGACGATGGGAGTGTGGCTGGTCGGGCTGATTCGGCTTGCCTGGATGGTTTGACAGGTCATTTTCTGCCTGGTGAAGAGAGTGTTCTTGAGCGGATGCTGAGGCTTGTGGGTGGCGGATATGGGGTTCTTGAGTCATCTGGAGGGCTGGTGCGAGGCAGACGTAGCCGTATGATTGGGGAGCATAGAGGGTTGTCGCAACAGCAAGAGCAGGAATTTCAACAGGGACCAAAGCAGGAGCAAGGCCAGGACGAGGAACAGCAGTGGTGTAACAGTCAGAAGGAGGAGGAGCAGGGGCAACAAGGGCGGCAGGGGCAGCAAAGCCAGCAGGAGCAGCAGGGAGAGCCGTTCTCAGATTTGGTGCATCTGCAGGTGGTGCTGCAGCATCACGGAACAGTGGCAGCTACCAGTACGAGAAGCTTGTTTCTTTGCTGCTCTCCTGCGGTCCTTGTTTCTGAACTCATTAAGAGGGCCATCAATGAGCCACAATAGTACTTTACTTTCCCTGTTTTTCATACCTGCGACAGGTGACATGCAGTTAATCTAGCAACCTGTCAGTTTGGTTTGTGTGTTTTTGTGCATAGCCATATGGTTCTGCTGAATGTCTATTGTACAGCATTAGTTGAAAATCCAGGGATAGTAGTCGGAAACATGGATTTAAAATGATGGAATCTGGTGTGTGAGAAAATGTTGTACCGGTATTAGCCAAACAATAAATTCCACTCCTGCGGGTTATCACAAGTATGAACTCGACGAATTATTGAAAGCGCGTGCCGCGGCATTCCCCATTCTGCATTCACCAACATTCTGCGCGACGCGGAAATTTTTGGACTTATCGCACGGCTCACCACCATTCTACATTTGAATCGCACGCCTGAGAGGAACCTTGGAGTGGGATCAGCTGCTAGAACAAAGTGCCTTTCGGATCAACCAACCGTGGAATCCTCGATGGGAGAAATGGGTTATTCATTATTCATTGCAGGGTGTCAATCAGCCCTTCATTTCGGTTTTGCCTTGTTCAGTACGGTCAAAGGCGGTGAAGATATCAAACCGCTTTCTACCATGTGGGAACCCACTGAACCAGGCTAGACGTTAGGTGGGCGAAGACTCGAAACAACCTAGAGAACTTTTTTTTGTTGGTTCAGAAGTCGCTTGTTCCTTCATTCGCAGCTAGATGTCTTTGGTTTCCAAGTTTCTGAGTTGCTGCTTCTCTGCCTGATTCTGAGTTTCTTGGCATGCGAGGGTCTCGAAGTCGAATTTAACGACGTCCCAACTACCCAGAAGGTTCTCAGGAGAACGAAGTTTGCTCTATCTTTTCCAGCGAACTTATTTTGTCTCTAAATCGTTCATTTCTCATCGTCGACATCATGACTGTAAAGTCTGTTACCTTCACCTCCTCAGCTTCTCCAATGCTACTATCGTCGTCGTTAAACGAAGACCCTTTGGAAGCCATGCGCACCCAGCTATCAGCGTGGTTTCTTGATCCCATTTGGAAGGAAGAAGCACCTGACATGACAGTCACAGTCGGGCCAAACGCGCTCTGCCAGCTAGACGGCACCGCAACCGTCGCGTTTCCTCCCGACGCCGTCTTCAGCCTCGTGTGCGACCCCTACAATCGCCGCGTGTTCAAGAACATCAAATCGGTGCGAAACCACCACGTCGTGCGTGACTGTAACGGGGTGAAGGAGGTCGAGATGGACATGGTTTTTTCATTTCAGCTGCCGTTCTTTACTGGCACGTTCGACGCGCACATGCGCATGGTTCAGGATAGACCAAAACGCACCATGACCTTCGCCCTGACTCGACCAGGCTTCATGCGGAAATTTGAAGGATTTTGGAGAGTCGAACCTCTGCTTGTTTCTGGATCGTCTGCTGTGGCGTTACAGTCACCAGATCATTCCAGCTTCCGCCGTTGTGAGTCTTCAGAATCAAGTGATGGCAGTAGCACCCGCAGCGACCGAAGCAGCACCAGCAGCGACGAATCCGACGAAGCGTCAGACTCAAAGACGGATACAGACGAATCGAATCCGACTGCACCTGACGGATTCCGTCTGGCTTCCTGTCTGGTGCTCTGCCAGATTGTCCAGCCGTCAGTGGCACCGCCAGCCATTTTTAAGAGGTGTCTTCACAGCCTGCTGCAGCTGGCCACAAGGAACGTGCTGCTGGTCTTCCAGCAGGAGGCTGCTCGTTTGAGAGCAGCACGAGGAGACGAGGTGACAGAGGACGGGGAGAAGACGGGGGTTACTTCATTAACGTCTAGAATGTGGAGTTTATTGAGTGTGAAGGCTTGAAAGATAGCTTCTGCTACCGTGTTGCTGCTGCTACTGCTGCTTATATTGCTGCAAACAAATTATGATAATGATCTGTCTAATGTCAATTCCCAGCAGTGTGGAACTTATCATTCTTGATTTAATGTGTATAAAGATTATTCCTAAGTTAAAGAAAGGCCTGAAACGCATAGAAGTGTTCTCCATTCTAGACTCTCACCCATCCCAGCACATAAGTTCAAACGTATCCAAGCCTAAATATGAAATTTTTTGAAAGTGTGTAACACTTTCTAAAAATGTGTATTTTGAAAGCGAAGCTGCTTGTAATGCAGCAATGGCAACGGCGAAGTGCTAGACGCTCTTCGCCAACTATATAGCAGGGGGTGGAGGCCATTTGGCCTCCACCCACGTCTTCGTTTGAAATTTCAAATGTCTTATTTCCCACCCACCCACCCTAGCAAAAATTGCATGTTGTCATGTGTAATGTAGGTACCATATATATCCCGGACAAGAATGATGTAATGCCCATTTGAAACGAAGCTCGTTGCCATTGCAAACACAAGAAAGCAAGCTTTCTAAATGTAAATTTAAATCTCAGTAACCACGCCATTCAAGCATCAAAAACCTAACGACCAGCCACCACAGGGCAATCTGCCGCCCTATGCCCGGGTTGCTTGCACAAGAAGCAAACCCCCGAAAACCCTCCACCTCCTGCTCCTCCACCCCCGCGACCATACGACCCATAATCCCCACCACTCCTGCTGGGAGCACTGCGGGTGCGCTCTAAGGGGGATGGGGTGTAGTACCCATCGCTGTCCTCGCTCTCCCACGCGTCAGAGGTGAAATTGCGGCGGTTAACCAAACCTCCGCCAGCCGGGCGGCGATCCCGAGAGGAGAATCGGTCACGGTCGCCACCGAACCTGCTGCCACCGCCACTGCTGCTGCCGCTGCTGCGCCTGTCACCCACGTCGCCCCAGCTACCAGACCTGATAGAGACAGGTGGGAACAATCACGAGACACGAACAATTAACAACGAGACATTAGCTGGTCCTTGTGTGTTAATGAAAAAAAGGGGGGGGGATCTTTCCCCATCACATGGCATCTCAGCCAATCCCATCCCAATGCCACCGGCCATTCCGAATCTGTGTCATCCATCCATGCCATACCGCACCGTCCCATACATACTCTCAAAGCATTACAAATCCATAACTCACCTCTCTTTCCTGCCACCGTCATCGCGCCTGAAACCCCTGTCACGGTCCCCTCCCCTTCCCCCCCTGTCCCTGTCCCCACCACGGGAGAACCTGTCCCCTCCGCCCCTCCCCCTGTCCCCTCCCCTTGCTCCAAACCGTCCGTAGTTGTCCCTGTCCCTGCCGCCGCCACGCACATCATCATCCACCAACGTGGGCAGCTGAGGGGCACATGGGCAAGGCAAACAACACAGGAGGATAGGGAAGAGGAACATAAGTGCTGGTGTCCCCTCCCCTCGCTCCGAAGGGCCCGTAGTTGTCCCTGTCCCTGCCACCGCCACGAACATCCACGAGGGTGGGCAGCTGAGGGGTGGAAGGGCAAGGCAAGCACCACAATGAGGTAAACAAGAGAAACATGAGCACAGGTGTCTCTTGATATCCTAAGCGCCCGTAGTTGTCTCTATCCCTGCCGCCGTCGCGAACATCATCATCCCCGAGCGTGGGCAGCTGAGGGGCACATGGGAACGTGGAAGAGATGGGGGCACATGGGATGGGTGGGCAAGGCAGGCAGACAACACAGGGGATGGGTGGGCAAGGCAGGCAGACAACACAGGGGATGGGTGGGCAAGGCAGGCAGACAACACAGGGGATGGGTGGGCAAGGCAGGCAGACAACACAGGGGATGGGTGGGCAAGGCAGGCAGACAACACAGGGGATGGGTGGGCAAGGCAGGCAGACAACACAGGGGATGGGTGGGCAAGGCAGGCAGACAACACAGGGGATGGGTGGGCAAGGCAGGCAGACAACACAGGGGATGGGTGGGCAAGGCAGGCAGACAACACAGGGGATGGGTGGGCAAGGCAGGCAGACAACACAGGGGATGGGTGGGCAAGGCAGGCAGACAACACAGGGGATGGGTGGGCAAGGCAGGCAGACAACACAGGGGATGGGTGGGCAAGGCAGGCAGACAACACAGGGGATGGGTGGGCAAGGCAGGCAGACAACACAGGGGATGGGTGGGCAAGGCAGGCAGACAACACAGGGGATGGGTGGGCAAGGCAGGCAGACAACACAGGGGATGGGTGGGCAAGGCAGGCAGACAACACAGGGGATGGGTGGGCAAGGCAGGCAGACAACACAGGGGATGGGTGGGCAAGGCAGGCAGACAACACAGGGGATGGGTGGGCAAGGCAGGCAGACAACACAGGGGATGGGTGGGCAAGGCAGGCAGACAACACAGGGGATGGGTGGGCAAGGCAGGCAGACAACACAGGGGATGGGTGGGCAAGGCAGGCAGACAACGCAGGGGATGGGTGGGCAAGGCAGGCAGACAACGCAGGGGATGGGTGGGCAAGGCAGGCAGACAACACAGGGGATGGGTGGGCAAGGCAGGCAGACAACACAGGGGATGGGTGGGCAAGGCAGGCAGACAACACAGGGGATGGGTGGGCAAGGCAGGCAGACAACACAGGGGATGGGTGGGCAAGGCAGGCAGACAACACAGGGGATGGGTGGGCAAGGCAGGCAGACAACGCAGGGGATGGGTGGGCAAGGCAGGCAGACAACGCAGGGGATGGGTGGGCAAGGCAGGCAGACAACGCAGGGGATGGGTGGGCAAGGCAGGCAGACAACGCAGGGGATGGGTGGGCAAGGCAGGCAGACAACACAGGGGATGGGTGGGCAAGGCAGGCAGACAACACAGGGGATGGGTGGGCAAGGCAGGCAGACAACACAGGGGATGGGTGGGCAAGGCAGGCAGACAACACAGGGGATGGGTGGGCAAGGCAGGCAGACAACACAGGGGATGGGTGGGCAAGGCAGGCAGACAACACAGGGGATGGGTGGGCAAGGCAGGCAGACAACGCAGGGGATGGGTGGGCAAGGCAGGCAGACAACGCAGGGGATGGGTGGGCAAGGCAGGCAGACAACACAGGGGATGGGTGGGCAAGGCAGGCAGACAACACAGGGGATGGGTGGGCAAGGCAGGCAGACAACACAGGGGATGGGTGGGCAAGGCAGGCAGACAACACAGGGGATGGGTGGGCAAGGCAGGCAGACAACACAGGGGATGGGTGGGCAAGGCAGGCAGACAACACAGGGGATGGGTGGGCAAGGCAGGCAGACAACACAGGGGATGGGTGGGCAAGGCAGGCAGACAACGCAGGGGGATAGGGAGGAGAAACATGAGTGCTAGTGTCCCCTTGCATTCCAAACACCCGTTGTCAATCTGGGGGCTGGGGGCTCTCACTCTGCACCGACAACAAGACAAGGCGAAAAGTGCAGACCCCACCGCACAGCTCTCACACACGCACCTGGCGCGGGATGTCAAAGACGTCCCCGTTGTCAATCTGGAGACTCAGCAGCTCCTTAGCAACATCTTCAGGTAGATCAAAAACTGCACCCTCCACCTGATGAATGGGAGAGGGGAGAGAAAGAGAGGGAGAGAGAGGGTGGTTGAGTCCAGCAAGACCAAGCTCCAGGTGCAACAACACCAAGGCTCAGCTCAGCAATTCCTTGGCCCCATGACCGCCCGGGGGGAAATCAGCCACTCCCACAAGTAAGCATACACACATAGCCCATCGCAGACGACACATGATCCATCCATCCCCATCCCCCAGTCCCCCAAAACCCACAAACTCACATCTCGCTCGCCCATAATCTTGATCTTTCCAACATTGTCAGCAGCGCGACGGCAGATCTCCCCGAGAGTCCCCATCACCGCCCGCGGGGAGATCAGCCACTCCCCCCTGTAAGCCCACACACTAGCCACTCACCCCCCTCCCCCAGTCCCTCCAAACCCACAAACTCACGTCTCGCTCGCCCAGAATCTTGATCTTCCCCACGTTGTCAGCAGCGCGGCGGCAGATCTCCCCGAGAGTCCCCATCACCGCCCGCGGGGAAATCAGCGGGCCGTTGCGGCTCTTGGCCGTGCGGATCACGCGCACCGTCACATACCCCTCCTCGTGAGTCAGCAGCGACCGGGCGGCGGGCGGCTGGCTGAACCCGCTCAGGTGGGCGATCGCGGCAGCTAGTGCCATCGGGCCGCGCTCCTCGAGAAGCTTCTCGGCAGTTTCCAGGAAGGACTCCGCGAGTTCAGGGTGGACGCGGGAGATGAGGGCGGCTGACTGGTTGGCGGAGGCTTGGAGGACGTCGTCGGGGTGGGGAGGGGAGGCCTTCTCAAACTTGCAGCCGATATCACGCTCAATCATGCGTAGGGAACGGAGCTGAGGGGAAAGGGAGGGGGGAGGGGAAGGAGGTGGGGGAGGGGAAGAGGAGAAAGAACGGCTCAATATTAAGGTTCAACACAGGTGAGAGAAACATCGTTGGAGGGCGCGAGAGATGAGGGCAGCAGATACGTTGGCGGAGGCTTGGAGCACGTCGTCGGGGTTGGGCGGAAGGCCCTTCCAAACTTGCAGCCGATGTCCCTCTCGATCATGCGCAGGGAACGGAGCTGGTTGGGAGAGCGAGAGGGAGAGGAGAAAGGTTAGGAAATGTGAGCAAAGAGGGATCAATCCCACTTCACAGTCCCTGACACTGGCTAAGCTTGAATAAAGAGCGAGGAGGGGTGGGGGAGGGAGAGGGATGGGGAGGGAAGAGGCATGGCGGGGGATGAGGGCGGCAGACCGATTGGCAGGAGCTTGTAGTACATCGTTGCAACTTTACAAGCACACGCCATAGTCACATCCGTTAGCATCACATACATTCGAATCAGTGTACATGAGGATGGTGCATCTGGTCTTGCCAGCTCGCCCCGTCCGATGCTCGAAGGCTTTTGGGTCGACTACAGTCCTTACACACTCACATGTTTCACGAGTCCAATGGAGCCCCAGATAGGAGCCATGTCTTTACGTGGCAGCGACTGATTCAACCGCCAAGAATTTTCTCTACAAGAGATTTCAAGCAAACTTTTTAACTAACAACAACTTTTACAGTTGAATCAGTCGCAGCCACGTAAAGACATGGCTCCTATCTGGGGCTCCATTCGACTACAGTCCTTGCACACTCACATGTTTCACCATCACACACACACTCACATGTTTCACCATCACACACACACTCACATGTTTCACCATCACACACACACTCACATGTTTCACAATCACACACTCAAACACACCTGCGAATCAGTGTACATGAGGATGGTGCATCATCACATTGTACAGTCACATCCTTAGTAATCACAAATAGTTTTGAGACGTCTCAATCCTTAGTAATCACAAATATACACACCTGCGAATCAGTGTACATGAGGATGGTGCAAACACCTCCCACACATGCCACACTCACATCCGTTAGTGTCACACATCTTTCAGTAACACACCTGCGAGTCCGTGTACATGAGGATGGTGCACCCAGTCTTGCCCGCTCGCCCCGTTCGCCCCGACCGATGCACAAACGTCTCAGGGTCGTTGGGGATCTCGTAGTGAATCACCTGAGGGGGGGGAGAGGGGGGTAAGGGGAAGAGGAAGACGAGAGTAGGGGGGGCGAGAGAGGAGGCGGAGGAGGAGGGGTGTGAGCAGCCGATGCACAAACGTCCCAGGGTCGTTGGGGATCTTGTAGCGAATCACCTGAAGTGAAGAGGAGGGGAGGGGAGAAGGGGGGGATGAGGGGAGGGAGGGAGAGGAGCAAGAATTGGAATGTGGAAGGAAGGAGGGAGTGAGTGGTCGGTTTGATAGAACAAACGTCTCGGGGTCGTTGGGGATCTCATAGAGAATCATTGAGAAACGCGAGCCCAGGGGAAGGTAGGGCGGGGGGGAGGAGGAAGCAGGAGGACAGGAATGACAACGATCCCAAGCCGCAGACACTTATGTGCTGTATTTTTCACAAGGAGCCACTTCTAGAGAGTATCAACTCCTATTAAGCTTGTCAACCATGGTTCCTCTGCGGTTCATATAAAAACACTGTCCTTTCGCAGGCTATAAAACCACTGTAAAACCACCCAAACTCAGGTTTGAGAATTCTCCACAGTGAATTTAGGGTTCATAAACAATCAGTCTTTTTCAGGTTATGAAACCGTCAACACTCACCAGGTCATCAACCGATAAGAATATCCAACCCTCGGGCAGCAACATCAGTAGCAACCAGCACCTCAAATCGCCCGTCCCTGAACGCCCCTCTGCTGCTCCTTCTGCTGAGGCAGCTCCCACACTCACCAGATCGACCTTGGGAATTGTTTTGAAACGTCTCAAAACAGCTCCCACACTCACCAGATCGACCTTGGGAATTGTTTTGAGACGTCTCAAAACAGCTCCCACACTCACCAGATCGACCTTGGGAATTGTTTTGAGACGTCTCAAAACAGCTCCCACACTCACCAGATCGACCTTGGGAATTGTTTTGAGACGTCTCAAAACAGCTCCCACACTCACCAGATCGACCTTGGGAATTGTTTTGAGACGTCTCAAAACAGCTCCCACACTCACCAGATCGACCTTGGGAATATCGAGCCCTCTGGCAGCAACGTCCGCGGCAACCAGCACAACAAATCGCCCATCTCGGAACGCCTGCACCGTGCGCTCGCGCTGCTGCTGCGGGATGTCTACGTGGAGCGCCTCACAGCCCACCCACCGACCCAGCGCATTCCCCCCATTCCCCCCTTCAACTCACCAGGTCGACGTTGGGGATATCGAGCCCTCTAGCCGCCACATCCGTGGCAACGAGCACCACGAATCGCCCGTCCCTGAAGGCCTGCAGGGTGCGCTCCCTCTGCTGCTGGGGGATGTCCCCATGGAGCGCCTCACAGCCCACCGAGCGACCCAGCGCCATGGCCACCTCGTCCGCGTCCTTCTTGGTTTGAGTGAAGACAATCGTCTTGCCGCCCAAAGCGTGGACCTGTGTAGCATGAGGGAATGACAACAGTGGAAAGAGGGCGGGACACGGGTTCAGGTCATCACCAGCAGCGCCATGGCGACCTCGTCCGCGTCCTTCTTGGTTTGAGTAAAGACAATCGTCTTGCCGCCCAAAGAGTGGACCTGGATAAAGAGGTGAGCAAGGAGTTGGGAAGGGGCATCACTTGAAAACATTGGTTGTGGTGGTGCCAAAGGTGTGTGCATGAGCAATGGGATTACATCGGCAGTTCATCTGCACGCTTGTTTTTTTTTATTTCGTTGCACATTACGAGGGATCTTCTTGTTGGGCGCTTACACGCGCACACAGAAGAGCAAGAAACACCATAGAGTGCGCACTAACTTTAGGTCACTTCTGTCATTAGCCGCTAGGAAGAGAGAACAGTCAGCGCGGACTCATCCTACCTAACCAACTGTACCCCCAGCTAACGCGTTTTGTCACAGTTCCCGCCCTCAGAACGCATACCGTGATGAGGTCGACAAGAATGGAGCGCTTTGATGCATTGGGCGCGCGCACGCACAGCAGGCGAATTCCCTCCGCGAGTTTCTCCTCCTTCTCGCCCACCTGTGAGTCATGAAAGAGAGGAGGAAGGAGGGGCAAGGGAGGGTGAGTGGCGGGGTAAGCAGTGGTCCAATGCAAAGAGGGGCGCGCGCACGCTCAGCAGGCGAATGCCGTCCGCGAGCTTCTCCTCCTTCTCGCCCGCCTGTGAGTCACATGCAGAGGGGAATGGGTGCATGGGAGGGGAATGGGTGCATGGGAGGGGAATGGGTGCATGGGAGGGGAATGGGTGCATGGGAGGGGAATGGGTGCATGGGAGGGGAATGGGTGCATGGGAGGGGAATGGGTGCATGGGAGGGGAATGGGTGCATGGGAGGGGAATGGGTGCATGGGAGGGGAATGGGTGCATGGGAGGGGAATGGGTGCATGGGAGGGGAATGGGTGCATGGGAGGGGAATGGGTGCATGGGAGGGGAATGGGTGCATGGGAGGGGAATGGGTGCATGGGAGGGGAATGGGTGCATGGGAGGGGAATGGGTGCATGGGAGGGGAATGGGTGCATGGGAGGGGAATGGGTGCATGGGAGGGGAATGGGTGCATGGGAGGGGAATGGGTGCATGGGAGGGGAATGGGTGCATGGGAGGGGAATGGGTGCATGGGAGGGGAATGGGTGCATGGGAGGGGAATGGGTGCATGGGAGGGGAATGGGTGCATGGGAGGGGAATGGGTGCATGGGAGGGGAATGGGTGCATGGGAGGGGAATGGGTGCATGGGAGGGGAATGGGTGCATGGGAGGGGAATGGGTGCATGGGAGGGGAATGGGTGCATGGGAGGGGAATGGGTGCATGGGAGGGGAATGGGTGCATGGGAGGGGAATGGGTGCATGGGAGGGGAATGGGTGCATGGGAGGGGAATGGGTGCATGGGAGGGGAATGGGTGCATGGGAGGGGAATGGGTGCATGGGAGGGGAATGGGTGCATGGGAGGGGAATGGGTGCATGGGAGGGGAATGGGTGCATGGGAGGGGAATGGGTGCATGGGAGGGGAATGGGTGCATGGGAGGGGAATGGGTGCATGGGAGGGGAATGGGTGCATGGGAGGGGAATGGGTGCATGGGAGGGGAATGGGTGCATGGGAGGGGAATGGGTGCATGGGAGGGGAATGGGTGCATGGGAGGGGAATGGGTGCATGGGAGGGGAATGGGTGCATGGGAGGGGAATGGGTGCATGGGAGGGGAATGGGTGCATGGGAGGGGAATGGGTGCATGGGAGGGGAATGGGTGCATGGGAGGGGAATGGGTGCATGGGAGGGGAATGGGTGCATGGGAGGGGAATGGGTGCATGGGAGGGGAATGGGTGCATGGGAGGGGAATGGGTGCATGGGAGGGGAATGGGTGCATGGGAGGGGAATGGGTGCATGGGAGGGGAATGGGTGCATGGGAGGGGAATGGGTGCATGGGAGGGGAATGGGTGCATGGGAGGGGAATGGGTGCATGGGAGGGGAATGGGTGCATGGGAGGGGAATGGGTGCATGGGAGGGGAATGGGTGCATGGGAGGGGAATGGGTGCATGGGAGGGGAATGGGTGCATGGGAGGGGAATGGGTGCATGGGAGGGGAATGGGTGCATGGGAGGGGAATGGGTGCATGGGAGGGGAATGGGTGCATGGGAGGGGAATGGGTGCATGGGAGGGGAATGGGTGCATGGGAGGGGAATGGGTGCATGGGAGGGGAATGGGTGCATGGGAGGGGAATGGGTGCATGGGAGGGGAATGGGTGCATGGGAGGGGAATGGGTGCATGGGAGGGGAATGGGTGCATGGGAGGGGAATGGGTGCATGGGAGGGGAATGGGTGCATGGGAGGGGTTGGGGACAGGGGAAGGGAGGTGAGTGGCGAGGTAAAGAGCGCACAATGCAAAGAGGGCGCGCATGCACAGCAGGCGAATGAAGTCCGCGAGCTTTTCCTCCTGCTCGTCCACCTGTGAGTGAGTATGTGGGAAGGGGAGTCAGTTAGGGAAAAGAGGAGAGAAGGGAGGGTGAGTGACGGAGTAAGCAGTGGCACAATGCAAAGAGGGCGATCACGAACAGCAAGCGAATACCCTCTCCGCATCCTCCACATTCTCCTCGAACCCCACCGCCAGCATCTGATCCGCCTCGTCCAGCACCATGAACTCAATCTCCCTCACACTCACACTTACATTCGCTCCCTCACGCTCCTTCACACTCACTACCTCTCACTCCCTCCCTCACACTCCCACTCCCTCACACTGACAGGGGGGTAAGGAAAGGAGGAGGAGAAGGGAGACGGGGCTCACCAAGTCGATTGTGAGCGGGCTGGTGAGGTATTTGCGGCTGAGCTTCTTGACCCAGGACGGCATGGTCGCCGAGAACAGGCTCATCTGAATGCGCCCCCCCTCGGGCAGATTCTCCATGATCCGCTCCACATCCTCCTCGAATCCAACGGCCAGCATCTGATCCGCCTCGTCCAGCACCATGAACTGAATCTCCCGCAGGCTGAGCGTGCCGCGCTCAATCAGATCTATCAGGCGCCCAGGCGTGCCCACGACCACGTCGACGCCGCGCTTGAGTTGGCGCATCTGCCCGTCGATGGAGACTCCGCCGTACACGCACGCCGTGGAGAGGTTCGGCGCCGACTCGCAGAACTCGCGCTCGACCTGCTTGGCTAGCTCGCGCGTCGGCGCGAGGACCAGGCAGCGGGGCGCGCGGAACGGGCGCCTGCGGGCGGGAAAAAGGGGGGGGGGGAGGGGGGGGGAGGGGGGGGCGGGGAGGGAGGCGGGAGAAGGTACCGCAGGTTGGTGGGAGGTTTGAGAGAGAAGCGGAGGGGATGGTCATCCTCTTTATTCGAGTTCATTCACAGCTCGACAGCTGATTCATTGTTGCAACAGCTCTCACGCATTCGCTTCCTCTTCATTTACTTGCAGTGCTCCGAATAAAAAAATCAGCTTGCAGTCTGATACGAGACAGCCTTAAAAGGCAGTTTCAGCCTCAATTTCCAGTCGCGTCAAACTCATTGTTCACTATACCCGTAAGTCGCCTCGGAACGAAAACAGCCGTCTTCACACAAAAAAAAAAAAAACAAACAAACAAAAACCCTCACAGCGCCTAAAGACATCTCAAAACAAGACCTGTCGCCTCAAGACGTCCATAAAAAGAACAACTTAACAACTAAAGCGCATCACGACACGCACCTTCCGTTGTTCTCCTCGATCTCCCGCGTGATGCGCTCCAAGATGGGGATTCCAAACGCTAGCGTCTTCCCCGTGCCCGTCTTGGCACGCGCGATGATGTCGCGCCCCTCCATTGACGGCGCCAGCACCGCGTGCTGTCATTGGCGGAGCACAGGGGGTGGGGGGAGGGGAGGGAGGGGGAGGGAAGAGAGGGGGGGTGGAGGAAGGGGGATGAGGAGAGGTACATGTTAGATTCAAATGGACACAGGCGTGTCGCGCCCTCCGACCACGGCACCAGCACCGCGCGCTGCGATTGGCGGAGCACAAGGACAAAGGGGTGCTGAGGGGGGTTGGGGGGTGGAAGGAGTTAAGGGGAGTTCGTATCAAGCGCACTATCGAGCACCCCGACAGGAGCCACGAAAATTTACGGACAGCACATTATCAGCCACCAGCTTATCCTCAAAACTTTCAAACCCTCACAGTCGCAACTGGAAGAAAAGCAAACAAGCAACGGGCATAGTAAAAAGAATGCAACAATCCAACCTGAGACGGGGAACCTGGACCAAGCTAAACATTTGACTCGATTCAAACGATCTTGATACAATGCCTCATACCTGAATGGGGAAGAGCCGTGCGATTCCTCGCTTCAGCAGCGATTGCTCAAGAATCGTCGCGAGGCCGAGGCTTTCGATCGCCAGCTCATCCCTGTCCACGTCAGTATCGGACACGTCAACCAGCACCACCTCACCCTCCTCGTCGCTGCTCGCTTCATCGTCGCTATCAAAAACCTCCGCTTCCGAATCGGATGTTAAACCCCGAGGAAACCCCCGCTCAACCCCTGAACCCGCAGATGCTCCGCCGACAGAGGCAGACAGTCCACTCTTCGCACGCGCCTCGTACAGCGCCTCGAGCGCGCGTGAACCAGAGCCGTCAGATTCGGAATCGGATGACGAGGATTCGGACGAATCGTCAAGAGTGTACTCCGACGTCGGCAACACTGCGCCCTGGCGGACAGCGGGAGTTGCGCCAGCGACAGCGGAGCGGGGGGCGGAGGCGGAACCGATAGGACTTGCGCTCGCGGCGGAGTCGGAAGAGGATGCGTGCGCGGAGAAGGTAGACGCGAGACGCGACGCGGCTCCGACTGGATGCGACGATGACAGCAGCGAGTCCCGAGCGAGACCGCCTGAGAAGAAAGATGAACTAGAGAAGGGACTCGCCCGTCCTGATTGGCTTCTGAGCGTCGACGACCATTGCATGCAGGTGAAAGATCCGGGAGCGTGCGCGCCGTGGGAAACGGCGTTGCTTGCGGACAGCATCGCTGCCTGAGTGGCTTCTATGGAGGTGGCGGCGCGGGAAAGGCCACGTGATGCGACGGACGCTCCCCGTGAAGCGATCGCCGTCGTGGTCGCAGCTGATGAGGCGACTGCCATCGCTGCGCGGCTGCGACGGTGGAGGAGAATTAATTGGCGTGAAGCCACGGTGAACATTTCACTAGAAGGTTTCAGCACAGCCTCTTTTGGAAAACCTTCGGTGCTTACCTCTCTTTGCAAACTAATCCTTTCACTGACACCACGTAAGGTAAGCTCCGAGGATGCGGAGCACAAGGACAAAGCTTGAGCCGAAAGAGTTACTGGCAGAAACCTCGACAATCGAGTCACAAACTTGAGAAGGAAGGATTATGTCGAATGGGTTTCGATCTTTAGAAAAGCGTGATGGGAAAAGTGGGAAGCAAATGCAGTGAGGGGAAGCGAGGAGTCAGAGGAGGACGTGGCGTCGAGATTACTTTCTGGGGCAGGTTTCAATTCAAACATCATGGCTTCACACGGTCTGGTAGCACGCTTCGGGCTGCCCAGTTGCGGCTTTTGATCGAACATCAATGGTGCCCGAATGCCTGCGTTAGCAAATTCCTGAAGGTCGACATGGCATGGCCACTCCCCCCTCCTGGGTAAATTGCGGAGCCGCTTGTCAGACAACGCCGCGTGGCAACATGAATATCCCAGCATGACCGCAAGGGTCAGCGAAGCCAGCAAATGAAGCTAGTGGGCATCCGATTGGTCAACGAATTTCAGGGATTACGCACGGGCAGCAGTTGCTTGTCCCAAGAGCTCCCTTGTTGTCTTGTGTGGCTGGAATTCTTGAGGAGCCAGGCTTGGGAACAAGAATCCAGCGAAACGGAGACGCGCAAGCCCGAGCTGCCGCCACGTCAATGAGCCGACATATAGATGTTCCACGTCACCATTTGTTTATCAAATATGGGTCTGGTGTAGATTGTTAGCATAAATTTCAGCAAAACCAACCAATTGACAGCCACTACCATCCCCCATGTCACACCCCAATCTGTTCAACTTGTTTCTTGTCCAGTCTACCTGCTAGATGTATTTTAGATGGTAAGACCTGTTTAGGCTTTATTCGTGTAGCTAAAATCCAGCTCCTGTGACAGTCAAAATGCACCAATCAATGAGTGGCTGGCTGATTTCCTACCTGGTAGTACCACATGCTTTTCCAAACACAGCCAGACCAACCAACTCATCGTTGTGCCAGCAGCTGTGCTGCAGCTGGTGCCCCCACAAACACTGATGTCTGTCAAAGCTATATACCGGCCGGCACAAGCCTACATAACCTCCTTCCCACGCCTCCTCCCCTCCTCCACCCACCCCTGTCTCCTGTTGGGCTGAGAAAAGCCCTTAGGATCGTTTTCAAGACTAAATTCTCGGAGTAGTGATGTATTAGCGGAAGCGTAATAGTGAACTAATTGAACCACATTGCACTGGTATGTGAGAACAAGATAAGTTGATAATAGCAGAGATATACAAAGCTTCATATGATCACAAAAGAATTTGAAATGTTCTACTAACTGTAACTGCTATTGCGATTCGATACAGTGACGACTCGGGTAACTGCTCAATAGAGAGTCAGTTATGTGTCCTTGCCGTCGCGCTGCTTTTCGGCGAGTCAAGGTCGCTAACCTTTGACCTTCACTCAACCTCAACCTCAACCACTCGAGCCATTCTCTGAGCCCACGAAAGAATCTATGAAGCAAATCTCTGCGCCGAAATTCACGCCAAGCAAAAGTATATGGACCTATACGAAGAACGTCACAAGAAAATGGCATCAGCACCATAGATCGCCTTTCACACTCAACGGCGCTACAACAACAACAACCGACAAAACGAGCATCACGAACTAAGACACGTACCGCCATTTTGTTCTTAGAAGCTAGGCATGAGTGATGTCGACTATCGAGAAGGTTGGTACAAGGAAAAATGAACCAAAGGGGTTGTACCCCACAGTGTGTACCCCACTAAGCCTACCCAAAATATAACATAGATATCCATATGTTTGACACACCCCCATAGGCAGAGTGGGGGAGAACAGAGGGTCACAAGACCAGTCAGGAAGTGCAAAGCAAGCTCAGGGTGGATCACAACGTCACCACGCAGTCTGAGCACAAGCAAGAAGGCCACAAGGCCAGTTCACATGCAGAGATATATATGTAACAACAACAGTACAGTGAAATCTACCTACAAGAACAAGCATGCTGAAATACATATAAACCATGGTACAAACAAAGCCTACAACAAGTGAGGAAGAGTGGGCACAAGGCCTAACAAAGTGCAGAAACGCTGATGATCACCAGGCGGAAGTGCCTTGGTGAATATATCAGCAGTGTTGGCCCGAGTGGCCACGTAGGTAAGACGAAGCTGGCCACGCTGCTGCAGCTCTCGAGCAAGAAAGTAACGGAGAGCGATGTGCTTCGTTCTGTGCTCCAGTCTGTGCTCTTGACACAAGGCAATGGCGGCCTTGTTGTCGACGTACAGCACTGGAGGAGAACGAGGCCGCTCTCCCAAGTCAGTCAGCAGGTAGGTGAGCCAGCGAAGCTCCTGTGCAGCCATGGCTGTGGCGTAGATCTCAGCCTCACAACTGGAGCCGAGAACTGAAGACGAGCGTGTAGAACGCCAAGAAACTGAACCAGAGCCAAGGCTGAAGGTGTAACCCTGTGACGACCGCTGCGTAGCCTGGTCGTAAACCAAGAAGCGTCCGAGTGACCAGTGAGGACAACGTCACCCCGTCCTCCAAGCACGAGCCCCATGCCCGATGTACTGCACAAGTAGCGTAGTACCCTCTTGGCAGCATCCATGTGCACCTTTCGGTGCCGACCAGGAGCCACGTAGCGAGCCAGAAGGCCAAGAGGGTACGCAAGGTCAGGACGAGTGCAAGTCATCAGGTACATGAGGCAGCCCACTAACTCTGGGTAAGGACCACTCGACTCTACGGACTCGTCCCAAGGTGGAGCTGAGAGCGAGTGACCTGTAGCCAGAGGAGTGGCCTGTGCTGAGGACCAGGTGAAACCGAAGCGCTGAAGGACCTGCTGCACCATGTGTGACTGAGTCAGTGTGATGGTGCGGCGTGCTCTGTCCCGGGTGATCTGCAAGCCAAGGTAGCTGCGCAGTTCACCCAGGTCTGTGCACGTGTGTCTCTTCTGCAGCTCCGACTTCACCAGGGCGAGAGCCTCAGTGTCAGCAGTGGCAAAGACCAAGTCGTCGACGTACACGAGAACGTAGAGCGGCGGCAGCGAAGTGTCGGTGCGCAAAAACAGCGACGGGTCAGCAGTCGACGGAGCAAACCCAAGAGCCGCAAGTGTCGTCCTCAGTGTGTCGTGCCACTCACGTGGCGCCTGGCGGAGACCGTAGACCGGCCGCCGGAGGCTCCACTGGGTACCAGGAGGGAACGACCCAGTGAAGCCAGGAGGGCGGCGCAGCCAAATCTCCTCGTGCAGGCTGCCCTGTAAGAAGGCTGTGCTGAAGTCAAGAGAGTGAAGCTCGTAGTCACGCTGAGCGGCAACGTGCAGCAGCACCCGAAGAGTGGTCATCTTCGGGGTGGGGGAGAAGGTCTGGAAGAAGTCAACTCCCTCTCGCTGACTGAAGCCTCGAGCCACGTAACGAGCCTTGAAGACAGGCGGAGAACCTGGCGGCCGCTTCACCCTGAAAATCCACATGCCACTGACAATGTTCGCCCCAGGAGGGGGAACCTCGTCGACGTAGGTGCCTGTGGACTTCCAGGATGCCATCTCTGCGTCCATGGCTGTCTGCCACTGAGAGGAGTACTCACCCGCGATCGCCTCAGCGTAAGAGCGCGGGGTAGGGATGTCTGGTGCATCCGGGTCTCCCTCAGGGGCAAGCAGCATGGATACGAGATGAGGCGCAGCAGCTGCAAGACACTCAAGGTCCTCCTGCCTGTCCTCAATGACGTCCGTGCTAAGAGCACACTCACCCCCGACGGACGGAGGACAGACAGACGTAGACTCAGCAACAAGACTGGCGGCGTAGTCTAGACGACAGTGAGCAGCAAAGGCAACAAGCTCAGTGACTAAGGCAGACGCAACAGCAGACTCAAACGACGGGTCAGTGACAACAGTTGCAAGCAGACGCGTGACAGTAGAGTGCTCAGCACGAAACCGGTCAGACGCAGGGTCAGCAACGACAGGCAGAGAGGACGCAGGGGGAGGCGGCAGAGGAACACGCGGGGAAGGAGAAGAAGGACGACGAACTACAAGGGGAGGGCCGGAGATAGCCGGCTGGCACTGACGAGGAACACGACGACCGGAACTGACAGGGGAGACAGGCCGCGACACAGGCTCACGACGCTCTGCAAAGCCACCAGGCTTCTCTGTGTACGGAGAAGGAGCAGGCAGCGGTGAGCCAGGCTGTAACGGAAGACCAGTAGACGAGGGAAGACTGAGAACCTGGCGAAGTGCAGAGTCAGGTGGTGGCTGAGACGACGGAGACGGCGGAGCAAAGAACAGGCGCGGCTGAGCAGTGCCACCAGCAGCTCCAGCACCTCCAGCAGCTCCAGCACCCCCAGCAGCTCCAGCACCTCCAGCGGCTCCAGCACCTCCAGCAGCTCCAGCAGCTCCAGCACCTCCAGGACCTCCAGCAGCACCACCACCAGCCCCAGCAGCTCCAGTACTCCCAGTACGAGCACCTCCAGGACCAGCGACACCAGGAGAAGAACCACCAGTAGGAGAGCCCTGAGGTGCAGAAGTAGGAAGCCGACGGCGACCGTACCAGTCGTGCAGCTGCTGGGAGGTGAGGGGCACACGCGGACGAAGACGGCTACTCCAAGGAGACCGCGTAACAGCAGTCTCAGAACCCTCAGGCAACTCACCCCCAGACGCAGCACTCCCAGGCTCAGCACACACAGGCTCAGCACCCCCAGACGCAGCACCTCCAGACGCAGTACCCCGAGACGAGGCACCTCCAGGCTCCACACGCTCAGCGCCCCCAGACTCAGCACCCCCAAGCTCCGCACCCCCAGGGACAGCACCACTCCCAGCAGGACTGGAGTCACCAGTGACCTCAACAGGCGCAGGCGCGGGGGGGTCTACCTGAGAGACACCTGAAGGAGCAGGACCTGGCACGGGGAGGGGGTCTACCTGGGGAGGACCTGGTGCGAGAAAGAGCGGCGGCGGGGGGGCGAGGAGCAGTGCGGTAGGGGAAGAGGCGGTAAAAGGGGACCGACTCGTCAAAGGTGTCGTCCTGAGACGCAAAGACACGGTTCGAGGCGGGGTCGTAAAACTGCCAGCCAGGCGCGTCAGGGACAAAGCCAAGGAAGACGCAAGGAATGGCGCGAGGGGAGAGCTTGTCCGCGGTGGTATCGCGGACAAAGGCACGAGCACCCCAGACCCGGAAACGCGACGCGTCGCCAACCTTCCCCGTCCACAGCAGTGTGGGCGAGGTCTCCGGCAAGGAGACACGGGGCCAAAGGTTGAGCTGATGCGCGGCGTACCGGACCGCAAACGGCCACAGAAAATGGGGGGCAGCCGCATGGATCATGGAGGTACGAGCGACCTCCATGACTAAGCCAATGCGGCGCTCAGCAACCCCATTCTGCTGCGGAGAGGTCGGAAGCGTGAAAGTCTGGCGGATGCCGTGCTCCGCACAGAAGGCTGCCAAGAGGTCTGAGGAGAACTCACCACCTCTGTCAGAGTGCAGACGCAGGACAGGAAAGTCTGACTGGAACCGCTCGCGGAGCTGGAGACGAGTAGCGCGGATCCAGGGGATCAAAACATCAGGGACATCCCCCTTGCGCTGCAAGGGGAAGACCGTGGTGTAGCGCGTGTAGTCGTCGACAACCAGCAGGAAGTACTGCTCGTGGCCCTGTCCACGGACGCAGGCTGGGCCCCACACGTCCAGGTGGAGAGTCTGCAGTGGAGCCTCTGTCTGAGGGAACGAGGAGGAGTGAGGAGCGGCGCGCTGCCGCCCCTCGACGCAGGGAATGCAGGGCGGCGCAGGCGAGGGAGGGAGGGGAGGCAGAGACCTGGGGAGACCAGAAACCAGGACGCGGGAGTGCATGCTGCGTAGGCGAGGCAGGGAGGGGTGACCAAGGTGGTGGTGCCACAGGAGAGTGTCGTGCGACAGCCGGCGACACTCACACTGTCTAGCTACCTGAGCAGACGCGTGCAACTGGGGAGACAAAGGGGTGGAGCGTGACGCAGTGGTGAGGGTGTAGAGAGTGGACCCTGGCGCACGAGCAAACGTGGCCAGGTGGCGACCAGTCTGGGAGCACGTGCAAATCGCCACACGCTGCCGGCCAGGGGTGAAGGTGTCAACCCCCGCATCCTGGAGGACAGCGTTACTCACCAAGTTCATAGAGAACGAGGGGAGGTGGAGACCAGACAGCTCACCAGACGGGACCGCCGGACACGGACACAGTGGAAGACCGTGCAAGCACCGGGCCCCCAGAGGGGTCAGCCAGTGAGACAGGAACAGGTGCAGGGAGGGGAGTGACTGTGGTACTGTCGCGAAAGAAACAGCGGGAAGCACCAGAGTCAAGTGTAAAGGTGTGCAAAGCCTGTGCAGGCGCAGTACCAAGGGGAGCAGACTCACAAGCACCTAGTGCTGCAGGGGCTATACCAGGATCCGGCGGCACACACAAGTAGCAGTCACCCTCAGCACTAACAGACAAGGCATACATAGCAGGAAGAATTGCCTCATAGTCAAGATCAAAGATAGGTACATCACGCCTAAGCAATTCTGCCCAGTTGGGGAACTCAGGAGCATCAGGAAACTTGGCGCGCCAGGCGTCGCTAAGCCGAGCGAAGCAGCGCTGCTCAGTGTGGAAACCTGTGCACTGGCGACCAGCGCGGGGACCTGTGCGGATGATATAGGGGCAGCGACCAGGACCCCCAGAAGCCCCACGCCCGGCATACCAGTCAAGAAGCTGCTGGGAAGTGGGGGTCTGGCGCTGACGCTGATGCTGCTGCTGCTGCTGCTGCTGCTGCTGCTGCTGCTGCTGCTGCTGCTGCTGCGGCTGCTGCTGGCCCTGACACCAATGCCACTACCGCTCCCTCCTCCCCCACCGCCGCTGCTGCCCCCTCCACCGCTCCCAGTGCCTCCGCCGCCCCCACCACCACCTCCACCGCCTCCACCCCCACGACCACCCCCACCACCTCCACCTCCCCCGCCGCCTGCACCACCGCCACCTCCACCGCCACCCCCACCGCCCCTGCCACCCCTGCCGCCCCTGCCGCTGCGACGCTTCCCACTAGGAGCAGAAGCAGCTCCGACCCCCTCAGCACCAAGTTAGTCGTGAGCAGCAGCTGCAGAGGCGTAGGAGGGGGTGAGAGGGGAGGGGGAGCACCCCTCAAAGAGGGGAGAGCGAGGAGTGCCACGAGCAGCACCTACAGGGAGGATGTTCTTCTCTGCTGCGAGGAGGTGCTTCTCGAAGTCGTCTACAGTGAGAGTGGTGGGGTCTAGCGCTAGGAAGTGGTCCCTGACAGAGCTAAGAGTGTCAGGGAGGCGGGTGACGAGTAAATAGAGAGTGAAGTACATCGGGGGGGGGTTTGCGGCGCAGAACTCGGCTGAAAGGGCGGCACGAAAGCGAGAGTCAGTAGCGCGTAGGTGAGAAACTAGGTCCTCAGCAGTGGTGAACGAGGAAAGATCGGGGAACAGGTACGGTAGCATGAGTCGACGTATGGCTGCAGTGGCCGGGGAGGAGTAGCGCGCAACTACAGCGTCGTACAGTGTCTTAGCAATTCTGTGCTGGCTGAAATGCGCTCGCTCAGTAATCGGCAGGTGGTTCCTAATAGCTAGGCGTGCTGCAGCATCACGAGTCTGCCACTGGGAGCATCAGCAGCAGGAGTAACGACAGTGCCAGAGACGTAATCGAACAGTGAGACACCCTCTTTGGCATCAGTCAGAAGGAACAGCTGGAGATCGTCTAACCACACAGTGAACTCGATGGGACGACCGTCAGGCTCGAACGCTAGAACGTTAGGCGTCGCCATATTGGCTTAAGGCAGGCGGCAGCAGGCAGCAGGCAGCAGGCAGCAGGCAGAGGCAGCAGGCACCAGGTAGGAGGCAGGAGGCAGAGGCAGGAGGCAGGGGCAGCAAGCAGCAGGCAGGCAGCAGGCAAGCTGCAGGCAGGCGGCAGCAGGCAGCAAGCAGGCAGGCGGCAGCAGGCAGTAAGGAGCAGGCAGGCAGCAGGCAGGCAGCAGGCAGGCCGCAGGCAGGCTCCAGCAGGCAGCAAGCAGGCAGGCAGGCAGGCTGCAGGCAGCAAGCAGGCAGGCGGCAGCAGGCAGGCAGCAGGCAGGCTGCAGGCAGGCGGCAGGCAGGCGGCAGCAGGCAGGCTGCAGCAGGCAGCAAGCAGGCAGGCAGGCAGGCTGCAGGCAGCAAGCAGGCAGGCGGCAGCAGGCAGGCAGCAGGCAGGCTGCAGGCGGGCGGCAGGCAGGCGGCAGCAGGCAGCAAGCAGGCTACAGGCAGGCGGCAGCAGGCACGAGGCTGCAGGTTGCACGTGGCTACGGGCAGCGCGCGCAGCTGCGGGCTGCTCGTGGCGACGCGTGGGCTGGCGGCAGGCTGCGTGGGCGGCTGGCGCGGCGCGTGGGGCCTAAAACGGGCTACACGGCGCGTGGGGCCTAAAACGGGCTACACGGACGCGGCGCGCAGGGCCTAAGCGGGTTGCGCACGGGCGGCTGACACGGCGCGTGGGCCGGCGGCAGGCTGCGCGGGTGACTGACGTGGCACGCGGGGCCGAAAACGGGCTGCGCGCGGGCTGCTTTAAGTGGCGCGCACGGGAAAAAAAAAAAGGGCCGCGCGCGTGCAGCCGAGGCGCGCGCGGGCAGCAGGTATGCAGTAATCGGTGGGCCCTAATCTTAGGTCCTAAAGACCTATGCTCTAGATACCAACTTAGAAGCTAGGCATGAGTGATGTCGACTATCGAGAAGGTTGGTACAAGGAAAAATGAACCTAAGGGGTTGTACCCCACAGTGTGTACCCCACTAAGCCTACCCAAAATATAACATAGATATCCATATGTTTGACATTTGTCACCTCTGCCGAACGTCCGGCCATTCCCGTATTCACTGCTCGAATCAGCAGCAATCGACACCACCACCACGTCTGTTAGAATCATAGCTAAGCTAGAGTATGTTGCTAACATCCTTAGAAGCCATAGCTTTAGGGTTGAGAGAACTAGGCATGAATGTCGAGAGAGTTTGAGCAAAAGTGTGAGTTTCACTATTGAGCAAGGTACAAATAGGGAATAAGGGAGGTGCACCACCTACAGGAAATACCTCAAACACTACAGTAACTACAGCTACAATTTATATAATAAACATAAGTTTAACAACGTCAAGTAGTCAAGTAACTCTCACACAGCAGCATCCTTCCAACCAGGCGGCTCCTTCAACGACAACGTCACAATCTGCACGAGGAACAAGAAACATCATAAGCTGCATGACAAGAACGGACCCCTACATCACTGGTTCACCACCGATCTGCTCACCAGAAGAACTGCTCGACGAAAGAATGCCTCGTCGCGAATCGCTAGAACCAAATCCGACGTATGCAACCATCGCACAGAGGGAACCGTCCGATCAAGATACTTGGTTCTTGGGTAGCTGCTGCGGACAACATATGTGCTCGTCAAGTCGCTTCGTTAAACGAGAACAACACCTCAACCGGGAAGTCGTGATCACCGTCGCCAACAACCAGAACCTGCGCACACGACGACAAGGAGTAGTTCAACTTCAGTCCCGCGAGACTAAAGCTGTTTTACAGATATCAAAGGTTTTGATTGCAGAAGGACTGGGCTACAACTTACTCAACGTCAGCCAGCTCATGGCAAAAGTGATTCACCTTGAAGCCGACAGCACCACTCAGGAGTTCAAGCTGTACAACGGGAAGGGAAGACTTTACATTGGCAAAGCGGTCCAGAAGAACAACGTCCTCGTTCTTGGTTTCGTTCCAGCTCAAGGAACAGCTGACAGCAACGCGATTGTCAATTTCACTACCTGGTCGCACCCACCAGATCTCAACCCGGACTTCAGCCCCGGAGGTTTCAGGTACTCGCACACCATACCTGAAGCAGAACGGACAAGGGCGTTAGCAGTGATTCAACAGACAACAGCATCAGAGACAACAGCAGCAGCATCAGCATCGGCAGCAGCAGAGACAACAGCAGCAGCGGCGACACCGTCAGAAGCAGAAGCAACAACAACAGCACCAGCACCAATCGCCAGCTCTTCATCAGCACCAACCCCCATCACCGACACCACACCGACTCCCACTCAGCAGCAGACTCCGCTCTACGCGACGTCCACAGAAGCGCCGACACCACTGCAGGTTTCTACTCCAACTTCGAACTGTACAGACGTTCACGTGGACATCGCGCCAACGAATCACTATTGCATCAAAGGCTAGGACATCCAAGCAACACGACACTGAACAACACGATAAGAGCAGGAGTGCTCGATAAAGACTCACTACTTTTACCCGACGACAGAGAACTTCAACGAGTCCGCGGAACCTGCTTTACCTGCCCTGAAGTCGACTTACCCCATCAACCGTTCGTCTCTCACCACAACCCGAGCGCGCCAGCATACGCACCACTAGAGAAGGTCTACTGTGACATATTGTACACCCGCGAAAGCGGACAACGAGCACACAACTACGTAATCACTTTCATCGACGCCGCCACCAGATACATCTGGCATCCCAACCTTCCGAGACGCGACATGGCCTTCGAAGCATTCCTCACTTGGCTCCCAGTAGCAGAAAGAGAATCAGGAGTGAAGCTAAAAATCTTCTAGACGGACGGAGGAGGAGAATATCAATCACATCAGTTCAAGCAATACTTGGCGGAGAGAGGCATCAAGCGACTCATTTCTCTTCCCTACGCTCATCAGCAGCAAGGCGTGGCCGAAAGAATGAACAGGACCCTCCAGAACACCAGGCGCAAGCTGCTACGTGGCATGCGGCTACTCAACCATCAGTGGCCTGAGGCGATGGACCATGCTGTGCTGTTGCACAACTTGCTTTCGTCATCCTCCCTTCCGAACAATGCATCACCACATCTGCTGTGGACAGGAAAATTGGGCAGCACAAAAATGTTACGAGTTTTTGGCTGCATGGTACAGTACCGACCACACACTACACGAGCTGGACGATTCTGACAACGCGCACAGTGGGGACTACACCTGTGCATCGAAAAACACTACAACGCGTGGAAAATCTTTGACGTCCACTCAAAGGAAACAGTAGCAGCACGTGACGTGATTTTCTACGAGCGACTTACTCTTCAAACGTACCTGGGCAAGTTGGCAGCAGAACGAGACCTCACGGGCGGCTTCCGTGGCAATTGAGCCTTCGCCACACCAGCAGATGAGGCTGAGTGGGACGAGAAAAACGTGGACGGAGCATCCGAGGAAGATGGACCTCTTCCCTACTGATCGGTACCTGTTCCGATGGACGACGAAAATCCTCGCGAAAGCATCAACGCCGAAGTCTACTACGACTTCGCCAACAATGGTTACATTACACCACAGCCGGTCAACACAAACGTTTTAGAACGCATAGGCCCCAACTTCTTACCTGATCCAGAAGCGGAAAACGAAGCAGATTATTCCGGGGACCCAAATCTCCCTCGCTACACACAGAGTGGGCTGCAGATTCTTGGGCTCGTCACCGCAGTCCATGGCGCACCAATGCCGCGAGAGCCTGCTACGGTTCAACAGGCTCTGGGGGGGAGAACACAGGGAATTAAAGGCACTGGAAGACAGAACTGTTAGAATCCTAGCCACTAGACTATTGGGATAAAAGGGCTTGTTAAGTAGCGGGTCATTGCGCCCATAACCCCCCAGGACAACGAGCCTGTAACCCTTCCCTAGGATCAATCGGGGATCACCAGTGGACCTCTGACACCCCCCCGCACTAGGATGCCCGAAGTGCACACACTGGGATTCGAACCCGAGACCTTCGCTCTGATACCATGTCAGAATACCAGCAACTAACCACTGGGATAAAATGGCGTATGAAGTAGCGGGTCAGTGCGCCCATAACCCCTCAGGACAACGAGCATGTAACCCTTCCCTAGGATCAATCGGGGATCACCAATGGACCTCTGACAAGAAACACCTGGAAGATAGTACCCATCGGACTGGCACGCAACAAAACCATTCTCACGAGAAAATGGGTCTTCCGCGTGAAGACGAAAGCCGACGGGACAATTGAAAAATTCAAGGCACGATGGGTCGTGCGTGGCTTTGACCAAGAACACGGACAAGACTTCACCGAAACCTTTGCGCCGGTCAGCCGATATACCTCTTTGCGAATCCTCCTCGCGATAGCCGCCATGAAGCGGAAGAAGCTTCGCCAAATCAACGTGGCTAATGCATTTCTCTACGCTCCCGTCGACGCCAAAATCTTTGTCGAGCAACCATACGGATCCGACACAGACCCTTGTCAAGTCTTTCAGCTGGTGAAATCCTTGTATGGCATCAAGCAAGCTCCGCGGCTGTGGGAGCAGTACATACACACCCGACTAATCCGCATCGGCTTTCAGCAACTACCACACAACCAGGGCATGTACAGGCTCACTAAGGAAGATGAGTACATTCTGGTCATCGTATATATAGACGATCTACTCTACATAGGCTCCACCGACGGCATCACCAACTGCTTTGAAGGGGAGCTGCAGCAGGATCTCTCACTCACGGTTTCCTGTACCGTGACACAATACATTGGACTCAACATTCTAGACGGAGAGAACGCGATCTACCTCAGCGCCGCAAAATACACCGACACCATCGCAAAACGCTTCGGACTGACGCTAGCCTCCATTTCCACGCCCTACCGCTACACCACGGGAAATCACCAGGAAAAATCCAACCTGCTTGGACCTGCCGGCCTACGCGACTACGGCCGAAAAATTACGGCCTGCTGGGATGTCCACCCTTCGCAGCCGTCACCTGCCGACCGGATCCATCATACTCAGCGATTCAGCTTGCTACCCACCTCAAGCGGCCCGAAAAAGAGCAAATGGCTGAACTCGACCGCGCCTTACACTACGTCGTCAGCATGCCAACGATCGGCCTAACCTACCACAAGTCCGGAACCAGAACTCCAAAGCTAATCGGCTACGTAGATGCAGACCACGTAGACGATTCTGATAACAAGCGATCGCGCACCGGCTACATCTATCGACTCGAGCCCATCGGTCCTATCTCGTGGCAGTCGAGCGAGCAAGAACTAATTACTCTCTCCTCTGCTGAAGCTGAATACATAGCACTCTGGTCAGCCACCAAGGAAGAGGCTGTACCTTCGCGAACTACTGGAAGAAGCAAAGCTGGCCCAGTTACCCAGCTTCTCCCTTTTCTGCGACAACCTATCTGCAATTCGCATAGCGAACAAGAGCGAGTTTGCGGACCGAACGAAACACATTGCCCTGCGCTATTTCTTCGTGAAGGACGAGATCGAGAAAGGGAGACTCGAGCTATCCTACTGCCCCACGTCCGAGATGGCAGCAGATTACTTGACCCAGAAACTCGGAAAGCAAAAGCTCGAGTACTAGTTAGAATACTGAACGAGAATGAATGAACTATGAAAGAGTTGGGTACAAGTATTAACCCTAATTGGGTTGTACCCCTTATGGGCTACCCCACTATAGCCTGCACAAAGTAAGCACTATAAAATTTTGACACACCCCCATAGGCAAAGTGAGGGAGAACAAGTGGTCACAAGACCAGTCAAAAAAAGCAAAGCAAGCTCAGGGTGGATCATGAAGTCACCACACACTCTGAGTACAAGCAAAGGCCACAAGGCCAGTTTACATGCAAAGTTATATAAAAGAGAACAAACAATACAATGATCATACCCTAGCAAGTGTAAGCATGCAGGTATATATATAGATAACAGTACAAGCAAAGTCACGCAGTGAGCAAGTGAGGCGCAGTAGGCACAAGGCCTAAAACAGTACAGAAACGCTGATGATCACCAGACTGAAATGTCTTGGTGAATATATCAGCAGTGTTGGCCCGAGTGGCCACGTACGCAAGACGAGGCTGACCACACTGGTGCAGCTCTCGAGCAAGGAAGTAATGCAGAGCGATGTGCTTCATTTTGTGCTCCAGTAAGTGCTCCTAACACAAGGCAATCATGGCCTTGTTTTCTACGTACAGAACTGGAGAAGAACGAGGCCGCTCTCCCAAGTCGGTCACCAGGTAGGTGAGCAAGCGTAACTCTTGTGCAGCCATGGCCCCTGCGTAGATCTCAACTTCACAATTGGAGCTGAGAACAGAAGACGAGCGGATAGACCGCCAAGAAACAGAGCCGGAGCCAAGGCTAAAAGTGGAAACCCTGTGACGACCGCTGCGTAGACAGGTCGTCAACCCAAAAAGCCCCTGCGTGTCGAGTGAGGACAAGTGGACCCCGTCCTCCAAGCACGAGCCCCATGCCCGAAGTACTGCACAAGTAGTGCAATACCCTCTTAGCGGCCTCCCAGTGCTCTGGTCGGTGTCTCCCGGGTGCAACGTAGTGTGCCAGGATGCTAAGAGGGTAGGCAAGGCAGGTCGAGTGCAGGTAATCAGGTACATCAGGCAGCCCATAAGCTCTGGATACAGGCCACTCGGCTCTATGGACTCGTTTGAAGGTGGAGCTGAGAGCGATTGACCAGTACGCAGAGCAGTGGACTATGGCGAGGAGTACCGGAAGCCAAAGCGCTGAAGGACCTGGTGCACCTTGTGTGACTGAGTCAGGGTGATGGTGCGCCGTGCTCTGTCCTGGGTGATCTACAAGCCAAGATAGCTGCGCAACTCACCCAGGTCAGTGCAGGTGTGTCTCTTCAGTAGTTCCGACCCAGGGCCAGAGCCTCACTGTAAGCAGTGGCAAAGACCAAGTCTTTGACGTACACGAGGACGTAGAATGGTGGCAGCGATGGATCAGTGCGCAGAAACAGCGACGGGTCAGCAGTCGAAGGAGCGAACCCAAGAGCCGCAAGCGTCGTCCTCGGTGTGTCGTGCCACTCGCGAGGCTCCTGGCGGGGACCGTTGACTGGCCGCCGGAGGCTCCACTGGGTACTAGCAGGAAAGGACCCAGTGAAGCTAGGTGGGCGGCGCAGTTAGATCTCCTCGTGCAGGCTGCCCTGTAAGAAAGCTGTGCTGAAGTCAAGAGAGTGCAGCTCATAGTCTCGTTGAGCGGCGACGTGCAGCAGAACCTGAAGAGTAGTCATCTTTGGGGTAGGGGAGAAGGTCTGGAAGAAGTCAACTCCCTGTCGCTGACTGAAGCGCCTCCAGCTCCAGTGCCTCCATCTCTAGTGTCTCCAGCTCCATGGTCTCCAGATCCAGCTCCTTTTGCTCCAACGCCTTCAGTGCCAGTGTCTCCAGCTCCAGAGTCTCCATCGCCAGTGCCTCCAGCTCCAGCGCCTCCAGCGTCAGTGCCTCCAGCTTCAGCGCCTTCAACGCCAGGGTCTCCAACTCAAGCTCCTCCAGATCCAGCGCCTCAAGCGCCAGTGCTTCCAGCTCCAAGGTCTCCAGCTCCAGCGCCTCCAACACCTCCAACTCCGGCAGCTCCAGTACCTCTAGTACGAGCACCTCCAGGACCAGCAGCTCCAGCACCTCCGGTACCTCCAGCACCTCCGGTACCTCCAGCTCCAGCAGTAACTCCAGCACCTCCAAGACGAACAGCTCCAACACCTCCAGCTCCAGTGCCTCCAGCGACAGAGCCTCCAGCTCCTGCAGCTCCACTCCGAAGGCGTGTGCGCTAAGCAAACCACTCGCGCAGCTGCTGCGGTGAGAAAGGCTCCCGCCGCGGAGACAGTCGTGGCGAGGCACCGCCAGGACCTCCAGCAGATGCAGTACCCCTAGACTCAGCACCCCCAGGCTCCGCACCCCCAGGCTCAGCACCCCCAGAGTCCGCACCCTAAGACTCAGCACCCCTAGGCTCCGCACCCTTAGGCTCAGCACCCCCACGCTCCGCACCCGCAGGCTCAGCACCCCCTGGCTCCGCACGCGCAGGCTCAGTACCCCCAGACGCAGCACCCCCAGAAGCAGCACCTCTAGGAGCACCTGAGTCTATAGCGACCTCGATAGGCACAGTCTCAGGGAGTGGGTCTACCTGAGACACACCTGAGGGAGCATGACCCTGAGGGAGAAGGACCCTGAGGGGGGAGGGGGTCTACCGGAGGGGGACCTGGAGCAAGGAAGAGCGACTTGGGGGGGGGGAGGGGCAGTACGGTAGGGGAAGAGAGGGTAAAAGGGAACCGACTCGTCAAACATGACGTCCTGAGAGGGGAGGACACGGCGCAAGGTGGGGTGGTAAAACTGCCAGCCAGGCGCGTCAGAGGGAAAGCTAAGGAAGACGCATGGAATAGCGCGGGAGGAGAGCTTGTCTGCGGAAGTATCGCAAACAAAGGCACGAGAGCCCCAGACCCGGAACACCGACGCATTGCCAACCTTCCCTATCCAACGCAGTGTAGGCGAGGTCTCCGGCAAGGAGACACGGGGCCAGAGGTTGAGCTGATGCGCAGCGTACCAGACCGCAAACGGCCACAGAAAATGGGGAGCAGCCGCATGGATCATGGAGGTACGAGCGACCTGTCATAACATTATAGCTTATACATTTGTGTAGGCTGTAGTGGGGTAGCCCATAAGGGGTACAACCCAATTAGGGTTAGTACTTGTACCCAACTGTTTGCTAGTTCATTCATTCTCGTTCGTTATTTTCACATGGAATGAGAGCAGGTTCCTTGGGCCCACCACCTGCTACGCTGCTAGTACCCCCCCCCCCCCCTTAAGTCCGCCGCTCCTAGCCTACGCGGCCCGTCGGCCCCTAGCCCCGCGCCCGGCCCCGTTCCTAGCTCGCGCCCGGCACCGTCGGCCCTTAGCCCCGCGCCCGGCCCGAACCTAGCCCGCGACCGGCCCGTACCTAGCCCGCGCCCGGCCCGTACCTAGCCCGCGCCCAGCCCAGTCTCTCGCCTGCGCCCGGCCCCGTACCTAGCCTGCGCCCGGCCCGTACCTAGCCCGCGCCCGGCCCTTACCTAGCTCGCGACCGGCCCGTTCCTCGCCCGCGACCGGCCCGTACCTAGCCCGCGCCCGGCCCCGTCTCTCGCCCACGCCCGGCCCCGTACCAAGCCCGTGCCCAGCCCGTACCTAGCCCGCGCCCGGCCCGTACCTAGCCCGCGACCGGCCCGTACCTAGCCTGCGACCGGCCCGTACCTCGCCCGCAACAGGCCCGTACCTAGCCCGCGCCCGGCCCCGTCTCTCGCCCGCGCCAGGCCCTGTACCTAGCCCGCGCCCGGCCCGTACCTAGCCCGCGCCCGGCCCCGTCCCTAGCCCAGCGCCCGGCCCCGTCCCTTGCCCAGCGCCCGGCCCCGTACCTAGCCCGCGCCCGGCCCGGTCCCTAGCCCAGCGACCGGCCCCGTACCTAGCCCGGACCCGGCCCCGTCCCTAGCCCAGCGCCCGGCCCCGTCCTCTGCCCAGCGCACGGCCCCATCCCTAGCCCAGCGCCCGGCCCCGTACCTAGCCCGTGCCCGGCCCCGTACCTAGCCCGCGCTCGGCCCGGTCCATAGCCCAGTGCCCGGCCCTGTACCTAGCCCGCGCCCGGCCCCGTCCCTAGCCCAGCGCCCGGCCCCGTCCCTTGCCCAGCGCCCGGCCCCGTACCTAGCCCGCGCCCGGCCCGGTCCCTAGCCCAGCGCCTGGCCCCGTACCTAGCCCGTGCCCGGCCCCGTCCCTAGCCCAGCGCGCGGCCCCATCCTCTGCCCAGCGCCCGGCCCCATCCCTAGCCCAGCGCCCGGCCCCATAGCTAGCCCGCGCCCGGCCCTGTACCTAGCCCGCGCCCGGCCCTGTACCTAGCCTGCGCCCGGCCCCGTCCCTAGCCCGCGCCCGGCCCCGTCGGCCCCTTGCCCCACCTGTCACAGCTGCTACTGCTACAGATGCTACTGCTGCTGCTACTACTATCCTACGTGCTGCACAGCTATGGCTTCGCTTCGGGTTCTCGCGTTTGATCATGAGGGTAGACCAGTTCAGTTTGGCACGTGGCTAGACAACCTGCAGCTGTACCTACTGAGCGATTCTAAGGACAGTGTCTCACTGTTTGACCTAGTGTCAGGTGCTGCTACTGCCCCTCCCGCCACAGCTGACAGTTGGACTCGCTCACAGTGGCTTACTCGTGACGCTGCTGCCCGCTTAGCCATTTGCAACCACCTGCCATTAGCTGAATGCGCTCACTTTGGACAGCACAGGACAGCGCAGGCACTGTACGACGCTGTAGTCGCCCGCTACTCCTCCCCTGCCACCGCTGCTCTAGGCCGCCTTCTTCTGCCCTACCTGTTCCCCGAGCTGTCCGCCTTTACCACACTCAAAGACCTTGTTTCCCACCTTCGCGCTAGTGACGCTCGCTACCGCGCTGCCGTTCCTGCTGAGTTCCTTGACAGGAACCCGCCCCCGATGTTCATCACTCTCTACTTTATAGTCACCCGAATCCCTAACTCTCTTCACTCTGTCAGGGACCACTTCCTCTCTCTTGACCCCACCTCCCTCACTGTTGACCTCCTCGAGCAGCATCTCCTCGCAGCTGAGACTAGTGCAGTTGCTGTAGGTGTTGCTCGTGGCATTCCGCGTCCGCCCTTCTTTGAGGGGTGTTCCCCCTCCCCCCTTGCCCCCTCCTACGCCTCTGTTGCTGCTGCAGACGTCTCTGTTCCTGAGGACGTCGGGGTTGCTTCTGCTAGTGCGAAGCGCCGCAGCAGCAAGGGAAAGGGTGGCCGGGTTGGTGGAGGTGGCAGCGGCGGTGCTGGAGGTGGCAGCGGGAGTGGTGGTGGGGGCAGCAGTGGAGGTGGTGGCGGCGGTGAGACTATTGGCGGGAGTGGGGGCTCTGGTCGCGGTGATGGAGGCAATGGTGGGAGTGGCGGCAGTGGAGGCGGTGGGACTGGTAGCGGTGGGACTGGCGCTCAGCGTGTCGGTTCTGGGGGTGGCCAGCGTCAGCAGCAGCAGCAGCGTCGGAGCGAGACCCCGTCTCCCCAGCAGCTTCGTGAGTGGTTTCTGCGTGGGGCGTCTGGGGGTAGTTGCCCGTATGTCATTCGCATGGGTGACCGTGCTGGTCAGACTTGCGGGCGGCTTCACACTCAGCACCTCTTCTTCTCCCGCCTCGACGACGCTTGGCGTGCTGAGTTTGGTGACGACGTCGAGCTCTCTCGCTGGGCAGATCTGCTTAAATCTAGGATTGCTATCTTTGACCTAGACTTTGATGCTATTCTTTCTGCTATGTATGCTTTGTCTGTTAGTGCTGAGGTTGACTGTTACCGATGTGTGCCGCCTGACCCAGGTATAGCTGCAGCTGCTCTAGGTGCTAGTGAGTCTGGTACTCTCCCTGGTACTGCGCCTGCTGAGGCCTTGCACACTTTCACGTTGGACTCCGGCGCCTCGCGCTGTTTCTTTCGTGACAGCACCACCCTCACTCCTCTTCCTGCACCTGTCCCGGTCCGACTGGCTGACCCCTCCGGGGGACCGGTCGTGGCCTGTTCCTCCACTGTCCTCCCGTGTCCGGCGGTTCCGTGCGGCTCACTGTCAGGTCTTCACCTCCCCTTCTCTACGAACTTGGTGAGTACTGCTGCCCTCCAGGATGCGATGGTCACTACCACCACTCCAGGGGGTCAACGTGTGTCGATCTGCACGTGCACACGGACGGGGCGTCACCTGGCCACGTTCACTCGTCGGCCAGGGTCGAGTCTGTACACACTCACTACCGAGCCTTCTCAGGTAGCTGCGTCTGCTCAGGTGTCCGCGTCAGGTCAGGTAGCCGCCTCTTGCTCGTGTCGCCTCCTGTCGCACCAGACTCTTATGTGGCACCACCGTCTGGGTCACCCCTCCCTGCCTCGCCTTTGTGGCATGCACTCTCGTCTTCTTGTCTCTAGCCTCCCCAGGTCCCTGCCTCCCCTGCCGCCCTCGCCTGCCCCGCCCTACCTCCCTTGCGTTGAGGGGCGGCAGCGCGCCGCTCCTCACTCCTCCTAGTTTCCCCCGACGACTGCTCCCCTGCAGACTCTCAACATGGACGTGTGGGGCCCAGCCCGCGTCAGTGGACAGAGCCGCGAGCGCTACTTTCTGCTGGTAGTAGACGACTACACGTGGTACACCACGGTCTTCCCCTTGCGCAGCAAGGGTCAGGTCGTTGATGTCTTGATCCCTTGGATCCGCACAGTCCGTGTCCAGCTCCGCGAGCGGTTCGGCCAGGACCTTCCTGTCCTGCGTCTGCACTCTGACAGAGGTGGTGAGTTCTCCTCTACCCTCTTGCGGGACTTTTGTCGTGGGGAGTGCATTCTCTAGTCGTTCATGCTTCCGGACTCCACTCAGCAAAATGGGATTGCTGAGCACCGCATTGGCTTAGTCATGGAGGTCGCTCGTACCTCCATGATCCATGCGGCTGCTCCCCATTTTCTGTGGCCGTTTGCGGTCCGGTACGCTGCGCATCAGCTCAACCTCTGGCCCCGTGTCTCCTTGCCGGAGACCTCGTCTACACTGCGTTGGACGGGGGAGGTTGGCGATGCGTCGGTGTTCCGGGTCTGGGGATCTCGTGCCTTTGTTCGCGATACGTCCGCGGACAAGCTCTCCCCCCGTGCTATCCCCTGCGTCTTCCTTGGCTTTGTCCCCGACGCGCCTGGCTGGATGTTTTACCACCCCACCTCGCGCCGTGTCTTCCCTTCTCAGGTCGTCCAATTGACGAGTCGGTTCCCTTTTACCGCCTCTTCCCCTACCGCTCTGCCCCTCCCTCGCCCCCGCCGCTCTTCCTTGCTCCCGTTCCTCCTCCGGTAGACCCCCTCCTGCCCCAGGGTCCTGCTCCCTCAGGTGTGTCTCAGGTTGACCCTCTCCCTGGTACTGCACGTGTTCAGGTAGCTGTCGTCTCAGGTGCTGCTCGAGGTACTGCGTCTGGGGGTGCGGAGCCGGGGGGTGCGGAGTCTGAGGGTGCTGAGACTAGGGATGCTGAGCCTGGGGGTGTCGCGACTGGGGGTGCTGAGCCTGGGGGTGTTGCGACAGGGGGTGGTGAGCCTGGGGGTGCTGAGCCTGGGGGTGCTGAGCCTGGGGGTGCTGAGTCGGAGGGTGCGGAGTCTGGAGGTGCGGAGCCTCAGGGTGCTGCTTTGTCTGGAGGTTCTGCTGGTGCTTCGCCGAGACTGTCTCCGCAGGAGTTGCGTGAGTGGTTTGTTAGGCGTACGCGCCTTCGCAGTGGAGCTTCTGGAGCTGGAGTTGCTGGCGCTGCTGGAGGTGGAGGTATTGGAGTTGCTGCTGGAGCTGGTGTTAGTGGAGGTACTGCGACCGCTTGTCCTGGAGGTGCTTGTACCCGGGGTACTGGAGCTGCCGGGACTGGTGGTATTGAGGGTGCTAGAGCTGGAGACCTTACGGAGTCTGGTACTCCTGGCGCTGGTGCCGCTGGAGCTGGAGGAGCTGGAGTTGGAGGCCCTGGTGTTGGAGGAGCTGGAGCTGTTGACCCTGGTGGCACCGTGCGGCCGCGACCGTACTTCGTTCCCCTGCTCCAGCAGGTTCTTGGTACCCCGCCTTCTACTGACCTTACTCCTCCCCTCCTATGTCCACCGCCTGACCGGTCATAGCCGTCGTTACAGCCGGCCTCTCCACTGCCTGCTCCTTCTCCTTACACTGAGCAGTCTGGCGGTCTTGCAGAGCGTCGTGAGCCTGCGTCTCGTCCTGTCTCGCCTGCTTGCACTGCTCGTCGCGTTCCTCGTTTGCGTCCTCCTCCTGTCCCTGGCACGTACGCTATGACCCTTTGTCCTTCCTCTATTCCTCTCCGCGTTCCTCTGCCAGCTCCTCCTGAGTCCTCTCTTCCAGAGGTCCCTGACCCTGAGTCTGACTGCGCTCGTACTGCCAGTCCCACGGTCTCTCGTCTCCTCGCTACTGCTGTCACGGACCCTTCTTTTGAGTCTGCTGCTGCGTCTGCTCTTGTTGCTGAGCTGCTTGACTTTGCTGCTGCCTGTCGTGTAGACTACGCCACTGCTCTTGTTGCTGAGTCTGCGTCTGCCAGTCCTCCGTCCGTCGGGGGTGAGTGTGCTCTTGGCACGGACGTCCTTGAGGACAGGGAGGAGGACTTTGAGTGTCTTGCAGCTGCTGTACCTCGTTTCGCTTCCATTCTGCTTGCCCCTGAGGGAGACCCGGATGCTCCAGACATCCCGACCCCGCGCTCTTACGCAGAGGCGATTATGGGTCCTTGCTCCTCTCAGTGGCAGGCAGCCATGGATGCCGAGATGGCATCCTGGAAGTCCACAGGCACCTACGTCGATGAGGTTCCCCCACCTGGGGCGAACATTGTCGATGGCATGTGGATCTTCAGGGTGAAGCGGCCGCCGGGTTCTCCGCCTGCCTTCAAGGCGCGTTATGTTGCTAGAGGCTTCAGTCAGCGAGAGGGAGATGACTACTTCCAGACCTTCTCCCCCACCCCGAAGATGACTACTCTTCGGGTATTGCTGCACGTCGCTGCTCAGCGCGACTACGAGTTGCACTCTTGGACTTCAGCACAGCTTTCCTGCAGGGCAGCCTACACGAGGAGATCTGGTTGCGCCGCCCACCTGGTTTCACTGAGTCTTTTCCTGCAGGTACTCAGTGGAGTCTTCAGCGGCCAGTCTACGGTCTCCGCCAGGCGCCTCGCGAGTGGCACGACACACTGAAAACTACACTTGCGGCTCTTGGGTTTGCTGCTGCTACTGCTGACCCGTCGCTGTTTCTACGCAGCGACACGTCACTGCCGCCGTTCTACGTCCTTGTCTACGTCGACGACCTTGTCTTTGCCACTGCTGACACTGAGGCACTGACTCTTGTGAAGTCGGAGCTGCAGAAGAGACACACTTGCACTGACCTGGGTGAACTGCGCAGCTATCTTGGCTTGCAGATCACCCGGGAAAGAGCTCCGGCGCACCATTACCCTAACTCAGTCACACATGGTGCACCAGGTCCTTCAGCGCTTCGACTTCCAGTTCTCCTCGCCACAGCCCACTCCTCTGTCTACCAGCCAATCGCTCTCAGCTCCACCTTCGGACGAGTCCGTAGAGCCGAGTGGTCCGTACCCAGAGCTTGTGGGTTGCCTCATGTACCTGATGACGTGCACTCGACCCGACCTCGCGTACCCTCTCAGCCTCCTGGCTCGCTACGTGGCTCCCGGCAGGCACCGAAAGGTGCACTGGGATGCTGCGAAGAGGGTACTGCGTTACTTATGCAGTACGTCGGGCATGGGGCTCGTGCTTGGAGGACGAGGTCAAGTTGTCCTCACCGGTCACGCAGACGCCTCCTCGGTTGACGACTCAGCTACGTAGCGGTCGTCACTGAGTTACACCTTCAGCCTTGGTTCCAGCTTTGTTTCTTGGCGGTCTACCCGCTCGTCTTCGGTTCTCAGCTCCAGTTGTGAGGCTGAGATCTACGCCGGGGCCATGGCTGCTCAGGAGCTACGCTGGCTCACCTACCTGCTGACCGACTTGGGAGAGCAGCCTCGTTCTCCTCCAGTTCTGTACGTAGACAACAAGGCCATGATTGCCTTGTGTCAGAAGCACAGACTGGAGCACAGAACAAAGCAGATCGCTCTGCGATACTTCCTTGCTCGAGAGTTGCAGCAGCGTGGCCAGCTTCGTCTTGCGTACGTGGCCACTAGGGCCAACACTGCTGATATATTCACCAAGGCACTTCCGCCTGATGATCATCAGCGCTTCTCTACTGTGTTAGGCCTTGTGCCTACTTTGCCTCACTTTCTTATTGCTTGACTCTGCTTGTAGTGTGATCTATATATGTACATGCATGCTTGCACTTGCTAGGGTATGATCACTGTATTGTTTGTTCTCTTTATATGACTCTGCATGTCAACTGGCCTTATGGCCCTTTGCTTGTGCTCGGAATGTGTGCTGATTTTGTGATCCACCCTGAGCTTGCTTTGCTTTTCTTGACTGGTCTTGTGACCACTAGTTCTCCCCCACTTTGCCTATGGGGGTGTGTCAGAACATTATAGCTTATACATTTGAGTAGGCTGTAGTGGGGTAGCCCATAAGGGGTACAACCCAATTAGGGTTAGTACTTGTACCCAACTGTTTGCTAGTTCATTCATTCTCGTTCGTTATTTTCACACGACCTCCATGACTAAGCCAATGCGGCGCTCAGCAATCCCATTTTGTTGCGGGGGGGCCGGAAGCTTGAACGACTGGAGAATGCCCTCCCCACAATAAAAGTCCCGCAAGAGGTCGGAGGAGAACTCACCACCTCTGTCGGAGTGCAGACGCAGGACCGAAAGGTCCTCACGGAACCTCTCGCGAAGCTAGCGACGGACTGCGCGGATCCAGGGGATCAAGACATCAGTGACCTCACCCTTGGTGCACAAGGGGAAGACCATGGTGTAACGCGTGTAGTCGTCAACAACCAGCAGGAAGTAGCACTCGCGGCCCTGTCCACTGACGCGGGCTGGGCCCCACACGTCTATGTGGAGAGTCTGGGGGAAACGAGGAGGAGTGAGTAGCGGCGCGCTGCCGCCCCTCGACGCAGGGAAGGTAGGGCGGGGCAGGCGAGGGCGGTAGGGGAGGCAGAGACCTGGGAAGACCAAAGACAAGGAGGCGGGAGTGCATTCCACGAAGGCGTGGCAAGGAGGGGTGACCAAGGCAGTGGTGCCATATGAGAGTCTGGTGTGACAGGAGGCGACACAAGCAGGGGGGTGCTACCGGACCTGACGCGGACACCTGAGCAGACGCAGCTACCTGAGGAGGCTCACTAATCTGTGTATACAGACTCGACCCAGGCCGACTGGTGAACGTGGCCAGGTGACGGCCCGTCCGTGTACACGTGCAGATCGACACACGCTGACCCCCAGGAGTGGTGGTAGTGACCATCGCATCCTGGAGGGCAGCGGTACTCACCAAGTTCGTAGAGAACGAGGGGAGGTGAAGACCTGAAAGTGAGCCGGACGGAACCGCCGGACACGGGAGAACAGTGGAGGAACGGGCAACGACTGGGCCCCCGGAGGGGTCAGCCAGTCTGACCGGGACAGGTGCAGGGAGAGGAGTGAGGGTGGTGCTGTCACGAAAGAAACAGCGTGAGGCACCTGAGTCCAGTGTGAAAGTGTGCAAGGCCTCAGCAGGCGCAGTATTAGGGAGAGAAGACTCATTAGCACCTAGAGCAGCAGCCTCTATACCTGGGTCAGGCAGCACACATCGGTAACAGTCACCCTCAGCAGTAGTAGACAAAGCATACATACAGAAAGAATAGCATCAAAGTCTAGGTCAAAGATCGCAACTCCAGACCTAAGCAACTCTGCCCAGTGGGGGCGCTCGACATCATCACCAAACTCAGCACGCCAAGCGTCGTCGAGGCGGGAGAAGCAGCGGTGCTAAGTGTGAGGCTTCCCGCATGTCTGACCAGCACGGTCACCCGTGCGAATGACATACGGGCAGCTAACACTACCCCCAGACGCCCCACGCCGAGCAAACTACTCACGAAGTTTCTGGGGTGAAGGGGTCTCTCTCCGACGCTGCTGCTGCTGCCTCTGGCCACCGCCAGAACCTCCCCTTTGAACAGCTCCACCCCGAGTGCCACAACTCCCACTGCTGCCACTACCGCCACCCCCACCGCCTCCACCACTACCGCCACCAAAGCCCCCACTCCCGCCACCACTCCCACCGCTGCCACCACCTTCGCTACCTCCACCACCTCCACTGCCGCCACCACCACCACCCCCGCTGCCACCGCCACCACTCCTGCCAGCCTTGCCCTTGCTGCTGCGGCGCTTCCCACTAATAGCAGAAGCAGCCCCGACATCGGCAGCACCAAGGATGTCAACAGCAGCAGCAGAGGCGTAGGAGGGGGCAAGGGGGGAGGGGGAACACCCCTCAAAGAAGGGCGTGCAAGGAGTGCCACGAGTGGCACCTACAGCGACTACACTAGTCTCAGCTGCAAGGACGTGCTGCTCGAGCAGGTCGTCAGTGAGGTCTGTGGGGTCAAGTGCGAGAAAGTGGTCCCTGACAGCGCGAAGAGAGTCAGGAAGGCGGGTGACTATGAAGTAGAGAGTGATGTACATCAGGGGTGGGTTCCTGTCAAGGAACTCTGCTGGGAGGGCAGCACGGTAGCGAGCGTCACTAGTGCGAAGGTGGGTAACGAGGTCCTCTACTATGGCAAAGGCGGACAGCTCGGGAAAGAGGTAGGGCAGTAGAAGACGGCCTAGAGCAGCAGTGGCAAGGGAGGAGTAACGGGCGACTACAACGTTGTACAGTGCTTTAGCAGTCTTGTGCTGTCCGAAGTGAGCGCGTTCGGCTAACGGCAGGTGGTTGCGAACGGCTAAGCAAGCAGCAGCGTCACGGGTAAGCCACTGTGAGCGAGTCGCACTGTCAGCTATGGCGGGAGGGGCGAGAGAGGCTCTAAACATGTGGTCAAACAACGGAACGCTGTCTCTAGAATCGCTCAGCAGGTACAGCTGTAAGTGGTCGAGCCACGTATCGAACTGGATCGGATGGCCCTCATGATCGAATGTGAGTAAACTGAGAGAAGCCATAGCGGGCAGAGCAGGGTGGCGTGCAACCAGCAGAGCATCACACAGGTAGGGCGACGCGCGAGCACAAGGGAAGTGTGCAGGGCAGGGCAGGGCGGCGCACGGCTAGGGCGACCAGCAGAAAGGGCGGCAAGCGGGCTGCCAGAGGGCGGCGCGCGGGCTGTAGGGGGTGGCGAGCGGGCTGCCAGAGGGCGGCAAGCGGGCTGCAAGGGGCGGCGAGCGGGCCGCAAGGGGCGGCGAGCGGGCTGCAAGGGGCAGCGAGCGGGCCGCAAGGGGTGGCGAGAGGGCTGCAAGAGGGGGCACGTGGGCCGCAAGCGGGCGACGAGCAGGCTGCAGGGGCGGCGAGCGGGCCGCAAGGGCGGCGAGCAGGCGGAAGGGCGGCTAGTGGGCCGCAGGTGGGCGGCTAGCGGGCTGCAGCGGCGGTGCGTGGGCCGCAAGGGAGCGGCGAGCGGGCTGCAGGGGCGACGAGCGGGCCGTAAGGGTAGCGAGCGGGCCGCAAGGGCGGCGAGCGGGCCGCAAGGGTGGCGAGCGGGCCTAAGGGCGGCGAGCGGGCCGCAAGCGGGCTGCAGGGGCGCCGCGCGGGCCGCGAGCGGGCGGCGAGCGGGCGGCAATGGCGGCGAGCGGGCTGCAGGGGCGGCGCGCTGGCTGCAGGGGCGGCTCGCGGGCTGCTAAGGGTGGCGCGACAGGCTGCTAGGGGCGGCACAGCGACTAGCAGGGGTGGCGCGCTGGCTGCAGGGGCGGCTTGCGGGCTGCTAAGGGTGGCGTGACAGGCTGCTAGGGGCGGCACAGCGACTAGCAGGGCGGCGGGCCGTTAGGGCAGGGCTGCAAGGCAGCTAGTGGGGCAGCTATGTGGTGGGCCCTAAAAAGAAAATCGGTCCTACGGAAGGACCTGCTCTGAAACCATGTTAGAATCTAGAACGAGAATGAATGAACTATGAAAGAGTTGGGTACAAATACTAACCCTAATTGGGTTGTACCCCTTATGGGCTACCCCACTGTAGCCTACACAAAGTAAGCACTAGAACGTTCTGACAGTACTGCATGCTGCTGACTGGACAAAGCCATGTCATCAGCAACGAAGGCAACGACACTCCAGAAGCCAAGGGGAGTGTTGGAACATGTAGTTTGCGCTTCTGATGTGTCGGGCACTACAACAAAAGCGAAGCGAACTGAAGCGAAGCAACGAGTCAACCAAGCGGTTGACAGAAAGACAGCAAGAGGTTGAGTGAACGTCAAAGGTCAGCGACCTTGACTCGCTGAAAAGCAGCACGACAGCAAGGACACATAATTGACTCACTATTGTGTAGTTACCCGAGTCGTCGATGTATTGAACCGCAACAGCAGTTACAGTTAGTGAAACCTTTCATATTCCTTTGTAATCATATAAAGCTTTGTATCTCTTAGCTATTATCAACTAATTTTGTTCTCACATACCAGTGCAAGGTGGTTCAATTAGTTCACTATTACGCTTCCGCTAATACATCACTACTCTGAGCCTTTTAGTCTTGAAAACGATCCTAAGGGCTTTTCTCAGCCCAACATTTCTCTCAACCGCTCTGGTTGACTCGCTGTTGCTTCGCTTCAATTCTCTTCGCTTTTGTTGTAGTGCTCGACACATCAAAAGCGTGAACTATATTTTTCCAACATCTCCCTCTTGTTTAATTGGCCAATCACATCGCAGTAGTTCCTAGTGACCAAGCACATTATGTCAAACATATATGCTTAGTTATATCTAGGCTTAGTTCATGTGTTTAAATTTGTCTAGGCTATAGTGGGTTTAGCCTTAGGGGGTACAGAATCCTCTCGACATTCTACTTGTACCCTTCCTTGCTTCCTAGTCATCCATTCTCGCCTAAGATTCTAACATGGTATTAAGAGCAATTAAGTCTTAGGACCTAATCTCAATGGGCCCACCACCTACTGCACTGCCCGTACCTAGCCCGTCGACTTCATCGCCCGCGCCCGGCCAGTACCTAGCTCGTCGCCCGGCCCGTACCTAGCTCGTCGCCTCGGCCCCGCTGGCCCCGTCGACTTCGTCGCCCGCGCCCGGCCCGTACCTAGCCCGTCGCCCGGCCCGTACCTAGCCCGCGCCCGGCCTCGTCTCCTGCCTGCGCCCGGCCCGTACCTAGCCCGTCGCCCGGCCCGTACCTAGCTCGTCGCTCGGCCAGTACCTAGCCTCGCGCCCGGCCCCGTACCTGCCCAGCGCCAGGCCCTGTACCTGCCCAGCGCCCGGCCCTGTACCTGTTTGGCCCCTCGGCCCCACTAGGCCCCTCGGCCCCTTGTTTGGCACCGCGGCCCCTAGGCCCCTCGGCCCCCACCTCAGAGACTGGCGCCCGGCCCCCCGGCCCCTTGTTTGGCCCCTCGGCCCCCTAGGCCCCTCGGCCCCCCCTAGGCCCCCCGGCCCCTTGTTTGGCCCCGCGGCCCCTAGGCCCCTCGGCCCCACCTCAGAGACCAGCGCCCGGCCCCCCCGGCCCCCCTTGTTTGGCCCCGCGGCCCCTAGGCCCCTCGGCCCCACCTCAGAGACCGGCGCCCGGCCCCCCCGGCCCCTTGTTTGGCCCCTCGGCCCCCTAGGCCCCTCGGCCCTCCCCTAGGCCCCTCGGCCCCTTGTTTGGCCCCGCGGCCCCCAGGCTCCTCTGCCCTTATGGCGTTGCTTTGAGTTCTCCCGTTCGACCCGGAGGGTAGACCTGTAGCATTTGACACGTGGCACGACGATCTGCAACTGTACCTACTGAGCGACAGTCGGGACAGTGTCTCGCTGTTTGACCTCGTGTCCGCTGCCGCTCCAGCCCCTCCCGCCACAGCTGACGTTTCGACTCGTTCCCAGTGGCTCTCTCGTGACGATACTGCCCGCTTGGCCATTCGCAACCACCTGCCCGCAACAGAATGTGCTCACTTTGGCGAGCACAGGACAGCACAGGCCTTGTACGACGATGTCGTTGCTCGCTACTCCTCCCCTGCCACTGCTGCTCTTGGCAGACTGCTACTGCCCTACCTGTTCCCTGAGCTGTCGGCTTTTGCCACAGTAGCGGACCTGGTTACCCACCTGCGCACTAGAGACGCTCGCTACCGCGCTACCGTTCCTGCTGAGTTCCTTCTCACGAACCAGCCCCCCATGTTCATCACCCTCTACTACATCGTCACTCGCCTCCTTGACTCCCTTCGCTCTGTCAGGGACCACTTCCTCACCCTCGACCCCACTTCCCTCACTGTTGACCTCCTCGAGCAGCATCTCCTCGCAGCTGAGACTAGTGCAGTTGCTGTAGGTGCTGCTCGTGGCACCCCGCGCTCACCCTTCTTTGAGGGGTGCTCCCCCTCCCCCCTTTCCTCCTCCTTCGCCTCTGCTGCTGCTGCAGACGTCTCTGTTCCTGAGGACGTCGGTGCTGCTTCGACTAGTACGAAGCGCCGCAACAGCAAGGGCAAGGGTGGCCGGGGTAGTGGAGGAGGCAGCGGTGGTGGTGGAGGTGGCAGTGGGCGTGGCAGTGGGGGCAGCGGTAGAGGAGGCGGAGGCGGTGGAGGTGGTGGCGGCGGTGGGACCGGTGGCGGAGGTGGAGGCTCTGGTGGCGGCGGTGGAGGCAGTGGAGGGGGTGGCGGCAGTGGAGGCGGTGGGACCAATGGTAGTCGGTCTGGACCTCAGCGTGGAGGCCCTGGTGGCGGTCGGGGCCAGCAGCAGCAGCGTCTGAGCGAGACTCAGACGCCTCAGCAGCTCCATGAGTGGTTGGTTCAGCGTGGGGCGGGCGAGGGTAGTGAGACCTGCCCGTATGTCATTCGCACGGGTGCCCGTGCGGGCAAGACATGCGGGCGGTTTCACACTGAGCGCCGCTGCTTTGCCCGCCTTGACGACGCCTGGCGCACTGAGTTTGGTGATGACGTCGAGTGCCCTCGCTGGGCGGAGTTGCTTAGGTCGGGAGTTGCCATCTTTGACCTAGACTTTGATGTTATTTTCTCTGCCATATATGCTTTGTCTTTTAGTGCTGAGGGTGACTGTTACTGGTGTGTGCCGCCTGACCCAGGTATAGCCGCTGCTGCTCTAGGTGCTAGTGCGTCTGGTACTCCCCCTGGTACTGCGCCTGCTGAGGCCCTGCACACCTTCACGTTAGACTCCGGCGCCTCGCGCTGTTTCTTTCGTGACAGCACCACTCTCACTCCTCTTCCTGCACCTGTTCCGGTCAGACTGGCTGATCCCTCTGGTGGCCCGGTCGTTGCCAGTTCCTCCACTGTCCTCCCGTGTCCGGCGGTTCCGTCCGGCTCTCTGTCAGGTCTTCACCTCCCCTCGTTCTCTACGAACTTGGTGAGTACCGCTGCCCTTCAGGATGCGATGGTCACTACCACCACTCCTGGGGGTCAGCGTGTGTCGATCTGCACGTGCACGCGGACGGGACGTCACCTGGCTACGTTCACTCGTCGGCCAGGGTCGAGTCTGTACACACTGGCTACCGAGCCTCCTCAGGTCGCTGCGTCTGCTCAGGTGTCCGCGTCAGGTCAGGTAGCCGCCTCTTGCTCGTGTCGCCTCCTGTCGCACCAGACTCTTCTTTGGCACCACCGCCTGGGTCACCCCTCCCTGCCACGCCTTCGTGGCATGCACTCCCGTCTCCTTGTCTTTGGTCTCCCCAGGTCTCTGCCTCCCCTGCCGCCCTCGCCTGCCCCGCCCTGTCTTCCTTGCGTCGAGGGACGGCAGCGCGCCGCTCCTCACTCCTCCTCGTTTCCCCCGACGACTGCTCCCCTGCAGACCCTCCACATGGACGTGTGGGGCCCAGCCCGCGTCAGTGGACAGGGCCGCGAACGCTACTTTCTGCTGGTAGTTGACGACTACACGCGATACACCACAGTCTTCCCGTTGCGCAGCAAGGGTGAAGTCTCTGCTGTCTTGATCCCTTGGATCCGCACAGTCCGTCTCCAGCTGCGAGAGCGTTTCGGCCAGGACCTTCCTGTCCTGCGTCTGCACTCTGACAGAGGTGGTGAGTTCTCCTCCGACCTCTTGCGGGACTTTTGTCGTGGGGAGGGCATCACCCAGTCGTTCACGCTTCCGGACTCCCCTCAGCAAAATGGGATTGCTGAGCGCCGCATTGGCTTAGTCATGGAGGTCGCTCGTACCTCCATGATTCATGCGGCCGCTCCCCATTTTCTGTGGCCGTTTGCGGTCCGGTACGCTGCGCATCAGCTCAACCTTTGGCCCCGTGTCTCCTTGCCGGAGACCTCGCCCACACTGCATTGGACGGGGAAGGTTGGCGATGCGTCAGTGTTCCGGGTCTGGGGTTCTCGTGCCTTTGTTCGCGATACGTCCGCGGACAAGCTCTCCGCCCGCGCTATTCCCTGCGTCTTCCTTGGCTTTGTCCCTGATGCGCCTGGCTGGCAGTTTTACCACCCCACCTCGCGCCGTGTCCTCCCTTCTCAGGACGTCACGTTCGACGAGTCGGTTCCCTTCTACCATCTCTTCCCCTACCGCTCTGCCCCTTCCCCGCCCCCGCCGCTCTTCCTTGCTCCCGGTCCGCCTCCGGTAGACCCCCTCCCGCCCCAGGGTCCTGCTCCCTCGGGAGTGTCTCAGGTAGACCCTCTCCTTGGTACTGCGCCTGTTCAGGTAGCTGTCGTCTCAGGTGCTGCTCCAGGTGCTGCGTCTGGGGGTGCGGAGCCGGGGGGTGCGGGATCTGAGGGTGCTGGGTCTGGGGGTGCTGAGCCTGAGGGTGTTGAGCCTGGGGGTGCTGAGTCGGAGTGTGCGGAGCCTGAGGGTGCTGAGTCGGAGGGTGCGGAGTCTGGGGGTGCTGAGCCTCGGGGTGCTGCTTCGTCTGGAGGTCCTGCTGGTGCTTCACCGCGACTGTCCTCGCAGCAGCTGCGTGAGTGGCTTGTTCAGCGAGAACACCGTCGGAGTGGGGCTCCCGGAGCTGGCGAGCCTGGAGACGCTGGAGCTGGAGGTGCTGCTGTTACTACTGGAGCTGGAGACCCTACGGAGCCTGGAGCAGCTGGCGCCGGAGGCGCTGGAGCTGGTGTAGCTGGAGTTGGAGGCCCCGGCGCAGGAGGCGCTGGAGGTGCAGGAGTTGGAGCTGTTGACCCTGGTGCTGGAGGCACTGTGCGGCCGCGCCCGTACTTCGTTCCCCTGCTTCAGCAGGTTCTTGGTGTCCCGTCTTCTACTGGTCTTCCTCCTCCCTTCCTGTGTCCACCGCCTGACCAGTCGCAGTCGCCGTTACAGCCAGCCTCCCCACTGTCTGTTCCCTCTCCTTACACTGAGCAGTCCGGAGGTCTTACAGAGCGTCGTGAGCCTGCGTCTCGTCCTGTCTCGCCTGTTCGCACTGCTCGTCGTGCTCCTCGTCCGCGTCCTCCTCCTGTCCCAGGCACACACACCATGGCACTCCGTCCTTCCTTGTCAAGATAGTGGCACAAGTGGTAGTTAGGTTTAAGTGAGGGCCTAGGCTTAGTAGCCTAGGCCAAGGGAGTCGAGGGAGTTTGTGCCAAGCAGAGAGGCGAGAATTGGAGAATGGAAATGAATTCACTATAGGTTTGCAAGAACATATAGCAAATGAACAAAGAAGGTGCACCACCTAACAAAGTTTATAATAACTACACTAACTACAGCTACAGGCAGTTACAGATATATTCTAACACTCCCCCATAACTGCCAGAAGCAGGAGTCTGTGCAGCGACACAACCTGGATGGGTACACCACGAACTGAGAAAACAGCAACAGCAGGCAACAGGCAAGGTTACAAAGCAGGTACAACAGCAAAGGGGGGGCAGGCACTCCCGCCACCCCTTTACTCTCCTCCCCCCCCCCCCCCCCCCCCCCCACCTCAGAGGGACGGGGGCTGGATGTCTCACACCCGCCACCCCAATGCCACTCCCCTGGATCCCCCACACCCTCACACCCTCCCCCCAGCGGCAGCTGCAGCAGTGGGAACGAAAGGAGGAGGGGAAGGGACCATACCACCCATCTCCCCCATACCCGCCACCTCCATACCCTCCCCCCCACGGCTGCACGCGCAGCAGGAAGAAGAAGGAGGAGGGGCGGGGGGGGGGGGGGGGGGGGGGGTGGCGGGGAAGAAGCCGCCCCACAGCCACAGAGGGGTGGCGCACAGGGAAGGGCAGGGGCGGCTGCACCGAGGGCAGGCGCGGGTAGGGTAGGGGCGGCTGCACCGAGTGCAGGCGCATGTGAGGCACGGGCGGCTGCACCGAGTGCAGGCGCATGTGAGGCAGTGACGGCTGCTCCGAGGGCAGGCGCGGGTGAGGCAGGGGCGGCTGCTCGAAGGCAGGCGCGAGGTGAGGTACGGGCGGCTGCACCGAGTGCAGGCGCATGTGAGGCAGAGGCGCCGTCGCGGGCGCCAGGGGCGGGTCCGCAGCGGCCCAAGGAACCGTCGTGGGCGCCAGGGGCGGGTCCGCGGCGGCTCAGGCCACCGTCACGGGCGCCAGGGGCGGGTCCGCGGCGGCGCAAGGCACCGTCGCGGGCGCCAGGGGCGGGTCCGCGGCGGCTCAGGGCACCGTCGCGGGCGCCACGGGCGGGTCCGCGGCGGCGCAAGGCACCGTCGCGGGCGCCAGGGGCGGGTCCGCGGCGGCTCAGGGCACCGTCGCGGGCGCCAGGGGTGGGTCCGCGGCGGCGCAAGGCACCGTCGCGGGCGCCAGGGGCGGGTCCGCGGCGGCTCAGGGCACCGTCGCGGGCGCCAGGGGCGGGTCCGCGGCGGCGCAAGGCACCGTCGCGGGCGCCAGGGGCGGGTCCGCGGCGGCTCAGGGCACCGTCGCGGGCGCCAGGGGCGGGTCCGCGGCGGCGCAAGGCACCGTCGCGGGCGCCAGGGGCGGGTCCGCGGCGGCTCAGGGCACCGTCGCGCGCCACGGGGCGCACGACGGGCAGGCAGGCACCGTCGCGGGCGCCAGGGGCGGATCCGCTGCGGCTCAGGGCAGAACAAACTTCACGCGCCACCCGTGCGCGGGACATAACGAAAATCGCCACGCGCCCGAGGCGCGCGAGCGGAAAAGCAGATGCGGAAGCGTGAGGCTGGCCCACAGGCCAGGACGTAACAAGATCTAATGCCATGTCAAGATAGTGGCACAAGTGGTAAGTGAGGGCCTAGGCTTAGTAGCCTAGGCCAAGGGAGTCGAGGGAGTTTGTGCCAAGCAGAGAGGCGAGAATTGGAGAATGGAAATGAATTCACTATAGGTTTGCAAGAACATATAGCAAATGAACAAAGAAGGTGCACCACCTAACAAAGTTTATAATAACTACACTAACTACAGCTACAGGCAGTTACAGATATATTCTAACATTCCTGTGTTCCACTGCGTGTTCCTCTACCTGCTCCTCCTGAGTCCTCTCTTCCTGCGGTCCCTGACCCTGAGTCTGACCGAGCGCGTGCTGCCAGTCCCACTGTCGCTCGTCTCCTTGCCACTGCTGTCACTGGCCCGTCCTTTGAGTCTGCTGCTACTTCTGCTCTCGTTGCTGAGCTACTTGACTTTGCTGCTGCCTGCCGTCTCGACTACGCCTCTGCTCTAGTTGCTGAGTCTGTGCCTGCCAGTCCTCCGTCCGTCGGGGGTGAGTGTGCTCTTGGCACGGACGTCCTTGAGGACAGGCAGGAGGACTTTGAGTGTCTTGCAGCTGCTGTACCTCGTTTCGCCTCCTTGCTGCTTGCCCCCGACGGAGACCCGGATGCTCCTGACATCCCGACCCCGCGCTCTTACGCAGAGGCGATTACGGGTCCTTACTCCACTGAGTGGCAGGCAGCAATGGATGCCGAGATGGCATCCTGGAAGTCCACAGGCACTTACGTCGACGAGGTTCCCCCACCTGGGGTGAACATAGTCGATGGCATGTGGATCTTCAGGGTGAAGCGGCCGCCGGGTTCTCCGCCTGCCTTCAAGGCGCGCTACGTTGCTCGAGGTTTCAGTCAGCGACAGGGAGTTGACTACTTCCAGACCTTCTCCCCCACCCCGAAGATGACTACTCTTCGGGTGTTGCTGCACGTAGCTGCTCAGCGTGACTACGAGTTACACTCCCTGGACTTCAGTACTGCTTTCCTGCAGGGCAGCCTGCACGAGGAGATCTGGCTGCGCCGACCACCTAGTTTCACTGGGTCTTTTCCTACAGGTACCCAGTGGAGCCTCCGCCGGCCAGTCTACGGTCTCCGCCAGGCACCTCGCGAGTGGCACGACACACTCAGGACTACACTTGCGGCTCTTGGGTTTGTTCCTTCTACAGCAGACCCGTCGCTGTTTCTACGCACCGACACCTCGCTGCCGCCCTTCTACGTCCTAGTGTACGTCGACGACCTCGTCTTTGCCACGGCTTACACTGAGGCACTGACCCTAGTGAAGTCCGAGCTGCAGAAGAGACATACCTGTACTGACCTGGGTGAACTGCGCAGCTACCTTGGCCTACAGATCACCCAGGACAGAGCACAGCGCACCGTCACACTGACTCAGTCACACATGGTGCACCAGGTCCTTCAGCGCTTTGGCTTCCAGTACTCCTCGCCACAGCTCACTCCTCTGTCTACCAGCCACTCGCTCTCAGCTCCACCTTCGGACGAGTCCGTAGAGCCGAGTGGTCCGTACCCAGAGCTTGTGGGTTGCCTCATGTACCTGATGACTTGCACTCGACCTGACCTCGCGTACCCTCTCAGCCTTCTGGCTCGCTACGTGGCTCCCGGTAGGCACCGAAAGGTGCACTGGGATGCTGCGAAGAGGGTACTGCGTTACCTGTGCAGTACATCGGGCATGGGGCTTGTGCTTGGAGGACGGGGTCCAGTTGTCCTCACTGGTCACGCAGACGCCTCCTGGGTTGACGACTCAGCTACGCAGCGGTCGTCGCAGGGTTACACCTTCGGCCTTGGGTCCGGCTCGGTTTCTTGGCGGTCTACCCGCTCGTCTTCAGTTCTCAGCTCCAGCTGTGAGGCTGAGATCTACGCCGGAGCCATGGCTGCTCAGGAGCTACGCTGGCTCACCTACTTGCTGACCGACTTGGGAGAGCAGCCTCGTTCGCCTCCAGTCCTGTACGTAGACAACAAGGCCATGATAGCCTTGTGTCAGGAGCACAGACTGGAGCACAGAACGAAGCACATCGCTCTGCGATACTTCCTTGCTCGAGAGTTGCAGCAGCGTGGTCAGCTTCGTCTAGCGTACGTGGCCACTCGGGCCAATACTGCTGATGTCTTCACCAAGGCACTTCCGTCTGGTGACCATCAGCGCTTTGTTACTGTGTTAGGCCTTGTGCCTACTTTGCCTCACTTACTTACTGCCTGACTCTGCCTGTACTGTGATCTATCTATATACCTGCATGCTTGCACTTGTTAGGGTATGATCACTGTATTGTTTGTTCTCTTTATATAACTCTGCATGTGAACTGGCCTTGTGGCCCTTTGCTTGTGCTCGGACTGTGTGGTGACTTTGTGATCCACCCTGAGCTTGCCTTGCTTTTCTTGACTGGTCTTGTGACCATTACTTGTTCTGGCTATCCCCCACTTCGCCTATGGGGGTGTGTCAAACATATATGCTTAGTTATATTTAGGCTTAGTTCATGTGTTTACATTTGTCTAGGCTATAGTGGGTTTAGCCTTAGGGGGTACAGAATCCTCTCGACATTCTACTTGTACCCTTCCTTGCTTCCTAGTCATCCATGGCATGTGCCGAATCAGCAAATCGAAGCAAAAACAATCAAACCCAGCAGCAGGTAGCGGCTCCTTAAATTGACAGACAACTCAAACACCTTAACCAAGCCCCACACCAGACCCTTCATTAGCTGCTGAGACGCCTCACCCTCTGCAAACCACCCAATCACCTTGTCATGGTTTATTCGCAGAGCGAATGTCGCAAACAACCCCATCACCAGCATCCCAAGCTTCCAAGCCCACAATCGACCAACCCTTGCTACACTCTCTGAGCAGCCTGAAAAAACTGAGAACCTACTCGTCCCACCACCTCTCTCTTGAAGCTAATGGAGTCACCAAATCAGCTTGTCATGGCTGCTCTGCAGCTTCAGGGCCTTTTTCAGCCCATCACTAGCACTCCATTCAACCCCCCAGAGCAAAACTGTCGTTTTTCGACGTCTGCGATCCCAATCCCCCCAACGGCTCACCCAATCAGCTTGTCATGGCTGCTCTGCAAATTGAACGTCTTCTTCAGCCCCCGAGCCAGCGCAAAGATCCTTCCAGCCGCCTGTGCGGGCATGCCCACGTACACGCAGTCCCTCAGCCGCGACCCCTGCATGCCAAACCCCTCAACCGCCGAACCCCAACCCTGTATTCCCCACTGAGAAATCTGCTCGAATCACCCTCACCCAATCAGCTTATCATGACTGCTCTGCAGATTGAAAGTCTTCTTCAGCCCCCGAGCCAGCCGCCCCAGGCCCCCGCCCAGCCCTGCCCCGATCGCACCGCCAGCTGGCCGCCCGCCATTGGGCATGGACGTGTTGCGCGCAAAGATCCTTCCAGCCGCCTGTGCGGGCATGCCCACGTACACGCGGTCCCTCAGCCGCGACCCCTGCATGCCAAACCCGGACCCTGCGCCTGCAGTGGAGAATGACCGCGCGTGATCGATCGGCGGCTGGTTCAGCCTGCTCCTAGGCGTCGTCACACCTGCTGCTCCTCCTCCTGCTGGCCCTCCTGCTGCCCCTCCCCCAGCCCCTCCTCCTCCTCCACCTCCTGCTCCCACCCCTCCGGTCCCGCCACCAGCAGCAGTACCGTCACCCGATCCATCCGCCCCACCGCCTTTCGCTTCCTTAACAGAAGCTGCCGCAGCAGCCATGGCCTGGGCCTTAGCCGGCCCCACCAGCACCCCTACCGAGGCCAACTGCGACGCAATCTCCTCCTCCCAAGTCAGCCCCGACGGGGCCAGGTTCCCCACCTGTCCCCGGATCTTCTCCCCTTCCCACGTCCCCCCGCCATCCTTCCCTCCCGATCGCCCCACCTGCACAGACCACGCAGCTCTGGCTCTCGCTATCAGCCCGCTTTGGGCCGGGTTTCCCTCGCCCCCCCCTCCCTCTCCCCCTCCTGCTGCGGCTGCATCGTCGGGGGAGACCTTAGCGCCTGACATAGTTGGGCTTTTTCGCCCTGACTGATGCCCGGAGGGAACCCGGTTGCTGCTCCCGCTGCTGTTCCCGCCTATTGCACCAGCAGGCCCCTGGCCGAACCCAGGCGTCTGCCTGGGATGCGGGCTGGTGAAGATGATCGGAGCAGCAACTGCTTGCACCATCTTCTTTGGAATATTAAAGACGAAATCCTCCCCGTCGTCGTCGTCGCCGGTACCGTTGTTCCCGGACCCGGGCTTGCGAATGGTGAACACGAAATCGTCGTAGTTCTCGTCGATTTCCTCCAAAGCGCTTTTGAGCCTTGCTGTACCGCTGCCTTCAGCTGCCATTACGAAATCCGGAGCTTGGTCTTCCTTGGTTAGAAACTTCTTAGGGGCCCCTGGATGGAGGATCAGGATGAGCCGGGCCGGGACCACCCCTCGGGAATTCACCACCCACGATTTCATGGTGCTTTCGAGGGTTTCGCGGGCAGCTTCGGGCAGGTCGGAAGGTTTTGTGGGGGGAGAGGGGGTGGAGGCGGAGGAGAGGAAGAGGTTGCGGAGGGTTGTGAGTTTGCTGCGAGCTTCTTTGCGGGTGTAGCACTCGTATGCAGCTATGGAGAATATGTAACCTTGGTAGATGTGGAATAGGAAGATCACTTGGTCAAAGCCCTGTAGACATGGAAAGGAAGGTGGTTGGGAAGAAGGGGGGAAGGGGGAAGAGGCGAAGGGGTAAGAGGGGTGGGGGGAAAGGGGAAAGAAAGGAGAAATTGGGGGGCTGGGGAAAGGGGTGTTGCAGAAGGCAAGTGCACTCGTATGGAGAATATGCAACTTTGGTGAGTGAGAAAGAGGAACATCACTTGGTCAAAGCCCTGTAGACATGGAAGAGAAGTTGGTTGGGAGGAAGGGGGAAATAGGGAACAGGCGTGGAGGGCGGGAAGAGGGGTGGGAGGAACGGGGAAATGGGAGAAAGGGGTGAAGGGCGGGCTGAGAGGGGTGGGAGGAAGGGGGAAAGGGGGTAGAGGGGTGGAGGTCGGGGAAAAGGGAATGGGAAAGGGGGAAGGGGTTCGGAAGTGCAACTTTTTTTTCCCCAGGTCTGTAAGCCGTATGTGGTTCCATAAGATCAGCGAATTGGAAGGGATTCATGATTAGGTGGTATATAAACACCTCTGACAGGAATTAGAAAAGTAACTGATGTGTTTAGAAGAGGAATATAGAGATATATAAACGCTTTATTGTAAACGATGTAAACGAAACAGGCAACAGAAATCAAGGACCAGGGGAAGGGATACGCAGGAATCAGAAGCGGGTAGCAAAAAGCAACGGAAAGAAAAAACCAGCGGGATTGGGTTAAAACGCGAGGATGGAGGTGGATGGGGAAGAATGTAGGAACGGGAGCTGCCCATGAGAAAGCAAATCGAATGGAATCAGGTGGGGCGTTACGGAAACAAGGTGAGACACAAGGCGATAAACAAGGCGAGAAACAAGGCGAGCTGACATACCCAGGAGAACCACTGCATGTTGGGAGGAACCTTCTTTAGCGTTTGGCGAAGCAGTTCGTCGAATTCGCCGAAAGGGCTGTAGGCGAGTAACAATTCAGTGCCGTGGGAAACGCCGAGCCCCATGATAAGATCCGCAACCTTCGCCATGCTGCTAATGACCCGTTGGGATCCTCAAATTCCGGTCTGCTTCTAGCGGGTATATGTATTTGACTGGCGGTAAGAGACGATTATAGTATCTGACCGTTGTTTGGCTTAGACTGCACCATAATATGCACGATAAATTACACTAATGAAGTCCGGATAATATGCGCTCTAATCCGCCGCCACTGGAACGCGATAAACTAGCTCCGTAACTGCCGGATGACTAGGATTTAATCGTAGCAGTTCAACGCACGACATCGGAGGACTCAGCAGATGCAACCAGGAATAAAGCGCGCGTATATCCGTGGAACAAAGGGCGCCTGGCGAGTGTTTTGTCGAAAAACAAAAGGGTCAATATTTAGCCACACGGTTGCGAAAAGAATTCACGCGTCGCCCCTAGCACTCACACTTATCAACTTGTCAAAAACGTGTTCCGAGTACCGCCAGTTAGAGACTGTTGAGTGACGATGAATTTGCAATAAGCAGTAAAAACGAGCTCAAAAAGCGGTCACCGAATGCGTTTGAAAGTCGAGGATTACGTCAATATTGCATTCGTGACCAGGTAAAAACGTTGACAGACGGTTTTACCCGCCAATGACGAGTCTACGTCGCACACGATGAGAAAAAACTTTGGGAAGCTCAGAGCATTGGCGAAAGGTGACATACCCCACAAGGCAGCACATTCACAAAGGCTGACACTAACGACCACTCCGAGACGACCAGCAAGGAACTATCTATCAAGCAACTACAGTACTAAGGCTGGCTGAGGTAGGTGGAGCTTCATAATCACTCCAGGCATTGGGGGACGATTATGTCTGCAAGTCTTCGTGTACACACGATGCTCAACCCCTGCGCACGAATTTGCCCCACACCGGATGGAAAGTCTGCACCCGTGTTTTTTTACCAGCCAGTTGCACCCACATTACAAGCCCCTCGAGCAAGTGGTTATGAACCAATACGAACCACAGAAACCGAAGTCAAACAGAAGAGACTGAAGTCAAACTGTCAACGAGGAGTTACAATTTGCTAATAAGCCCTTTTTCGCCATATGCGACTTTCACGAAATTCGCGAAATCTCGAAAATCAATTAGAAGCCCTCTTTACAAGGCAACCTTGGGTTAGTCAAACGAGCATCTTGTGTACCATCCATCCCCTCCTGGTCTTTTACTATCATTCGTCAACCGCACAGACATTCCAAAATAGAGCTATCTGAACAGGTATTGCGGTTTACAGAACGTCTAAGTACGGTACATGGTTCTTTTGTTGTCTCCTCTCCAACCTCTCCCATCAGCGATGTGCTTCCTCCCTTAGGAATGTCAACCACTCGTTTCGTAGTGAATTCTGGCGCAAGGTTTGGGGGGTAGTGGTGAAGTACAGAACATGGGCTGGCCGCTGTAACCAAAACCAAGGGTGTTGCATGGTTTGTGGTCTAGATGTTAGTTTCTGGGCAGACACCTGCTAGTGAAGTGTAGTCGGGAATCGCGGACGAAACGAATAGTTTCTGTTTTCGGGCTGTTCGGGTTGGAAGCTCAGGAGTGGCTCACATCCAAACTTGAATATGATTCGCTATATTGAACCAAACAAATTGCATTGAGGAACTATCAAATGCTTAAATGGGTATCGAGGCCGTAATTCACAGATAAATTCTGTTTTGTAAGACACTATACAGCCGGAGGGGGGATAAGGCCAACGCTGGAAACCTTGATGCTTTGTGGAGTGGACGGACATTTCTTATGAATTCCACGGAAGAGAACCTTCAAGAGGCCTTAATGCATTTTGACCTGTACCATGGTCATGTTTGTTGGAATTGAAAACAAGTAATTTAACGCTTCTGAAGTAATCGAAGTATCGACACGAAACGAAGCGGACTACAGCGAAACAACACGCGAGTCAACAACCGTAACAGCTAGAGGTTACGCGAATGTCAAAGGTCGTTGACCTTTGACTCGACGAAAATTACAGTGCGACAGCAAGGACACATAACTGACTCGGTACTGAGCAGTTACCCGAGTCGTCACTGTATCGAACCGTAACAGCAAAAGCAGTTAAAGTATAACCTTTCATATTCCTTTGTAATCATATGAAAGCCTTGTATCTCTCTGCTATTATCAACTTATCTTGTTCTTACATACCAGTGCAAGGTGGTTCAAGTAAATCTTTATTAACGCTTCCGCAAACTACAACACTCCTACTAGGTACAATAGATCTTAGCCTTGAAAAGATCCTAAGGGCTATTTTTTCAGCCCAACAATGTTCAGGTCATGAGGAAAGGATTTGGGCAATCCATGCAGGGTCAGACCGGTATGAACTGCTGCTGCACTTTTCACTCGCCGCTGTTGGCCTGGGACGTTCAGTGAAGCTTGAGCTACATCTCTATGGGCCAAAAACCGTACTGTAACACATAAAAAAATATTGGTATTTTGCACAGCAGGAGTATTCACTTCCTTTGCTTTGATTGATATGGAGGAGCAATCTTCGCAACCATGAAGCTTTGAATTGTCTTGTCAACAGCATGTAGACGTCTGCCTAAAAAAACCATTCGCTGTGAAGTTTAGCATCATGGGTGCTCATCAATTCAGCATTTGAGAAGCCTTGGGCGCAAACAAGTGCATACGTGCTAAAATCAGCACACCCCCTTCCAACCATTCTCCCTTTCTACCGTTCCTTCCAACCAGGTTATGCTATAACCCATAGCATCGTTGCGTTGGCACCGGGAACGCAGTCCTACGCAGCCCTAAGCCTGCTCTAGCAGCAGCAAGGTACCGGTACTCAACACAGCTACGGTAGACTACCTTTCTACAGTAGTACGAGTATAGCCTTATACAAATGACTAGCACCTAGCTTTTAGAGAGGATGCCTGAAACCACGATCCCACACTGTTTCTGCTCCACCACTTTCCCTGGATGTAACTTGTTTTGAGATGTCTCAAAACTTCCAATGGCTGCAGCTGCCCCTTCTGTGATCCCATACGCCCAGGTTGGTGGCTCCTCTTTATTCGCTGCACTCTATGTACTGAACTGAGGTAAATCACATGTACTGTTCCGGCTGCCAGCGCCTCCCCTCCCTCCCTCCCTCCCCATTCCCCTCCTCACTCACACAGCCATGCCTGTGTGTCCTACCAGGAGACGTCGGGTGCGGGTGAGACCACCTTGAGGTCCTCGTACTCGCTATAAACATATTCCAGGCAAGCAAACGAGTAGGGGAGAGACGTGGTTTGAGACAGGGTAGTCTGCCCATGTTTGCGACTTTGCCACAAATTGCGAAGCCTATGAACAGCAGGAATGTGCAGATGCCACAAGGAAAGCGATCGAGAATGGTGTGATATTAGCGAGGTGTATTTTGAGGCGCCTCAGAATGGCAAGATATTAGCGATTCATGCTGCAGGTAGCCAGTAGTGTGATTGTGTTGCTTCTGAAGTATCACTCATCCAATGTAGGGCTCGTTCCAGCCACGCCAGTCGCCCGACCATCGCCCATGGAGCACATAGCTCGCATCCCAGATGGACGCCCAGATGGACGCAGACACGGGATTTGAGCATACTAAGAATTGCACTCACCCAATGTAGGGCTCGTTCCAGCCACGCCAGTCGCCCGACCATCGGCCATCGAGCACATAGCTCGCATCCCAGATGGACGCATACGCATACATGGGCTTCACAGGGTACGGCTCCCCGTCCTTGCGCTTTGCCACTCGCACCACCTTGCCATCAATCTGCCAACTGTAGAGGAGAGGGAGAGTGGGGAGAGAGGTGCAGACATTAAAGGAGGGAGAGTGGGGAGAGAGGCGCAGTCATTAAAGGAGGGAGAGTGGGGAGAGAGGCGCAGTCATTAAAGGAGGGAGAGTGGGGAGAGAGGCGCAGTCATTAGAAGGGAGAGTGGGGAGAGAGGCGCAGTCATTGAAAGAAGGTATACAGTTAACGAGAAGGCCCACATAAATGATTTGGTTATCATTCCAAATTCCTTAAAGCGCCTCAAGGTTCCACTTGCATGAGGCGATTCTCGTTACAAATTACCTTTGAAGGCACCTCAAATATTCACTTACATGATTTGATTCTCGTTCCAGAACATGGCGTACTCATGGAAGTCCGACGAGCAGTCGAACCCTAATGGGATCAGAACCTCCCGCCCGCCCTTGCCGTCCACGTAGTAGTTTGTCTGCACCTGGTTCTTGTCCTTTCCCAGGAACTCGAAGTCGATCTCGTCCTGATCGCGGCTGCCTTCCAACGAGGATAACTGCAAGTCGCGAGAGTGACGTCAGCGGGAGGGGGCGGGTATTGGAGCAATGTAGGTTGGAAGACGAAATTTGAGATTCTGAAAATGCGTCAACGGAACGCGGCTTACTGAAGGACGGAAGGGGACATCGAGAGAAATCAGCATCTGCAGCCTTACTTAGCTGTCTGCCGACCGCCTTATAACGAGGATAAACTCGAGCTTCGGACAGTACATAGTAGGATTGCACCAAGCCGCTGGTGTCCCCCTTGGGACACTCAATCCGCGCGCTGGAAACACCCGACGGGTACTTTTGAGGCGCCTTATAACGAGGGTAAAAGGCGAGGCTAGAAGAGAACGTACATAGTAGGACTGCACCAGGCCGCTGATGTCCCCCTTAGGGCACTTGATCCGCGCGCTGAAGATGCCCGACGGGTACTGCACGTCTGTGCGCACGCGGCTTCCACCTGCGGGGAAGGAGGGGGAGGCCAGGGGAAGGGAAAGGGGGAGAGAGGCGGAACGCAGATTGGAGAGTGGCGATCAGCGCGCTGAAAAAGCCCGACGGGGTACTGCACGTCCGAGCGCACGCGGCTTCCGCCAGTGGTGGGGGGTAAAGGGGAGGTTGAGCGGCGGAGGGCAAAGAAACTCAGAACTCGAGACGGCAAAAACGACAAGCTGCCTGACGGATACTGCACGTCTGAGCACACGCGGCTTCTGCCTGTACGGGGGAGGAGGGGGGGAAGGCCAGGGGGATGGGGAGGAGGTAGGGAAACTTGGGGGGACGGAGGAGGAAGAGGGGTGGAAGGTGGACACATGGAATCAAGACTAGCGAGCACAACAAACCTTTTCGGAGCATTCCCCTTTGTATTCCCGCCTGTTTCCCGTTGACCGCTTCACCATACCCAACGCTAGCCCCACAGAGCCCATGACGATTGCCGAGTCGAGTCGTAAGTCACCTCCTTCCCGTCGTCTCGTAAGCCATGTCATCATAGCCAACAGTATTACCACAGACCCCACACAGTACCCGCGACTCACGGCAAGGAGTTGACGTGTCCACCCGAATCTTCACATTGTTGCTGTCGACTTCCGAGAATTTCTCGCAGTAGTCGATCTCCAGAGGATCCAACGGCTCTGCTTCGCCCTTCGTGTCGATCGGGTCCACCTCGCGATCTTTCATCCATTGGATCCGCTGCCAGTTGGCGTTGTCGTTTTTCTTCAGGTCCGGCATCAAAAGGTTTGCCGCTGTCCGCGCCGCCTCGGCGAGCTCAGCCACCGAAGAGTGCGGATCCGCGTTAAGGCACTCCTCGACAAGCGACCGCGCAAACGCGATTTTCCAGCCCGATTTTATCAGTGCGCCTTTCTCGGCAAATTCAATCGCCTTGGGGATTTGAAAGTGCGCCCGTAACAGCAACTTCCCGCAGGAACTCGTCTCCTCTGCGCGCCTCGACGCTGTGCCGAGCGTCGCTTCCATATAAGACAGCTGAAGGAGAACGCTTTGGGCGCGCGCCATGCCTTTAACGGGGCCGCTGCTGCCGGGGCCAGTGGGCAGCGTGACTATTTCACCGATTCCGTCACCAGAGTTGTTTTCACCATCGTAACCCTTGACTTGGGCGGAATCGAGAACGACTCCCGAGCCTCGCAAGGGGTGGTGACGTCCTTTCTTGCCGGATCGGTGGCCCTTAATCTTGCCGTCTCTGCTCTTGTGGCCCCCCTTTTTCCGCGTCGAGTTTCCGCCGTCCGCGGTGAAGTTTGCGAGCGCGGATTGGATCTGCGCCTCAATTTGCTGCTTCTCAGTTTTGGAGATGACTTTAAGGAGGTCCTTTTGCGTCATGACAGGCACTTGGTCGGGCGGAGTGACTTGCACGTGCGCGTCGCAAGGCGCAACGGCGAGCGACGCGAGGAAGACTGCTAGGAGCGGAAGGGCTATCAGGAAGGTAGCATGCCTGCTACTAGGGAGGAGCGAGTTTGTGTGATGGACAAACGAGCTTTTTTTAGAGACGAGTGAGCTTGTGCGAGGACTCATGGTCGCTATGTGCTACGTTTCCGGGAGCGGTGAGAGCTGGACGGCACGACGTAGTCGTTTTTAGAAGGAATGGAAGGAGGAGCGCGTACTACGATGCGGCGGCTATGCTGGTGTGGATGGATCTCAAAACAAACCACCTCGGAACGGCCTTGAGTTGGCCTTTAGAAACTGTGGTGGATGTACCTAACGGGACGAATTTAAGTGTTCCTCAAGGAAGGGCGCTCATAGCCTGTTTCCGAGGAAGGTCAAGCTTCCAACCATGACCACTCAACAGCTTTCAGCGCTACCACTCGCGTGAATGAGCGGGTTCGAGTGTGCGCCTACCGCCATTTGAAATTTGTTCAGTTGGAGAAATGGAAATGCTTGAGCTAGAAATGGGAGGCATCTACGAAATTCACAAACCCGCTTCAAAATCTCTCCCCTCGTAGACGTTGCCCTAACTCTAGGGTTCGCTGTCAAACGCACATGCGGCTCCGCAATCCGTCCAAATTGAGAAATTTACGACTCGGCAACGGGCCGCGAAGCAATTGGAGGGGGACATTTGAAGGGCGGGGCTGGCTTGCATATCATCCGCGCTCCAGCGTTCCGCGATCAGGTTGTAACCAGTCACCCGTTCATTTGGAAGCGCGACTCGGAAGTCAACACCAATCGACCATCAAGGATCCAGCCCAAAAGGTTGGGAATATGGGTTCTTCCTTTCTTTTGGTGCTCCACTGAAGGGGAAGGTATGGAAGGTTTGGGCAGAACAAACAAATTCTAGTAGGGGGGCTGCCCCTGCTTGACCAAGGGAAACGCCTCCCCCAGTTACGGGAGTCGACAAATAGGGTGTGCTGGAAAATCCCGATTCACTTTCCGTTGGGATACTGCACAACGATCTATTTCCATAATGAGTGCGATACCACAATGCATCCACTTATTTACAATCCCATGTAAGAAGTACAGATAGCTAGTTATTGTACAAACACACCTTTTCATACATGCAGCCCAGCTGTAACGTCGATGTATCCGTCAAACAGCGGGTCATGGTACCTTTCTTCTCTTGATATTCTACCGTGTAAAACTGGTGCGTCCACCTCTCCCGCCGACATAAGCGTTTGTAACCTCGCTCGATTTGACGCGCGCGTTGACGGGAGCGTACTCATAGCACCCACACTTTGCAAGGAAGGAGGAGCCATCGGAGGTGTTGAGCCTAAAGAGCCGAGTGTTGGTGGAGAGGGAGTAACCGAAGCAGAACCGGATCCTCTAGGCTGATCGACGGTTGCAGCACTTGGAGAGACGAGTCCATTTGCTTGGCTGGGTGCTACTGGTGGTGCTGCCTTCTGCTGTCCAGGAGGAGGAGGCCTTCCATCAGATGCAGCAGCAACTGCTGCTGGTGCTGCTGGTGGCAGCAGTGGTTGTGACACTGGCAGCGGCGATGGTGGTGGTGGTGGTGGTGGTCTAACTCTAGGCTTGGCTTTGAAATTGAGCCTGCTTTGATACGCCACCCCGAGCGACCAATCCGCGGGAACAGCATTCAGGATCGTCAGCACCTCTCCGTTGCTCGCAGTTACTCGGAAAGACAGTGACCTCCCGCCGTATTTCTTGCTCTTGGAGTAATATGCGCCCCAGTTGTGTTTGAACCGCTCCCAACCCATCCCACTTCCGTCGTTGACTTCAAACCCGGATATACTCCCAACCCCCGCCACATTATACACCAGAACTTGTAAATAATAAGGGTTTCCGGTCATTAGGAATATTATTCCGCCCTTCTTCCAGCAGGGAACGCGCCTCATCCGCGTTTTAAGAATCCCGGCGCCTCGAATCGGGGACAGCACCTGCCAGGCCGGTTCGCTCATATCCAGGTGGCGATGTGGAGCGTTACACACGCCATTACCGCCCGGCGGGCACAGATTAGTAATTGTTATAATCACACGCTTTCCGGAACAAACGCGAAACCCGGGCGGAACAGCTGGCGAACCAAGACACTCAACCTCGTAACACGCGCCGCAGAGCAGACCATTGTTGAAAATACCGATAGATGCTGCGGCTGTCATGGTGCCGTAACCAGTATTGTACAGGTTACCGTAACCGCATGCGCCGCCCATGGTTCCTGTAGCATCCGGTTCGCCGTAGAACGTGGCTGCTGCTTGGTAATCCCAACGTCCCACGCCGAACCCGCTACTGTTGTTGATGCCCACGCTGCCACTGACGCTGCCGCTGATGCTGATGCTGCTGTTGCCACCGCTGCTGTCACCGCTGCCACTGTTGCCGCTGCTGCTGGTACCGCCAGTGCCACTGTCGCTGCTGCTGTTGCTGGTTACAGGAGGAGGACTGGGTGGTAGAGCTCCAGACACAGTGGCATTGGGAGCGCTGGATTCAATAACGGGCTTTCCGGGGATGCTGTTGCCACCGTCACCGCCAACGCCGCTGCCACTGCTGCTGCTGCCGCTACCGCCACCGCTGCTGCCGGTGCCGCCGCCGCTGCCGCTGCTGCTACTACTGCCGCTGCTACCATTGTTGGTGACAGGAGGAGGGGTGGGCGGTAGGGCTCCGGACACAGTGGCATTTGGGGCAGTGGGATTGATGGCAGGATTTTTGGGGTTGCTGCTGCTGCCGCTGCTGCTGTTGGCTGCTCCGTTGCCCTGCCCAGTTGCTGAGCCTGCTGTCTTGCTGGTGACAGGAGGAGGGCTGGGTGACAGGGCTCCGGACACAGTGGCATTCGGGACAGTGGGTGGGGTGACAGGCTTTTTGGGGTTGCTGCTGCTGCCGCTGCTGCCGCTACTGCTGCTGGCTGTTCCGTTGCCTGGGACAGCTGAGCCTGCTGTGGTGCTGGTGGTACCAGTGGGTTTCGTGCTGTTACCCGTTTGAATGCTCACACTGCTTTGACTGCTCTGACTGCTCTGACTGTTCTGACTAGACTGGCTTATCTGGCTGCTTTGACTGCCTTGACTGCTTTGACTGCTCTGACTGCTCTGGCTGCTTTGGCTGTTGTTGCTGGCTCTACTGTCTCTGCTGCTCTGGCTGTTACTACTTGCGATGCTGCTGGCACTTCTCTTACTGTCACTGCTGCTGCTGCTGCTGCTGCTCGTTGCACCCCCGCCCGCTGCTCCCCCGCTCGCTGTTTCCCCGCTTGTTGCTCCCCCACCACTTGCTCCCCCACCCGTTGCCTCCCCGCTAGGTGTTCCCACACTGACTGCTGCGCCGCCACTAGAATTCGTTTTAGTCGCACTCCCCTTTGCAACAGCAGTGCCAGCGGGGACGGGGGAAGGAATGGCGGGCACAGAGGATTGGGGCGCGGAAGCTGCGGGCTTTGGCGGAGCGGGAGGCGCAGGCGGAGCGCTCGGAGTCCCGCCGGCGCGCTTTTGCGCGCCAGGTGGTGCCGAATTTGAGGAACCTGCTGATCCTGTGGATGCCCTTTGAGACGCTTCAAATGCCGCGGTTGTAGCCGGAGCTGCGGAAGTTGCGGATGTTGCAGAAATTGCCGAGCCGCGTGGCTTGATGAGCGAAGACAGACCAGTGGTGGCGAGGAACGCGAGGTACGGAAGCGCGTTTGACTTGCCGCCGCGCCGCCGTTGGACTCCCGCCGCCGGCAACGGCACGTCTGAGTCGTCGATCAGTCCACCTGTCGCAATCGTGGATGGCGACGTGCCGCTAAGAATAACGATCGGAGATTCTATGGTAGGGAAGAGAGCGGGATTGTTGGGGGATAGTGATGCCGGCGCCGTCGCCGCCGCTGCCGCTGCCGCTTCCGACGCATGTAACTCTCTAGCGACACGAATACGGGACTGTGGTGAATATACTCCTGGATGGTTTAAAGCTTCCATCGACGCTTCAGACTTGTCGACCAACTCCCGCTGCTCGACGCCCCGCGGAGGGATCGTTTGCGAATCGATTTCTGCTGTTTTCGCGACGTCGCTAACCGAACCGGGAAGTGAAGAGAACCGAGAATTCTCGAAGGAGAAATGCGCAAGAGCGCGGAGAATCGACGGGAACAGCGGCGTGCTTGCGAGCGTTGCGCGAGGCTTCTTGGCCGCGGAAGCGGAGCGGTTCGTAACAGCTATGCCGCTGTTGTGGGCGGCTGAGACGGAGCGAGAGTTTCGCACGACCCCATGCCCAGCCGCTGTTGCTGCTGGCAGACGCGGCTCGATCTCATGCCCAAACGCTGCCGCCGCTGCTGCTGCTGCTGCTGCTGCTGACACGTGCGGCGTTTGCGGCACGGAAGTTGCCTTAACCATAAGTTCATGCGCAGATGCTGCTGCAGACAGGCGCGGCTCGATCCCGATAAGTAGTAGTAGCGCAGCGACGGCGTAAAGCGCCCAGAGCCTCAAATCGGCCCGGCTCTGGTAATGAAGGGATGAAAATGCTCGAGAGCGGATCGCAGCCATACGTGAGTTGCGGGAACAAAAACCGTGGAGAATTTCTAATACGCGCAGCGGGAAAAAATGATTCGTTACGTCGTTCCGGAGAAGGAGCGACACACGAGTGTTGCGTTACCACCAGAAGGAACTAGTCGTTCCTGTCCGTCCTCCGTTCGAAGATTTCTGAGTCGTCTAACAGGTCACCCTGTACCGAACATATCAATGAGAATCTTCGCTGCTAAATATTTCCAATAGCCCTGCGAACACCTTCGTCTGGACGAGAGTGGCGAGACTGTTAGGGAAGCGTTAAACCCGAGGACCTACTTATGATACTACTACTATGAATATTACTAGGACGCACTCCTGTGTACATAGCGTGTTCTAACCTGCAGCATAACGGCAGTGCTGGAGTTTTTTTAACGTCAAAAGCGACAGAGCACGAGCACCGTGAAAGGCGGAGAACAAAACTACGATTTGAAAATGATTAGAGCGTTCAGTAAGTAGACAGCTGTCAAGCGTAAAAGAGGGCTCAGTGGCCGGTTGTCAAGCGTATTACGGGTTCAACAGGCAGCTGTGATGCTTCGATGCGTTTTCTGACCCCTGGCTACCCTGAACCCAAGCCAGCTAGCGGCAGACGTGATGCACGTTTCAAGATTCGCGAATCTCGCCAGTTTCTCTCCAGGCTAATGGTCAAAGCTGCTTTTACGAGCCAAGCGTCGCCCCTGTCTCTGTGCACGTCGCGCCTATTCCTTCTGACAAACTACCACAGCACAGATGCAAGTCAGAAAATCAACGAGAGAAGAGTTTTGAGGAATCCTCTAGTTCATACTGAAAACTGTGACTGCAATCTCCCCTAATTTGAGGCCGGGGCGAATTTGGGTAATGTTGAAAATGTTGGCACCGCGACTCGGAAAGTGGGCGAATTTTGAAATCTGGAGGCTTCTTCTCCCCCCTGCACCACTCTTCGGGGGAACCGAACGGTCCGCTTAGTCAGCAAATAGGGCGCATACGTGGCGTTAGTAGATGACGGAACGTGACGGCCGCTGCGTTTCCCGCCCTTTCAACGACGATGGCGAAACGGGGCTCCAACGTACCTGTTCTCCGCTAAGCTGACGAAATTCCAAACACTGATATTCAGTGGTCGTCTATAAATTAGAACCGTATAGGCCATTGTTAACCCTTTTAATTGCTAGCTGCACAAAACAATGAAACCCTCTCAAGATTATTTGCAACGGTTTTGATCAGGACTACTAGGAAGAATTAAGGGAAATAAATATTTCGTCAGTCCTACGTCCTACCCATTCCTTAGATAGGATGCTATTGCCTAAGATGTAATTCCACGACACCCTACCATTGGAAAGGATTTTTAGAAATCCAACTGTATTTTTTAGCGGATGCGAGTCGAACTCCGATGCCTTGTACGTAGTAAAGTTGATCTTCACAACTTGGAACGTATCCAAATGAAGGTGCTCATATCCAAACTTGCGTAACACTTGGTTATCCGCAAAGTTGAACGCCCTGTGGATGACAAACAAGGAAAAGGGGCAGATATTAACGACAGAGCAGTACAATAAAGCATGACACCCGCTTTCCATCTTCCCTGCACATATCTTTCTCCTATTACTTTAATTTACTCAGTCTTGCTGCACAAATTGCACCCTACATGGCCACTCAATATCCCCATCCAGTCACAGAGCTCTCACTCCACCTACCAAAACCTTGCAGTGCAATCCTGATCCATGCACACTCCTCTCGTTACCCCCCAACACGCGCCCTTTCCAAGTTCTCCACGCATCGCTGTGCCTCATACTCAATCTGCCCAATCCTGCTGCACGACTCTCAACCCACAACGAGATGACCCCTCCTCTCCATACCCCTCCATACACAAACCTCCCCATGTTCTCCACGCATCGCTGTGTCCCCTCATATTCAATCTGCCCCATCTTGCTGCACGACTGGTACCCCGCAAAACTAGCATCTCACCAATGCTCGCACCCCTCCATGCACTCACCTCTCCATGTTTTCAACGCATCGCTGTGTCTCCTCGTACTCAATCTGTCCGATCTTGCCGCACGGCCTGCACCCCACGAAGTGGGTAATCAGCGGCCACCGGTGGTCTCCGTACCCCGGATGGTACTTGTCCATCAGCTCCTCGTAGCTGGGTATGGGGGGTGGGGTTGGGGAAGGGGAGAAGAAGAGAGCGAGACAGGTAAGCAAGTGATGAGCGGCCATCAGTGATCGCTGTACCCCGGGTGCTACGCGTCCATCAACTCCTCGTAGCTGTGAGTGGGGGATGGATAACATGTGCAACGGAAGGCAGGGGGAAAGACACACGGCGAGAAGGTAGGAATGATGGTGGGCCAGAAGGAGTGCAGCATGAAGGAGCTCTCCGATAGATGCCCTTGGCTAACAGACACACCCACTCACTTTCCGTCCCTTCATACAGCACACCCTTGTTTCCATCAACCAACTCACTGAGGGGTGATGGTGGGCAAGAAGGAGTGCAGAACGTGGGTGCTCTCGAGGTGCATGTGCTTGGCTAACAGACACGCACACACTCCGCACCCCTTCAGTCAACACAAGCTTGCTTGCTTTAACTCACTGCACGGTGATGGTGGGCCACAAGGAGTGCAGCATGAAGGAGCTCTCCAGGTGAATGCCCTTGGCGCACATGCTCATACACACTCCAAGCCCTTTGTGTCAGCACACTCTTGTTTCAACTGTTTTTACTCACTGGGGGGTGATGGTGGGCCAGAAGGAGTGCAGCATGAAGGAGCTCTCCAGGTGAATGCCCTTGGCGCACATTCTCATACACACTCCAAGCCCTTTGTGTCAGCACACTCTTGTTTCAACTGTTTTGACTCACTGGGGGGTGATGGTGGGCCAGAAGGAGTGCAGCATGAAGGAGCTCTCCAGGTAGATCCCCTTGGCATACTTCTCCGGGTGGTAAGCTATCATCCACACTATGGCACTCTGGTCGTCGCCCTCAAACATGGGCCGGGTCTGTAGGCGAGTGGGGAAGGAGTGAGACAAGGGGGGGAACGAGAGAAGCGGGAGACAGGGGAGAGAGAGGGGGAAGGGCACCAGAGAGCAGCAGGTGGAGGAGACTGTAAGCCATCATCCACATTATCACCTCCCCGTGCTCTCCAGGTGGATGCCCTTGGCATACTTCTCCGGGCACACTATGAGTCGACTCAAAACTAGACTCTGGGAGGAGCCACGTGATATGAGTGAGTTTTGAGTCGACTCAAAACTCGACTCTCCAGGTGGATACCCTTGGCACACTTCTCTGGCCACACTATGGCACTTTGATTGTCGCCCTCAAACATGGGCCGCGTCTGTAAACGAAAAGAGGGGACGAGACATGCAGGCAGCAGAGAGGGGGAACGAGCAGCAGATGGATCATTCCCCTCAAACATGGGCCGAGCCTGTAGGTGCGAGGAGTGGGGAAGGGGGTACTCAGGAATGGACGGGAAAGAGCAGCAGAGAGCAGCACGACAAGGCAGGGAAAGCGAAAACGAAGCCGTTTGAGGGTGTGAGGGGTGTGAGGGTGGAATGCTAACCGAAACTGCTGTTTGAGCTTGAGAATGCTGTATCCTTCTTAGAGAACGCCTAACACGAGGGCCAGGGTGGGAGGTTGAGTGCTCCTTGAACAGCTTCACGCCTGCTGCATCCCTCATCGGCCCCTTCACCCCAAACTGTTCTTTGAGTTGCTCTACATGTTCAAACAACACATCAATGTGCCCAGGGACAAGAGTTGGCTTACCGAGAGCTCCTTGAACAGCTTCACGCCTGCTGCGTCTCTCATCGGTCCTTTCACTCCGAACTGTGCCAAGTCCTCCATAAAATCGAGCGACCACTGGGGGAGGGAGAGAGGGGAAAGGGAGCATCAAGATGTGAGGGAGGGGGATAGGAGGAGGATTTAGAACAAGGCAGGGCAGGCTCGTTCACTCCGAACTGAACCAAGTCCTCCATGAGTCAAGCGACCACTGGGGGGGGGGGGGGAGCGGGGGGGAATGGGAAAAAAAGGGGGTTGAGAGAGAGATTCAGAGGTTCTGGGATTAGGAGCAAGGAAAGGCAGGCCCCTTCACCCCAAACTACGCCAAGTCCTCCCATGAAGTCAAGCGACCACTGGGGGGGAGGAAGAGAGGGGGAATGGGAGAAATGGGGGGTGAGAGAGGGATTCAGAGGTCCTGGGATCCGGAGCAAGAATAGGCAAGTCCCTTCACCCCAAACTACGCCAAGTCCTCCCATGAAGTCAAGCGACCACTGGGGGAGAGATAGGAGGAACGAGAGAACGGGGGTGGGTGAGTTGAGAGAGGGCTTCAGAGGTGCTGGGATTCAGAGCGAGCGAAGGCAGGCCCCTTCACTACGAACCATGCTTCGGAATATACAGGCTCCGTTGTCTGCCGTTTTTCCAGTGTATCATACAAGAAGTTGCAGAGGAGAAACGAACATGGGTCGATGGTGGTGATGGTGGTTGTGGCTGTGTGACTGACCTGCGAGTTTCGGATGAGGTAGATGCCAGCGTTAAGTCCCACCCTGTGATGCATAAGGCATGGCGCGGGGAACAATGGCATCATGTGAGATCACGGGGCATTGCATGGTACGGTACGGTATGTATGGTGCGTCACATAGAGAGGCGTGCAGGGCTTGAAGAAGCGTTTCTTGAGTGGTATGGCACGGCATGACATGACATAGCAGAGAGGACCGTGATGCGTAATTGCTGAATAGGTGGGCTCACCAGTCCTTTTTGCCATAGACCAGCGAGTCGTATCCATGCACGACCATGTGGACGTGTGGCTCGTACTTCTCAAACGGCACATCAAAGGTCATGTCTGTTTAAGTGGGGGGGGGGGGGGGAGAGGCGGGGCCGCACGGACACGGGGAGGGGTGGGGCAGGGGAACATCAGCATCAGTGTCCATGCATGACCATGTGGACGTGTGGCTCGTACTTCTCAAACGGCACATTCAAACGTCATGTCTGTAGGACAAACGGAGGAGGGATGGCGAGAGATGTGGAGAGATGGCGAGAGATGGCGAGAGATGGCGAGAGATGTGAAAGAGATGGCGAGAGATGGCGAGAGATGTGAAAGAGATGGCGAGAGATGGCGAGAGATGTGAAAGAGATGGCGAGAGATGGCGAGAGATGTGAAAGAGATGGCGAGAGATGGCGAGAGATGTGAAAGAGATGGCGAGAGATGGCGAGAGATGTGAAAGAGATGGCGAGAGATGGCGAGAGATGTGAAAGAGAACGGGTGTCGTGCGTTTGATCTGCGATTGAGGTGCATGAACAGCCCTTGCACCTGATAAACGGCACATAGACCACTGCAATTCACCGCTGTACACCCATTCCCAGCACAAAGAGACCACTCATTCTCACATCAGCCCTTTCTCCGAACCATGGACAGAGCATCGGAGTCCATCCAACAGAACCACTCCACCTCGGCGTGGGACAGCATCAGCTTCCCCTCCTGTACAGCACTTACAATAAGCCAGCACCCTCTGCAACACACTGCACCGCACTACACCCACTCTAACCTGTGAAAACAGCATCGGAGTCCATCCACAAGAACCGTTGCACCTCGGCGTGGGACAGCATCAGCTTCTTGCCCTCCGAAACCTCACAATGCATACCTCCCAGCACCTCTTCAAACCGGCTTTCACCACGCTGCACCGCACTACACCCACTCTTACCTGTGAAAACAGCATCCGAGTCCATCCACCAGAACCACTCCACCTCGGCGTGCGACAGCATCAGCTTGCGCAGCAGCGGCAGCTTCACCCAGATCGAGTCCATGGAGCGATCTAGAATGGCCGTGCTGTAGTAGATCTGAAAGGAAAATGGGGGACGGAAAAGGGTACAGTGTGGGTAGGGTTGCATCAAGCTTCACCCAAACGAGTCCACGGAGCGATCCAAGATGGCCGTGCTGTAGTAGATCTGGTTGAGGAGGAAGGATGGAAAGGAAGGAGGGAAGAGAAGGGGTAGGTTGTCGGTAAGGTTGGGTCACGAGTCACCCAGAACGAGTCCACGGAGCGATCCAGGATGGCCGTGCTGTAGTAGATCTGCGGCGGAAGTAAGCAAGTAGTGGGGAGGACAAGGTGGAAGAAAAAGAGTGCAGGTAGGGGTGGGTGTAGGATCAACCAGAACGAGTCTTTGGAGCGGTCCAGGATGGCCGTGCCATAGTAGATCTGATAGGAAAGGACGATTGGAGGCGGGGAGGGAGAGAGCGAGGGAAAGGGGGCACGGGCCAAGGGACACCCAGGAGGCCGTGGAGCGGTCCAGGATGGTCGTGCTGTAGTAGATCTGATAGGAAAGGACCGAGAACAACGGGTGTGGGTGCGGACGCGGTTGGGAGGTTGGAGGGTGTTGGGTCACGGGTCACCCAGAACGAGTCTTTGGAGCGATCCAGGATGGGGACCTCTAGTAAATCTGGGGCGGCTTACAGAAAGGGAGGTGGGACGGGGGGTGTGAAAGAGAGGCACGCGGGACGGTTGAGGCAAGGAAAGTTGTGCCAACCAGAACGAGTTCACGGAGCGCTCAATACAGTCACCTCTCCACAGATACCCCTCGGCGAGCAGCGCTTGATACAGTCACGTCGTACCTGGATGTCCCGCGGCGAGCAGTAATCGAGCTTGTTCTTGAGCGACTTGAGCAGCAGGAAGTCGCCCACGCCCGGCTGCGACCCCGTCACCAGCATCACGCGCGCCTTGCCCTCCCACCCTCTCTCTGCCCCGCTCTCCCATAATCTCTCTCACTATCCCCTACTGACCTTTTCTTCTCAACCCAGTATCCCTTGGCGCGGAGCGCTCGATACAGCCACCTCCCTACGGATATCCCACGGCGAGCAACGCTCGATACAGTCACGTCGTACCTGGATGTCCCGCGGCGAGCAGTAGTCGAGCTTGTTCTTGAGCGACTTGAGCCGCAAATAGGTTTGGATATATGCAGCAGTATAACAACTCCCGTAAACAGCAACTCTCTCCTCACCTGGATGTCTCGCGGCGAGCAGTAATCGAGCTTGTTCTTGAGCGACTTGAGCAGCAGCAAGTCGCCCACGTCGTTGTCGCACACGCCCGGCTGCGACCCCGTCCTTGCCGCGTCTCGTTGCAACCGGGGTGCTTCCGCACGTAGTCCGCGCGCTGCTCGTCCCAGTCTGCGCGTGCGGACGGGGGGAGAGAGGGGAGGGGGGGAAAGAAGAGACGGTCAAGTCGATTCGCGTCTCTTTGCAACCGGGGTGCTTCCGCACGTAGTCCGCGCGCTGCTCGTCCCAATCTGCGCCCAAAGGGGGGGAGGGGGATGGCGAAAGCGGAGACAGTTGAGTCGATTCGCGTCTCGTTGCTCCCCGGGTGCTTCCGCGCGCTGCTAGTCCCAGTCTGCGCGTGGGGAGAGGGGGGGAGGTGGGGAAGGGGATGGGGGAAAAGCGCCGGAAGGAAAAAGGGGGGAGCGGGGGGAACGGGAAATGGGAAGGGTAGCGGGGGGGAAGAAAAGACCGTTGAGTCGATCCCACGAAGGGACCTGACATTGTTGCCGTGACCAGCATCACGCGCCCCTCCACCTGCCGCGTCTCGTCACTCCCCGGGCGCTTGCGCGCACGTGGTCCCCGCGCGGCTCGTCCCAGCCCGACTGCTCAGCGCAGTAACCCGACAGGCCAGCTTAGCAGTCTGACAGCTCAGCGTGGCAGTATGACAGCTCGGCGCAACGATCTGAAAGCTCAGCACAATATCTGAAAGCTCACGCACGCTGTGGTTCAACGCGCGGTACTCGTCCCAGTCCGACAACCTGACTTAGCAGTGACTATTCGAAAAAGCAGCAAACACTTACCAATGTCTTTCAAGCCCAGCAGGAATCGTTCCCCTTATGGCGGCTCCGAAAACGACTTGAAGCAAAAAAAAAAAAAAAACTCATAATTCGACTCGCAGCGGCAGACACCAGTAATCTTCGGGCCCAGAAGGAACCGCTCCCCTTTGGGCGGCTGCGTGTTCGGCATGGATTCGTCCATCCCTCGAGGTAACTTTTGCGTCAACTCAAGGGACACTCACCAGTGATCTTCGGGCCCAGCAGGAACCGCTCCCCTGTGGGCGGCTGCGTGTTCGGCATGGATTCGTTCATCTCCCGCTTGTCGCGCGCCCGCTGCTCCTTCCGCCATCGCTCCACCGCCGCGCGCACCATCTGCCTCTGCGCCTCGCGACCCTCCGCCTGCGGTGGAGACGGGGCCAATCGCGGACACGCCAAGAGAAGATTGACGGTTGTATGCAGGGCCAATCGCGAACACGCCAAGTCTTAAAAACTCTAGTACAGTCGCGGCCGCTTGCAGCGTACCAATCACGTAGATTCAGGAATTGTCAAAGCCGACCCCAACAGTGACGCGGTCATTCGCGAACGTGCCAAGTGAGGATCGACGTTCCTACATGGGTGACTTCGAGAATTCTCGAAAGCATCTCCGATATAGGCAGGACCATCTACGGACGTACCAAGTGAGGATCGATGTCTCTATCCGAACGGCTTTCGAGCATTTTCAAAGGCAACTCCAGTACGGACGGGACCATCCGCGAACATGTCGAGTAAAGATCGGCGTATCCAATTTTGTGCTCGAAGTCCTTGTATGATCACCATGTGATCACCGAGTCAGTGAGTGTTTCTTCGAAATGACTCGGAGATTCCGTCAAACTCGTTAAATTGAAAGAAATACCGGCTAAATTTATCCGCACATAATCAATCTGCTAAGTCGTTCTGCGACAGCAAGTCTGCACGAAACTGACGGCGCGAATCAGGATAATGGCTCACCGAGTCCCAATTCAATCTCGAGACCCAGTTGACATAGCCCAAAGGTCCTTTTCTAAGTCGTTGGGTTACCGCCAGTGGGAGCATCGGCATCGTTACACAAGTAGATATATGGCCTTCGAGGGGACTAACAAAGGACCGCCACCACTGGGAGCGTCGTTGTAGAAATAGAGTGACGAGGACTAGGAACGGAACATGCGATACCTGTGACGAAGCTTCTAACAGACGCCTCCGCGGCCCTCTCGAGCTTTCGTCGGCAACTGACACTCCCGATTGGTGGACCATCGCGTCGGATAGAAACTCTTCCGGCGACGGGACGGACGGGAGGAGGTGGAAGCGTTGGCTCAGGCCCAGAACGAGGAGGAAGACGAAGCAGGTGAGAAGGTCCATTCTATTGAATATCGCGGACGCCATGCCGCGGACCCGATCGATCCTACAGCTGGTCTTACGTAATTTCGCGACCTGGTAACAAAGGATCTTATCGTGTGAATAGTTCTGGGCATGCAAGAGCAGGAAGAGTCGGCTATGATTACGAGCGGCTTGCACGATTTTCCTCAAGCTAATTGTTCTAGGAACGACTTGTAATGGCCACGATCGACGCTTTTTAATCGCCACTTGCACACCAGGACAATAAAACGAACTAATAATTAACGTGGTCTTTCTGACAATCAGCTACCCAACACCATGGCCATAAACTCTCCTGCAGGTTTTTTCTGCAAGTATTTGTGGAGATAAGGGAAGAAGAGATGAGCTCGAGGCTGGGGAAGGGAGGAATCAGGTGAACTCGACGCTGGAAGTTTTGTGGTGAAGGATGGAGAGAATTGCTCCAGTGCCTTGTTTGGTGATTCGCTCTTGCCCACGTGTCACCGAATTGCTCGAGTGGCCATCCAATTCAGTGATAATTGCTCGAGTGGCCATGCTAGGGCATTTTCGAGGTGTTTTTTTCCCTGGCACATAACCCTACAAGGGTCCGTACCCCCGAAATTCCTCGTTCGCACAATAGTAGATGCGCGGTCATTTTCGGCCCGATGCGCGACCAATGAGCGCGTGGGCAATTACATCAGCGATCATAAACTGCAACGCCAGAGCATAAATGCACGAACATATTATTGACCGCGCACGACTCGTCGATAATATGCTTCTTGCCCTTTTTGGCAATGCGCGTCCAATCACGCACGGTCATATAATTCACGACCATATATTTAGGCGATAAAGGGTCGCCCAACAACCAATATGAGTGCGCATATACTACCATAAGTTCTATCATATTTCCGGTCCATATAAAACCATGTATATCAAATGACATAAATATATTCTCTGCTATCAATTTAATCCCATCATAACCGTGGTGGCAGCATATTATGCTGGGCTTAAATTAATATTATGCTGCCGAACGTATGATTTACGCAACCATATTACCTGAAATACAATATTATGGACCACCGTATGATGGGCTTCAATTAATATTATGATAGGCCACGATAAAATATTATGTCTAATATGATGTGCTTAAATTAATAGCAGAAAATGTATTTATGGCATTTGATATACATAGTTTTATATAGACCTGACATATGATAGAACTAATGGTAGTATATGCGCGCTCATATTGGTTTTTGGGCGACCCTTTATTGCCTAAATATATGTTCGTGAATTATATGACAGTGCGTGATTGGACGCGCATTGCCAAAAAGGGCAAGAAGCATATTATCGACCAATCGTGCGCGGTCAATAATATGTTCGTGCATTTATGCTCTGGCGTTGCAGTTTATGATCGCTGATGTAATTGCCCACGCGCTCATTGGTCGCGCATTGGGCCGAAAATGACCGCGCATCTACTATTGTGTGAACGAGGAATTTCGGGGGTACGAACTCTTGTAGGGTTATGTGCCAGGGAAACAAAATACCTCGAAAATGCCCTGGCATGGCCACTCGAGCAATTATCACTGAACTGGATGGCCACTCGATCAATTCGGGGACACGTGGGCAAGAGCGAATCACCAAACAAGGCACTCGAGCAATTCTCTCTGAAGGATGATATCAAGTTTCAGGACAAACAAAGAGAGCTCATCGTCGCCGTCAACGAGGAGGACACGTGCCTACATCCGTAGGTTGCGACACGGTTTGCCTCTGCCCGAGCCTACCGGGGCGTGACAAGCCTATTTAGCAGGCTCGGAGCAGTCAGAACTGGTTTGGCTCTCCGAGGCGTTGGTATGGTTCCCTTCACCTTCAGTCACTGGCACAAGAGGATTGTGACAAAGTGCACGCGGGAACGATTTTGATTAGCTGCAGACTGAAGTTGAGCACACTGTACCCTGGTCAAAGGCGGAGCGCTGCGGTGTCGAAGCGTCTTGCCTCGTCCGGCTGCAAGCAGCATCCAACGCAAGTTCGATAACGGCCACCTCGATTACATGAAACTAACCACTACATCAAGTGATTAAATGCTGCAGACATATTGACAAATAAATGTAGTAAGGGTATATGTCAGTGATTACCCAAGCTTTCAACTTGGAGGTCTCTGGCTTCATTGCACTAGACAGAATGAGAAACATTAGCAGCAACACTTGATCAAGAAGCATAATGCCAACACTTGAGCCCATCCTCATCCTACTGCACCAGAAGGGGCTTGTAAAACTCGCCCCACCCACAATAGCTGAGCAGGAGCGGGTACGGCCATACAAAGGCATCTTATCTTGAGCATAGACAGAATTTAATCATTTCAGCCCAAGAGCGAACGCCCAAGTCTCATTTACACAGCGGGAGGAGGGGCCCCAGGAGCACCGGGAGCGCTGCCATAGTCGCCACCACCATATCCCCCAGCTCCACGGCCAAAGCCACCACGGCCGCCACCCTGAGGCACATTCAGAACAATCAAGTACAATTTGAATACTCAGTCAACTTGAAAGAAAGTCGGGACTGAAGCACTGTTGTGGCTGCAACCCCACAAGAAAACAATTCAGCAGTGGGACCAGAGGAACAGTAAGAACTGAAAAAAAGTCAGGATCCATCCACAACAACAAAGCAAGCTGTACGGCTGTGAGAAAGCTAACTGAACTCACCTCCCTGAACGCTGGCTTGTACGCGCCCGGAGCACCGGCCTTGTCATCACCACCGGCACCGTACCCGCGGTATCCCTCGCGGTCCCCATAGCCCCGTCCACCCTCGAAACGGCTGGAGTATGGAAAAACGGAGAGAAGGGAACGAATGATCAGAATTTGCTAACCAGGTTCGCCCTTGCAGTTAACAATAGGACAGACCTCCCTCAAACGGGTTTGAGAAGATACGGGTGGTGGAATTGTTATTTTCCCCGTAGTCCTTGGAAATGAGAGAGGGCGGGTAAGTTGGGGAAATTATAAATGGCAAATAAAGGGGAAGTCAGGGTAAATTAATGATTTCACAGGGCTACGGGGATTTCAGGAGGGACTACAAAATCTCCACAATTGAACTGCATTGAATTAGGCCTTCTTCAGGGGTGAAAGGGTTGATTTTGGAGGGGGCTTACTCCACAAGTGACCAGCGTTGACTGACGCTGACTGGCGTTGACTTACCGAGGGGGGCGGTCGCCGCCAGCGCCCATGGGGCGGCCGGGCGGGCGGGAGGACTTCTTCAGGGTGGCGGGAACGATCTCGGAGGGGAGGTTGAGGTAGTCGCGGAGGTGCTCGATGCCCTCGTTGGTGAGGTACCAGTAGTAGTGCCGCCACGCGAACGTCTCGCGCACAAACCCCTTCGACTTGAAGCTCTGCATCAGCTTGATCACCTGGGGGGGGAGAGGTGGGAGGGAATTGGGTTGAAGGCGGAGGGATAAGGAGGGAGTGGTGGGAGCGGGGAGATGAGGAGGGAAGGGTGGGTGTGGGGGTTTGGGGTAATACGAGACAAGGACTTAAGGAGGACGGCGGACGGACAATGGTATACCAGAATGCTATCCCAGACAGCTAATGCACGCGAGGAGTCTCGAGATCGGACCAAGGCTACTCACTTGCAGGTTGGGGACCTCGAGCTCGGGGTGCTTGGGCAGGTTGAAGTCCTTCTCCGCGAACAGGACTCCCTCTGTTGCGACGAGGGGCCAGGGAAGGGGAGAACAAGGGGAAGAGGAAAAGGAAAAGGGTGAGAAGACAGAAAAGAGGCTGGGAGCTCGGGGTGCTTGGGCAGGTTTAAGTCCTTCTCCGCGAACAGGACTCCCTCTGTTGCGACGAGGGGCCAGGGAAGGGGAGAACAAGGGGAAGAGGAAAAGGAAAAGGGTGAGAAGACAGAAAAGAGGCTGGGAGCTCGGGGTGCTTGGGCAGGTTGAAGTCCTTCTCCGCGAACAGGACTCCCTCTGTTGCAATGAGGGGCCAGGGAAGGGGCGAGAGGGGCAAGCAGGAATGAACGGGGTGAGATGACACAAGAAAGAGGCTGGGAGGCCGGGGTGCTTGGGCAGGTTGACATCCTTCTTCGCGAACAGGAATCCCTCTGTGCAAAGGGATGAGAGGAGAGGCGAAGGGAGGGGCGAAAAAGGGAAGTGGACGACGGGAGACGTGAGATCACGGGCAAGAGGGTGGGAGCTCGAAGTGCTTGGGCAGGTTGAAGTCCTTCTCCGCGACCAGGACTCCCTCTGCCGCGAAGAGGGGCCGCGTAAGGGGCGGACGGGAGAAGAGGGTGCGGGGAAGGGGCGAGAGGGGCAAGCAGAAAATGATCGGGGTGAGATGACACAAGAGGGAGCTCTGGGTGCTTGGGGGAAAGGGGAGGTGGGGCCAAGAGGGGTGAAACGGGCGGAAGGGTAGGAAGGGGCAGAGGGGGCAGGTTAAGCAACTGTGCTAGTGACCCTCGAAACTCTCAGAATTAACTTGTTCAACAGAATCAATAGTGAGATATCCGTGCTACGGCGCTTCCCTTACGATCGACCGGTCGACGCGTCCACTGGTCGACAGTGCGCGGACACTCACGCGCGTGGACACACGTGCGCGGGGACGACAAGCCCCACCAAAATTTTGAGCTCTTTAAGGCGCCTCGACACAAGATTTCTGAATCAGGTCCCCAAGTCGAACAGTTACGGACGGGCTGAAGCCAGGCCGCAGAATTGCCACTCGCGCCTCGAGTCTCGAACCTCTCTGCTAACGTCACTCTCTGCACAATCCTTTTATCACTCAACTAACGTCACTATTTGAACCAATTCTGTGATCTCTCCACTAACGTAACTCTAGGCACAAATCCTCTAATCTCTCGCCGCATTGCCACCACCGATCCCGGAGCATCTCGAGTCTTCAGACGTACGCAAAAAACGCCGGCTCATAACAATCAACTCCGTCAAACTAATCTCAAAAACAATTTCCCGCCGAAAAAAACATCCGCCCGAATCTGCTGTCTCTCCGTAACGGCCGTTCGATGGCAAGAAACCAGCCATCGCGTTTTCCCCGCAACACCCCTTCCCTTCCTCTGGCCGCACAAGCATTGTCGTTTTGATCCGCTTTGAAGCACTCTAACCGGCGTTGACACTCCTTGACCCACCTCTTCCTCCATTCCACTCCCCTTTTCCCCCTTCTCCCCTACGCTCCCGTTTCTCTTCACGTAAGGATCTGGAAAACTTAATCGGTCAGGGTAACTTGGAGGCGAACGGGAGCACGAAAAGTGTTCAAGAAGGGCCAGGGAAGGGAGCGGAGCAGACGAAGGGTGGAGGGGGAGGGGAGACGCACCACTGAAGGGACGGACCAACAGGGGGGAATGAGAGTAGGGGGGAAGTGGGAGGGGGAGGGGGAGGAGGGGGGAAGCGGGGAGGGACGCGGGGAGTTGGGGAACGAGGAGGAAGACTCACCGCTGAAGAGGTACTTGTAGACCAAGAGACGGTTCTTTTTGGGGACCAACTGCAGGCACGAACGGAAGGAGAGACAGGGAAAACGGTGAAGGATGAAAATAAAAAATCGGGGGGGTAAATAGTTAACGATCAGTTTCAGTCTGCTTCGCGTAGCTGACTCAGAAATCTGGTTTGCTAAACAGCACGAAGCTGGGGTATCGTTGCTGTATAACACCGTCGGTAAAAGCGGCATATTATTCGGGACACTACCAGTACACTGAACTATCCGTCCACTCGGCCGGCAAAAAGTCCTGGAGATGACCTCATAACGCCGATCATGAAGCAAGCTATAGACGCGGCCATAAGCCATAGAGGCACTCGGTGAAATGTTTCAGACGTCCTTCGTATTACACGGCAAACGGCAAGCCTCTAAGCTTAACTTGGCCAAGGAAACCAAAATGTCAGGGCTACAGGTAAGAATTCCAGGCCATGACAAACCCACGCCATGGGAGAATTCGATTTATTACGGCAAGAAGCGAAGCGCTTGTCGTCGAGACTACGTAAAGCGCAAATACATCTAACCCTAAATTTGGTCCGCAAAAACGCTTACACCCTAAAACCAGGTCAGGGAGCGCTACCGAACCGCACAAATCTATACCAAAATGAAAACGGCAGAGCGACCCGACTCGTACCATTTTGCCCGACCGCAGCTGGATCCGCGGAAGACGGGGTAAGACTAGTTTAGGGAGTGAGGTAAGAGAAAGCTCAAGGCGGAGCTCGAGGGAGGAAAGGGGAGAAAGTAGAGCAGAGTGAATGAAAATGGAGCAGGAGCAGCAGCAGGAGCAGCACCGAGGGGAGCAGCAGAGCAGGTGCGGTGCCGAGCGGCAGCAGCAGTGAGGAGAGGCAAGCTCGAGAGGAGGGAGCGGAGGGGAGGGGCAAAAAGGCGGGAGAGAGAGGCGTGGGAGGAAATATCGAGGTGTGTGGGGTGCAGGGGGGTGTGCGATTCAGTAATTTAGGGGCAGGTGCCATCAGTTCGGGTGTGTGTCACATCGTGGTAGCTAAGTACAGGCGATGAAAGCAGGGGTCCCAGTTTAGTTTAGCATTCTAGCGCCCGCGCTTAGTGAAAGACGGTTGTCCATGATGGAACATAGAATTTCAAGGGGCTGGAAAAAGGAAACACGTTTCCTGCCTAGAGTAAATGGTTTCACCAAGGGTGTGGCGCACCACCATAGATTTGTTATCGCGTTACGAAGAAACCCAACAATTACACAAGCACATAGTGTTGACAGACCTAACGTTTGTTCTCTAAATTTGCGTAGCAAGAATGAAGTTTGGTACAGTAGCTGTCTTGCCATATCCGTTGCCCCACAAACAAAATGCTGGTAGCTCCGATATTCAAAAATTGCTAAAGCGCCCACACTATGTGAATTGCATTATAACAACCATATATCTTGCAAGTACGATGCTCGACACAAAAACCATTGGTGAACAACATACCGTCATCGCTCAGATATAAGACATATATGCCTTATCTCGTACACTAGAAAAAATGCTTGGGTTATCTTGTATTTGGGGAAGTTTTGGATGTCTTATAAGTCTTATAAATGGAAACTTTTTAAACTTTTTTTTTCACACATCTTGAAGAGAGCTTCTCATAATGAGTGTGGATGTTGCGAAGGTGCCAGACAACCATTGTTTCGGAAGCAACGTCATGGAAAATACTTGCAGAGGCAAATTTTGTAGTACCTATACCTGCAGAGGCAATTTTGGTAGTACCTGAGTCAGCACGTGGAAGAATTCGGCATCGCAAGGGTAAAAACGTACGCGGTATTTCAAGTTTCACTATAATATATTGCAGTTTCGATTATACGACACATATGTCTTATCTCGTACACACAAATAGGTGTCTTATAATGAGGCTAGCTTGTTTATAAGAGACACCCGGATAATAGACAACCCCTGTTTACTATTCAACACTGTCTACTATCCGGGCGATGACGGTACTGTCAGAATCCCAACCACTATACAATTGGGATAAAACGGTTTCTTTGCGTAGCGGGTTTGTGCGCTCATAGCCCCGGGATTCGAACCCGAGACCGCTCTGATACTTTGTCAGAATCCCGACCACTAGACCATTGGGATAAAAAGGGCTTGTTAACTAGCGGGTCAGTGCGCCCATAACCCCCCAGGACAACGAGCCTGTAACCCTTCCATAGGATCAATCGGGAATCACCAGTGGACCTCTGACACCCCCCTCGTACTGGGATGCCCGAAGTGCACACACTGGGATTCAAACACGAGACCTTCGCTCTGATACCATGTTAGAATCCCAACCACTTAGACAATTGGGATAAAATGACTTGTTTGTGTAACGGGTTTGTGCGCTCATAACCCCTCAGGCGAACGCGCCTGTAACCCCCCTAGGATCAAACGGGCATCCACAGTGCATGTATATACAATTGCATGTATAGATAGTAGTGTAGTCTCTTTGTGGTACACCCCCCTTTGCCACCTTTCCTATATCTTGTATCTCTCTCCATATTGAACACCCCTTCTTTGTTGGCCAATTCCCTCTCACTTCCCAAACCCTATGGCTCCTAACTAGCCTACTATCTTGACATGCTATCAGAGCTGATCCCGGTATAAGGACCTAATTTCTTTTAAGGAACATGGGCCCGCCCCTGCTGCAACGCGAAAAGCGCTTCTTTTTTTTCCATCCGCCTGTTCGAGCGCGTTCTGCCCTGCCCGTCCGCGCGTGGGTTTCGCCCTTCCCGTTGTCCGCAGCCCCCCCTCGTCGCCCCGCCCCGTTTCGTCGCCCCGCGACCCCCTGTCGCCCCGCGATCCGCCAGCGCCAGCGCGGACGCCAGCGACAAGCGCCAGCGCGAGCGCCAGCGCCAGGCCCAGTTGCGAGCGCCAGCGCCTGCGTCAGCCGCGAGCCCCAGCGCAAGCCCCAGACGCCAACGCCACCACCAGCGACTGCCGCCGGTGCCAGAGCCAGCGCCAGCACCAACGCCTGCGCCAGCGTGAATGACGGCGCCAGCGCCGGGATGGATCACGAAGTCAAAAAAAGTAGGCAAGCTCGGGATGGATCACGAAGTCACCACACATTCCGAGCACAAGCAAATGGCCACAAGGCCAGTTCACATGCAGAGTTATACAAAACAGAACAAACAGTACAGTGATCAGACCCTAGCAAGAGTAAGCATACATGTATATATATAGATCACAGTACAAGCAAAGTCACGCAGTGAGCAAGTGAGGCAGAGTAGGCACAAGGCCTAAAACAGTACAGAAACGCTGGTGATCACCAGACTAAAGTGCCTTGGTGAATATATAGCAGTGTTGGCCTGAGTGGCCACGTAAGCAAGACGAAGTTGACCACGCAGCTCTCGAGCAAGGAAGTAATGCAGAGCGATGTGCTTCGTTCTATGCTCCAGTCTATGCTCCTGACACAAGGCAATCAAGGCCTTGTTGTCTACGTAAAGAGCTGGAGAAGAACGAGGCCGCTCTCCCAAGTCGGTCAGCAAGTAGGTGAGCCAGCGTAACTCCTGTGCAGCCATGGCCCTTGCGTAGATCTCAGCCTCACAACTGGAACTGAGAACAGAAGAAGAGCGGGTAGACCGCCAAGAAACAGAGGCAGAGCCAAGGCTGAAAGTGTAACCCTGTGACGACCGCTGCGTAGCCAAGTTGTCAACCCAAGAAGCGTCTGCGTGTCGAGTGAGGACAACTGGACCCCGTCCTCCAAGCACGAGCCCCATGCCCGACGTACTGCACAAGTAGCGCAACACCCTCTTGGCGGCCTCCCAGTGCTCTGGTCGATGTCTCCGGGGCAGAACGTAGCGTGCCAGGATGCTAAGTGGGTAGGCAAGGTCAGGTCGAGTGCAGGTCATCAAGAACATGAGGCAGCCCACAAGCTCTGGATACGGGCCACTCGGCTCTATGGACTCGTCCGAATGTGGAGCTGAGAGCGAGTGACCGGTAGGCAGAGGAGTGGAATGTGGCGAGGAGTACCAGAAGCCGAAGCGCCAAAGGACCTGGTGCACCATGTGTGACTTAGTCAGGGTGATGGTGCGCCGTGCTCTGTCCCGGGTGATCTGCACGCCAAGATAGCTGCACAGCTCACCCAGGTCTGAACACGTGTGTCTCTTATGCAGCTCCGACTTCACAAGGGCCAGTGCCTCAGTGTCACCAGTGGCAAGACCAAGTCGTCGACATACACGAGGACGTGGAACGGCGGCAGCGAAGTGTCGGTGCGTAGAAACAGCGACGGGTCAGCAGTCGAAGGAGCGAAACCAAGAGCCGCAAGTGTCGTCCTCAGTGTGTCGTGCCACTCGCAAGGCGCTTGACAGAGACCGTAGACTGGCCGCCATAGGCTCCACTGGGTACCTACAGGAAATGACCCAGTGAATTCAGGTGGGCGGCGCAGCCAGATCTCCTCATGCAGGCTGCCTTGCAGGAAAGTTGTGCTGAAGTCAAGAGAGTGCAGCTCGTAGTCACGCTTAGCTGCAACGTGCAGCAACACCCGAAGAGTAGTCATCTTCAGGGTAGGGGAGAAGGTCTGGAAGAAGTCAACTCCCTGTCGCTGACTGAAGCCTCGTGCAACGTAACGAGCCTTGAAGGGAGGCGGAGAACCCGGCGGCCGCTTCACCCTGAAAATCCACGTGCCATCGTCTATGTTCACCCCAGAAGGGGGAACTGCGTAGACGCAGGTGCCTGTGGACTTCGAGGATGCCATCTCTGCATCCATGGCTGTCTGCCACTGAGAGGAGTAGGGACCCGTAGTCGCCTCTGCGTAAGAGCGCGGGGTCGGGATGTCTGGTGCATCCGGGTCTCCCTCAGGGGCAAGCAGCATGGCCACGAGATGAGGTACAGCAGCTGCAAGACACTCGAAGTCCTCCTGCCTGTCCTCAAGGAAGTTCGTGCCAAGAGCACACTCACCCCCGACGGACGGAGGACAGGCAGCCTCAGACTCAGCAACAAGAGCAGAGACGTATTCGAGACGACAAGTGGCAGCAAAGTCAACCAGCTCAGCAACGAGGGCAGACGCAGCAGTGGACTCAAAAGAAAGGTCACTGACAGCAGTGGCGAGAAGACGAGGGACAGTGGGACTGGCAGCATGAGCTAGGTCCGACTCAGGGTCAGGAACGGCAGGAAGAGAGGACTCATGAGGAGGCGGCAGGGGAACTCGCAGTGGCAGAAAGGATGGACGAATTGCCATAACGTGCGTGCCTGGGACAGGAGGAGGACGCGGACGAGGAACACGACGAACAGTGCGAACAGCGCAAACAGGTAAGGCACGACGAGACTCAGGCTCACAATGCTCTGTAAAAGAGTCTGTCTGCTACCGCAAGGAGAAGGAGCAGGCAGTAGGGAGTCTGGCTGTAACTCTGGCTGTGACCGGCAAGGCGGGGGACTCAGTAAGCCAAAGGAAGGCCAGTAGAAGATGGGAAACTAAGAATCTGGCGAAGGACCGAGTCAGGTGGCGGCAGAGACGACGGAGGCGGCGGAACGAAAAACGGTCGCCGTTGCACAGTGCCTCCAGCACCAGTACCGCCAGTTTCAGCACCTCCATCGTCAGCACCTACAGCTCCAGGGTCAACAGCTCTAGTGCCTCTAATGCAAGTGCCTCCACCTCCGGGCCTCCAGCTCCAGGGTCTCCAGCTCCTCCAGCTGCAGCGCGGCTAGCGCCAGTGCCTCCATCTACGATGCCTCCAGCTCCAGCGCCTCCAGCGCCAGGGTCTCCAGCTCCAGCTCCTCCAGCTCCAGCGCCGCCAGCGCCAGTGCCTCAAGCTCCAGCTCCTCCAGCTCCAGCGCCTCCAACACCACCAGCCCCGGCAGCTCCACTACCTCTAGTACAAGCACCTCCAGGACCAGCAGCACCAGCACCTCCTGTACCCTCAGCTCCAGCAGGAACTCTAGCACCTCCAAGACAAGTAGCTCCAGCACCTCCAACTCCAGTGCCTCCAGCGGCAGAGCCTCCACCTCCGGCAGCTCCACTCCTAAGGCGAGTGCGCTGAGCAAACCACTCGCGCAGCTGCGGCACGGAGAGAGGCTCCCGCCGGGGAGACAATCGTGGCGAGGGACCCACAGGACCTCTAGCAGACGCAGTACCCCTGGGCGCAGAAACCCCAGACTCCGCACCCTCTGACTCAACATCCCCAGGCTCCGCACCCTCAGGCTCAGTACCCCCAGGCTCAGCACCCCCAGACTCCACACCTCCAAGCTCAGCACCCCCAGACTCCGCACCCTCACACTCAGCACCCCTGGGCTCCGCACCCGCAGGCTCAGCACCCCCAGATGCAGTACCAGCACCTGAGTCTACAGCGACCTCGAAAAGCACACTCCCGGGGAGTGGGTCTACCTGAGACACATTTAAGGGAGCAGGACCCTGAGGGGGGAGGGGGTCTACCGGAGGGGGATCTGGAGCAAGGAAGAGCGGCGGGGGTGGGAGAGGGGCAGAGCGGTAGGGGAAGAGACGGTAAAAGGGAACCGACTCGTCAAACGTGACGTCTTGAGAGGGGAGGACACGGCGCAAGGTGGGGTGGTAAAACTGCCAGCCAGGCGCGTCTAGGGGAAAGCCAAGGAAGACGCAGGGAATAGCGCGGGAGGAGAGCTTGTCCGCGGACGTATCGCGAACAAAAGCACAAGAGCCCCAGACTTGGAACATAGACGCATCGCAAACCTTCCCCGCCCAACGCCGTGTGGGCGAGGTCTCCGGCAAGGAGACACGGGGCCAGAGGTTGAGCTGATGCGCCGCGTACCGGACCGCAAACGACCACAAAAAATGGGGAGCAGCCGCATGGATCATGGAGGTACGAGCCACCTCCATGACTAAGCCAATGCGGCGCTCAGCAATCCTATTTTGCTGCGGTGAGGCCGAAAGCGTGAACGACTGAAGGATGCCCTCCCCATGACAAAAGTCCCGCAAGAGGTCGGAGGAGAACTCACCACCTCTGTCAGAGTGCAGACGCAGGACATGAAGGTCCTGGTGGAATCGCTCGCGAAGCTGGAGACGGACTGCGCATATCCAAGGGATCAAGACATCAGGGACATCATCCTTGCTGCACAAGGGGAAGACTATGGTGTAACGCGTGTAGTTGTCAACAACCAGCAGAAAGTAGCGCTCGCGGCCCTGTCCACTGACGCGGGCTGGGCCCCACACGTCCATGTGGAGAGTCTGCAGGGGAGCACTCGTCGGGGGAAACGAGAAGGAGTGAGGAGCAGCGCGCTGCCGCCCCTCGACGCAAGGAAGGCAGGGTGGGGCAGACGAGGGCGGGAGGGGATGCAGAGACCTGGGAAGACCAAAAACAAGGAGGCGGGAGTGCATGCCACGGAGGCGTGGCAGGGAGGGGTGACCAAGGCGGTGGTTCCACAAAAGAGTCTGGTGCGATAGGAGGCGACACGAGCAGGGGGGTGCAACCGGACATGACGCGGACACCTGGGCAGACGCAGCTACCTGAGGAGGCTCGGTAGCCAGTGTGTACAGACTCGACCCAGGCCGACGTGTGAACGTGGCCAGGTGACGGCCCGTCCGTGTACACGTGCAGATCGACACACGCTGACCCCCAGGAGTGGTGGTAGTGACCATCGTAACTTGGAGGGCAGCGGTACTCACCAAGTTCGTAGAGAACGAGGGGAGGTGAAGACCTGAGAGTGAACCGGACGGAACTGCCGGACACGGGAGAACAGTGGAGGAACGGGCAAGAGTTGGGCCCCCTGAGGGGTCAGCCAGTCTGACCGGTACAGGTGCAGAGAGAGGAGTGAGGGTGGTGCTGTCACGAAAGAAACAGCGAGAAGCACCTGAGTCAAGTGTAAAGGTGTGCCAGGCCTCAGCAGGCGTAGTACCAGGGAGAGAAGACTCACTAGCACCTAGAGGAGCAGCCTCTATTCTTGGGTCAGGCGACACACACAGGTAACAGTCACCCTCAGCACTGACAGACAAGGCATACATGGCTGCAAGGATAGCATCCTAGTCAAGATAAAAGATAGCAACTCTAGACCTAAGCAGCTCTGTCCAACGGGGGCGCTTGGCCTCGTCACCAAACTCTGTGTGCCAAGCGTCGTCGAGGCGGGAGAAGCAGCGGTGCTGAGTGTGAGGCTTCCTGCATATCTGACCAGCACGGTCACCCATGCGAATGACATAGGGACAGCTAACACTACCCCTAGACGCCCCACGCTGAGCAAACCACTCACAAAGCTACTGGGGCGAAGGGGTCTCGCTCCGACACTGTTGCTGCTGCCTCTGGCCACTGCCAGAACCTCCCCTCTGAATAGCTCCACCCCAACTGCCACCACTCCCACCGCTGCCACGACCGCCACCTCCACCGCCCCCACCGCTATCGCCACCAAAGCCCCCACTCCCGCCACCACTCCCACCGCTGCCACCACCTCCGCAACCTCCACCACCTCCACTGCCGCCACCACCACCACCCCCGCTGCCCCCTCCACCACTCCTGCCACCCTTGCCCTTGCTGCTGTGGTGCTTCCCACCAATAGCAGAAGCAGCCCCGACATCCTCGGCACCAAGGACGTCAACAACAGTAGCAGAAGGGTAGGAGGGGGCAAGGGGGGAGGGGGAACACCCCTCAAAGAAGGGAGTGCGAGGAGTGCCACGAGCAGCACCTACAGCGACTACGCTAGTCTCTGCTGCAAGGAGGTGTTTCTCGAGCAGGTCGACAGTGAGGTATGTGGGGTCAAGTGTGAGAAAGTGGTCCCTGACTGCGCGAAGAGAGTCAGGGAGGCGGGTGACTATGAAGTAGAGAGTGATGTACATCGGGGGGGGGGGGAGGGGGGGGGGGGGGGGTTCCTGTCTAGGAACTCTGCTGGGAGGTCAGATCGGTAGCGAGCGTCGCTAGTGCGAAGGTGGGTAACGAGGTCCTCTACCGTGGCAAAGGCGGACAGCTCGGGAAACAGGTAGGGCAGTAGAAGACGGCCTAGAGCAGCAGTAGCAGGGGAGGAATAACGGGCGACTACAGCGTCGTACAGTGCTTTAGCAGTCTTGTGCTGTCCTAAGTGAGCGCGTTCGGCTAACGGCAGGTGGTTGCGAACGGCTAAGCGAGCAGCAGCGTCACGGGTAAGCCACTGTGAGCGAGTCGCACTCTCAGCTGTGGCGGGAGGGGCGAGAGAGGCTCCAGACGTGTGGTCAAACAACGAAACGCTGTCTCTAGAATCACTCAGTAGGTACAACTGTAAGTCATCGAGCTGAATCGGACGGCTCTCATGATCGAAGCTGAGTACACTGATAGAAGCCATAGCAGGCAGAGCAGGGTGGCGCGTGAACAGCAGGGAGGGCGGCACTAGAGCACTAGGGAAGCGCGCAGGGCAGGGCAGGGCGGTGCACAGCAGGGCGGGCAGTAGCCGGGCGGCGCTAGCAGCAGGGCTGGTAGCAGCCGGGCAGCGCAAGCAGCAGGGCGGGCAGCAGCGGGGCGGCGCAATGGCTGCAGAGGAGGCGGCAAGCGGGCCGCAAGGGGCGGCGAGCGGGCTGCAAGTGGCGGCGCGCAGGCTGCAAGAGGGATGGCTCGCGGGCTGCAAGGGGCGGCAAGCGGGCCGCAGGCGGGCGGCGAGCGGGCTGCAGGCGTGCGGCGAGCTGGCTGAAGGGGCAGCGAGCGGGCCGCAAGCAGGCGGCAAGCGGGCTGCAGGGGCGGCGAGCGGGCCGCAGGCAAGTGGCGAGCGGGCTGCAGGGGCAGCTAGCGGGCCGCGAGCAAGCGGCGAGCGGGCGGCAGGGGCGGCGAGCGAGCCGCAGGCAGGCGGCGAGCAAGCTGCAAGGGCGTCGAGCGGGCCGTAGGGGCAGCAAGCGGGCTGCAGTGGCGGCGGGCGGGCCGCGAGCAAGCGGCGAGCAGGCGGAAGGGGCGGCGAGCGAGCCGCAAGCGGGCGGCGAGCGGGCTGCAAGGGCGGCGGGCGGGCCTTAGGGTCGGCGAGCGGGCCGCAAGGGCGGCGAGCGGGCCTTAGGGGGGGCGAGTGGGCCGCAAGGGCGGCGAGCAGGCTTAGGGGCGGCGGGCGGGCCGCAAGCGGGCGGCGCGCGGGCTGCAGTGGCGGCGCGCGGGCCACAAGGAAGTGGCGAGCGGGCTGCAGGGGCAGCGCGTTGGCTGCAGGGGCGGCTCGTGGGCTGCTAGGGGCGGCGCGACGAGCTACTAGGGGCGGTGCCGCGGCCAGCAGGGCGGCGCGTCAGTAGGGTAGGGCGGCAGGGCAGCTAGTGGGGCAGCTCTGTGGTGGGCCCAAAAAAAAAAATCGGTCCTAGGGAAAGACCTGCTTTGAAACCATGTCAAACTAACGAACGAGAATGAATTGCATTGAGCAGAAAGTTGGTACAAGTACTAACCCTAATTGGGTTGTACCCCTTATGGGCTACCCTGCTATAGCCTACAAAAAGTAAGCACTATAACCTTCTGACACACATCACGTCCCGGAACACAGGGTGCTTCAAATTAGAGCCTACCCTAGTTGACCTAGGTTACTCGGAGAAAGAAACACGCTGCTCAAGGCCTTTTCACAGAAACTGCAGCAGCAGGAGACACACAGCAGAGCCTAGGGAACCCTGCTGAGTTTCTTTTCAGTAGCCCATCTGTAACCTGCCAGGATAGGTTGCTAAAGCCCTGATGCTTGCTCACTTCCTCTTGGCAGGCCAAAAGAAGTTGATGCGCCATTGTTTCCCACCTTCCCAGCAGCCCACCTGTACCCTGCTAACATAGGCTGCTCATGCCCTGATGCTTGCTCAATGCCTCTTCACAGAACCAGCGGCAGCAGAAGCCACAGCAGAGCCAATCGAACCACTACTGCCCATCTTCCCAGCAGCCCACCTGTACCCTTCTAAAATAGGCTGCTCATGCCTTGATGCTTGCTCACTGCTTCTTCCCAGAACCAGAAGCAGCAGCCACAGCAGAGCCAATCGAACCACTACAGCCCGCCTTCCCAGCAGCAACATCTGGATCGGGCTAGGACAGGCTGTCCAAGCCCTGATGCTTTTGAGGCGCCTCAAAGGCCCAAGACTTGATGCTTGCTCACTGCTTCTTCACAGAACTAGCAGCACCAGCAGCCACAGCAGAGCCAATAGAACCACTACCGCCCGCCTTCCCAGCAGCCCATCTGTACCCTTCTCGGATTGCTCATGCCCTGATGCTTTCTCACAGCTTCTTCACACCACCACCAGCACCAGCAGCAGCCACAGCAGAGCCAATGGAACCACTGCTGCCTTTCTTCCCAGCAGCCCATCTGTACCCTGCTTTCTCCCGTATCTCCCTCACTCCCCTGTCCATCACCCCTTTACCTACCCTCACCATTCTACCCGCCTCCTCTCTCCCCATCGCCACCATCCTCTCCCCTACCTCCCTCACTCCCTCTATCCTCCTCGCCACCTCCCCTCCCACTTGCTCCCGCACCATCCTCGCACCTTCCTTCAGATCAGCATCCCGCAGTTCCTGCACCTTCCTGGCAGCTTCCTCTGCCCTTTCTCTCATCGATCGCTGCAGGCTGCCGTCCGCCACGCTGGCGGCCAGGCTGGACGCCACGTCAGTAGAACGCTCTTTGATTTTTACCAGATTCTTGGCAGCGCCGTGCGTTGCCTCCTCTGCTCTCTGTTGGATCAAATCCGCCCACCAACCGGGGGGGAGAATAGCAGGTTCTTGTACGCTGCAAGGGGGGGAGCGCACACAGACATAGCCAGATTACCCGGTTGATTATTATTGTTTTTGTCTGTACCCACCCCCGCATTAATAGAAAGGACCGTTTGAGTGAGCGAGAGCAAGAAGGAAGGCATGGAAATGCATTTTGGAAAGGAAACAGGAGAAGATCTGTGGGTGGCACCACGCTGTGCCTGCTGTGCTCTCTGTTGGATCAAATCCAGGGGGGAGGGAGGAGGTGATGAATACGCCACACTCGCATGTCCCCCACCTATCTTCTGAATTGACTTTCCCTGCCGCAATACAAGCAGGCACAACCATCCCAGCCATAGAACCACTCACCTGCCCTCCTCCGTCCCATCAGACGCGCTGCCTTCCACACTCGCACCTCCTCCTCTTGCCTCCAATCCGCTGACAAACGCTTCCTCCCCTGCGCGTGCCACCCCACTCGCCTCTTCCTCCTCCCCTCCTTCCAGCCCCCCACTTGCACCACTCATCTCCCCTTCACCCCCACCATCACCACCGCTGCTAAACCCTACAATCTCAGCTCTTAGCCTCTCTACCTCGTCTCGTAGTGACTCCCTTTCCTTCTCCACACTCTCTCTCTCTTCCCTCTCCCTCCTCACACTCTCCTCCTCCTCCACTCGCACTTTTTCTATCTCCTCGGCCAATCGCGCTGCTTCCCGCCTTGCTGACTCAGCCTCCTGCCTCGCCACGTCAGCTTCCTTCCGAGCCTCTGCCACCTCCACCCTAACCGCAGCCTCGTTCACAGTCTCATAGGTTCGGCCGAACGTGAGCGCCGCAGCAGCCTGCGCGTGCGTAACGGGCTTTAAGGGGTCGAACCGACGAACATTACCAAACACCAAGGGAATAACCGCTGCATTAGCAGCAGATTTGATAACTTGCCCGCTTCCCTGCCCTTCCCTCGGCCCCTCCCCCAGCCCCTTCCCCCCGGCCTTGCCCCGACCGTCCCCCCAACCCTCCCCCTCCCCCTCCCCCTCTGGTTGGTGATCCATCCCCCCCCGGTGATGCAGGAGATCGAAAGAGACGGCTCTTTGGGCGGCAGGGGAGATTCGTGCGGCGTCTATCAGCCCGCATGTGTGGCGCAGGGCGGCAAGGTCGGGCGGCGGGAGGTGGGAGTACTCCAGAGCGAAGCGCCACGTCAGCAGATCCTGACGAGTCAGGGGACTGGTGTAAAATATCAACAAGGAAAAGAAAAGGGTAAAGACAACGTCAAGAAGAGCTGGGGAGGTGGAACAATCAAGTTAGAGACGAACAATCAACTGTCTTGCAAATCACCCATCCCTTGCATCCATATCCCTTATTATCACCCCCTCTTTACCTGTCTGGCCGAAATAGCGCCTCACCCTCCCCTGAACCTTCCCCTACCGCTGCCCCTCCCCCCTCGTCCCTCCGACCCAACAGGCTCGGCAAAATGCCAGCTTCGGCCAGACCTGCATTGCAGGTACGGAGGGAACAGAACAAGGAAAGTGGCGAGTTGGTCCAGGAAGCGCCAAGGGACGACCGGAGAGCAGTGGAAGCACTCGCTATCATCGTTGAGATGGCGATACTAGAAAGGGTAACGGTGGGAGATAAATGAGGGTGTTCCTGTGAAAAGGCTAAGACAAGTGATACGAGAGGGGGCTGAACGAGGGCTTTCGAAAAGGCTAATAGAGAGGAGTGATAGACAAGGGTAGGGAGGTAACATGATGCCTCAACGCCTTAAATGTGTTACAGCTAAGCCTTCAATGCTAGGATGCAGAGAGAAGGATGGCATTTCGAAAATTCTCAAAACCGTGATAGCAACAGCTGCTCTCACCTTGAATGGCTGCGAAGTCCTTGTCATCAGGTGCCACGTCAGCATAGGCCTGCTCCGATATCCCCTCTATAAACATGGCGGGATACACCCTATCAGTGGGCGAGGCCGAGAGCTTCTCACTGAACGCCATGAGCCACGTGGCAAACTCCCTCCTCGTGCAGATGCCAGCTGGTGCCACGTCAGCATCTATCACCTGTTAGGGTGGGTGCATGTGCGGAGAGGTGTTGGTGCAAAAACCATCGATTCAGTACCGAAACCATCGAAATGACTTATAAAAGATTAGTAACGAATACGCTCCTGTACAAAGGCTAAGAGTTCACATGAGGCGCCACCACCACCCTCATCCTCCCCTCCCTCCCAAATCAAGTCTGTAAAAAACCTCCCCGTAATCACCTGAAGCAAGTTCAGTCCTTTCAGCATGCTCCGGGTTCACATGAGGCTAAGAGTTCAGCATGCTCCGGGTTCACATGAGGCTAAGAGTTCAGCATGCTCCGGGTTCACATGAGGCATCACCGCCACCCTCATCCTCTTCCATTTCCCCTTTCCAGCCGTGTTGTGAGTCGCCTCAAGCCATTGACTTTGCCTGCTATCACCTGTATTCTCTGTATCTCACCTGCAGCTCTTTCAGTCCTTCCAGCATGCGGGCATGCTCCGGGTTCACATGAGGCGCCACCACCACCCTCATCCTCTCCTCCCTCCCCCTTCCCACCACCATCCCTCTCCATCCCCCAGCACCCATACCCTTCGTCACCTCCCCCTCCCCCACCGCATTCCCCCCCTCTCCCTCTCCGATTTCCCTCTCGTCTCCCTTCGCACCCTCTTCCTCACTCGCTTCTTCCCCCGTTCCTTCTCTCCTGTGCTCCTCTCCTCCCTCCACCGTCTCCCCCTCTGCTGCTTCTGCACCTGCCTTCTGCCCTCGCCTCCCCTTATCAGTGTCTTGGGATGGCATATCTACCAGGATGGAACGAGAAAGCACACTGGAGAACACATTAGAACCAGAATTTGCTTGTTCAAGTCAGACTCATACAGAAGGAGATGGCAAACTATAACACATCAGAGCTGGAAATTCCCTTCCTCTGTTGAAATCTCGAACAGCGGGCAGCAGCCTACAAAAAAGATAATCGGAATTGAAATCTGCTAACGGGAGGTGGTTATATCGAGAGAAAGTTGTTTCACCTTCATGAGCGCTGACGGTGGTGACTGAATCACGACGTGAGTGTAGCAGAGGGATGCCTGTAGGGAGAGACACGACAGTGTGAAGTGAACAAGGCACTCAAACGAAAGCATGGGTGTAGCACGAGAGGGCGAGGATTATTGTGGGTTCATTGCATCACAGCATTCAACTGAGAAAAGCGAAGAAAAAAGAGTAAGGAAAAAAAGCGCGTGAGAGACTTCTAGCAATTATTTTAGTAACAATGAATTCTACAAGTTGAATCAGTTGCTGCCACGTAAAGACTATGGCTCCCGTTTGGGGCTCCAAGCGCAGCCCCTCCGTCTCCCCCTCCCCACCCACCCCTCGTCTGGTCATTCCCTGCTCTGTCTTTCACAAGCTTCATGCACTCTCTGGTTCACCATTCCCATACGCACCTTTGTCGCTCAGAGTCCCTCGGTACAACAGCACGGCACCGCACAGCAGAGAGGCGATCAGAAGAGGCTCTGAGGAATCGGGGCAGGAGGGGAGCGGAAAGGGGATAGCACCACACCACAGGGAGGCGATCAGAAGAGGTGTGAGCGGAAGGGGTGTGGGATGAGAGGGGGATGAGAGGAGGATGAGAGGGGGATGAGAGGAGGATGAGAGGGGAAGGACCAGACACCATCACGCCATCACAGCATCACCATAACTATCACATTCACCAGAACCAGAACCAACTCACTTGCGATCGACGCCTTTCGACGCGAAGCGAGTGGTCCAGGCCGGGCAACCCGAACCACGTCAGACGACCAACCGTTGAACGCCAGCTGTTGCACCACCACTGCCTCGCCGCTGCCCGCAGCAACGGATGACGTGTTTGGAGACGATGCTGAGTCAGCAAAAGCTGACTCAGCAGGCCAGCTCCAGGAACTCAGCGCCACCTCCTCTTCACTGCTTCTATTACGCCCGGGGTCGGTTTTGGATCCTTTATGGTGGTTACCAGCGCGGTGGTTACTGCTACTGCTCGTCTTTGCACGAGCTGGCTTCTGCGGATCAAGCTGTCCCGCAGCTGACGCCGTAGCTGGCGCCGCAGCAGGCGCCGCAGCTGGCGCCTGAGCGACAACTTGGGCCGTTTCCCGAGTTGCCTCAAAATTCGACTTGCCACGAGCAGCGTCACTCCCGGCGTTCTCATCCGCCATGCCGTCATCATTATCAATATCATGTTCAGAATCAGCTTCAACATCGTCATCGTCATCGTCAACGCCATCGCGAGCGCTTTCGTGAGCCTTCGCCAAGCTGTTCACGAGAGCCTTGGTGACGTCGTGAGGGATCATGGGCGACCTGCCATCGGCGCGCAGCGAGTCCTGATCAGAGCTCCTGCCGGAATCATAAGCTTTATCAGCGCCATCATAAGTTCTTCGGTCACCATCGGAATCCCCAAGGCGATAGGCATTGCCAGGGCCATAGGGATTGCCGTCTCTATCGCTGTCGCTAAAAGGATCATCGCCGCCAGGATTGTTCTCCACCCAATCCCAGTGCCGGCTCTGAGCAGACGCGCCGCGGAACAGCCTATCCCGGCCTGACACGTGGAGGCTTTGGCTAGGCGAGAACCCGTGTCGGCCTTTCCGGAAGTTATTATTTGACGATCGTAACTGTTTTATTCGGAGTGATCCCAGTGGATCCGCGTACAGCTGACCCGCTGCTGCAGCTTCCGCTATTCTGCTCGAACTCGGGAGGCTAACTGGTAGCCTCGCGCGCTCGGCGCCGCAAATAGCGGGCGTTCGCATGATGCCAGCTGACAGAGGACTACGATCGAGAGTCTGATCCAAAGTAACTGTAACTAGTTGGAACTAGGTTTCGTTACAGCATCAGCAAGTACAATCTCCTGGACCAGACATTCTGGCAGCAAAAAGAGGCGCCATACCAAAGAAAATGGCCATGAAAGAAGGAATTTGGCAAGACAGCGAATTCGAGCGGAAAAAGTCTGAGCGGGGATGAGCTGAGCACTTCGTGGAGGAGATTCCTCGGCGGAGGTGGCGTGGCGGCTCTGAGATGAGGGGGGTCTGAGAGTATTAGAATTTCCGGCGAGGTTCCACTATGGATTAGAGCTTTCCGAAACGTTTTGCCCTGTTTCAGTGAGGTTGGGTTAGGCCGAGGTTAAGGGCTGTTACTCCAGCTTGTCGACGCACATTCTCCGAATGTCAGGGACACGTCAGGTGGGCAAGTGAGTGGCCAATCAAAGGCGAAAGATGGTCAGTGTCGTGGCACAGAAGGTGCTTCATTCAGACACCGAGGTTCGAGACCGAGGGGCATTCAAGAACACAGCCAAGTGTGGTTACCAGCGCCACCTATCAGCAAGTATCCTCGTCTCTGAGTGACACTTAAACAAGATTTCAAACCAGGTAAGCGACTTCGATTGTAACTATCTTACAGTTACGACTGTTAGTGATTGTATACCTTTGTTATGAGTGCAATTGAGTGAGAGAGCGAGAATTGCACTATCGAAGCAAGAGGACAATGAGAGAAGGTATGAGCGAAGAATATATAGCGAAACTACAGTGGTAACGATAATGTGTGGAAAATGGGGTGCGCGACTGGCCTAGCGCCGAGGTTGGGAATTGTCGAGTCGGAGGTCCGGAGCGCGGGTTACAAACCGAACCGTGAGGTTGGGTCGCGTCGTGAACAGTGGCGGGAAACAGTGTCGAGGCGAGTGTCGCGAGTGGTAACGGATTACTGTTGGGTGCTATTGGCGGGAAACAGTGGTGTATGCGTTGAGCAGGGACGCGAAGTAAGCAAAAGGATTTTTCCTTACACTACCCCCCCCCCCCCCCCCCCCCCCTAAGGAGGCCCTCCTTACGAAAGCGCGTGTACATCCCGGAAATTTCGGCTGCGCAGATACTCGGTGAGGATGGGGTGGTTTTCAACTCTGTCCAGGGGAACCCAATTGTCTTCAGTGGGCATACGGTCTTTCTAGCGGATCAGAAATTTGATCCTTCGAGCTCCCCGTGGGTCACGAACTCGGTGTCTCATAATCTTTTCGGGCGTGATGATTGGTTCTGTCGGTGGTCGTGTCATGCTGGCTGGGCGGTTGCGGGGCAGTTGGCTGGTGGATGGTACGTAAGGGCGAAGCAGGCTGACGTGGAAGGACGGACTGACGTACCAGTAAAACTAGGTTGTCGGGCTGGTAAGTGACAGGTCTGCGGTGGCAGTCGGCGTTGCGTTTAGCGATGACGTTGGCCTTTTTAATTGCGTCGGCTGCCTGGGTCCGAGCTGCTTGTAAGATTTCTGCGAACTGTTGCGTGCGTGGTACTGGGTTGTCGGGATTCGGGGTCATGGGTACTGTAGGGTCTTGTCCGTAGTCCAGGCAAAACGGTGACTGTTGGGTCGTGGCGGATGGCGAGTTGTTGTACGCGAATTCGATGAGTGGCAGTTGCTGTTCCTAGGTGGTCGGATCGTCGCACGTGGCTCGGATGAGTTGCTCCATGGTTTGGTTTGTCCGTTCTGTCTGTCCGTCGGTTTCGGGGTGGTACGAAGAACTAAACCGTAGTCGCGTGCCGAACTGTTGCCATAGGTTCCGCCAGAAGTTGCTGGTGAATTTCGTGTCGCGGTCGCTGATGATCGCTGCTGGTATCCCGTGTAGTTGAACGACGGTGGAGATGAAGAGGCGGGCTGCTTCTTCGGCTGTGATTGATTTCTTGCAGGCCGCGAAATGTGCCATTTTTGTCAGCCGATCGACGACGACCAGGATCGCGTCGTTCCCACTTGCTCCGGCTGGTAACCCTGTGACAAAGTCCATCGTCACCTGCTGCCAAGTACGCTCTAGGGGTGGTTTCGGCTGCAATTGTCCTGCCGGCCGCTTCCGTGATGATTTCATGAGTTGGCAGGTGGGACACGATGCCACGTGTCGCTGCACGTCGGTCAGCATTTCGGGCCAGTAATAATACCGCTGCAGCTGCTGCCATATTTTTTCTACTCCGAAATGGCCTGAGGTAACTCCGTCGTGTGCCTCCCGTAGCAGTAATTCCCGTAGTAACATGTAGCTCGGTACCCAGATTCGGTCGGTGCCGGTTTTTACGTAATAAACTCCCTTTGCTGCTGCGAACTGCTGCGAATTTCCTCCTGTGAAGAATGGGTCAATCTGATAGCCGTGGGCAAATAGTCCTGTCAGTAGTGGGCTGGTCTAGGCGAGTAGTATGGCGTGGATTTGGGCCGTGGGGCGGGTCAGTGCGTCGGCGATGTTCGATGCCCCCTTTTTGTAGGTGATTGTGTAGTGAAAATTTGACTCGAGGAAATCGAGCCAACGAATCTGTCGTGGGTTGAGGTGGGGCTATGCGCGGAGGTACTATAGTGATTTATTGTCTGTCTGTACTGTCACGTCTGCGCCGGTCAAGTAACAGCGCCACACTTTGAACGCGTGCACGATGTCAAAACATATGTGCTTATGATTACTTAGGCTGTAGTGGGTTTAGCCTTAGGGGGTACAACATTACTCTCGACATTATACTTGTACTCCCCTCATGACCTAATGCAATCATTCCTTCCTACTAAGCTACATATTTCAACATGGTATTAGAGTAGTTACGACCCTTGGGCCCACCACCTGCTGCCCTGCGCGCCGCCCTCGTGCGGCCCTAGTCTCGACGTTTGGCACGGCCCGTCGCCCGTAGCCCCTAGGCCCCGGCCCGTCGCCCCGCGCCCGTCGCCCCTAGCTCTCGGCCCCGGCCCTGTCGCCCGTCGCTCGCGCCCGTCGCCCCTAGGCCCCGGCCCTGTCGCCCCGGCCCCGTCGCCCCGGCCCGTCGCCCCTAGGTCTGTCGCCACGGCCCGTCGCCCCTAGGCCGGCCCGTCGCCCCTAGCCTCCGGCCCCCGGCCCGTCGCTCGCGCCCGCCGCCCCTAGGCCCCGGCCCGTCGCCTCGCGCCTGTCGCCCCTAGCTCTCGGCCCCGGCCCCGTGGCCCGTCGCTCGCGCCCGTCGCCCCTAGGCCCCGGCCCCGTCGCCCGTTGCCCCTCGGCCCGTCGCCCCGGCCCGTCGTTCCTAGGCCTGTCGCCACGGCCCGTCGCCCCTAGGCCCGCCCGTCGCCCCTAGGCCGGCCCGTCGCCCCTAGCCTCCGGCCCCCGGCCCGTCGCTCGCGCCCGCCGCCCCTAGGCCCGTCGACCCCATCGCCCGTCGCTCCCCTAGGCCCGGCCCGTCGCCCAATGCCCCTAGGCCCGTTGGCCCCGTCGCCCGTTGCCCCTCGGCCCGTCGCCCCGGCCCGTCGCCCCTAGGCCTGTCGCCACGGCCCGCCGCCCCTAGGCCAGCCCGTCGCCCCTAACCTCCGTCCCCCTGCTGATCGTACAGCAGGGGGGGGGGGGGGGGGGGGGGGGAGGGTATGGGGGTGGTGGGGGTGGCGAACGACGGGTCCCTGCCCGTCGCGCGCCCTGCAGTCGCACACGCAGCTCATTCCCCGCCCCCACCCCCCTCCCCCCCCTCCTTTCCCCCCATGGGGAGGGGGGGAGAGGGTGTGAGGGGGTGGCGGATGTGCCTCAGCAGCAGCAGCTGCCGCCACGCCTCCTCCTCTCTCACGGCCGCGTCTACTGCTGCGGGGAGAGGGTGTGAGGGGGTGGCGGATGTGCCTCAGCAGCAGCAGCTGCTGCCACGCCTCCTCCCATCTCACGGCTGTGCTTGCTGCTGTGGGGGAGTGGGGGAGAGGGTGTGAGGGGGTGGCGGATGTTTTTCGTGCGACTTGCGGTCGCCCACGCAGCCCCTGCACCGCCCCCCCGCCCCCCCCCCCCCTGCTGATCGTACAGCAGGGGGGGGGACGGTATGGGGGTGGCGGGGGTGGCGAATGACGGGTTCCTGCCCGTCGCACGCCCTGCTGTTGCCCTGTTGTCCTGCGCGCCCCGCGCGCCCTGCTGCCCTGCTGCCCTGTGCGCCATGTGCGCCCTGCTGCCCTCTGCACGCGCATCTGCAGCCCCATGCACAACCCCAAACCCCCCCCCCCCCCCTTCTCCTCCCTCTCCCTGCAGCACGTGCAGCAGTTTGGGTGGGTGTGTGGGGGAGGGGAGGGGAGGGGGGGGGAGGGGAGGGGAGGGTGTGTGGGGGAGGTTGTGTTAGAATGTGAGCGAATGAATGGGTGAACTAGAAAGCAGGTGGGTACAAGTAGCAAACCTAAAAGTGTTGTACCCTACAAGAACTACCCCACTACAGCCTAAACAGACTATAGCATATAAGTTTGACACACCCCCATAGGCAAAGTGGGGGAGAACAAGCGGTCACAAGACCAGTCAAGAAAGGCAAAGCAAGCTCAGGGTGGATCACAAAGTCACCACGCAGTCTGAGCACAAGCAAATGGCCACAAGGCCAGTTCACATGCAGAGTTATATAAAGGAAAACAAACAATACAGAGAACACAACCTAGCAAGTGTAAGCTTGCAGGTATATGTATATAGAGTACAGTACAAGCAGAGTCAAGAAGTAAGCAAGTGAGGCACAGTAGGTACAAGGCCTAACACAGTATAGAAACGCTGATGATCACAAGGCTGAAGTGCCTTGGTGAAAACATCAGCAGTGTTGGCTTGAGAGGCCACGTAAGCAAGACGAAGCTGGCCACGCTGCTGCAGCTCTCGAGCAAGGAAGTAGCGCAGAGCAATGTGCTTCGTTCTGTGCTCCAGTCTGTGCTCCTGACACAAGGCCAGCATGGCCTTGTTGTCGATGTACAGAACTGGAGGAGAACGAGGCGCCTCTCCCAAGTCGGTCAGCAGGAAGGTGAGCCAGTGTAGCTCCTGTGTAGATCTCAGCCTCACAACTGGAGCTGAGAACAGAAGAAGAGCGGGTAGACTGCCAAGAGACAGAACCGGAGCCAAGACTGAAGGTGTAACCCTGTGACGACCGCTGCGTAGCCAAGTCGTCAACCTAGGAGGCGTCAGCGTGACCAGTGAGGACAACTCGAGCCCGTCCTCCAAGCACTAGCCCCATGCCCGATGTACTGCACAAGTATCGCAACACCCTCTTCGCAGCATCCCAGTGCACCTTTCGGTGCCTGCTGGGAGCCACGTAGCGAGCCAGAAGGCTGAGAGGGTATGCGAGGTCAGGTCGTGTGCAAGTCATCAGGTACATGAGGCAGCCCACAAGCTCTGGATACGGGCCACTCGGCTCTACGGACTCGTTCGAAGGTGGAGCTGAGAGCGAGTGACCGGTAGGCAGAGGAGTGGACTGTGGCGAGGAGTACGTGAAGCCGAAGCGCTGAAGGACCTGCTGCACCATGTGTGACTGAGTCAAGGTAATGTTGCGCTGTGCTCTGTCCTGGGTGATCTGCAAGCCAAGATAGCTTGTCAGCTCACCTAGGTCTGTGCACGTGTGTCTCTTCTGCAGCTCGGACTTCACGTGGGCGAGTGCCTCAGTGTCAGCAGTAGCGAAGACGAGGTCATCTACGTACACGAGAACGTAGAACGGCAACACAGTAGTGTCAGTGCGTAAAAACAGAGAAGGGTCAGAAGTGGAAGGAGCAAAACCAAGAGCAGCAAGAGTCGTCCTGAGTGTGTTGTGCCACTCACGGGGTGCCTGGCGGAGACCGTAGACTGGCCGCCGGAGGCTCCACTAGGTACCAGCAGGAAACGACCCAGTGAAGCCAGGTGGGCGGCGCAGCCAGATCTCCTCGTGCAGGCTGCCCTGGAGGAAGGCTGTGCTGAAGTCAAGCGAGTGGAGCTCGTAGTCACGCTGAGCAGCAACGTGCAGCAGTACCCAAAGAGTGGTCATCTTCGGGGTAGGGGAGAAGGTCTGAAAGAAGTCAACTCCCTGTCGCTGACTGAAGCCACGTGCAACGTAACGCGCCTTGAAGGCAGGCGGAGAACCCGGCGGCCACTTCACCCTGAAGATCCACATGCCACTGACGATGTTCGCCCCAGGTGGGGGAACCTCGTCTACGTAGGTGCCTGTGGACTTCCAGGAAGCCATCTCGGCGTCCATGGCTGCCTGCCATTGAGAGGAGTAGGGACCCTCTATCGCCTCTGCGTAAGAGCGCGGGGTCGGGATGTCTGGTGCATCCGGGTCTCCCTCAGGGGCAAGCAGCATGGACACGAGATGAGGTACAGTAGCGGCAAAGCACTTAAACTCCTCTTGTCTGTCCTCAAGAACGTCCGTGCCAAGAGCACACTCACCCCTGGCGGACGGAGGACAGACAGACACAGACACAGACTTAGCAATAAGACTAGTGGCGTAGTCTAGGCGACAGGCTGCAGCAAAGTCAACAAGCTCAGTAACAAGAGCAGACGCAGCAGTGGACTCAAACAACGGGTCAATGACAGCAGTGGCCAGAAAGTGCGTGACAGCTGGACTAACAGCACGGAGGGAGTCAGACGCAGTGTCCGGACCGGCAGGAAGAGAGGACGCAGGAGGAGACGGCAGAGGGACATGCTGTGGAGCAGTGGAAGGACGCAGAGTCATAGAGTGAGTGCCAGGGATAGGAGGAGGACGCGGACGTGAAACACGACTAGCGCGAACAATACGGACAGGCGACGCAGGACGAGACTCAGGCGAAACAGGACGCGACTCAGGCTCACGACGCTCCGTAAGACCTCTAGTCGGTCCAGAGTAAGGAGAAGGACCAGGCAGTGGAGAGGCCGGCTGTAACTGCGACTGGGACTGGACAGGCGGTGGACTCAGGAAAGGAGAAGGAGGACCAGGAGAAGGCGGGGAACCAAGAACCTGCTGAAGGAGTGGAACGTAGTATGGCCGCGGCCGCGCAGCGCCTCCAGAAACAGCAGAGACAGAACCGGTACCCTCAGCCCCAGGGTCTCCAGTCCCAGCAGCACTCCCAGCAGCTCCAGCAGCTCCAGCACCAGCAGCACGTCCAGCAGCTCCAGCAGCTCCAGCACCAGCAGCACCTCCAGTAGTACCTCCAGCAGCTCCAGCAGCTCCAGCACCAGTAGCACCTCCAGCAGCTCCAGCAGCTACAGTACCAGCAGCACCTCCAGCACCAGCAGTACCTCCAGCAGCTCCAGTAGCACCTCCAGCAGCTCCAGCAGCACCAGCACCAGCAGCACCACCAGCACCAGTAGCACCTCCAGCAGCTCCAGCACCAGCAGCACCTCCAGCAGCTCCAGCAGCACCTCGACAGCGCCGAGAGTACCACTCACGAAGCTGCTGCGGAGAGAGGGGCTCCCGCCGCGACGGGACACCTAGAGCACCTCCAGAATCAGCACGCACAGGCTCAGCACCCCCAGACGCAGTACCCTTAGGCTCCACACGCCCAGGCTCAGCACCCCCAGGCTCATCACGCCCAGACTCAGCACCTCCAGGCTCCACACGCTCAGGCTCAGCACCCCCACTGCCCGCACCCCCAGTCCCCGCACCCGCAGGCTCAGCACCCCTAGCAGCACCTGAGTCGACAGCTACCTCGACCGGCTCGGCAAGGTCTACCTGGGACACACCTGAGGGGGCAGGACCCTGGGGGGGGAGGGGGTCTACCGGGGGAGTACCTGGTGCTAGAAAGAGCGGCGGGGGGGGGGAGAGAGGCAGTGCGGTAGGGAAAGAGACGGTAGTAAGACACCGACTCGTCAAACGTGACGTCCTGAGAGGACAGAACACGACGCGAGGTGGGGTGGTAGAACTGCCACCTGGGTGCGTCAGGAGGGAAGCCACGGAAGACACAGGGAACGGCACGGGAGGACAGCTTGTCCGCTGAAGTATCGCGGACAAAAGCTCGAGATCCCCAGACACGGAACGCGGACGCATCGCCAACCTTCCCCGTCCACCTCAGAGTAGGTGTGGTCTCCGGTAAGGAGACACGAGGCTGAAGGTTGATCTGATGCGCAGCGTACTGAACTGCGAACGGCCACAGAAAATGGGGAGCAGCCGCATGGATCATGGACGTACGAGCGACGTCCACGACCATGCCAATGCGGCGCTCAGCAATCCCATTTTGTTGTGGAGAGGCCAGAAGCGTGAACGTCTGGCGGATGCCCTCCGCACGACAGAAGGCCCTCACGAGGTCGGAGGAAAACTCACCACCTCTGTCGGAGTGCAGACGCAGAACAGGGAGGTACGAGCCAAAACTCTCGCTGAGCTGGCGACGAGCACCGCGGATCCAGTCAATCAACACCTCAGTTACCTCACCCTTGCTGCGCAAGGGGAAGACTGTGGTGTAACGCGAGTAGTCGTCAACGATCAGCAGGAAGTAACGCTCGTGACCCTGTCCACGGACGCGGGCTGGGCCCCACACGTCCATGTGAAGAGTCTGCAGAGGAGCCTCAGTCGGAGGGAACGCGGAGGAGTGAGGAGCGGCGCGCTGCTGGCCCTCGACACAGGGAACACAGGTAGGGGCAGGCCCCGGAGGAAGGGGAGGGAGGGACCGGTGTAGACCAAAGACAAGGGTACGGGAGGCCATACCTCGAAGACGAGGCAGGGAGGGGTGACCAAGGCGGTGGTGCCAAAGGAGAGTCTCGTGCGACAGAGGACGACACGAGCAGGGGGCAGACGCAGGACTAGACCTGGACGCGGCAGCAAACACCTGACTAGACGCAGAGACCGGAGGAGGCGCAGTAGTCAGTGTGTACAGACTCGACCCTGGCCGACGGGTAAACGTGGCCAGGTGGCGGCCCGTCCGAGAGCAAGTGCAGTGGGTCACACGCTGACCTCCAGGGGCGAACTGGTCAACCCACGCATCCTGGAGGTCAGCTCCACTCACCAGGTTCGTAGAGAACGAGGGGAGGTGGAGTCACGACAGCAAGCCCGACGGGGCCGCAGGACACGGTAGAACCGTGGAAGAGTGCGCAAGGACTGGGCCCCCATATGGGTCAGCCAGGGAGACTGCGACAGGCCGACTGAGCGGCGTAAGTGTGGTGCTGTCTCTAAAGAAAGAGCGCGAAGCACCAAAGTCAAGTGTGAAAGTGTGCAAGGCCTCAGTAGGTGCAGTACCAGAGAGAGCAGACTCACCAGCACCTGGAGCAGCAGACTCACCAGTACCTGGAGCAGCAGACGCACTAGCACCTAGAGCAGCAGCTGCAATTCCCGGGTCGGGCGGGACACTCAGGTAACAGTCACCCTCAGCACTATCAGTCAAAGCATACATGGCAGCAAGGATAGCATCAAAATCAAGATCAAAGATAGCCACATTCTGCAGAAGCAGATCATGCCAGCGAGGGAGCTCAACAGCGTCAGGAAACTGGGCACGCTAGGCGTCAGTCAAGCGACCGAAGCAGCGCTGCGTAGTGTGTGGCAGCCCACACGCCTCCCCATGACGACTGCCGGCGCGAAGAACGTAAGTGCAGGGACCAGCACCCCCAGACCTCCCACGCCCAGCGTACCACTCACGAAGCTGCTGGGCCGACGGGGTCTCACGGGAGCGCGGCTGCTGCTGGCGCTGGCTACCACCAAAGTCTCCACGCTACGCGGCTGCACCTCGACCAGCACCACCGCCGCCGCCACCTCCACCACCGCTGCCGCTGCCTCCACCACCTCCGCCGCTGCCGCCACCACCTCCACCGCCGCCACTGAAGCCCCTACTCCCGGTACCACCCCCACCTCCACCGCCACCCCCTCCGCCTCCTCCACCTCCTCCACTGCCTCCCCCGCCGCCCCCTCCACCACCCTTGTTCCCCTTGCCCTTGCTTTTGCGGCGTCTCCCACTAGGGGCATACGCAGCTCCGACCTCCTCAGTGCCAACGAGGTCGACAGCAGCAGCAGAAGCAACAGAGGGGAGAAGGGGGACAGGGGAACACCCCTCAAAGAAAGGGGTGCGACGGTCGCCGCGAGAAGCACCTACAGCTAAGATACTCTTCTCAGCTGCAGCAAGGCGCTCCTCTAGCAGGTCGACAGTCAGCTCGGTGGGGCAAAGGGAGAGAAAGTGGTCCCTGACTGAAGAAAGGGAGTCAGGGAGGCGGGTGACTAGGTAGTAAAGGGTGATCTACATGGGGGGGGGGTTCTTGGCACAAAACTCAGTGGGAAGGGCAGCGCGGTAGCGGGCGTCACTAGTGCGGAGGTGAGCAACTAGGCCAGCGACTGTGGCAAAGGCGGCAAGGTCAGGGAAAAGGTACGGCAGCATGAGGCGGCTGAGGGCAGCAGTGGCAGGGGAGGAGTAGCGCGCAACTACAGCGTCATACAAAGACTGAGCAGTCTTGTACTGGCCAAAATGCGCGCGCTCAGCAGGCAGCAGGTGACTACGAACAGCAAGACGAGCAACAGCGTCACGAGTGGTCCACTGTGAGCGAATCGTACTGTCAGCAGTGGCAGCAGGAGCAGTACAAACACCGGACGTGTGATCGAAAAGGGATACCCCATCCCTAGAATCACACTGAAGAAAGAGCTGTAGGTCGTCAACCCACACGTCAAAGTCAAGTGCACGTCCCTCAGCATCAAAGGTGAGAACAGTAGGGCTAGCCATAGCAGCAGTAGGAGCAGTAGCAGTAGTACCAGTAGTAGCAGCAATAGCAGCACTAGTAGCAGTAGTAGTAGTAGCAGCAGAGGCAGCAGGGCAGTGCAGGGCAGTGCGGCTCGGTAGGGCGGCGCGGCTCGGCAGAGCGGCGCGGCTCAGTGGGCAGCGCGGCTCGGCTGGGCGGCGCGGCTCGGCTGGGCGGCGCGGCTCGGGGCAGCGGCTGGGCGGCTGGGCTGGTGTGGGTGCTTACCAGGGATGGGTGCAGGGCCGGGCCGGGACAGCAGGGGCCGCGCCAGTAGGGGATGCGACGGCAGGGGGGCCGCAACTGCCGGGGGGTGGCCGCGTCAGCAGGGGGCCGGGTCGTGACAGTAGGGGCCGCGCCAGTAGGGATGGCGACAGCAGGGGGGCCGCGACTGGAGGGGGCCGCATCAGCAGGGGCCGCGCCAGTAGGGGCCGCGCCAGCAGGGGGCCTCGTCAGCAGGGGCCGGGTCGTGACAGCAGGGGCCGCGCCGGTAGGGGTGGCGACGGCAGGGGGGGGGGGCGCGACTGCAGGGGGCTGCGTCAGGTGGGACCGCGCCAGCAGGGGGCCGCGTCAGTAGGGGCCGCGCCAGTAGGGGGCCGCGTCAGCAGGGGCCGCGTCAGCAGTGGGCCGCGTCAGCAGGGGCCGCGTCAGCAGGGGGCCGTGCCAGGAGCAGGGGCCACGACGGGCTAGGGCCGCGACGGCAAAAGGGGCCGCGTCGGCAGTAGGGGCCGCGACGGGCTAGGGGCCGCGACGGGCTAGGGGCCGCGACGGGCTAGGGGCCGCGACGGGCTAGGGGCCGGGACAGGCTAGGGGCCGCGACGGGCTAGGGGCCGCGACACGCAGTAGGGGCCGCGACGGGCTAGGGGCCGCGACAAGGCTACGGCAGACGAGCAAAAAAATCAACAAGCCACCGCCTCACCCTCCCCCCACAGTGGCACGCGCGGCCGTGAGAGAGAGGAGGAGGCGTGGCAACATTTGCTGCAGTTGTGTCACCCACCACCCACATCCCCTGAGCCTCCCCACCACTTCACACTCCCCCCCACAGCAGCAGGTGCGGCTGTGAGAGAGAGGAGGTAGGCTGGCGCTGTAGGTGCAACCTGTCAAACTTATATGCTATAGTCTGTTTAGGCTGTAGTGGGGTAGTTCTTGTAGGGTACAACACTTTTAGGTTTGCTACTTGTACCCACCTGCTTTCTAGTTCACCCATTCATTCGCTTACATTCTAACATGGTATTCTGAGCAGGTTCCCTAGTGGGAACGTTTTTTTAAGGGCCCACGACGAATTTTTTTTTTCCTGCCCTGCCCGAAGCGGGCATCGCGCCCTAGCCCGTCGCGGCCCCTATATATCTTATGTAACCTCTTGGACTGGCCTTGTGGCCGCTTGCTAGTGCTCAGAGTGCGTGGTGATCTTGAGATCCACCCTGAGATTTGCTTTGATTTGCTTATTCTCTTGACTGGTCTTATGACCATTGCTTGCCATGGCTATCCCCCACTTCGCCTATGGGGGTGTGTCAAAACATATGTGCTTATGATTACTTAGGCTGTAGTGAGTTTAGCCTTAGGGGGTACAACATTACTCTCGACATTATACTTGTACTCCCCTCATGACCTAATGCAATCATTCCTTCCTACTAAGCTACCTATTTCAACACACGATCGCGAGCATTTCGCGGTCGTGTATCGGGTAATTTTTCTCGGGCGGATGCAGTTTTCGTGACTTGTATGCGATGGGCTGTAAACCATTGCCGAAATCTTGTAGCAGTATGGCTCCAATGGGGATGTCGCTTGCGTCTGTAACTACTTCGAATGGGCGGTGTGAGACGGCGATGCGCAGTACGGGTGGTGAACAGAGAACATTTTTCAGGGTAGAGAAGGCAGCATGCTCTTTCTCCCCCCACGTAATAACGACCCCCTTTCTCAGCAAATCCGTCAGTGGTGCCGTTAACATCGCCATGTCGGGGACGAACCGACGCACGTAATTAACGAACCCTAAAAAACTCTGCAGCTCTGTGATATTTGTCGGGGGGTGCCACGTGTTGAACGTGTCCAGCTTCTTTGGGTCGATCTCAACCCCAGCCTCCGAAATAACGTGCCCCAGAAACTCTAGCCTGTCCTGAAAAAACTCGCACTTGGAACCCTTGGTCAGTAGCCTGTGCTCGTCTAAATTTTTGAAAACTGTTTCCAGATCTGCTAAATGCTGCTGCTTGTCGCGACTGTAGACGAGGATGTCGTCGAGGTAAACTATCACGCATTTATCTAAGAGTGGCCTAAACGCCTCTTTCATGGTCATCTGGAATGTCGTCGGTGCGTTGGTCAGCCCGAAAGGCATCAGTGTGTACTCAAATGACCCGTACCTAGTCCTAAATGCTGTCTTGGCGCAGTCCGATGGTTCGACCCGAATCTGATGGTAACCTCCCCGTAAATCGATTTTCGAAAAGATCCGTGCTGTTCGCAGTTGATCTATCAGTTCGTCGGCGCGGGGAATGGGGTATAGCGATTTGACTGTAACCCTGTTCAGAGCCTTGTAATCGATGCACATGTGAAAACCTCCATCCTTTTTCGGTGTGAACAGGATTGGTGCGGCGAACGGTGACGAGCTCGGTCGGATGATTTTTTTCTCTAACAGGTAATCTAACTGCTTCCTCAGTTCGTCGAGCTCGGGCTGTGTCAGCCTGAACTGACGCTGTACGGTTGGCTGTGACCCGGGTTCTAACTCTATTCGGTGATCGTGTGCCCGCTGAGGTGGCAGTCCCTCCGGTAAGTCGTCGGGAAAAATCCCCGGGTACCGTTTCAACAGATCCTGTAGTTCGGGCGGTACCGCTGCCAACAGTTTCTGAAAATCGCTCGACTGCTCTGCTTCTTCTATCACTGCGATATCCACCGTGTACACGTCAGCTCCAGCGGCGACAACCCGTTTCATTGTGATGGCGTTGACATGGACCGTTGAAGACTCAAACGACTGCCAGCGAGGTAGTTCAACCTAGTTACCGCTACTTCGCACAGTGCAGCTACCCGTCGTCCAGACGATTCGCGGGTTGTACCGTCGCAGCCAATCACGTCCCAGTAAAATGTCGTGCCCATCCAATGTCGTCGCGAGCATTTCCTGTATAAACTCGAAGTTCCCCCAGCAGCGGACTTTTACTCTCTCCACCTTATCCCGTATGGCCAGCGCCGTTCCGTCAACTAAGCGTGCATCTATCTCCGGTAAACACCGACTAAGTGCCAATTGCAGCTTCCTTGCAGTCGCGGTATTAACCAAGCTGTGACTCGCACCTCCGTCTATAAAAATCTTCATCGCTACTCCCTGTATTTTCCCGTGGATCAGTACTGGGCAATCCGACGTTGTACCCTCCTTATTCATTCGAGCCAGATCGATAGCGTGAATCGGTACTGTGACTCGGTGAGGGTCGGTGAGGTTGGGTGAGCAGGCAGTCTCGTCAGTAGTTGGCCCAACTTCCACTGTCTGATGGCGTTTCCCTGCCTTTGAGACTCCCTCCCCTGCTCTGTTCCGCAGCGCCTCAACTCCTCTAGGCATTCGCTCCTGCGATGGCCCAGCCGACTGCAAGCAAAGCAGCACCCTTTAAACGGCACAGCAGCTGCATTTGTCGCAACGGCGTGTACGGTGGCGTGCTTGATCGGTCCACGAGGACGATGTCCGTAGTAGGACCCCGGTCTCGGACGTCGCAAAATGTCGATTTTCTCGGCAAGCACGAGGATCTCGTTAAAATTCGAGAACCCGCGTAGCATGATTTCGTGCGAGATGTCCGGCTTCAGCCCTCCGACGTAACGGTCCACCCGCTCCGATACGTGCATGTAGCCGACTTGCTCGCATAATGCAAGAAAACCGCTCGTGTATTCTTGAACTGATCCGAGCTGCCGCCAAGTACGCAGTCTCTGACGCGTCGAAATAGAAGCCGCGATCGGCTCGAAGCGCGCCCGAAGCCCTGCACACCACGCATCCCACGTGCTGTACTGGGCTGTCTCACAAAATGAACAGACACACCCCCATAGGCAAAGTGGGGGAGAACAAGTGGTCACAAGACCAGTCAAGAAAAGCAAAGCAAGCTCAGGGTGGATCACAAAGTCACCACACAGTCCGAGCACAAGCAAAGGGCCACAAGGCCAGTTCACATGCAGAGTTATATAAAAAGAACAAAAACAATACAATGATCATATCCTAGCAAGTGCAAGCATGCAGGTATATATATATAGATCACAGTACAAGCAGAGTCAAGCAGTAAGCAAGTGAGGCAAACTAGGCACAAGGCCTAATACAGTAGAGAAGCGCTGATGATCACCAGGCGGAAGTGCCTTGGTGAATATATCAGCAGTGCTGGCCCTAGTGGCCACGTACGCAAGACCAAGCTGGCGACGCTGCTGCAACTCTCGAGCAAGAAAGTATCATAGAGCGATGTGCTTCGTTCTGTGCTCCAGTCTGTGCTCCTGACACAAGGCAATCATGGCCTTGTTGTCTACGTACAGAACTAGAGGCGAACGAGGCTGCTCTCCCAACTTAGCCAGCAGGTAGGTGAGCCAACGTAGCTCCTGTGCGGCCATGGCCCCTGCGTAGATCTCAGCCTCACAACTGGAGCTGAGAACCGAAGACGAGCGGGTAGACCGCCAGGAAACAGAGCCAGAGCCGAGGCTGAAGGTGTAACCCTATGACGACCGCTGCGTAGCTGAGTCGTCAACCCAGGAAGTGTCTGCGTGACCGGTGAGGACAACTGGACCCCGTCCTCCAAGCACGAGCCCCATGCCCGACGTACTGCACAAGTAACGCAGTACCCTCTTCGCAGCATCCCAGTGCACCTTTCGGTGCCTGCCGGGAGCCACGTAGCGAGCCAGGAGGCTGAGAGGGTACGTGAAGTGAGGTCGAGTGCACGTCATCAGGTACATGAGGCAACCCACAAGCTCTGGGTACGGACCACTCGGCTCTACGGACTCGTCCGAAGGTGGAGCTGAGAGCGAGTGGCTGGTAGACAAAGGAGTGGGCTGTGGCGAGGAGAACTGGAAGCCGAAGCGCTGAAAGACCTGGTGCACCAGGTGTGACTGACTCAGGGTAATGGTGTGCCGAGCTTTGTCCCGGGTGATCTGCAAGCCAAGATAGCTGCGCAGTTCACCCAGGTCTGTGCAGATGTGTCTCTTCTGCAGATCCGACTTCACAAGGGTCAGTGCCTCAGTGTGAGCAGTGGCAAAGACAAGGTCGTCGACGTAGACGAGGACGTAGAACGGCGGCAGCGAGGTGTCGGTGCGTAGAAACAGCGACGGGTCAATAGTAGCAAGAGCAAACCCAAGAGCCGCAAGTGTAGTCCTCAGTGTGTCGTGCCACTCGCGAGGCGCCTTGCGGAGACCGTAGACTGGCCGCCGAAGACTCCACTGAGTACCTGCAGGAAAAGACTCAGTGAAGCCAGGTGGGCGGCGTTGCCAGATCTCCTCGGGCAGGCTGCCCTGCAGGAAAGCTGTGCTGAAGTCCAGAGAGTGCAACTCGTAGTCACGCTGAGCAACGACGTGCAGCAACACCCGAAGAGTAGTCATCTTTGAGGTGGGGGAGAAGGTCTGGAAGTAGTCAACTCCCTGTCGCTGACTGAAGCCCCGAGCAACGTAACACGCCTTGAAGGCAGGCGGAGAACTCGGTGGCCACTTCACCCTGAAGATCCACATGCCATCGACTATGTTCGCCCCAGGTGGGGGAACCTCGTCGACGTAGGTGCCTGTGGACTTCCAGGATGCCATCTCGGCATCCATGGCTGCCTGCCACTTAGAGGAGTAGGGACCTGTAATCGCCTTTGCGTAAGAGCGCGGGACGGGATGTCTGGTGCATCCGGGTCTCCCTCAGGGGCAAGCAGCATGGAAGCAAAACGAGGTACAGCAGCTGCAAGACACTCAAAGTCCTCCTGCTTGTCCTCAAGGACGTCCGTGCCAAGAGCACACTCACCCCCGACGGACGGAGGACTGGAAGACGCAGACTCAACAACTAGAGCAGTGGCGTAGTCTAGACGGCAGGTAGCAGCAAAGTCAAGCAGCTCAGCAACGAGAGCAGACGCAGCAGCAGACTCAAAAGCGTGCGTGCGTGCGTGCGTGCGTGCGTGCCGGGGACAGGAGGAGGACGTGAACGAGGAGTGCGACAAGCAGTGCGAACAGGCGAGACAAGACGAGACGCAGGCTCACGACGCTGTGTAAGACCGTCGGACTGCTCAGTGTAAGGAGAGGGAGCAGGCAGAGGGGAGGCTGGCTGTAACGGCGGCTGCGACTGGTCAGGCGGGGGACACAGTAAGGGAGGAGTAAGGCTAGTAGAAGACGGGACACCAAGAACCTGCTGAAGCAAGGGAACGAAGTACGGTTGCGGCCGCACAGTGCCACCAGCACCTCCAGCTCCAGGGTCAACAGCTCCAGCTCCTGCAGCTCCAGCGCCTCCCGCGCCAGTGCCTCCAACTCCAGCTCCTCCTGCTCCAGCGCCTCACGCGCCAGTGCCCCCAACTCCAGCTCCACCAGCGCAAGAGCCTCCAGCTCCAGCAGCTCCAGGCTCCGTAGGGTCTCCAGCTCCAGGCTCCGAAGGGTCTCCAGCTCCAGCGCCCCCAACACCACCAGTCCCGGCAGCTCCAGTACCCCTGGTACGAGCACCTCCAGGACCAGAAGCCGCGGTACCTCCAGGACCACCAGCTCCAGCAGTAACTCCAGCACCTCCAGCTCCAGCATCTCAAGCGCCTCCAGCTCCGGGAGCTCCACTCCGAAGGCGTGCGCGCCGAACGAGCCACTCACGCAGCTGCTGCGGAGACAGTCACGGCGAAGCACTTGCAGGACCTCCATACGAAGCAGCACCCCGAGGCTCAGCACCCCCAGACTCCGCACCCTTCGACTCAGCACCCCCAGGCTCAACAACCTCAAGCTCAGCACCCCCAAGCTCCTCACCCCCAGGCTCAGCACCCCCATACCCAGCACCCTCAGACCCCGCACCCCCAGACGCAGCACCTGGAGCAGCACCTGAGCCGACAGCTACATCGACAGGCGCAGTACTAGGGAGAGGGTCTACCTGAGACACACCTAAGGGAGCAGGACCCTGGGGCGGGAGGGGGTCTACTGGAGGGGGACCGGGAGCAAGGAAGAGCGGCGAGGGCGGGGGAGGGGTAGAGAGGTAGGGGAAGAGACGGTAGAAGGGAACCGACTCGTCGAACGTGACGTCCTGAGACGGGAGGACACGACGTGAGGTGGGGTGGTAAAACTGCCAGCCAGGCGCGTCAGGGACAAAGCCAAGGAAGACGCAGGGGATAGCACGGGGGGAGAGCTTGTCCGCGGACGTATCGCGAACAAAGGCACGAGAACCCCAGACCTGGAACACCGACGCATTGCCAACCTCCCCCGTCCAACGCAGTGTTGGCGAGGTCTCCGGTAAGGAGACACGGGGCCAGAGGTTGAGCTGATGCGCCGTGTACCGGACCGCAAACGGCCACATAAAATGGGGAGCAGCCGCATGGATCATGGAGGTACGAGCGACCTCCATGACTAAGCCAATGCGGCGCTCAGCAATCCCATTTTGCTGAGGGGAGTCTGGAAGCATGAACGACTAGAGAATGCCCTCCCTATGACAAAAGTCTCGCAAGAGGTTGGAGGAGAACTCACCACCTCTGTCAGAGTGCAGACGCAAGATAGGAAGGTCCTGGCCGAACCGCTCGCGGAGCTGGAGATGGACTGTGCGGATCCAAGGGATCAAGACATCAACGACTTCTCCCTTGCTGCGCAAGGGGAAGAACGTGGTGTACCGCGTGTAGTTGTCAACTACCAGCAGAAAGTACCGCTCGCGGCCCTGTCCACTGACGCGGGCTGGGCCGCACATGTCCATGTGGAGAGTCTGCAGTGGAGCAGTCGTCGGGGGAAACGAGGAGGAGTGAGGAGCGGCACGCTGCCGCCCCTCGACGCAAGGAAGGCAGGGCGGGGCAGGCGAGGGCGGGAGGGGAGGCAGAGACCTGGGTAGACCAGAGACAAGAAGACGGGAGTGCATGCCACGAAGGCGTGGCAGGGAGGGGTGACCCAGGCGGTGGTGCCATAGAAGAGTCGGGTGCGACAGGAGGCGACACGAGCAAGAGGCTACTACCTGACCTAACGCGGACACCAGAGCAGACGCAGCTACATGAGGAGGCTCGGTAGCCAGTGTGTACAGACTCGACCCTGGCCGACGAGTGAACGTAGCCAGGTGACGCCCCGTCCGTGTGCACGTGCAGATCGACACACGCTGACCCCCATGAGTGGTGGTAGTGATCATCGCATCCTGGAGGGCAGCGGTACTCACCAAGTTCGTAGAGAACGAGGGGAGGTGAAGACCTGGCAGTGAGCCGGACGGAACCGCCGGACATGGGAGGACAATGGAGGAACGAGCAACGACCGGGCCCCCAGAGGGGTCAGCCAGTCTGACCGAGACAGGTGCAGGGAGAGGAGTGAGAGTGGTGGTGTCACAAAAGAAACAGCGTGAGGCGCCTGAGTCCAACGTGAAGGTGTGCAAGGCCCAAGCAGGCGCAGTACCAGGGAGAGTACCAGACTCACTAGCACCTAGAGCAGCAGCAGCTATACCTGGGTCAGGCGGCACACACCGGTAACAGTCACCCTCAGCACTAACAGACAAAGCATACATAGCAGAAAGAATAGCATCAAAGTCTAGGACAAAGATAGCAATCCTAGACCTAAGCAGATCTGCCCAGCGAGGGAGCTCGACGTCGTCACCAAACTCAGCACGCCAAGCGTCGTCGAGGCGGGAGAAGCAGCGGTGCTGAGTGTGAAGCTTCCCGCATGTCTGACCAGCACGAACACCCGTGCGAATGACATATGCGCAGCTATCACTACCCCCAGACGTCCCACGCTGAACCAACCACTCACGGAGCTGCTGGGGCGACGAGGTCTCGCTCCGACGCTGCTGCTGCTGCCGCCGCTCGCCACCACCAGGGACTCCATGCCTAGCGCCAGTCCCACCGCCACCAGTCCCACCGCTGCCACTGCCGCCACTCCCACTGCTGCCTCCATCGCCGCCACCAACACCCCCACCCCCGCCACCACTCCCACCGCTGCCACCACCTCCTCTGCCTCCACCACCTCAACTGCTGCCCCCACCACCATTCCCGCTGCCCCCTCCACCACCCTTGCTACCCTTGCCCTTGCCGCTGCGGCGCTTTGCACTAGCAGAAGCAGCTCTAACGTCCTCAGCACCAGGGACGTCTGCAGCAGTCGCAGAGTCGTAGGAGGGGGCAAGGGGGGAGGGGGAGAACCCCTCAAAGAAGGGCGGGCACGGAGTGCCACGAGCAGCACCTACAGCAACTGCACTAGTCTCAGCTACGAGGAGATGCTGCTCGAGGAGGTCAATAGTGAGGGAGGTGGGGTCAAGGGAGAGAAAGTGGTCCCTGACAGAGCGAAGAGAGTCAGGGAGGCGAGTGACTATGAAGTAGAGGGTGATGAACATCGGGGGCTGGTTCTTGTCAAGGAACTCAGCAGGGACGGTAGCGCGGTAGCGAGCGTCGCTAGTGCGCAGGTGGGAAACCAGGTCCTCTACTGTGGCAAAGGCTGACAGCTCGGGGAACAGGTAGGGCAGAAGCAGGCGACCTAGAGCAGCAGTGGCAGGCGAGGAGTAGCGGGCGACTACAGCAGCGTACACTGCCTGGGCTGTCCTGTGCTTTCCAAAGTGGGCGCATTCGGCTAACGGCAGGTGGTTGCGAATGGCCAAGCGGGCAGCAGCGTCGCGAGTAAGCCACTGTGAGCGAGTCGCACTGTCAGCTGTGGCGAGAGGGGCAGGAGCGGCGCCTGACGCAAGGTCAAGCAGCGAAACACTGTCCTTAGAATCGCTAAGTAGGTACAGCTGCAGGTCGTCGAGCCACATGTCAAACTGAACCGGTCTGCCCTCATGAACGAACGCGAGAACCCTAAGCGAAGCCATAGCTGTGCAGCACACAGGAGCAGCAGTAACAGCAGTAGCAGTAGTAGTAGCAGTAGCAGCAGTAGTAGCAGTAGCAGCAGTAGTAGCAGCAGGGACAGTGAGGCCAAGGGGCCGAGGGGCCTGGGGCCTAGGGGCCGAGGGGCCGAGGGGCGGGGCCGAGGGGCCAAACACGAAGGGGGGGGGGCCTAGGGGACGAGGGGCCAAGGGGCCGAGGGGCCTGGGGCCTAGGGGCCGAGGGGCGGGGCCGAGGGGCGGGGCCGAGGGGCGGGGCCGAGGGGCGGGGCCGAGGGGCCTAGGGGCCGAGGGGCCAAACACGTAGGGGGGGGGGGGCCTAGGGGCCGAGGGGCCAAGGGGCCGAGGGGCCTGGGGCCTAGGGGCCGAGGGGCCGAGGGGCCGAGGGGCCGAGGGGCGGGGCCGAGGGGCCTAGGGGCCGAGGGGCCAAACACGAATGGGGGGGGGGGGGCCTAGGGGCCGAGGGGCCAAGGGGCCGAGGGGCCTGGGGCCTAGGGGCCGAGGGGCCGAGGGGCCGAGGGGCGGGGCCGAAGGGCCTAGGGGCTGAGGGGCCAAGGGGCCGAGGGGCCTGGGGCTTAGGGGCCAAGGGGCCAAACACGAATGGGGGGGCCTAGGGGCTGAGGGGCCAAGGGGCCTAGGGGCCGAGGGGCCGAGGGGCGGGGCCGAGGGGCCTAGGGGCCGAGGGGCCAAACACGAAGGGGGGGGGGGCGTAGGGGCCGAGGGGCCAAGGGGCCGAGGGGCCTAGGGACTAGGGGCCGAGGGGCCGAGGGGCGGGGCCGAGGGGCCTAGGGGCCGAGGGGCCAAACACGAAGGGGGGGGGGGGGGGGGGGGGGGGGGGGGGGGCTAGGGGCCGAGGGGCCAAGGGGCCGAGGGGCCGGGGCCTAGGGGCTGAGGGGCCGAGGGGCGGGGCCAAGGGGCCAAACACGAAGGGGGGGGGGCCTAGGGGCCGAGGGGCCAAGGGGCCTAGGGGCCGAGGGGCCGAGGGGCGGGGCCGAGGGGCCTGGGTCGCGGGTCGCGGATCGCTAGGGGCCGAGGCTAGGGCGATGGGGCGACGGGGCGATGAGGCCGCGGCTAGGGGCGACGGGTCGCCAGGGGCCGAGGCTAGGGCGACGGGGCGACGGGTCGCTAGGGGCCACGGCTAGGGCGACGGGGCGACGGGGCCAAGGGGCCGCGGCTAGGGGCGACGGGGCCAAGGGGCCGTGGCTAGGAGTCGCGGCTAGGGCGACGGGGCGACGGGTCGCTAGGGGCCGTGGCTAGGGCGACGGGGCCAAGGGGCCGCGGCTAGAGGCGACGAGGCTAAGGGGCCGTGGCTAGGGGCGACGGGGCCAAGGGGCCGGGCTAGAGGCGACGGGTCGGGGCCTAGAGGGGCCTACGGGTCGTGAGGGTGGCTAGCAGGGCAGCAGGTGGTGGGCCCAAAAAACGGTCCTAGAAGGGACCTGCTCTGAAACCATGTCAAAGTAACGAACGAGAATGAATGAACTATGAAACAGTTGGGTACAAGTACTAACCCTAATTGGGTTGTACCCCTTATGGGCTACCCCACTATAGCCTACACAAATGTAAAAGCTATAATGTTCTGACAAACAGCGTAGCGAATCTTTGCTGCGTCCGACTCGACGTAATTCGCATTGAAGAAGACGTTCATCGTGAAGACCCACGATTGAACCGTCGGACCTCCACGTTGGCTAGGGTCGAAACAGGGTGGGCGCTGCGGCTTGAGTGGCATTGGTGCCATGATGGCGTGCTCGCCACTTGTCGCTGCAAATTCCACGTGCCAACGGGCTTCGCGAGGCTCCCGCGGGCTTGGTGCGGCCCTGTTCCTCTCCATGCCAGGCATTGATGGAGCGGCGCCATCACTGGCTACGCCTGAGCGTTGTCCCACGCTGTCGTTCTGTGTTGGTGTGCCTGATGAGATGACGATCGGCTCCTCCGATTGTGCAGGTGCATTTGTTGGTGCTGGTGCATTCACCGTCGATTGCTGGCGAGCGGAGTCGCGTTCCGCCGTGAGTGTCGCAATTTCGAGTGCTGAATCCTCGAGTTGGCACACGAGACGGTCGAGTTGTTCTTGCGTCAGTGTCGCGAGATTAATTTCAGCCATGGCGGGGGTGTCGGGCAAGCTCAGCGAGAGCCTATGTCGTGGCCGTGTCTGCTTACGAGAGAGCACTTCGAGCGGCGATGCTTGTTTCGCTGAGAGACGTCTACCCCGCCCAAAAACTTGAGATAGTGGGGAAGCGAAGGTGTGGGCGCGGTCCGAGAAGAGATCGTAGGCTCTGATAACCAAGTGTTACGAGTGCAATTGAGTGAGCGAGAATTGCACTATCGAAGCAAGAGGACAATGAGCGAAGGTATGAGCGAAGAATATAGAGCAAAACTACAGTGGTAACGGTAATGTGTGGAAAATGGGGTGCTCGACGGGCCTAGCGCCGAGGTTGGGAATTGTCGAGGCGGAGGTCCGGAGCGCGGGTTACCAACCGAACCGTGAGGTTGGGTCGCGTCGTGAACAGTGGCGGGAAACAGTGTTGAGGCGAGTGTCGCGAGTGGTAACGGATTACTGCTGGGTGCTATTGGCGGGAAACAGTGGTGTACGCGTTGAGCAGGGACGCGAAGTAAGGAAAATGAATTTTCCTTACAACCTTGCTTAAGTGTATCTTGCATTGAGAAAAAAAAAAAAAAAAAAAAAAAAAAAAAAAAAACAACTTCTAACCTAATGAAATTTTGATACAATGAAAGTGACGAGACAATAAAGCTACAAAGACACTTAGGTGGGGACCTTAAGGAAGCGATTTAGGTTATGAAATCGGCGATATCGGTCGAGCCTTTACAACGGAAGAGTGGATTGTAGGCAATACAATACACTCCCGATAAGGAAAATCGTTTTTTTCATACCCCTTCCCCCTTCATCCCCTCCCCCCCTCCCTCTCCCCCCTCCCTCCCTCGTGTCAAGAAGCAAGAGTAGGTTAGGCTTAGGAGCCATGGCTTGAGTAGCTTAGGAACTTAGGTTTAGGGTTGAAGGAGAGTAGCGAGAAGAGGTTGGCAAAAAGAGGAGGTGCTGCACTATAGAAACAACAGTACATATAGGCAAGAGTTAGGGGTGCACCACCAACAAAGTATGAACCTACACTACAGTTAATGCAAAGGACAGTTTATATAAAATATGTTTTCAACACACCCCCTAAAGTGTTCACAGCAATAACCAGTGCAGTCAACACCCCCTGAAGGGGTACACCCAAGGCAGAGCGCAGCGGAAGAAGCATACAGCAAGTGAGGAGGAGGAGGGACCATGAGAAGAGAGGAGGTGGTGGGCGGCAGCTGAAGCTACTGGCACACGGGCAACTGGAGCAACTGGCACATGGGCAACTAGAGCAACTGGCACACGGGCAACTGGAGAAACTGGCACACGGGCAACTGGAGTAACTGGCTCTGCGGCTAGACGAGCGGTTGGAGCAACTGACTCACGGGCTACAGGAACAACGGGCTCACGGGCGACTGGAGCAATGGGCTCACTAGCAACTAGAGCTACAGGCTTCATGGCGGCCACTCCCCTTCAACCTCCCCCATTTTCCCAAAACCCCCCTTCACACCCTCGACATCCCTACCGCCACTCCCATGTCTCCCCCACACCCTTCCCCACTCCACAGCGGCATGTGCAGCAGTGAGAGAGAGAGGAGGGGCGGCTGGTTACTCTCATCCGCCATCCCCAAACTCTCCCCCCCCCCCCCCCCCCCTGCTGCACGCGCAGCAGGGAGAGGGAGTAGAAAAGGGGGGGGGGGGTAGGTGTTGAAATGTATTTGTATATATTAATATACTTGCCTACAGTAGATCCTAGTGTAGCTATATGCTTCTTTTTTTCGAGGTGCACCCCCTCCCTTCCCCATATATGTTCTTGTTTTGCTATAGTGAAACCATCTTTCTCCTTTGCAAAACTCTCTCGATACTCAAACCTAAGTCCCGAAGCTACTCAAGCCATGGCTCCTAAGCTTAACTTACTCTAGCTTCTAACATGGTATTAGAGTGATTACGAACCTTGGGCCCACCACCTGCTGCCCTGCGCGCCGCCCTCGTGCGGCCCTCCTCTCGACGTTCGGCACGGCCCGTCGCCCGTAGCCCCTAGGCCCCGGCCCGTCGCCCCTAGCTCTCAGCCCCGGCCCGTCGCTCGCGCCCGTCGCCCCTAGGCCCGTCGCCCCTCGGCCCGTCGCCCCTAGGCCCCGGCCCCTAGCCCGTCGCTCGCGCCCGACGCCCCTAGGCCCCGGTCCTAGCCCGTCGCCCGTCGCGCGTCGCCCCTACGCCCGTCGCCCCTAGACTCCGGCCCCCGGCCCGTCGCTCGCGCCCGCCGCCCCTAGGCCCGTCGGCCCCGTCGCCCGTCGCTCCCCTAGGCCCGGCCCCGTCGCTCGACGCCCCTAGGCCCCGGCCCCTAGCCCGTCGTCCCTCGGCCCGTCGCCCTTAGGCCCCGGCCCCGGCCTGTCGCCCGTTGCCCGTTGCCCCTCGGCCCGTCGCCCCGGCCCGTCGCCCCTGGCCTGTCGCCACGGCCCGTCGCCCCTAGGCCCGTCGCCCCTAGGCCGGCCCGTCGCCCCTAGCACGGCCCGTAGGCCCGTCGCTCCTAGCCCGGCCCGTCGCCCCTAGCCCACGCGCCCTGGCCCGTCGCCCGACGCCCCTACGCCCGCGACTGACGCCCCTCCGCCCCCCCCTTCTCCTCCATCCCCCTGCTGTGGGTGCAGCAGTGGGGGGGGGGGGGGGAGTATGGGGGTGGTGGGCTCTTGGAGGGTAAGGGGGTGGCCGGAATGGATCTGCAGCACCAGTCCCCCCCCCCCCCCCCCCAGCCCCCCTTTTCTCCTCCATTCCCCTGCTGCGGGTGCAGCAGTGGGGGGGAGGGTATGGGGGTGGCGGGAAGGGATCTGCAGTACCATCCCCCCCCGCCCCCCCTTCTCCTCTATCCCCCTGCTGCGGATGCAGCAGTGGGGGGGAGGGGATCTGCAGCACCAGCCCCCCCGCCCCCCCTTCTCCTCCCCCCCCCTGCTGCGGGGGCAGCAGTGGGGGGGAGGGGATCTGCAGCACCAGCCCCCCCGCCCCCCCCCCCCTTCTCCTCCATCCCCCTGCTGCGGGTGCTGCAGTGGGGGGGAGGGTATGGGGGTGGTGGGTGGGAGTGAACTGCTGCCGTCTCTCCTCCTCTCTCTCCCACTGCTGCACATGCCGCTGTGGGGGAGGGGGGGGGGAGGGTGTGGGGGAGTTGAGGGAGTGGCGGTAGGGATGCTGAGGGGTGTGAAAGGGAGGTTTGGGGAAATAGGGGAAGGTGAAGGGGGGTGAACGCCGTGAAGCCAGCAGCTCCAGTCGCCCATGAGACCGTTGCGCCAGTTGCCCGTGAGCCCGTTGCTCCTGTCGCCCGTGAGTCAGTTGCTCCTGCCGCTCGCTTAGCCGCGGAGCCAGTTACTCCAGTTGCCCGTGTGCCAGTTCCTCCATTTGCCAGTGTGCCAGTTGCTCCAGTTGCCCGTGTGCAGCAGCTTCAGCCGCCACCCACCACCTCCTCTCCTCTCATGGTCCCTCCTCCTCGTCACTTGCCCTCTCCTCCTTCAGCTGCGCCTGGTGTACCCCTTCAGGGGGTGCTGTTGCACATGGTTCTCACTGTAAGCAGCTAGGGGGTGTGTTGAAATGTATTTGTATACATTAATATACCTGCCTACAGTAGATCCTAGTGTAGCTATATGCTTCTTCTTTTGGTGGTGCACCCCCTCCCTTCCCCATATATGTTCTTGTTTTGCTATAGTGAAACCATCTTTCTCCTTTGCAAAACCCTCTCAATACTCAAACCAAAGTCCCCAAGCTACTCAAGCCATGGCTCCTAAGCCTAACTTACTCTAGCTTCTAACAGTAGGGGCTGCTCCACGGCTGCAGTGAAGGAGCAGGCGTGCGCATTGCAGCAGGGCGCGCCGGGGTGCGCGGCTGGCAGAAACCGACGCGCGCTCGAGGCGCGCGACGGGCAGAAACCGCTGCACGCTCGGGGTGCGCGACGGGTAGGAAACCGACGCGCGCCCGGGGCGCGCGATGGGCAGGAAACCAACGCGCGCCCGGGGTGCGTGACGGGCAGGAAAACGACGCGCGCCCGGGGCGCACGACGGGCAGAAGGGCGCATGAGCGGAAGCAAAAGGTGGGACCAATGAGGTAGGTCCTAGGAGGGACCTGCTTTGATAGCATGTCAAAATCAACTGTGCAGGAAAGGATTGGATTAGCAAGAGTTGGGGTACAAGTACTAACCCTAGAAGTGCTGTACCCCATAAGGAGTGCCCCACTATAGCCTATAAGTAAGATTGTACTTTGACAGTGGTGGCAGTAGTGTCCGCAGAGCACCTTCTCCCTGCAGCGGCCTCGCGACTGTGCTTCTTAGCGATGCGTCCCTGATTGTGTAGAGGCTGCTGCTCCAGGTGCTAGTGAGTCTGCTGCAGCTCTAGGTGCTCGTGAGTCTGCCGACGCTCAAGGTGCTAGTGTGCCGACGCTCAGCTGAGGCCTTGCACACTTTCACACGTGACTCAGGCGCGTCACGTTGCTTCTTTCGTGATTGCACCATAGTCACACCACTCGCAGCACCTCCGGGTCTCTCTCATTTCTCCACCTCCCCGCGTTCTCGACGAACTTGTTGAGCAACGCAGTTCTCCAGGATGAATGGGTTGACACCTTCATTCCTGGAGGACAGCGTGTGGCGATCTGTAAGTGCTCACGGACTGGCCGTCACCTTGCTACGTTCACTCGTCAGCTTGGGTCCGGCCTGTGCACACTGACCACTGCGTCTGCACAGGTGGCTGAGTCAGGTCAGGTGGCTGCGTCGAGTCAAGTGTCTGCGTCTGGTCAGCTTGCAGCGTCTTGCTCGTGTCGGGTACTCTCTCACCAGAATCTCCTCTGGCACCACCGCCTAGGTCACCCCTCGCTGCCGCGTCTCCGCAGCATGCACTCCCGTCTCCTTATCTCTGGCCTTCCCAGGTCCCTGCCCTCCCTCCCGCGCTCGCCTGCACCGCCATGCCTTCCCTGCCTCGAGGGGCGGCAGCGCGCCGCTCCTCACTCCTCCGAGTTTCCTCCGACCACTGCTCCTCTGAAGACTCTCCACATGGACGTTTGGGGCCCGGCCCTCGTCGGTGGAATGGACCAGGAGTGCTACTTCCTGCTGGTTGTTGACGACTACAAACGCTACACCACTGTCTTCCCCTTGCGGCGCAAGGCAGATGTCAGCGGTGTTTTGATCCCCTGGATCCGTGCTACTCGTCGCCAACTGCGCGAGCGGTTTTGTCGGGACTTGCTAGTCTTACGTCTGCACTCTGACAGGGGCAGTAAGTTCTCTTCTGGCCTCCTTGAGGAGTTTTGTCGAGACGAGGGCATCCGCCTGACGTTCACGCTTCTGGCCTCTCCTCAGCAGAATGGGATTACTGAGCGTCGCATTGGCTTGATCATGGAGGTTGCTCGTACCTCCATGATCCATGCGGCTGCTCCCCATTTTCTGTGGCCGTTTGCGGTCCGATACGCTGCGCATCAGCTCAACCTCTGGCCCCTGTCTCTGAGCAAGAGACCTCGCCCACACTCCGGTGGACGGGGAAGGTTGGCGATGCGTCGGTGTTTCGGGTCTGGGGCGCGCTCTCCCTTGTTCGCGATGCCAAAGCGAGCAAGCTCTCCTCTCTCTCGTCTTCCTTGGCTTCCCCACCGACGCCCCGCCCTGGCAGTTCTACCACCCGCGCGAGCGTCGAGTCTTCTCCTCCTAGGACGCCAGCTTTGACGAGTCTTTCTGTTTCTACAGGCTACACCCGCATGCATCCCACCCGGTCCCCCTAGCGCCTCTCGTCCTGGTACCAGTCCCCCCCCCTGGTGAACCCCCTCCCCCCACAGGGTCCTGCTCCCTCAAGTGTGTCTCAGGTAGACCCACCCCCCTTGGTTGAGCCTGTGGAGATCTCTTCTGACTCCTCTGGCCCAGCTAAGGGGGGTGACCCCGCCGCTTACGACACGGCGGCCACTCGCCGCTCTCCACGCTTGGAGACCCCCCCTGGTTTTCCGCCTCGGCCGTCTTCGTCGCCTCCGCAGCCTGCTGCTATGGACTCTAGAGCTGAGACTGCTGGTGCTGAGCTTGGGGGTGAGGGTTCTGGGGGTGCTGAGACAGAGGGTGAGGGTTCTGGGGGTGCTGACTTTGGGGGTGCTGCGAGTCCAAGTGGCGGCGGAGCTGTGGGTGACCCGGCTGGAGGTCCTGGTGCTGGACAGCCGCAGCAGCCTGGTCTACTCGAGACGCTCTCGCCGCAGGCAATTCGTGTGTGGATCGTTCGGCGAGGCAGTCCTGGTGGTGGAGGGTACGGTCCTACTGGTGCTGGAGCTGCTAGTCCTGGAGGTACTGCTGGTGCTGGAAGTGCTGGAGGTACTGCTGGAGGTGCTGGAGGTGCTGCTGGTGCTGGAGGTACTGCTGGAGGTGCTGTAGGGGCTGCTGGTGCTAGAGGTACTAGAGGTGCTACTCGTGCTGGAGGTGCTGGAGCTGCTAGTACTGGAGGTACTGGAGGTGATGCTGGTGCTGGAGGTGCCGGAGCTACTAGGGAGGTCCAGCTGGTGCTGGAGGTGCTGGAGCTGCTGGTACTGGAGGTGCTGGTGCTGCTGGTGCTGGAGGTGCTGGAGGTGCTGGAGGTACTGCTGGTGCTGGAGGTGCTGGAGCTGGAGGTACTGGAGGTGCTGGAGCTGCTGGTCCTGGAGGTGCTCGTACTGGAGGTACTGGAGCTGCCAAAGGTGGTGGTGCTGCTGGTACTAGAGGTGCTAGTGCTGCTGGTGCTGGAGGGGCTAGAGGTGCTACTGGTACTGGAGGCGCTAGAGGTGCTATTGGCACTAGAGGCGCTGGAGGTGCTACTGGTGCTGGAGGCGCTGGAGCTGGAGGTACTGGAGGTGCTGGAGCTACTGGTCCTGGAGGTGCTTGTACTAGAGGTGCTGGAGCTGCCGCAGCAGGTGGTGCTGCTGGTGCTGGAGGTGCTGGAGATGTTACTGGAGCTGCTGGCACTGGAGGTGCTGGAGGTACTGCTGGTACTGGAGGCGCTGGAGCTGGAGGTACTGGAGGTACTGGAGGTGCTGGAGGTGCTGGTCCTGGAGGTGCTCGTACTAGAGTTGTTGGAGCTGCCGGAGGTGGTGGTGCTGCTGGTGCTGGAGGTGCTGGAGGTGCTACTGGAGCTGCTGGCACTTGAGGTGCTGGAGGTACTGCTGGTGCTAGAGGTGCTGGCGCTGCTGGAGCTCGTGGTGCTGCTGGTGCTGGAGGTGCTGGAGGTGCTACTGGAGCTGCTGGTGCTGGAGGTGTTGGTGCTACTGGTGCTGGAGGAGCTGGAGCTGCTGGTACTGCCCCGCGGCGACCATTTTTCTACCCGCAGCCGTAGTCGTCCCTGCCGTCGCCTGACTCGGTCCTTCGCCAGGTTCTTAGTCTCCCGTCTTCCACTGGCCTCACTCCACCTCTCCAGTGTCCACCGACAGACCAGTCTCAGCCACAGCTAGTGCCTGGCTCCCCGCTGCCTGCTCCTGCTCCTCACACTGAGGTGACTGAGTCCCTGACTGAGCGTCCTGAGCCTGAGACTCGTGCTTCAACACCTGTTCGTGCTCGTTGTGTTGCTTGTCCTCTTCCTCCTGCTGTCCCAGGCACTCACGGTATGGCACTTCGTCCTTCCTCTGTTCCACAGCGTGCTGTCCTGCCTGAGCCTCCCGCGTCCTCTATTCCGCACGTTCCTGACCCTGAGTCCAACCTTGCTCGTGCTGCTAGTCCTAGTGTCACTCGTCTCCTCGCTACGGTAGTCACTGACTCTGACTTTGAGTCTACTGCTGCGTTTGCCCTAGCCACTGAGCTAGCCGACTTTGCAGCTAGGAGTCGTCTCGACTACGCCACGAGTCTTGTTACTGAGTCTGAGTCTGTCTGTCCTCCGTCCGTCGGGGGTGAGCCTGCCCTTAGCAGTGACGTCCTTGAGGACATGCAGTTTGAGGTTGAGTGTCTTACGACCGCTTTACCTCGTTTCGCATCCATGCTGCTTTGCCCTGAGGGAGACCCGGATGCACTTGACATCCCTACCCCGCGCTCTTACACTAAGGCGATCGCGGGTGAGTACTCCTCTCAGTGGCAGACAACCATGGACGCAGAGATGACTTCATGGAAGTCCACAGGCACCTACGTCGACGAGGTTCCTCCTTCTGGGGCAAACATAGTCGATGGCATGTGGATTTTCAGATTGAAGCGGCCGCCGGGTTCTCCGCCTGCCTTCAAGGCGCGTTACGTTGCTCGAGGCTTCAGTCAGCGACAGGGGGTCGACTTCTTCCATACCTTCTCCCCCACCCCGAAGATGACTACTCTTCGGGTGTTGCTACACTTTGCAGCATAGCGTGACTACGAGCTGCACTCCCTCAACTTCTCCACAGCTTTCTTGCAGGGCAGCCTTCACGAGGAGATCTGGCTGTGCCGCCCACCTGGCTTCACTGGGTCGTTTCCTGCGGGTACCCAGTGGAGCCTCCACCGGCCACTCTATGGTCTCCGCCAAGCACCTCGAGAGTGGCACGACACACTGAGGACTACACTTGCGGCTCTTGGGTTTGCTCCTTCCTCTGCTGACCCGTCGCTGATTCTACGCACTGACACTACCCTGCCGCCATTCTATGTTCTCGTGTACGTCGACGACCTGGTTTTTGCTACTGCTGACACTGAGGCGCTGGCCCTAGTGAAGGCGGAGCTGCAGGAGAGACACACTTGCACTGACCTGGGTGAGCTGCGTAGCTATCTTGGCTTGCAGATCACCTGGGACAGAGCACGGCGCACCATCACCTTGACTCAGTCACACATAGTGCACCAGGTCCTTCGGCGCTTTGGCTTCCAGTATTCCTTGCCATAACCCACTCCTCTGTCTGCCAGCCACTCGCTCTCAGCTCCACCTTCGGACGAGTCCGTAGAGCCGAGTGGTCCGTGCCCAGAGCTTGTGGGTTGCCTCATGTACCTGATGACGTGCACACGGCCTGCCCTCGCGTACCCTCTTAGCCTCCTGGCTCGCTACGTGGCTCCTGGTAGACACCAAGAGGTGCATTTTAATGCTACAAAGAGGGTACTACGTCACTTGTGCATTACATCGGGCATGGGGCTCATGCTTGGAGGACAAGGTTCAGTGGTACTCACAGGACAATTTGACGCTTCTTGGGCTGACGACCAGGCGACTCAGCGTTCGTCATAGGGTTACACCTTCAGTCTTGGCTCCGGTTCTGTCTCGTGGAGGTCCACTCGTTTTTCTTCTATGCTTGGTTCCAGCTGTGAGGCCGAGATCTACGCTGGGGCCATGGCTGCACAGGAGCTACGCTGGCTGAACTACTTGCTGACCGACTTGGGGGAGCGGCCTTGTTCTGCTCCGGTTCTGTATGTCGACAAAAAGGCCATGCTTACCTTGTGTCAGGAGCAGAGACTGGAGCACAGAACGAAGCACATTGCTCTTCGCTAATTTCTTGCTCGAGAGCTGTAGCAGCGTGGTCAGCTTTGCCTTTCTTACGTGGCCTCTCGGGCCAACACTGCTGATGTCTTCAACAAGGCCCTCGGGTCTGGTGATCTTCAGCGTTTTTGCACTTCTCTTGGGCTCCTTCCCGTTCCACCTCAGCTGCTTGTCTCTTGATCTTGCACTTGTTGTACACTGATATCTATATTTATACCTGCATGTTTCCTCTTGCTATGTTGTGATCAGTGTACTGCCTTGCTCTTATGACTCTGAATGTGAACTGGCATTGTGGTCGCTTGCTTGTGCTCGGATTGTGTGGTGTCCTTGAGATCCACCCTGAGCTTTGCCTTGCTTTGCTTTGTTGTCTTATTTGACTGGTCTTATGACCATCTTGTTGTCCCCCACTTAGCCTATGGGGGTGTGTCAAAGTACAATCTTACTTGTAGGCTATAGTGGGGCACTCCTTATGGGGTACAGCTTTTCTAGAGTTAGTACTTGTACCCCAACTCTTGCTAATCCAATCCATTCTTGCACAGTTGATTTTGACACCTCCCTCTCCCCCCTCCCCCCCCCCCTCCTCCCCCTTTCCCCCCTCCCCACTTTGTAAGAAAGATGGCTAAAGAAACCATATCAAGCACAATTTTGAAGTCATTGATAGGACCAGCGTTTCGTCTCATTGGGTGAAAAAATCGACATGCCGTCCAACCAAGTCAAACTGGACACAAAGCTAAAAAAATTGTGTTGGTTCTAGCCGTTGGAATACTTAAAATATTATATCAGCATTCCCAATGGTGTGGCAATAGCACATTATCATATACAGAGCACCCACTAGCCAAAATCGCGTCACCCTAATATAGAGCACGCAATAATTGGAAAGTTTGTTGCAATCAGAAGATTGATCGTGCCTAGGATTACCCCAAGAAGGTACGCAAAGAGTTTGTTGCAGCGGAAGATTTGAACTTACGTCAGAGGGATTTCAAAATGACAGAGATGATAAAAACACGCAAACACATTTGTTTACATAAGAGTATAGGGGAATACGAAGGGGTACATTCCCTTATTGCAGCGAAATCCAACCGTGCGACTCCAGACGGTTACAAACCTGTTCCCGCCATAATCCTCGGCACTGCAGCTGCCTGATGCTATATGCTCTGACGGTCCAAATGCTGCTTAACTGTTTGTGGATCTTCGCATCATTTTGACTCTTCGCATTCGTACCCTTCATTGTGTTCCTCGTTTGCTTCTGTTAGGAGTGCACAGTTCTTCAGAATTTGCTATTTGTAACACCCCCCCCTTCACTCCTGGCCGTAGCAAGTCTTCACTCGCTTGACCACTCTGCCGAGTTAGGAGCAGTGCTAATATTGCTGACAGGGCAGTCACTTCGTTAGGAAGTTGGCTGCGATGTCATCTGTCGGGAAGTAGGTCAAATCGACCTTACCCTAGTCAACTTCGTCCTTGACGAAGAAATATCGTAGCACCATGTGCTTGGTGCGGTTGATGAATTCTGGTTTGTTCGCGATCATGATCATGCTCTGGTTATCACAGTGTAGGCCGAAGGTTGGCGAAGTTGGAATTTTTGCCTCCTGAAGGAGCTCCTGTAGATAAAGCCCCCCAAGATCTACTGCTCTTGCAGCGATGAACTTTGCTTCCGCCGATGACAGGGAAACCAGTCCATGCTTCTGTAAATTCCAAGAGATGAGTCTACTTGGTTCGAGGTGAAACAGGAACCGGTCCTGAACCGTCGATTGTCGAGGTCATTAGCGTGATCTGTGTCCACGTAGCCGATGAGGTTGAAGGAGGGAATTGTGACAGTGGAGTAGCAAAGCCCAATGTTGGGCGTGGAGATGAAAAATTGCAGGGCGTGCTGAAGATCTTGAAGATTTTCAGCCGTTGGTTTGCGCAAATACTAAGCCATCTTGACTTGGAATGTGTGAGAGATCTGGCCTGCAGGCATCTGAGCTGCTGCTGATAAGTGTGAAGGCCTGCGGGGATAGGGCTTTGTTGTCGGGTTTGTGGTTCGGTCCGGGCGTGCGATAGGGAGTGGAGAGCGGTGCAGGGGAGATGTTGAACCGTTTCTCAAGTATTTAAGCGTACTTGGCAGCTGAGAGGTGGATGGCGTCTGGTGCGTAGGTGATGTTCAGGCCCAGGAACTGCTCCACGCCATTGTTGGTGGTGATGTCGACGCGCATTGCTAGGCCCAAACTGGTCAAGTTGAGTGCTGATTGTCCCTGTGTAGAGTAAATTGTTGATATCAACGGTCAGCAGGATGTAATCGCCGCAAAAGTGGAGGCGATACATGCATGGGTCGTGCGGCAAATTTGTGAATCCTATCTCGAGCAGGGTTTTGTGCAGGTGGTGCTGCCAGAGCCGTGGCGCTTGTTTGATCTCGTAAAGGGACTTCTTCAACTGACAAACGCGTGGGTTACCTTCACAGTAGGTGTGCGGCTCCTCCAAAAAAATCACTGCATCCACCAACGCATATAGGAACGCTTCTTCACGTCGATCCGGCGGAGAGGTAAGTGCCTTGCTGCAGCGATGGTGAGAAGAATTTTGACTGAGGTATGACGGCTAACCGGAGAAAACGTCTGGTCAAATGCCTCTGATCATAACCGAGTACGACCCAGCGCGCCTTAAAGCGCTCAGTGGTTCCGCCTGCTGCGCTCTTCACTAGGAAGACCCACTTCCATAAAAGCGCTCTCAATGGTCCCATTTTGATCTCCATCAGTTGCTGGAGAAGTCGGCTCGATGTCACGGATTTGTTGGGCTGATACACCTTTGTGAGGTGTCGCCAAGCTTCTATTGCCGGAGCGGGTGATGTTTTGTAGGAGCGAATTCCCAGCTGCTCCGCTGGTGAAATGTTGCAAAGCAACACGCTCTATGCCATAAGCGAGTTGTTGTGGTACTGCACTTTGGCTTCTTCAGTGTCGACCGTATGTCCCACGTAACTCTCGTCAAAATAGTGGAATATATGTGCGTTTTGCAGTAGCACCTCCAGTTCGAAGCTCCAGGTATAGAAGTCTCAGCCGTCAAAGCATGTACTTGTCTTTATTTTTCATATGTGCAGAAACATCGATTGAGTCAAGAGAATTGCATCGTCACTGGGACGGGGGACCTTGGGTGTTGTGTCAGAAGAATGAGCGAGGATGAATGCATTGAGCAGAAGTTGGGTACAAGTACTAACCCTAATTGGGTTGTACCCCTTATGGGCTACCCCACTATAGCCTACACAAAGCAAGCAATATAACATTCTGACACACCCCCATAGGCAAAGTGGGGGAGAACAAGTGGTCACACGACCAGTCAAGAAAAGCAAAGCAAGCTCAGGGTGGATAACAAAGTCACCACACAGTCCGAGCACAAGCAAAGGGCCACAAGGCCAGTTCACCTGTAGTGTTATATAAAGAGCACAAACAGTACAGTGATCATACCCTAGCAAGAGTAAGCATGTTGGTATATATGTAGATCACAGTACAAGCAAAGTCACGCAGTGAGCAAGTGAGGCAAAGTAGGCACAAGGCCTAAGACAGTAGAGAAGCGCTGATGATCACCAGACTGAAGTGCCTTGGTGAATATATCAGCAGTGTTGGCCCTAGTGGCCACGTATGCTAGACAAAGCTGACCACCTGCTGCAACTCTCGAGCAAGGAAGTATCGCAGAGCGATGTGCTTCGTTCTGTGCTCCAGTCTGTGCTCCTGACACAAGGCAATCATGGCCTTGTTGTCTACGTACAGAACTGGAGGCGAGCGAGGCTGCTCTCCCAAGTCAGTCAGCAGGTAGGTGAGCCAGCGTAACTCCTGTGCAGCCATGGCCCCTGCGTAGATCTCAGCCTAACAACTGTGCAGAACATTGGGCATGGGGCTCATGCTTGGAGGACGGGGTCTAGGTGCACTTGGAGTATCGAGATACCCTCTTCGCAGCATCCCAGCGCACCTTTCGGTGCCCACCGGGAGCCACGTAGTGCGCCTTGCTCTGTCCCGGGTGATCTGCAAGCCAAGATAGCTGCGCAGTTCACCCAGGTCAGTGCAAGTGTGTCTCTTTTGCAGCTCCGACTTCACAAGGGTCTGTGCCTCAGTGTCAGCAGTGGCAAAGACGAGGTCGTTGACGTACATGAGGACGTAGAACGGCGGCAGCAACATGTCGGTGCGTAGAAACAGCGACGGGTCAGCACTCAAAGGAGTAAACCCCAGAGCCGCAAGTGTAGTCCTCAGTGTGTCAAGCCACTTGCAAGGTACAGCGTCGTACAGTGCCTGTGCAGTCCTATGCTGTCTGAAGTGAGCGCATTCGGCTAACGGCAGGTGGTTGCGAATGGCTAAGCGAGCAGCAGTGTCACGAGTAAGCCCCTGTGAGCGAGTCGCACTGTCAGCTTTGGCGGGAGGGGCGGGAGAGGCTCCAGACGTGTGGTCAAACAACAAAACGATGTCTCTATAGTCGCTCAGTAGGTACAGTTGTAAGTCGCTCAGTGGGTATAGCTTAGTACTTGTACCCAACTTCTGCTCGATGCATTCATCCTCGCTCATTCTTTTGACATGTTGAACCATTTGTGTCATGAGAGAAGTCGTGTGGGGCGATATCGCGACCATTTGCAGCCGGTTGAGAGGCTTGGAAGGAGTTTCTCGCGTCGCCAATTCCGCAATGTCTGGAGCCCTTGCTCTGGGGTCCTAAGTCGCTAAAGCAGTTTTTTGATTGCGACGGTACTGATCGCTGTCGTCTCTTTGTTTGTCGCAGCCAGATTGGTCTGCACTTCAGCGGCTAGATTTGTCTGACCTTCAGATCCACCAGCCATCCTTATGCGTGAGCGTGTGCCGGACGCCACCTTAGTTCGCCGAGAATTTCGAAGGTGGCAGTGCGAAGTATTCCTGAGTCGCTCTCATACCATGTTGCGATCATAAGATTGAACGTGCCTAGGGTCACCTCAGGAAGGTTTGCAAAGAGTTTGTTGGAGCGAAAGAAATGACCTCATGTCAGATTGAATGCAAAATGACTGAGATGATAAAAAACATGCAATACATTTGTTTATATATGAGTACAGGGGAATACGAAGGGGTACATTCCCTTATTGCAACAAAATCCAACCGTGCAACTCCTGACGGTTACGAACCCGTTCCCGCCATTATCCTCGCCACTAAAGCTGCTTGATGCTATCTCCTCCGACAATCCAGATGCTGCTTAACCGTTTGTAACTCTTCTCGTCATTTCGACTCTTCGCATTCGTACCCTTCATTGTGTTCCTCGCTTGCGACTGTTAAGAGTGCACAGCTCTTCATAATTTTCTATTCGTAACAAAGTCAATAGTTGGTAGTCAATTGTTTTGACTGTTGAGTGATCTGGACTGTGTCAAAATGTTATAGTGCTTACATTTGTGTAGGCTATAGTGGGGTGGGTAGCCCATAAGGGGTACAACCCAATTAGGGTTAGTACTTGTACCCAACTCTTTCATAGTTCATTCATTCTCGTTCATTCTTCTGACATGGTTTCACAGCAGGTCCTCTGCTAGGACCGTTTTTTTTTCCTTGGGCCCACCACAGCGCTACCCCGCTAACCGCCCTCTGCAGCCCTCGTGCTGCCCCTACTGCCCGTCGCGACCCGTCGACCCCTAGGCCAGGCCCCTAGGCACTGGCCCGTAGCCCGTCGCCCGTAGGCCCGTCGCCACTAGGCCCGTCGCCTTGGCCCGTCGCCCCAGCCCGTCGACACCCGGCCCGTCGCCCTAGGCCCGTCGCCCCTAGGCCCATCGCCCTAGGCCCGTTGCCCCGGCCCGTCGCCCCTAGGCCGGCCCGTCGCCCCTCCTAGCTCGGCCCGTCGCCCCTAGGCCCGTCGCCCCGGCCTGTCGCCCCTAGGCCCGTCGCCCCTAGGCCGGCCCGTCGCCCCTAGCCCGGCCCGTCGCCACTAGGCCTATCGCCCCGGCCCGTTGCCCCTAGGCCCGACGCCCCTAGCCCACGCGGCCCGCCGCCCGACGCCCCTACGCCCGCGGCGGACGCCCCTACGCCCCGGCCCGTCGCCCAACGCCTCTAGGCCCGCGCCCGTCGCCCCTAGCCCCGGCCCGTCGCCAGTTGCCCCTAGGCCAGCGCCCCTAGGCCCGTCGCCCCTAGGCCGGCCCGTCGCCCCTAGGCCGGCCCGTCGCCCCTAGGCCGGCCCGTCGCCCCTAGCCCGGCCCATAGGTCCGTGACCCCTACGCCCCGGCCCGTCGCCAGACTCCCCTAGGCCCGCGCCCGTCGCCCCTAGCCCCGGCCCGTCGCCCGACTCCCCTAGGCCCCGGCCCGACGCCCCTAGGCCCGACTCCCCTAGGCCCCTCCCCTAGGCCCCGCCCCGTCGCCCCTAGGCCCGTCGCTCCTAGGCCCCGGCCCAGCAGTTGACCCAGGCCCCGCGAGCCGTCCCTTCCAGCCCGGCCCTCGACCCTGCAGCTCGCGAGCCGCCCTTGCAGCCCCGCGCGCCGCCCTTGGTGGCCCTCTAGCCACCCCTGCTGCTCTGCTAGCCGCCCCTTGCAGCCCTCCCACAGCCTCTTGCTGCTGCCTGCCCTCTGCTCTGCGTTGACCTGCTTCTCCCCGCTCTGCGTGCTGCACCGCCATGGCTTCGCTTCGCGTTCTCGCATTCGATCATGAGGGCAGACCGATTCAATTGGACACGTGGCTAGACGACCTGCAGATGAACCTACTGAGCGACTCTAGGAACAGTGTTTCGTTGTTTGACCACACGTTTGGCGCCGTTCCTGCCCCTCCTGCCATAGCTGACAGTGCGACTCGCTCACAGTGGCTTACTCGCGACGTTGCTGCTCGCTTAGCCATTCCCAACCACCTGCCGTTAGCCGAATGCGCTCACTTCGGATAGCACATGACAGCACAGGCACTGTACGACGCTGTCGTCGCTCGCTACTCCTCGCCTGCCACTGCTGCTCTAGGCCGCCTGCTACTGCCCTACCTGTTCCCCGAGTTGTCCGCCTTTGCCACAAACGAGGACCTGGTTTCCCACCTTTGCGCTAGCGACGCTTGCTACCGCGCTGTCGCCCCCACTGAGTTCCTTGACAGGAACCAGCCCCCGATGTTCATCACTCTCTACTTTATAGTCACCCGCCTCCCTGACTCTCTTCGTTCTGTCAGGGACCACTTTCTCTCCCTTGACCCCACAGTCCTCACTGTTGACATACTCGAACAGCACCTCCTTGCAGCTAAGACTAGTGTAGTCGCTGTAAGTGCTGCTCGTGGCACTCCTTGCACGCCCTTCTTTGAGGGGTGCTCCCCCTCCCCCCTTGCCCCCTCCTATGCCTCTGCTGCTGCTGTTGACGTCCTTGGTGCTGAGGATGTCGGGGCTGCTTCTGCTAGTGCGAAGCGCCGCAGCAGCAAGGGCAAGGGTGGCAGGGGTGGTGGAGGTGGCAGCGGGAGTGTTGGTGGAGGTGGCAGCGGGAGTGGTGGTGGGGGCAGCAGTGGAGGTAGTGGAGGCAGTGGAGGTGGTGGCAGTGGTGGGAGTGGTGGCCGCAGTGGGGGCATTGGTGGCGGCGGTGGAGGCAGCAGTGGGAGTGGTGGTAGTGGCAGCGGTGGGAGTGGTGGCGGTAGGACTGGAGCTTGGCGTGGAGGTTCTCGAGGAGGCCAGAGGCAGCGGCAGCAGCGTCGGAGCGAGACCTCGTCGCCCCAGCAGCTTTGTGAGTGGTTGTTTCAACGTGGGGCGTCTGGGGGTAGTGTGAGCTGCCCGTATGTCATTCGCACGGGTGACCGTGCTGGTCAGACATGCGGAAAGCCTCACACCCAGCACTGCTGCTTCTCCCGCCTCGACGACGCTTGGCGTGCTGAGTTTGGTGACGAGGTCGAGCGCCCCCACTGGGCAGAGCTGCTTAGGTCTGGAGTTGCGATCTTTGACGTAGAGTATGATGCTATTCTTTCTGCTATGTATGCTTTGTCTGCTAGAGTATGGTGACTGTTACAGGTGTGTGCCGCCTGACCCAGGTATAGAGGCTGCTGCTCTAGGTGCTAGTGCGTCTTCTCTCCCTGGTACTGCGCCTGCTGAGGCCTTGCACACCTTCACGTTGGACTCAGGTGCCTCACGCTGTTTCTTTCGTGACAGCACCACCCTCACTCCTCTCCCTGCACCTGTCCCGGTTAGACTTGCTGACCCCTCCGGGGGCCCAGTCGTTGCCCGTTCCTCTACCGTTCTCCCGTGTTCGGCGGTTCCGTCCGGCTCACTGTCAGGTCTTCACCTCCCCTCGTTCTCTACGAACTTGGTGAGTACCGTTGCCCTCCAGGATTCGATGGTCACTACCACCACTCCTGGGGGTCAGCGTGTGTCGATCAGCTCGTGTGCACAGACGAATCCTCACCTGGCCACGTTCACTCGTCGGCCAGGGTCGAGTCTGTACACACTGGCTACCGAGCCTCCTCAGGTAGCTGCGTCTGCCCAGGTGTCCGCGTCAGGTCAGGTAGCACCCCCTTGCTCGTGTTGCCTCCTGTCGCACCAGACTCTCCTCTGGCACCACCGCCTTGGACACCCCTCCCTACGACGCCTGCATGGCATGCACTCCCGCCTCCTTGTCTCTGGTCTTCCCAGGTCTCTGCCTCCCCTCCCGCCCTCGTTTGCCCCGCCCTGCCTTCCTTGCGTCAAGGGGCGGCAGCGCACCGCTCCTCACTCCTCCTCGTTTCCCCCGACGACTGCTCCCCTGCAGACTCTCCACATGGACGTGTGGGGCCCAGCCCGCGTCAGGGGACAGGGCCGCGAGCGCTACTTTCTGCTGGCCGTTGACGCCTGCACGCGGTATACCAGAGTCTTTCCCTTGCGGAGCAAGGGTCGGGTCGTTGATGTCTTGATCCCTTGGATCCGTGCAGTACGTCTCTAGCTCCGCAAGCGGTTCCACCAGGACCTTCCTGTCCTGCGTCTGCACTCGGACTGAGGTGGTGAGTTCTCCTCCGACCTCTTGCGGGACTTTTGTCGTGGGGAGGGCATTCTCCAGTCGTTTACGCTTCCGGCCTCACCGCAGCAAAATGGGATTGCTGAGCGCCGCATTGGCTTAGTCATGGAGGTCGCTCATACCTCCATGATCCATGCGGCTGCTCTCCATTTTCTGTGGCCGTTTGCGGTCCGGTACGCGGCGCATCAGCTCAACCTCTGGCCCCGTGTCTCCTTCCCGGAGACCTCGCCCACACTGCGTTGGACGGGGGAGGTTGGCGATGCGTCGGTGTTCCGAGTCTGGGGCTCTCGTGCCTTTGTACGCGATACGTCCGCGGACAAGCTCTCCGCCCGCTCTATCCCCTGCGTCTTCCTTGGCTTTCCCCCTGACGCGCCTGGCTGGTAGTTTTACCACCCCACCTCACGTCGTGTCTTCCCTTCTCAGGACGTCACGTTTGATGAGTCAGCTCCCTTTTACCGTCTCTTCCTCTACCGCTCTGCCCCTCCCCCGCCCCCGACGCTCTTCTTTGCTCCCGGTCCCCCTCCCGCCCCAGGGTCCTGCTCCCTCAGGTGTGTCTCAGGTAGACCCTCTCCCTGGTACTCTGCCTGTTGAGGTAGCTGGCGACTCAGGTGCTGCTCGAGGTGCTTCGTCTGGGGGTGCGGAGCCTGGGAGTGTTGAGCCTGGGGGTGTTGAGCCAGGGGGTGTTGAGCCTGGGGGTGTTGAGCCTTGGGGTGTTGAGCCTGGGGGTGCTGAGTCTGAGGGTGCCGGGTCTGGGGGTGCTGAGCCTGGGGGTGCGGAGTTTGGGGGTGCTAAGCCAGAGGGTGTTGAGCCTGGGGGTGCTGAGTCTCGGGGTGCTGCTTCGCCTGGAGGCGCTGTGCGGCCGCGACCGTACTTTGTTCCCCTACTTCAGCAGGTTCTTGGTGTCCCGTCTTCTACTAGCCTTACTCCTCCCCTACTGTGTCCACCGCCTGACCTGTCGCAGCTGCCGTTGCAGCCAGCCTCCCCACTGCCTGCTCCTTCTCCTTACACTGAGCAGTACGGCGGACTTACAGAGCGTCGTGAGCCTGCGTCTCGTCCTTTCTCGCCTGTTCGCACTGCTCGTCGCGTTCCTCGTTCGCGTCCTCCTCCTGTCCCTAGCACGCACGCTATGGCACTTCGTTCTTCCTCTGTTCCACTGCGTGTTCCTCTGCCACCTCCTCCTGAGTCCTCTCTTCCTGCTGTCCCTGACCCTGGGTCTGACCTTGTGCGTGCTGCCATTCCCACTGTCTCTCGTCTCCTCACTACTGTTGTCACTGACCCTTCTTTTGAGTCCACTGCTGCATCTGCCCTCGTTGGTGAGCTGCTTGACTTTGTTGCTGCCTGTCGTCTGGACTACGCCACTGCTCTTGTTGCTGAGTCTAAGTCTGCGAGTCCTCCGTCCGTCAGGGGTGAGTGTGCTCTTGGCACGGACGTCCTTGAGGACAGGCAGGAGGAATTTGAGTGTCTTGCAGCTACTGTACCTCGTTTCGCTTCCATGCTGCTTGCCTCTGAGGGAGACCCGGATGTACCAGACATCCCGACCCTGTGCTCTTACGCAGAGGTGATTACGGGTCCTTGCTCCTCTCAGTGGCAGGCAGCCATGGATGCCGAGATGGCATCCTGGAAGTCCACATGCACCTACGTCGACGCAGTTCCCCCGTCTCGGGCGAGCATAGTCGATGGCATGTGGATTTTCAAGGTAAAGCGGCCGCTGGGTTCTCCGCCTGCCTTCAAGGCGCGTTACATTGCTCGAGGCTTCAGTCAGCGACAGGGGGTTGACTACTTCCAGACCTTCTCCCCCAGCCCGAAGATGACCACTCTTTGGGTGTTGCTGCACGTCGCTGCTCAGCGAGACTACGAGCTGCACTCTCTTGACTTCAGCACAGCTTTCTTGCAGGGCAGCCTGCATGAGGAGATCTGGCTCCGCCGCCCACCTGGCTTCACTGGGTCGTTTCCTGCAGGTACCCAGTGGAGCCTCCGGCAGCCAGTCTACGGTCTCCGCCAGGCGCCTCGCGAGTGGCACGACACACTGAGGACTACACTTGCGGCTCTTGTGTTTGCTCCTTCTACTGCTGACCCGTCGCTGTTTCTACGCACCGACACCTTGCTGCCGCCGTTCTACGTCCTCGTGTACGTTGACGACCTCGTCTTTACCACTGCTGACACTGAGGCACTGACCCTTGTGAAGTCGGAGCTGCAGAAGAGACACACCTGCACTGACCTGGGTTAACTGCGCAGCTATCTTGGCTTGCAGATCACCCGGGACAGAGCACGGCGCGCCATCACACTGACTCGGTCACACATGGTGCACCAGGTCCTTCAGCGCTTTGGCTTCCAGATCTCCTCGCCATAGCCCACTCCTCTATCTACCAGCCACTTGCTCTCAGCTCCACCTTCGGACGAGTCCGTAGAGCCGAATGGTCCGTACCCAGAGCTTGTGGGTTGCCTCATGTACCTGATGACGTGCACACGACCTGACTTCGCGTACCCTCTCAGCCTCCTGGCTTGCTACGTGGCTCCCAGTAGGCACCGAAAGGTGCATTGGGATGATGCGAAGAGGGTACTGCGTTACTTGTGCAGTACGTCGGGCATGGGGCTCGTGCTTGGAGGACGGGGTCCAGTTGTCCTCACTGGTCACGCAGACGCTTCTTGGGTTGACGACTCAGCTACGCAGCGGTCGTCACACGTTTACACCTTCAGCCTTGGTTCCGGCTCTGTTTCCTGGCGGTCTAGCCGCTCGTCTTCGGTTCTCAGCTCCAGTTGTGAGGCTGAGATCTATGCAGGGGCCATGGCTGCACAGTAGCTATGCTGGCTCACCTACCTGTCAGATTTATATGACATAGCTACTGTAGGCTATAGTGGGGTAGCACATATGGGGTACAGTTTTCTAGGGTTTGCTTCTTGTACCCAACTTTCACTTAGTCATTTCATTCCTCGTTTCTTATCATGGTATCGAGCAGGTTCCCTAGTGGGAACGATTCCTAGGGCCCACCACCACGAAATTTTTTTTTTCCTGCCCGGAGCGCGTTTTGCGCCGGCCCGAGTCGCGCCGCCCTTTCGGCCCGTCGCGCCCGTCGCGCCCGTCGCGCCCATCGCCACCTACCTCCGCGGCCCCGCCACCTACCTTCGCGGCCCCGCCACCTCACTGTGCGGCCCCGCCACCTACCTCCGCGGCCCCGCCACCTACCTCCGCGGCCCCGCCACCTACCTGTGCGGCCCCGCCACCTACCTGTGTGGCCCCGCCACCTACCTTCGCGGCCCCGCCACCTCACTGTGCGGCCCCGCCACCTACCTCCGCGGCCCCGCCACCTACCTGTGCGGCCCCGCCACCTACCTTCGCGGCCCCGCCACCTCACTGTGCGGCCCCGCCACCTACCTCCGCGGCCCCGCCACCTACCTGTGCGGCCCCACCACCTACCTTCGCGGCCCCGCCACCTCACTGTGCGGCCCCGCCACCTACCTCCGCGGCCCCGCCACTTACCTTTGCGGCCCCGCCGCCTCCCAGCGGCCCCGGACGCCGCCCTCTCAGCGGCCCCGCCGAGCCGCCCAGCAGCCAAGCCGCCCAGCCGCCGAGCCGCCCAGCAGTCGAGCCGCCCAGCAGCCGAGCCGCCCAGCAGCCGACCCGCCGAGCCGCCCAGCCGCCGAGCCGCCGAGCCGCCGAGCCGCCCTGCAGCCGAGCCGCCCGAACCGCCCTGTCCGGTAAGAGCAGCGCCTCTCTCACAGCACTGCCCTCGCCCTACTGTTTGCACTGCTAGTCTACTGCTGTCATGTCTACCCCTAGTGTCCTCGCTTTTGATGCTGAGGGTCGGGCCATTGACTTTGACGTCTGGATAGATGACCTGCAGCTTTTCTTACAGTGCGACAGAGCAGACGGCCTCTCCCTCTTTGACCTCACTTCTGGTGCCTCTCCTGCCCCCGCTGCTGATGCTGACGCCACCGTTCGCTCACAGTGGGCCACGCGCGATGCTGCTGCACGTCTTGCTGTGCGTCGCCACCTCCCTACCTCTGAGCGTGCGCACTTTAGCCAGTACAAGAGTGCTCAGACCTTGTACGACGCTGTAGTTGCACGCTACTCCTCCCCTGCCACTGCTGCACTGAGCCGCCTCATGCTACCGTACCTCTTCCCTGACCTTGCTGCCTTTCCCACAGTCGCTGACCTCATTACGCACCTCCGCTCTAGTGACACTCGCTACCGCGCTGCGCTTCCTGCTGAGTTCTGCGCCAAGAACCCCCCCCCCCATGTACATCACCCTCTACTACATAGTCACCCGTCTCCCTGACTCCCTTCGCGTAGTCAGGGACCACTTCCTCTCGGTTTGTCCCACCACTCTCACCGTTGACCTCCTCGAGAAGGCCCTCCTAGCAGCAGAAAAGAGCATAGTCGCTGTAGGAGCCTCTCGTGGTGACCCTCGCACCCCCATCTTTGAGGGGTGTTCCCCCTCCCCTCTTTTGCCCTCTGTTGCCTCTGCTGCTGCGACCGACCTCGCTGGTTTGGAGTCGGTTGGGGCAGCGTCTACCCCTAGCGGGAGACGCCGCCCTGGCAGGGGCAAGGGGGGCAGGGGCGCTGGAGGAACTAGCGGGGGCGGTGGAGGCGGCGGTGGAGGTGGTGGAGGAGGTGGGGGTGGCGGTGGGAGTGGTGGCGGGGGTGGAGGTGTAGGTGGCGGCAGTGGAGGCGCAGGAGGCAGCGGCGGTGGCGGAGGGAGCGGAGGTGGCGGCGGTGGAGGAGGAGGCGGCGGAGGAGGTGGAGCTGGTCGGGGTGGCGCTGCGCAGAGGGTCAGCTCCGGTGGTGGTCAGCGCCAGCAGCAGCAGCAGCAGCAGCAGCAGCAGCGCACTCGTGACGTCCCCTCCCCTCAGCAGCTCCGTGAGTGGTACACTGCACGCCAGAGGGGTGGGGGTGCTGGTCCGTGCACCTACGTCCTGCGCACCGGCGACCGCGCGGGTGAGCAGTGCGGGGGTGCGCACTCCACCCAGCGCTGCTTTGGCCGCCTCACGGACGCTTGGCGTCACCAGTTCCCTGAGGCCACTGAGATCCCCCGCTGGGGTGAGCTGTCTAGGGCGGGTGTAGCTGTCTTTGACCTTGACTTTGATGCTATTCTTGCTGCCGTGTATACTGTGACTATTAGTGATGAGGGTGACTGTTACCGGTGTTTTCCGCCCGACCCGGGCATTGAGACTGCTGCTCTAGGTACTGGTGAGGCTGCTGCTCTAGGTGCTAGCGAGGCTGCTGCTCTAGGTGCGTCTGCTCCCTCAGGTGCTGGTGAGTCTGCTCTCTCAGGTTCTGCGTCGGCTTCGGCCTCCCACACCTTCACACTTGACTCGGGGGCTTCTCGCTCCTTCTTTCGAGACCGCACCACACTCACGCCGCTTGGCCGGCCAGTTGCGGTCTCCCTGGCAGACCCCTCTGGGGGTCCTGTCCTTGCTCACTTCTCCACTGTCCTCCCGTGTCCGGCGGCCCCCTCTGGCACCCTGTCTGGTCTCTACCTCCCCTCGTTCTCTACGAACTTGGTGAGTGGTGCTGACCTACAGGATGCGGGGGTTCACCAGTTCACTCCTGCGAGTCAGCGGGTGACCCACTGCACTGACGCTCGGACAGGCCGCCACCTGGCCACGTTTACACGTCGGCCAGGGTCGAGCCTGTACACACTGACCACTGCGTCTCCTCCAGTCCCTGCGTCTGGTCAGGTAGCTGCGTCGGGTCAGGTGTTTGCTGCCGCGTCCAGGTCTGGTCCTGAGTCTGCCCCCTGCTCGTGTCGCCTCCTGTCTCACGAGACTCTCCTCTGGCACCACCGCCTTGGCCACCCCTCCCTGCTTCGTCTCCGGAGCATGGCCTCCCGTGTCCTTGTCTCTGGTCTTCCCCGGTCCCTCCCTCCCCTTCCTCCGGGGCCAGGCCCTACCTGCGTCCCCTGTGTCGAGGGACGGCAGCGGGCTACCCCTCACTCCTCCCAGTTTCCTCCGACAGAGGCCCCGCTGCAGACGCTTCACATGGACGTGTGGGGCCCGGCCCGCGTCCGTGGACAGGGTCACGAGCGCTACTTCCTGCTGGTGGTTGACGACTACTCGCGTTACACCACAGTCTTCCCCTTGCGCAGCAAGGGTGATGTCACTGAGGTGTTGATCGACTGGATCCGCGCAGCTCGTCTCCAGCTCAGGCGGAGCTTTGGCTCGGACTTTCCTGTTCTGCGTCTGCACTCTGACAGAGGCGGAGAGTTCTCCTCTGGCCTTCTGCGAGCCTACTGTCGTGCACGAGGCATCCGCCAGACCTTCACGCTTCCGGACTCTCCACAGCAAAATGGGATTGCTGAGCGCCGCATTGGCATGGTCATGGACGTCGCCCGTACGTCCATGATGCATGCGGCTGCCCCCCATTTTCTGTGGCCGTTTGCGGTTCGGTACGCGGCGCATCAGATCAACCTTCAGCCCAGGGTCTCCATGCCGGAGACCTCCCCAGCTTTGCTGTGGACGGGGAAGGTTGGCGATGCGTCTGCGTTCCGTGTCTGGGGATCTCGGGCGTTTGTCCGCGACTTGTCTGCGGACAAGCTGTCCCCTCGTGCTGCTCCTTGCGTCTTCCTGGGTTTCCCCCCTGACGCCCCAGGGTGGCAGTTCTACCACCCCACCTCTCGCCGTGTTCTGTCCTCCCAGGACGTCACGTTCGACGAGTCGGTCCCCTACTACCGCCTCTTCCCCTACCGCACTCCGTCCCTCCCCCAGCCACCGCTCTTCCTTGTACCAGGTCCCCCCCCGGTAGACCCCCTCCCCCCTCAGGGTCCTGCCCCTTCAGGTGTGTCCCAGGTAGACGCTGTTGAGCCTGTCGAGGTCGCTGGTGACTCTGGTGCTGCTGAGGGTGCTGAGCCTGGGGGTGCTGACTCTGGGGGTGCTGAGCGTGTGGGTGCTACGCCTGGGGGTGCTGAGCCTGGGGGTGCTGAGCCTGGGGGTGCTGAGTCTGGGGGTACTACGACTGGGGGTGCTGAGCCTGGGGGTACTACGCCTGGAGGTGCTGAGCCTGGGGGTGCTGCGTCTGGGGGTGCTGAGCCTGGGGGTACTACGCCTGGAGGTGCTGAGCCTGGGGGTGCTACGCCTGGTGGTGCTGTGCCTGGCGGTTCACCGGGTGCTCCCTCTCGCCGAGAGCCACTCTCTCCCCAGGAGCTGCGTGAGTGGTTTGCCCGGCGCTGGAGGCGAGCTGCTGGAGCTGCTGGAGCTGGAGGTGCTGCGGGTACTGGAGGTTCTGTTGCTTCTGAGGGAGCTGGTGCCACGGGTCCCGGAGGTGCTCGTACTGGGAGTACTGGAGCTGCTGGACCTGCGGGTACTTCTGGAGCTGGAGTTGCTGCGGGTGTTGGCGCGGAGGCTACTGCTGTCGGTCCTGGAGGCGGTCCTGCTGGGGGTACTACTGGTGCTGCTGGGGGTTCTGGAGCTGGAGCTGCTACTGGTGCTGGTGCTGCCCCTGCGGGTGCTGGTGCTGTCCCTCCTGTGTCTGGAGTCGCCGCGCGGCCTCGGCCGTACTTCGTTCCGCTCCTTCAGCAGGTTCTTGGTCTCCCGCCTTCTACTGGTCCTCCTCCTCCCTTAGAGTGTCCACAGCCTGTCCCGTCGCAGTTACAGTTACAGCCGGCCTCCCCACTGCCTGCTCCGTCTCCCTACACTGGTCCTACTGGAGGTCTTGCTGAGCGTCGTGAGCCTGCGTCTCGCCCTGCGTCGCCTGTCCGTGCTGCTCGCACTAGTGGTCGCGGTTCGCGTCAGCGTCCTCCTCCTGTCCCTGGCACGCACCGGATGTCTCTGCGTCCGTCCACTGCTCCTCTGCGTGCCCCTTTGCCTTCTCCTCCTGAGTCTTCTCTTCCTACTCTTGCCGACCCGGAGTCGGACTCTCTTCGCGCTGCCAGTCCTACTGTCACGCGTCTCCTTGCTACGGTTGTCACTGACCCTTCCTTTGAGTCCACTGCTGCGTCTGCTCTAGTTGCTGAGCTCGTCGACTTTGCTGCTCGCTGTCGCCTAGACTACGTCGCCAGTCTTGTTGCTGAGTCTGAGTCTGTCTGTCCTCCGTCCGTCGGGGGTGAGTGTGCCCTTGGCACGGACGTCCTTGAGGACAGGCAGGAGGAGTTCCAGTGCTTGGCCGCTGCTTCACCTCATCTCGTGTCCGTACTGCTTACCCCTGAGGGAGACCCGGATGCACTTGACATCCCGACTCCGCGCTCTTACGCGGAGGCGATAGAGGGTCCCTACTCCTCTCAGTGGCAGGCAGCTATGGACGCAGAGATGGCTTCCTGGAAGTCCACAGGCACCTACGTTGACGCTGTTCCCCCTCCTGGGGCGAACATCGTCAGTGGCATGTGGATTTTCAGGGTGAAGCGACCGCCGGGTTCTCCACCTGTCTTCAAGGCGCGTTACGTGGCTCGTGGCTTCAGTCAGCGGCAGGGAGTTGACTACTTTCAGACCTTCTCTCCCACCCCGAAGATGACCACTCTTCGGGTACTGCTGCACGTAGCTGCTCACCGTGACTACGAGCTACACTCTCTTGACTTCAGCACTGCTTTCTTGCAGGGCAGCCTGCACGAGGAGATCTGGCTGCGTCGCCCACCTGGCTTCACTGGGTCTTTTCCTCCTGGCACCCAGTGGAGCCTACGGCGGCCAGTCTACGGTCTCCGCCAGGCACCGCGTGAGTGGCACGACACACTGAGGACTACACTTGCGGCTCTTGGGTTTGCTCCCTCTACTGCCGACCCGTCGCTGTTTCTGCGCACCGACACTTCTTTGCCGCCGTTCTACATCCTCGTGTACGTCGACGACTTGGTCTTTGCCACAGCTGACACTGCTGGACTAGCCCACGTGAAGTCCGAGCTGCAGAAGAGACACACGTGAACTGACCTGGGTGAACTGCGCAGCTACCTTGGCTTGCAGATCACTCGGGACAGAGCACGCCGCACCATTACCCTGACTCAGTCACACATGGTGCAGCAGGTCCTTCAGCGCTTCGGCTTCACGTACTCCTCGCCTCAGGCCACTCCTCTGCCTACTCGCCACTCGCTCTCAGCTCTGCCTTCGGATGAGTCCGTAGAGTCGAGTGGCCCGTACCCAGAGCTTGTTGGCTGCCTCATGTACCTGATGACCTGCACACGACCTGACCTTGCATACCCTCTTAGCATTCTTGCACGCTATGTTGCTCCTGGGAGACACAGACCGGAGCACATGGCTGCAGCGAAGAGGGTGTTGCGCTACTTGTGCAGTACGTCGGGCATGGGGCTTGTGCTTGGAGGGCAGAGTCCAGTGGTCCTTACTGGGCACGCAGACGCTTCTTGGGCTGACGACCAGGCTACGCAGCGGTCGTCACAGGGTTACACCTTCAGCCTTGGTTCCGGCTCTGTTTCGTGGCGGGCTACTCGCTCGTCTTCTGTTCTCGGCTCCAGTTGTGAGGCTGAGATCTACGCAGGAGCCATGGCTGCACAGGAGCTTCGCTGGCTCACCTACCTGCTGACTGACCTCGGAGAGTTGCCTCGTTCTCCTCCAGTGCTGTACGTAGACAACAAGGCCATGCTGGCCTTGTGTCGGGAGCAGCGACTGGAGCACAGAACGAAGCACATTGCTCTCCGCTACTTTCTTGCTCGTGAGCTGCAGCAGCGTGGTCAGCTGCGTCTTGCGTACGTGGCCTCTGAGGCCAACACTGCTGATATCTTCACCAAGGCACTTGCGCCTTGTGACCATCAGCGCTTCTGTACTCAGCTGGGCCTTGTGCCTACCTTGCCTCACTTGCTCACCTCTTGACCTTGCTTGTACTGTTACATATATATATACCTGCTCTTGTTTGTCTAGCCTTTTTTTTATATATATGTGTACTCCTGCTTGTGAACTGGCCTTGTGGCCTTGAACTTGTGCTCGGAATGTGTGGTGACTTTGTGATCCACCCTGAGCTTGTTTTTTGCTTTGCTTTGCTTGACTGGTCTTGTGACCCCTTGTTCTCCCCCACTTTGCCTATGGGGGTGTGTCAGATTTATATGACATAGCTACTGTAGGCTATAGTGGGGTAGCACATATGGGGTACAGTTTTCTAGGGTTTGCTTCTTGTACCCAACTTTCACTTAGTCATTTCATTCCTCGTTTCTTATCACTACCTGCTGACCGACTTGGGAGAGCAGCCTCGTTCGCCTCCAGTTCTGTACGTAGACAACAAGGCCATGATTGCCTTGTGTCATGAGCACAGATTGGAGCACAGAATGAAGCATATCGCTTTGCGATACTTCCTTGCTCGAGAGCTGCAGCAGCGTGGCCAACTTCGTCTTGCGTACGTAGCCACTAGGGCCAACACTGCTGATGTATTCACCAAGGCACTTCAGTCTGGTGATTATCTGCGCTTCTCTACACCATTAGGCCTTGTGCCTACTTTGCCTCACTTGCTCACTGCGTGACTTTGTTTGTACTGTGATCTATATATATACATGTATGCTTACACTTGTTAGGGTATGATCACTGTATTGTTTGTTCTCTTTTATATAACTCTGCATGTGAACTAGCCTTGTGGCCCTTTGCTTGTGCTCGGACTGTGTGGTGACTTTGTGATCCACAATGAGCTTGCTTTGCTTTTCTTGTGACCACTTGTTCTCCCCCACTTTGCCTATGGGGGTGTGTCAGAATATTATAGTGCTTACATTTGTGTAGGCTATAGTGGGGTAGCACATAAGGGGTACAACCCAATTAGGGTTAGTACTTGTACCCAGATTTTTCATAGTTCATTCGTTCTCGTTCATTCTTCTGACACACTGGAGGGTACGGATGTTGTAACATACATCGGAGGTTTCGCACTGCAAAACGCTAACCGCCGGGTATCGGAATAGTCACCGTCACTGTGTCGGTACCTGTAATACGGTTGAATTCATACATCTAAGAGTATATGGTTAGTCAGAATTATATATTTCAATGCAATGTTTCATTATAATCATCTGCAATTTACATTCACTATAAACAGGGTTCCTAAAACCCTTCTAATATCTCTACTCTCTAACACCTTTTTTTGTCCAATCGATCGTTATGCTACACTAGCATGTTAGAAGACCGGTACTAGGGATCCTCGATTACTCATACCGTATTCTCCCGGACAAAACACCCCCCCGTAATTGTACACCCCCGGGTAGCTTGTGCGGGGTGGGTGTTATGATAGACCTCGTTTCTACTATACCCCCCTTTTTTGCTGATTTTATATAACACCCCCCTTTTCTTACGAATTCGTTATAATAGTCGTTAACGAGTAGCTGCAATATTGAAGAATATCGCGAAAATTTCTCCCTATATGAAATTTCGCGGTACATTCACTTACAATCTACCGAGATTTCCCCCCTCGCACTACTTCGCTGTGACCACGTGCAGGCGAATCTTCCGCTGCAAGTGGCAAGAGAGGTGCCACATGGCATTTTCGTGGGGGTGATGAAGCTCGTGGCCGAAACCCACATTCGCGCCTCAGACAGTGATGTTAAAATGAAAATCAAAACACCCACATTGTCTAATTAAATAAACACTAACACTAAAATATACCATATGTAAAGACCCGGGTATTATGTATTTTTTTCCTATGAGGAGACCCCCCCCATTTTTTCCCTGTATTTTTAGCTATACCCTAGGGTGCTATGTCCGGGAGAATACGGGTAGAAGGGTTATAGCATGTTAGCCTGGGAGGTTATGTGTGCACTGACCCGCTGTTGGGGCAAGCCATTTTATCCCAATGGTCTAGTGGTTGAGGTTTTTAAATGGTATCATTGCACATATCTCGGGTTCGAATCCCCATGTGCGCACATGCTGCCGAAGGCGCTGTTAGTGTCCTAGGCCTCCCTGTGTGGGGGAATGTCAGAAGACCGGCATTGGGGATCCCCGATTGAGGCATGTTAGCCTCGGGGGCTATGACCGCACTAACCCGCTACTGGAACAAGCTAATTTATCCCAATGGTCTAGTGGTTGGGATTCTCACATAGCACTGATCGAAGAGTAGGGGCGACACGCTATCGGGGTATTAGGAACAAAGTGTCGTAGAAGATTCACTTGTAAACCATTGTGTACGTACCAATGGTTGGCAACAATGGCTTTGCTATCCGCAAAACCATGGCTCAATGGGACGGGCAGGCAAATGTTCGTTTTGTCGAGAATGACTACTTGCCGTGTTGATATGTTTTTTCCCGTACTCATAGGTCTGATTGTTTTTGGGAGGTTGTCATGACTTACTTTAAGGAATATGATATTTCCTTACTTCGTGCCCATGCTTACCGTGTATACGACTGTTCCCGCCAACAGTAAGCCGTTACCAATTGCGACACTCGACTCGACCACTGTTCCCGCCATTGTTTACATCGCGCGACCCAACCTTACGGCTCGGTTGGTAACCCGCGCTCTGATCCTCCGCCTCGACAATTCCCAACCTCGGCGTCAGGCCCGTCGCGCATCCCACATTTCGCGCGTTACCGTTACCAAGCTAGTTCGCTATATAACATTTGCTCATTCCTTCGAGCAATGGACTGTTTTGCTTAGATAGTGCAATCTTAGTTCTCTCACTCAATTGCATTAGTAACACCTACAAATGACTTGGGTCTAGGGTCAAATGTCTTTTGGTTCTAAATTTGGTGGACCGGGTGGTTGCTCGCTGTTTGGTCAAGCTGGTTCGGGCCTACCAGCACTCACCAAGACGTATGTGACACGTCCTAAAACCGATGAACTGAATTCCACGAAGTCAGGTTACCGCTACAGATTATTTTTTCGCCATGACCACCCAGGTCAAACAACCTGGCCATCACCCCAACAAACCTATCTCAAGGTTCCTCCCATTCATGTGCTCACCCGCAGATCACATTCCTAGGTATTTCCAGTTGCTAGGATTACAGTAACTGAAGACAACTGCTCGCTAGGTCCCCGTAGATTCACCAGTGGGGAGTGTCCTTCACCAGGTTTGGTTTTCTGAGGGTGTCGATATTTGAAACGTCAGCGTAGTGGCACGGGCGAAGATAGGTTATTTTTCCCATTGCTCTAAGGGTAATTATTCTTCCTCGTAATCTCTGCCCGCGGCCATGAATCCGTCGCGCCCCGGAGGGTTTGGCGCGCGGTCAGGCCGGTACGGAGGGGCAGCAGGAACCCCCGCGGGCGCGGGCAAGGGGCCCGGCGGACCGTCTTCGCGCAGCAATGCGGCGCTGCAGGCGCAGCAGAGGCTCCGCGCGCTCATGTCGAACACGTCGGATGAATCCCAAGATGACTACGGCAGCCAGGTGCTCGCGCTGTCTGCGTGTGCGTGCGGGTCGTAGTGTGCCGGCCGTATTGTGCCGGTCGTAGTGTGCCGGCCTTAGTGTGCCGGTCGTAATGTGCCGGTCCTAGTAGTGTGCAGATCTTAGTATTCCCCGATAATTACGGCGTGCAGGTCGCAGTGTGCCTGTCGTAGAATGCATGGAACAGGTCCCCAAGAGCTAAGCCGGAGCGACTTTGGTGATGAGACATTCTTTGAGTCGACTAAAAAATGCCTGTCGTAGAATGCATGGAACAGGTCCCCAAGAGCTAACCCGGAGCGACTGCCTCGTTATTAACGCAGTGCCGGAAATGGGCAAACGCGGCGAAACGTTCTATGCGGCCGCATGCCACTTGGCAATTGTTCCGGAGCCATCCGATCGACTGAACGATTAGATAGGTCTTGGACATCGGCGTGAAGCTATGTATAGAATGGTAAGACGTGAAGCTATGTATAGAATGGTAAGACGTGAAGCCCATGCCTTGATATTGACGATGAGCGTGCGCTGCTGGTGAATCTCAGGTCGTTGTGACAATGCGATAATGCGACAACGAGACATTGGGACCATGAGACGATGAGACATTGGGACGATGGGACGATGAGGCGACGAGCCAATGAGTTCAGGACAAGGACGGTAGGTTGACTTCGGCGATGAGGAAGACTCGGTCAACGACGACGATAGACTGAGGTCAACGACGACGATAGACTGAGGTCAACGACGACGATAGACTGAGGTCAACGACGACGGCAGACTGAGGTCAACGACGATGGGAGACTGAGGTTAACACGACGGGGAATTTCTTTCAGCGTTTCGAGGATAAGGTCAACAAGGCGATGAGCTCAGGTCAAGGATCGTAAGATGACGTCAGCATTGACGGAAATTAGGTCCACGTCGGTAGACTGAGGTCAACGATGATAAGCTGACGTCAACGCTGAGAGTCAACGCTGGGAGTCAACGCTGAGAGTCAACGGGATGTCAACGCGATAGGTTGAGTCAACTCTTTTCAGTCAATTTGTCGTCGACTGGTCAAGGATGGCGTGAATGAACCTATCGCGTTGTTAAGTATGGCTATTTGTTTACATGGTTACAGTTACATGCTAAACTTAGGATATCTTATTTACTAAAACTACAGGTATCTGCTTCTTGAAATGCGTCCTGTCCTGATTCGCGCACCCCGTTTTCCCCGTCGTTCCCCCTCTCCCCGCATCCCAACACCCCAGGTCGGGCGGGGGAATGCGCAGCCCCCCACTGGGGCCGCTATGGGGCGCACGCGGCCAGCGGGGGGGGATACGACGCGCCCGATCTCACCCACCCCATGCTTTTTTAGATGTCTTAAATTCCCCCCTCCCCGCCCGTTTTCCCCCTCGCTCCCCCCTCTCCCCGCCTCCCATCCCAGCTCCCCAGGTCCGCGGGGGGAATGCGCCAGCCCCCCACTGGGGGCGCTATGGGGCGCACGCGGCCAGCAGGGGGCGGATATGACGCGCCCGACCCCATGGGGGACCCTTACCGAGGGGGGGGAGGCATGGGCGGATACGACATGGGACGACGCCCGTACGTAGGGGGTGGGATGGGGTATGGGGAGGGGAGTTGGGAGCGGGAATGAGTGTGAGGGATGGTAGGGGGCGGATATGACGCGCCCGACCCCATGGGGGACCCGTACCGAGGGAGGGGAGGCATGGGCGGATACGACATGGGATGACGCCAGTACGTGTGGGATGAGTGTGATGTATGATGGGTGTATGACATGGGGGGGAGGCATGGGTGTATGACATGGGGGGGAGGCATGGGTGTATGACATGGGGCGACGCGCGTGCGTGTGCATATGACATGGGTGCATAGACAGGCGAATGTGTGGGATGGTGCATGGGGAGGGGGATGCGGGAATGTGTGGGTGTGATGATGTGAGGCATGGCAGGGAGCGGATATGATACAACGCGCCCGACCCCATGGGGAACCCGTTCCGAGGGGGGGGAGGCATGGGCGGATACGACATGGGACGACGCCTGTACGTAGGGGATGGTGCATGGGGGAGGGGAGATGCGGGAATGTCTGTGATGTGATGGTGTAGCGTGCAGGAATGCGGGAATGTGTGGCAGGGAACAGATAGGAACCTATGGGGCACCCGTAGCGAGGGGGGGATGGGGTGGCATAGGCTGATGCAGCATGAATGAGGCGACGCCTGTACGCGCTGGATTGAAATCCACTTTTGAGAATTCTCAATAGTGATTTTCCTGTACGCGCTGGATTGAAATCCACTTTTGAGAATTCTCAGTAGTGATTTTCCTGTACGCGCTGGATTGAAATCCACTTTTGAGAATTCTCAATAGTGTTTTTCCTGTACGCGCTGGAGAGGAGATGCGTGAATGCTCCTCCTCACTTTGACATTGCATCTGCATTGCTATTCTGCATCACGCTTTACCCCACCCAACTGCACCTCTTCACAGTCCTCCGCGCCTCGTTTCACCCCTCTGCACCGCCCTCGTCGCTCTGGCAGGGATACAGTAGCGTCCCGGCAGGAGATGGAGAGCATCAAGCGCGAATCAGCCAAGCTCAAGGACGATGTAAGAGCAGCGCTTACCTAAAAGGATTATGTAAGAAGCGTGAAAGAGCGAGGCAAGCTCAAGGACGATGTGAGAGCAGGGAGTGCCTAAAGCCATAAATGAGCCATGCCACAGCCATGCTCCTTGTCCCTCCGCCCCTTCTGCCTCTTACCTCGCTTCTCTGCCATCTCGTTTCCCCCCTTCTCTTTTTGCCGTTTCCTCGGCTTAATGTGCTCGTCACTGTCATCCATGTCCCACTCCTTCTCTCCCCTTCCCTCCTCTTTCCTCCCTTATCTACCATCTCGTTTTTCTCTTCTCGTTTGCCTTTTCCTCAGCTTAATGTGCTCGTCACTGTGCTCCCTGCCCCCTTGCCGCTCTCTTCCTGCCCGTGTTTGATGCGCCTCAAAACTAGACTCAGCTAGCTAGCTTAATGTGCTCGTCACTGTGTCCCATCCGCTCTGCTCCTCTTCCCGCCTCGTCTTCGCAGCTGGATGTACTCACAGAGGAAAACGAGTTCCTGGTGGATAAGGTGAGCTGATGGGGGTTTCGGAGAGTGGGGGATACATTGGTGGGGGGGCAGTGGGCCTCAGATGTCTGTTCACCCAGCTGGACGTACCGGTACTCACAGAGGAAAACGAGTTCCTGGTGGATAAGGTGAGCTGATGGGGGTGAATTGGTAGGGGGGCAGTGTTCGAGGCAATTCAAAAATGTCTGTCCCCCCAAAGGTCTGTTCCCCCAGCTGGATGTTCTCACAGAGGAAAACGAGTTCCTGCTGGATAAGGAGAGCTGATGGGGGTTCTGAGAGTGTGTTTCTTGAGGCGGCAAAAACTCGCGCAATCATTCATATTGTCATGCTGGCAAGGGGGAAAGCTGTTTCTGTTGTGCTGTAAGCTGTTTCTGTTGTGCTGTAAGCTGTTTCTGTTGTGCTGTAAGCTGTTTCTGTTGTGCTGTAAGCTGTTTCTGTTGTGCTGTAAGCTGTTTCTGTTGTGCTGTAAGCTGTTTCTGTTGTGCTGTAAGTTGTTTCTGTTGTGCTGTAAGCTGTTTCTGTTGTGCTGTAAGCTGTTTCTGTTGTGCTGTAAGCTGTTTCTGATGTGCTGTAAGCTGTTTCTGATGTGCTGTAAGCTGTTTCTGATGTGCTGTAAGCTGTTTCTGATGTGCTGTAAGCTGTTTCTGATGTGCTGTAAGCTGTTTCTGTTGTGCTGTAAGCTGTTTCTGTTGTTCTGTAAGCTGTTTCTGATGTGCTGTAAGCTGTTTCTGATGTGCTGTAAGCTGTTCATTCATATGTTCAATCTGAGGCTGGAAGTGCCGCGTTCCCTCTACCCTCCGCTCTTGAGCAGCTACGCATGACAGCGGAGGAACTCAGGGCTATCCCTTATTTTCTCACTTCTTCTCCCCTGTGCTCTCCCCGCCTCCCCACCCCTCACCCCCCCTTGTGCAGCTGCGCATGGCAGAGAAGGACTCACGTCTCTATTCACTCTCTCACCCCCCCTCCCCCCTCCCCCCTCCCTCCTTCCCCCATCCCTTTCCCCCCTTGTGCAGCTGCGCATGGCCGAGAAGGTAGGACCTCAAGGAGAAGCAGGCGCGGGTGCAGGAGCTCAAGGAGAAGCAGGCGCGCTTGCAGGGCCATCCCTCACTCTTCCCCCAACCCTTTCCCACCCCTCCCATTCACCTCCCCTTCCCCCCCCCGGTTTTCCCTCTCGCGCCGCCCCTCCCCTCCGCCCCTGCAGCTGCGCATGGCAGAGGAGGACCTGAGGGCTATCCTTCTCCGCCTCTCACTGTGTCCCCTTCCCCCCTTTTGCTTCCGCCTTCTCCCCCTCTCCCCTCCGCCCCTGCAGCTGCGCATGGCAGAGGAGGACCTCAAGGCTATGCTTCTCCGCCTCTCACTGTGTTCCCTCTCCCCTTTTTCCCCACACTCCCCCTCTCCCCTTTTTCCCCACACTCCCCCTCTCCCCTCCCCCCCCCCTGCAGCTGCGCATGGCAGAGGAGGACCTCAAGGAGAAGCAGGCGCGCGTGCAGGAGCTGGAGAAGCAGGTGGGGGAGGGGAGGGGGGTGGGGGGGTGCGCGGGAAGGGCAGGGGAATTATTGAGAGGGGTAATGGGAGAGGTGGTTAAAATGAGGGGCTGACTTGACTGAAGGAGAAGAAGGCGCGCGGGCAGGAGCTGGAGAAGCAGGTGGTTGGGGGGGAGGTTAGTGAGAGGGGGGAATGAGAGGTTGGAGTGGGAGGAGGGAGTGAGAGGAGTGAGTGAGAGGTTGGGGTAGTGAGGAGGGCGAGGGGAGAGTTAAGTCAGGGCCAAAACAAGTCAATTCGGTTTGGTTCGGCTCGGTTCGGTTTGGCCCAGATCGGTTCGGTCAGGTTGGGTCGGGTCGGCCCAAGCCGAACTGAGTTGGGCCGGGCCGGGCCAAGCTGAGTCGTGTCGAGAAAAGTCACTACCACTGCCACTGCCCTTCTGTGTAGGCATTGGCTTTCCACATACTGCCCGTACTCTACCCTTTGACCGTGCTCTACCGCTTTCTGCCACTCGATCTCTTGCTCTATCCCTCTGTCGCCCTGCAGGTGGCCAAGATGGGAGAAGGGCTCAGCCTGGAGGCCCGTCTTCTCAACAAGTGAGCAAAACCCAAACTGGATACCTGGAATCAACCCGATTTATCCAATCCAGACACCACTCCCCCCTCCTTCCTCCCCCATCGCCCCCTCCTCCCCGGCGCCCCCCCTCCCTTTGAGCCCAGCCAGTTCTCTTCCTCCTGAACCTTCTTCTCTGCTTGTCTTTCTTTCTCTGCGCTGCTCCCCCCCCATCTCCCCCCCGGTCCCCCGCCTCACTTTGCTACTCTGATTTTCAAGACATCTCTGAACTCATTTGCTGCGCAAATTTCTTGAGTTTCTGTTTTGAGGTGCCTCAAAAGGCGTTTCTCGAGGCAAATCTCGTGAAGGTGTTGACAGACAGGCAATGCTCCTCCCCTCCTCGCGCCCCTCGCATCCCCCCTGGCAGGAAAGAGGCGGTTCTCAAGCAGCGCGAGGTAATTTCTGTTCACTAATACTGGCACTGCTCCTGCTTGCATGCTAATGCTCGCCTGCATGCATGGATTACCCATCCAGATCTCATAGCCTTGTTCACCCATCCGTGATTTGACAGCCCTGCCCTGGCCATGCCTTCATGCATACCCTTTGATGGCCTGCTTTGATTGCCATGCTCTGTTCTCACCTGCCTGTGCGCCCTTGCTGTTGTGCTGCCTGTGCCACCTGCCTGTGCGCATGCTTGCGTGTGTGTGGGGTATGACATGGTAGGCGAGTCTGAAGGAGATGAAGGACAAGAGCAAGGACGTGAAGGAGGTGGAGATCACCACGCTCAGGATGGAGCTCGAGGTGAGGGGGTGGATGGGAGTGAAGGGGAGTGGAAGGGGAGTGGGCGAGCGAGGAAGTGCAGGCGCTGAGGAGTCGCAGAAGGGAGGAAGCAGCACCCACTCACCCAACCCATCCCACCCAACCCATCCCACCCAACCCATCCCACCCAACCCATCCCACCCATCCCACCCAACCCATCACACCCAAACCCATCCCACCCAACCCATCCCACCCAACCCATCCCACCCAAACCCATCCCACCCAACCCATCCACACCCAACCCATCCCACCCAACCCATCCCACCACCACCCATCCCCACCCAACCCATCCCACCCAACCCATCCCACCCAAACCCATCCCACCCAACCCATCCCACCCACCCATCCCACCCAACCCATCCCACCCAACCCATCCCACCCACCCCATCCCACCCAACCCATCCCACCCAACCCATCCCACCCAACCCATCCCACCCAACCCATCCCACCCAACCCATCCCACCCAACCCATCCCACCCAACCCATCCCACCCAACCCATCCCACCCAACCCATCCCACCCAACCCATCCCACCCAACCCATCCCACCCAACCCATCCCACCCAACCCATCCCACCCAACCCATCCCACCCAACCCATCCCACCCAACCCATCCCACCCAACCCATCCCACCCAACCCATCCCACCCAACCCATCCCACCCAACCCATCCCACCCAACCCATCCCACCCAACCCATCCCACCCAACCCATCCCACCCAACCCATCCCACCCAACCCATCCCACCCAACCCATCCCACCCAACCCATCCCACCCAACCCATCCCACCCAACCCATCCCACCCAACCCATCCCACCCAACCCATCCCACCCAACCCATCCCACCCAACCCATCCCACCCAACCCATCCCACCCAACCCATCCCACCCAACCCATCCCACCCAACCCATCCCACCCAACCCATCCCACCCAACCCATCCCACCCAACCCATCCCACCCAACCCATCCCACCCAACCCATCCCACCCAACCCATCCCACCCAACCCATCCCACCCAACCCATCCCACCCAACCCATCCCACCCAACCCATCCCACCCAACCCATCCCACCCAACCCATCCCACCCAACCCATCCCACCCAACCCATCCCACCCAACCCATCCCACCCAACCCATCCCACCCAACCCATCCCACCCAACCCATCCCACCCAACCCATCCCACCCAACCCATCCCACCCAACCCATCCCACCCAACCCATCCCACCCAACCCATCCCACCCAACCCATCCCACCCAACCCATCCCACCCAACCCATCCCACCCAACCCATCCCACCCAACCCATCCCACCCAACCCATCCCACCCAACCCATCCCACCCAACCCATCCCACCCAACCCATCCCACCCAACCCATCCCACCCAACCCATCCCACCCAACCCATCCCACCCAACCCATCCCACCCAACCCATCCCACCCAACCCATCCCACCCAACCCATCCCACCCAACCCATCCCACCCAACCCATCCCACCCAACCCATCCCACCCACCCATCCCACCCAACCCATCCCACCCAACCCATCCCACCCAACCCATCCCACCCAACCCATCCCACCCAACCCATCCCACCCAACCCATCCCACCCAACCCATCCCACCCAACCCATCCCACCCAACCCATCCCACCCAACCCATCCCACCCAACCCATCCCACCCAACCCATCCCACCCAACCCATCCCACCCAACCCATCCCACCCAACCCATCCCACCCAACCCATCCCACCCAACCCATCCCACCCAACCCATCCCACCCAACCCATCCCACCCAACCCATCCCACCCAACCCATCCCACCCAACCCATCCCACCCAACCCATCCCACCCAACCCATCCCACCCAACCCATCCCACCCAACCCATCCCACCCAACCCATCCCACCCAACCCATCCCACCCAACCCATCCCACCCAACCCATCCCACCCAACCCATCCCACCCAACCCATCCTACCCAACCCATCCCACCCAACCCATCCCACCCAACCCATCCCACCCAACCCATCCCACCCAACCCATCCCACCCAACCCATCCCACCCAACCCATCCCACCCAACCCATCCCACCCAACCCATCCCACCCAACCCATCCCACCCAACCCATCCCACCCAACCCATCCCACCCAACCCATCCCACCCAACCCATCCCACCCAACCCATCCCACCCAACCCATCCCACCCACCCCATCCCACCCAACCCATCCCACCCAACCCATCCCACCCAACCCATCCCACCCAACCCATCCCACCCACCCCATCCCACCCAACCCATCCCACCCAACCCATCCCACCCACCCCACCCTTGTGTGCGTTCCTTCAGTCCCAGAGGGAGGAGGCGGCAGCAGTGTTGGAGGAGGCAAGGCAGGCGAGCGAGGAGGTGAGGCGGTTGAGGAGCCTCACGGCGCCTATCAACTGATATATACCCCCCTGTACCATGCGCTTTTCGATGTGCTCTCCCATGTGTGCATTGTTGCACCCCCTGCAGTCCCAGAGGGAGGAGGCAGCGGCAGCGTTGGAGGAGGCGAGGCAGGCGAGTGAGGAGGTGAGGGCGCTGAGGAGCCTCACGGCGCGCATTCTGCTGACTCCCGAGGAGAAGGAGGAGGTGGTGCTCAAGCGCTGCTGGCTCGCGCGCTACTGGGCGCTGGCCTCTCGCCATGGTAGGTCTGTGGGTGTGTGTGTATGCTCGAGACTGGTACATGTGTGTCTCCTGCTCGACTGCAAAAGTGTTCTCCAAGGAAGCCTCACAGCGCGCATTCTGCTGACCCCCGAGGAGAAGGAGGAGGCGGTGCTCAAGCGCTGCTGGCTCGCCCGCCACTGGGCCCTTGCTTCTCGCCATGGTACGTGCATGTGATGCATGTGGCTCAGAGGAAGGTCCCATACGTGCCTTGAAGCATTCTTCTGACCCCCGAGGAGAAGGAGGAGGCGGTGCTCAAGCGCTGCTGGCTCGCGCGCTACTGGTTGCTTGCCTCTCGCCACAGTAAATTGATGTTCTGCACAGCTTAGCTCTTATTTATGCTGAGATTACCAGCTCCCGCAGCTACCACTGGCGTAATCGCCTCTGCCCCTCACAAATGGACGTTGGGAGTGGTGGTTAATGCATCTTCACTCCTCTTTTTCCCTCCCAAATCCTTCCCTCCTCCTCCCTTCTACTAATCCAGGCGTGCATGCTGAAATCGCCAGCTCTCGCAGCAACCACTGGCAGAAGTACTCGCCTCTGCGCTTCTAACTGGTCATTGACACATCACATCTCCTCTTCACTCGCCCAACTCTCCCTGTCCTCCCCCTCCCTTCTCTTTTCTGCCTCTCTTGCTCTCTCGCCCCTCTCCAGGCGTGCATGCTGAAATCGCCAGCTCTCGCAGCAACCACTGGCAGAAGTACTCGCCTCTGCGCTTCTAACTGGTCATTGACACATCACATCTCCTCTTCACTCGCCCAACTCTCCCTGTCCTCCCCCTCCCTTCTCTTTTCTGCCTCTCTTGCTCTCTCTCCCCTCTCCAGGCGTGCATGCTGAAATCGCCAGCTCGCGCAGCGACCACTGGCAGAAGTACTCGCCTCTGCGCTTCTAACTGGTCATTGACACATCACATCTCCTCTTCACTCGCCCAACTCTCCCTGTCCTCCCCCTCCCTTCTCTTTTCTGCCTCTCTTGCTCTCTCGCCCCTCTCCAGGCGTGCATGCTGAAATCGCCAGCTCTCGCAGCAACCACTGGCAGAAGTACTCGCCTCTGCGCTTCTAACTGGTCATTGACACATCACATCTCCTCTTCACTCGCCCAACTCTCCCTGTCCTCCCCCTCCCTTCTCTTTTCTGCCTCTCTTGCTCTCTCTCCCCTCTCCAGGCGTGCATGCTGAAATCGCCAGCTCGCGCAGCGACCACTGGCAGAAGTACTCGCCTCTGCGCTTCTAACTGGTCATTGACACATCACATCTCCTCTTCACTCGCCCAACTCTCCCTGTCCTCCCCCTCCCTTCTCTTTTCTGCCTCTCTTGCTCTCTCTCCCCTCTCCAGGCGTGCATGCTGAAATCGCCAGCTCGCGCAGCGACCACTGGCAGAAGTACTCGCCTCTGCGCTTCTAACTGGTCATTGACACATCACATCTCCTCTTCACTCGCCCAACTCTCCCTGTCCTCCCCCTCCCTTCTCTTTTCTGCCTCTCTTGCTCTCTCGCCCCTCTCCAGGCGTGCATGCTGAAATCGCCAGCTCTCGCAGCAACCACTGGCAGAAGTACTCGCCTCTGCGCTTCTAACTGGTCATTGACACATCACATCTCCTCTTCACTCGCCCAACTCTCCCTGTCCTCCCCCTCCCTTCTCGTTTCTGCCTCTCTTGCTCTCTCTCCCCTCTCCAGGCGTGCATGCTGAGATCGCCAGCTCGCGCAGCGACCACTGGCAGAAGTACTCGCCTCTGCCCTTCGAAGTGGTCATTGATGCCGGGAGGAAGGCCCGGGAGGAGCCCGACGGTGGGGAGAAAGGTGAGACGCGGTTGTGGGGAGGGGGAGGCAAGGAGGGAGGGGGAGGCAAGGAGGGAGGGGGAGACGGGGGTACTGGACTAGGTGCTTGTTCTTTTGTGCCCTTTGAGGTGGTGATTGACGCTAGGAGGAAGGCCAGGGAGGAGCCCGACGGTGGCGAGAAAGGTGAGCGACATGGAGAGCATGTTTCAGGTGGAGAAGGCATTCAAAGACCTGGCGGTTAGTTATCGAGGCAACCAACAACCCCCGCTTCCTCCCCCACCATCTCCCCTGGTCCTGTCCCCCGTCTTCTCGTCTCTCCCCCCGCTTTGCTTCCACAGAGGACAAGCCGGCGACGGTGGGCACAGAGAGCAACATAGAGAGCATGTTTCAGGTGGAGAAGGCACTCAGAGACCTGGCGGCTCTCAAGGTGGTTACTGGGGCAACCAAGAACTCCTCTCCTTCCTCTCACCTCCTCCCCACCCCCCCACGCACAGAGGACAAGCCAGCGACGGTGGGCACGGAGAGCAACATAGAGAGCATGTTTCAGGTGGAGAAGGCACTCAGAGACCTGGCGGCACTCAAGGTGGAGGAGGGGGTGCTGCTGGCCATGGCGCAGCACCGCCGCCCCGCCCTTCTCAAAGTTCACTCGGCTCCTTCAGGTAAGAGGGACTGTCTATAACGAATCATTTGCACTCAAGGTGGAGGAGGGGGTGCTGTTGGCCATGGCCCAGCACCGCCGCCCCGCGCTTCTCAAAGTGCACTCTGCACCCTCAGGTAAATCTGCCGCTCGTTGAGTCAGATCTACAAGAAGCATCCTTGGGGGAGGCATCAACGCTCAAGGTGGAGGAGGGGGTGCTGCTCGCCATGGCTCAGCACCGCTGCCCGGCGCTCCTGAAAGTGCACTCCGCTCCTTCAGGTATGGGGACTGTCTGTAGGAGCCTTTTTGCCCTGTTCGAGCGCATTCTGCACCATCGTGTAGGGGGTTAACCACTCTCAAGGTGGCGATTTTTGAGAGGTCTCAAAAGGCGGGGTTAACTGCTCTCGAGGTGGAGGGGGGGTGCTGCTCGCCATGGCACAGCACCGCCGCCCCATGCTGCTCTGAAAGTGCACTCCGCGCCTTCAGGTAAGTCTACGGTGATGCACTTGGTTCAGGCGCAGCCTCTGTTGCTTCAGGTGGGGTCTCTGTTGCTTCAGGTGGGGTCTCTGTTGCTTCAGGTGGGGTCGTTGTTGCTTCAGGTGGGGCATCTGTTGCTTCAGGTGGGGCCTCTGGTGCTTCAGGTGGAGTCTCTGTTGCTTCAGGTGGGGCCTCTGTTGTTCAGCTGCTCTATCTCCATTTTTATGTTTCACAATAATCCAACGTGCGTTCTCACCCACCTGTCCACTTTCCATGGCACTTCCATTTGTCATCTTGCCGTGCCCTCTGTCTACCAACCCCATCCCCCCCGCTTAATCTTTTCATGTGCACGTCTCCTCTCCCTCCCTCTCTCCGCCTCTGTGTGTGTGTGCAGCTGCCGAAGAGGGTCCAAGGATGGTCGAGTCTATGGGTGAGTTCCGCTGCCCTCCCTCCCAACGTCCCTCCCTCCCTACCTCCCTCCCTTTCTCCCTTGCTCCATCCTTTCTTCGTCCCCTTATATTCCTTTCTCACTTTCTGCCTTGCCTCCTTCCTTCCATCCGTCGTCCCCTTGCCTATGCTCTGCTCCGTGGCCCCTCAATTGTGCCTGTCTTCCTCGCTCGTCCATCTTTTGCGTCGACTCAAAAGCTTGCCTCCTTCCTTCCATCCTTCGTCCCCTTGCCTATGCTCTGCTCTGTGGCCCCTCAATTGTGCCTGTCTTCCCCCCTCGTCCATCTGTCCTTTCTCTTCGTTTCTGTTCATTGATCCTTCCATCACTCCTCCCTCGTCCGTTGAACCCTGTTCCAATCCATATTGTTTCCCATTCCTCGCTCCCTCGTGCTTTCAGATCTGAGCGACGAAGAGGTTGAGGATGTGAGGTTCAAGCAGAACTGGCTGGTGTACTGGTGGTGGCGGACACGCGACCACAAGGTGTGCCCGCTCTAACCTCTCCCTTCAATTTTTCCTCCATCGCCCCCTTCCTTTTCCGTCCAACCTTAACAGATCTGAGCGACGAGGAGGTCGAGGATGTGAGGTTCAAGCAGAACTGGCTGGTGTACTGGTGGCGGCGGGCACGCGACCACAAGGTGGAGCCGGACATTGCAGCAGAGCGGCTGGCGTACTGGATCTCCAGGAGCACTGTGAAGCCCACGGCGCATGATGCTGTGGATGGTGAGTCAAGCAAGTCAAGGGAGTCAAGGGATGCAAGGGTTGCAAGTCGACAGGGTCAATAAATTCAAGGGATGCAACTGGGTGAAGATGAGCGGCTGGCGTACTGGATCTCCAGGAGCACTGTGAAGCCCACGGCGCATGATGCCGTGGATGGTGAGTCAACGGGAGTCAATGGAGTCAAGGGAGTGAAGGTAGAGATGAGCGGCTGGCGTGCTGGATCTCCAGGAGCACTGTGAAGCCCACGGCACACGATGCTGTGGATGGTCAGATGAAGGGAGGGCTGTATGGTTGTGATGGCAGGGTAATTGGGTCAAGGGAGTGAATGGAACGGATGGAGTCAAGGGAGTCAAGGGAGGTCAGGATCGCACACACATGTTTGCAATGTGCCGCATGCACAGCGCACGCACACACGCCGAGTTATTGTGCACACATGCATCATTTGACACCCACTGAGCACCTCCGCTCCCCCCTCAAACACACATGTGTTGGCAATGTGACGCATGCATGCACAGCGCACACACGCGCGACGAGTTATTGTGCACACATGCAGCAACTTCGGACACCCACTGAGCGCCTTCCCTTTTCCCTTTTCCTCCGCCACCCACCCCTTCTTTCTCCCCCGCCTGCCCCCCTCCCTTCCCCCCACATTCCCCTCCTCTTCTTCCTCTGTGCTCCTCTGGCCCCCCCTGTTCGTCCCTCTTTTCCTACCAATGCTGATGTCACAATGATGTCATGCTGATGTCACCAGCGGAGCGCGGGCTGATGGAGGTCCGCAAGCTCAACCTGGAGCAGCAGATGTGGGATGCTTCCAGGAAGGATCTCGTTGCCGAGGCTGCTGCAGCGGCTGCTGTTGCTGCCGTGGCTGCAGGACCACCACCCTCCAGCAAATAAGATGCATGCAGCACTCTGCACCGCTTTCCACCGCACTGGACCATGCCCTAGCTTTCCATACCACTGTACCAGCTGCTATGCTGGGGACTGACGAATGCCCTCGTTTGTGCTGCTGCTCGAGTAATCTCTTCTACTCCATGCCTTTCACTCATGTGGTTCATGGCTTCCTTTCTTGTGTCGCTCATGCTTTTTGGGTTGGTCATTTCAAACAAACAGCCTCTCTGTCAGGCTGGATTTCTAGGGTGTCAAATACATGTGGCAAATGGTCAGTTTTAGGATTGTGTAAAGCTAGTGTGAAGTACCTAGTCATAATTGATAAATAGTGTTGTCTATTCAGCTTCCATATATGGTATATTTTCTTATGTTAGTTGTGTAGATATATACTGGGTACATGTAACAGTTCAGTTGCTCGTCTTGGGAATGGCCTTGTGACGGGGTTAGGACGGGGGCTGGATGCATAACTGAAAGCTTTGCCAGGTGCTCGAGTTTTCTGGAAAACTCCGGGCTCTCCGCGGTTTATGGAAAGTGCTGCCTTGAAAAGCAAAACTTGCATGCGGCGAAACAAAACTCGCTTCGCAGGTGTGCTCTGCAGTTGGTGAGGATGGGGAGTTTTAAAACCAGGGTACACATTCAACGCGACTCCAGGCTAAATTTTGGGCGGCATGTTTGCGGGAACTGCTGATTGGTTGACGAGTAGCGAATAAATAGTTGAGAATGGGCGAGCATGGGGCTTTTCGTCCGTGAGAGATGAGGCTTGGCAGGGGAGAAATTGATAACACTTGGATCTAGAAATTGGGGATCAAGGGGAGGGCAACTGGGTTGGCGGAAAGGGGAAAGGGGGTGAGACGATATTGTGGGGGAAGGGGAAACAATTTCGGTGGGAGCGGAATAGGTATGGGGAGGGGGGAAACGAATTTGCGGAAGCACATTCGATGACTTCGGTATACATTTGCCAAATCTCGAGGGTTCAAATGTTCACCTGCTGAAGCGAACACTCCCCCCAGATATTCCTAAATCACTGAGTAACCCCGAGGTCAAAGGTTAACCTTTGACAGAAATCCAATTGAATGTGCACCCTGGTTTTAACTCAGGAAGCTTGACCGCGGACCGTTCTTCTCTGCAACGGCGGGCGAAATTCCCCACAACAGCTATGTAATTCTATCTACCCTTTCTTCCCAACCAAATTCGGGCATGGCATTGATGAAGGATGATGGACCATGGTGAATGGCGACGACGACCATCAGGCATGCAAGTTGGTGTGCTGACATGGCAAACAGCGGTGGATGATGTGTAACGATAAGATGAACTGTGCTCAGATGAACTGTGCAACATCCATCCACCGTCCCACCAGCAACAATCAATTTCGGGGTAATTACATTCTGGGTAACCAACATCGAGCCCGCTGACGTCAAAAGTCACCTACGTGGCTCGATGGTACCCGTCAGATCATGCGCACCCCTTGGTGGTACCCATCTTCCCTCCGTGGTACCCATCTTCCCTGCGTGGTACCCATCAACTGTGCGTGAATTCCCTGACTGGTACCGCAACATTTCAACCGAGCTGTACACCGTACAACAAGGGTTTCAATGCGATTTTTTTTTTTTTGGTCCCGAGTTGCGCGTTTGCTATGAACTCGACGAATAATTTGGAATATCCCGTAACTTCAAACAAATATGTATTTGTGGACTCCCAAGGGGAAGCGGAAAAATAATATGCCCCAAGGTATTGGACGCAAGCGCAAAGCAAAGCGCTGTCAAAACCACTACACATAGGAATCGGAAACTGGAAAACACGGCGCTCCGTCATTTCCTCGAAATCCTTCCACAAGACGAACTTTCCGCTCACGCGCTGCGGCTTTTTCCCCACCACGAGTCGACCCAACCCAACCCAACCTCGCCCCGCTGTTGCCCCACCAACGAATCCGCTCGCGCCAATCCCCCAACCTTGCATCGAAAATGTCGTGCGATTCCCCCACCCGTTGCGCCATTTTCCCCAACCTGTCACCCCTCGTAGTACGTTTCACCAGTCACTGCCGTTTCTCTGTTATGCCACCGCTCTGTTCCGCCCCGCTTCGTCCCGCTGCACTCCACCCCACCCTGCTCCGCACCACCCCCAACCCAGCACCATCTCCGCGGCACCTCGCTCGCTCACTTGCGCCCTCCCTTCCCCTCCCCTCTGTGTCTCTTCGTGCTTTCCCTGCTTGCTTGGAACTTGAAACGCATTTCGCGGCCAAAAGCACGCACGTCTCCTTCACCCCCCTCACGGATTTTGGCGTCAGGACTGCTCTTCCACCCATTCCTTCCCATTCGCGATTCCCTAAGCCACTCGCAATTGGGCTGGTTGCTGCGCGAGCAGGCAAATTCTGACTCGCATTTCTGGCAGCTTGACAGCTGGCTGTGGGAGGGGTACGATACTGTAGCTCGTGTTGCGGCTTCTTCTGACAGATTAGGCGTTTAATTTTTCATTTCCATGACTAGAGAGTGCGATGGGGGAATGGTAGACGTAGACCTGGAATTCAAGCACGCCCCGGATATTGCCGTAATGTCGCGAAGCGCTAGTGACGCGGAAGAACGGCGCGGAAGGGCCGGATGGCATGGCGGGACGGCGGGCGGCAAGAATGGCGGCACGGCTCGAGACACGCTGCTGGAAGATTCGTTCTTAATTCCGAATTCCGGCCACGTCCGCGCCGCGCTCATGATCGACGGGATTGTGTGGCACAGAGTGGACGAATCCGCGAGTCAGGTAATTAATAAGAATAGGTGTGTTTCGAGTCGACTTTAGACGAGCTCGTAGTACTTTTTTCAGGTGGTCAACAGGTGCTGTATCGGTCGGTAGGTACGAACACGTGGGCCATTCCACGAATGACAGGTCAGTCTTATCGCCCTGCGTCCGTTTCCACTCGCTGTATCCGTTAGCTTTTCGTACGTAAATGAGAAACGGTTCGAGGACTCCGTCGCTTACGGCGCAGGCGCATTTCGTCACATTGCGGTCAATTCTCGATGCCATCTCTTCGTTCGTCATTTCCTCGTCCGTCAATTTTCTCCGCCGATTCTCGTCCGTCTATTCTCCTCCGTCAATTCCTGCCTCGGTACATAGACCACCTTCATCCCTCTTCCTTATTCCTACCCCTCGGAGGTGATTTTTCAGTCGACTAAAAGCTTGCCTCCTGCTTTATCCTTCCTCCTTATTCCCATCCCCTTCCTTGCCCCTTTCTTAAGCACTCTAGATGATTCTTTTTCCTTTCCATGTCTCTTTCCGTGTTCTCCACTCAGGGGTGCCCTGCAACCATTCCGTGCCACGACTGCGCCCTGGGACAGCCGAATGCCAGCTCAGCACCCATCAGCGAAATCTACGCCGTCGAAATGCTCCCAGAGGCATCCGTTAAGAGCAGCTTCTTTGCGAGTCCCGTTAAGGTACACTCCCCTGGTGATACTACATCGTGGTAAGGATTTTGGTGATTTTTTTGTTTAAATCTTGACGGACTCGCGACCAGATAGCCTCTGACGAGAAGGGCTTCCCCCGGAAGGAGATAGGCGAAAGGACCCCCCGTGTTCGACGGCAACGCTGACAAGCGAATGAGAGATAGGCGCGAGGGGAGCGCGTGAAAATTGCGCGGCCGGCGCTACTTGTCCTCATCCGCTGCTATCTTCGCCCCCATTCACTCTGGACCTCGTCCTCCCCCCTCCCCCCCGCTTCCTCCTCCCCCCTCACCTCGCCCCTTCCCGCATATCTTCCCCTTGCTTTCCCATTCAACCCCTCCCCTTCCCTGCCCTCCAACCCCTCCTCCGCCTCCCATCCGCTCCCCTCCCCCCGCACTCCCCCCGCCTTCCCACCTCCGCGCGCGCGCAGATGCATCAGTTCGCGGTGCACACGTTCCGCCGCTCCGCCGACCGTTGGATCCCGCTCAAGCTCGCCTTCTGCCACGTCAGCGCTGACGTGTGCCAGCAGTGGTCGGACCGCATCCTCTCGCTGCTGCGCGCCGACCCGGAGCGCCCTAGGAGCCTCTTAGTGTTCGTGAACCCTATAGGCGGGCGGAAGAAGGGATTAAAGACATGGGAGGCGGTGCGACCCGTGTTCGATCGCGCAGGAGTCGCCGTGCAGGTGCGACGGTGGTTACCACAGAGTTCGCGATTTTTTATGGCGAACAGTAGCAGCAGCAAGCACCAAACCTACGTCCTTCTCCGCGTAGTGGAATTTCGCGAGTTTCGCTGCGGTCGTAGGCTTGCACGTTTACGAACATTAGTAATGTTATTTTTCACAACCTGTTTCGTTGGTCGCAGGTGGTGGTAACCAGCCGTCGCAACCACGCGCGCGACATGCTGCAGAACGCGTCGGACAAGGAGCTTTGCCAGCTGGACGGGATCATCGTCGTGGTGAGTCGCACACATCAGTGTCGCACGCGGAGTCGCACACTCAGTAGCACTCATATTGTCGCACACCAGCCGCACGCAGCGTCGCACACACATTCGCACAGCCACACAAGCGCACAAGGGCGAGCGGCAGAATGACGTGATGAACTCCCCTTCCCTCGCCCCCCCGTCGTCCCCTCCGGGCGGAGTCGACGCTTTCAACAACGCGCTTTCCCCTCGCCCAGTACTCATTCTGCGTTGTGCCCCTCCAAACCCATCCCAACTCCATTTTCTCCTTCCCTGCTTCCCCCGCCGTCAGGGCGGCGACGGGCTGTTCAACGAGGCGCTCAACGGGCTGGCGAGGCGCCGATGCTGTGTTGCACCCCATCTCAAACCATCTCAACCCATCCCAACCCCATTCCCTTCACCCCCACCCTCAGGGCGGCGACGGGCTGTTCAACGAGGCGCTCAACGGGCTGGCGAGGCGTCGCCATCGCGCCTTCCCGTGCGTGCGCCCCGCGCGCCTGCGCCTCCCCCCGCCCTCCACTGCCCCATGCGGCGCCGGCAGAAGCGGGAGTGACAGGGGAAGGAGCGGGAGCGCAGATGGGAAGGGTGCAGTGGGAAGCAGATGTGGGAGTGTAGGAAAGGAGGAGTTTGGATTGAATGGAGCTATGTTGGTTAAGGGCTGTGGGCCAGGCGCAGGGGATTCAATATTAAGAGGCGATTTAGGAGCTGATTTGGGATCAGAAAACGATTTGGAACAACTGCCAGCGTTGCAGGGCGCTTCATTAGCAGAGAACGAAGAAGAGGATGAGAGGGAGGAGAGGGAAGAGAGGGAGGAGAGGGAGGAGGAGGAGGAGGAGGAGGAAGGGGAAGGGAAGGCAGCTCAGGAGCTTGTAGTTGTTTCAGATGGCAATACTGCTTATGCTGATGCTGGCACTGCTGGTTGTGCAAGTGTTGGTGCCGCAGGTTCGGACCGAGCCTGCGCTCCAGGTTTGGGGAGAAAGCTGACGCTCGGTAGGTTCTGCAGGCAGGAGAGCGAGTTGGTGGCGGCAGGTGCAGTGAATCTGGACACGGGCAGTGCAGGACAGGCAGGTGGGGTGAAAAAGGGAGGAGACGGGGAGAGGAGTGGGGAGGAGAGAGGAGGGGAGGAGGAGGGGGAGGAGGAGGAGGGGAGGGAGGGGAGGAAGCGAGTGGGAAGCAAGGGATGGTTGGCTGCTGCAGGGTTGAAGTTGACCAACTGGCGGCGCGATAGTGACAAGGGCACTGACACATGCGGACAAAACGGCGGGCGGCACGCTGACGTGGACGGTGATGATTCGCCGAGAGGAGGCGTCAATCTTTTTAGTCTGGATACTTCTGGAGGGTTAAATACTCCTGGATTAGAGACTCCTGCCGGCTTTAATACCCCGGGCGGTTTAAATACTCCTGCCGGCTTAAACACGCCAGCTGGGTATGGGTATGACACTCCTAAAGGCTACTATGCGACTCCTAAGGCCGGATCGTACTATGAGACTCCTAAGCCTGGTAATGGCGGCTCGGGTGGATATTATTTCCCTACTCCTAAGGAGGGGGGCGGCGGGGTGAAGGGATTTTACGAAACGCCCAAGGGGCAGCAGGCTCGGCGCAGCTTCGGCCGAACCAGTTTTGGTCCGGGGGTTAGAAATGCGACGTTTTTGAGTGACTGGGGGACGGTGCGGGAGGGGGAGGAGGGGGAGGAGGAGGAAGGGGGAGAGGAGGGGGTGGAGGAGGGAGGAGTGGAGGAGTGGGGGGAGGGAGGAGTGGGAGAGGATGGCGGAGTGGGGTTGTGTCTACCTAGGCGGCTGAGGATTGGCATCATCCCTGCTGGATCCACAGATTGCATTGCCATGAGGTGAGGGAGAGCGTGAGGTTTGATGGACACATATATGTGTCCAGGAGGCGGAGGATGGATTGACACACATGTGTGATGAACCATAAGCACTCCCTACCACCTCACTCTACCCTGCCTCCTCCCCCCACTTCCCTCCCAAAATCGTTGCTCTCATTGCCGTGGCCCACCCCTTGTCACCGGCCTCAACCCCTTCTTCCCTCTCACCCCGTGTCACCGCTTTGCACCCTTGTCTTTTCCTCCTGCAGCCTCGTTGGTTCCCGAGACCCTGCCACGTCAGCACTGAACGTTGTGATTGGCCGACGCACTCCCATGGATGTTGTGCGGGTAACTTCCTGGAAAACCGCCTCCTCCTCCCCCACCTCCTCCTCCTCCTCTCCCTCCCCGTCCTCCCCCACCTCCTCCTTCAACCCTCCTGCTACCTCCTCAAACCAAACGTCACACACCCCGTCCGAGCCTACATTCTTGCCGAACCTCTCATCCGAACCTACAGACCTGGCTTCCGGCCAAGCCACCGTCCTTGCTTCGGTATCTCCCCTCTCCTCCTCCCCCGATTTCTCCTCTTCCGCCCCCGCTTCCCCCTCCTCCCTGTCCTCCTCCCCTTCGGCCCTATCCGAATCGTCAATGACTCGGTTCCAGGTTGGCGCTGACTCAGCAGCCGAGGTTGCTGAGTCAGCACAACCGGCAAAAGCAGAGGAAAGAGGAGATGCGGGAGGGTGGGTGGAGAGAAGAGAGATAAATGCAGTGAAGGAAGGAGTAGCGGAAGCTTCCAGGAAGGAGGACGAGCAGCAGCAGATGGAGTGCGATGTCCGATACGCTGCATCATTCTTCGGGTAATTTACCCTGCTTCTTGTTGTGTACACCAGTAACATATTAACACTTGAATAAATTAACCGTCCGTATTCCCAAAGCTCCTCCGTTCCTCGTTCCTTCCTTCCGTTACCTCTGCCCCTCTTTACCCCTGGTTGACCAACATTTGAGACGTCTTAAAAACCCCCGACTTTTTCACCACCCACTCCCCCTCTTTTCCGCCCCTCCCCAAATATGGTTTCTATGGGGCAGTGACAAAGGAGAGTGAGGCAATGAGGTGGTTGGGACGCGCATTTGCCTGTGCGACTTAAAGCTCCCCCTTTTCCCCTACCCTCACTGCTCTCTCTTCGCCCCTGTCCCTCCCTCCCCCTCCTTAACTCCAGGTATTCTATGGTGCAGTGATAAAGGAGAGCGAGGCGCTGAGGTGGATGGGGGGATCCGCCTCTGCCTGTGCCACTGGGCTCTCATGCGCGAGTCAACTCCCCCCTTGTTCCCTCCCCCCTTGCACTCCCCTCCCCCCTCCCTCCCCAGCTACGGTTTCTACGGTGCAGTGACCAAAGAGAGCAAGGCGTTGAGGTGGATGGGAAGCGCATCTGCCACTCAATGCTCCCCCTTAGTCGACTAAAAAACAAGCGCATCTGCCTGTGCCACTCAATGCTCCCCCTTTGCCCCGACCCTCACTGCCCTCTCTCCGCCCCTGTCCCTCCCTTCCCCTCCCTTATCCCCCAGGTACGGCTTCTATGGCGCAGTGACAAAGGAGAGCGAGGCACTGAGGTGGATGGGGCCAGCAAGATACGACTATGCAGGGTTCATGACTTACATGCGCCACAGGTGGGTGGGTGGGTGGGTGGGTGGGTGGGTGGGGGGGGGGGGTCAAGTTCTAATGCATGCAGCACGGATGGATGGGGCCTGCCAGATACGACTATGCGGGGTTCATGACTTACATGCGCCACAGGTGGGTGGGTGGGTGGGTGGGTGGGTGGCACAGGTGGGTGTTTGTGGGGGAATGATTGGAATGTGCGGGATAAAGTGCATGCGCCACAGCGGGATGGGGCCCGCAAGATACGACTATGCGGGGTTCATGACTTACATGTGCCACAGGTGAGTGGGGTGGAAAACGCAAGCGGGCGAAAAGGTGGGGGCGTTTGTCCTCTCCTTCAAATGTGTCCCGTCTCCCTCTTTCTCCCCCTCTCCCCCTCCTCTTCCCCTCCCCTCTCCTCCATCACCTCATCTCCTGTCTCCCTCTTTCTCCCCCTCTCCCCCTCCCCTCTTCCCCTCCCCTCTCCTCCTCCATCTCCTCATCTCCTGTCCCCCTCTTTCTCCCGCCCAACCAGGTCGTACGAAGCAGAGGTGTCATTCTTCCACGTGCCTGAGCCTGACCAACCTTCCATGCACAGAAGAAGGTAACTCTCAGCTCACAGCATTCCCACCCCCTCATGCCACTGCCTGAGGCGCCTCAAAAGTTTTTTCCCGAGCCTCAAGCCCCTTGCGCCTTCCACATACCGAGCCAGCCGAGCATTCCATGCACTGACTCCTTCCTGCCTTTGAGTCGACTCAAAAGCATTCCATGCACTGACTCCTTCCTGCCTTTGAGTCGACTCAAAAGCATTCCATGCACTGACTCCTTCCTGCCCACCCCTTCATTCCCCTGCCCCTTGCGCCCCACCCATACACCATGCTGCTGGCTTAACCTTCCATGTTTCAATACCAGATATTATACTTCAAACTCCACCACCAAAACTATCCTTACTCGTAATATCACATATCTTATTGCTTCCGTACCCTTATCTCCTCCTCCTGTTCCCTCCCCTCACTCATTCCCTTGCGGCCTGCCCTGTCCTATCAGCACCACGCCTCATCCAGAGATCTGCACCGTTGGATGCTCGGTGTGCGCCAACGGCCAGGATCTCTCGCTGCTGGCGCGATCCGCCCTGGGATTCGAGGCCATAGGCCCATCCCAGTCAGCTGTGGGTCTGGCCTCCCTTCTCACCCCTCTCAACCGCACTGATGTTGATACTGCTGCTGATACTCTTGCTGTTACTGCGGCTGCTGGTTCTGCTGCTGATGCTGCTGCTTTTTCGCCTTCTTATCAGCCTCCTCCTGTCTCTCCCACTGCCGCCGCTTCTGCTGCTACAGCCGCAGAAGCTGATAAGCACAGGGTCTTCCCACCTACCTCACCTCCTCCCCCTTCAACCACCACTGCCACTACTACTGCTATTCCCCCAACAGTTGCTGCATATTTTGAGTCTACTACAGAATGTTCTCATAACAGTAGTAGCACCACAGGTCAATCTCCAGATGCTGACGTGGCAGTCTCGGATTCGGCGGAGCCTCTGATGTGGGACGACGCAACGCCAGGCTGGCGCACCGTGAGAGGCCGGTTTCACAGTGTGGGCGGCGCGGTGATCTCGTGCCGCAACGACAAGGCGCCAGATGGCGTCGCGGCACACGCCCACCTGGCGGATGGGAATCTGAACCTCATCATGATCCGCGAGTGCTCACGTGCCGAATACCTCCAGTAAGTATAATCTCCCCTATAATCTCCCCTGTTGCTGACTTAATTTTGATTTCTCCATTGAGCACTATGTTCTCAGCGAGCTGGTGTCTCGGCCGTATCAGTGGTAAGTTGTGTCTGTGTACGATTGCATTCTTGCATTGGTAAGTTGTGTCTGTGTACGATTGCATTCTTGCATTGGTAAGTTTCCGGCCGCCGTACGAGCACACGCAATGACAAGGCGCCAGATGGCGTGGCGGCACACGCCCGCCTGGCGGATGGGAACCTGAACCTCATTATGATCCGCGAGTGCTCACGCGCCGAATACCTCCAGTGAGTAGCTTTTACCTCCACTAGTCACCAGTACTGACGTTCGCTGCAGCAATTCCTGCACACGCCCACCTGGCGGATGGGAATCTGAACATCATCATGCTCGCGGGCAGAATACCTCCAGTGAGTGTTTTTCTTTCTTCCAAAACTTTTCGCTCGTTCTTTTCGTGTATTTGTGATTTTATGGATGTCTTTCACTGTGTCTGGCTGCTGTGAGGGGTGCAGCAGATCCATTCTTAGAAGATCTCAAACCATGTATCCATTTGTTATAAGATCTCAAATATAGATCTCAAATATAGATCTCAAATATAGATCTCAAATATAGATCTCAAATATAGATCTCAAATATAGATCTCAAATATAGATCTCAAATATAGATCTCAAATATACCATGTATTAATCTGTCCGTCCATGTATCCACCCACTCGCAGGCAGCTGCTGTGTCTGGCCATAAAGGGAGCTGATCCCCTCGACTTCCACTTCGTCCAGCATCACAAGGTTGGTAACCCACAGCACCGCTTCACACCGCCTCACATCCACTCACACCAGATCGCGTCTCCTCACCCCGTTTCACACCGAATTACACCGCTTCTCAGCTGCTGCTGTGTCTGACCATCAAGGGGTCAGATCCCCTTGACTTCCACGTTGTCCAGCATCACAAGGTGGGTTTGGTTCCCACTCACTTGCTCCACCGCTTGGCACCGTTTCACACCATCCCACACCATTTTGCATCGTACCTATCCTCACAGACGGATGTTTTGCTGTGTGCAAAGCCGCTAAGTCCGGTATATCAGGTGGAGAGATTCCCAAACTTCTCACGCCAACTTTTGAGGCGCCGCGCCTCAGAAGGAAGATTCTCAGATCATTGCGCACCATCTCAAACCATTGCGCACCATCTCAAACCATTGCGCACCATCTCGAACCATTGCGCACCATCTCGAACCATTGCGCACCATCTCGAACCATTGCGCACCATCTCGAACCATTGCGCACCATCTCGAACCATTGCGCACCATCTCAAACCATTGCGCACCATCTCAAACCATTGCGCACCATCTCAAACCATTGCGCACCATCTCAAACCATTGCGCACCATCTCGAACCATTGCACACCATCTCGAACCATTGCGCACCATCTCGAACCATTGCGCACCATCTCGAACCATTGCGCACCATCTCGAACCAATGCGCACCATCTCAAACCATTGCGCACCATCTCAAACCATTGCGCACCATCTCAAACCATTGCGCACCATCTCAAACCATTGCGCACCATCTCGAACCATTGCGCACCATCTCAAACCATTGCGCACCATCTCGAACCATTGCGCACCATCTCAAACCATTGCGCACCATCTCGAACCATTGCGCACCATCTCGAACCATTGCGCACCATCTCAAACCATTGCGCACCATCTCAAACCATTGCGCACCATCTCGAACCATTGCGCACCATCTCAAACCATTGCGCACCATCTCAAACCATTGCGCACCATCTCAAACCATAGCGCACCATCTCGAACCATTGCGCACCATCTCGAACCATTGCGCACCATCTCGAACCATTGCGCACCATCTCGAACCATTGCGCACCATCTCAAACCATTGCGCACCATCTCAAACCATTGCGCACCATCTCGAACCATTGCGCACCATCTCAAACCATTGCGCACCATCTCGAACCATTGCGCACCATCTCAAACCATTGCGCACCATCTCGAACCATTGCGCACCATCTCAAACCATTGCGCACCATCTCGAACCATTGCGCACCATCTCGAACCATTGCGCACCATCTCGAACCATTGCGCACCATCTCAAACCATTGCGCACCATCTCAAACCATAGCGCACCATCTCGAACCATTGCGCACCATCTCAAACCATTGCGCACCATCTCAAACCATTGCGCACCATCTCAAACCATAGCGCACCATCTCGAACCATTGCGCACCATCTCGAACCATTGCGCACCATCTCGAACCATTGCGCACCATCTCGAACCATTGCGCACCATCTCGAACCATTGCGCACCATCTCAAACCATTGCGCACCATCTCAAACCATTGCGCACCATCTCAAACCATTGCGCACCATCTCGAACCATTGCGCACCATCTCAAACCATTGCGCACCATCTCAAACCATTGCGCACCATCTCAAACCATTGCGCACCATCTCGAACCATTGCGCACCATCTCGAACCATTGCGCACCATCTCAAACCATTGCGCACCATCTCAAACCATTGCGCACCATCTCGAACCATTGCGCACCATCTCAAACCATTGCGCACCATCTCAAACCATTGCGCACCATCTCGAACCATTGCGCACCATCTCAAACCATTGCGCACCATCTCGTAGCGTCTCAGTTGTTTCCCCCCACTCTCTCTCCTCCATCATCCCCACTATTCCGCTCCCATACTCCCTCTCTCCCCCTCCCCCCAGACCCCAGCGTTCACATTCAAGGCAATGGGCAGGGCTTTTGGAATGTGGATGGTGAACTGGTGGACGCGAGTGAGCTGTCACCTCAGGGGTTTCCTCTCCCTCCTTTCCCTCCTTCATCCCCACTTTCCACCCCCAGACCCCAGCGTTCACATTCAAGGCCATGGGAGAACAAGGCTTTTGGAATGTGGATGGTGAACTGGTGGAGGCGAGTGAGCTGTCGGCCCAGGTGTTCCGAGGGATGGTGGACATGTTTGGCAGCGGACCGGATGTGTGAGGTGTGAGGGAGGGAGTGTGAGGGAGTGGGGGAGATTGAGTGGATACAGGAGGGGTGGTGGATATGTTCTGCAGTGGGCCGGATGTGTGCAGTGTGAAGGAGTTAGGGAGTGAGGGAGTGGGGGAATGACTAGAGGATGGTGTACATGTTGGAGGGGTGTAGTGAGCTTATTAGTTCTGTAAAGAATTCTAACATGCACCTAATGGTGTGTGTGTGGTAGAGGTTAGTAGGTAGTGGCATGGGTGTCGAGGGTTGTTGGTTCTAATGTAAATCTCAATTGCAGTATAAATGCACGTGACGAATTGTAGGCCGTATGTAAGAAGTGTTATGCTGCAGTTTTTCTATGGCTGTGCTCTATTGGATGGGAGATCAGACCAGGGCCTCAGATGTCAGGAATTTTACCCTGAATTCCTGAAGTTTGACCCTTGTTTTTTATTGCGACCCTGATGGATCAGCCTTTTTTTTTTAGCGACCCTGATGGATCAGTGTTTTATTTTGTAGAACACTGAATTTTCAGTGTTTTGTGTTTGCAGACACTAACGAGTCAGTGTTGTATCGGGGTTGACCCTGAAACCGAAACTCCGTGTTTCTCGCATATTGGCGCGCCGCCTGGAACTAGGGGGATGTATATGCATTAATTGAAGTAGCTTTACTGTACTGTGCACCACCTTTCAAAACCCTCTTCCGATGATTTGGTGCGCTGCGCACTCCTTCTGGTTCGTACACCTGATTGGCTTCTGAACTTGCGCTGGCTCATCCATTGATGGTGACGCGTCCGATCGCGGCCAATCAGTGCATGCTACTACAACTCCACATAATTCTTCGCCCGCGGTATCAGCGATTTCGTCAGAGTCGTCGTCTGCTAATCGTAAGAGCCAGCGAAACAAGGCCTGCCCCAACCATGAGTCCGCACTGTTCTCCATCACTCGTTCCTCCTCCCGAATCTCCAAGCTCGATGGTTCCGAGGGACTTTTGATAATGCCGCCAAATACACGAGGGCGGAGCAGACAGAGAGCTGATTGGCTGAACCTCCGCTAGATTTGATGGGCGGACAATTTCCGTCATGCAACCTTGAGATTGGTTTTTGCCGGGCGTCGCACGAGTGCTGGCGGGACGGTGGGCTAGGAGCTATCCCGCCTATTCATTTTCAATGCATGCAGCACGGTTTTGTTTGGTGTGATACGGTCTAAGGCAGTAACTAGTCAGAACCGCGTCTTACCGTGCGCTAACACGCGGAACCGCAACGTACCATCAACAGACAAACACGTGGAACATATTATGATGAGTGGGGCCACAGTGTGTGCATTTACAGTTCATGTATCCTCTTGTTCAGACTTGTGACTTTAGTGGTTCAAAGCATATAACCGCTCGAAATTGCACATCAACGTACTCAACCGCAGTAATAAACTAAAATATACTGCTAACTCTCACCTCCCTCCCTGACTCTCATGCCAAGGTTGGAAAGGGAGAAAGTGTCTGTCTTGCTCATCGAGGGTCCAACGATCTCTCTGGAACGCCAATCACAGGGGCCTCATGTCCTCGCAGCGGGTTGGCCTGTCGTCACCCCATTGGTTACATTCTTGGCTTGGGCTTTACCACGTGCATTTTATACCTTAGACTCGCGGCTTTCGTGGCGTGTATTTAAGGTACTAGCTTTCTATATGGTGGGCCCGCCAGCCTGACAACGTGGAAAAAAGCATACAAAGAGCACTTTCCGTTCTTCTTCACGCAAAACCTGTCACGTTTCCTCATTATTAGCATCCTCAGGTTCCGCCATTCCGCCTCCACGAGCTCCCATTCGTCCTTGGCCTGTAACCCTTCTCTGCTTCCTCCACATTCCATGTCTCAAGACTTTATTCACTTCGCAACCCCTTATTAGCTGAACGCTTTTCCGCTACCTCCTACCAGGCCATGAGTTTCCAAGTTTGCTAAGAGAGTTCATGAATAACACCCTTCTGACCACCGCAGCTTCCTGATTTTCATGGATATTGCCTGATAATACAAATGACCGTTGCCTCTTTCTTATCCCCAGGCTTGCACCCGACTCAACCGCTTCCAACCCTGTCCATGCACGCTCAAGACCATGTCCAAAGTTTCCGGCTTTTGAGTCGATTAGAAATTGATTGCTCGTTAGTATCCTATTCATGCACAATCTAGATCATGTCCAAAGTCTTCGGCCCTAAACGGGTCACCGTGCCAGCCGCCGCGAAACCCGGAGCTTCTATGTCCCGGATATCATCATCGTACGGCGTAGAATGGTCGGGGGTTGATCGCGACTGGATTCACAGGGACGGACGGCATGAGAGGGAGAATTGGAAGGAGATTTTGGAAGCGGACGGGGAGGCTCAGGAGGAGGGGGAGGAGGATGAGGAAGAGGAGGAGGATCCCGTGTGTCCGCTCTGCATCGAGCATCTCGACGAAACCGAAGTCCGATTTCGACCCTGCCCGTGCGGGTAAATCTCCGTCAGCGCTTTCTCATTTTCTTCTTCTTGAAGAGAAAATGCTTGTATGCTACAGAGCAGAGTGTACAAGGAGCGCGAAATGAGCTGCGCGAAGCAGTTCTTGGCGGGGATTTTGAGCCTGGCTGCTGACATTGCAAGGCCACAGAGCCCTCGGACCCGTGCAGCCCTGGTAAGCGCAGTTTTCTCTTTGCAAGTCTACCAGGTGAAGCGAGGACTGAAGATATGTATACCCCTCGTCTGGTCATCCCTAACGTTTCGTGGTTGTGACAATTGTCTTGTTTCCCTCCCTTTCATTTTTTGAACGGTCCTTTCGCCTGCGTTCTTCCTTTCTCGTGTCCTCTAGGCAAAAATCGTCCTCGCCAGCTCTATCTTGTCTTCCCATGCTCCCCTTCCCTCCCCCCACCGCCTCACCCTCTTCTCCTGGCCGTCAGGTACCGCGTGTGTCTCTTCTGCTACGAGCGTATCAAGCTTGAACTCAACAGCCTCTGTCCCAGCTGCCGCACCCCCTACGGCGTCCCCCAACCTCCCTCCCCGTCCGCTGCTGATAAGCCAGCCGCAACAGCCAGAGCCGCGACTGGAAAGAAAGTGAAGGGTGCAGCCAATGGGCGAGTGACAGGTGGCAGCGGCGGGCTGGAGAGCAGCGGGAAAGCGGGAGAAAAGGGTCGAGGAGGAGGGGGGAGTGTAGTTGTGGGGTATGGGGGCGGAGGCGGCTGGGGAGGAGGAGGAGGGGTGGTGGTAGTGCGAACGTCCGTTGGTCCTGGCAGGCTTACAGGAAGTGGTGGGACTGGCCAGGCTGATATCCTCGCTGGCTCTACTAACGGCATTGCTGCTGCTGCTGTTGCTGGTGCTGGGGTGGGGACTGGGGGAGGGGTTGCTGCTGGGGCTGCTGGTGCTGGTTTCGCTGGTATCGGCGGTGGTTTTGGTGGGATGATGGGAGGAATGAGGGGGTTCAATCCGCCAATGTCTGCCATGGCGTCTTCGCCTCTCATGCAGCTCTCGCCCTCCTCGCCACTCACTGGTATGTATGCATCCCACTCTCGTTGACTTTTGAGTCGACTCCAAAGTTAACTCGTCTTCGCCTCTCATGCAGCTCTCGCCCTCCTCTCCACTCACCCGTATGCATCTCACCCGCTCTGCATCCCACCTGATCTCTCTCTTTCCGCGCAACCCTCCTCTGCGCCCCCTCCACAGTATCCCCTCCCCCCTTCTTCTGCACATCCTTCTCGGCGTTCGTTTCTGATGTTCATATCCTGGCATCCTGTCAAGTCGCTTCAGCTGCTTTTTCACGCGTCTCAACACCTACAGTCTTTACGGTGGCTGTTTTCTCTGAGCTTGCAGTTTAACTCGAGTCAAGTTTCACATCACATCATACAACTTGCTGTTGCGCAAATACTGTCCAACCCACCCTTCCTCTCCTCCTTCCCCCTTCCCTCCCTCCTCTCTCGCTCTCTCCGCGAATCCCCCCCCGCCCATCCCTTCTCTCTGTGTGCGTGTGCACTGCAGCATCGCATAAGACCGTGTGGGAAAGACCATCGTATCTCAACCACTCACCCCTCTCCTGGGTCTCCACGTCATCCTTATTAGGATCCACGTCATCCCTGCTGGGATCCACGTCATCCCTGTTGGGCCCTCACGCACCTCTCAACTCCCCACCGCACCATCCGCTCCCTCCTTCCTCCTCCTCCTCCTCCTCCTCCTCCTCCTCCTCCTCCTCCTCCTCCTCCTCCTCCTCCTCCTCCTACTCCTCCTCCTCCTCTTCCTCCATCTCCTTCCTAACACCCTCAACTGCATCAGCCTCTTCTATTCCAATCAATCCTGGAACTTCAATGAGTACGGCTACAGCCTCTTCAGCTGCCTCTTCTCCTGCTACTGCCTCTTCTATCTCTTCCTCTTCTCCTTCCTCCTCTACTACCTCCGCGACCTATTCCCTCACACCCTCAGCCAGTAACCACGTTCCCCCACCACCAGCCGGAGTGCTTACTGCTACAGTCCCCGCCGCTACAACCGCTGCTGTGGAGCGGGCTCTAGCATCTGTAGCCGCAGGGCAAGCCAGGCGCCCAGGTCAGGTGAACAGTCAGGTGCATGGTCAGGTGCTGGCACAGGGGCAGGGACAAACCCAGGAGCAGGGGCAGGGAGGGCACGGGCAGGGACAGGGAGCACAGGGGCAGGCGCAAGGGCAGGGAGGGGCGAATTTCGCACAGGGAGGGGCGAATTTCGCACAGGGAGGGGCGATTTTCGCGCAGGGAGGGGCGAGTTTCGCACAGGTGGGCCCTGTGATGCTGCAGCCAGGGCTGCGAGGGGCGAGTCTGGTGGCCTCCCTGCCCGCCCGCATCAGAGTGACAGGAGATGGCGTGCTGGCAGCTCCCTGGCCGCTGCTGGGAGGTGGAGCAGGGTTGGGAGGAGTGGGACTGGGAAGCGGAGTGGTACTGGGAGGTGGAGTGGGGCTGGGAGGAGTGGGACTGGTAGGGCGCGGAGGGGTTGTGAGTGGGGCTGGCGGTGGTAGTGCTGTTAGCAGTGGGAGTATCAGTGGTGGGATACTGGCAGGGTCTGTTGGTGCGTTAGGGCCAGGGGCGACGCCTCTTATGGGGTCTGCTGCAAGGAGGGGAGCTGCTGGGCTGATGAGTTCTGTTGCTGGTGTGGCCGGTGGTGGTTCGATCATTTCTGCCGCTGCTGCTGGTATAGCAGGTGGTGGTTCGGGTGGTTCTGCTGCTGGTGCTGGCGTGGCAGGTAGCAGTAGTGCCCTGATTGCCGGTCCAGAGATAATTGGAGTAGGTCTGGGAGCTATTGTGGCTGCTGCTGGGACTGCTGGGACTGCTGGGACGGTTGGGGCTGCTACAACAAGCTTGGTGGGTTGTTGCACTGCTGCAGCTTCTTCTGGAGCTGTTGTGGCTGCTGCTGGGGCTTCTGTGACGGCTGGAACTGCTGCAAGTGCTGGGGCTGCTGGTGGCACTGCTGGGACAATTGGGACTGCTGCAATGGGCGTGTCTGGTTCAGGCACTGCTGCAGCAGCTACTGGGGCTGTTGTGGCTGTTTCTCGGGTTGCTGGAACGGTTGGGGCTGTTGTGACTGCTGGGGCTGCTAAGACTGCTGGGACCGTTGGGGGGTCAGGCTTGGTTACTTCTTTGACTTCTTCCTCCTCTTCCTCCTCTTCCTCTTCCTCTTCCTCCTCCCCCCCACCCTCCTCCTCCTCCTCCTCCTCCTCCTCCTCCTCCTCTCCCCCGGCTTCCATCCCCATGTGTGTTGTTGGCACTCCAGACGTTAATAGCACTGCGAACGCCAGCAGCAGCACCAGCATCACAACTCCCAACAGTGGCACTGCTACCAGTGACAGCGGCAGTACTAGCAGAAGCAGCAGCAGCACCAGCACCACGACCAGCACCACGACCAGCACCACGACCAGCAGCAGCAGCAGCAGCGGAAGCAGCCCCATCAGCAGCGGCAGCAGCAGCAGCAGCAGCAGCAGCAGCAGCGGTACCAAAGGCTGCAGTGAAGAGAATGCCACGCTTCAAAGGGCGGGCAGCACACAGGCACAGTCAGAGACACACATAGATGCAGAGCCAGAACTGCAGACCGGCACACAGCAGCAGACAGGCACACAGCAGCAGACAGGCACACAGCAGCAGACAGGCACACAGCAGCAGACAGGCACATTAGATCAATCACAGGAAAACGCAGGGGCTTCACAGCAGCTGCTGCTGCAGCAGCAAGCAGCGGCAGCGGCAGCGGCAGCAGCGGCGGCGGCGGCGGTGGCAGCGGCAGGGGTGGTGGCAGGGGTGGGGGTGGGGTGGACAGAGGATGAGATGAAGCGAGCAGGGGAGATTGTGGCTGCAGCCAGGCGCACCCAGAGTAGATTCTCCTCCCTCTTTGCTGCCTCGGGCTGTGCTGCTGCGAGAAATACAGGGGCTTGTGGAAATGCTGGGGTTTGTAGGGATTTTGAGGTTTGTAGGAATGCTGGTGCTGGTGGTGGTGGTGGTGGTGGTGGTGAGTGTGGTGGTGCTAGTGCTGCTGCTGCTGAGGGGAGTAGCAGTACCAGCAAAGGCGGTGGTGGTGGTAGCTCGGATGACCCTACTGCTGCGGTTGCTGTTGCTGCTTCTGTACCTTCTGGGGCTAGTGGTGGTGATACTGGTGGTGCTAGTTGTGGTGGTGATACTGGTGGTGCTAGTGGTGGTGGTGATACTGGTGGTGCTAGTGGTGTTGGTTCTACTGGCGGTGATGGTGCTGGCGCTGGTGCTGGCCCTGGTGGTGGCGATGGTGGTGCTGCTAGTGCTGGAGATGAGGGTGGTATACATGAACTGCATGAGAATGACCACGAGGCACTGTGGGCCTGGATAGCCGGAGATGCTCCACTGCCCCATGCTGCCTCCTTCTCCTCTCTGCTCTCCACCCATACTCCCTGCTTAGCCCCTGCTTCTGCCACCACTGCTGCCACTGCTGCCACCACTGCTAATGCCTCTGCTGCAACCACTGCTGCAGCCCCTGCTGCTGTTGCTGCTTCTGCTTCTGCCCCTCCTTCTGGACTGAGCAGCCACCTTACGAAGTGGCACCACCAGCACCAGCACACACATGTTGCCCGTGCTTTCTCTGCCTCTGCTCTTCCGCTCCTCCCCTCCTCTCCTTCCATCTGGAGCCCTCTTACCTCCCCTCCTCAATTTGCTGCAGCAAGTATTGAACCCGCATCTCAGAAGCTGTGGCTGGGTCCAGTAGCACGTGGAGGGGAGGTATTATCTAAGGAAGGTGGAGGGGAGGTGTTGTTTGGGAGAGGTGGAGAGAAGTTGCTATCTCAGAAAGGCGGAGGGGAGGTGCTATCTGAGGAAGGTGGAGGGGAGGTGTTATTTAGAGAAGGCAGTTCAGAGGAGCAACCAGCAGCAAGTGCTAGCTCTGCTGGGAACACTGAAGCACCTGTGGCGGCGGCACTAGCAGGTGAGTCCCATGGTTGCTGCTTCGTGTAGCCCCTCCTTCCCAGGCTCTCTAAGGCGTCTCAGAGGAGCAACCAGCAGCAAGTGCTAGCTCTGCTGGGAACACTGAAGCACCTGTGGCGGCGGCACTAGCAGGTGAGTCCACGGTAAGGTTGCTTGCTGTCAATGCAGTTTCCCCCAGTATGTCCCCCCCACCCATCATCTCCCTCTCCTTCTCTCCTTCCCCCTCTCTCCATCTCCCTCCTACCACTCCCTGAGACGCACTCACAAGGGGAGTGCACTTTCATCCTCATTATAATGCTCCTCATAGTCTGCTGCACCGAATGTGCTCTCTTTTCTGTCTGTTTGTCTCTCTCCCCGCATCCTCCCCACCCTGTCCCCCACTCTCTCTCTCTCCATCTCCCCCCTTTTTGAGTCGACTCAAAAGTCTCTCCATCCTCCCCCCTTTTTTGTAACCTTGATTGACATGACAATGACCAGCAGTGACAGAGCCCTGTGCTCCTGACGGGCCTGAGTATAAGCTGACTGATGCTGCCTTGAATAACACTGATAGCAAACCCACCACGATCAGCAGCACTGCCAATAACAGCAGCAGCAGCAGCAGCAGCAGCAGCAGCAGCAGCAGTGACACCAGGAGTGGCATTAAGAGCAACAGTTTCAACAGCAGTGCGAGCGGCAGCAGTCTAGGCAGCGGCAGGGAGAGTCATGTTTCTAAGGTGACACATAGCCTTCCCAACTCCCCGCCTCCACGATCGTCTCAGTCCCCCTCCTTTCTCCCTTCCTTCCATTCCCTTCGCCCTTCTCTTCCCAGTTCCATCTCTCTCCCTGGCCGTCCCTCTTCCCACTCCTCCTCCTCCTCCTCCTCCTCCTCCTCCTCCTCCTCCTCCTCCTCCCTCTCCATTACCACACTCCCCTCCTCCAAATCCCACCATATCACCTCCTCCCTCTCATATTCCTCACTCCCTCCCGGAGGCCCGTCTGCCACGTCAGCAAGCTCCACGTCTGCAGCGATCCGTGCCACCACTCTCTCGGCGACAGCTGGCGAGTTCATCCCATCACTGCCCGCCACACCAGCATCAGCATCCCTCTCTACAGTCACGCCCGCTATATCTTCTTATGCTACCCCGTGCGCTATTCGTCGATCGCTGTCCCCTGCTCCCCGCATTCCAATCCGCTCCTCCTCCCCTTCTCCTGCTCGCTCTTCCTCTCCCCTTCCCCCCTCCTCTCTCTTCAAATCCCCCTCCGCCTCTGCTTCTTCCTTCACCTCACCTCCCCCCTCTGCTCCTCCTGCTGATGCTGCTTCTCTCACTGCTGCAGCCTCCTGGAAGCTTCCTCAACGTGCCGCATCCCCATCTCGAACCTCTCCATCTCCAACCTACTCTCTCCGAACCTCCCTCGCTGCTTCGGCATCCCTAGCCAGTGCAATATCAGCCCCGGAATTCAAACCCAAGCTCAATGCTCCTGACTTTAAGCCTGCTGGTGCTGCTGTAGCGGCTACAGCTGCTACTGCTGCTACAGCTGCTATATTTACCAATTCCCGTGCGACAGCAAGAATGGTTTCTGCCTCCCGTGTTACAGCCGCTAGGGTTTCCTCTTTCCTTGCTACAGCTGCTAAGGATTCTGATAACCCTGCTACATCTGCTACAATCTCCGATGCACCTGCCACATCTGCTGGAGTTTCTGCTTCCCCTGCTGCTGTCCCTGCCTCCTCCCTCTCCACCTCTGCTGCCACTGCCTCTGCCTTCGTCCCCTCCTCTATCTCTGTTTTTTCTACCACTTCGTCTGCCTTTGCTCCCTTATCTGTCTCTGGGCAAGGTCTAGCCTCGGGGCATGACGTGGGGCATGACGTGGGGCATGAGTTGGGGCATGACGTGGGGCATGACGTGGGGCATGACGTGGGGCATGACGTGGGGCATGACGTGGGGCATGACGTGGGGCATGACGTGGGGCATGATTTAGGGCATGATTTGGGGGAAGGTGTGTTTCTCCCATCGACCCTCGACTCCCCACCACCGATTGCCATCCGCCAGGGGCCTGTAAGGCGGCTGTTTGGGGGTGGTGAGAGCACGGCACGGGATGCAGGGGGCGTGGGAGGTATAGGAGGAATGGGAGCAGGAGGAGTGGGAGCAGGAGGAGTGGGAGGAGGAGGCATGGTTGTGCTGTTTGGGGATGGAGAGGGCATGGCAGGGGATGCAGGGGGTGTGGGTGACTCAAGAATGGTAAATGGCATGGAGATTGGTTCTAACGATGGTGTGGTGTACTATAGGAGCCAGTGGGGAGGGGAGGAGGGAGGAGAGGAGGAAGGGGGGGAGGAGCAAACGGAGAAAACGCAACCAGCCATGTATTACGAGGGGTTGACATCTCACGTGGTCTATGGTGCTGCAGCAGCAGCTAATGCTGAGGCATTTCAAAAGCCAACTGGTGGGATGGTGCGAGCAGGTGAAAATTCTGATCTTAGCAGCACACACAGCAGCACAGCCTTTTCAAGAAATGGGCCACGGGGAAGCACTGGCAGCTATAGCTACAGCAGCAGCAGATATTTCACTAACAGTAGCATCAACATCAACATCAGCAGCAGCAACAGCAGCAACAGCAGCAGCATCAACATCAGCAGCAGCAGCAGCAGCAGCAGCAACAGCAGCAGTGCCAGAGTGAGTATTGCAAGGCATAACCGTAGCCATCATGTTAACATCACTGGTAGCAGCAGAAGCATCAGCAGCAGAAGCATTAGCAACAGCAGCAGCAGCAGTAGCGGCAGCAACCCAGCCTCGTTTATCCTCTCTAAGAGCTCACTCGCCAAAGCAGCTGGAGCAGTCCCGTTTCGCCCCAAGGCTGTCATACCCCCTCGCTTCATCTCCCCTACTGCTCCCACCTTTGTTCCTTCCTCTGCCTCCTCTCTGCCCTCCAACCATCCCTCACTTCCCTCGTCCCATTCCTCCCACTACTCTCTCTCCTCCTCTCACTCCACTCTCTCCTCCTCACACACCACTGTGCCATCCGCCCCTCTCCGTTCCACCTCCCCTGCATTTACACCCTACAAGCTCTCTCTCCATTCCGCTCCTTTCACTCCTTCCTCTGCCTTCATCTCCCCACCGCCTCCCCACACACGCTCATCTGCTGCCCTCCCCGCTGCTCCTTCTGCTACTGCTGTCACTTTTGCCAGTGCTGCTGCTGCTGCTGCTGCTGCCAATGCTTCTCCCGCAGCAAACCGTGCAGTGTTTGCTTCAAGCAGTGCTCCCAACACACCTGCTGCAAAGGCAGGAGCACCGGCAGCACCAGCAGCAGCAGCAACAGCAGCAGCAGCAACACCGGCACCAGCAGCACCACTAGCACCACCAGCCACAGCAGCAGCAGCAGCAATGGTCTCCTCAATCTCAAAGCAGGACGGGACTAGTCCAGCTGGCACATCGTTGAGAGCAGGGGCAGAGGAATGGCAGGGATCACAGAGTGTAGCAGCAGAGGTTTCTGGTGGGATGGAGGAGTGGCAGGGGCAGCAGAGCGCAGGGCTGAGAGTATCTGGTGAGCCAGCAGCAGGCAGCTCGTTGGCAGCAAGGGAGTCTAATTTTGAGGCTCCTCGAAATTCGTCTCACTGGCAGGGGCAGCAAAGAGCAGGGCTGGGAGTGTCAGGTGTGACAGCTGGAGCAGGAATGGGCAGCAGCAGTGGGTACGGACGTGGGGGGTATGGAAGCGGAACAGACGTGATGTCAGCTGGCATGGCAGCAGGCACGGCAGCAGGTATGGCAGCAGGCATGGCAGCAGGTACGGCAGCAGGTATGGTGGCTGGCATGGCAGCATACGAGCCTAACGGGACAACAGGCTCGGAAGTAGCCATGGCAGGTAGCAGCGGGATGCAGGGCATGGGTGGTCATGCAGGGACGGCATGGCCTCATGGCACATGGCATGGCATGGTGACCTCTCCTCCTCCTGCTGTATGGCACGGCATGGTTGGGTCCCCTCCTACCCCACAGTCAGCTTACACAGTACACTCAGCACACTCAGCACACTCAGTGCAGACAGGGCTGCCAGTTGCTCTTCCACCTTGGCAGATGGGAGTTGCACCTGTCACTGCTACTGCTGCTGCTGCTCTTCCTTCTGTTGCCGCTGCTGCTGCTCCCACTGCTGTTGCTACTGCCTCTGCTTCTGTCAATTACACCGGAGCTACATTTGGAGCCCATGCCGTGCCTGAGATGTGGTCCGGTGTTCGTTCCCAACCCGGAAGTATTGCTGGTCCGGAAGTCTGGTCCGGGACTGTTGTGCTTGGTCCAGAAACTGCAGCCGCAGCTGGCTGGGGTTCCCCGGACGGGTATGCAGGTTCGGCTGCCCCTTGGGCAGGTATGGGAGGGCATGCTGGTTCGGGTATGTGGTCCGGTGTGAGTGATGGTATGGCAGGTGGTACTGCAGTTGTAGCGGGGGTAGCGGGAGGGGTGTGGGCAGGTATGGGTGAAACGGGTGTGCATGGTATGGCTGTTGGGATGGTGCCAGGTGGGATGATGATGCGTGGGTATGGTATGCATGTGCATGGTGTTGGGGAGGGGGATGGGGGTTTTGATGTGAGTACTGGTGGGGGGGGTGGAGTTGCTCCTTTGCATTGTCCTGTATGTCATGGTTATCTTGCCACGTCTGCTGCTGACTTAGCAGCTCACTTGGATCACTGTGCTCGTTACAATCATTAGGTCAATCACCTTGTGATGCCTGACAGGAGGTACTTCCGGTACATGTGCATAATACTTTCTTTTGACTTTATTTTTTCACGTCTCCCTGAGACTTGATACCGCATCCATATCCCAGAGATTCCCTGATGTATTTGTTTTATAAAAGGGCACATCCTACAGATTCTGTATATCAACAACTTATGGTGTCACTAACAAAATAATTCTTTGTGAATAATCTCACAGCCTTATCGCAACGCGCACCGCTGCAGTTTCGAGTACAGACCTTGGTTGTCTGGTTTTCGTTGACCCACCTCGCATCCCGTCAAGGAATTTCAACGCCTTGTCAGTATGTCTTCCATACCAGGCCTAGGTAGCTAGTTACCCGGCTCGTCACATACCCGAGCTGCAAAGCTCTGGCTACCAAGCCCAAACCAAACCGGACACGCCACACCAAACCACGACAATGCAACCAGACCAGACTGTTGGAATGAACTGCTGCTGCTGCTCGCATGGCACCAGGCAGGGCTGACTTTTCAAATTTAGGTACCCTGATTTCAACCTAAAAAAAAAAAAAAATTACCCTGAAGGCACATTTTCCAGAAAAACAGCACCCTGATTGCTCAGGGTTGAGAAGTAGTGAACTCTGAATGTTCAGGGTCGAGAATTGAAAATCAGGGTCGTAGTAACGCGCTCTTTCTTTACCGAGGACAGAAGTCTCATTCTTTACCCTAATCGCAACATGTGCTCGAAATCTGACAGTCTATTTCGACCAATAACAGCAACCTAAAATCTGACATTACAGATTCGCCCGATCTAGATGGTGGGTGTATGGGAACGAAACTTCGAAGAAACTTCGTCTCGATAAAGCGAAGGGGGGGGGGGGGGGATTACGCACGTGGGGGGCACTGAAATCAATGCGAAGGGGTTATCAGGAGGAAATTTCCGAGAAACTTCGCCCCGATAACATCGCATTCAGGGTCCACAGGCCTCGTACTCTGTATTGACAGGGTCAGTGAAAACCCTACACTGAGAGTGTACACAAAATTTCAGGGTCTGCTAAAGCAATACTCTGAATGGATCAGGGACCAAAATGTGAATAACCTGATTTCTCAGGGTCCAGAAAGTGACAAGTCTGAAATCACCCTGAAATCAGGGTAATTACCCTGATAAAATCAGCCCTGGCACCAGGGTGGCGGGAAAAAAATCACGTGGCGAAAATTTTCGCCACAGTTTCCCCGTCAGCCAAAATTCGAATCTGCAAAGGGCATCTCCCAACATTACCCATTCGCCACTTCATCATCCTTATCTCCAGTCAGCAAGGCACACTTCCATTTTCACCCAATACAAATTCTTCAATCCTCCACCTCATATCTTCTCCAATCCTCCTCAATCTTCTCCTCCACCAATCAATCCAAAGATTCCCTACCAAGCCTTAAATCAAAGCCCCATTCATTCCAATCACCAAGCCTTAATTTCAAGGCCTCATTCATTCCACTCACCAAGCCTTAAATTCAAGGCCACATTCATCACCCCCACCTTATCCAACTTAACCAATCACAAACATTCATCTCCTCCTCTTCTTCATCCAACCTCAAGCTCCACCAAATACAAAACAAAAGGTCCACCCCATTCTTCACACATACTTTTCAAGCAAGTTTTTACCTAAGCTCTGCACAAGTTCTACTCCAAGCTCTCACAAGGCCACTTCAAAGTCCTCCTCCTCATGCCCAACTCCTAAGGCTTCACTCACCACCAACCTCTCCCAATCCAAGCTCATAGCCATGTTCTCCAACTCTAGAGAAGTTTATGCTTCATAGTCTTTCTACTAGATTGTTATCAATGGTTGCTCTTTAAGTCCATCATGTACCTCCTTTGGACTAGTGCATTTTAAGTTTTGAGGCCTCAACATCAACATTTGACTTTCTTCTAATCAAGACTCAAGCTTCACCTTCAACACTCAAGCTTGGAGGTGCTTCTCTACTCAACAATCAAGCTTGGATCTCACTCTCCTTCCAACAATCAAGATTCACAATTCAAGCTTGGCTTCTTCAAGTTACAAAGCTCCTTCAAAATGACAAGTAAGACTCTTTAAGGTAAGTCACCTCCTCATTTCACTCTTGTCAAGTTTCTCAATTAAATCTTCCCTATTCAAAGCCTCTTCATTCTTATCAAGTCTCCTTTCTTCTCAAATCTTAGTTTCCATTATCAAGTTTGTTTATTTTTTCAAGCTCTTTTACCTTCTCATCAATCACCCATTCAATATCTTTCTTTCAATCAATTGTTCTCTCCCTTTAATGTTTTCATCATCTTCCTTTCAAGTTTGTTATTTTTATCCTTAACCTTATTAGCCTTTACGTTCTTACTCAATCTCTTCTTCATAGGTTTCTTTATCTTATCAATTTTGTCTTACGTCACTCTTAACTCTTTCTTCTAGGAGTTTTCTTTCTCTCTACTTGCTATTTACCCTTCCTAATCCTTTACTTCACTTTTCAAGACAGACGTCATACCACACGAGTCGCGAAACTTTTTCCACTACTTGTTGACCAGTCATCTCGCGGCTCGAGAATCTGACTCTCGCCAGTCAACCATTTCCCCGACTCGAGGAATGTGAGATGGCTGCTGCACATAAATTGCTCCCAATGTTCAATCTCTACCCAACTCACATATTTCCTCATTCTGCTATCCCTTATCCTGTCCATCCAACCTGTTCATTCTCGTCTCTTAGTAGAAACCGAGTTACTTCCCGATTCTGAAAACCATGGCAGTCAGGAGCATTTTTTTCGTCTGCATTGCGCTCCTCATTGCGACCTCCGCGGATGCGCAGCGTGGTCCGCCCGGCGGAGGCCCTCCCAGAGGCCAGCAGCCCGGGGGGGCGCGCGGAGGACCTGGCGGGCCTGGCGGGCCTGCTGGCCCGCGCGGCCCTCCACTGAATTTGACGGTCGTCGGCAATCTGACGGGGGAAGTTGGTGCGCGATTGGCTAACTGCTCCGCGGACCCGACGTTTCTCGACGGCCGCTTTCACCTCGCCATCTTCAAGTAAGCTTCGGGGATCTATACCAGCGAAACCCTAAATTTCGCTGGGCTCTTATTGTCGCTGCGCGTCCTCTCCGTCATTCTACCCAGGGCGTCCCACATGCTGTGCCGCATGATTCTCTTGACCCACCGGGTGTTACCATCGTTTCACTCACTCCCTCGCCCCGCTTCCCCCCATTCCCTCCCCCAGGAACGCGAGCGGCAGTTACAACCTGGCGGTCGACGCGCTCCTCGTGGGCGCCACGGGCGGGCCGCCCGACTCCCTCGCGATCGTGAAGGGCGCAGTCTGCGACTCCTCCGCCTCCGCCGCCGCGATCCTCGCGATTCCGGTGGCGGCGTCCGACTGGCAGCAGCGCGACGGCTGGTGGCTGCTGCACGCGGAGGCTCGGCTCGACGCGTTCCTCGAGAACGCGGACGCCGCCACCGTCGACGCGCTCCTCGTGCTTCTCCCCAACGCGACGCTGCCAGCGGCGCGCGGCGGCGGCCGCGGCAACGGCAGCGGAGGCGGAAGCGGCGCGGGTGGCGCGCGCAGCGGACAGGGCAGCAGGCGCATGGGGAGGGAGCTGCTGATGCGCGCAGCGGAGCGCGTCACTGGCGCGAAGCAGGGGGGGCAGCAGCTGGGGACGCCGCAGCCGCCTGCAGGTGGTTCCTCAGGTGGTTACCCAGGCGCTGGGGGTGCGGGGGGGATGATGGCGGGTGGCGGGATGAACGCGACTGTGAGTGGGTATGCCGTGTTGGCCACTGCCACTGCGGGGGATGTGGCGTGGGGCGGCCAGCTCATGGGCGTTAAACTGCCCTCCGCCGCTGCCTGATGTGATGGCGCTGCTGCTGCTGGTTCTGCACTGCTATTCTGGTTCTTGCTGGGTACAGTGTAGCTGGGGGGCTGTGGGAAGAGTAGTGTCGTGTGGCTCGCAACTTACCATCTGGTGTTTGGGGATTTTTGGGGTAGAAGTTCTAAAGTACCTTAGTATGGAGTGAGCATCAGGGCAGGAATGTTGGCAAATCACCATGCTTCTCTTCACGAGCAGACTTGCCAATCTTCCTGCCCTTAGCTTGTAATTTCGTGTTCTTTGTCTTTTAAGTTGAGTTACAGGGTATGAAGTTGTGTTTCTGCAGTGTACTTCATTTCTGCTCTTGACAGTGTAATAATGCGGAGACAATCAGGCAGGAGTTGCAAAGCGAAATTCATCGCTTGTTCTTCGGTTGATGGGGACGAGGTTACCTCGTGACCATTTGGTAATTTTTGGAATATACATTGCACTGCCTGTGTCAGCAGGCAGTGCAATAGAGTCAGCAAGCTGCCTTCTGCCCGCGGTCAGCATGCTGACTCACTCGGTAGCGTCTTCTAGCGAAATAGTAGCGCTCTCGAGCACTACCGACGCTACAGAGTGCAATATATTGTTATTATCCTTTCGCTTATCGTGTCCGCACCGCACATACAAAAGTGCCTTACATCGGACTAGTCGCGATATATTTCGAGTAAGCCACTTTCGCTCCCTTTCATTCAGGGTTACCACCTGATATGCAGTTCCAAAATATCGGGTAGCCCATGTGTTTTGCATGGTCAAATTGAGGTAACGTACTCGCGGTCAATAAAATGAGTGGTTCGTCATGGGCCCGTGAACTGTGGGCCATTCGGTTGCCCGTGACCGTGGAACTCTGCTCCTATCGATTGCTCCTATCGATTGCTTCTGGCTGGGTCTAATGGGTGGTCGAGTGTGCATCAAGAACTGAGTGCGTGTCATGCATTTGCACATAATTTATCGTTTCGCCGGACGAATCTGGCAAGCCCTTGTCGCGTCGCGACCACTCCTGAAGCAACGGCTGTGTGCTTCTAAGCGGCCCTAGTCCCTTAGCCTGAAGCTTCACGGCGTGATTCACTACGTTCTACCCTGTCATTACTCTCACTCGCTGCTCGCGTTCTACTCACCTTATTTAATACAGACAGGTGCACTTCCTTGCAGTTTCCCCTCGCGAAATGCCGTCGCTTACATCCTACGTCGTAATTTTTCTCTTGCGCGATTCGATCGTCGTATTTGACGGTTGACATCCCGTCGTCGCGATTCGGCGAGTGCAGACACGCGCAGTTCGTGCTTAGCGCTTTATCGGCTGGAGAAGGATCGTTTTCGAACCGCTTGATCGCTCACTCACGTAGCCGCCAAGGTACCTACATTCGCTAGACTACGCTGCACAACAATCCTGAAGACCTTGGTTTCGCAAGTTATTGGCGACTGTTAGCGAAAGAAGCTCGCGAGCTCTACATCAGGATACCGCACTGCGGTAATTCGTGGCACGCGATTCGTGCTACTTCCGTCGACTTTCTACCTTTGGCTTGAAATCCGAACAGGACCTTCAGTCTGCCCGTTACAGCGTTTGTACAACGGGAATTGGCGATTTGATTTGATTCGATTCGATTCGTTAATAAAACTGCACTGATTGAGCTACATTACGCCATGGTCCAGATGCTTCCAGGAACCTGTATTCTGACATCTACTCCCTGTTCAGCCACTCACGCCTCGCCACGTGTCGCTTCCGCTGAGAAGGCAATTTCAAATAGAATTCTTCCCTGTTCCGCCGTCTCCGCTCGACCAATCAGAATCAGCCTGAGTTCTCTCGCCGTCACACCCAGCAGCAGCCGTCTACTTGAACGCTCTGCCGGCAAGGATAGCAGATTCCGACGGTCGTTTCTCGGGGACGCGGGAGGGCTTCGCTGCAAAGACACCTCCGCCAATGGCCCGTCCGTCAGGCGTCCGTCAGTCAGCGCCACGTCAGCAGACAGGAATAACAGTGCGTCAGTCAGCGCCACGTCAGCTGGCAGGACTAGCCACGTCATCGCTGCTGCAGGAGCGGCTGCAGCGGTGGTGGCGGGGGGGATCGCGGCTGCGCCAGCAGCAGCAGGAACGGCAGGGGTAGGAGCAGCAGCAGCAGGAGCGGCATCATCATCATCATCATCATCAGCAGTGGGAGCGGTACTCGCCGCGTGTGGCGTGAACACGCCTGTCCTGCGCGCATCCCTGGGAGCCTCGTTCAAACTGTTCGCCATGTGCGGTGAGTCGCCGCAAAACGTTGCCTCATGCTGATCCCTTTATGGCAGTTCTCGTCGCAATTCCGATCGTGTTCCCCCTCTCCATGTTCCCCCCGCAGCGTTCATCGTGTGGCTAATGAAGGCCAACACCCTTCCCGAACGCACCACTGTAGCACATCCTCTAATGATCGCTCCCACCCCACCTCCCTACTCCCTCCTTCCCCCGTGTCCCCCAACCCCTCTCCATGCTGCCTACAGCCTTCATTGTGTGGCTAATGAAGGCCACCGTCCTTCCTGAAGCCACGCCTTCGGTTCTCAGCCAGGTGGGGTTCAGGTCAGGTGTGTATCGTCAAGTGGGGTTTAGGTGTACCTTCAGATATGGTTCAGGTGTATCGTCAGGTGGGATTCAGGTGTGCCAGGTGGGGTGTAGGTGTATCGTCAGGTGGGGTTCAGGTGTACCTTCAGGTTTGGTTCAGGTGTATCATCAAGTGGGGTTCAGGTGTTGCGGGGCGGGGCTCAGTGTATTCAGTGTGCCATCAAGATGTGGTTAATGTTTTTAATCAGGTGCGGCTCAGGTGTCTATGCAGGTAGAATGTAGTGCTGATCTGGCTCGGTGCTTTCAGGTGAACCGCATGGTGTGTCCTGGTACACGAATCACTGTAGCTGTCCTGATACGTGCTCCCACAGGTGGTTTCTCAGGTGCATTTCCAGGTGCTTTTTCCGGAGCTGTATGGTCTTACCTCATGACCTCTCTCCGCCTACCCTTTTGTGCACGGCTCACCCTTTCCTCAAGCCACCCTCCCACCCCTCCCTCTCACTCTGCTGCCCTTCCATTTCACGCCACCACCCCCGGCCTTTTAAGCGCTCATCCCTTGCATCCCCACAACCAAGGTCGACTTTTGAGGCGCCTTAAAAGTTAAGTCATCCATGTAGAATCTTGAGAGAAGAGGAGAGAGTAGTGGCGACCTACTCTCATGACCAAAGTCGCCTCTACTCTCATGACCAAAGTCGCCTCTACTCTCATGACCAAATTCGCCTCTACTCTCTCCGTGCAGGCTTTTGAGACGCCTCAAAAGCTCATCTCATCATCTCACCCATGTCGTCAACCCCTCTTGAGTCGCCTCAAAAGTTGTCTCATAACCCGCAATGGTCGACTTTTGAGACACCTCAAAAGCTCATCTCATCAATCACCCATGTCATGTCGTCACCCCCTCTCCACCCCTCCAGGTGGCCTTTCAACCGCTCATCCCCTGCTTCCCTTCTAAACCCCCTGTCTATTCCGCAGGTGGCTTTCCAAGCGCTCATCCCCTGCTTCATGATGACCAAAGTCGCCTCTACTCTCTCCGTGCAGCCTCTCTCATCGCTCGCTTTCCTGCCTCTCCTCGCGGTCTTTCAGGTGCGTTGCACTCCTTCCCACTCCTATCCACTCCTCTTTACTCCTCTCCTCTCCTCTCCACTCTACTCCATTCCTCTCCATTTTACCCCATCTCAAGCTCCTATCCCAGACCAGCCCACTCCGCCCCACTCCACCCCACTCCACCTCACTCCAATCCACGATATTCTAATCTCAAGCTCTTCCCCCGTCCACCTACCCATCCCATTACGTGGTTTGAGGACCCGAAACCCAGGGTATGATGTGTGTGCTCTACCTTCGAAGCATCATTCCCATTCCCATCCGTGGGTCCTCTCCCATCCCTCTCACCCCTCCCTCCTGTGCTCCCTCCCAGATCCTCTGTGGAGCAACATAGGCAAGCTAGCCTGCTCTCACGCATGCCACCGTACCTCCCCCCTCCCCTCTGGAACTTCTGCAATTTCCTATGCCTTTCGGTATGCCTTTCCGTATGCTTTTCTCTATGGATTGGTATGGCTTTGTGTGGCTGTTAGTATGGCTTTGTGTGGCTGTTAGTATGGCTTTGTGTGGCTGTTAGTATGGCTTTGTGTGGCTGTTAGTATGGCTTTGTGTGGCTGTTACTAATAGTATGGCTTTGTGTGGCTGTTAGTATGGCTTTGTGTGGCTGTTAGTATGGCTTTGTGTGGCTGTTAGTATGGCTTTGTGTGGCTTTTAGTATGGCTTTGTGTGGCTGTTAGTATGGCTTTGTGTGGCTTTTAGTATGGCTTTGTGTGGCTGTTAGTATGGCTTTGTGTGGCTGTTAGTATGGCTTTGTGTGGCTGTTAGTATGGCTTTGTGTGGCTGTTAGTATGGCTTTGTGTGGCTGTTAGTATGGCTTTGTGTGGCTGTTAGTATGGCTTTGTGTGGCTGTTAGTATGGCTTTGTGTGGCTTTTAGTATGGCTTTGTATGGCTGTTAGTATGGCTTTGTGTGGCTTTTAGTATGGCTTGCTGTGTGGCTGTTAGTATGGCTTTGTGTGGCTTTTAGTATGGCTTTGTATGGCTGTTAGTATGGCTTTGTGTGGCTGTTAGTATGGCTTTGTGTGGCTTTTAGTATGGCTTTGTGTGGCTGTTAGTATGGCTTTGTGTGGCTTTTAGTATGGCTTTGTGTGGCTGTTAGTATGGCTTTGTGTGGCTGTTAGTATGGCTTTGTGTGGCTGTTAGTATGGCTTTGTGTGGCTGTTAGTATGGCTTTGTGTGGCTGTTAGTATGGCTTTGTGTGGCTGTTAGTATGGCTTTGTGTGGCTTTTAGTATGGCTTTGTATGGCTGTTAGTATGGCTTTGTGTGGCTTTTAGTATGGCTTGCTGTGTGGCTGTTAGTATGGCTTTGTGTGGCTTTTAGTATGGCTTTGCGTGGCTGTTAGTATGGCTTTGTGTGGCTTTTAGTATGGCTTTGTGTGGCTGTTAGTATGGCTTTGTGTGGCTGTTAGTATGGCTTTGTGTGGCTTTCCATATGGCTCCCCGTATGGCTTTTGTCTCTCTCCATCTCCTTTCTCCCCTCTTCCTTTCCCACTTTCGTTTCCTCTGTCGTCCCAGGTCCCCTGTGCAACAGCTCTTGGCAAGCTAGCTTACACCCTCGCCTACCACCACCGTCCATCTTTCCACTCTCGCTCACTTCTGCACTGCTTTCCTTCTCCTTGAAAACCCATTCCACCCCCCACCCCCTCCACCCACCCACCCATTCCCCCTTCTTCCCCAGATCCTGCGTGGAATCGTGCTAGGCAAGAATTGAGACGTCTCAAAAGTACTTATGAGAACTTTGAGACGTCTCAAAACCCTTCTTCCCCAGATCCTGCGTGGAATCGTGCTAGGCAAGCTAGCCTGCACCATCGCCTACCGCCATCCCTCCTCGCTCTCCTCGCTCCCCTCTGCACTGGTTTTGTTCTCCATTTCTCCTTAAAACTCCTTCCAACCCATCCCCTTCCCCTTCCCCAGATCCTGTGTGGAATAGCGCTAGGCAAGCTGGCCTGCACCATAGCCTACCGCCGTCCCTCCTCGCTCTCCTTGCTCCCCTCCCCTCCTTCCGCCCGCCACATCGCCTTCTCCGTCGCCCACAGCCTCGGCCTCTCCCCCTCTGCTGCCGCCCTCCTCTCAGGCCTCCCCCTTCCGAATCGGGACGGGGGAGATGAGGGGACGGCAGGCGGCGAGAAGGTGGTGCCTGGGCGGGGAGTTTTGTCTGCACCTGGGATGGTCGGGGCGGCGGAGCGGGCGGCGGGGAGGAAGGAGTCGGTGGTGATGGCGGCATGTGCGTTTGGGAACTCGCTCACTCTGCCTCTTGTGTTTCTGGCAACGCTGCTGACTCGCGCTGATGCTGACAGGGCTGCTGGGTACTTGGCACTCTTCATGGTTGGGTGAGTAAACCTTTACGACTTGCTGTGTTGGGTATATTAGGACGCGGTAAAAGTTTTGAGACGTCTCAAAACTATATTAGGGCGCGGTAAAAGTAGACGATCAATCGTCTGTCGCAATTGGTGTGCGGATTGGTTACCCGGTTTACTAGCTTGTAACCATGGTACAGTAAGGTTTTTGTCAATATTTTGTGCACACTGAGGGAATGCGACTGATCATTCATCGCGGGAGATCCGTCTACGGCATCAAAGCGCCGCTGATGTCCACGAACCGAGCTTACTAGGCACGATTGATCCGGATGCCTGCGACTTGCTGGGATTTCGCAGAGCGGGGAATTGGAGTCGCCCAAATTGCTTGCATTTCGCGGAATTTCACTAGTGACTCGAGTGCGAGTGATGCCCATCAAACATCACTTCGCCATGCCAGTTGCCCTGTGGGCTGCGAATGTCGCAGGTGTGTTTGGACGACGCATGCTTTTCTGTGTCGGTGTCGCCTAAACCCTCCAAAATCTCGCTTCTGGAACATCCAAATGAAAACTCAGGGGCGATTGTTACAACGACGTCGGCGCATCGTTTCGCTTATCGATCCACACAATCGATTGCGCGGATCGATTTACAAGCACGATCCTGCGATATTCGCACTTTTACCGCGTCTTTAACACTCTACTCAACTCAAGTCAACAGGGCTAATGGGTACCCGGCGCTCTTCGTCCTAAACCATGGACGAGTGCTATGGGAGTTTGAGCATGTGTTGGAGAACTTGTACATAGAGCAAAAGACTTGAGCGAAATCTCATTTCCAATTCGCTAAGTTGGAGTTGGAATGTGATTTTATTTTATTTTATTTTTTTGCTCTAGTCCCCTCCGTAGACCCTTTGAAAAGTTCCTCTCAACCATAGCTCCATGATAGAGGAGTTCCTAGGCTTTGAGCCTATGTGGCCTTCGATCTTCTTCAAAAAAATCAACTTAGAACCATTCTCTGTCTCTTTTGTCGTTTGAGTAGACGGTGTTTACATCTTGAAATTTCCTATTGGTTGGAAATCCACATCCATTATTTTACTGGTTTATAGGTTGGATTTTTTCAAGCCTCAAGGGTGAGGGTCGAAAAATCTGAACCACCAATCCCAGCTCTAACAACCCAAATTCCCGTACTTCAAACATCCGTCGAGTTTCTTCTCAGCGACTGACTTAGGACAATTAGGAAATCAGGTATGAATGCGTTACACTCCTCCCCCCCCCATTTGGCATCGTCCCCGTTGCCCTAGGGTTCTTCGAGCACGCCGTGTCACATAACGACGGGGCTCAACATCATGTCATCATCCACTGGCTGTGAGGCAGCTCGTCGGGCCAGGTCACTGGTGATGACTGACTTGAAGTTTCAGTCAAATGTTGCTCTGGCTCCCATGAGTTGCGTTCAGACCCATAGCATTTTCGCTTAATAAAGAACTCACGTGTGGAGAAATACACTCGTCTCATTTATACGTATAAAAGCCTATCAACTCATGCGATATATGCAATATATGTATCGCCCACGCGCTATTGCTTCCCCTCCTTCAATCTTTCTCCCTTCCCCTCACCAGCATGATCACAAATCTGAGACCCCGTTGAGATTTGTCAAAAGTTTCTTCCCCTCTTTCTCCATTGCCTGCCCTCCGTCCCCTCTCTCCGTTCCCTCAACTCAACCCCGTCCAGCGGATCGACTGCCTTCTGGACCCTGGGTTACAGCATGATCTCAAATCTGAGTCGCTCCAAAACGTTCTCAATGTTTTCTTCCTGTCTTTCTCTCCGTTCCATCAACCCCATCCAGCGGATCGACTGCCTTTTGGACTCTGGGTTACAGCATGTTCAGACGGGGGGGTTACAGGGACATGCTGCCCTCTTTGCATCATCCCTTGTGTCCCCTCTCTCTCCCCCACCCTCCCTCCCCTCAACCCTTGCAGTGGATCGACCGCCTTCTGGACCCTGGGTTACAGCATGTTCAGAGGGGGGAGCAACAGGCAGGAAGAGGGTGACGAGGACGGGGCAGAGGGGAGTGCAGCAGCAGCAACAGCGGTGGGAGTGACGGGGTTTGAGAGTGCTGCCAGTCGTGTGATGGAGATGGCCAAGAAAGTGCTCAACCCGCCTATTTATGGGGTGAGTTTCTAATTTTGGAATTGGTGGGAGTGATGCGGTTTCACCGTGCTGTCAGTTTTGTGATGGAGTTGCGACGCGGCGATTAGTGAATTGTGGAGAAACGAGGAGAAACGAGGAGAAACGAGGAGAAACGAGGAGAAACGAGGAGAAATGAGGAGAAACGAGGAGAAACGAGGAGAAACGAGGAGAAACGAGGAGAAACGAGGAGAAACGAGGAGAAACGAGGAGAGGACAACCCAGATGAGGAGGACACATCCACATCCCAGAATGGACAGGATCGCAGAAGGCGACCACATGAATAGCCATGTGAAATGAGAGTGTTTTTGAGACGTGGCAAAACCCAAAAACACTCTCAATTCAGATGAGGAGGGAGCCACATTCCAGAATCGACAGGGTCGCAGAAGACGACTACATGAATGGCAGCGATGGTAGATCAAGACACGGAGACGTGATGACGAGCCATACGACTGAGCAGCGAGCAGTAGAAGCGCCGTAGCACGCGCCTTTTGAGGCGCCTCAAAAGCAGTAGAAGCGCCGTAGCACGCGCCTTTTGAGGCGCCTCAAAAGCAGTAGAAGCGCGGTAGCCCGCGCCTTTTGAGGCGCCTCAAAAGCAGTAGAAGCGCGGTAGCCCGCGCCTTTTGAGGCGCCTCAAAAGCAGTAGAAGCGCCGTAGCCCGCGCCTTTTGAGGCGCCTCAAAAGCAGTAGAAGCGCCGTAGCCCGCGCCTTTTGAGGCGCCTCAAAAGCAGTAGAAGCGCCGTAGCCCGCGCCTTTTGAGACGTCTCAAAGGTCGAGCAGCTGGCAATAGAAGCACCATAGCACGCGCCACGGCAGTTAAGTATGTTCTGATAGAGGTGCTGATAGTCACTTCGTGCAAGGCACAATCTCAAATCGTAAAAATGCAAGAATCATCTGTGGTGGAGGTGAGGGGTATCGATCCCCTTACCTATCGCATGCGAAGCGATCGCTCTACCATGTGAGCTACACCCCCTTGTTCAAGTTGTTCTTGGTCCAATACCATTCTCATCTGTGGGCGTCAGGCGAATGGACTGGGTTCCTATTGAATAGATGGTTTCCCAATTATTGGGTAGGTTCCTATTTGTGGGGTGAGTTTCTATTTATGGGGTGGTTTCCTATCTATTGGGTGGGGGTGGGTTCCTTCAGGTTGGGTTCCCATTTATGGGGTAGATTCCCATTTATGGAGTGGATTCGTAAAGCAAGTTCCAATCTTGGGGTGGTTTCCCTTTTACATTCCATGGATCTTGCTCAAATGCATGCCCCTCCTATCGGTCCAATAATCCAATTTCTCCAATCAGGCGCGCTCATCTGATGCACTTGATTTCGCCTCCCACTCTCCCCATCCCCCTCATTCCCCCATCAGCCGCTAGCAGTTCTATTAAAAGGAATAGGAGCCACCCCTCCCGCCCATTCCTTCCCCCCATCTCCTTACAGCCTCATCCCCTAGTCCCCCCACCCCCCGACTCCCCCCACTCCCAATCCTCCTCGTCCCCCCATCAGGTGCTAGCAGGTCTGCTAATAGGAGCCACGCCACTCGGTCACTTCTTCCTCCCCGCCTCCTCCTCCACTGATGCTGTTGCTGCCTCCTCCCTCCCAGCCGCTGCCTCAGCGTGGCTCTTCAGCCCTGCCACTGCCGGCATTCTACACGGCCTCATGGAGGTGAGGGGGAGGGGCGAGGCAAGGTGAGGCGAGGGGAGGTGAGGCGAGGCATGTGGCATGGAGGTGAGTGGGCTGGGCGTGGCTCTTCAGCCCTGCCACTGCCGGCATTCTACACGGCCTCATGGAGGTGAGGGGGGCAGGCAAGGCAAGCCATGCGGCATGGAAGGTGAAGGTACACCCTGGCTCCTGCAAACCTGAACCCCCCCAAGCCGTTGCCTCCTCGTAGCTCTTCATCCCTGCCTCTGCCGGCATCCTGCACGGCATCATGGAGGTGAGTGATGAGAGGATGCGAGGCATGCGGCATGGAGGTGAGCAAATCCTCGGACATAGTACCAGTGAGTTGCGATGCCGGCAGTAGCAGGCCCTGTGGCTCTGCCCTTCAGCCCTGCCACTGCCGGCATTCTGCACGGCATCATTAGGTGAGCTCTGAAACGTCGCAAAAGGTCATGGAGGTGAGGGGGGTAGGCAACGCAAGGCATGTGACATAGAGGCGAGGCTGAGGTGAGGGGGGTAGGCAACGCAAGGCATGAGACATAGAGGCGAGGCTGAGGCGAGGGGGGTAGGCAACGCAAGGCATGTGACATAGAGGCGAGGCTGAGGCGAGGTTGAGGCGAGGTTGAGGCGAGGTTGAGGCGAGGCTGAGGCGAGGCTGAGGCGAGGCTGAGGCGAGGCTGAGGCGAGGCTGAGGTGAGGTTGAGCTTGAGGTGACTCGAAAGTCGGCTTGGAGGTGGGCTTTAAGACATCTTTCTTGGATCAGCCTGTGTGGCCGTGCAAGCAAGCAGCACTGCTCGCCTCCTCTTCCCTCGCCTCCTCCTTCCTCGCCTCCTCTGTCTCTCCTCCTCTATGTCAACCGTCACTTCCCTCCCCTTCCCTTGTCCCCCTTCCTCTCATTCCCAGGCAGCAGCCATTCTCGGGTCAGCCTGTGTGGCCATGCAAGCTCGGCTCCTCTGTCTCAACTCCCCTGTCCTAACCTTTCCTTCCATTCCCTTCCCTTGTCCGCCTTCCTCTCATTTCCAGGCAGCAGCCATTCTCGGGTCAGCCTGTGTGGCCGTGCAAACAGTAGTGCTCGCCTCTTCGCTCGCCTCCTCCATCCCCTCCCGCATCTCCCTCTCCTGGCTCAAACCCTCCTCCTCCTCCCCTCTGCCAGCCGGTTCCAGCCCGAACATGAAAGTAATAAGGGTGGAGCCACTCCCCTCTGCTGCTGTCGCTGCACCTGGTGCCAGCGCTGCTGCTGATTCTGCTGCCGCTGCTGGGATTGGAGTAGGTGCGGGTGGCAGTGGTGGGGATGACAGCACTGCTAGTGAAGCAGCAGCTGGCAGCCTTTCTGCTTCTTCTGCTTCTGCTGCTGCTTCTCCCTCCTCCGCTGCTGCCCTGCCCTCCTTGCAAGATGATAGGGCGCTCTGGGTGGTGTGTGCTGTGCGCCTGTTGCTGCTGCCCATGCTTGGGACTGTCACAGTCACGGTGAGGCATGGTGGTCTCTTCTGCCCTCACTTCTTCCTCCCTCTCTCTTCCTCCCCCTCTGCTCCGCTCCGTCCCTTTCCACACTCTCTTCTTCCTGCTCACTTCCACCCCTCTCCTTTAATATCTCCTCTTTCTGCCCTCCGCTCTCCGCGGTCCCATCATCCACCATCCCTTGCCCCACAGGCACTCTACAACGCCAAGTTAATTCCACAAGACCTCATCTGTGACTTTTAAGTCGATTCAAACGTCACCCCCTACTCGCTCTCCCCTTTCCACCATCCCTTGCTCGCTACAGGCACTCTACAACGCCAAGTTGATTCCGCAAGACCCCATCTGTGCACTCACCCTTCTGGTCAGTGTTGCCCTCTCTCCCGCACCCCCTCGTGACTTTTAACTGCAAATTAGGGACACATAGTGCCATAGTGATCCCACAAGACCCCATCTGTGCCCTCACCCTCATGGTCAGTGTCTCATTGTTTGTGTTGGTCTCCCTCCCTCACCCCCTTCGTGATTTGTAAGTCCACTCAAATGTAACCTAAGCACTCTACAATGCCAAGTTGATTCCACAAGACCCCATCTGTGCTCTTGCCCTCATGTTCAGTATTGCTCTCCTTCTCCCCTTCCCTCACGGATTTAGAGTCCACTCAAATGTAACCTAAGCGCTGTACAGTGCAGTGCCGTAATCAGTGCTACCCTCCCAGAAAACCCCATCTGAGCGCTCACCCTCATGGTCAGTGCTACCCTCCCACTACCCGTTTGGCCGTCTCGCCTCATATTGCTCGCATCCTCTCTCCTCCTTTTTCCTCCGTTCCTCTCTCATCCTCACTCCCCCTATCCCCATCAGATTCAAACCGCCATGCCATCGGCTCAGAATCTCGTGCTCATGTCTTCTCTTCCTCTCTCCTTTAACTTTACGCCCTCCTCGCCCCCCTCCCCTCCCCTGCCCGCTCTCCCCTCTCCCCGCAGGTCCGCCATGCCATCAGCACAGAATTTCATTCTCTTGGTGTAGTGAGTCGAGTTTTGAGTCGACTCAAAACTCGATCCGCCATGCCATCAGCACAGAATCTCATTCTCTTGGCGCAACTCAGCCTGGCTACTTGGACGTTATTCACAAGTCACCTCTCACCCTCCTATCTCCTCCAAAAATTGCTGCCTCCTCTCTCCTCGCCCCTCTCCCCACAGATCCAGACCGCCATGCCATCGGCTCAGAATCATGTGCTCATGGCGCAGCTCTACCCTAAACCTTGAACCCTCATCTCTCCAGTACACCTGAACCCTCCTCTCCCTCTCTCTCCCCGCAGATTCAGACCGCCATGCCATCGGCACAGAATCTCGTGCTCATGGCACAGCTCAGCCCGGCCACGAAGCCTCTCGCAGGAATGCTTGCCTCCTTGATGCTGCGACAGGTGGGTGTGCGTGTGAGGAACGAGGAGGGGGGACAGCGGTGGGGGATATGGGATGGTGGGCGTTGTGTGAATGGGTGCTCATGGCGCAGCTCAGCCCCGCCACCAAGCCTCTCGCAGGAATGCTGGCCTCCCTGATGCTGCGACAGGTGGGCTGGTGGTATAGGGGGTGTGGAACGGGAGGGGTGTGAGGGGTGCAGGATGGGAGGGGTGTGTGGGGTGCAGGATGGGAGGGGTGTGTGGGGTGTAGGATGGGAGGGGTGTGTGGGGTGCAGGATGGGAGGGGTGAGGGCTGTTTGCATGGTTGTTCATTTCACAACTCAGCAGCAAGCCCCCCGCAGGCATGCTGGCCTTCTTGATGCTGCGACAGGTGAGAGGAGGAGAGGGGAGGGGTGTGGGAGGTGTGGGGTGTTGTACAATGGGCTCTGTGTTTCTGCACTGCATGGGTGCTGATGGCGCAACTCAGCCCCAACAGAAAGCCCCTTGCAGCCATGCTGGCCTTCCTGATGCTGCGACAGGTGAGAGGAGGAGAGGGGAGGGGTGTGGGAGGTGTGGGATGGGCGGGTGTAGGGGGTGTGGGATGGGCGGGTGTAGGGGGTGTGGGATGGGCGGGTGCAGGGGGTGTGGGATGGGCGGGTGCAGGGGGTGTGGGATGGGCGGGTGCAGGGGGGTGTGGGATGGGCGGGTGCAGGGGTGTGGGATGGGCGGGTGCAGGGGGTGTGGGATGGGCGGGTGCAGGGGGTGTGGGATGGGCGGGTGCAGGGGTGTGGGATGGGCGGGTGCAGGGGGTGTGGGATGGGCGGGTGCAGGGGGTGTGGGATGGGCGGGTGCAGGGGGTGTGGGATGGGCGGGTGCAGGGGGTGTGGGATGGGCGGGTGCAGGGGGTGTGGATGGGCGGGTGCAGGGGGTGTGGGATGGGCGGGTGCAGGGGGTGTGGGATGGGCGGGTGCAGGGGGTGTGGGATGGGCGGGTGCAGGGGGTGTGGGATGGGCGGGTGCAGGGGGTGTGGGATGGGCGGGTGCAGGGGGTGTGGGATGGGCGGGTGCAGGGGGTGTGGGATGGGCGGGTGCAGGGGGTGTGGGATGGGCGGGTGCAGGGGGTGTGGGATGGGCGGGTGCAGGGGGTGTGGGATGGGCGGGTGCAGGGGGTGTGGGATGGGCGGGTGCAGGGGGTGTGGGATGGGCGGGTGCAGGGGGTGTGGGATGGGCGGGTGCAGGGGGTGTGGGATGGGCGGGTGCAGGGGGTGTGGGATGGGCGGGTGCAGGGGGTGTGGGATGGGCGGGTGCAGGGGGTGTGGGATGGGCGGGTGCAGGGGTGTGGGATGGGCGGGTGCAGGGGGTGTGGGATGGGCGGGTGCAGGGGGTGTGGGATGGGCGGGTGCAGGGGGTGTGGGATGGGCGGGTGCAGGGGGTGTGGGATGGGCGGGTGCAGGGGGTGTGGGATGGGCGGGTGCAGGGGGTGTGGGATGGGCGGGTGCAGGGGGTGTGGGATGGGCGGGTGCAGGGGGTGTGGGATGGGCGGGTGCAGGGGGTGTGGGATGGGCGGGTGCAGGGGGTGTGGGATGGGCGGGTGCAGGGGGTGTGGGATGGGCGGGTGCAGGGGGTGTGGGATGGGCGGGTGCAGGGGGTGTGGGATGGGCGGGTGCAGGGGGTGTGGGATGGGCGGGTGCAGGGGGTGTGGGATGGGCGGGTGCAGGGGGTGTGGGATGGGCGGGTGCAGGGGGTGTGGGATGGGCGGGTGCAGGGGGTGTGGGATGGGCGGGTGCAGGGGGTGTGGGATGGGCGGGTGCAGGGGGTGGGATGGGCGGGTGCAGGGGGTGTGGGATGGGCGGGTGCAGGGGGTGTGGGATGGGCGGGTGCAGGGGGTGTGGGATGGGCGGGTGCAGGGGTGTGGGATGGGCGGGTGCAGGGGTGTGGGATGGGCGGGTGCAGGGGGTGTGGGATGGGCGGGTGCAGGGGGTGTGGGATGGGCGGGTGCAGGGGGTGTGGGATGGGCGGGTGCAGGGGGTGTGGGATGGGCGGGTGCAGGGGGTGTGGGATGGGCGGGTGCAGGGGGTGGGATGGGCGGGTGCAGGGGTGTGGGATGGGCGGGTGCAGGGGGTGTGGGATGGGCGGGTGCAGGGGGTGTGGGATGGGCGGGTGCAGGGGGTGTGGGATGGGCGGGTGCAGGGGGTGTGGGATGGGCGGGTGCAGGGGTGTGGGATGGGCGGGTGCAGGGGGTGTGGGATGGGCGGGTGCAGGGGGTGTGGGATGGGCGGGTGCAGGGGGTGTGGGATGGGCGGGTGCAGGGGGTGTGGGATGGGCGGGTGCAGGGGGTGTGGGATGGGCGGGTGCAGGGGTGTGGGATGGGCGGGTGCAGGGGGTGTGGGATGGGCGGGTGCAGGGGGTGTGGGATGGGCGGGTGCAGGGGGTGTGGGATGGGCGGGTGCAGGGGGTGTGGGATGGGCGGGTGCAGGGGGTGTGGGATGGGCGGGTGCAGGGGGTGTGGGATGGGCGGGTGCAGGGGTGTGGGATGGGCGGGTGCAGGGGTGTGGGATGGGCGGGTGCAGGGGGTGTGGGATGGGCGGGTGCAGGGGGTGTGGGATGGGCGGGTGCAGGGGGTGTGGGATGGGCGGGTGCAGGGGGTGTGGGATGGGCGGGTGCAGGGGGTGTGGGATGGGCGGGTGCAGGGGGTGTGGGATGGGCGGGTGCAGGGGGTGTGGGATGGGCGGGTGCAGGGGGTGTGGGATGGGCGGGGTGCAGGGGGTGTGGGATGGCGCGGTGCAGGGGGTGTGGGATGGGCGGGTGCAGGGGGTGTGGGATGGGCGGGTGCAGGGGGTGTGGGATGGGCGGGTGCAGGGGGTGTGGGATGGGCGGGTGCAGGGGGTGTGGGATGGGCGGGGTGCAGGGGGTGTGGATGGGCGGGTGCAGGGGGTGTGGGATGGGCGGGTGCAGGGGGTGTGGGATGGGCGGGTGCAGGGGGTGTGGGATGGGCGGGTGCAGGGGGTGTGGGATGGGCGGGTGCAGGGGGTGTGGGATGGGCGGGTGCAGGGGGTGTGGGATGGGCGGGTGCAGGGGGTGTGGGATGGGCGGGTGCAGGGGGTGTGGGATGGGCGGGTGCAGGGGGTGTGGGATGGGCGGGTGCAGGGGGTGTGGGATGGGCGGTGTTGCCAGGGGTGTGGGATGGGCGGGTGCAGGGGGGTGTGGGATGGGCGGGTGCAGGGGGTGTGGGATGGGCGGGTGCAGGGGGTGTGGGATGGGCGGGTGCAGGGGGTGTGGGATGGGCGGGTGCAGGGGGTGTGGGATGGGCGGGTGCAGGGGGTGTGGGATGGGCGGGTGCAGGGGGTGTGGGATGGGCGGGTGCAGGGGGTGTGGGATGGGCGGGTGCAGGGGGTGTGGGATGGGCGGTGCAGGGGGTGTGGGATGGGCGGGTGCAGGGGGTGTGGGATGGGCGGGTGCAGGGGGGTGGGATGGGCGGGTGCAGGGGGTGTGGGATGGGCGGGTGCAGGGGCGTGTGGGGATGGGCGGGTGCAGGGGGTTGTGGGATGGGCGGGTGCAGGGGGTGTTGGATGGGCGGGTGCAGGGGGTTGTGGGATGGGCGGGTGCAGGGGGTGTGGGATGGGCGGGTGCAGGGGGTGTGGGATGGGCGGGTGCAGGGGGTGTGGGATGGGCGGGGTGCAGGGGTGTGGGATGGGCGGGTGCAGGGCGGTGTGGGATGGGAGGGGGCAGGGGGTGTGGGATGGGGGGTGCAGGGGGTGTGGGATGAGGCGGGTGCAGGGGTGTGGTATGGGCGGGTGCAGGGGGTGTGGGATGGGCGGGTGCAGGGGTGTGGGATGGGCGGGTGCAGGGGGTGTAGGGATGGGCGGGTGCAGGGGGTGTGGGATGGGCGGGTGCAGGGGTGTGGGATGGGCGGGTGCAAGGGGGTGTGGGATGGGCGGGTGCAGGGGGTGTGGGATGGGCGGGTGCAGGGGGTGTGGGATGGGCGGGTGCAGGGGGTGTGGGATGGGCGGGTGCAGGGGGTGTGGGATGGGCGGGTGCAGGGGGTTGGGATGGGCTGGGTGCAGGGGTGTGGGATGGGCGGGTGCAGGGGGTGTGGGAGGGCGGGTGCAGGGGGTGTGGGATGGGCGGGTGCAGGGGGGTGTGGGTATGCGGCGGGTGCAGGGGGTGTGGGATGGGCGGGTGCAGGGGTGTGGGCATGGGCGGGTGCAGGGGGTGTGGGATGGCGCGGTGCAGGGGGTGTGGGATGGGCGGGTGCAGGGGGTGTGGGATGGGCGGGTGCAGGGGGTGTGGGATGGGCGGGTTGCAGGGGGTGTGGGATGGGCGGGTGCAGGGGGTGTGGGATGGGCGGGTGCAGGGGGTGTGGGATGGGCGGGTGCAGGGGGTGTGGATGGGCGGGTGCAGGGGGTGTGGGATGGGCGGGGTGCAGGGGGTGTGGGATGGGCGGGTGCAGGGGGTGTGGGATGGGCGGGTGCAGGGGGTGTGGGATGGGCGGGTGCAGGGGGTGTGGGATGGGCGGGTGCAGGGGGTGTGGGAGGGCGGGTGCAGGGGGTGTGGGATGGGCGGGTGCAGGGGTGTGGGATGGGCGGGTGCAGGGGGTGTGGGATGGGCGGGGTGCAGGGGGTGTGGGATGGGCGGGTGCAGGGGGTGTGGGATGGGCGGGGGGGGGGGTTGCAGGGGGTGTGGGATGGGCGGGTGCAGGGGGTGTGGGATGGCGGGTGCAGGGGGTGTGGGATGGGCGGGTGCAGGGGGTGTGGGATGGGCGGGTGCAGGGGGTGTGGGATGGGCGGGTGCAGGGGGTGTGGGATGGGCGGGTGCAGGGGGTGTGGGATGGGCGGGTGCAGGGGGTGTGGGATGGGCGGGTGCAGGGGGGTGTGGGATGGGCGGGTGCAAGGGGGTGTGGGATGGGCGGGTGCAGGGGGTGTGGGATGGGCGGGTGCAGGGGTGTGGGATGGGCGGGTGCAGGGGGTGTGGGATGGGCGGGTGCAGGGGGTGTGGGATGGGCGGGTGCAGGGGGTGTGGGATGGGCGGGTGCAGGGGTGTGGGATGGGCGGGTGCAGGGGGGTGTGGGATGGGCGGGTGCAGGGGGTGTGGGATGGGCGGGTGCAGGGGGTGTGGGATGGGCGGGTGCAGGGGGTGTGGGATGGGCGGAGGTGCAGGGGGTGTGGGATGGGCGGGTGCAGGGGTGTGGGATGGGCGGGTGCAGGGGGTGTGGGATGGGCGGGGTGCAGGGGTGTGGGGATGGGCGGAGGGAGGGGTGCAGGGGGTGTGGGATGGGCGGGGTGCAGGGGGTGTGGGATGGGCGGGTGCAGGGGGTGTGGGATGGGCGGGTGCAGGGGTGTGGGATGGGCGGGTGCAGGGGGTGTGGGATGGCGGGTGCAGGGGGTGTGGGATGGGCGGGTGCAGGGGGTGTGGGATGGGCGGGTGCAGGGGTGTGGGATGGGCGGGTGCAGGGGGTGTGGGATGGGCGGGTGCAGGGGGTGTGGGATGGGCGGGTGCAGGGGGTGTGGGATGGCGCGGGGCCGGGGGGTGTGGATGGGCGGGTGCAGGGGGTGTGGGATGGGCGGATGCCGGGGGTGTGGATGGGCGGGTGCAGGGGTGTGGGATGGGCGGGTGCAGGGGGTGTGGGATGGGCGGGTGCAGGGGGTGTGGGTATGGGTCCGGTATGGGCGGTGCAGGGGGTGTGGGATGGGCGGGTGCAGGGGGGTGGGATATGGGCGGGTGCAGGGGTGTGGGATGGGCGGGTGCAGGGTGTGTGGGATGGGCGGGATGCAGGGGTGTGGGATGGGCGGGTGCAGGGGGTGTGGGATGGGCGGTGCAGGGGGTGTGGGATGGGCGGGTGCAGGGGGTGTGGGATGGGCGGGTGCAGGGGGTGTGGGATGGGCGGGTGCAGGGGGGTGTGGGATGGGCGGGTGCAGGGGGTGTGGGATGGGCGGGTGCAGGGGGTGTGGGATGGGCGGGGTGCAGGGGGTGTGTGGATGGGGCGGGTGCAGGGGGTGTGGGATGGGCGGGTGCAGGGGGGTGTGGATGGGCGGGTGGCAGGGGGTGTGGGATGGGCGGGTGCAGGGGGTGTGGGATGGGCGGGTGCAGGGGGTGTGGGATGGGCGGGTGCAGGGGGTGTGGGATGGGCGGGTGCAGGGGGTGTGGGATGGCGGGTGCAGGGGGTGTGGGATGGGCGGGTGCAGGGGGTGTGGGATGGGCGGGTGCAGGGGTGTGGGATGGGCGGTGTGCAGGGGGTGTGGGATGGGCGGGTGCAGGGGTGTGGGATGGGCGGAGTGCAGGGGGTGTGGGATGGGCGGGTGCAGGGGGTGTGGGATGGGCGGGTGCAGGGGGTGTGGGATGGGCGGGTGCAGGGGGTGTGGGATGGGCGGGTGCAGGGGGTGTGGGATGGGCGGGTGCAGGGGTGTGGGATGGCGGTGCAGGGGTGTGGGATGGGCGGGTGCAGGGGGTGTGGGATGGGCGGGTGCAGGGGGTGTGGGATGGGCGGGTTGCAGGGGTGTGGGATGGGCGGGTGCAGGGGGTGTGGATGGGCGGGTGCAGGGGGTGTGGGATGGGCGGGTGCAGGGGGTGTGGGATGGGCGGGTGCAGGGGGTGTGGGATGGGCGGGTGCAGGGGGTGTGGGATGGGCGGGTGCAGGGGGTGTGTGGGATGGGCGGGTGGCAGGGGGTGGGATGGGCGGGTGCAGGGGGTGTGGGATGGGCGGGTGCAGGGGGTGTGGGATGGGCGGGTGCAGGGGGTGTGGGATGGGCGGGTGCAGGGGGTGTGGGATGGGCGGGTGCAGGGGGTGTGGGATGGGCGGGGTGCAGGGGGTGTGGGATGGGCGGGCAGGGGTGTGGTGGGCGGGCAGGGGGTGTGGGCTGGCGGGTGCAGGGGGTGTGGGATGGGCGGGTGCAGGGGTGTGGGCTGGGCGGGTGCAGGGGGTGTGGGATGGGCGGGTGCAGGGGTGTGGGATGGGCGGGTGCAGGGGGTGTGGGATGGGCGGGTGCAGGGGGTGTGGGAATGGGCGGGTGCAGGGGGTGTGGGATGGGCGGGTGCAGGGTGGTGTGGGATGGGCGGGTGCAGGGGGTGTGGGATGGGGCGGGTGCAGGGGGTTGTGGGATGGGCGGGTGCAGGGGGTGTGGGATGGGCGGGTGCAGGGGGGTGTGGGATGGGCGGGTGCAGGGGTGTGGGATGGGCGGGTGCAGGGGGTGTGGGATGGGCGGGTGCAGGGGGTGTGGGAATGGGCGGGTGCAGGGGGTGTGGGATGGGCGGGTGCAGGGGTGTGGGATGGGCGGGTGGAGGGGGGTGTGGGATGGGCGGGTGGCAGGGGGTGTGGGATGGGCGGGTGCAGGGGGTGTGGGATGGGCGGGTGCAGGGGGTGTGGGATGGGCGGGTGCAGGGGGTGTGGGATGGGCGAGGTGCAGGGGGTGTGGGATGGGCGGGTGCAGGGGGTGTGGGAGGGGCGGGTGCAGGGGGTGTGGGATGGGCGGGTGCAGGGGGTGTGGGATGGGCGGGTGCAGGGGGTGTGGGATGGGCGGGTGCAGGGGGTGTGGGATGGGCGGGTGCAGGGGGTGTGGGATGGGCGGGTGCAGGGGGTGTGGGATGGGCGGGGTGTGGGGAGTGTGGGATGGCGGGGTGTGGGAGTGTGGGATGGGCGGGGTGTGGGGAGTGTGGGATGGGCGGGGTGTGGGGAGTGTGGGATGGGCGGGGTGTGGGGAGTGTGGGATGGGCGGGGTGTGGGGAGTGTGGGATGGGCGGGGTGTGGGGAGTGTGGGATGGGCGGGGTGTGGGGAGTGTGGGATGGGAGGGTGCAGGGGGTGTGGGATGGGCGGGGTGTGGGGAGTGTGGGGAGTGTGGGGAGTGTGGGATGGGCGGGGTGTGGGGAGTGTGGGATGGGCGGGGTGTGGGGAGTGTGGGGAGTGTGGGGAGTGTGGGATGGGCGGGGTGTGGGGAGTGTGGGGAGTGTGGGGAGTGTGGGGAGTGTGGGATGGGCGGGGTGTGGGGAGTGTGGGGAGTGTGGGGAGTGTGGGATGGGCGGGGTGTGGGGAGTGTGGGGAGTGTGGGATGGGCGGGGTGTGGGGAGTGTGGGGAGTGTGGGGAGTGTGGGATGGGCGGGGTGTGGGGAGTGTGGGGAGTGTGGGGAGTGTGGGATGGGCGGGGTGTGGGGAGTGTGGGGAGTGTGGGGAGTGTGGGATGGGCGGGGTGTGGGGAGTGTGGGATGGGCGGGGTGTGGGGAGTGTGGGATGGGCGGGGTGTGGGGAGTGTGGGATCGGAGGGTGCAGGGGGTGTAGGATGGGCGGGGTGTGGGGAGTGTGGGATGGGCGGGGTGTGGGGAGTGTGGGATGGGCGGGGTGTGGGGAGTGTGGGATGGGCGGGGTGTGGGGAGTGTGGGATGGGCGGGGTGTGGGGAGTGTGGGATGGGCGGGGTGTGGGGAGTGTGGGATGGGCGGGGTGTGGGGAGTGTGGGATGGGCGGGGTGTGGGGAGTGTGGGATGGGCGGGGTGTGGGAGTGTGGGATGGGCGGGGTGTGGGGAGTGTGGGATGGGCGGGGTGTGGGGAGTGTGGGATGGGCGGGGTGTGGGGAGTGTGGGATGGGAGGGTGCAGGGGGTGTGGGATGGGCGGGGTGTGGGAGTGTGGGGAGTGTGGGGAGTGTGGGGAGTGTGGGATGGGCGGGGTGTGGGGAGTGTGGGATGGGCGGGGTGTGGGGAGTGTGGGGAGTGTGGGGAGTGTGGGATGGGCGGGGTGTGGGGAGTGTGGGGAGTGTGGGGAGTGTGGGGAGTGTGGGATGGCGGGGTCAGGGGGTGTGGGATGGGCGGGTGCAGGGGTGTGGGATGGGCGGGTGCAGGGGGTGTGGGATGGGGGCGGGGGTGTGGGGAGTGTGGGATGGGCGGGGGTGTGGGAGTGTGGGATGGGCGGGGTGTGGGGAGTGTGGGATGGGCGGGGTGTGGGGAGTGTGGGATGGGAGGGTGCAGGGGGTGTGGGATGGGCGGGGTGTGGGGAGTGTGGGGAGTGTGGGGAGTGTGGGGAGTGTGGGATGGGCGGGGTGTGGGGAGTGTGGGGAGTGTGGGGAGTGTGGGATGGGCGGGGTGTGGGGAGTGTGGGAGTGTGGGGAGTGTGGGATGGGCGGGGTGTGGGGAGTGTGGGATGGGCGGGGTGTGGGAGTGTGGGATGGGCGGGGTGTGGGGAGTGTGGGATGGGCGGGGTGTGGGGAGTGTGGGATGGGCGGGGTGTGGGGAGTGTGGGATGGGCGGGGTGTGGGGAGTGTGGGATGGGCGGGGTGTGGGGAGTGTGGATGGGAGGGTGCAGGGGGTGTGGGATGGGCGGGGTGTGGGGAGTGTGGGGAGTGTGGGGAGTGTGGGGAGTGTGGGATGGGGCGGGGTGTGGGGAGTGTGGGGAGTGTGGGGAGTGTGGGATGGGCGGGGTGTGGGGAGTGTGGGGAGTGTGGGGAGTGTGGGATGGGCGGGGTGTGGGGAGTGTGGGATGGGCGGGGTGTGGGGAGTGTGGGATGGGCGGGGTGTGGGGAGTGTGGGATGGGCGGGGTGTGGGGAGTGTGGGATGGGCGGGGTGTGGGGAGTGTGGGATGGGCGGGGTGTGGGGAGTTGTGGATGGGCGGGGTGTGGGGAGTGTGGGATGGGCGGGGTGTGGGGAGTGTGGGATGGGAGGGTGCAGGGGTGTGGGATGGGCGGGGTGTGGGGAGTGTGGGATGGGCGGGGTGTGGGGAGTGTGGATGGGCGGGGTGTGGGGAGTGTGGGATGGGCGGGGTGTGGGGAGTGTGGGATGGGCGGGGTGTGGGGAGTGTGGGATGGGCTGGGATGGGGACGGGGTGTGGGGAGTGTGGGATGGGCGGGGTGTGGGGAGTGTGGGATGGGCGGGGTGTGGGGAGTGTGGGATGGGCGGGGTGTGGGGGAGTGTGGGATGGGCGGGGTGTGGGGAGTGGGGGATGGGGTCGGGGTGTGGGGAGTGTGGGATGGGGGGGGTGTGGGGAGTGTGGGATGGGCGGGGTGTGGGGAGTGGGGATGGGCGGGGTGTGGGGAGTGTGGGATGGGCGGGGTGTGGGGAGTGTGGGATGGGCGGGGTGTGGGGAGTGTGGGATGGGCGGGGTGTGGGGAGTGTGGGATGGGAGGGTGCAGGGGGTGTGGGATGGGCGGGGTGTGGGGAGTGTGGGATGGGCGGGGTGTGGGGGAGTGTGGGATGGGCGGGGTGTGGGGAGTGTGGGATGGGCGGGGTGTGGGGAGTGTGGGATGGGCGGGGTGTGGGGAGTGTGGGATGGGCGGGGTGTGGGGAGTGTGGGATGGGCGGGGTGTGGGGATTGTGGGATGGGCGGGGTGTGGGGAGTGTGGGATGGGCGGGGTGTGGGGAGTGTGGGATGGGGCGGGGTGTGGGGAGTGTGGGATGGGCGGGGTGTGGGGAGTGTGGGATGGGCGGGGTGTGGGGAGTGTGGGATGGGCGGGGTGTGGGGAGTGTGGGATGGGCGGGGTGTGGGGAGTGTGGGATGGGCGGGGTGTGGGGAGTGTGGGATGGGCGGGGTGTGGGGAGTGTGGGATGGGCGGGGTGTGGGGAGTGTGGGATGGGCGGGGTGTGGGGAGTGTGGATGGGCGGGGTGTGGGGAGTGTGGATGGGCGGGGTGTGGGGAGTGTGGGATGGGCGGGGTGTGGGAGTGTGGGATGGGCGGGGTGTGGGGAGTGTGGGATGGGCGGGGTGTGGGGGAGTGTGGGATGGGCGGGGTGTGGGGAGTGTGGGATGGGCGGGGTGTGGGGAGTGTGGGATGGGCGGGGTGTGGGGAGTGTGGGATGGGCGGGGTGTGGGGAGTGTGGGATGGGCGGGGTGTGGGGAGTGTGGGATGGGCGGGGTGTGGGGAGTGTGGGATGGGCGGGGTGTGGGGGTGTGGGATGGGCGGGGTGTGGGGAGTGTGGGATGGGCGGGGTGTGGGGAGTGTGGGATGGGCGGGGTGTGGGGAGTGTGGGATGGGCGGGGTGTGGGGAGTGTGGGATGGGCGGGGTGTGGGGAGTGTGGGATGGGCGGGGTGTGGGGAGTGTGGGATGGGCGGGGTGTGGGGAGTGTGGGATGGGCGGGGTGTGGGGAGTGTGGGATGGGCGGGGTGTGGGGAGTGTGGGATGGGCGGGGTGTGGGTGGGAGTAGGTGGGATGGGCGGGGTGTGGGGAGTGTGGGATGGGAGGGTGCAGGGGGTGTGGATGGGCGGGGTGTGGGGAGTGTGGGATGGGCGGGGTGTGGGGAGTGTGGGATGGGCGGGGTGTGGGGAGTGTGGGATGGGCGGGGTGTGGGGAGTGTGGGATGGGCGGGGTGTGGGGAGTGTGGGATGGGCGGGGTGTGGGGAGTGTGGGATGGGCGGGGTGTGGGGAGTGTGGGATGGCGGGTGTGTGGGAGTGTGGGATGGGCGGGGTGTGGGGAGTGTGGGATGGGAGGGTGCAGGGGGTGTGGGATGGGCGGGGTGTGGGGAGTGTGGGATGGGCGGGGTGTGGGGAGTGTGGGATGGGCGGGGTGTGGGGAGTGTGGGATGGGCGGGGTGTGGGGAGTGTGGGATGGGCGGGGTGTGGGGAGTGTGGGATGGGCGGGGTGTGGGGGAGTGTGGGATGGGCGGGGTGTGGGGAGTGTGGGATGGGAGGGTGCAGGGGGTGTGGGATGGGCGGGGTGTGGGGAGTGTGGGATGGGCGGGGTGTGGGGAGTGTGGGATGGGCGGGGTGTGGGGAGTGTGGGATGGGCGGGGTGTGGGGAGTGTGGGATGGGCGGGGTGTGGGGAGTGTGGGATGGGCGGGGTGTGGGGAGTGTGGGATGGGCGGGGTGTGGGGAGTGTGGGATGGGCGGGGTGTGGGGAGTGTGGGATGGGAGGGTGCAGGGGGTGTGGGATGGGCGGGGTGTGGGGAGTGTGGGATGGGCGGGGTGTGGGGAGTGTGGGATGGGGGGGTGTGGGGAGTGTGGGATGGGCGGGGTGTGGGGAGTGTGGGATGGGCGGGGTGTGGGGAGTGTGGGATGGGCGGGGTGTGGGGAGTGTGGGATGGGCGGGGTGTGGGGAGTGTGGGATGGGCGGGGTGTGGGGAGTGTGGGATGGGAGGGTGCAGGGGGTGTGGGATGGGCGGGGTGTGGGGAGTGTGGGATGGGCGGGGTGTGGGGAGTGTGGGATGGGCGGGGTGTGGGGAGTGTGGGATGGGCGGGGTGTGGGGAGTGTGGGATGGGCGGGGTGTGGGGAGTGTGGGATGGGCGGGGTGTGGGGAGTGTGGGATGGGCGGGGTGTGGGGATTGTGGGATGGGCGGGGTGTGGGGAGTGTGGGATGGGCGGGGTGTGGGGAGTGTGGATGGGCGGGGTGTGGGGAGTGTGGGATGGGCGGGGTGTGGGGAGTGTGGGATGGGCGGGGTGTGGGGAGTGTGGGATGGGCGGGGTGTGGGGAGTGTGGGATGGGCGGGGTGTGGGGAGTGTGGGATGGGCGGGGTGTGGGGAGTGTGGGATGGGCGGGGTGTGGGGAGTGTGGGATGGGCGGGGTGTGGGGAGTGTGGGATGGGCGGGGTGTGGGGAGTGTGGGATGGGCGGGGTGTGGGGAGTGTGGGATGGGCGGGGTGTGGGGAGTGTGGGATGGGCGGGGTGTGGGGAGTGTGGGATGGGCGGGGTGTGGGGAGTGTGGGATGGGCGGGGTTGTGGGGAGTGTGGGATGGGCGGGGTGTGGGGAGTGTGGGATGGGCGGGGTGTGGGGAGTGTGGGATGGGCGGGGTGTGGGGAGTGTGGGATGGGCGGGGTGTGGGAGTGTGGGATGGGCGGGGTGTGGGGAGTGTGGGATGGGCGGGGTGTGGGGAGTGTGGGATGGGCGGGGTGTGGGGAGTGTGGGATGGGCGGGGTGTGGGGAGTGTGGGATGGGCGGGGTGTGGGGAGTGTGGGATGGGCGGGGTGTGGGGAGTGTGGGATGGGCGGGGTGTGGGGAGTGTGGGATGGGCGGGGTGTGGGGAGTGTGGGATGGGCGGGGTGTGGGGAGTGTGGGATGGGCGGGGTGTGGGGAGTGTGGGATGGGCGGGGTGTGGGGAGTGTGGGATGGGCGGGGTGTGGGGAGTGTGGGATGGGCGGGGTGTGGGGAGTGTGGGATGGGCGGGGTGTGGGGAGTGTGGGATGGGCGGGGTGTGGGGAGTGGTGGGATGGGCGGGGTGTGGGGAGTGTGGGATGGGCGGGGTGTGGGAAGTGTGGGATGGGCGGGGTGTGGGGAGTGTGGGATGGGCGGGGTAGTGGGGAGTGTGGGATGGGCGGGGTGTGGGGAGTGTGGGATGGGCGGGGTGTGGGGAGTGTGGGATGGGCGGGTGTGGGGAGTGTGGGATGGCGGGTGTGGGGGAGTGTGGGATGGGCGGGTTGTGGGGAGTGTGGGATGGCGGGGTGTGGGGAGTGTGGGATGGGCGGGGTGTGGGGAGTGTGGGATGGGCGGGGTGTGGGGAGTGTGGGATGGGCGGGGTGTGGGGAGTGTGGGATGGGCGGGGTGTGGGGAGTGTGGGATGGGCGGGGTGTGGGGAGTGTGGGATGGGCGGGGTGTGGGGAGTGTGGGATGGGCGGGGTGTGGGGAGTGTGGGATGGGCGGGGTGTGGGGAGTGTGGGATGGGCGGGGTGTGGGAGTGTGGGATGGGCGGGGTGTGGGGAGTGTGGGATGGGCGGGGTGTGGGGAGTGTGGGATGGGCGGGGTTGTGGGGAGTGTGGGATGGGCGGGGTGTGGGGAGTGTGGGATGGGCGGGGTGTGGGGAGTGTGGGGAGTGTGGGGAGTGTGGGATGGGCGGGGTGTGGGGAGTGTGGGATGGGCGGGGTGTGGGGAGTGTGGGATGGGCGGGGTGTGGGGAGTGTGGGATGGGCGGGGTGTGGGGAGTGTGGGATGGGCGGGGTGTGGGGAGTGTGGGATGGGCGGGGTGTGGGGAGTGTGGGGAGTGTGGGGAGTGTGGGATGGGCGAGGTGCGGGGAGTGTGGGATGAGCAGACTCCCCTCCCAATGAACCCTCCCCTCTCCCCTACTTCCCATGCAAGTCCCAATCACAATGCGCAACACTCTTGCTCTCTCTCCCTCACACTCTTTCTGCCCTCCTCTCCTTCCCTTACATTATGTGCATCAGGCCCTTCCTCTTCTCTTCCTCTCACTCACTTTCCTTCTATTTTTCCAACCCCTCCCTTCCGTCCCCTGCAGTACGCCATTACCATGCTGCCCATCACTGTGTGGATCACAGTGTTCCTCTCACACCTCACGTGGCCTTTCTCTCCTCCATGCCTCCCCTTCCCCTGCTACCTCTCTCCCCCATCCCCTGCAGTACGCCATTACCATGCCGCCCATCACTGTGTGGATCACAGTGTTCCCAGTGCAACCTTCATGCCTTCCAAACCCCCATCCCTCGCCCTCGCTCGCTATCCTTCCCATCTACCCTCCCCTCCGTCCCCTGCAGTACGCCATTTCCATGCTCCCCATCACAGTGTGGATCACGGTCTTCCCAGGGCAACCCACATGCTTTATCAAAATCCAACCCCCCCCCCTCCCCTCTCTTGCATCCCTCCCCCCCATCCCCTACAGTACGCCATTGCCATGCTCCCGATCACAGTGTGGATCACCGTCTTCCTCTCACGCCTCAACATGGCCTTTCCCTCCCCCATGCGTCCCCTTACCCTGCTAATCCTGCCCTTCTTCCCCTGCAGTTCGCCATTGCCATGCTCCCCATCACAGTATGAGTCACAGCTATTCTCTCCTTCCCTCTCACTCCTGTCCTCTCTGCCCTCACTCCTGTCGCCCAATCACCATTTCCACCCCTCCGTCCCCTGCAGTACGCCATTGCCATGCTCCCAATCACAGTGTGGATCACGGTCTTCCTCTCACGCCTCAACATGGCCATATGAAGACACAAGAAGTGCAAACATGATGGAGAATCACGAGGCATCCAGCCTCGGGGTACACTCCTGTGAGCAAGCATCACAAAAGAGGCCTCTCTTACACAATCTACATGGAAAAAGAGGGAAATATTTTTTCTTATCTACATTAGTTCATGACGGAACATTGGTCATAAAATAGCTACACGTTACCTTCACATCGCTTGGTGTGTGAAGCGTGTGGTATTGACGAGATTCTTAATCAGCATTGGGCAAAACCAGGCTCACAGATTTCAGCATTGTGCAAATGTGTACAGTGCTAAACAGTGTAGACTATCGAACACATGAGCTCATTGACTTAAGAGGCCTTTTTAAAAAAAAGAAGGTACATCAAGTGGGCAAATAAGCAAAGGAAAGGGCAGGAAGTTTGGCAAGTCAGCTGGTGGAAACAAGCCGCCAGCAGGCCCTCAGATTGGTTTTGGGCTAGTCTGAAAATTCTGAGTTGGTACATGACTTCACTCTGAAAATCAGAGTTTTTCCTGTAGAAATACCACTGCACACTAGAAAAAATCGCATTTTTCTTGTTTTTTTCTAAAAAAAAAGGCTGATTTTTCAGAGTTCACTTTAAAAAAACGCTGAAATATCAGAGTTTTTTAGGCAAATCAGAGAAATTCCTCTGACTTCTGGGGGCCTGCTTGCCAGCATTCCTGCCCTTGATGCTCATTCCTCTTAATACGGTACGGTACAAACACACCATATGGTAACTCCTGAAAGAACATAATCGAAGCAACATTACATTACGTAGAGATAATAAGGTAAGCAAAGGCAAGGGCAGGAAGACTGGCAAGTCAGCTGGTGAAATCTAGCCTGGTGTCTTGCCAGCATTCCTGCCCCTGATGCTCATTCCTAACAAAAACACCCCATAACAAAACTCCAAGCTAAAAGAACCCTGAATTGAGATCTCCTACTCCATTCCCAGCAAGGAACGGAACCACAATGGAACACCACCACCATCAGCAGCAGCAGCAGCAGCAGCAGCAGCAGCAGCAGCAGCAGCAGCAGCAGCAGCAGCAGCAGCAGCAGCAGCAGCAGCAGCAGCAGCAGCAGCAGCAGCAGCAGCAGCAGCAGCAGCAGCAGCAGCAGCAGCAGCAGCAGCAGCAGCAGCATCCGTGGCAGCAGCAGCGGCGGCGACGGCAGCAGCAGCGGCGACGGCAGCAGCAGCGCATCAGGCAGTGGCGGAGGGAAGATTAACGCCCATGAGCTGGCTGCCCCACGCCACACCCCCCCCTCCCCCCTCCCCCCCCCAGTGGCAGTGCAAACCCAGCAGCAGCAGCAAATCAGGCAGCGGCGGAGGGCAGTTTGACGCCCATGAGCTGGCCGCCCCACGCCACACCCCCCCCTTCCCCCCCCCCCCCCAGTGGCAGTGCAAAGCCAGCAGCAGCAGCACGCCAGTGCATTAGGCAGCGGCGGCGGAGGGAAGTTTCACGCCCATGAGCTGGCCGCCCCACGCCACACCCCCAGCAGTGGCAGTGGCCAGCACGGCATACCCACTCACAGTCCCGTTCACCCCGCCACCCCCCATCATCCCCCCCGCGCCCCCAGCGCCTGGGTAACCACCTGAGGAACCACCTGCAGGCGGCTGCTGCGGCGCCCCCTGCTGCTGCCCCCCCTGCCTGGCGCCGGTGACGCGCCCCGCTGCGCGCATCAGCAGCTCCCTGCCCATGCGCCTGCTGCCCTGCCCGCTGCGCGTGCCCCCCGAGCTGCCTCCACGTCCGCCGCCGCCGCGCGCCGCCGGGAGCGTCGCGTTGGGGAGGAGCGCGAGGAGCGCTTCGACGGTGGCGGCGTCCGCGTTCTCGAGGAACGCGTCGAGCCGCGCCTCCGCGTGCAGCAGCCACCAGCCTTCGCGCTGCTGCCAGTCGGACGCCGCCAGCGGAATCGCGAGGATCGCGGCGGCGGAGGCGGAAGAGTCGCAGACGGTGCCCTTTACGATCGCGAGGGAGTCGGGCGGCCCGCCCGTGGCGCCCACGAGGAGCGCGTCGACCGCCAGGTTGTAATTTCCGCTCGCGTTCCTGGCGGAGGGGGAATAAGGGAATAGAAGAACGAATTAGTCCGACGAAGCGCATCGAGATTGTAATCTGCAGCGCTTGACCAAGAAGAGAAGAATTCCGAAGGTGCGACGCCCAAGCTAAATGAACGAGAAAACCCGACAAAAGGAGCCCCGCGAAAGTTAGGGTTACACTGGCGAAGTGAGCCAAAATTGAAAAACATCGAAGCTCACTTGAAGATGGCGAGGTGAAAGCGGCCGTCGAGAAAGGTTGCATCCGCGGAGCAGTTGACCAATCGCGCGCCGACGTCCGCCGTCAGATTGCCAACGACCGTCAAGTTGAACGGAGGACCGCGCGGACCAGCAGGCCCACCAGGCCCGCCAGGCCCACCAGACCCGGGTCCGCCAGGTCCTCCGCGCGCCCCTCCGGACTGCTGGCCTCCGGGAGGGCCTCCGCCAGGCGGTCCACGCTGCGCAGCCACGGAATTCGCAAGGAGGAGCGCAATGCAAACGAAAATATATCCCCTAACTGCCATGGTTTCCGGAATCGTGAAGTGAATTGGCTTGTATTGGCTTGTATTGGTGAAGGTTCGATGGATGGGAGAAGGCGGAGCAGCAAATGTGAGATGGGAAGAGATTGAACTGCGGGAGCAATTTATGGGCAACAGCTTTCTCACAATCAATGCTCGAGTCGAGTCGGGCGTTGACTGAGGAAACAAAATTCCCGAGACGCGAGGAGACTGGTCAATAAGTTGGGCCAGTCGCGATTCGTGAGACACATGAGGTATGGTTGTGCTCCCTTGTCTGATTTGGCTCGTATTGTTTGGTTTGGAGCTTGTCGGTTAAAGCTTAGCGGCTCGGTAAGGTGACGAACCGGATGGTTAGGTCTAGTGAGGAAGGTGCTAATGACTAAGTGTTGAAATACTTCGACTGTTTGGAGCCGTGGGTCAACGCAGAGCAGAAAACATTCGAGGGTTGCAGTTGAACCTGCAGTCAGCGGGGGCGAGTTCACAAAGCAGGGCTGAAACAGATTCTCTGAAAAAAAATGCTAGTGTATACCCATATTCGCTGATGTTTAAAATGTACAGAATATGTTGAGTGAATGATGCTAGAGGATACGTCAAGTAAATTTGAGACATCCGAGGATTTGTTAATTGACTGAAAAATGCGAGGTGCTGCTGAATGGCTGCTATTGAGTGTCTTTCAGAATTTCAGGTGCTGCTTCTTCGGCTTCCAGTTCTGCTCTGGTCGCTACACAGTTCCAGTGTGCAACACAGTGTCGTGGTCTGGTACTGTGTTCTTCTGGTTGTGCGATTAGAGGAGCTATGGAAGTGTGATGAGCTTTCATATCTATACACTCTGAAAAGCTTACTACGGTATCTTATTTGGAGCCACAAGCTACAAGACATGCTTTGACTCTGTCACAACAAAGCTGAGGCACTAGAAGCTCATAATGTACCCGTGCATGCTGTTGTGTCACTGCCACACTTGAAGAACGCTCGTCCTTCAAGTGCTATCCTGTCTCGACTCTCCAGATGCCCATGTTGAAGCGTGAGAGAAGGAGGCTTTTAATATTGAGGCGCTTGAAACTCTCCAAATGGCCATGTTGAAGAACGCTCGAGCTCTCTTGTCTTTGGTTCGGTATGCTGACACCTTCGTTTGGTCATGTTGCGACAATAGAGAAAGAAAGCACCGTCTTGTGCTGGCCAGACGGCTCGAGAGGAACACCATCTACCTTGAGACGTCTCAAGGTGGCAGACATGTTCAGGTGTGAAAGGAAGAGACGTGTGGAGGCAGGCACCTGGGAAGTGCTTGTGCCTGCCCTCGTGCCTTCAGGCGGTTATGCTGCCGCTTTCATATGGTCATGTTGAGGCGTGAGAGAAAGACTGTTATCCACACTGTGATTGGGAGCATGGATATGGCGTACTGCAGTGGAGGAAAGGGGAGGGAGGGATGCAAGAGAGGGAGAGGCTTGGGTATTGCTACTAAGTCGAGCTGTTACATGTGCACTCAGAAATGACTTTTGAGGCGCCTAAAAAACGACTGATGCGCACACAGGCAAACAACCACAACAACCCCTACACCTCCCACAACCCACCTGTCGCAGCATCAAGGACTCCAGCATTCTTGCCAGCGGCTTGGTGGCTGGGCTGAGCTACGACATGAGCACACATGCATATAGCCCAGCCTCCCACACTTCCCACAGCCCCCAAGCCCACCTGTAGCAGCATCAAGGACTCCAGCATTCCTGCCAGGGGCTTGGTAGCCGGGCTGAGATGCACCATGAGCACACATAGAGTCAGCAGAGCCCCCCCTTCATTTTCACACACACACCTGTCGGAGCATGAGCGAGGCGAGCATTCCTGCTAGAGGCTTGGTGGCTGGGCTGAGTTGAGACATGAGCACACACACATGCAGACAGAGCCCACCGTTCCACACCCCACCAAACCCCTACCTCTTACTCTTTTCTCTCCCACACACACCTGTCGGAGCATGAGCGAGGCGAGCATTCCTGCTAGAGGCTTGGTGGCCGGGCTGAGCTGAGACATAAGCACGAGATTTTGAGCTGATGGCATGGCGGTCTGAATCTGAGGGCAACAGGGTGAGAGGAGGGGAGAGGAGGAGAGAGGAGGGGAAAGGAGAGGAGTGAAGGAGAAAGTAGAGAGAAGATGAGAGAGGAGACGAAAACAATGAAGATTGAGACCAGCATTCCTCCTGGTGGCATGGTGGCCGGGCGCGTGGAGGATGAGATGAGATTCCTCGCATACAACCAGCATGGCGGGTCGCATGGCGCAGAAAGAGGACATGTGGTCCCACACGAGCGGATGTTACATGTGTGAATGAGAACAAGCGAATCACACAAGGCAAGTGATCCCACTGCGATAGAATCGGTATAAGGCAAAGGTGTGCAGAAGAAACATTGGAAGATGACAGGGCGATGAGAGCCAAGCCAACACAAGGAGAGAGGGCCAAACGGGTGGGGGTGAGGAGGGCAGGTGAGGAGGGCAGGTGAGGAGGGCAGGTGAGGAGGGCAGGTGAGGAGGGCAGGTGAGGAGGGCAGGTGAGGAGGGCAATACTGACCATGAGGGTGAGCGCACAAACAGGGTCTTGTGGGATCAATTTGGCTTTGTACAGTGCCTGAGAAGCAAGGGGAGCGCGGAAAGGGGGGTTTGTCAAGGGGAGGGGTTGGAAGTGTGAGAGAGGACGGAAGTGGAGGAGTTGGAATAGAGAGGGGGAAGAGGAACGGACAAAGGGGAGGGATTGGAAGAGAGAGGGAGAAGGGGAGCGGAAAGGGAGGGATTGGAAGAGAGAGGAAAGAAGAGGAGAGGAAAGGGAGGGATTGGAAGAGAGAGGTAAGAAGAGGAGAGGAAAGGGAGGGACTGGAAGAGAGAGGGAAGAAGAGGAGAGGAAAGGGAGGGATTGGAAGAGAGAGGGAAGAAGAGGAGAGGAAAGGGAGGGATTGGAAGAGAGAGGGAAGAAGAGGACAACGCCTCACCATTATTCCAACAGTCCCAAGCATGGGCAGCAGCAGCAGGCGCACAGCACACACCACCCAGAGCGCCCTATCATCCAGCAAGGAGGGCAGCGCGGCAGCGGAGGATGAGGGAGAAGCAGCAGCAGAGGAAGAAAGGCTCGCTCCAGCAGCTGGCTCACTAACAGTGCTGCCATCTCCCCCATTTCCCAATCTTCCACCACTACCATTTCCCCCTCCTCCAGCAGGTGCAGCGACAGAAGCAGAGTGGCGAGGGCCACGAGACTCCACCCTTATTTCTCTCATGCTCAGGCCGAAAAGGGCAGGCAGTTGGTTGGGACTGAAGAGCACAAGGGAAGAGGGGGTGCTGCCTGGGAGGAAGGGCGGGAAGAGGGAGGGCAGGGTGTGTTGTGACAGACAGCAGCAGAGGGGTGAGGCTACACCCTTATTGCTAATGCGACATTGAATTCTTGGAGTTGAGGGAAAAAGGCTAGAAAAAAACAAACAAACAAACAAACAAACAAAAAACAAAAACATCAAAACAGGAGTCAAAAGGCCAAGGGGAAATCCATCGGTTAAAAAGGGCTGCAACATTTGCGGATGCCAAGGCTGCTGCAACAGTAGAGGATGCAAAAAGGACACCGCAACCCACCTTGCACAGGCATGGGCACGAGAGCAGTGACTTGGGTGTTGGCCGCTGGTGGTAGCAGCTGTTCGATTGCTGCTGACACAGATGCTGCTGTGGCAGAGGTGGGTTGAGGAAGAGGAAGGAGAGGAGGAAGGGGAAGCACATAGCACACCTGGTGTAGGGATTGTCGATAGCGCCGTGACTTCGGTGTTGGCTGCTGGTGGTAGCAGCTGTTCGATTGCTGCTGACACAGATGCTGCTGTGGCAGCAGAGGTGGGAGAGGAGGGATGAGATGGTGAGGAGGAGGACGGAGAGGGGGAGGGAGTGGAGGAAGGGGAGGAGGAGGGTTTGGGCCAGGAGAGGGAGATGCGGGAGGGGATGGAGGAGGCGAGAGAGGACGCAAGCACTACTGCTTGCACGGCCACACAGGCTGACCCAAGAATAGCTGCTGCCTGGGCGGTGGCGGGAGGGAGGGAGGAAGGTGGTTGAGTGGCGAGGCATGCCATCTGGCGAAGAGTGGTTCTCGAGAATACCCCACCCGTTTGACAAACAGGAGACAACGTTATCACTTGTTTTGGACATTGACAATGGATTTGCCTTGCAGAATTCCATTGGCATTTGAGCACCTCTCGCCTGCATGACCTTTGAGACGTCTTAAAGCTCACCTCCATGACGTATGATGCATGCCTTGCCTACCCCACCCACCTCACAGCTCACCTCCATGACGCCATGCAGAATGCCAGCAGTGGCAGGACTGAGAGTGGTTAGTAAACATGACGCATGCCTTGCCTCGACTCTCCTGCCCTTCTCACCTCCAACCCGCATGCCTTGCCTCGCCTGCCCCCACCACCTCCATGATGCTGTGCAGGATGCCAGCAGTGGCAGGGCTGAAGAGCCACAGGACCTGTCAATGCGGGCATCGCATGCCGCATGCCTTGCCTACCCCACCCACCTCACAGCTCACCTCCATGATGCCATGCAGAATGCCGGCAGTGGCAGGGCTGAAGAGCCATGGTGAGGCATAGGCTGGGAGGGAGGCGGCAGCAGCAGCAGAGGAGGAGGAGGCGGGGAGGAAGAAGTGGGAAAGAGGGGTGGCTCCTATTAGCAGACCTGCTAGCACCTGATGGGGGGATGGGAGGAGAGGGGGGAGTGGGAGGAGAGAGCCTAATTGGTTTCACTAGCTCCTATTGAAGCAGATATGTGTGCCCTGGGAACTTTTGAGTCGACTCAAAAGTCAGCTCCTATTGAAGCAGGTATGTGTGCCCTGGGAACGAGGGCACACACACACAAGGGAACGAGGGATGATTGGTCCGATTAGACAGATACGTGGGCACTTGAACAAGACCCTTGGGAACTTAACACACAACCGACTCCATAAATAAGAAACCACGTCATACTTTCGAGTCGACTCAAAAGTACGATTAGACAGATACGTGGGCACTTGAACAAGACCCTTAAAAATTCAACACAGAACCCACTCCATAAATAAGAACCCACATCATGAATAGGAACTCATCCCATAAATAGAAAGCCACCCCATAAATAGAAACGCACCCCATAAATAGGCGGGTTTAGCACTTTCTGAACCACCGCCATCACACGGCTGACAGCATGCTCAAACCCCGTCACTCCCATCGCTTCTGCTGCCACTGCTGCTGCTGCACTCGCCTCTTCACCCGTCCGCTCCCTCTCTTCCTGCTTGTTATCCCCCCCTGGGAACATGCTGTAGCCCAGGGTCCAGAAGGTGGGGGACCAGCTGGAAGGGGGAGGGAGGGAAGTGAGTGGGAAGAGGGGAATATATGGTGTGCCATCACTCTCCCCCCACCCGCTCACCCTCCTCCTGCTTGTTATCCCCCCCTGGGAACATGCTGTAGCCTAGAGTCCAGAACGTGGGGGACCAGCTGTGGAAACATGCAAGCAATGGGAAAATGGAGGGGAGACGGAGAGGGGGGAAGATGGAGAGGGGGTAAGACAGAAAGGGGGGAAGACAGAGAGGGGGCAATGGCATGCTAACATGTTGTAGCCCAGAGTCCAGAACGTGGGGGACCAGCTGGAAGGGTGGAGGAGGGGAGTGGGAAGAGGGGAATAGATGGTGTGCCATCATTTCCCCCCCATCCTCTCGCCCTCTTCCTGCTTGTTATCCCCCCCTGTGAACATGCTGTGGCCCAGGGTCCAGAACGGCAATGGCAATGGCAATGGCAGTGGCAATGGCAATGGCAATGGCAGTGGCAGTGGCAGTGGCAGTGGCAGTGGCAGTGGCAGTGGCAGTGGCAGTGGCAGTGGCAATGGCAATGGCAATGGCAATGGCAATGGCAATGGCAATGGCAATGGCAATGGCAATGGCAATGGCAATGGCAATGGCATGGGAACGTGTTGTAGCCCAGGGTCCAGAAGGTGGGTGACCAGCTAGAATGGGGAGGGAGGGGGGTGGGACAAGGAGTGGCAGCAGCACCGCCCCCTGTGAGTGGGTCAGTGGGAAGCAAAGGCGATGTCGTGTGAGCATGCTGTAGCCCGGATTCCAGAAGGTGGGGGACCAGCTGGAAGAGGGAGGGAAGAGTGAGGGGTATACGGTGAACACAGGGGTTCGGAGCGGTTAACTGTGGTGAACACAGGGGTTCGGAGCGGTTAACTGTGGTGAACATGCTGTAACCCAGGGTCCAGAAGGTGGGTGACCAACTGGAAGGGTTCAAACATGCCCAGCACAGATACTCACCCCAGCTTGAACAGCATCAAGAACCCAACAGCCCTGTCAGCATGTGTGGGTACAATGTAGTGATGCACAACTTTATAGAGTGTACTCACCCGACCATGAAGAGTGCGAGGTACCCAGCAGCCCTGTCAGCATCAGCGCGAGACAGCAGCGTTGCCAGAAACACGAGAGGCAGAGTGAGCGAGCACATGCTGACATAAAACACCCTCCTTCCTCCCCTCAGGCCCAACCATTAACAGGGTGCTCACCCAACCTTGAAGAGCACAAGGTACCCAGGCGCTCTGTCAGCATGGGTAGACTGCTAAGGTACCCAACACAGCAAGGTGTAAAGGTGTTCTCACCCGACCATGAAGAGTGCGAGGTACCCAGCGGCTCTGTCAGCATCAGCGCGAGTCAGCAGCGTTGCCAGAAACACAAGAGGCAGAGTGAGCGAGTTTCCAAACGCACATGCTGACATAACCACCGCCTCCTTCCTCCCCGCCGCCCGCTCCGCTGCCCCAACCATCCCAGGTGCAGACAAAACTCCCCGCCCAGGCGCCACCTTCCCACCGCCCACCTTCCCCTCCACCGCCCCCTCCCGCTTCGGAGGGGGGAGGCCAGAGAGGAGGGCGGCAGCAGAGGGAGAGAGGCCGAGGCTCTGAGCGACGGAGAAGGCGATGTGACGGGCGGCAGGAGGGGAGGGGAGTGAGGAGAGTGAGGAGGGACGGCGGTAGGCGATTGTGCAGGCTAGCTTGCCTAGCGCTGCTCCACAGAGGATCTGATTTGAGCAGTGTGGAAGGGGTAGGTGAAAAGGAGGCAGGGAGGAGGGGGTGTGAGTTTTGGAGAAAAAGTGGAGTTAAAAAGCACGGCAGAGGTGAGGGAGGAGAGCGAGGAGGGACGGCGGTAGGCGATGGTGCAGGCTAGCTTACCTAGCGCTGCTCCACAGAGGATCTGGGGAAGACGGGGGGATGGGGTGAGGTGAGGTGGGGTGGGGTGGGGTGGGGTGGGTGAAGGAGTTTTCAAGGAGAAATGGAGAACAAAAGCAGTGCGAAAGTGAGCGAGGTGAGGGAGGAGGGACGGCGGTAGGCGATGGTGCAGGCTAGCTTGCCCAAAGCTGCCCCACAGAGGACCTGGAGAGAATGGGTGGGGTAGGATGGGATGGGGTGGGGTGGGGTGGGGTGGAGGGAGTTTACAAGGCGAACTGGAGAACATAAGCAGTACAGAAGCGAGAGAAGAGGGGGAAGAGGGACGGTGGTAGGCAGGCTAGCCTGCCTAGAGGTATTCCACAGAGGACCTGGAAAGTAGGGTGGGTGGGCAGACAGAGGTGGAGTGGAGTGGGGTGGAGAGGAGTGAAATGGAGACGAGTGGAGTGGTGTGGGGTGGAGAGCAGAGGAGAAAAGAGGAGTGGATAGGACAGGAGTAAAGCGGGTTGGAATACAGAGGAGTGGAGTGAAGAGGAGTGGAGAGGAGTGGAGTAAAGAGGAGAGGAGAGGAGTGGAGTAAAGATGAGTGGAGAGGAGTGGAGTCAAGAGGAGTGGAGAGGGGTGCAGCACACCTGAATTACAGCGAGGAAGGGCAGGGCAGCGAGCGAGGTGAGTGGTTGCACAGCGAGAGTAGAGGCGACTTTGGTCATTAGGAAGCAGGGGATGAGCGCTTGGAATGCCACCTGGGGAAAGGTGAAGGGGGGAAAGGTGAAGGGGGGAAAGGCGAAGGGGGGAAAGGTGAAGGGGGGAAAGGCGAAGGGGGGAAAGTTGAAGGGGGGAAAGGCGAAGGGGGGAAAGGCGAAGGGGGGAAAGGCGAAGGGGGGAAAGGTGAACAGAAGGATAGGCAAGAGAAGAAGCGACTTTGGCCGTGAGGAAGTGGGGGATGAGCGCTTGGAATGGAAGGCGATGTGGAGGGATGGAAGGGGTGGGTAGGGGGGTGCAACATGACATAGAGAGTCAAAACATGATGAGGCACGGCGAGAGTAGAGGCGACTCTGGTCGTGAGGAAGCGGGGGATGAGCGTTTGGAAGGCCACCTGGGGAATAGACAGGGGGGATGAGGTGGGAACGAGTTTCTGAGTCATGAGGAAGCATGAAATGAGTGCTTGATGAGCCATGAGGAGCAATAATACATGACCTTTGTCCAGCTTACGGGGACTTTTGAGTCAACGCACAAGAGGGGAAGGACATACGAACAACATCAGCTGACTGGACATCTGAACCACAGATGATTAGACACCTGAACCCCACCTGACAACACCTGAACCCCACCTGACAACACCTGAACCGCACCTGGCTGAGCACCGAGGGCGTGGCTTCAGGAAGAATGTTGGCCTTCATTAGCCACACGATGAAGGCTGGGGGGAGCATGGAGGGAGGGAAAGAGGGAAGGAGGTAGCGGGTGGGGAGGTGGGATGGGTGGGTGCGATCACATCATGTGTGTTGGTGCCTTCAGGAAGGACTTTTGAGACACCTTTTGAGGCGCCTCAAAGAGGTGGGATGGGTGGGTGCGATCACATCATGGGTGGTCGTGCCTTCAGGAAGGACGTTGGCCTTCATTAGCCACACGATGGAGGCTGGGGGGAGCATGGAGGAGGAGTGGGGGAGGAGGGAGTAGGAAGGTGGGGTGGGTGCAATAACGATGGAGGGAAGGGGGATGAACACGAGGCACAGCACATCACATCACATCACATCACATCGCACCGCACCGCACCGCATCGCATCGCATCGCATCACTCCACATCACATCACATCACATCACATCACATCACATCACATCACATCACATCACATCACATCACATCACATCACATCACATCACATCACATCACATCGCATTATGTGTGATGGTGGCGTTGGGTAGGATGTTGGCCTTCATTATTCACACGAAGAAAGTTGTGGGGGGGATAGTGGGAGGGGGAGGGGGAGGGGGAGGGGGAGGGGGAGGGGGGAGGGGGAGGGGGAGGGGGAGAGGGAGGGGGAGGGGGAGGGGGAGGGGGAGGGGGAGGGGGAGGCGGGCGTGTGAGAGGGAAGGGAGAAGAGAGCAAGCAAGAGCGAGACAGCGAATGCGGGTGAGCATGAGGCATTAGGTATGAGGCAGAGCTCGCATGGACTCACCACACATGGCGAACAGCTTCAACGCGGCTCCCAGAGACGCTCGCAGCACAGCAGGAATTCTCAGAACTTGCCCATATGAGGGGTGAGCATGACGGAGAGATAGGCAGCGGCTCACCGCACATGGCGAAGAGCTTAAACGCGGCTCCCAGGGACGCGCGCAGCACAGACGTGTTCACGCCACACGCGGCCAGCAACGCTCCCACCGCTGATGATGATGATGCTGCCGCTGCCTCTGCTGCTGCTCCTACTCCTGCCCCCACTGTTCCCGCTGCTGCTGGCGCAGCCATGATTCCCCCCGCCACCACTGCTGCAGCCGCTGCTGCAGTGGCGATGACGTGGATAGTCCTGCCAGCTGACGTGGCGATGACTGACGGACGGGTGATCCTGTCTGCTGACGTGGCGCTGACTGACGGACGCCTGACGGAAGGGCCATTGGCGGAACTGCCTTTGCAGCGAAGCGCTCCCGCGTTCCCTAGAAACGACCGTCGGAATCTACAGTCATTGCCGGCAGGGCGTTGAACTAGACGGCTGGTGCTGGGTGTGACGGCGAGGGAACTCTGGCTGAGAGAACTCAGTGCGTGGCTGATTCTGATTGGTCGAGCCGAGATGGCGGAACAAGGACGGATTTTATTTGAAATTGCCTCTGCAGCGGAAAGGACATGTGGCGTGGGGTGAGTGGCTGGATTAGGAGTAGGTGTCAGAGTGCAGGTTCCTGGAAGCATCGGGAACATGGCGTAATGAAGCTTAATCGGTGCCGTTTGTCAACGAATCGAATCGGATCGAATCCAATCAAATAGAATCGGATCAATCCAATTAGGACAAAAATCCGCCTGTCTCATGCATGGACACTACCATAATGCGAAGATGCTCCGACAAAGGCTGACCATCTTTCTGACGGATTCCGTTTCGTCGCAGCGAGGGCCAGACTGAAGGGAAGTCGGAGCGCAAGTCGAAAGTCGAAATCGTCTAAAGCCGAACGTCGCTGGCAACTTGAATTCGGTGCGGTATCCAGCTGTACAGCTCACGAGCCCCTTTCGCTAACAGTCGCTATGGAATCACGAAGAAGGTTTTCCTGCCGCCGAATAAGCCCCACAAACGATTGCGCGTGTCACCACTCGCCGAAGCGCGTCGACCCGATGTCAACGGTGTCAAATAAGACGACTGAATCGCGCAAGAGGAAAAATACGAAGGAGGGAGTAAGCTACGGCACTTCGGGAAGGGAAACTGCGAGCAATTGAACCCGTCTCGAGTCGATAAAGGTGAGAAGAACGCGAGAGTAATGGCAGGTTAGAAGAATGCACTAAATCACGCGACAAGAATCAGGCGAGGGCCCACTTGACACACACAGGCGTGGCTTTAAGAGTGGTCGCGACGCGACTAAAACTTGCTGCATTCGTCCGTTCCAGATATAGTATGTGCTACTATAATGACACGATTATTAGTCAGAAGGGAGGCAACTATGTGCGGTGCGGAGGCACTGCGGAAATCGATCAAGGAACTCGGTCACAGACAGACCAGAATCGTGTGAAGCGAAGGTCTACTATGCATGGTAACGTAGCCTTCGCTTACGCTCGCCCCCAATCAGGCGAAGGAAACTTTTTATGCAATCTGGTCACACGCGGGGAAACAGGCCTTCGGCTTCGCGAATAAACATCAAATGTCAGATGTTGCTACGAGTGTAGTTGAGTGATCGCCAGAGTTGCGCTATGTTTACCCCATAATTTAATAAAGCATATACAAGAGATGGTAAACAAAGTTCAAAACCATCGCCTCTCCCACGGGCCCCTCATAACTTCCATCCGTTTCCCTACTCCAAAAAAATATTTGGCTTTTCCAGTCTCTAGCAAAGCAAGTGTAGTGAATATCAGTATGCCCACAAGTATCATCGGATCGAGGGGCTGCAATGCAATGAGCCAATCGTTGAAAAACGACAGCCCATAACATCCCAAGTGCCCCGCAGCAACTTTGTTCAGGTGTGAAATGAGGGTGTTGGTTCCCGCTCCACAGAAGTCGTTGAGACGTTTAGGAGGGATGCTTCGGTACAGAAACCAAGGGCCCTTGGCAGGCAATGTCTTGGTTTCGACATGCCCCTGAAGCTGCTGCTGCTGTTTCTGCTGCTGCTGCTGCTGCTGCTGCTGCTTCTGCTTCCGCTCCTGCTGAACCAGTTCCATTCAGGAGTAAATCCACTCGAGTTAGTTCCGAAGGTAGTACCCGAACGCGTTCACAGGTTCATGGCAAAAACAAACCGTCCAGAAACCAGCGTCTACAAGCGTAACATCGGCTGTGGTGGAAATATCTGGGAACTTGAAACTTTGAAGTGACGAGATGTGCTTATTGCTGCACAGTGATTATAGTGAAAGGGAACATAGCACGAATGATGGAAAGAGAGAGAGAGAGAGAGAGAGAGAGAGAGAGAGAGAGAGAGAGAGAGAGAGAGAGAGAGAGAGAGAGAGAGAGGGAGAGAGAGAGAGAGAGAGAGAGAGAGAGAGAGAGAGAGAGAGAGAGAGAGAGAGAGAGAGAGAGAGAGAAGACACATGGAGTGGTTTAGAGCCAGCGGTTACCCAAAGTCGAGCAACATGCGGTATATATGTACCGTACAAGGATTAGCTCAACCGAATGGATGCCAAATGGAGAACTCAACCAAGAGCTAAAGCCAAGAAATGAGGGGATGGAGAGAGAGAGAGAGAGAGAGAGAGAGAGAGAGAGAGAGAGAGAGAGAGAGAGAGAGAGAGAGAGAGAGAAACCCGATTAAAGCTCCCATACCGCACCTGCAGCCAAACGGCCCGTCGACGTAAATCCTGTTGGGCTGAGAAAAGCCCTTAGGAACTTTCAGGACTAAGATCAGGTATTGATATAGAGATGTAATAGCGGAAGCGGTTAATGAAGGGTTGTCGTGAACCACCTTGTACTAGTGTGTGAGAACAAGATAAGTTGATAATAGCAGAGAAGTACAAGGCTTTTATATGATTACAAAGGAATATTGAAAATTCTATTTTAACTGTTTTTGCTGTTGCGGTTCGATACAGTGCAGACTCGGGTAACTGTTCTGTAACGAGTCAGTTATGTGTCCTTGCTGTCGCACTGTACGTTTCGTCAGGTCAAAGGTCGGAGACCTTTGACCTTCGCGCAACCTTTGACGGTTGCCTTGGTTGACTCGAGTGCTTCTTCGTTGTAGTCAGTTCCGTTTTGTGTCGAAGCTTCGATACGACAGAAGCGTTATAAATCACTTGTTTCCAACAAATCCCTCTAATCCAATAGAAGTTAAGCTTCAAAGGCTGCAGCTCTGGGCTTCAGGGCGCGGGCTGTCAGTAGCGGGTCAGTGCGCCCATAACCCCCCAGGTCAACGAGCCACCCTTTCTTAGGATCAATCGGGGATCACCAGTGGACCTCTGACACCCCCCCGCACTTGGAGGCCCGAAGTTGTCAGAATCCCAACCACTAGACCATTGGGATAAAATGGCTTGTTAAGTAGCGGATCAGTGTGCCCATAACCCCCCAGGCCAACATGCCTGTAACCCTTCCCTATGATCAATCAGGGATCACCAGTGGACCTCTAACACCCCCCCGTACTGGGATGCTCGAAGTGCACACACTGAGATTCGAACCCGAGACCTTCACTCTGATACCATGTCAGAATCCCAACCACTAGACCATTGGCATAAAAGGGCTTGTTAAGTAGCGGTTCAGTGCGCCCATAACCCCCCAGGCCAACATGCCTGTAACCCTTCCCTAGGATAAATCGGGGATCACCAGTGGACCTCTGACAGAAGTGCACACACTGGGATTCGAACCCGAGACCTTCGCTCTGATACCATGTACGAATCTCAGTCACTAGACCACTGGGATAAAATGGCTTGTTAAGTAGCGGGTCAGTGCGCCCATAATCCCCCAGGACAACGAGCCTGTAACCCTTCCCTATGATCAATCGGGGATCACCAGTGGACCTCTGACACCCCCCCGCACTGGGATGCCCGAAGTGCATACACTGGGATTCGAACCCGAGACCTTCGCTCTGATATCATGTCAGAATCCCAGTCACTAGACCACTGGGATAAAATGGCTTGTTAAGTAGCGGGTCAGTGCGCCCATAACCCCCCAGGACAACGAGCCTGTAACCCTTCCCTAGGATCAATCGGGGATCACCAGTGGACCTCTGACACGGGCGGCACGACCAATCGGATGTCTCCGTGTAAAACCATGGTAGACGCATTGGCCTTGCCCGTGAGGAGGAAATAGAGATGGTGGAAGAGGAAGCGCACGTGAGAGTCTCCGACAAAGTTGATTTCGGAAATGCCCCGGTATTGGAGGGCGGAGACCCATTGGGAGGTGGGGGGGAGGGGGTGTGCGCATGGGTAGAGCTGCCACGTGTAGGCTTGCTTTTGGGGGGTGAAGAGCCAGCAGCCGTGGATGGAATGGTCGCATGGCGAATCTGGACCGTCCGCTATGTCCAGAGAAGAATCGTTGCTGGGTTTGAACTCGGCATAAGTGGCTGGTTCGGTGGGTGGTTCGGTGGCTGGGAGGACCGTGAGGACCCATTGTGCCATGACATGTGATCCCGTGCTATTGACTCGCTCCAAGTAATCGGGAGCAAAGTCCAACGTGTCGCACTCTGATTGGATCAGGACGCTGATTGGGCGGGGAGTCGGGAGAAGGGGGAGAGAGAACATGGAAGGTTGAATGGGATTTGGTTTGATTAGTAAGCGCATGAAAAACATAGATGAAAGCAAAGAGCGGGTCATGTGATATGAAGTTGGTTTTTGAGAGGTCCAAGGGACCAATTAAAGCGGCGACGGCTTACAACCAACCTTATATCATGTAAACGGCGAGAGGGTCAGGAAGGGAATGATTTGGGGGGAGAATCTTGAGTCGAGTCAAAAGAATTGCGGGGCTCTTCCGAGATCGCATCCCCTCCCTACCTTTTGCCCCATCCCCTAATTCACGACAGCCTTTTCTCCCCTCCTTCCCCTTCCCCTTCCCCCTCCCCATCCTTCCCCTTCTGCTTCCCCATCCCCATCCTTCCCCTTCCCCAACCCCATCCTTCCCCTTTCCCTTTCCCTTCCCACCCCTTCCCCCCTCCTATCCCTCCCCATACCCTGTTCTCGCCCATCTTCCCTCCCTATTCCCCCTTCTCTTTTTCTCCCCGCATGCCTCAAGTCTCACTTGTAGTTACCAGCGTCCCACGCGCGGTACATGACTCGCCATCGCGCGACGTCACCCTCCTCTGTAGTCACATCCGCCGCAACCAACGCAGGCCCCATCAGCCTCACCATCAGCGACTCGCGCATCCCACCCACTCCCCTCCGCGCGCTGCTGCTGTTGCTGTGGCTGCTACTACTCCTGCTGCAGCAGCTGCTGCTGCTGGGGTTACCACTACGGCTGTCACGGCCTTTTGCTCGACTCTCAACGACCCATTTCGCGGGCGATCTGACGGCGATCTCGAAGGTGCACAGCTCACCCACCGTGCAGTGGGAGCACCCCTTGCCGAAAATTAAAACTCCTCCCTTCCTCTGCCTCCGAATAGTACCATTGCTCTCCTCCTCGTTTTCGGTTTGGACATTGGCAGTTTTGAGTCGACTCAAAACAGTGGGCATTTGCGTGCGAACATGCTGCTGTGTTGAACCATTCTGCTGGGTCCCGCCATAAGAGTACGTTGGCAGGTCGATCATTCCCGGCGAGTCGCCCCCGCGGTAACCGCCACAGTCCCCAGACCACCAGCAGATCAGTACGGATCCTACCAATATTTTCTAATTCTGAAGTTTCGCCTGTCTCGCAACCACGACAGTTTCTGAGTTACCCTGTTCGTTCGCGTTCGGGGATGGTTCGTGTAGGGTTGGTGCGTCCGGATACGTCGTACCTGAGCCCACGAGGATGATGAATAGCAACGAACCTACCACTAACGCGGCGAAAGGCCCGACCACACAAGCTAGCGAAGAGCGCTTCGAGTCACGGGCTACGGAAGCTGTTGCCATGGAACGGCTTGTAGATAGTAGCCTCAATTTACTAAGACTAGAGGCCTCTCAGAGGACATGCACGACGCCTGGAGCGGAACAGTGCGGAATAATGTAATTCGCAGGTGATTCGATTCGATGGTAACAAGTGAGGGAAATTTTACAGTCCCTGCCTAAGACTATGGCGGCGGCGATGGGCTCGGCAGTCTCTGAAACAATGCGAGATTCTAGTAGACCGAAGAAAAAGGGAAAGTGCAAGGAATTTTCCCAAATTCCTTAATCGGGGTTGACTGCTTCGCGTACAGCCCCGATTTTCGGACTCTGCACGTTTGGCCGACATCAACGATGCCGAGGCTCCTCGCGTCGCCTTCGGCGTTTCCCTTCACCAAATCTGCACCCAACCTCGCTCACCCGAGGTTCCCTCCTAGCTAGGCTAGCCACTACATTAGCGTGTGCCTTCATTGTATGCTCAATCTGTTGAATCACAATCTCGTTATTCGTTAATCTAAGCACTCTCCTTTACAACTCATAACACCTGGTATCAGAGCTACTTTCCTAGTTCACCCCGCTTTTTGAGGGTAGATTGGTGGCACAGGTGTGGCTGGTATAGTGGACTACACGACGGTTGGCCGCAGGGTTTGTTAATTCAAACCTGTCCGACTCCGGTAGTTCGTGTTTTCCATTCGCCTGAAGGCCACGGAGACCCACTTGCCTACCAGACGTAGTGCTAGACACATAGATCAGGAGGCGGTTAACAGACTCATGGCGTAAGTGGCAGAGATGCAGGAGGGCATGAAGTCATTAATGGCGGAAGTGACAACCTTACCTGGAGAAAACGCCAAGCTATGCCAAGCGCGAGGCGAAGTGCGCTAGGAGTCGCCCGATGACGAAGGCGAGAGCAACACTCAAGCGGTGAGCAACCCGTTGAACGCGCTCACACGTGACTTCAAAGAGGAAGTCAGGCAGCGAGCGGCAGCAGTGCCAGTTGCAGTAACGACGATCAAGATTGAACCCGTCAACCTGCCCCCGTTTAATCCTAGGGACAAGATGACTATGGTGAAGGGGTGGCTGTTCGGTGTCGAAGTATTTTTCACTGCAGTAGGTGTGAACGACGATGCCACGCGTATTAATTACGCGGTTTCACTTCTTTGAGGCGCATCGCTTGAGTGGTGGCGCCGAACCTTGGAAACGGGGACCCCGACAGGTGTGACACATGCGGCAGACGGGGCCTCAACAGTGATTAATCAAGTGGCGGAACCGATCTTCAGAGTAACCAAGATACGCACGTGGAGAGAGTGGGGTGCAGCCTTATGATATTACTTTGAGCACGTATCCGCCTCGGAGCAAGCTCGCATGAAGCTGCGTGCCTGGTCGCAGATGGCATATGTCCAAGACTACACAGCGTCATTTATGGGCCTCACCGGCCAAGTGGATGACATGTCGGAAGCAGAACGGTTGGATAAATACATCAGCGGCCTCAAGTACGAGATTCAATACGAGGTTCGCAGGAGCCGCCCGACATCATTCCTAGATGCAGTATGGCTGGCGGAGTCAACAGATGCGCTGATGCAGTATGCGAGAGCAGCTTCCCGGGAGGGAATCCACTTTCGTGGCCAGACCCATCGGGTCACGATCAACGCCGTCCTTACACCCGACCACCCTACTAAGGGACCATGTTATAAGTGTGGGAAGACGGGTCACTACATGCGCGAATGCCACGAGAAAACGCCGCTGACGGAGAACAACAGGAAGGAGCAGGGAAATGGGAAGAGTCAATAATTAGCGGGCTCTTTACTGACTGCGCTCCGTCGCCCGAACCCCACCAGCCCCACCGATTCGTGGTTCCGATTCATGCATTCGATCGCACTCGGCCGAACAACGGGGATAATCATGTGGATCACCCTGTGTTGGTCGCTGGCAAGGTGTTAAAAAATAATTTAAAAATGTTTGTCGATGGAGGGGCCAGCCATAGCCACTTCAACTTGGCGACAGCAAAAAAATGCAAGCTGCAACTTGACAGGTGTCTGCCCGAAATTGACGCTCGCCTCGTGGATGGGACGCCTCTGGCGATATTGGAAGAAACCCGGACGGTTCGGATTGAATGCGGCGACGATTTTGGCTTCAGCATGAAGTTCCTCGCGACGACACTGGTTGGCTGTGACGTACTGCTGGGACGTGATTGGCTGCGACGGCACAACCCCGTCGTCGACTGGACAACAAGATTGTGCAGCATCAACAAGCACGAGGGGCTAATTAAATTCCCTGCATGGACACCTGACTACATCCAAGCCCCGTGCGTCAAAGCTATCACTATAGCTCGCCACTTCAACAAGGGCGCGCAGCTGTTCGCTGTTTGCTTACGCGAGTTGGCGGTTGACACCGACGGAAAGGACATCGAGAAGCTGTGTGCACCTGTACCACCGGATTTAGCGGAGCTGATTCGTCAGTACCCCAACATCTTCCCCAACGATCTGCCACCTGGACTGCCACCCGAGAGACCTGAGGACCACAAAATCCAGCTGGAACCTGGCGCGCAGCCGACTGTTCGGACATAGTGGCGGTTGACCCAGCCGGAACTCGAGGAGCTGCGAAGTCAAATCGACGCACTGTTGGAGAAAGGATTCATCCGAGCCAGTACATCTCCCTTCGCATCACCGATCCTGTTCACTCAGAAAAAAGACGGCGGGCTTCACATGTGCCTTGACTATCGCGCGCTCAACCGGGTGACAATCAATTCTCGCTATCCAATCCCACGAACCGACGACCTCCTTGACCAACTTCGCGGCGCTCGCTATTTCTCGAAGATCGACTTACGCTGCGGTTACCACCAAATCCGAGTTTTCGCCGACGATTGCCACAAGACTGCGTTTTGCACCCGCTACGGGAGTTACGATTTCACGGTGATGCCTTTCGGCCTCACGAACGTGCCTTCAACCTTTCAGTTAACCATAAACAGGGTTTTTCGGGATCTCATAGACCGATGCGTCATCGTCTACTTGGACGATATCCTCATTTTTAGCAAGACAGGGGAGCAGCATCTCCGCGACCTTGACGAAGTGTTTAAACGGTTGCAGGAGAATCACCTCATCACCAAGGGCTCTAAGTGCGGGTTTTTTAAGAAGGAGTTGGAGTTTTTGGGACACGTCATCTCCCGCGACGGCATTAAAATCGACCCGGCGAAAATCAAGACCATACAGGAGTGGAAGTCCCCGATGAACGTCACGGAACTACAGAGTTTTCTGGGGTTTGTGAATAACGTCAGGCGGTTTATCCCGAATATGGCGGGGATAACTGGCCCGTTGACCGACCTGCTGCACAAGGACAGGAATTTTGTGTGGGGGGAGGAGGCAGAGGCGGCTTTCCAAGAGTTGAAGAATTTTCTTGTTTCCTCTCCTGTGCTACGCATCACCGACCCATCGAAGCCATTCGAAGTCGTCACCGACGCCTCCAATTTTGCTATCGGAGCTGTACTACTCCAAGATTTCGGGAACGGGCTGCAGCCGATAGCCTACGGGTCACGCAAGCTGCAGGCAGCCGAGCGCGACTACTCGATTCACGACAAGGAGATGCTCGCCATTATGCACGTGTTTAAACTGTGGCGCTGCTACCTGGTGGGCGCCGACATCACTGTTCGCACGGACCACAAGTCCCTACAGTACATGCGAGCTCAGCCCAACCTCAAACCGAGACAGATTCGGTGGCTGGACTACATGGAGAGCCACTTCACCTACCGCATCACATACAAGAAGGGGGCAAATAACATCGCCAACGCCCTGACCCGTCCGACATTACAATCCACTGCAGTACTCATTAACCATTCGAACCCATTGTCAGAATGAACGAACAAGAATGAATGAACTAGCAAAGAGTTGGGTACAAGTACTAACCCTAATTGGGTTGTACCCCTTATGGGCTACCCCACTATAACCTACACAATGTAAGGTATATATAAGTTTGACACACCCCCATAGGCAAAGTGGGGGAGAACAAGTGGTCAGAAGACCAGTCAAGCAAAGCAAAGCAAGCTCAGGGTGGATCACAAAGTCACCACACAGTCCGAGCAAAGCAAAGGGCCACAAGGCCAGTTCACATGCAGAGTTATATGAAAGAGAACAAACAATATAGTGATCATACCTGAGCAAGTGCAAGCATGCAGGTATATATATATATCACAGTACAAGCAAAGTCATGCAGTAAGCAAGTGAGGCAAAGTAGGCACAAGGCCTAACACAGTAGAGAAGCGCTGATGATCACCAGGCGGAAGTGCCTTGGTGAATATATCAACAGTGTTGGCCCTAGTGGCCACGTACGCAAGATGAAGCTGGCCACGCTGCTGCAAATCTCGAGCAAGGAAGTATCGCAGAGCGATGTGCTTCGTTCTGTGCTCCAGTCTGTGCTCCTGACAGAAGGCAATCATTGCCTTGTTGTCTACGTACAGAATTGGAGGCAAACGAGGCTGCTCTCCCAAGTCGGTCAGCAGGTTGGTGAGCCAGCGTAGCTCCTGTGCAGCCATGGCCCCGGCATAGATCTCAGCCTCACAACTGGAGCTGAGAACCGAAGACGAGCGGGTAGACCGCCAGGAAACAGAGCCGGAACCAAGGCTGAAGGTGTAACCCTGTGACGACCGCTGCGTAGCTCAGTCGTCAACCCAGGAAGCGTCTGCGTGTCCGGTGAGGACAACTGGACCCCGTCCTCCAAGCACGAGCCCCATGCCTGACGTACTGCACAAGTAGCGCAGTACCCTCTTCGCAGCATCCCAGTGCACCTTTTCGGTGCCTACCGGGAGCCACGTAGCAAGCAAGAAGGCTGAGAGGGTACGCGAGGTCAGATCGTGTGCACGTCATGCGTTACATGAGGCAACCCACAAGCTCTGGGTATGGACCACTCGGCTCTACGGACTCGTCCAAAGGTGGAGCTGAGAGCGAGTGGCTGGTGGACAGAGGAGTGGGCTGTGGCGAGGAGAACTGGAAGCCAAAGCGCTGAAGGACATGGTGCACCATGTGTGACTGAGTCAGGGTGATGGTGCGCCGTGCTCTGTCCCGGGTGATCTGCAAGCCAAGATAGCTGCGCAGTTCACCCAGGTCAGTGCATGTGTGTCTCTTCTGCAGCTCCGACTTCACAAGGGTCAGTGCCTCAATGTCAGCAGTGGCAAAGACGAGGTCGTCGATGTAGACGAGGACGTAGAACGGCGGCAGCGAGATGTCGGTGCATAGAAACAGCGACGGGTCAGCAGTAGCAGGAGCAAACCCAAGAGCCGCAAGTGTAGTCCTCAGTGTGTCGTGCCACTCGCGAGGCGCCTGACGGAGACCGTAGACTGGCCGCCGGAGGCTCCACTGAGTACCTGCAGGAAATGACTCAGTAAAGCCAGGTGGGCGGCGCAGCCAGATCTCCTCGTGCAGGCTGCCCTGCAGGAAAGCTGTGCTGAAGTCCAGAGAGTGCAACTCGTAGTCACGCTGAGCAGCGACGTGCAGCAACACCCGAAGAGTGGTCATCTTCGGGGTGGGGGAGAAGGTCTGGAAGTAGTCAACCCCCTGTCCCTGACTGAAGCCTCGAGCAACGTAACGCGCCTTGAAGGCAGGCGGAGAACCCGGCGGCCGCTTCACCCTGAAAATCCACATGCCATCGACTATGTTCGTCCCAGATGGGGGAACCTTGTCGACGTAGGTGCCTGTGGACTTCCTGTTGAAAGTAATGAATGAGAATGAATGAACTAGCAAAGAGTTGGGTACAAGTACTAACCCTAATTGGGTTGTACCCCTTATGGGCTACCCCACTAAAGCCTAGACAAATGAAAAGCTATAATGTTTTGACACATCCCCATAGGCAAAGTGGGGGAGAACAAGTCACAAGACCAGTCAAGAAAAGCAAAGCAAGCTCAGGGTGGATCACAAAGTCACCACACAGTCCGAGCACAAGCAAAGGGCCACAAGGCCAGTTCACAGGCAGAGTTATATGAAAGAGAACAAACAATACAGTGATCATATCCTAGCAAGTGCAAGTATGCAGGTATATATATAGATCACAGTACAAGCAAAGTCACGCAGTAAGCAAGTGAGGCAAAGTAGGCACAAGGCCTAACACAGTAGAGAAGCGCTGATGATCACCACGCGGAAGTGCCTTGGTGAATATATCAACAGTGTTGGCCCTAGTGGCCACGTACGCAAGATGAAGCTGGCCACGCTGCTGCAACTCTCGAGCAAGAAAGTATCGCAGAGCGATGTGCTTCGTTCTGTGCTCCAGTCTGTGCTCCTGACACAAGGCAATCATGGCCTTGTTGTCTACGTACAGAACTGGAGGCGAACGAGGCTGCTCTCTCAAGTCAGTCAGTAGGTAGGTGAGCCAGCGTAGCTCCTGTGTAGCCATGGCCCCTGCGTAGATCTCAGCCTCACAACTGGAGCTGAGAACCGAAGACGAGCGGGTAGACCGCCAGGAAACAGAGCCAGAGCCAAGGCTGAAGGTGTAACCCTGTGACGATTGCTGCGTAGCTGAGTCGTCAACCCAGGAAGCGTCTGCGTGACCGGTGAGGACAACTGGACCCCGTCCTCCAAGCACGAGCCCCATGCCTGACGCACTGCACAAGTAGTGCAGTACCCTCTTCGCAGCATCCCAGTGCACCTTTTGGTGCCTACCGGGAGCCACGTAGCGAGCAAGAAGGCTGAGAGCGTACGCGAGGTCAGGTCGAGTGCACGTCATCAGGTACATGAGGCAACCCACAAGCTCTGGGTACGGACCACTTGGCTTTACGGACTCGTCCGAAGGTGGAGCTGAGAGCGAGTGGCTGGTGGACAGAGGAGTGGGCTGTGGCGAGGAGAAATGGAAGCTAAAGCACTGAAGGACCTGGTGCACCATGTGTGACTGAGTCAGTGTGATGGTGCGCCGAGCTCTGTCCCGGGTGATCTGCAAGCCAAGATAGCTGCGCAGTTCACCCAGGTCAGTGCAAGTATGTCTCTTCTGCAGCTCCGACTTCACAAGGGTCAGTGCCTCAGTGTCAGCAGTGGCAAAGACGAGGTCGTCGACGTAGACGAGGACGTAGAACGGCGGTAGCGAGATGTCGGTGCGTAGAAACAGCGACGGGTCAGCAGTAGCAGGAGCAAACCCAAGAGCCGCAAGTGTAGTCCTCAGTGTGTCGTGCCACTTGTGAGGCGCCTGGCGGAGACCGTAGACTGGCCGCCGAAGACTCCATTGAGTACCTACAGGAAAAGACTCAGTGAAACCAGGTGGGCGGCGCAGCCAGATCTCCTCGTGCAGGCTGCCCTGCAGGAAAGCTGTGCTGAAGTCCAGAGAGTGCAACTCATAGTCACGCTGAGCAGCGACATGGGGGAGAAGGTCTGGAAGTAGTCAACTCCCTGTCGCTGACTAAAGCCTCGAGCAACGTAACGCACCTTGAAGGCAGGCGGAGAACCCGGCGGCCGCTTCACCGTGAAGATCCACATGCCATCGACTATGTTCGCCCGAAGTGGGGGAACCTCGTCGACGTAGGTGCCTGTGGACTTCCAGGATGCCATCTCGGCATCCATGGCTGCCTGCCACTGAAAGGAGTAGGGACCCGTAATCGCCTCTGCGTAAGAGCGCGGGGTCGGGATGACTGGCGCATCCCGGTCTCCTTCAGGGGCAAGCAGCATGGAAGCGAAACGAGGTACAACAGCTGCAAGACACTCAAAGTCCTCCTGCCTGTCCTCAAGGACGTCCGTGCCAAGAGCACACTCACCCTCGATGGACAGAGGACTGGCAGACGCAGACTCAGCAACGAGAGCAGTGGTGTAGTCTAGACGGCACGGAGCAGCAAAGTCAAGCAGCTCATCAACGAGAGCAGACGCAGCAGCAGACTCAAACGAAGGGTCTGTGACAGTAGTGGCGAGGAGACGAGAGACAGTGGGACTGGTAGCACGAGCGCGGTCAGACTGAGGGTCAGGGACCTCAGGAAGAGAGGACTCAGAAGGAGTAGGCAGAGGAACACGCAGGGGAACAGAGGAAGGACGAAGGGTCATAGCGTGCGTGCCGGGGACAGGAGGAGGACGCGAACAAGGAACACGACGAGCAGTGCGAACAGGCAAGACAGGACGAGACGCAGGCTCACGACGCTATGTAAGACCGCCAGACTGCTCAGTGTAAGGAGAAGGAGCAGGCAGTGGAGAGGCCGGCTGTAACGGTGGCTGGGACTGGTCAGGCGGGGGACACAGGAGGGGAGGAGGAAGGCAAGGAGAAGACGGGGTACCAAGAACCTGCTGAAGCAGGGGAACGAAGTACGATCGCGGCCGCACAGCGCCACCAGGGTCAACAGCTCCACCTCCTCCAGCTCCAGCACCTCCAACACCAGGGCCTCCAACTCATGCGCCTCCTGCGCCAGTGCCTCCAACTCTAGCTCCTCCAGCTCCAGTGCCACCAGTGCCAGAGCCGCCAGCACCAGTAGCTCCAGACTCTGTAGGGTCTCCAGCTCCAGCACCCTCAACACCACCAGTCCCGGCAGCTCCAATACCCCGGGTACGAGCACCTCCAAGACCAGTGGTCGCAGGACCTCCAGTAACACCACTCACGCAGCTGGTGCGGAGAAAGACTTAGCGAAGCACCAGCAGAACCTCCAGACGAAGCAGCACCCTGAGGCTCTGCACCTCCAGACTCCGCACCCTCCGACGCAGCACCCCCAGGCTCAACACCCTCAGGCTTAGCACCCCCAGGCTCACCACCCCCAGTCTCAACACCCCCAGGCTCAGCACCCCCAGTCTCAGCACCCTCAGACTCCGCACCCCTAGGCTCCGCACCCCCAGAATCAGGACCCCCAGACACAGCACCTCAAGCAACACCTGAGTCGACAGCTACCTGAACAGGTGCAGGACCAGGGAGAGGGTCTACCTGAGACACACCTGAGGGAGCAGGACCCTGGGGCGGGAGGGGGTCTACCGGAGGGGGACCGGGAGCAAGGAAGAGCGGCAGGGGCGGGGGAGGGGCAGAGCAGTAGGGGAAGAGACGGTAAAAGGGAACCGACTCATCAAACGTGACATCCTGAGAGGGGAAGACACAGCGCGAGATGGGGTGGTAAAACTGCCAGCCAGGCGCGTCAGGGACAAAGCCAAGGAAGACGCAGGGGATAGCACGGGGGGAGAGCTTGTCCGCGGACGTATCGCGAACAAAGGCACAAGATCCCCAGACCCGGAACACCGACGCATCGCCAACCTCCCCCGTCCAACGCAGTGTGGGCGAGGTCTCCGGCAAGAAGACACAGGGCCAGAGGTTGAGCTGATGCGCAGCGTACCGGACCGCAAACGGCAACAGAAAATGGGGAGCAGCCGCATGGATCATGGAGGTACGAGCGACCTCCATGACTAAGCCAATGCGGCGCTCAGCAATCCCATTTTGCTGAGGAGGAGTGAGGAGCGGCCCGCTGCTGCCCCTCGACGCAAGGAAGGCAGGGCGGGGCAGGCGAGGGCGGCAGGGGAGGCAGGGACCTGGGAAGACCAGAGAAAAGAAGACGAGAGTGCATGCCACGAAGGCGTAGCAGAGAGGGATGACCCAAGCGGTGGTGCCACAGAAGAGTCTGGTGCGACAGGAGGCGACACGAGCAAGAGGCGGCTACCTGACCTGACGCGGACACCTGAGCAGACGCAGCTACCTGAGGAGGCTCGGTAGCCAGTGTGTACAGACTCGACCGTGGTCGACGGGTGAACGTGGCCAGGTGACGCCCCGTCCGTGCGCACGTGCAGATCGTCACACGCTGACCCCCAGGAGTGGTGGTAGTGACCATCGCATCCTGGAGGGCAGCGGTACTCACCAAGTTCGTAGAGAACAAGGGGAGGTGAAGACCGGACAGTGAGCCGGACGGAACCGCCGGACACGAGAAGACAGTAGAGGAACGGGCCACGACCGGGCCACGACCGGGCCCCCGGAGGGGTCAGCCAGTCGGACCGGGACAGGTGTAGAGAGAGGAGTGAGAGTGGTGCTGTCACGCGTGAAGGTGTGCAAGGTCTGAGCAGGCGCAGTTCCAGGGAGAGTACCAGACTCACTAGCACCTAGAGCAGCAGCAGCTATACCTTGATCAGGCAGCACACATCGGTAACAGTCACCCTCAGCACTAAGAGACAAAGCATACATAACAGAAAGAATAGCATCAAAGCCTAGGTCAAAGATTGCAATCCTGGACCTAAGCATATCTGCCAAGCGAGGGAGCTCGACGTCGTCACTCAGCACGCCAGGCGTCGTCAAGGCGGGAGAGGCAGCGGTGCTGAGTGTGAAGCCGCCTGCAAGTCTGACCAGCACGGTCACCCGTGCGAATGACATACGGGCAACTACCCCCAGACGCCCCACACAAAAACCACTCACGAAGCTGCTGGGGCAACTGGGTTTCGCTCCGACGCTGCTGCTGCTGACGCTGGCCACCTCCATAACCAATACGCCAAGCTCCAGTCCCACCGCCACCAGCCTCACCGCCGCCACTGCCGCCACTCCCACCGCTGCCTCCACCGCCGCCACCAGAGCCCCCACTCCCTCCACCAATCCCACCGCCGCCACCACCTCCACTGCTGCCCCCACCACTACTCTCGCTGCCACCTCCACCACCGCCGCTGCCACCTCCACCACCCTTGCCGTTGCAGCGCTTCGCACTAGCAGAAGCAGCCCCGACGTCCTCAACAACAGAGACGTCTGCAGCAGCAGCAGAGGCGTAGGAGGGGGCAAGGGGGGAGGGGGAGCACCCCTCAAAGAAGGGTGGGCGCGGAGTGCCACGAGCAGCACCTACAGCAATTGCACTAGTCTCAGCTGCGAGGAGATGCTGCTCGAGGAGGTCAACGGTGAGGGAGGTGGGGTCAAGAGAGAGGAAGTGGTCCCTGACAGAGCGAAGAGAGTCAGGGAGGCGAGTGACTATGAAGTAGAGGGTGATGAACATCGGGGGCTGGCTCTTGTCAAGGAACTCAGCAGGGACGGCAGCGCGGTAGCGTGCGTCGCTAGCGCGAAGGTGGGAAACCAGGTCCTCGACTGTGGCAAAGGCGAACAGCTCGGGGAACAGGTAGGGCAGAAGCAGGCGGCCTAGAGCAGCAGTGGCAGGGGAGGAGTAGCGAGCGACTACTGCGTCGTACAGTGCCTGTGTGGTCTTGTGCTGTCCGAAGTGAGCGCATTCGGCTAACGGCAGGTGGTTGCGAATGGCTAAGCGGGCAGCAGCGTCGCGAGAAAGCCACTGTGAGCGAGTCGCACTGTCAGCTGTGGTGGGAGGGGCAGTAGCGGCACCGGACACGTGGTCAAACAGGGAAACACCGTCCTTAATATCGCTCAGTAGGTACAGCTGCAGGTCGTCGAGCCACGTGTCAAACTGAACCGGTCTACCCTCATGATCGAATGCGAGAACTCGAAGTGAGGCCATAGTGGCACAGTATGCAGGAGCAGCAGTAGCAGAAGTAGCAGTAGTAGCAGCAGTAGCAGCAATAGCAGCAGTAGTAGTAGCCGCAATAGCAGCAGGAGCAGTGTCACTAGTAGCAGAAGGGGCCGAGGGGCCTAGGGGCCGAGGGGCCAAACACGAAGAGCGGGGGCCGAGGGGCCGAGGCTAGGGGCCGAGGGGCCTGGGGGCCGAGGTGCCTAGGGACCGAGGGGCCTGGGTCACGGGTCACGGGTCACGGGGCGCGGGTCGAGGGGCCTGGGGGCTTGACGGGCCGGAATTGGGGCCTCGGGTGGGGGGGCGCAACGGGCCTAGAAGCGCGAAGGACAGGGACCGAGGCCTAGGGGCGCGATGGGCAGGGAACGTGGCCCTGGGGCGCAAGGGGCTTAGGGGCGCGACGGGCAGGAACAGGGCCGTGGGGCGCGATTGGCCTAGGGGCGCGACGGGCCTAGGGGCGCGACAGGCATGAACCGGGGCCGTGGGACACGACGGGCCTAGGGGCGCGACGGGCCTAGGGACGCGGCTGGCCTAGGGGCGAAGGGGCCGAGGGGCGCGACGGGCCGAGGAAACAGGGCCGTGGGGGGCGCGACGGGCCTAAGGGGCGCGACGGGCCTAGGGGCGCGACGGGCCTAGGGGCGCAAGGGGCCAAAGGGGCCGGGGCCTAGGGGCGAAGGGGCTGAGGGGCGCGACGGGCCTAGGAAAAACGGGGCCGTGGGGGGCGCGACGAGCCTAAGGGGCGCGATGGGCCTAAGAAGCGGGGCCGTAAGGGGCGCGACGGGCCTAAGGGGCGCGACGGGCCTAGGGGCGCGACGGGCCAAGGGGCCGGGGCCTAGGGGCGAAGGGGCCGAGGGGTACGACGGGCCTAGGAAAACGGGGCTGTGGAGCGCGACGGGCCTAGGAAAACGGGGCCGTGGGGGCGCGACGGGCCTAAGGGGCGCGACGGGCCAAGGGGCGCGACGGGCCAAGGGGCTACTCGTAGGGCAGCAGGTGGTCGGCCCAAGGAAAGAAAGGCGGTCCTAGCGAGGGACCTGCTCTGAAACCATGTTGAAAGTAATGAATGAGAATGAATGAACTAGCAAAGAGTTGGGTACGAGTACTAACCCTAATTGGATTGTACCCCTTATGGGCTACCCCACTATAGCCTACACAAAGGAAAAGCAATAATGTTCTGACACTTCCAGGATGCCATCTCGGCATCCATGGCTGCCTGACACTGAGAGGAGTAAGGACCCGTAATCGCCTCAGCGTAAGAGCGCGGGGTCGGGATGTCTGGTGCATACGGGTCTCCCTCAGGGGCAAGCAGCATGGAAGCGAAACGAGGTACAGCAGCTGCAAGACACTCAAAGTCCTCCTGCCTGTCCTCAAGGACGTCCGTGCCAAGAGCACACTCACCCCCGACGGACGGAGGACTGGCAAACTCAGACTCAGCAACAAGAGCAGTGGCGTAGTCTAGACGACACGCAGCAGGAAAGTCAAGCAGCTCAGCAACGAGAGCAGACGCAGCAGCAGACTCAAAGGAAGGGTCAGTGACAGCAGTGGCTAGGAGACGAGCGACAGTGAGACTGGCACCACGAGCGCGGTCAGACTGAGGGTCAGGGACCTCAGGAAGAGAGGACTCAGGAGGAGCAGGCAGAGGAACACGCAGTGGAACAGAGGAAGGACGGAGTGCCATAGCGTGCGTGCCAGGGACAGGAGGAGGACGCGAATGAGGAACGCTACGAGCAGTGCGAACAGGCGAGACAGGACGAGACGCAAGCTCACGTCGCTCTGTAAGACCGCCGGACTGCTCTGTGTAAGGAGAAGGAGCAGGCAGTGGAGAGGCCGGCTGTAACGGCAGCTGCGACTGGTCAGGCGGTGAACACAGGAGGGGAGGAGTAAGGCCAGGAGAAGACGGGACACCAAGAACCTGATGAAGCAGGGGAACGAAGTACAGTGTCTCCAGCGCCTCCAGCTCCAGGGTCAACAGCTCCAGCGCCACCAGTGCCAGTGCCTCCAGCTCTAGCAGCTCCAGGCTCCGTAGGGTCTCCAGCTCCAGCGCCCTCAACACCACCAGTCCCGCCAGCTCCAGTACCCCTGGTACGAGCACCTCCAGGACCAGTAGCTGCAGTACCTCCAATAAAACCAGCTCCAGCAGTAACTCCAGCACCTCCAGCTCCAGCGTCTCCAGCGCCTCCAGCTCTGGTAGCTCCACTCCAAAGGTGTGCGCGCCGAACAAACCACTCACGAAGCTGCTGCGGAGACAGTCGCGGCGAAGCACCAGCAGGACCTCCAGACGAAGCAGCACCCCGAGGCTCAGCACCCCCAGACTCCGCACCCTCAGGCTCCACACCCACAGGCTCAGCACCCCCAGGCTCCTCACCCCCAGGCTCAGCACCCCCAGACTCAGCACCCCAAGACCCAGCACCCTCAGACTCCGCACCCCCCGGCTCTACACCCCCAGACGCAGCACCCCCAGACGCAGCACCTCGAGCAGCACCTGAGCCGACAGCTACCTCAACAGGTGTAGGACCAAGGAGAGGGTCTACCTGAGACACACCTGAGGGAGCAGGACCCTGGGGCGGGAGGGGGTCTACCGGATGGGGACCGGGAGCAAGGAAGAGCGGCGGGGGCGGGGGAGAGGAAGAGATGGTAAAAGGGAACCGACATGTCAAACGTGACGTCCTGAGAAGGGAAGACACGGCGCGAGGTGGGGTGGTAAAACTGCCAGCCAAGCGCGTCAGGGACAAAGCCAAGGAAGACGCAGGGGATAGCACGGGGGGAGAGCTTGTCCGCGGACGTATCGCGAACAAAGGCACGAGATCCCCAGACCCGGAACACCGACGCATCGCCAACCTCCCCAGTCCAACGCAGTGTGGGCGAGGTCTCCAGCAAGGAGACACGGGGCCAGAGGTTGAGCTGATGCGCAGCGTACCGGACCGCAAACGGCCACAAAAAATGGGGAGCAGCCGCATGGATCATGGAGGTACGAGCGACCTCCATGACTAAGCCAATGCGGCGCTCAGCAATCCCATTTTGCTGAGGGGAGTCCGGAAGCGTGAACGACTGGAGAATGCCCTCCCCACGAGTCCCGCAAGAGGTTAGAGGAGAACTCACCACCTCTGTCAGAGTGCAGACGCAGGACAGGAAGGTCCTGGCCAAACCGCTCGCGAAGCTGGAGACGGACTGTGCGGATCCAAGGGATCAAGACATCAATGACCAGACCCTTGCTGCGCAAGGGGAAGACCGTGGTGTACCGCGTGTAGTCGTCAACTACGAGCAGAAAGTAGCGCTTGCGGCTCTGTCAGTGACGCGGGCAGGTCCGCACACGTCCATGTGGAGAGTCTGCAGGGGAGCAGTCGTCAGGGGAAACGAGGAGGAGTGAGGAGCGGCGCGCTGCCGCCCCTCGACGCAAGGAAGGCAGGGCGGGGCAGGCGAGGGCGGCAAGGGAGGCAGGGACCTGGGAAGACCAGAGACAAGAAGACGAGAGTGCATGCCACGAAGGCGTGGCAGGGAGGGGTGACCCAGGCGGTGGTGCCACAGAAGAGTCTGGTGCGACAGGAGGCGACACGAGCAAGAGGCGGCTACCTGACCTGACGCGGACACCTGAGCCGACGCAGTTACCTGAGGAGGCTCGGTAGCGAGTGTGTACAGACTCGACCCTGGCCGACGAGTGAACGTGGCCAGATGACGTCCCGTCCGTGTGCACGTGCAGATCGAGACACGCTGACCCCCAGGAGTGGTGGTAGTGACCATCGCATCCTGGAGGGCAGCGGTACTCACCAAGTTTGTAGAGAACGAGGGGAGGTGAAGACGTGACAGTGAGCTGGACGGAACCGCCGGACACGGGAGGAAAGTGGAGGAACGGGCCACGACCGAGCCCCTAGAGGGGTCAGCCAGTCGGACCGGGACAGGTGTAGAGAGAGGAGTGAGAGTGGTGCTGTCACGAAAGAAACAAGCAGAGGTGCCTGAGTCCAGCGTGAAGGTGTGCAAGGCTTGAGCAGGCGTAGTACCAGGGAGAGTACCAGACTCACTAGCACCTAGAGCAGCAGCAGCTATACCTGGGTCAGGCGGCACACACCGGTAACAGTCACCCTCAACACTAACAGATAAAGCATACATAGCAGAAAGAATAGCATCAAAGTCTAGGTCAACGATAGCAATCCTAGACCTAAGCAGATCTGCCCAGCGAGGGAGCTCGACATCGTCACCAAACTCAGCACGCCAAGCGTCGTCAAGGCGGGAGAAGCAGCGGTGCTGAGTTTGGAGCCGCCCGCAAGTCTGACCAGCACGGTCACCTGTGCGAATGACATACGGGCAGCTAACACTACCCCCAGACGCCCCACACAAAAACCACTCACGAAGCTGCTGGGGCGACTGGGTCTTGCTCTGACGCTGCTGCTGCTGACGCTGGCCACCTCCAAAACCAACACGCCGAGTGCCAGTCCCACCGCCGCCACTGCCGCCACTCCCACCGCTGCCTCCACCGCCGCCACCAGAGCCCCCACTCCCACCAACAGTCCCACCGCCGCCACCAGAGCCCCCACTCCCTCCACCAGTCTCACCGCCGCCACCACCTCCACTGCTGCCCCCACCACTACTCCCGCTGCCACCTCCACCACCACCGCTGCCACCTCCACCACCCTTGCCACCCTTGCCCTTGCTGCTGTGGCGCTTCGCACTAGCAGAAGCAGCCCCGACGTCCTCAGCAACAGAGACGACTGCAGCAGCAGTAGAGGCGTAGGAGGGGGCAAGGGGGGAGGGGGAGCACCCCTCAAAGAAGGTCGGGCGCGGAGTGCCACGAGCAGCACCTACAGCAACCGCACTAGTCTCGGCTGCGAGGAGATGCTGCTCGAGGAGGTCAGCAGTGAGGGAGGTGGAGTCAAGAGAGTCAGGGAGGCGAGTGACTATGAAGTAGAGGGTGATGAACATCGGGGACTGGTTCTTGTCAAGGAACTCAGCGGGGGCGGCAGCGCGGTAGCGAGCGTCGCTAGCGCGAAGGTGGGAAACCAGGTCCTCGAGTGTGGCAAAGGCGGACATCTCGGGGAACAGGTAGGGCAGAAGCAGGCGGCCTAGAGCAGCAGTGGCAGGGGAGGAGTAGCGAGCGACTACAGCGTCGTACAGTGCATGTGCTGTCCTGTGCTGTCCGAAACGAGCGCATTCGGCTAACGGCAGGTAGTTGCGAATGGCTAAGCGGGCAGCAGCGTCGCAAGTAAGCCACTGTGAGCGGGTCGCACTGTTAGCTGTGGCGGGAGGGGCAGTAGCGGCGCCTGACGCTAGGTCAAACAGCGAGACACTGTCCTTAGAATCACTCAGTAGGTACAGTTGCAGGTCGTCGAGCCACGTGTCAAACTGAACCGGTCTACCCTCATGATCGAACGCGAGAACTCGAAGCTAGGCCATAGTGGCACAGTACGCAGGAGCAGCAGTAGCAGTAGTAGGAGCAGTAGCAGCAACAGCAGTAGCAGTAGCAGCAGGGGCAGAGAGGCCTGGGGCCTAGGGGCCGAGGGGCCAAACACGTAGGGGTCGAGGGGCGTTGGCCGAGGGGCCTAGGGGCCGAGGGGCCAAACACGAAGGGGGGGGGGGGGGGGGGGGGGGGGGGGGGGGCAAGGGGCCGAGGTGCCAAGGGGCCGAGGGGCGTGGGGCCTAGGGGCCGAGCAGCTGAGGGGCCGAGGGGCTGAGGGGCGGGGCCGAGGGGCCTAGGGGCCGAGGGGCCAAACACGAAGTGGGGGGCCAAGGGGCCGAGGTGCCAAGGGGCCGAGGGGCGTGGGGCCTAGGGGCCGAGGAGCCAAGGGGCCGAGGGGCGGGGCCGAGGGGCCTAGGGGCCGAGGGGCCAAACACGAAGTGGGGGGCCAAGGGGCCGAGGTGCCAAGGGGCCGAGGGGCGTGGGGCCTAGGGGCCGAGGAGCCGAGGGGCCAAGGGGCGGGGCCGAGGGGCCTAGGGGCCGAGGGGCCAAACACGAAGTGGGGGGGCCAAGGGGCCGAGGGGCCAAGGGGCCGAGAGGCGGGGCCGAGGGGCCTAGGGGCCGAGGGGCCAAACACGAAGTGGGGGGGGGGGGGGGGGGGGCGCCGAGGGGCCGAGGGGCCAAGGGGCCGAGGGGGGGCTGGGGCCTAGGGGCCACAGCTAGGAGTGACAGGTCGACGGGGGCCGAGGGGCCACAACTAGGGGCGACGGGTCGCGGCTAGGGGCGTCGTGTCGCGAGGGGCCACGGGGCCGAAGCTAGGGGCGCCGGGGCGAGGGGTCGCGGCTAGGGGCGACTGGGCGACGGGGGCCGAGGGGCCGCGGTTAGGGGCGATGGTCGCGACTAGGGGCGACAGGGCGAGGGGTCGCGACTAGGGGCGACGGGGGGCCGAGGGGCCGCGACTAGGGTCGACGGGGCCGAGGGGCCGCGGCTATGGGCGGTGGTCGCGAGGGGCCGAGGGGCCGCCCCTAAGGGCGACGGGGCGACGGGGGCCGAGGGGCCGCGACTAGGGTCGACGGGGCCGAGGGGCCGCGGCTAGGGGCGGTGGTCGCGAGAGGCCGAGGGGCCGCGCCTAAGGGCGACGGGGCGACGGGGGCCGAGGGGCCGCGGCTAGGGGCGGTGGTCGCGAGGGGCCAAGGGGCCGCACCTAGGGGCGACGGGTCGCGGCTAGGGTCGACGGGGCGACGGGGCCCGAGGGGCCGAGAGCTAGGGGCGACGGGGCCAAGGGGCCGTGGCTAGGGGCGACGGGGCCAAGGGGCCGGGCTAGGGGCGACGGGCCAGGGTCTACGGGTCGCGAGGGTGGCTAGCAGGGCAGCAGGTGGTGGGCCCAAAAAACGGTCTTAGAAGAGACCTGCTCTGAAACCATGTCAGAATGAACGAACAAGAATGAATGAACTAGCAAAGAGTTGGGTACAAGTACTAACCCTAATTGGGTTGTACCCCTTATGGGCTACCCCACTACAGCCTACACAATGTAAGCTATATATAAGTTTGACATCGATTACTTACGGGACTATTCACCCACGGCTACACTACGAACCCGTTCTTCACGACTGGAAATCATCAGCAAGCCACGACGCAGGAAGGGGATTATTACCGAAAGGCCGGAAGTGACCGGATTTGGGTTCCCGCTTACCGGCTGCTGCGTGAACTCCTTATCCAAGAGGTCCACGATTCCAACTTCTCCGGACATTTCGGGGTTGACAAAACCCAGAAATTGCTGCACCGTCAATATAATTGGCCTGACTCCTCTAATGATGTGCAGCGATATGTGTCCTCATGCAGGCTGTGCCAAGCCATGAAATCGAAACGTCAACGGCCAGCTGGGTTGCTGCAACCCCTCGAGCCACCTGAACGACTGTGGCAACAAGTGACAATGGATTTCGTCACGGGAATGCCAGCTGGACCGTCCGGCAACGACGTTGTTCTCGTCGTCGTCGATCGTCTCACGAAAATGGCGCACTTCGCATCGTGTCGTACAACAATCACAGCCGAAGAAACTGCGCGCCTCTTCATCTCAACGGTCGTGCGACTACACGGAATTCCCTCGGCGATCATCAGCGATCGAGATGTTACATGTTCCTGCACATCTTCCACAGTGCACATGGATTGTGGTGCACCTATAAATACCAGCCATATCCTAAGTTCACGTCGAAGTTTTGGAAGGAAACGTGGGCGCAGTACGGCACGAAGCTACAGTTCTCCTCGGCATACCACCCGCAAACGGACGGCCAGACCGAGCAGACCAATCAGACCATGGAGCAGCTGATAAGGACGAACTGCCCCGACCCTGCTCGTTGGGAATACTCGCTCGCCATGTTGGAGTTTGCCTTCAACAATGCCCCGTCCAGCACGACTAATCACTCCCCGTTCTTCTTAAATTACGGGATGGGCCCGACTGTGCCTACAACGACTACACTCGACAATCCGGTCCCGCGGTCACAAACATTTGTGATGGAGCTACAGGAAGTTCGCGAGAAATCTGCGGACGCAATTCGCAAGGCGAATACCACTTCCCGAAAACACACCGACCTTTTACAACGGGAACTCGTCTTGGCACCTGGGCAACTAGAACTACTCGACACGAAGAACCTATACCTGCCCGGCCCATCGAAATTACGGCCAAGGTTTTGTGGGCCTTTCAAGATAATCAAGATGGTGACGCCTTCCACGTTAGCTTACTTCGCAGGTTCGTGCCACCCAAGACAGACATCGCACGACAACAGGCTGCACCGACGGCACGTCCGGTACCAGAACCGACACTCGACCCGTCCAAAATATTGGCGCAGCGTATACGACTGGATGCCGCTGGTCGCCACGTGGAGTTTCTCATCCATTGGACTGACCGCACAAGTGAAGACGACACGTGGGTGTTAGAATGTGAACGAATGAATGACTGAACTAGCAAACAGGTGGGTACAAGTGGGAAACCTATAAGTGTTGTACCCTATAAGAACTACCCCACTACAGCCTAGATAGACTATAGCATATATGTTTGACACACCCCCATAGGCAAAGTGGGGGAGAACAAGAGGTCACAAGACCAGTCAAGAAAGGCAAAGCAAGCTTAGGGTGGATCACAAAGTCACAACGCAGTCTGAGCACAAGCAAATGGCCACAAGGCCAGTTCACATGCAGAGTTATATAAAGGAGAACAAACAATACAGTGAACACAACCTAGCAAGTGTAAGCATGCAGGTATATGTATATAGAGTACAGTACAAGCAGAGTCAAGAAGTAAGCAAGTGAGGCACAGAAAGGTACAAGGCCTAAAACAGTACAGAAACGCTGATGATCACAAGGCTGAAGTGCCTTGGTGAAAACATCAGCAGTGTTGGCCTGTGAGGCCACGTAAGCAAGACGAAGCTGGCCACGCTGCTACAACTCTCGAGCAAGGAAGTAGCGCAGAGCAATGTGCTTCGTTCTGTGCTCCAGTCTGTGCTCCTGACACAAGGCCAGCATGGCCTTGTTGTCGACGTACAGAACTGGAGGAGAGCAAGGCGCCTCTCCCAAGTCGGTCAGCAAGTAGGTGAGCCAGCGTAACTCCTGTGCAGCCATGGCCCCAGCGTAGATCTCAGCCTCACAACTGGAGCTGAGAACAGAAGAAGAGCGGGTAGACCGCCAAGAGACAGAACCGGAACCAAGACTGAAGGTGTAACCCTGTGACGGCCGCTGCGTAGCCAAGTCGTCAACCCAACAAGCGTCTGCGTGACCAGTGAGGACAACTCGAGCCCGTCCTCCAAGCACGAGCCCCTTGCCCGACGTACTGCACAGGTAGCGCAACACCCTCTTCGCAGCATCCAAGTGCACCTTTCGGTGTCGACCAGGAGCCACGTAGTGAGCCAGAAGGCTGAGAGGGTATGCAAGGTCAGGTCGTGTGCAAGTCATCAGGTACATGAGGCAGCCCACGAGCTCTGGATACGGGCCACTCGGCTCTACGGACTCGTCCGAAGGTGGAGCTGAGAGCGAGTGACCGGTAGGCAGAGGAGTGGACTGTGGCGAGGAGTACGTGAAGCCGAAGCGCTGAAGGACCTGCTGCACCATGTGTGACTGAGTCAAGGTCATGGTGCGCAAGCCAAGATAGCTTGTCAGTTCACCCAGGTCTGTGCACGTGTGTCTCTTCTGCAGCTCGGACTTCACGTGGGCGAGTGCCTCAGTGTCAGCAGTAGCAAAGACGAGGTCTTCTACGTACACGAGAACATAGAACGGCGGCAGAGTGGTGTCAGTGCGTAAAAACAGAGAAGGGTCAGCAGTGGAAGGAGCAAAACCAAGAGTACCAAGAGTCGTCCTCAGCGTGTCGTGCCACTCACGGGGTGCCTGGCGGAGACCGTAGACTGGCCGCCGAAGGCTCCACAGGGTACCAGCAGGAAACGACCCAGTGAAGCCAGGTGGGCGGCGCAGCCAGATCTCCTCGTGCAGGCTGCCCTGTAGGAAGGCTGTGCTGAAGTCAAGCGAGTGGAGCTCGTAGTCATGCTGAGCAGCTACGTGCAACAGTACCCGAAGAGTGGTCATCTTTGGGGTAGGGGAGAAGGTCTGGAAGAAGTCAACTCCCTGTCGCTGACTGAAGCCACGTGCAACGTAACGCGCCTTGAAGACAGGCGGAGAACCCGGCGGCCGCTTCACCCTGAAGATCCACATGCCACTGACGATGTTCGCCCCACGCGGGGGAACCTCGTCGACGTAGGTGCCTGTGGACTTCCAGGAAGCCATCTCGGCGTCCATGGCTTGTCGCGTTATTAACACTTAGCTGGCAACTAAGTGTGAATACCACAGCAGCCAAGGTGAGGGTGTACTATAGTTTACCGCTTTTGTACTCTAATTTCATTTGTATGCTTGGAGTGTATTGTACTGTACTGCAGAGCCGAGTAGCTGGGGAATTTGAGGTGGTTAGTGGGAGGCGAATTCAAGGAGGTTGGTGGAGACGAATTCAATTCCAGCCTGTGAATTCAATTTCGAAGTCACAAGGCTGGAAGGCGAATTCAATGCCAGCCTGGGAATTGAATTCGAAGTCACCAGGCTGGAAGGCAGTGCATGCCTAGTGGGCCCAGTGGGAACACAGCTAGCACCTTGGAGACCTCGCGAGCAGCCCGGCTGACTCGCTTGGTGCACAGGAGCTTGCTTGTGGAGGAAGCAACCTAGGCAGGGGGTGGGAATAGATGTAGGCAGGAGTAGCACTCGGGCTTCTTGCTTTTTGCTTGTATGTTTCTCATTTACTGCAATTTGTTTTCCTAATCCAGAGGGAACTAGCAGTAGGAGAAGCTATAAGCAATTTGACGGAGCCCCTGAGGGGGAGTGTTACGCTTGCTACATACAAGCAAAAAGGTTGTTGACTGTCTTAAGTACAGGAGATAAGCTAGTAGCCTCGAGTCGCTCACGGTGATGCGCCGTGAGGAATGAGTAGGCACGATCAGGAACTGCACACTCATCAGCTGCGCTCGGGACTCCGTTTCCCTGCAAGGATGATGGAGGGACAAGGCCTACCAATCAGGACACCTGGATTCCGTGCTGAAGAGGGCGATGCTAACGCGCGCGGGGGTCAGGGATCAGATCGAGAGAGGGAGGGCGACCGACAAGGGGAGCCGCCGCCTAGCGCTACTGGTGGATCAGTCGCTGGCGGGAGTGGAATCGGCCATGTGAGGAGTGGATCTCGAGGGGATAATCCTGCTCAAGGAAGAGAAGAGTTTCGGGAAGAACGGCACAGTCAGCGCGGGGAAGATGAACATCACGAAGAAAGACGCCGTCAGAGAGGAGGAGAAGCGTACCACAGCTTTTCGGCGGGTGGATACGAGGCTACTGAAGCTAGGCAAGGTGGTCGGCCGGTGGACAGCGGGGATAGAGGGAACACGAGCTGGGGGACGGGCCGCACGATGAACGCAGCTCTACCGAAAATTGAAGTGCCGGACCGTTTCTCGGGGACACCAGGGGAGGAGCCCACGCTCAAGAACTACTTGATGATGATAGACGACCTGCGTTACCTTTGGGAGAGGGAGGGCTTAGACCCTATCGAGTTCTTTAGAGATTTGGGACGGACTCTGAAAGGCGAGGCCCTGACTCACTACCGCGTGGAAAGGCAGGGGCTGTTGATGCAGTGCAAGAGAGGCGATTTCTCACCAGCAATGATAACGGACCGATTTCTGGAGAGTTTGCAGGAGCAATTCCCGGGGCACTCGGCGGAACGGATGGCGGAATTTCAGAACTTCGTGCGTGCCACTTCGGAGTCGCTGCTAGCCTATTACAACAGGCTGCTGGAGCTGGCAGAGGACATGGGGTGTATGGAGGAGCGCCTCTTGGTGACGAAATTTGTCAACGGTCTGGACAAGGACCTGATAGGCGACATGAGGAGTCAGCTGTACGTCCTGGGAGTACGCGCCACGCTGCGGCAAGTCTACAAGGTGGCGAAAGAAGTGGAGGAAGGGAAGAGATTTTATGATGGCATGCAGGGGTCGAGTTCCAGCCGACCGAACGAGCGGAGACGGCCGGCCTGGGCAGCTATGGAAGGAAGAAGGGGAGAGGAAGAGCGGAAAGAGAGGCCATCGGAAGACCCGAGACGCTGCCATAAATGTGGAGAGCAAGGACATCTTCGGAGGGATTGTACGGTGGGAATAATCTACGACACCTGTGGAGCAAAGGGACATTTCAGGCGTGACTGCCCCAAGGCGCCGACCTGCACGGGGTGTGGGAAGAAAGGCCATACCGAAGCTAGATGCTACAGCAAGGGAGACAGGGCGAAAGGGAAAACTGCAAGGGAGCTGCAGTTAGAACGAGAGTTGGCGAAACTGAAAGCTCAGATGGAGAAATCAGGGATCAGTGAAGACCCCGAGAAAGCTCTGCTGGCTTGGGGGGATGACGAAGGGGAAGATTTTGAGGAAGGGGAACCAGAATACGGGACCATGGCTATGCCGCCAAGGGAGAGGGGAGACCTGGGGCTGCGCAGCGGAGGGGCAGATGGCAGAGCGGAGCAGAAATTACAAGAGCGGAGAATTTCCAGGCGGCAGGAGAATCAAGGGAAAGTCAGCACCGCACGGCGTCACCCCGAGGAAAGGCTAGTCTGTCAGCCCACAGCCTTAGTGGTGGAACCGAAAGCCGTGGCGGTCAGAGGAATCTTGGTAGAAAACGCGGTAGTGGATACAGGAGCACAGAGCGTCCTAATCGGGAAGAAGCTGACGGCACAACTGCGAGCGCAAGGGAACCTAGAGACTGTAAGCAAGGGCATACTGATCATGACAGCAGAAGGAGGGGCCCCCAAGTGGATGCCATGCACACGGGACCTGATAGAGATAACCTTACAGCCGGGAGAGAAGGGGGAGACCACTATCAGAGTGCAGTGTGGGTTGACAGAATCAGAAGACTATGATATCCTACTAGGAATGGAGCTGCTGTTCAAGATAGGCACCACTATCTGTACCTGGCAGGAGCAGGTGCTCTACCGTTCGGACTTTTGGGAGGAAGGGAAGGAGCTGAGTGAACTACCAGTACGGTTTGTTAAGACAGAACCCAAGAAGGCGTGGAGAGCAGAAGGACTGAGGAAGAACAGCAGGAGGGGAGGAAGTGTGGGGAAGAGCAACGGCAGCGCTCACCTGGATCAGTATAGCATTACACTAGTGGAGCTGTTCGGGGGAATAGGAGCGGGCTTGGCAGCAGCCTTGGAAGCAGGCCTGAGGGTGAAGAAGTGGGTATACGTAGAATTGGACCCAGAGGTGAGGAGAATGGCATGGAAGCATGCTCAAATGTTACAGCAGCAGTACCCCGCGCAGCTGACGAAAGAAGTACTACGGGAGGCCATGCAGAACAAGAAATGGGACGTGGGGCAGCTCACGAAAGAAGACGTGAGCAGCTGGGGTAAAGTGGATTTGTTAGTGGCGGGATGGGAGTGTCAGGGTACTTCTAGGGCCGGAAAGGGGAAAGGCTTACAGGACGAGCGCACGGGGATGGTGACCAAGCTACTCACCATAATGAAGTGGACGAGTGAAGTGAATGGAGAATATGCTTACATCCTGGAGCATGTGGATATGAGGAATGACGTACGCGAGCCGGTCAGGGCAGTAAGGGAGCTGGTGGAGGCAGAACTGGGGAGAGGAGTGAGCTGTGATGGGGCACAGTTGGGGGCACGCTGTCATAGGGTGCGGCAGTACTGGCAAAACGTCTTGCCAGACGGGGAACTGAGGGCAAGACTAGCAAGAGTGGAGAGGGACGAAAGCAGGATAGTAGAGGATATTTTAGAACCAGGGAGGGTGGCGGCACCAGTGGTAAAACCAGATCATCCGCGGCAGTACCAGTGCAACCGGGTGGGGGAAGCTCGCAGGGCATGGCCTACATTAGTGGCATACACCAGGGCACAAGGTTTCATCGAGGTGGACGGAATACCAGGACCAGGGATGGTGTACGATCAACGGAAGAAGAAGTGGGAGGAACCGACAGCTTTGGAGCGAGAGTTAGCCATGGGATACCTGCCAGGAGCAACCGCAGCAGAAGGGGTAGAGGAAGGGATGCGCAGAGCAGCTTTAGGAAGAGCCATAGACCAGCACTCGCTGAGATGGTTAATCAAAGAGATGAGGAAGGGGGCAGCTGATAAGGGAGGAGAGACCGGAAAAAGGCAAGGACAAGGAGAGAAGCAGGCGGCGTATGCAGCTGTTGAGCAGGGCACGGGAGGAAAGGAGAATGTTGCGGCACTAGCAGGGGGCAAAGAAGCTGAGCAGGGTAAGGAATGGAAGCTAGGTACGGACATCAAGGAGCAGACGGCGGAAGCAATCAGAGAGGTGCTGCGCCAGCACAGGAGCACTTTCGCCTATAACCTGCAGGAATTGGGGAGGTATAAGGGAAGAGAGCTGGAGCTAAACCTTACCACAGAGATACCCACTTACCAACGAAGAAGGAGAATGAATGCAGAGGATGCGGCTATCTGCAAGGAGAAGTGTGAGGAGCTGCTAGCAGCAGGGATTATCCGCCCGTCCGAGTCAAGCTACGCAGCAGCCACAGTGGTAGCTGCCAGGAAGGATATCACGGGTAAAGTGCTGGCGAAAAGGATGTGTGGAGATTTTCGGGAGCTGAACAAGATTACCAGCCCGGACAGGTACCCCATGCCAACAGCAGAAGACATCTTTGATCGCTTAGAAGGCGCCATCATCTTCACCACCTTGGACCTGCGACAGGGGTTCAACCAGATAGCCATCAGGGAGGAAGACAAACGGAAAACGGCGTTTCACGGGGTGGATGGGCTGTATGAGTACAATGTGATGCCCTTCGGGATACGCAACGCCCCTGCAGTGTTCCAGCGGGCCATGGATCAGGTGCTGAAGCGGATTCCAGCAGCAGCCTGCTACATAGATGATATACTGATTTTCAGCAGCAGTGAAGAGCAGCACGTGCAAGATCTGAAGCAGACGCTAGAGGCTATAGCAGCTGCGGGTCTGACGTGCCATCCAGACAAGTGCAAGATAGCAAGGCAGACCGTGGCTTACCTGGGCTTTGAAGTGAAAGGGGGCCGGCTGGCGATACAGGAAGCAAAAGTTAAGGTGCTGGAGAACCTGGCAGCACCAAAGGATAAGACCGGGCTGCGGGCGTTACTCGGCTTCCTGAATTATTACAGGAAGTTCGTACCGAACTTCAGCCGCCGAGCCTACATACTGAATCAGCTGCTGAAGGAAGGGAGGAGCTGGCAGTGGGGAGAGCTGGAGGAAACGGCAAGGCAGGACCTGTTAGAAGCAGTACGAACGGGAACGCTGCTGCAGATACCGAGGGCAGATGCCCCTTTCATCTTATACACCGACTGGAGCAGCACAGGAATGGGGGCAGTGCTCTGCCAAGAGATAGAAGGAGAGGAGAGAGTGGTAGCCTTCGCCAGCCGCAGCTGCAGCCCATCCGAGGCTAACTACTGCTCTTACGAGGGGGAGGGCCTGACAGCTGTATGGGGGATCACTCACTTCAAGGTGTACCTGCAGGGTCGGCGCTTCACACTTGTGACTGATCACCAGCCGTTGCTATGGTTGATGACTCATCAGGAGCTGACGGGAAGAAACGCTCGCTGGGCCATTAAGCTGCTGGGATTCGACTTTGAGATCCGACACCGGCCTGGGAAAACGCTGCAGCACGCAGATGGGTTATCAAGGAATCCGCCACCAATGCAGCCGGTAGCGCAGCTGGCAGCCCTGGCTCAAGTAGCGGCGGTACCCTGGGGGCAGGAGAAAGGAAAGAAGCGGTTAGGGGATATATGGGAGGATGAGGAGACCCTGAGTTGGATCAAAGGGGAGCCACTAGAAGAGGAAGGAGTGAGCGAGAGAGCCAGGGCCCGAGGGCAGCATTTCAGGTGGTTTCAGGAACAGCTGCAGCTGAGAACCAACGAAGGGTGGAAGGTGGTGCCACAACCACAGGAGAGAGCCAAGATTATGGGGAATGTGCACGCGAAGCTGGGGCACTTCGGCATAACCAGAACACGGCAGCTGCTGAGCACCATGTACTGGTGGGTGAGCATGGGAAAGGATGTGGCAGGATTAGTGGCGAGCTGCGAGGCATGTCAGAGGAATAAAGCAAGGCTGGAGAAAGAGAGAGATGAGCTGCATTCTTTACCAATTCGCGGGTTGGGCTACAGGTGGTCGTTGGACCTCGCGGGAGAGCTGCCACTATCGAAAGGAGGGAAGCAGTACATTCTGGTGATGGTTGAGCACACGAGTAAATGGGTGGAGGCGCGAGCGTTACCAAGCAAGAACAACGCACTGATAGCTGACGCTTTTGAGGAGCTGGTGCTCACCAGGCATGGGGCATGCGGGGAGGTACTCACTGATCAAGGGACGGAATTTCAAGGGAGCTTCGACGAGCTGCTGGAAGAGATGGGTATCACGCACAGGGTCACCTCTAGGTACCATCCTCAATCAGACGGACTGACCGAGAGGCTCATACAGACCTTGAAGAAAGGACTACGGGCCTACAGTGAGTCCCACAAAAGGAGTTGGGACCGAGATCTCTGGTGGGTGCTGGCGGGGTACAGGTTCGCAAAGCAGGCGGCTCTGAGAAACCTATCCCCATACCACTTACTGTTCGGGCGGGATCCTGTGCTGCCGGTCGATGCTCCGAAGCTGCTTTCTGCGGTTATAGAGGCAGATGAGCCAAACCTGTGGGCGGAGTTAGCACAGAGGAGAGCAAAGTATTTGAAGGAGCTGACTCCGGCAGCTCTGGATAACCTCCATGTGGCGCAGCTGCGTGACGCAAGACGATACCAGCAGCGTAAAGCATCAGGGATAGGGGGAAAGGGTGACAAGGTGGAGGCAGGGCAGGAGGTATACCTTCGCAAAGCTAAGCGCGACACGCTGGACTTAGCGGTGGGATCGGAGCGGTGGAAGGTGAAAGAGATACGAGGCTCGGGAGTGTTAGTGCTGGAAGATATTCGAGGGGGAATCATCAAGGAACACATCGCCAACGTGGCCAGGGCGGGACAAGGGAAGCCTCAGGCAGTGGGTCCCGTGACTCGAGCGGCAAAGATGGGCGCTGAGACACGGGAGGGGGCAGGGAAGCCTGAGGTACCAGGAGGAGTGCAGGACAGAGTGATTACATACGCCAGGAGGAAGAAGGGATGAACCTGATCAGCAGTACGGGTGGCAGGGAAGGAAGGATAGAAGGAGAAGTCAGCAGGTTACACAGGGGAGAAAGGGAATGAGGGTGGACAGAGGAAGATTCACGACAGCTGTCGCGTTATTAACACTTAGCTGGCAACTAAGTGTGAATACCACAGCAGCCAAGGTGAGGGTGTACTATAGTTTACCGCTTTTGTACTCTAATTTCATTTGTGTGCTTGGAGTGTATTGTACTGTACTGCAGAGCCGAGTAGCTGGGGAATTTGAGGTGGTTAGTGGGAGGCGAATTCAAGGAGGTTGGTGGAGACGAATTCAATTCCAGCCTGTGAATTCAATTTCGAAGTCACAAGGCTGGAAGGCGAATTCAATGCCAGCCTGGGAATTGAATTCGAAGTCACCAGGCTGGAAGGCAGTGCATGCCTAGTGGGCCCAGTGGGAACACAGCTAGCACCTTGGAGACCTCGCGAGCAGCCCGGCTGACTCGCTTGGTGCACAGGAGCTTGCTTGTGGAGGAAGCAACCTAGGCAGGGGGTGGGAATAGATGTAGGCAGGAGTAGCACTCGGGCTTCTTGCTTTTTGCTTGTATGTTTCTCATTTACTGCAATTTGTTTTCCTAATCCAGAGGGAACTAGCAGTAGGAGAAGCTATAAGCAATTTGACGGAGCCCCTGAGGGGGAGTGTTACGCTTGCTACTGAGAGGAGTAGGGACCCTCTATCGCCTCTGCGTAAGAGCGCGGGGTCGGGATGTCTGGTGCATCCGGGTCTCCCTCAGGGGCAAGCAGCATGGACACGAGATGAGGTACAGCAGCGGCAAAGCACTCAAACTCCTCCTGTCTGTCCTCAAGAACGTCCATGCCAAGAGCACACTCACCCCCGACGGACGGAGGACAGACAGACGCAGACGCAGACTCAGCAACAAGACTAGTGGCGTAGTCTAGGCGACAGGCTGCAGCAAAGTCAACAAGCTCAGCAACGAGAGCAGACGCAGCAGTGGACTCAAACAAAGGGTCAGTGACAGCAGTGGCCAGAAAGCGCGTGACAGTAGGACTAGCAGCACGAAGGGAGTCAGACTCCGGGTCCGGACCGTCAGGAAGGGAGGACGCAGGAGGAGACGGCAGAGGGACACGCTGTGGAGCAGAGGAAGGACGCAGATTCATAGAGTGAGTGCGAGGGACAGGAGGAGGACGCGGACACGTAACACGACGACTAGCGCGAACAGTGCGGACAGGCAACTTAGAACGAGACTCAGGTGACACAGGACGCGACTCAGGCTCACGACGCTCCGTAAGACCTCTAGTCGGTCCAGAGTAAGGAGAAGGACCAGGCAGGGGAGAGGCCGGCTGTAACTGCGACTGTGACGGGACAGGCGGTGGACTCAGTAAAGGAGGAGTAGGACAAGGAGAAGGCTGTAGACCAAGAACCTGCTGAAGGAGCGGAACGTAGTACGGCCTCGGCCTCGCAGCGCCTCCAGGAACAGCAGAGACAGCACTAGTACCCTCAGCGCCAGGGTCTCCAGCTACAACTCCTGTAGCACCACCAGCTCCAGTACCTGCAGCGCCAACACCTGCAGCACCACCAGCCCCAGCAACTCCAGTACCTCCTGGACCAGCGGCTCCAGCACCAGCAGCACCTCCAGTAGCACCAGCACCAGCAGCGCCTCCAGCAGCACCAGCACCAACAGCACCTCCAGCAGCTCCAGCACCAACAGCGCCTCCAGCAGCTCCAGCACCAGCAGCACCTCCAGCAGCTCCAGCACCAGCAGCACCTCCAGCAGCTCCAGCACCAGCAGCACCTCCAGCAGCTCCCGCACCAGCAGCACCTCCAGCAGCTCCAGCACCAGCAGCACCAGTAGCACGACGACAGCGCCGAGCGTACCACTCACGAAGCCACTGCAGAGAGAGGGGCTCCCGCCGCAATAGGACCCCCGGAGAACCTCCACACTCAGCACGCGCAGGCTCAGCACCCCAAGACGCAGCACCCCCAAGCTCCACACGCCCAGGCTCAGCACCCCCAGACTCCACACCCCCAGTCCCCGCACCCGCAGGCTCAGCACCCCCAGACCCCACACGCTCAGGCTCAGCACCCCCAGGCTCCGCACCCCCAGTCCCCGCACCCGCAGGCTCAGCACTCCTAGCAGCACCTGAGTCGACAGCTACCTCGACTGGCTCGGCAGGGTCAACCTGAGACACACCTGAGGGGGCAGGACCCTGAGGGGGGAGGGGGTCTACCGGAGGAGTACTTGGTGCTAGGAAGAGTGGTGGGGGGGGGAGAGAGGCAGTGCGGTAGGGAAAGAGACGGTAGTAAGACACCAACTCGTCAAACGTGACGTCCTGAGAGGACAGAACACGACGTGAGGTGGGGTGGTAGAACTGCCACCCTGGTGCGTCAGGGGGGAAGCCAAGGAAGACGCAGGGAACGGCACGGGAGGACAGCTTGTCCGCTGAAGTATCGCGGACAAAAGCTCGAGATCCCCAGACACGGAACGCGGAGGCATCGCCAACCTTCCCCGTCCACCTCAGAGTAGGTGTGGTCTCCGGCAAGGAGACACAAGGCTGAAGGTTGATCTGATGCGCAGCGTACTGAACCGCGAACGGCCACAGAAAATGGGGAGCAGCCGCATGGATCATGGACGTACGAGCGACGTCCATGACCATGCCAATGCAGCGCTCAGCAATCCCATTTTGCTGTGGGGAGGCCGGAAGCGTGAACGTCTGGCGGATGCCCTCCGCACGACAGAACGCCCTCAAAAGGTCGGAGGAGAACTCACCACCTCTGTCTGAGTGCAGACGCAGAACAGGAAGGTTTGAGCCGAAACGCTCGCTGAGCTGGCGACGGGCACCGCGGATCCAGTCAATCAACACCTCAGTGACGTCACCCTTGCTGCGCAAGGGGAAGACTGAGGTGTAACGCGAGTAGTCGTCAACGACCAGCAGGAAGCAACGCTCGTGACCCTGTCCACGGACGCGGGCTGGGCCCCACACGTCCATGTGAAGAGTCTGCAGGGGAGCCTCGGTCGGAGGGAACGAGGAGGAGTGAGGAGCGGCGCGCTGCCGGCCCTCGACACAAGGAACACAGGTGGGGCCAGGCCCCGGAGGAAGGGGAGGAAGGCACCGGGGGAGACCCGAGACAAGGGTACGGGAGGCCATACCTCGAAGACGAGGCAGGGAGGGCTGACCAAGGCGGTGGTGCCAAAGGAGAGTCTCGTGCGACAGAGGACGACACGAGCAGGGGGCAGACGCAGGACTAGACCTGGACGCGGCAGCAAACACCTGACTAGACGCGACTACCTGACCAGACACAGAGACCGGAGGAGGCGCAGTAGTCAGTGTGTAGAGACTCGACACAGGCCGACGGGTGAACGTGGCCAGGTAGTGGGTCACACGCTGACCTCCAGGGGTGAACTGGTCAACCCACGCGTCCTGGAGGTCAGCTCCACTCACCAGGTTCGTAGAGAACGAGGGGAGGTGGAGTCCCGACAGCAAGCCCGACGGGGTCGCAGGACACGGTAGAACCGTGGAAGAGTGCACAAGGACTGGGCCCCCAGAGGGGTCAGCCAGGGAGACTGCGACAGGCCGACTGAGCGGCGTGAGCGTGGTGCTGTCTCTAAAGAAAGAGCGCGAAGCACCAGAGTCAAGTGTGAAAGTGTGCAAGGCCTCAGTAGGTGCAGTACCAGAGAGAGCAGACTCACCAGCACCTGGAGCAGCAGACTCACCAGTACCTGGAGCAGCAGACGCACTAGCACCTAGAGTAGCAGCCTCAATGCCGGGGTCGGGCGGGACACTCAGGTAACAGTCACCCTCAGCACTATCAGTCAAAGCATACATGGCAGCAAGGATAGCATCGAAATCAAGATCAAAGATAGCCACATTCTGCCTAAGCAGATCACCCCAGCGAGGGAGCTCAACAGCGTCAGGAAATTGGGTGCGCCAGGCGTCAGTGAGGCGACCGAAGCAGTGCTGCGCAATGTGTGGCAGCCCGCACGTCTCCCCACGACGACTGCCAGTGCGAAGAACGTAAGTGCAGGGACCAGCACCCCCAGACCTCCCACGCCCAGCGTACCACTCACGAAGCTGCTGGGCCGACGGGGTCTCACGGGAACGCGGCTGCTGCTGGCGCTGGCTACCACCAAAGCCTCCACGCTACGCGGCTGCACCTCGACCAGCACCACCGCCACCGCCACCCCCGCCAGCGCTGCCGCTGCCTCCACCACCGCTGCCGCTGCCTCCACCACCTCCGCCGCTGCCTCCACCACCTCCACCGCCGCCACTGAAGCCCCCACTCCAGGCACCACCCCCACCTCCACCGCCACCCCCTCCGCCTCCTCCACCGCCTCCGCCGCCGCCCCCGCCGTCCCCTCCACCACCCTTTCTCCCCTTGCCCTTGCTGTTGCGGCGTCTCCCACTAGGGCCAGACGCAACTCCGACCTCCTCAGTGCCAACGAGGTCGACAGCAGTAGCAGAAGCAACAGAGGGGAGAAGGGGGACAGGGGAACACCCCTCAAAGAAAGGGGTGCGACGGTCGCCGCGAGAAGCACCTACAGCTAAGATACTCTTGTCAGCTGCAGCTAGGCGCTCCTCTAGCAGGTCGACAGTGAGCTTGGTGGGGCAAAGGGAGAGAAAGTGGTCCCTGACTGAAGAAAGGGAGTCAGGGAGGCGGGTGACTAGGTAGTAAAGGGTGATGTACATGGGGGGGGGGGTTCTTGGCACAGAACTCAGTGGGAAGGGCAGCGCGGTAGCGGGCGTCACTAGTGCGGAGGTGAGCAATGAGGTCAGCGAGTGTGGCAAAGGCGGCAAGGTCAGGGAACAGGTACGGTAGCATGAGGCGGCTGAGGGCAGCAGTGGCAGGGGAGGAGTAGCGCGCAACTACAGCGTCGTACAAAGACTTAACAGTCTTGTACTGGCCAAAATGCGCGCGCTCAGCAGGCGGCAGGTGACTACGAACAGCAAGACGAGCAACAGCGTCACGAGTGGTCCACTGCGAGCAAACCGTACTGTCAGCAGTGGCAGCTGGTGCAGTAGAGACACCGGACGTGTGATCGAAAAGGGATACTCCATCCCTAGAGTCACACTGAAGAAAGAGCTGCAGGTCGTCAACCCACACGTCAAAGTCAACTGCACGTCCCTCATCATCAAATGTGAGAACAGTAGGGCTAGCCATAGCAGCAGTAGCAGCAGAGGCAGTAGGGCAGACAGGGCAGTGCGGCTCAGTAGGGCGGCGCGGCTCGGTAGGGCGGCGCGGCTCGGTAGGGCGGCGCGGCTCGGCAGAGCGGCGCGGCTCAGTGGGCGGCGCGGCTTGGCTGGGCGGCGCGGCTCGGCTTCTGGTGGCGTGGCGCAGCAGGGCGGCGCGGGTGCTTACCAGGGGCGGGTGCAAGGCCGGGCCGTGACAGCAGGGGCCGCGTCAGCAGGGGCCGCGACAGCAAGGGCCGCGCCAGTAGGGGCGGCGACGGCAGGGGCCGCGACAGCAGGGGGCCGCGGCAGCAGGGGCCGCGGCAGCAGGGGCCGCGATAGCAGGGGCGGTGATGGCAGGGGCCGCGACAGCAGGGGCCTCGATGGCTTGGGGCCGCAACAGTAGCAGGGGCCGCGACGGCAGTAGGGGCCGCGACGGCAGCAGGGGTCGCAGCGGCAGTAGGGGCCGCGACAGGTGGTGACGGCAGGGCCGCGAGGCAGGGGCTGCGACGGGCGAGGGCCGCGACAGCAGCAGGGGCCGCGTCGGCAGTAGGGGCCGTGACGGCAGGTGGGGTCGCGACGGCAGTAGGGGCCGCGACAGGCAGTAGGGGCTGTGACGGCAGTTAGGGCCGCGACGGCAGGTGGGGCCGCGACAGCAGTAGGGGTCGCGTCGGGCGGCGAAGGGGCCGCGACGGGCGGCGAACAGGCCGCAACGGGCGGCAAAGGGGGGCCGCAATGGGCAGGAAAGGGGCCAGCGTTGGGCGTCTAGGGCAGGGCCGCGACGGGCCAGAGAAGGCAGGGCCGCGACGGGCCGGACTAGGGCAGGGCGCGATGCGCGCTTCGGGCAGGGCGCGATGCGCGCTTCGGGCAGGGCAGGAAAAAAAAGTTGTGGTGGGCCCTTGATAACGTTCCCACTAGGGAACCTGCTCAGAATACCATGTTAGAATGTGAACGAATGAATGACTGAACTAGCAAACAGGTGGGTACAAGTGGGAAACCTAAAAGTGTTGTACCCTATCAGAACTACCCCACTACAGCCTAGATAGACTATAGCATATATGTTTGACAGTGGGTGTCATCCGCCTCGCTTGAAGACTCTCCGCTTCTTGGTGATTATCTTGCCCGCAAGCGAGCTGTGTGACCACCTTTTTCAGGGGGGGGGGGGGGTAGTGTAAGGAATTTTCCCGAATTCCTTAATCGGGGTTGACTGCTTCGTGTACAGCCCCAATTTTCAGACTCTGCACGTTTGGCCGACATCAACGATGCCGAGGCTCCTCGCATCGCCTTCGGCGTTTCCCTTCGCCAAACCTGCACCCAACCTCGCTCACCCGAGGTTTACTCCTAGCTAGGCTAGCCACTGCATTAGCGTGTGCCTTCATTGTATGCTTAGTCTGTTGAATCACAATCTCGTTATTCGTTAATCTACGCACTCTCCTTCACAACTCATAACAGAAAGTATGTGCTGGCTACCTGGTTATTGAAAAACGTTCCCATTTCATATTGGGTTTACTCTAACACTACTGCTTTCAGAAAAAGCGTTCAAAACACATACCATATTATGTTCACGACTCATACTGCCAGGCAAAATCTTCGACACGTGTCAATTTTTGACGCGGCCAAAAACTAAAACCCCGTCGGAAAGGGATGCGACTCGGGGAGGCATCAACCCTAAACACCAGGTAGCTTCCCTAGGGGCTTTATTTTTTCGGGCTGCCCTATCAGTTCAAGCTTAGAAAAGTATTATCTATCGCTAAAAAAGGGACACGAGTCAAAAACTTTTGCCTGCAGTACCAACTTTGAACATAATGTGGGAGGTTTAGTTCGCGTGAACGAAATCCCATTGAGTCGCCGTGACTGAGTAAAGCCTGTGATTAAAAATGAAATAATCCTAAAACCATAGTATCCAGCACATACTTTCCCAAAGAAAAAAAAAGAAAATCACGAGCAACAGGAATTACAAAGAAACCGAAATGCATCCCACCAGATGCCCTTGGTGTTCTTCTGTACCGAAGCATCTTTCCGAAATGGCGATTTTGGAACCAGGCACCCTTGCGGCGATATGCATACGGACGGTCACTTCTCAATGATTGGCCAATCACAGCCGCGAGACCCGATGACACATATGTAGGTACAACCGATGTCCGCTACAGGCCCACCATCTTTTCAGACACCTGCGGACTCAAGCGGGAATCATTTTCACACGCTTTTGTCTGCTTCGCAGTGGGCATAATGGGACATGCAACGAGCACGGCTGTGACGCGTTTGGCATTTTTAGTGTTTAGTTGCAGTGCAGTGTTTGTTGTGTTCATTCAATCCGGGTTACAAGCCCAGTCGTCCTGTTCATACGATTCCCACACAACGGTTGTAACATTGGATCACAATTACAACAACAGCGTGACATGCAATGTTACAAGAAATATCAAACAACTGCGTGCCAGTCACATCCTCCCACGTTCGTGTCAGAGTTATATGACATAGCTACTGTAGGCTATAGTGGGGTAGCACATATGGGGTACAGTTGCCTAGGGTTTGCCTTTTGTACCCAACTTTCACTTAGTCATTTCATTCCTGTTTTCTTCATTCACATGGTATAGAGCGGGTTCCTACATGGGACCGTTCCTTCCTAAGGGCCCACCATAAGAAAATTTTTTTAGCTGCCCGCGCACATTGCGCCCTGCCCTAAAATTTTTTTTTTTTAGCGGCCCCTACGCTGCCCCTACGCGGCCCCTACGCCGCCTCCCACGCGCCCCCTATGCGGCCCCTGGCGGCGCCCTGACGAGGCCCCTGCCGGCGCCCTATCGCGGCCCCTGACGCGCCCCCTGGTGGCGCCCTGACGCGGCCCTGACGCGGCCTGACGCGGCCCCTGGCGGCGCCCTGACGCGGCCCTGCCGCGGCCCCTGACGCAGCCCTGACGCGGCCTGCCGCGGCCCCTGCCGCGGCCCTGAAGCGGCCCCTGACGCGGCCCTGACGCGACTCTGCCGCGGCCCTGACGCGGCCCTGACGCGGCCCTGCCGCGGCCCCTGGCGGCGCCCTGACGCGGCCCCTGACGCGGCGCCCTGACGCGGCCCCTGCCGCGGCCCTGACGCGGCCCTGCCGCGGCCCCTGACGCGGCCCTGACGCGGCCTGCTGCGGCCCCTGCCGCGGCCCTGAAGCGGCCCCTGACGCGGCCCTGACGCGGCTCTGCCGCGGCCCTGACGCGGCTCTGCCGCGGCCCTGACGCGGCCCTGACGCGGCCCCTGACGCGGCCCCTGCCGCGGCCCCTTCCGCGGCCCTGACGCGGCCCTGCCGCGGCCCCTGGCGGCGCCCTGACGCGGCCCCTGACGCGGCGCCCTGACGCGGCCCTGCCGCGGCCCCTGACGCGGCCCCTGCCGCGGCCCCTGACGCGGCCCCTGTCGCGGCCCCTGACGCGGCCCCGCCACCTACCTTTCCGGCCACGCCGCCTCCTCTCAGCGGCCCCGCCGCCTCCTCCCAGCGGCCCCGGACGCCGCCCTCTCAGCGGCCCCGCCGAGCCGCCCAGCAGCCTAGCCGCCCAGCAGCTGAGCCACCGAGCCGCCCAGCAGCCGAGCCGCCGAGCCGCCCAGCAGCCGAGCCGCCCAGCAGCAGAGCCGCCGAGCCGCCCAGCAGCCGAGCCGCTGAGCCGCCCAGCCGCCGAGCCGCCCAGCAGCCGAGCCGCCCTGCAGCCGAGCCGCCCGAGCCGCCCTGTCTGGTAAGAGCAGCGCCTCTCTCACAGCACTGCCCTCACCCCACTGTTTGCGCTGCTAGTCTACTGCTGTCATGGCTACCCCTAGTGTCCTCGCTTTTGACGCTGAGGGTCGGGCCATTGACTTTGACGTCTGGATAGATGACCTGCAGCTTTTCTTACAGTGCGATAGGGCAGACGGCCTCTCCCTCTTTGACCTCACTTCTGGTGCCTCTCCTGCCCCCGCCACTGATGCTGACGCAACTGTTCGCTCCCAGTGGGCCACGCGCGATGCTGCTGCACGTCTTGCTGTGCGTCGCCACCTGCCTACCTCTGAGCGTGCGCACTTTAGCCAGTACAAGAGTGCTCAGACCTTGTACGACGCTGTAGTTGCACGCTACTCCTCCCCTGCCACTGCTGCACTGAGTCGCCTCATGCTACCGTACCTCTTCCCTGACCTTGCTGCCTTTCCCACAGTCGCTGACCTCATTACGCACCTACGCACTAGTGACACTCGCTACCGCGCTGCGCTTCCTGCTGAGTTCTGCGCCAAGAACCCCCCCCCCCATGTACATCACCCTCTACTACATAGTCACCCGGCTCCCTGACTCCCTTCGCGTAGTCAGGGACCACTTCCTCTCAGTTTGCCCCACCACTCTCACCGTTGACCTCCTCGAGAAGTCCCTCCTAGCAGCAGAGAAGAGCATAGTAGCTGTAGGAGCCTCTCGTGGTGACCCTCGCACCCCCATCTTTGAGGGGTGTTCCCCCTCCCCCCTTTTGCCCTCTGTTGCCTCTGCTGCTGCGGCCGACCTCGTTGGGCTTGAGTCGGTCGGTGCGGCGTCTACCCCTAGCGGGAGACGCCGCCCTGGCAAGGGCAAGGGGGGCAGGGGCGCTGGAGGAGCTAGCGGGGGCGGTGGAGGCGGCAGTGGAGGCGGTGGAGGAGGTGGGGGTGGCGGTGGGGGTGGTGGCGGGGGTGGAGGTGTCGGTGGCGGCAGTGGAGGCGGAGGCGGCATCGGCAGTGGCGGAGGGAGCGGAGGTGGCGGCGGTGGAGGAGGAGGCGGCGGAGGAGGTGGAGCTGGTCGGGGTGGCGCTGCGCAGAGGGTCGGCTCCGGTGGTGGTCAGCGCCAGCAGCAGCAGCAGCACCAGCAGCGCACTCGTGACATCCCCTCCCCTCAGCAGCTCCGTGAGTGGTACACTGCACGCCAGAGGGGTGGGGGTTCTGGTCCGTGCACCTACGTCCTCCGCACCGGCGACCGCGCGGGTGAGCAGTGCGGGGGTGCGCACTCCACCCAGCGCTGCTTTGGCCGCCTGACGGACGCTTGGCGTCACCAGTTCCCTGAGGCCACTGAGATCCCCCGCTGGGGTGAGCTGTCTAGGGCGGGTGTGGCTGTCTTTGACCTTGACTTTGATGCTATTCTTGCTGCCATGTATACTGTGACTATTAGTGATGAGGGTGACTGTTACTGGTGTTTTCCGCCCGACCCGGGCATTGAGACTGCTGCTCTAGGTACTGGTGAGGCTGCTGCTCTAGGTGCTAGCGAGGCTGCTGCTCTAGGTGCGTCTGCTCCCTCAGGTGCTGGTGAGTCTGCTCTCTCAGGTTCTGCGTCGGCTTCGGCCTCCCACACCTTCACCCTTGACTCGGGGGCTTCTCGCTCCTTCTTTCGAGACCGCACCACACTCACGCCGCTTAGCCGGCCAGTTGCAGTCTCTCTGGCAGACCCCTCTGGGGGTCCTGTCCTTGCTCACTTCTCCACTGTCCTCCCGTGTCCGGCGGCCCCCTCTGGCACCCTGTCTGGTCTTTACCTTCCCTCGTTCTCTACGAACTTGGTGAGTGGTGCTGACCTACAGGATGCGGGGGTTCACCAGTTCACTCCTGCGAGTCGGCGGGTGACCCACTGCACGGACGCTCGGACAGGCCGACACCTAGCCACGTTTACCCGTCGGCCGGGGTCGAGCCTGTACACCCTGACCACTGCGTCTCCTCCAGTCACTGCGTCTGGTCAGGTAGCTGCGTCGGGTCAGGTGTTTGCTGCAGCGTCCAGGTCTGGTCCTGAGTCTGCCCCCTGTTCGTGTCGCCTCCTGTCTCACGAGACTCTCCTCTGGCACCACCGCCTTGGTCACCCCTCCCTGCTTCGTCTCCGAAGCATGGCCTCCCGTGTCCTTGTCTCTGGTCTTCCCCGGTCCCTCCCTCCCCTTCCTCCGGGGCCTGGCCCTACCTGCGTCCCCTGTGTCGAGGGGCGGAAGCGGGCTGCCCCTCACTCCTCCCAGTTTCCTCCGACAGAGGCCCCGCTGCAGACGCTTCACATGGACGTGTGGGGCCCGGCCCGCGTCCGTGGACAGGGTCACGAGCGCTACTTCCTGCTGGTGGTTGACGACTACTCGCGTTACACCACAGTCTTCCCCTTGCGCAGCAAGGGTGATGTCACTGAGGTGTTGATTGACTGGATCCGCGCAGCTCGTCTCCAGCTCAGGCAGAGCTTCGGCTCGGACTTTCCTGTTCAGCGTCTGCACTCTGACAGAGGTGGAGAGTTCTCCTCTGGCCTTCTGCGAGCCTACTGTCGTGCACGAGGCATCCGCCAGACCTTCACGCTTCCGGACTCTCCACAGCAAAATGGGATTGCTGAGCGCCGCATTGGCATGGTCATGGACGTCGCCCGTACGTCCATGATGCATGCGGCTGCCCCCCATTTTCTGTGGCCGTTTGCGGTTCGGTACGCGGCGCATCAGATCAACCTTCACCCCAGGGTCTCCATGCCGGAGACCTCCCCAGCTTTGCTGTGGACGGGGAAGGTTGGCGATGCGTCTGCGTTCCGTGTCTGGGGATCTCGGGCGTTTGTCCGCGACTTGTCTGCGGACAAGCTGTCCCCTCGTGCTGCTCCTTGCGTCTTCCTTGGCTTCCCCCCTGACGCGCCAGGGTGGCAGTTCTACCACCCCACCTCTCGCCGTGTCCTGTCCTCCCAGGACGTCACGTTTGACGAGTCGGTCCCCTACTACCGCCTCTTCCCCTACCGCACTCCGTCCCTCCCCCCGCCACCGCTCTTCCTTGTCCCAGGTCCCCCCCCGGTAGACCCCCTCCCCCCTCAGGGTCCTGCCCCTTCAGGTGTGTCCCAGGTAGACGCAGTCGAGCCTGTCGAGGTTACTGGTGACTCTGGTGCTGCTGAGGGTGCTGAGCCTGGGGGTGCTGACTCTGGAGGTGCTGAGCGTGTGGGTGCTACGCCTGGGGGTGCTGAGCCTGAGGGTGCTACTACTGGGGGTGCTGAGCCTGAGGGTGCTGAGCCTGGGGGTGCTACTACTGGGGGTGCTGAGCCTGGGGGTGCTGAGCCTGGGAGTGCTACGCCTGGGGGTGCTACGCCTGGAGGTGCTGAGCCTGGGGGTGCGGAGCCTGAGGGAGCTGGGCCTGCTCGTGTGGCGTCTGGCGGTGCTGAGCCTGGAGGTTCTCCGGGTGCTTCGTCTCGGCGGGAGCCACTCTCTCCACAGGAGCTGCGCGAGTGGTTTGCCCGGCGCTGGAGGCGTGCTGCTGGAGCTGGAGGTTCTTCGGCTGCTGAGGGTGCTGGTGCCGCGGGTCCCGGAGGTGCTCGTACTGGGAGTACTGGAGCTGCTGGGCCTGCGGGTACGACTGGAGCTGGAGCTGCTGAGGGTGTTGGCGCTGAGGCTACTGCTGTCGGTCCTGGAGGCGGTCCTGCTGGGGGTGCTGGAGCTGGAGGTACTGCTGGCGCTGGTGCTGCCGCTGGGGGTACTGGTGCTGTCCCTGCTGTGTCTGGAGTCGCCACACGGCCTAGGCCGTACTTCGTTCCGCTCCTTCAGCAGGTTCTTGGTCTCCCGCCTTCTACTGGTCCTCCTCCTCCCTTAGAGTGTCCACAGCCTGTCCCGTCACAGTTACAGTTACAGCCGGCCTCCCCACTGCCCGCTCCTTCTCCCTACACTGGTCCTACTGGAGGTCTTGCTGAGCGTCGTGAGCCTGCGTCTCGCCCTGCGTCGCCTGTCCGTGCTGCTCGCACTAGTGGTCGCGGTTCGCGTCAGCGTCCTCCTCCTGTCCCTGGCACGCACCGGATGTCTCTGCGTCCGTCCACTGCTCCTCTGCGTGCCCCTTTGCCTTCTCCTCCTGAGTCCTCTCTTCCTGCTCTTCCTGACCCGGAGTCGGACTCCCTTCGTGCTGCCAGTCCTACTGTCACGCGTCTCCTTGCTACTGTTGTCACTGACCCTTCCTTTGAGTCCACTACTGCGTCTGCCCTAGTTACTGAGCTCGTCGACTTTGCTGCTCGCTGTCGTCTAGACTACGCTGCTAGTCTTGTTGCTGAGTCTGAGTCTGTCTGTCCTCCGTCCGTCGGGGGTGAGTGTGCCCTTGGCACGGACGTCCTTGAGGACAGGCAGGAGGAGTTCCAGTGTTTGGCTGCTGCTTCACCTCATCTCGTGTCCGTACTGCTTACCCCTGAGGGAGACCCGGATGCACTTGACATCCCGACTCCGCGCTCTTACGCGGAGGCGATAGAGGGTCCCTACTCCTCTCAGTGGCAGGCAGCTATGGACGCAGAGATGGCTTCCTGGAAGTCCACAGGCACCTACGTTGACGAGGTTCCCCCGCCTGGGGCGAACATCGTCAGTGGCATGTGGATTTTCAGGGTGAAGCGGCCGCCGGGTTCTCCGCCTGTCTTCAAGGCGCGTTACGTGGCTCGTGGCTTCAGTCAGCGGCAGGGAGTTGACTACTTTCAGACCTTCTCTCCCACCCCGAAGATGACCACTCTTCGGGTACTGCTGCACATAGCTGCTCACCGCGACTACGAGCTGCACTCTCTTGACTTCAGCACTGCTTTCTTGCAGGGCAGCCTGCACGAGGAGATCACTTGGCTTCACTGGGTCTTTTCCTCCTGGCACCCAGTGGAGCCTCCGGCGGCCAGTCTACGGTCTCCGCCAGGCACCGCGTGAGTGGCACGACACACTGAGGACTACACTTGCGGCTCTTGGGTTTGCTCCCTCTACTGCCGACCCGTCGCTGTTTCTGCGCACCGACACTTCTTTGCAGCCGTTCTACATCCTCGTGTACGTCGACGACTTGGTCTTTGCCACAGCTGACACTGCTGGACTCGCCCACGTGAAGTCCGAGCTGCAGAAGAGACACACGTGCACAGACCTGGGTGAACTGCGCAGCTACCTTGGCTTGCAGATCACCCGGGACAGAGCACGCCGCACCATTACCCTGACTCAGTCACACATGGTGCAGCAGGTCCTTCAGCGCTTCGGCTTCACGTACTCCTCGCCTCAGGCCACTCCTCTGCCTACTCGCCACTCGCTCTCAGCTCTGCCTTCGGATGAGTCCGTAGAGTCGAGTGGCCCGTACCCAGAGCTTGTTGGCTGCCTCATGTACCTGATGACCTGCACACGACCTGACCTTGCATACTCTCTTAGCATTCTTGCACGCTATGTTGCTCCTGGGAGACACAGACCGGAGCACATGGCTGCAGCGAAGAGGGTGTTGCGCTACTTGTGCAGTACGTCGGGCATGGGGCTTGTGCTTGGAGGGCAGAGTCCAGTGGTCCTCACTGGACACGCAGACGCTTCTTGGGCTGACGACCAGGCTACGCAGCGGTCGTCACAGGGTTACACCTTCAGCCTTGGTTCCGGCTCTGTTTCGTGGCGGGCTACTCGCTCGTCTTCTGTTCTCGGCTCCAGTTGTGAGGCTGAGATCTACGCCGGGGCCATGGCTGCACAGGAGCTTCGCTGGCTCACCTACCTGCTGACTGACCTCGGAGAGCCGCCTCGTTCTCCCCCAGTGCTCTACGTAGACAACAAGGCCATGCTGGCCTTGTGTCGAGAGCAGAGACTGGAGCACAGAACGAAGCACATTGCTCTTCGCTACTTCCTTGCTCGTGAGCTACAGCAGCGTGGTCAGCTGCGACTTGCGTACGTGGCCTCTGAGGCCAACACTGCTGATATCTTCACCAAGGCACTTGCGCCTTGTGATCATTAGCGCTTCTGTACTCAGCTGGGTCTTGTACCTACCTTGCCTCACTTGCTCACCTCTTGACCTTGTTTGTACTGTTGCATATATATATACTCCTGCTCTTGCTTGTCTAGCCTTATATATATATGTAATCCTGCATGTGAACTGGCCTTGTGGCCTTGAACTTGTGCTCGGAATGTGTGGTGACTTTGTGATCCACCCTGAGCTTGCTTTGCTTTGCTTGACTGGTCTTGTGACCCCTTGTTCTCCCCCACTTTGCCTATGGGGGTGTGTCAGAGTTATATGACATAGCTACTGTAGGCTATAGTGGGGTAGCACATATGGGGTACAGTTGCCTAGGGTTTGCCTTTTGTACCCAACTTTCACTTAGTCATTTCATTCCTGTTTTCTTGATTCACAGTTCGCAGTTGGAAACACAAACGGAATGCCATCGTGCACACTGTCTGGTGCACGGCCGTGGATGGCAATTCAAGGATTGCGCATCCACTCGGCGCTCTCCGGCTAACCATCCATGCCCGCGCCAACACCTGCATCAAGCAGCTTCTAGCGGCGGCGACCTGTTAGCATCCACCAAGGAAGGACGTGTTCGTTGGGACCAAGAGGAGGGGGAGGGGAGGGAGGGGGGGGGGGGGGGGGGGGGGGGCGTAGGGGGGTTCAAGTTGAGGGACGGGCTTGCGCGCTCCAGGCGCTCGACGATGATGAGATTGCGGATGTTGAACCGCGCACGGAGGTCATACGGGGCAAGGTTATGCGAGCACGCATACCCAATAAGCATCTCGCAGGCACCACAGAAAGTGCATCGACCTTCGCGCGCCGCATCTTCGTCGTCGTCGTTTTCGAGAGTGGGCGGCAGCGGGGCATCCCACGTCGAGGATGGGGTGAGGAGTGACGGCTCCTCCGCGAGCAGGTCCTCTCCTAGTTCAGTGCAGGTGGATTAGTTTGTGTCGAACTCAACCAACTCAGGAGCGGGCATTTTGTAGGCCCGCGATGAGCGCGTCGACATCCGCCATCTCGTCCTCCAAATCGGGCATCTCGGGATCGTTGTCAATGTCAGGCTCGGCCACTTGCCAGGGCTCCATCTCCCATGCACTCAGCAGTTGCCTTGTGTGCCACCAGCAGCGCTGAATCGTACGCGGGGGAAAGTTCATCCACGCGTCGCTCGGCCAATCATGGACGTCACGCAGATGCGGCATGTACCTCGCGAGAGCCGCAAGTGCCCCGATTGCATTCCACTGCGCCGTGAATGCGTGCAGCCAGTTAGTGAAGCAGGCAGTGTTGGGGGGGAGGTAAATCAGGCATAACGCGCTTTCACCATTGCGATGACCTCCTGGTCCAGCGGCTGGGTGAAGCAGGTAGTGTTGAGGGGGAGGTAAACCAGGCGAATGTTGCTCAGTGACTTCGTCCTTATATCAAATAGGTCCTCCGCAACAGCCGTCTTGGTGAGCAGCTTGTGGTTGTCGGCGTTGTCCAGTAGAATGACGATGTTCCTCCCCTCTGTGAACATTGCAGCGTTGAGTTGCTCGATGAAGTGGGTAAAGAGATGAGGGGGGCGGGGGTGGAAAGGAGACGGACATAAAAGGATAGGTGAAGACCGGCTAACGTAAGTTACTTAGATTAGAATAGGACTTGAATTTAGCCATGGGAAACGTGATCAATCTAAATTGTAAAATACACAGATACTTACCAAAGCGGTCATCCGGCCGTTCTTGTTAGAGTGCCAGTCGTTTGGGGTTGTAATTGGGTAGAAATGCTCAGGGGCGCCTTGGAGATGACGAGTGGGCGGAAAAGGTGGGCGTCGTTGGCGTTGGTGAGAAGGCCTACGGTCAGGCTTTCTTGGGAATCTTCCTCCCCCCCACGCGCGCCCTTCTATACGTTCTCCTTCGAAGCACGGAGAGGAAAAGAGAAGTCTCATAAAAAATGTACAGATTGCGTGCACAAACGATGAGATGCATTAGAAGCTGCGACATCTTCTCCTTGCAGGTACGGACGGTGTTGATATCCTGATTGGCCACCTCACCTACCGAGCTAAGGCAATACACACCATGACGCTTCATGGTGCGTCGAACCCAATCGACAGAGGGGTGCAAGCCCATGTTACGAGCAATACCAACCACATGATCGCGAATGGTTTGCAGAGTCGGCACGTCGGTGGGACCTGCCAAATCGATCCACCTGATGATCGTCAGCCCAAGCTCGGGCGCACCACCGTGCACACAAGCAGTGCTGGAGCTCTCATCAGAAGAGCTCCAGTGACATTCTTCGCGGATCGCCTTGCCTATGGTAGAACGGTCCGGTCGAACACCAAAGCGGGTGAAGCACCTGCGTGCTAAGTTCTCTTGACGCAGCCTGGGAAAGTTAGCATGGTGGGCACAAATAGCCCTCTTCAGGGCGAGAGAGAGAGTTCTAGCAGATGAGGCATTGTAGCTAGCATGTACCTGGGGGGTGAGAAGTTGTTGTTAGACTAGTATGAGCCATAACTAGGGTGTGAGCTAGGCAAGTGTCGAGAGAGTTGAGATAGCAAGGAAGAAGTGATGCACTAAGAGAAAAAGGTACAAGATATAGGAGCGAGAGATGGCAAAGGGTGCACCACCTACAGGGACTAAAACAGTAACTACACTACAGCTATAACTATATGCAGTTATACAGAAATATATATAAAATATATTCTGACACACCCCCTAACTGCATGCAGGAATAGCCATGTGCAGAACACCCCCTGAAGGGGTACACCCTGCGCAGCGGAAGAAGGAGAGGGCAAATGAGGAGGAGGCGGCTGATGCTGCAGCTGGACTCACAGCACCCCCTCAACCTCCCCCCGCACAGCAGCAGCAGTGAGGAGAGAGAGGAGGAGGCGTGGCAGGAATTGCTGCAGTTGAGTCACCCGCCTTCCCCCCCCCTTGTTACCCCCCCCTCAACTGCTGCACGCGCAGCAGGGAGAGGGAGGAGGCTGGCGCTGTAGGTGTAGCCTCCCCTGCACACCTTCCGCCCCCACACCCCTCCCCTCCCCCCCAACTGCTGCACGCGCAGCAGGAAGAGGGAGGAGAAGGGAGGGGGGCAGGGTGGGGGGAGGTGGCTGATGCTGCAGCTGGACTCACACCACCCCCTCAACCTCCCCCCACCAGCAGCAGCAACGGCAGTGAGGAGAGAGAGGAGGAGGCGTGGCGACATTTGCGGCAGTTGTGTCACCCACCACCCACATCCCCTGAGCCTCCCCACCACTTCACACTCCCCCCCACAGCAGCAGGTGCGGCTGGGAGAGAGAGGAGGCAGGCAGGCGCTGTAGGTGCAACCTCCCCCGCACACCCTCCCCTCCCGATGCGTGCATGGGGTAGGGGCTGTCCATGGGGCTGTAGATGCGCGTGCAGAGGGCAGCAGGGCGCACGGGGCGCACAGGGCCGCAGGGCGCGCGGGGCGCGCAGGTCAGCAGGGCGCGCGTGGCGCGCAGGGCTGCAGGGCAGCAGGACAGCAGGGCACGCGGGGCGCGCAGGACAGCAGGGCGCGCGGGGCGCGCAGGGCTGCAGGGCGCGCGGGGCGCACAGGGCAGCAGGGCAGCAAGGCACGCGGGGCGCACAGGGCTGCAGGGCAGCAGGGCACGCGGGGCGCACAGGGCTGCAGGGCGCGCGGGGCACACAGGGCAGCAGGGCAGCAGGGCAGCAGGGCACGCGGGGCGAACAGGGCTGCAGGGCGCGCGGGGCGCGCAGGACAGCAGGGCGCGCGTGGCGCGCAGGGCTGCAGGGCAGCAGGACAGCAGGGCGCGCGGGGCGCGCAGGACAGCAGGGCGCGCGGGGCGCGCAGGGCTGCAGGGCGCGCGGGGCGCACAGGGCAGCAGGGCAGCAAGGCACGCGGGGCGCACAGGGCTGCAGGGCAGCAGGGCACGCGGGGCGCACAGGGCTGCAGGGCGCGCGGGGCACACAGGGCAGCAGGGCAGCAGGGCAGCAGGGCACGCGGGGCGAACAGGGCTGCAGGGCGCGCGGGGCGCGCAGGACAGCAGGGCGCGCGTGTCGCGCAGGGCTGCAGGGCGCGCAGGGTGCGCAAGGCAGCAGGACAGCAGGGCGCGCGGGGCGCGCAGGGCTGCAGGGCGCACGGGGCGCACAGGGCAGCAGGGCAGCAGGGCGCGTGGGGCACACAGGGCAGCAGGGCAGCAAGGCACGCGGGGCGCACAGGGCTGCAGGGCAGCAGGGCACGCGGGGCGCACAGGGCTGCAGGGCGCGCGGGGCACACAGGGCAGCAGGGCAGCAGGGCAGCAGGGCACGCGGGGCGAACAGGGCTGCAGGGCGCGCGGGGCGCGCAGGACAGCAGGGCGCGCGTGGCGCGCAGGGCTGCAGGGCAGCAGGACAGCAGGGCGCGCGGGGCGCGCAGGACAGCAGGGCGCGCGGGGCGCGCAGGGCTGCAGGGCGCGCGGGGCGCACAGGGCAGCAGGGCAGCAAGGCACGCGGGGCGCACAGGGCTGCAGGGCAGCAGGGCACGCGGGGCGCACAGGGCTGCAGGGCGCGCGGGGCACACAGGGCAGCAGGGCAGCAGGGCAGCAGGGCACGCGGGGCGAACAGGGCTGCAGGGCGCGCGGGGCGCGCAGGACAGCAGGGCGCGCGTGTCGCACAGGGCTGCAGGGCGCGCAGGGTGCGCAAGGCAGCAGGACAGCAGGGCGCGCGGGGCGCGCAGGGCTGCAGGGCGCACGGGGCGCACAGGGCAGCAGGGCAGCAGGGCGCGCGGGGCGCACAGGGCTGCAGATCCCCTCCCCCCCACTGCTGCACCCGCAGCAGGGGGGTGGAGGAGAAGGGGGGGGGGGGGGGGGGGGGGGCGGGGGGGCTGGTGCTGCAGATCCCCTCCCCGCCACCCCCTTAACCTCCAAGCTCCCCCCCCCCTCCCAACACAAGGTGCGGCAGGGAGAGAGAGGAGGAGGAGGTGGTGGGTGGCTGGTGTTGCAGAAACCCCTCCTGCCACCCCCTAGGTCAGCCACCCCCCGGAACCGCACCCCTCTTGCCACCCCCTCACCCTCCATGATCCGCGCCCCCAACACCCTTCCCTCCCCCCCCCCCCCCCCCCCCCCCCTCCTTTTCTGCTGCACGCGCAGCAGGGAGAGGGAGAACGAAGTTGGGGGGGGCGGGTCCTCGGCCGACGAGGCAAGGGGCGACGAGGCTGCGGGCGACAGGTCCTCGGGCGACGTGGCCGCGGGAGACAGAGCCGTAGGCGACGGCGCCTTGGGCGACGAGTCCGCAGGCGACTGGGCCGCGGGCGACGGGGCTGGCGACGGGCAGCGGTTGCTGGCATTCGCGAACTCGCTGGTGGGTCTAGGGGCGATGGGTGACGGGCCGGGCCTAGGGGAGACGGGGCCAAGGGGCGATGGGCCTAGGGGCGACGGGGCTGGGGCCAAGGGGCAATGGTGCCGACGGGACTAGGGGCGGCGGGCCCGACGGGCGACGGGCCGGAACCGGGGCCTAGGGGCGTCGGGCGCGAGCGACGGGGCCGAGGGGCCTTGGTCGACGGGGGGCCGCGGGGCGTAGGGTCGTGCCTAGGGGAGCGTCGGGCGCGAGCGACGGGCCGGGGGGCCGGAGCCTAAGGGCGACGGGCCTAGGGGCTACGCGCGACGGGCGACGGGCCGGGACCGAGGCCTAGGGGCGACGGGGGCGAGGGGCAACGGGCCTAGGGGCGACGGGGCCGGGGCCTAGGGGCGACGGGCACGACCGACGGGCCGGGGCCTAATGTCGAGAGAAGGGCCGCACGAGGGTGGCACGTAGGGCAGCAGGTGGTGGGCCCAAAGAGAGTAGGTCCTAATGTTAGAACCAGCTCTTAATACCATGTTAGAATAGTATGAGCCACAGCTAGGGTTGTCAGAATCTGAACGAATGAGTGATTGAACTAGAAAGAAGTTGGGTACAAGTAGCAAACCTAGAAGTGTTGTACCCTATAAGAACTACCCCACTACAGCCTAAAGAGACTATAGCATATAAGTTTGACACACCCCCATAGGCAAAGTGGGGGAGAACAAGAGGTCACAAGACCAGTCAAGAAAGGCAAAGCAAGCTCAGGGTGGATCACAAAGTCACCACGCAGTTTGAGCACAAGCAAATGGCCACAAGGCCAGTTCACATGCAGAGTTATATAAGGGAGAGCAAACAATACAGTGAACACAACCTAGTAAGTGTAAGCATGCAGGTATATGTATAAAGCGTACAATACAAGCAGAGTCAAGAAGTAAGCAAGTGAGGCACAGTAGGTACAAGACCTAACACAGTACAGAAACGCTGATGATCACAAGGCTGAAGTGCCTTGGTGAAAACATCAGCAGTGTTGGCCTGAGAGGCCACGTAAGCAAGACGAAGCTGGCCACGCTGCTGCAACTCTCGAGCAAGGAAGTAGCGCAGAGCAATGTGCTTCGTTCTGTGCTCCAGTCTGTGCTCCTGACACAAGGCAAGCATGGCCTTGTTGTCGACGTACAGAACTGGAGGAGAACGAGGCGCCTCTCCCAAGTCGGTCAGCAGGTAGGTGAGCCAGTGTAGCTCCTGTGCAGCCATGGCCCCAGCGTAGATCTCAGCCTCACAACTGGAGCTAAGAACAGAAGAAGAGCGGGTAGACCGCCAAGAGACAGAACCGGAGCCAAGACTGAAGGTGTAACCCTGTGACGATCGCTGCGTAGCCAAGTTGTCAACCCAGGAGGCGTTAGCGTGACCAGTGAGGACAACTCGAGCCCGTCCTCCAAGCACAAGCCCCATGCCCGATGTACTGCACAAGTAGCGCAACACCCTCTTTGCAGCATCCCAGTGCACCTTTCGGTGCCTGCCGGGAGCCACGTAGCGAGCCAGAAGGCTGAGAGGGTATGCGAGGTCAGGTCGTGTGCAAGTCATCAGGTACATGAGGCAGCCCACAAGCTCTGGATACGGGCCACTCGGCTCTACGGACTCGTCCGAAGGTGGAGCTGAGAGCGAGTGACCGGTAGGCAGAGGAGTGGACTGTGGCGAGGAGTAATTGAAGCCGAAGCGCTGAAGGACCTGCTGCACCATGTGTGACTGAGTCAAGGTAATGGTGCGCTGTGCTCTGTCCCGGGTGATCCGCAAGCCAAGATAGCTTGTCAGCTCACCCAGGTCTGTGCACGTGTGTCTCTTCTGCAGCTCGGACTTCACTTGGGCGAGTGCCTCAGTGTTAGCAGTAGCAAAGATGAGGTCGTCTACGTACACGAGAACGTAGAACGGCGGCAGAGTGGTGTCAGTGCGTAAAAACAGAGAAGGGTCAGCAGTGGAAAGAGCAAAACCAAGAGCAGCAAGAGTCGTCCTCAGTGAGTCGTGCCACTCACGGGGTGCCTGGCAGAGACCGTAGACTGGCCGCCGGAGGCTCCACTGGGTACTAGCAGGAAACGACCCAGTGAAGCCAGGTGGGCGGCGCAGCCAGATCTCCTCGTGCAGGCTGCCTTGGAGGAAGGCTGTGCTGAAGTCAAGTGAGTGGAGCTCGTAGTCACGCTGAGCGGCGACGTGTAGCAGTACCCGAAGAGTGGTCATCTTTGGGGTAGGGGAGAAGGTCTGGAAGAAGTCAACTCCCTGTCGCTGACTGAAGCCACGTGCAACGTAACGCGCCTTGAAGACAGGCGGAGAACCCGGCGGCCGCTTCACCCTGAAGATCCACATGCCACTGACGATGTTCGCCCTAGGTGGGGGAACCTCTTCGACGTAGGTGCCTGTGGACTTCCAGGAAGCCATCTCGGCATCCATGGCTGCCTGCCACTGAGAGGAGTAGGGACCCTCTATCGTCTCTGCGTAAGAGCGCGGGGTCGGGATGTCTGGTGCATCCGGGTCTCGCTCAGGGGCAAGCAGCATGGACAAGAGATGAGGTACAGTAGTGGCAAAGCACTCAAAATCCTCCTGTCTGTCCTCAAGAACGTCCGTGCCAAGAGCACACTCACCCCCGACGGACGGAGGACAGACAGACGCAGACGCAGACTCAGCAACAAGACTAGTGGCGTAGTCTAGGCGACAGGCTGCAGCAAAGTCAACAAGCTCAGCAACGAGAGCAGATGCAGCAGTGGACTCAAACAAAGGGTCAGTGACAGCAGTGGCCAGGAAACGTGTGACAGTAGGACTAGCAGCACGAAGGGAGTCAGACTCCGGGTCCGGACCGTCAGGAAGAGAGGACGCAGGAGGAGAAGGCAGAGGGACACGCTGTCGAGCAGTGGAAGGACGCAGAGTCATAGAGTGTTTGCCAGGGACAGGAGGAGGACACGGACGCGAAACACGACGACCAGCGCGAACAGTGCGGACAGGCGACGCAGAGCGAGACTCAGGCAAAACAGGACGCGACTAAGGCTCACGACGCTCCGTAAGACCTCTAGTCGGTCCAGAGTAAGGAGAAGGACAAGGCAGTGGAGAGGCTGGCTGTAACTGCGACTGTGACTGGACAGGCGGTGGACTCAGTAAAGGAGGAGTAGGACCAGGAGAAGGCAGTAGACCAAGAACCTGCTGATGGAGCGGAACGTAGTACGGCCTCGGCCGCGCAGCGCCTCCAGAAACAGCAGAGACAGCACCTGTACCCTCAGCTCAAAGGTCTCCAGTAACAACTCCCGCAGCACCACCAGCTCAAACGCTTGCAGCACCACCAGCGCCAGCAGCTCTAGTACCTCCAGTATGAGCACCTCCAGGACCAGCGGCTCCAGCAGCTCCAGCACCAGCAGCACCTCCAGCACCTCCAGCACCAGCAGCACCTCCAGTAGCTCCAGCACCAGCAGCACCTCCAGCAGCTCCAGCACCAGCAGCACCCTCAGGAGCACCAGTAGCACGGCGACACCGCCGAGCGTACCACTCACAAAGCCGCTGCGGAGATAGGGGCTCCCGCCGCAACGGGACACCCGGAGAACCTCCAGACTCAGCACGCTCAGGCTCAGCACCCCCAGGCTCCGCACCCGCAGGCTCAGCAACCCCAGACTCCACACGCTCAGGCTCAGCACCCCCAGGCTCTGCACCCCCAGTCCCCGCACCCGCAGGCTCAGCACCCCTAGCAGCACCTGAGTCGACAGCTACCTCGACCGGCTCGGCAGGGTCTACCCGAGACACACCTGAGGGGGCAGGACCCTGAGGGGGAAGGGGGTCTACCGGAGGAGTACCTGGTGCTAGGAAGAGTGGCGTGGGGGGGAGAGAGGCAGCGCAGTAGGGAAAGAGACGGTAGTAAGACACCGACTCGTCAAACGTGACGTCCTGAGAGGACAGAACACAACGCGAGGTGGGGTGGTAGAACTGCCACCCGGGTACGTCAGGGGGGAAGCCAAGGAAGACGCAGGGAACGGCACGGGAGGACAGCTTGTCCGCTGAAGTATCGCGGACAAAAGCTCGAGATCCCCAGACACGGAACGCGGACGCATCGCCAACCTTCCCCGTCCACCTCAGAGTAGGTGTGGTCTCCGGCAAGGAGACACAAGGCTGAAGGTTGATCTGATGCGCAGCGTACTGAACCGCGAACGGCCACAGAAAATGGGGAGCAGCCGCATGGATCATGGACGTACGAGCGACGTCCATGACCATGCCAATGCGGCGCTCAGCAATCCCATTTTGCTGTGGGGAGGCCGGAAGCGTGAACGTCTGGCGGATGCCCTCCGCACGACAGAAGGTCCTCAAAAGGTCGGACGAAAACTCACCACCTCTGTCTGAGTGCAGACGCAGAACAGGAAGGTCCGAGCCGAAACTCTCGCTGAGCTGGCGACGGGCACCGCGGATCCAGTCGATCAACACCTCAGTGACGTCACCCTTGCTGCGCAAGGGGAAGACTGTGGTGTAACGCGAGTAGTCGTCAACGACCAGCAGGAAGTAACGCTCGTGACCCTGTCCACGGACGTGGGCTGGGCCCCACACGTCCATGTGAAGAGTCTGCAGAGGAGCCTCAGTCGGAGGGAACGAGGAGGAGTGAGGAGCGGCGCGCTGCCGGCCCTCGACACAAGGAACACAGAGGAAGGGGAGGGAGGGACCTGGGGAGTCCAGAGACAAGAGCACAGGAGGCCATACCTCGAAGACGAGGCAGGGAGGGGTGACCAAGGCGGTGGTGCCAAAGGAGAGTCTCGTGCGACAGAGGACGGCACGAGCAGGGGGCAGACGCAGGACTAGACCTGGACGCGGCAGCAAACACCTGACTAGACGCAGCTACCTGACCAGACGCAGAGACCAGAGGAGACGCAGTAGTCAGTGTGTACAGACTCGACCCTGGCCGACGGGTGAACGTGGCCAGGTGGCGGCCCGTCCGAGAGCAAGTGCAGTGGGTAATACGCTGACCTCCAGGGGCGAACTGGTCAACCCACGCGTCCTGGAGGTCAGCTCCACTCACCAGGTTCGTAGAGAACGAGGGGAGGTGGAGTCCCGACAGCAAGCCCGACGGGGCCGCAGGACACGGTAGAACCGTGGAAGAGTGCGCAAGGACTGGGCCCCCCGAGGGGTCAGCCAGGGAGACTGCGACAGGCCGACTGAGCGGCGTGAGCGTGGTGCTGTCTCTAAAGAAAGAGCGCGAAGCACCAGAGTCAAGTGTGAAAGTGTGTAAGGCCTCAGTAGGTGCAGTACCAGAGAGAGCAGACTCACCAGCACCTGGAGCAGCAGACTCACCAGTACCTGGAGCAGCAGACGCACTAGCACCTAGAGCAGCAGCCTCAATGCCCGGGTCGGGCGGGACACCCAGGTAACAGTCACCCACAGCACTATCAGTCAAAGCATACATGGCAGCAAGGATAGCATCGAAATCAAGATCAAAGATAGCTACATTCTGCCTAAGCAGATCATGCCAGCGAGGGAGCTCAACAGCGTCAGGAAACTGGGCACGCCAAGCGTCAGTCAAGCGACCGAAGCAGCGCTGCGCAGTGTGTGGCAGCCCGCACGTCTCCCCACGACGACTGCCGGTGCAAAGAACGTAAGTGCAGGGACCAGCACCCCCAGACCTCCCACGCCCAGCGTACCACTCACGAAGCTGCTGGGCCGACGGGGTCTCACGGGAACGCGGCTGCTGCTGGCGCTGGCTACCACCAAGGCCTCCACGCTGCGCGGCCGCACCTCGACCATCACCACCGCCGCGGCCACCTACACCACCGCTGCCGCTGCCTCCACCACCGCTGCCGCTGCCTCCACCACCTCCGCCGCTGCCTCCACCACCTCCACCGCCGCCACTGAAGCCCCCACTCCCGGCACCACCCCCACCTCCACCGCCACCCCCTCCGCCTCCTCCACCGCCTCCGCCGCCGCCCCCGCCGTCCCCTCCACCACCCTTGCTCCCCTTGCCCTTGCTGTTGCGGCGCCTCCTACTAGGGGCAAACGCAGCTCCGACCTCCTCAGTGCCAACGAGGTCAACAGCAGCAGCAGAAGCAACAGAGGGGAGAAGGGGGACAGGGGAACACCCCTCAAAGAAAGGGGTGTGACGGTCGCCGCGAGAAGCACCTACAGCTAAGATACTCTTCTCAGCTGCAGCGAGGCGCTCCTCTAGCAGGTCGACAGTGAGCTCGGTGGGACAGAGGGAGAGAAAGTGGTCCCTGACTGAAGAAAGGGAGTCAGGGAGGCGGGTGACTAGGTAGTAAAGGGTGATGTACATGGGGGGGGGGGGGGGGGGGGTTCTTGGCACAGAACTCAGTGGGAAGGGCAGCGCGGTAGCGGGCGTCACTAGTGCGGAGGTGAGCAGTGAGGTCAGCGACTGTGGCAAAGGCAGCAAGGTCAGGGAAAAGGTACGGCAGCATGAGGCGGCTGAGGGCAGCAGTGGCAGGGGAGGAGTAGCGCGCAACTACAGCGTCGTACAAAGACTGAGCAGTCTTGTACTGGCCAAAATGCGCTCGCTCAGCAGGCAGCAGGAGACTGCGAACAGCAAGACGAGCAACAGCGTCACGAGTGGTCCACTGTGAGCGAACCGTACTGTCAGCAGTGGCAGCAGGAGCAGTAGAGACACCGGACGTGTGATCGAAAAGGGATACCCCATCCCTAGAATCACACTGAAGAAAGACCTGCAGGTCGTCAACCCACACGTCAAAGTCAACTGCACGCCCCTCAGCATCAAAGGAGAGAACAGTAGGGCTAGCCATAGCAGCAGTAGCAGCACTAGCAGCAGCAGCAGTAGAGGCAGCAGAAGTAGCAGTAGCAGAAGGAGCAGTGCAAGAAGGAGGGCAGCGCGGCTCGGCTGGGCGGCGCGGCTCGGCTGGGCGGCGCGACTCGGCTGGGCGGCGCGGCTCGGCTGGGCGGCTAGGCAGGGCGGCGCGGCGCGGCAGGGCAGTTGGCGGCGGGGCGGCGTGGGTGCTTACCAGGGGCGGGTGCAGGGCAGGGCCGCGACAAGGGCAGCTGCAGGGCAGGGCCGCGACAGAGGGCGGCTGCAGGGTAGGGGCCGCAACGGGCGGCGAAGGCAGGGCCGCGACAGTGGGCGGCCATAGGGCAGGGCCGCGATAGGGGCTGCAGCAGAGCAGGGCCGCGACAGGGGCGGCTGCAGGGCAGAGGCCGCGACAGCGGCGAAGGCAGGGCCGCGACTGGGGCGGCAGCAGGGCAGGGCCGCGACAGGGACGGCAGCAGGGCAGTGGCCGCGACAGGGGGGCGGCTGCAGGGCACAGGCCGCGTCAGGGCGGCTGCTGGGCAGAGGCCGCGACGGGCGGCGAATAGGCCGCGACGGGCGGCAAAGGGGCCGCGACGGGCGGCGAACAGGCCGCGACGGGCGGCAAAGGGGGCCGCGACGGGCGGCGAGCAGGCCGCGACGGGCGGCAGAGAGGGTCGCGATGGGCGGGAGAGGGGCCGCGACGGGCGGCAAAGGGGCCGCGACGGGCCAGGAACAGGCCGGGACGGGCCGGCTAGGAAAGGGCCGGCTAGGGAAGGGCGGGCGACTGCGTAGCTAGGGCAGGCGCAAGGCACACTTCGGGCAGGGCAGGAAAAAAAAATTCTAGTGGTGGGCCCTCAGAAAAAACGTTCCCACGAGGGAACCTGCTCAGAATACCATGTCAGAATCTGAACGAATTAGTGATTGAACTAGAAAGCAATTGGGTACAAGTAGCAAACCTAGAAGTGTTGTACCCTATAAGAACTACCCCACTACAGCCTAAAGAGACTATTGCATATAAGTTTGACAAGGGTGTGAGCTAGGCAAGTGTCGAGAGAGTTGAGATAGCAAGGAAGAAGTAATGCACTAAGAGAAAAAGGTACAAGATATAGGAGCGAGAGATGGCGAAGGGTGCACCACCTACAGGGACTAAAACAGTAACTACACTACAGCTATAACTATATGCAGTTATACTGAAATATATATATAATATATTCTGACAGTTGTTTAGTTATCCCATAAACGCTTGGCTGCTCGCCATCACCGCGACCATACTATTGCGGTTGGTGACCAGTGCTTATTGACACATGCAACGTCAACCTCGATCACCTTTCATCAAAGTTGCAACCTCGCTTTTGCATACCTTTTCTTGTATAAGAGCAGGACACTCCAGCCGCATTCCGCTTGAGCCTACCAACTACTCAAAAGATTCATAATGCATTCCATGTGCAGCTTCTTAAACCCTTCCATGATATGAATAAGCTGTACACGGGACGCTTACCTCCGCCGCCGCCTCCAGTCTTTGTGAACGATGAACTCGGGTACGAGGTCGAATATGTGCTTGCACATCGTCGTCGTCGGCATGGCGCCCTGGAGTTTCTCATACGCTGGAAGTGCTTTAATCCTTCTGATGGCAGCTGGGTCTTTGAAGGAGACATGAGTTACGCCCGACGTTATCTCCGAGACTATCTATGACTTACCCAATCATAGGTGAATTCGCCCACCATAACGAACATATGGTGCTCCGCCAGCAGCACTCTCAGCACCCGCTGCATTCAGCGGCATGGCACGGATACCTAACCATGAAGAGCGCCGGATACTTAGCAGGCATGTCAGCGTTAGCGCGAGACAAAAGTGTTGCCAGAAACACTTGAGCCAGAGTGAGCGAGTTTTCAAACGCACATGCTGACATCACTATTGCCACCTTCCTCCTCTCCGTAACAAGTGTACTAACCCACCATGCAGAGCGTCATGTACCCATCAACCCTGTACGAATGGGTAGGGTTGAAATACCAAACACAGCAAGGTGTAAGAGTATACTCACCCAACAATGAAGAGTGCCAGGTACCCAGCAGCCCTGTCAGCATCAGCGCCAAAACGCAGTGTTGCCAGAAACACAAGAGGAAGTGTGAGCGAGTTGCCAAACGCACACGCTGACATACCCAACGCCTCCTTCGTCCCTGCCGCCCGCTCCGCCACCCCAACCATCCCAGGTGCAGACAAAACGCCCCACCCAGGCGCCACCTTCCAGCCACCCTCCTTCCCCTCCACTCCCCCCTCCTTTTCCTCTCCCCTCCCTCCCCTGCCCCTTCATCACTGCACAAAAGACCTAGATTTGTCGTTAGGGGAAGGGGAAGAAAGAGGAGGAGGGGGGAGGCCTGAGAGGAGGGCGACGGCAGAGGGGAAGAGGCCAAGGCTCTGGGCGACCGAAAAGGCGATGTTGCGGGTAGAAGGAGGGGAGAGGAGCGAGGAGAGCGAGGAGGGACGGCAGTAGGCGATTGTGCAGGCTAGCTTGCCCAATGCCGCCCCACAGAGGATCTGGGGAGAAGGGAGAGTGTGATGGAGTGGGTTGGAAGGATTTTTCAAGGGTAAACGGATAACAAAATCAGTGCAGAAGTGAGGGAGGTGAGGGAGGGACGGTGGTGGGCGAGAGAGCCAGCTAGCTTGCCCATAGCTGCTCCACAGAGGATCTGGAAAGGGGATGTGGGGTTGGTGGTATACGCCCTGGGGGATGGGAGCTTGAGATGGTGGAAGGAAAAAGGGGTTGTGCGTACATGTGGATGGTGAATTAGCATGTGATATTTAGAATGGCTGGTAGGGGGAAATGCCATGATTAGCCGAGTACAGTTCATGGTGTGTGGAGAGGAGGAGAGAGGAGTAGAGCGGAGGGCACCTGAAGGACGGCGAGGAGGGGCGGAGCAGCCAGGGAGGTGAGTGGCTGAACGGCGAGAGTGGAGGCGACATTGGTCATCAGAAAAGAGGGATGAGCGCTTGGAAAGCCACCTGGAGAGATCTAGAGGGAAGGGGGCAACATGACAATGAGAGTAAACAGCTGATGAAGGGCTGTCCGGAGATAGTGGAGGCGAGCTTACTCATCACGAAGTAGGGGATGGGCACTTGGAAGGCCACCTGGGGGACGGAGGGGGAGATGGGAGCAGAGAAGGGTCCCAAAATGGACTTGAAGAGACTTGATGCGACCTTGGCTTGACTTGATCACAGATGATCCGCTCGGCTGCGGTGTAGGTAGCCTCATCATGCGACGGAATGGCATAAACCCACGGCCCCGCCCCCGGGCCGTGAAGGGATGTCAAACGGGACAAGGTGGCATCGTCGTGGGCGATGCCTCGAAGGGACTGCAGATTCTCAACCGCTAGGCGACAGTGTTGCGCAGGGAAAAGTAGTAGTGGAGGGTCAATAGTGCATAAGGCAAGGGGCGGCATCTCCTACCGGACCGGCTGTATAAGTAGCTCCACCGCTCTCGAGAACCAGGGATCCAGCAAGGTCGTAGCCTCATGCGTGCAAAAAAACTCCTCAAATATACGCTCTTCCCCTGCCACCCCCATCCGAGCAACATCACTGCCTGGCACCAACTGCAGACATACAACAAAGGACTGAGGTTGGTTGCAGACCGTATGCCAAAACCTCCCAGTCTGGTAGGAATCTGCTGATGCAGGCGGGCCATCTGCAACTTTCCCGAATTGTGATCCCATGTACCAGGAGGAAACAACTTCTCAAAGCAATCTTCAATGTCCGTGTCCCACTCCCGGACGCCTCCACTACCCCTGGCCGTAGGGGCATCGTCCGCGTGTGATAAATCGGGGGCGCGGGTACCGCGGTCACCAACAGATGAGACGCAATATGTGGGTGGCCAAGCAGAGGAAGCCATGGGACAATTGCCTACGGCTACGTCAGACGGTCTCGCAGGCGAGCCACCTCCTAGTCCTCCTCCCCAATTGGGACACCTACTACGATGAGCCCTGTCCAGGTTTGCTGCATGACGTGCGTACGTGCCTCATTCCTCTCCTCCCTCCTTATCTACCCCTCGCTCCTATAGCTTGCACTTATGTGGCTGCACCTCCAGACCAAGCCCGCCCAGTCGTTCCCGCATTACCTCATAGGCTGCCAACACCCACTTCATGGGCCCCAAAATGTACGTATCATCGGCATAGCTGAGGAAAAGGGGGTCGGCAAATTTCTACTTGGTCGGTTCCATGACCAGCTTCTGTATGAGCGCGAATAGAAACGGCCCCAATGGGTCCCTTTGTCTTGAGCCTACTCGAAAGCCAAAGCCTGGACGAATGGGCCTGCGCAAAAATAGAGGTCGCTAGAGGTGCCATAGAAGACGCGCAAGAATGGAATCCTTCCATCAAAAGGTGGCTGACAAAGGCCTTCAAACATCTCCCGCCGATTGAAAGAGTTGAAAACATTCGCCACGTATATTTGAAGCGCATACAGCGTCGGGTGAGTAGAGATGGCGGAGCGAAAGGCGTGTGCCAGGATGTCCACTCCCGACCTGGACTCGACTCCAAGCTGATTACACGGAGAGAAGTGCGACAACATTTTCAAGCGAATCACGATGCATAGAGACCGAGATAGTATGTGCGAAGCACCTCGCCAATAGCCACTGGACGAACTGTCAGAGGTCCACTGGTGATCCCCGATTGATCCTAGGGAAGGGTTACAGGCTCGTTGTCCTGGGGGGTTATGGGCGCACTGACCCGCTACTTAACAAGCCATTTTATCCTAATGGTCTAGTGGTTGGGATTCTGACATGGTATCAGAGCGGTCTCGGGTTCGAATCCCAGTGTGTGCACTTCGGGCATCCCAGTGCGGGGGGGTGTCAGAGGTCCACTGGTGATCCCCGATTGATCATAGGGAAGGGTTACAGGCTCGTTGTCCTGGGGGGGTATGGGCGCACTGACCCGCTACTTAACAAGCCCTTCTATCCCAATGGTCTAGTGGTTGGGATTCTGACACGAACGTCTCCAATCAGCTTCGATAGACCTACAAAGTTGGACACAGTGAACCAGGGTAGCATACGCTCCGCTACCTCTCTCTTGGTCCACTGTGCAAGGACCCACAACCCCCGAGTGGATTGCCTGGATGAGTGCCTCCAATGATAACTGGGGTATGAGGGACGGCTTGTCTGTCGCCTCCTTAACCCACTCCGGGATGGCAGTCCCGCATGATGGGTGTTTGGTGCGTAGTGAGTCAACCATGAGCTGAGAGGGCTGCGCCATGCTGCCAGCTGTAAGACACGCCAGGCCCCTACCCCATTCTCCCACTTTGCACCTTGTGCGAAAGCGAGCCAAGCGCACCTCATCGAGGTCATGCTAAGAAGGGGTCATGTTTTTTATGTCATGGAATATGCACGTGAACATTAAGTTATAGCGTTGACCTTTCTATCCACGGATGTGAAATCGAATCAAGGTGTAGCACGATTTCCCATGCTTACCTGTTCAGCAAGAATATTCCGTTCTTGTGAAGTGCCTGGTTTGGCATCATCTACATGTCCACTGCTGGTTCGGGTCGACAATGTCGCTGGCGACAAGTCAGCCGCAATACGCCCACCCCCTTGACAGCGCATCATAAATTGCTCCCGTTGCTTACCTGGATCCCTGTGTTCAGCAAGTCTACGAACAGACGATTGGTAGGCGATGCTCCACATGCTTGAGACGGAATATTCCGCCAGCAGGATGTTTGGAATTGGTGAATCTCACTGCAATCGTTGACATGCTGTTTCCACAACGGATCCGAAGTAATCTTTCATGACACCTCGAAGGTATATATTCAAAGGACTGATCGTGTGTTGTTCTGTACACAAACGGACTAGTGGTTTCTTGTGACAAATGGTGACCCCGACGTGAAAATAGGCCTTCACAAATTGAGGGGCATCTTCCGCATCTTCCGCATCTGCCTGTCGCATCTCTCGAGTCGCATAGCATCGCACGAGTGACCCGACGACGACACATCAGCCAGAATCTTCATATTTTCCTCTCAAAGTTCGCTTCAGGATTGGTTGGTGCCTCAGTGTTGCGCCGCCAGCCAGCCACACGATTCTGCTAATCACCACCACCCCCACCGACGAGGGGGTCAGCTCTGTTGTGCAGCACGCCAGTCCGGGTTCACATTTGCACCAATTCCCAAGGCTGCTGGGTCCCACTATTAGCAAGATCAGAAACGGTGAAGTCAGATACAGAACGTTCGGGTACGCTACGGTATGGTAGTTGCAAAGATTCCTGCAAAATTGACACTGCTTGTCTGGTTGACTTGACGCATTCCTTCATCATCCAGCCAACAGAAAGCGTGAGAAATACTCTCGCAGGGGAAGACTGCTTTATCCTAAATCTGTGGCTAGTTCTCGTTCTCATTCTCGAGCTGTTCTAGTTCTCTGCAGGAGGGCACGCACGTTCCGCTTGCTTTTTTATCACCGTCTCAGTGCATCAAACTTCAGTCAATCGCCTGGGCATTTTGTAACCTTCAAGTCTGTCTTGTCAGTGTTGAGACATTGCCTGATCTCTCTGCGCTAGCAGCTCCGCTCCACAAGTTTGAGTCGCATTGACAACGTGATTTATGCTAGAGTTGCTGGAAGCTTAGGTAGTTCTGCTTACGCTCCTCTGGCCTACTCTGTCTACCTCAGCGAGCAGTGAAGTGCTTCAAGCATAGTCTCCAGTTGTATATTTGCTAGGTCGCGAAATCGCTAGGTCGCAAAGTCGCTAGGTTCCGTGAGAAAATATATTTGCAGATCGCCCCCCCGCGAAAACATTGGCACCCTTGAATCATAGAAGCAAATCGTCATGGCGTCCCTCTGTTGCTCAACTGTCAGTCATCGCCTCACCCCCGAGGTTTTGGCTTACCGGTTACATTCCTCTCCCAGACCTTCCCCATTTTGCCCAGCCTCGCCCCCTCTCCACCGTCGTTCCGCTCTCCGCAACCCGTTGCCATTAAGATTCAATCCACTCTATCTATCCCCGTCACAAGCTTCCTCGCCTCCTTATCGTCCCGCGAATGGCATCAGTTGCAGTTTAGTGAATACTAAGGCTCATATTAGAATACATCACACAACGAACTCTGGCATTCCAGATGCAGGTCATACCCCCCCATCCAGCCTTCACGCATCGCTCCCCCGACCTCTCTCGTTCGCTTCAGCGGCAGCCATAAGCGCAGCCCTCGCTTTTTCCTCTCTTCCTGCTCTAGCCGCTGACGTCACCTTCGAGTCGCTTCCGCAAGCGGAATCGGTCTCTTTCCGCGACGCTTCCGCGCTAGAGAAGGGCATGGTCCTCGCGTCATCATCGCTCGCAGCGCCTTCATTGGAAAGCTTTAACGAGTTAACACCGTCGGTATCTACTGCTACAGAAGCACCCTCGATAGTAGACAACGCGGTAGTAGTCTCACATTCCGATAATAATTCCGACGTGTCCAAGTCGGGTCCGATTCTGCACCTGGCTTCACGCGACGCGGCGTCGCACGACGTGGTCAAGATGTGTTCGAATCTCGTCGCCGCCTGTGGTAAGGGTTTTGTGCGCTCGCATCTGACGTATATTCGTTACTTCCTGCATCTTATGTATTTTGTTTATTTGTTGCCGTTCGTGGCTGCTTACCTGAGCTCGTTGCCTACACACTTACGAAACTCTCCTTTTCCTATTCTCGCGTTCGTCGTTGTGCTGTTTGGTGGCTTCTCCTAAACTTGCGAAACCCTTTCGTTTGCCGTGTTTCCTTTCGTTTGTCCTTTCGTCCCGCAGTGCTGCTGGTTTGGTTCCAGCGGGTCGGCACCCTGCCAGCCTCCACATCCCACGTCCTAACCCAGGTGCGCTGCGCGCTCTCGCTCTCTCACTCGCTCTTTTGCTCTCCTGCCCTGCTTCCCACTCTCCCTCTCTCGCTCCGTTCATGCTTCTGCTCGGGTCTCTCTCTCTTTGTTTTTTTTGTTTAAACGCACGTTGCTGACTCGAGTCCCCCTCCCCTGCACTCCCTCTTCCTATTTCCTCCGCTTTCCGCCTTCCCCCTTCCGCCTTCCGTCGTCCACGTTGCGTATCCTGTCTCGTTCCAGGTGGCGAATCGCGTGCTCATCCCGTGCTTCCTAGCGGTACACGTGGCATCGGCAGTGTCGAGTGAACCTGAGTTGGTGCTATCCTCGCTTCCGCTCATTGCAGTCGCGCAGGTATGCTCCCCCTTCTTCTCTTCTCTTCTCTTCTCTTCTCTTCTCTTCTCTTCACTTCTCTTCTCTGCTTTTCGAGTCGACTCAGAAAGTGAACCTGAGTTGGTTATCTCCTCGTTTCATTGCACTTGCGCAGGTGTGTGCCTCTTCTCTTTTTTGCTGCTCTTCTCTTTTTTGCTGCTCTTCTCTTTTTTGCCGCTCTTCTCTTTTTTGCCGCTCTTCTCTTTTTTGCCGCTCTTCTCTTTTTTGCTGCTCTTCTCCTCTTTGCTGCTCTTCTCTTTTCGTTCTCAAACTGTCGGTAGTGCTTTCTTTGTACCGCTGAGACCAGTCTTGCCATTAGTCACATTCTCTGTGTCTTGCTATTGTCTTTTTCTTCCCTCGTTTCCAAGTTGTGGGTGCAGCCTCATTGGTTCACTTTCTAGCTTTTGAGTCGACTCAAAAGTCACCTCGTTCTTTATGTGTCTTGTGCTCGCTTTCCCGTACTCTCTCAACCAACCAGGTCTTGTTTACAGCCTCATTAGGCCACCTCGTGACTTCTGACTCGACTCTAAGGACACCTTTTTCTCTTAATTTCTTGTTACCGTCTTCCCGAACCCTCATCCAGGTTCTCTGTGCAGCCTCATTGGGTCACCTCGCACACCAATCCTCCTCATTCCTCCTCCGGCCGCTTCAACTCTCTCCACGCCCCTCCACCGCTCTGCACCAACTCGCTGCCGCCATCGCCGCCTCCCTCGACCAAACAACCACCGAACCAACAATCGAAGCAGCCGCCAAACCAGCTGCCGAACCGACTCAGCAGGTCGGGAACCAGCAGCTGGGGGAGGCGTTAATGACGCTGCTGCTGCTGGTCGTCATGACGGCCGTCTGTGAGACGGGAGGAGGCGGTGACGGACTGGCGGGACAGCTGGCGCTGCTCGCCGTGGGCGGGTGAGTGGAGGGGGAACGAGTGGGGGTCTGAGGGGGGAGAATGGGTAGGGGAGAGGGTTGAGGGAGATGACGCGTGAGTTTGTGGATACGAGTGGGAGAGTGAGGGTTGGGAGAGGGTAGGGGGTAATTTTGCTGCTGCTGCTGCCGCTGTTCGGCATGGCGGCCGTTTGCGAGACGGGGAGACGGTGACGGATTGGCGGGACGACTGGCGCTGCTCGCCGTGGGCGAGTGAGCTTGTGGGCACGACTGGGAGATTGAGGGGGGGAGAATGAGGAGGTACGAGGGGGGGCAGTAATAACGCTGGTGCTGCTGCTGGTCGTCATGACGGCCGTCTGTGAGACAGGGGGAGATGGTGACGGACTGGCGGGACAACTGGCGCTGCTAGCCGTTGGCGGGTGAGTGGAGGGGGAACGCGTGTGGGGCTTGAAGGGGAGTTGGATGAGTGCAGGGGGAATGAGTGGAGCGAAGGAGGGGGGATTGGGGGAGGGGGATGGCGGTGGGGGTTTGAGTGGAAGGGGAGATGGGGAGTTGGAGTGGGCGGATGAGTGAGGTGGGGTGGAGTGTGTTTGAGGCAAGTCGCATTGCCTGCTCTCCTTTCATGTCTTGTTGTTCGGGACAGCATCGCCTTTCTCTCAATGGTCCACTCTTCACCTCTCACTGGTCGGTCACACATCCCATTGCTATCTAACCTGCCATTGCTGATTCCTCTCCTTCCCTCTCCCTCTCCCTCCCCTCCCCACTCGACCCTTCGCCCTTCCTCCTGACCTGCCGTCAACACGCGAATCAACAGGTGTGGCCCGGCACTACTCATTCTAGCATGCGATGCTCTGCTCTGGTCTCAAAGGCAGCCGGATGGAGCGGACTCACCTCTTGCTGTCACCAGTACATCTGGCCCGTTGCTCTTGAATCGTTTCTTCACCCCTCCTGTTTTTGGGGTGAGTTCGTTTGCCCTGTTGTTACCCTCTCTCCTCACCCCAGACAAACGTGAGCACCACCGCACCCCTTCATTTCCGTTCTCTCCCCCATATGTGCCCAGCATCTCGTTTCCCTTTTACCTTTTCACGTTTGCACCCTTCAAATCGCCACCTGTGAGACCCATTCACCTCTTCTCATTCGTCTCCTTAGTCCTGCCGTCCACTCATGTCACTCCTTTCCACTCACAACCTTCCCTCCCCTTCGTTTCGAACCCTCTCTTTTTCCTCATGCCTCCCCCTTTGTGTCCTTGACTCTCCGCGACTCTCCTTGACTATCTTTGACTCTCTCCTAATCTCTCTCCTTGATTCTTCTCGTGTGTCTCCCCCTCTCCTCTCCCTCTCCTCTCCCTCTCCCTCCCTTCTCCCTCTCCTCTTCCTCTCCTCTCCCTCTCCTCTTCCTCTCCTCTCCCTCTCCTCTCCTTCTCCCTTCACCCACTATCAGGTACTCGCAGGTCTCTTGATCGGCGCCACCCCTCTCAGTCAACTCTTCCTGCTGCCACGTGGCGGTGACGGATTGGTTGAGACAAGCACTCTGTTGATCGACAGTGGGTCTCTGCTGGGATGGCTGCAATGGCAAGCGGGCGAGATGACGGGGAGCATGCACTGCTTCATGGAGGTGAGGGGTGGATGCAGCAATGGGTTACACGCACTGATCGACAGCGGTTCCCTGCTGGGATGGCTGCAATGGCAAGCGGGTGAGATGGCGGGGAGCATGCACTGCCTGCCATTGCAGCCAAGCCATGAAACAGTGAATGCACTGCTTCATGGAGGTGCGTAAAGCCTTTCCCTGCTCTTAACAAAACTGGATGCAGGCAGTGCGTCATGGAGTCACATTTCAGCCGTGTTGCTTGCTTGCAGGCGTTCTCACAAATCGCCTACGTGGTAGTCCCCGTCCCTCATCCCCCAATCCTCCCCTGCATCACTCTTCCACCGCATCTCACCTCTCACTCTGTGCTACTCACTGGCTCTGCTGCCCCTTCACTCCACCTCTGGATCTTCTCTCTATGTCCCCCGTTTCTCCATCTCTCTCTCACGCTGGATCCTCTGCTCTGCCGCTCTGCCTCTACACCTCATGGCGCTCGTCTCCTCTTAATTCCCTTACACGTTCCCCCTGTGTGTGTGTGTCTCTCTCTCTCTCTCTCTCCCCCGCCTCTACACCTCATGGCGCTCGTCTCCTCGTAATTACCTTACACGTTCCCCGTGTGTGTGTGTGTCTCTCTCTCCCCCATCCGCGCCAATCCCCATCCCCTCTTGCAGGCTGCATCATTCCTCGGCTCTGCTGCCCTACCTCTGCATCTCATGGCACTCGTCTCATCTCTAGTCCCCCGCGACTCTCTCGAATCACCTCACTCCCAGCATCAGCTGCACCACCAGCAGCAGCAAGCCATTCTGTCGCCTGTCAAGACCACCCACCCCAGGGATGCTGCTGCTTCCGCTCCAGAACTACCTCTGTAACACAGGAACGTTCATCTTCACCTGATTCGACTTGACTTGACTTCACTCCACTCAGCTCACATGGGAGGTGTCCCATGTAACACCTCCCAGTCCAAGTAACAGACTTGGACACCTCAGATACTGCATATCAGGAGAGATGACTTGGACACCTCAGATACTGCATACCTCCTGTCTCATCCCTGACTTACTGCCAGACACGTCAGCAGCAGCAGCAGCATGCCGAGTTGTCCCTTGCCTACAAGCATCACAATTCTCTCACTAACACGCTTCCATCTCAAGATCTCCCGAGCCACCTTAAGGTCACCAGCAGCAGCTAGCGGACTGCTGAGTCAGCATCAGCAACTTCACACAGTCAGCATTGCGAACTGGTGTTGGCTGCCCTGTCTCGTTACACCAGCCAGCACCAGTCGCGAGTTTGGCAGGGGGGATAAGAGATAAGCCAACTCTGTGTATATTTGGGATCTGATGCTGACTCGTTTTGAGTCTGCCTAAGAAAGCATTCTGCAACACCATCTACATTTGATTACAATGGGTGAGTTACATTGTTAACTTCTAGTTTGCCTTCTGCACATCCTTTCCCTAGCACTGTATCACTGAAAGGAGTTGCTTTGTCCCTTCCTCCCTCCCTGCTGGTCTCAGGTTCCTTAGCTCAACTGGTGTTATCTGCACCTACAGTGACTTTTCTGCAAGGTGAAAATAAGATTGGACAAGTAGATTGCTAACTCATGTTTCTGCACATCTTCCACAATGCATATAAATACCGGCCAGATAGTTAAATACTGTAGGGTTTTTTTCTGCATGCTTCTGTTCTTCCAGATTGAAACTCAAGTCTCCCCTCCTGTGCTGCTGTTCTACACATGCTCAAGTTGGCAAGGCATGGCATTTCGCCATCAAAATACCAATGCTGCCATCATGCGGCGACAATTGCTGCTGGTCAATATACCGTTGCTGCTCCACCTTCTGCCACTGCTACTGCTGCTTCTGCTGCTGCTACTTTTGCTGCTGGGAACCCCATCTAACTGCTACCCATGCTGCTGTCCACTGTTTTTACTAATCTTCCCTCCTTCATTGAACGAAACCAAAACGACCATGCTCACACTGCCATGCTACGTGTGAGGAAAAAGCTAGTTAGGGGGCCATGTGGTCATCACATGGGAATGTTGAGGATAGTGAGGAAAACGGTGACCCAGATGGTGATTGGCAGCATGGCTAGGGCGTACTGCAGGGATGACGGAATGAAGAGAAGAAATGGGAAGGATAGAAACTCAGCAAAATCTAAATGCGTATTTATCTTAACTCTGCATTTATCTGAATTTGAAAATCTGTTTTTGCTTATATGCCACAAAAGTGTGCTAAGCTGTGCTGCACGTCAGAAGTGGCAGAATTTTTTTTGGACTGGACAGTATTTTTTGTGATACTAGATTTTATTCCAGAAAGGGATGGCCCGTTGATGAGGATTGTGAGGTAGGGAGGGATGAGCAGTTGATGTTCTATTGTGAGCAGAAAATAGGATTTTATTCATGCAGACGACAGTGATATTCTCCTCCTATCAGTAGAGAATGGAATCCGATCAATAGAAAATGCTGACTTTGGTTCTCCATTGTATGGTTGATAGGGAGCAAAGACCAGAAGAAATAGAGGTGCAACAAATACAGATATATCCCTATTAGAAGGAAAGGGGCTCACCTGTCGGAGCATGAGTGAAGCAAGCACTCCCGCGAGCGGACGAGTCTTGGAGCTCAGCTACAGTCACAGAAACAGAAGGGAAGGGTTTTAGTTTAAAAACATAAGGACAGAAAGTTGATACCGTACTTTGTTTTTGTTTCGCACTTTTTTCTTTCCCTGAACAGAGGAAACATTATTTGAGTGTCGAAGGATTTGTGTTATGCTGACTAGGGTGCAGCGGCAACTGACCTGAGTGAGAACGACAAGGCTCTGAGATGACGGCATGGCGGTCGGCACCTGAGAGGGAGAGGCAAGCATGGGAAAGAGCAGAGAGCAGAGGATGAGTGGCAGTGACGGGGACAAACAAGAACCCTAAACCACGAGGCTCTGAGACCACGGAATGACTGTGGGCACTGGGCACCTGAGAGGGAGCCGGGCAGGGAGAGAGTTGAGGAGAGATATGAGAGGAAGCAAGGAGAGGCACGAGCGAAAGCAAATTGAGAGCAGGAGCAAGAGAGAACCGGAACAACAAAACATCAATGATGCTTGAACATCAACAAGCACACATGAGGCCCACAGGGCTTAAGGTGTCAGCACACTCACCATGAGGCAAAGCGCGCAGATAGGGTCCTGGGGAATGAGATGAGCGTGGTAGAGAGCCTGGCGGAGAGGGAAAGAGAGAGGAGGGGTGGGAGAGAGAGAGAGGCAGGCAAGGTTAGCAACTGAAAGAGGGTCCTGGGGAATGAGATTAGCGTGGTAGAGAGAGCCTGGTGGATCGAGATAGAGGAGATATGGGGAGAGAGGCAAGATTAACGAGCGACTAGGACCGACCGAGGCGTAACAGGCAGACCACAGAAGCAAGCCAAGGAAACAATGCTGTGGGCAATGCACCATGATGCTGGTCATGCCTGGAAACAATGCTGTGGGCAATGCTGGGGAATGAGATTAGCGTGGTAGAGAGAGCCTGGTGGATCGGGATAGAGGAGATATGGGGAGAGAGGCAAGATTAACGAGCGACTAGGACCGACCGAGGCGTAACAGGCAGACCCCAGAAGCAAGCCAAGGAAACAATGCTGTGGGCAATGCACCATGATGCTGGTCATGCCTGGAAACATTGCTGTGGGCAATGCTGGGGAATGAGATTAGCGTGGTAGAGAGAGCCTGGTGGATCGGGATAGAGGAGATATGGGGAGAGAGGCAAGATAAACGAGCGACTAGGACCGACCGAGGCGTAACAGGCAGACCACAGAAGCAAGCCAAGGAAACAATGCTGTGGGCATTGCACCATGATGCTGGTCATGCCAACATGGTGCATTGCACCTCGTGGTCTCACCCATAGTTGGGTGAGACCAGGAGGCACCCACTGCTGCAAATGAGCCGTGCCAGGCCAACAGAGCAAACTGCAAGGTACCCTAAGCCACGAACCCTACACCTTAATCCTTTGACCCGGAACCCTGAGAATGCTGCACGCACCATAATGCTAGCAACACCACCACCAGCGCCCGATTGTCCAGCAGGTCTGCTGGCGGCCCTGCTGCCACCCGAAACCTCAACACCTTAAACCTCGACCCTAAACCCTGGGAACGCACCATAATGCTAGTCATGCCAACGATGGGAGACACCAGCAGGCGCACTAGCGACACCACCACCAGCGCACGGTTGTCCAGCAGGTCTGCTGGCGGCCCTGCAGGCACTGCTGCTGCTGTGGCTGGTGCAGGTGCTGCAGCAGCAGCAGGAGCAGCAGATGTAACCGCTGCAGCAGAAGCAGAAGAGGCGACTGAGGCAAAAGCAGATTCTGATGCCACGGTTGGTGCTGGTGCGCGGGCAAAGACAGCAGAGGAAGACGAGGCGAGCGCGGCAGCAGTAGCAGGAGCCAGTGCTGCTGCCAGTTCAGGAGACATGGTGGGAGCAACAGGGCGAATAGACGCTGCTTCTGCTTCCTCTCTCACTGCAGCTGCTGCAGCAGAAAGGCCAGCAGCACCAGCGGCCCCTACAGCTGCTGCAGCTGCTATTGTTGCTGCAGCAGCATCAGTGTTGGGTCGTTCAAGTTGCGTGGCAGCTCCCTGGCCCATGCTCAAATCCATTTCTAATTCCAACGCCTCTAGTCCATTCAACTCTAGCGCCCCTGTTGCGTCCCCACCCCCCATCATCTCCACCCCTCCCACCGCCTCTGTGTTGCTCTCCGCCTCGCACGACCGCACCTGCTTCAACTTATCCTCACCCCTCTCCAACCCCTCCCTCTCCACTCTCCCTTGCACCGGGATCGCCAGGACAGCAGCAGAGGCGCCAGCGGCAACAGCTGCTGAAGCAGCAGATGCCGAGGCTGCAGCTGCAGCAGTGGTGGAATAAGAAGCTGCTAGTACGGAGTTCCCTAGGAAAGGTTGGTGGGGAACTAAGCGGGCTAGGAGCCACAGTGAGGAGGCGGAATCAGAGGAAGAGGAGAAGGATGATGAGGAGGGGGGAGAAGAGGAAGACGAAGGGGTGAGGAGGGATTGGAGGAGGTGATGGAGGTCGGCGAGAGGGGGGGAACCGGCAGGGAAGACAGGGGCAGGGAATTTGGCAGAGAGGGACTTTTGGAGGTTTGCGAAGGGGTTGGGAGGAGTGGGGAGGTTGGGGAGCGCGGGGAGGAACTTGGGCCAGGAGAGGTTGGAGGGGAGGGCGTCAGCGAGGGAGGAGGAGAGGACGATTGTTTGCACTGGCACACATGCTCCCCCTAGCATGCCTGCTGCCTGCACAAATTGGATGGGAGACAGGGACGTACAGGCAGGTAGGGAAGGGAGAAAGGGGGAATTAGCGAGGGAGGGAGGAGAGGACGATGGTTTGCACTGAGACACATGCTTCCCCCAGCATGCCTGCTGCCTGCAGGGTTGGGTTGGGGCAGGCGGAAAGTAGTATATAGTTAGCGTGGGCACAATCATTTGGAGGTCCCAGCCATTGAAACCTAAACCCTCTCATCATAAACCTCTCGTTCCCAATCACACTAAACAATGGGCGTAGCACAAACTCACCCCAAACAGAGGGTTCAGCACTCCGGCTGTAGCAGGGCTAAGGAGAGAGGACAGCAGGTCGCCTGAGCCAGCAGCAGCGGATGTAGCAACACTAGCAGCATCTGCAGCAGCAGGCAGGAAGAAATGGCCGAGCGGGGTGGTGCCGATAACAACGCCCACGAGCACCTGAGGGGGTGACAACAAGGAAAGCAGGAGGTGAGTTTTGGAGAAAGCGACAATAACACCCTCCCCCCCCCCCCCCCCCCAAAAAAAAAAAAGGCAAGACGGGCAAGCAAAAGTGGGTGGGTACCCAAACAAACTACTCACCCAACATATATGCAGGTAACCATCAACTCACCCCATACATAGGCGGGTTAAAGACCTTCTTGGCCACACCAGAGACACACTCCACAGCGTTGCTCGCCCATGCACGCACGCCCCCAACACCACCAGCAGCAGCACCCGCGCTACTAGCAGCAGTTGCCTTGCTGCTGCTGCTGCTGCTGCTGGTGACACGACCAGCGGGCTTGCCCGCGTCCTTGAGAATGCTGTATCCGATCGTCCATAACGCAGGTTGCCAGCTGTGGGAGGAGGAGGGGAAAGGGAAGGGAGGAATTAACATACAGTCACAAACTGACGCATTGAGAAGGCATAGGCGGTCACCCCGTCAAGCTACGATACAAAGGCAGCCGCCCAAACAGGCACTCACCCCATCATGAAAAGGGCGAGGTAGCCTGCGGCCCTGTCGCCGTCCACTTGACTGAGCAGCGCCGTGAGGAACACGAGAGGCAGAGAGAGCGAGTTGCCGCACCCTTGACAATAACGTGCCAAGACCGTGACACACACTGACTGATAGTCCATGCCGCACGCATGCACGCACCCATGCTTACTCACCCCATCATGAAGAGCGCGAGGTAGCCTGCTGCCCTATCGCCGTCCACTTGGCTGAGCAGCGCCGTGAGGAAGACCAGAGGCAGAGAGAGCGAGTTGCTGAACGCACACACAGCTGTTACTACCGACTCCTTGGTCCTAAGTACCGCTGCTGCTGGTTCAGCAGCAGTAGCAACAAGCTCAGTGTGGCTTTCTCTGCTGGTTCCGTCACTGTGCTTCAGGCTGCTGCTTCTGCCAGTGTTGCCTGTGACAAGAGAGGGCAGCAGGGCAGCGGAGGGCAGCAGCGACGACGGCTTGTGGAATGCCACGAGGCACGCAGCCTTGCCCAGCACGGTGCCTACCAGCACCTGAAAAGGCAAGAAAACCGGGTGGGAAGAGTCACAGGAGGTGAGGTGATGGTGAGGCAGAGGTTAATCAAGGCACACAACAAGCGGGTTGAGGGGAGCTAGGATAACCCGCTTGTATCCCGCCCCAGATACCATTCCAAGGCACACAACAATGGAACGGTATCTGAGGCGGGATACAAGCGGGTTGAGTGTGGGTGGTGCTGCATACCTGGAGAATAGCAATGAGCGGCAGCACTGCCAGGGCTGAGAGTGACTCGCCAGAGAGAGTAGCGGCCACCTGCAGAGAGCGGGAGCATGAGGGCGGGAGGGAGGAGGGGAAGGGGGAGGGGGAGGTGGGGGGGAGGAGGGGGAGAGGGAGGGGAAGGGGAGGGGGAGGAGAAGGGGGAGGGAAATGGACGTAGGACAAACACAGCGGTTGAATGACAAGATGAGGGAATATGGATGTGTGACGTGACGACTCAAAACTAAAACTCAAAACGACACGTCTCAAAACTAAAACTCAAAACGAGACGTCTCAAAACAAGATGAGGAAATATGGATGTGTGAGGTGAAGAGATTGTGAGATTGAGAGTGCTCTGCGTTTTGTAAGAGTTTGTAGTTAACGTGTGCGAGAGCAGAACAGTCCGAGGAATGAAAGAGGCAGGGGCACGGGAGAGCGTACCTTGCTCATAAGGAAGCAAGGGATGAGCACTCGGAAGGAGACCTGGGGAGACAGGGTGGACAAGGGCGAGGGAGAGAGGCGCGAGGGAGAGAGAAGCGAGGAAGAGAGGAGGATGAACGCAGGTTCACAGGGTGTACAATGAGCGGACAATGAGGCGACAACACGTACATTAGATACTGAGGAAGATGGGTTATTCTATGCATGCATGCAGTTAACTGAAACCGTGCTGTGCAGGAGCGAGCAGATTTGCACGAGCAGACACACGCCCACGCGCACACGCCCACGCGCACACGCCCTTGCGCAAACACACACACACACCCACCCACCCATACACTCCCTCCTGCACCCGCTCCCCCAACGCACCCACACAATAAGTAGCGCACCTGGCTGAGCACGGAGGGCGTGGACTTGGGTAGAATGCCCGACTTCTGCAGACACACTACAAACGCTGCTCTCGCACACGCACACACACAAGCAGACGCACACGCACACACAGCATGGAAAGGGGGTGGATCAGGGGGGAGGAGGGAGAGGGGGCGAGGTGAGGCGAAGGAACTTTCAGACGGGCGAAGAGGCGCGAAATGCAAGAGGAATTGTGAATGACAACATGCAAAGGAGGACGGGGGGAGCGAGAAAGAGGGGGCGAGGTGAGGCAAGAAGCATCAACTTGAAAGGCGAAGAGGCGCGAAGTGTAAGAGGTACAAAGTGAATGACAACAAGCAACGGAGGACGGGGGGAGGGAGGGAAGGAGGGAGGGAGGGGAGGGGTGGGGGGATGGGGATAGGGAAGGTAGAGGAAGCGAGATGCGAGGCGGGAAAAATCGCAATTCCAAAACCTTGCAAAGGGAAAAAGCTGCTTTGAGCTTATGAGGCGTTTAACAAACCTAAAATCTGAGACGTCTCAAAACTTACCGCAGATGCCGAAGAGCTTAAACACAGTTCCGAAGGCCGCTTTTAACACGGACACATTGACGCCGAACACCACGTCAGCAGCCGCGCCCGCGGGACCCGCCGCTTCCGTCCCCGCATCCGCGGACGCGGCGGGAGCGGAGTAATTGAGCGACACAGGCGCACTGGGCACCGGAGCTCCAGAGGGGGACATCCGCAAAACCGCAGCAGTAGGCTCGGGCAGAACGAAGTTTCCAGCAGGGAGAGAAGCGGGTAAGGCGGCCGGTAGTGTAGCCGGTAGAGTGGCCGGTAGAGTAACCGGCAGGGATGGCGGAACCGCCGACGATTCGGCGACTGCGGGAGCCGTTAGCGGCTCGTTACTAGTCCCCACCGACGCGTCACTCGTGACGTCAGCGGAGGGGTAGGTGTACACTAACGGCGGCGCGGCGAAACCCGATCGATCCGCGAAACTTCCTTGGTCGAACGTGATCGGAACGGGCAGCGCGCGGAACGACGGCGAGAAGAACTGCGCCGAGTGGTACAGCGACGGCCACACGTCGCCCGTATTCACCGCCGCGATCGGCGGCAGAACCTCCGCCGGCAGCCCCGCGGCCGCCACGTCAGCAACGCGGTTGAAAGCGGCGGCGGAGGCGGGGGAGACGGTGGGGAGGCAAGGCGCCGCGGTCACGATGCTGAGACCTATGGCGGCTGCGGTGGCCGTCGCGGCCGCGCGGATAAACATGGGAGAAGATTCCTTAGGGTCCCGGACCCCGTGTTCTGCGCTGGGAGCCGTTGCGAGCGACGCGGCTTCGTCGAACCTTCCTCGCATCAGCGCGCGGAGGAGCTGCGAGGAACGGGAGGCGGCTTCGGAGTGCTGAGCGCTGCTAGCCGCTTTCTTCCGTCGCCCTGCGACCTTCCTCCTGTCGCCTGCAGTCCTCTTCGCTTCGCCCGCAGACTTCTTGGTGTCGCCAGCCGTCTTGATGCGTCCATCGCCCGCAATCTTAGCGTCTGGTCCGCGCTGTCCCGACACGGAGTTAAACTGCTGCATTGAACCGACTGCATCCGGAGCTGCTTCCCGGGTTTCACGAAACGCGGCTCCATCGTCGCTCTGACAATCCTCCCCATTGGCTGCCACATAAGACCCAGCGGTTTCTCTGGATCCAATTAAAGACGACTCGTTATAAACAGACTCCGTACGGCTCGTAATGTCAGCGTTCACCGCCCTTTTCTCCGCATCAACATTGCAGCCGATGCTCCCGGCCCTGTTACCGCCGCTGCTACCAGCGGTAGATATCACGGGAACGGCGGGAATCGTCGGAGAAGAAGTTGGGGAAATCAACGGTGTCCTCAACTCAGAGGAGCATCTGACGGTTCCGCCGCGATTGGCGCTGATGCCGATTCCACAGCAACTGCTCCGCTTCTTGTGGCAATTTGCGCGACCGAGAACGCAGATCGAACGGGTACCGTCAGACAAAAGAGGTCCTTCCGGCGACGGAAGCAACGGTCGGCACGAAGTTACGCAGAAACCGGAAGGGGAGCCGGAGCTGCTAGAAGGTCCACGGGAAGCGGAAGAGGAGGAGGGCGTGAGCGAGACACTAGCAGGTGCAGAGCAGCGGAAGAAAATGGCGGCCATTCAGAAGAGAATTCTCGAAGCAGCTTGCTGAAAAAGGAGGTCACGCAGGATCAATCAGTCAAGTAGTGGATTAATCAGGCAATATCACCGGGCTTATGTGAATAGAGCTCCTCTGTGACTCCGAGAGAAAGAAGGCGTTAAACGCTGATGAATAGTCGGTTCGTTCGTTCAAGGCGGTTTAAGTGATAATTAAAACGTTAATACGTCGTCGGCCTCCTTCGAATACAAGAGAAGTCAATAAGTAATTAGCCCTTCGAGCAAAGCCCGCGTAATATAAACAGCTACACGCGACCTTGCCAACAAGGCTAGGAGATCCGAGTCGCGGGAAGGACGCAGCTATCTCGGTGACAGGACAGTCAAGTATGGAAACGGACCAGGCACAGACAAACCACCAGCCAGCTGCTACGATTTAGGGAATACAAGTGGAAACCCCAAGGCCAGCTTTCCTCTAATATAGTACGGAGGAGGTGAATGTGCATTCACCTCCAGTCAAATTCCTAAGACACGGTGTAGTCTGTTTTATGACGGTAAAGAGCGATCAAGAGCGGTGAAGAACGATATCCATAACTTATCGCCTGAGAACTTTCTCCACCAGGCTGGACGATCTCGGTTCTCTCTCGCATCCCAACCAATTCCTCATCTCATATCGCACCCGCCCAAGATTATGGAAGGTAGATCGGACGGACCAGCAGCATGGATGGATGGTGCAGCAGTGCTGCTGCGCTGAGCTGACGTTTCGTAAACGGCCGCCACTGCGTCCCCCACACGGCGTTGGACAAAACACGCGTACCTGGCTCGGGGAGGTTTGGGGTCTACCTAGTTCGGATGGCGGGGTGCGATTGGTTCGGTATGGTTTAGCAAGGTTGGTTCCATCTTGTAATGGCGTGATCTACATCAGAAGGACGCATGGTTGCAGAACGATATCACAGAGCGTGAGGCTTCAAGCTTTGAAACGTCGAACGAACTGACCCGAGCTCTTAATAGAACGATCCGTACGTTTAGAACAAGACTTGAGTTCACTGTGGGGTCTGTTGAGTACACGGTCAAGAGCCAAAGCTTGGCCGACTTCAAGCCTCATCACTAGGCTTGGCACAACTGGCTGATGAACATACCGACAAGCCTAAGCAACAAGCACTCAGGCAAGGTACCACAGTGAGTTTCACAGTGAGAGAGGTTCGGCTCGTATCGAGGCTGCGCTATTAGCTGAAAATCTTCAAGGTTTAGATTAATCGAATGTGGGTGAGGCTTGTCATTGGCCATCAGATGCTTCGGTACGGCTTACCACAGACACCAGATCGTCTCCGAACCACAACTCAATCAGCTAAGGCAAGCAATCTCGCCCAGAGCCAAACTCCCCGCCTCCCACAGTCGCTGAGGCCGCTTCCACAGTTGAAAGGGAACTGTGGTTTGGGTTCAGCCTTGTCAGGGCAGACCTCCTTCGCTGGTGTGGTTCTTTGAAGGCGGCATGGGACGAGCCTTGTAGGGCTTCGCACGCAAACCTCCTCCAAGCCCATTGTGCCAGTTGTCCTAACAAGCTTGGCCGACGGATTATCCACGTCATTGTGACATCGTCCAGGCCCGTATCTGTCATGGCTTGGTCAACGTGTGTGGTGAAGGACACAACAAGAACAGTCTCTCCCAGACCTTCGGAAAGTAGGCGATAAGGCAACCAGTGGAGAGAATGCCAAATCATTTTGCCGTTCTACTTATACGCACAATTACGTACAGTCACAAGAAAATATGAACAATCATTAGATTATTTGGTCGATTTACAAAACATCTACACTCGCACAAAAGGTTACTCATTCTAACACCAGCAAATATTTACAATACGCTATAATGCTTTCCTAAGCAAAGGTGTTGTTCATACGCTTTTTCCACGACAATATGTACGGATTTAAATGATAAAAAAAAAAACAGCTTGAACACGGGAAACGTGGGAGGGGGCTTTCTGTTCACGTGTGGTTATGACATTCTTATTGTTACTGTTTGATTACCAAAAATATTTTCAGCGAATGAACCTGCTCCCATCCAGATAAGCGGGATACATTTCCTAGTCGCGTTTGCTCCTACCAAGGACACGATTCTTTTCCTGGACAGTTCGAGAACATGTAAAAACATCTCAGCTGGCGTAGTTGAAGCCGATATTTTCACCTGACCAAAACCACCTGACCGCAATAGTTTTGCCACCGCCGCTTACTTCCCTTTCGTAACAGTGTTTTCATCCTTCAGACAGATCCATGCCCGCAAATTGACCGAGGATTCCTGGACTTTGCTGAAATCGGACAAATTGCGCGACTGCTCTGCTCCAAGAGAAACTTGGGGGGACTCAAAACATCTCGATGGTCAGGCGAACTCGTTACTGATTGGCTGTCTGTTATGGAGGCGCATGCTTCTTCAGCTGTTTCTCCAAACCTGGCACACCCCCCCTGGCTGGCACGACTGCACATCAACCCCCCTCCTCGAGTCCTTGTGTTGCATGCACGAACCCATGACTCCACACACCCGCCTCGGTATATTCCTGAAGTCCTGAGCTTGCACTTCTCACCACTTAGAATCCCTCTCTTCCTCGTTCAGCGCACTGCGCCTTGCTCCTCCTGCTCAACAAAACCATTCCATTCCAAGCAAACCGATTTTCTCTTCATCTTCCTTTCTTCACTGTATCCTTGTTCAGTTTGCATCCAGCTTTTCAATCCTTGTACTCTCCAGCGTGGTTTGTAGTGTGCTTCGACCTAGAGCTGCTCAAAACAGGCTAGCAAAAGCGGTCCACGAAACCTACAACAGAGATTCCTCTCAAGTCAACTTAAAGTCACCTTACAAAGGCGCCGCCACCATGTCGTTGCATCGTCTAGCGCTCTTTCTGTGCCTCTCCGCCCTCGGCCTCGCGTGTACGTGACGTTTATTTTCCCTTACTTTCTTTCCCGCGCGCTTCATTCTCGGTTTTCCAAAGAAGCGGATTGCCGCCCAAGTGTGCTGGTAATATTGAGTCGTCTCAAAGCAAGTGTACTGTTATTCGAACGGAGTGACGATTTTTGTAAACATGATGTCAAACTTACCTTTCTCTTCTCCCTCGTCATGCTTGCTTTTCGCATGTGTTGCCTGACGTGTGCATGGTGCCACCTGACGTGTGCATGGTGCTACCTGACGTGTGCATGGTGATACCTGACGTGTGCATGGTGCTACCTGACGTGTGCATGGTGCTGCCTGACGTGTGCATGGTGCTGCCTGACGTGTGCATGGTGCTGCCTGACGTGTGCACTCCCGCAGCTCTTCTAACAGCACAGGTAAGCCTTCCTCTGGCTATTCTTCCTCCTTGTACTCTGACGTTAATTCACCTTCTCTCTACGTCACTCCGCGCGCTTCCGAATTATCCGCTCGTCTCCCGTCCGCATCCGCTCCCCCCCCCTCCCCCCACCCCCCCAATCCCCCACCCACTTCAACTCGTAGTTTCCTCCTTTTTCCGAGTGTACTGGTCCGACTCGCAGTTCCGGGGCCCCGCCTTTCCACCATTCCCAGCAACCCTCTCCACCATCCTTCCCGTCCCTTTACGTGCTTTACACTTGCCTCACGTCCCTAGAGTCTGGCGATTTTTAGTCAACTCAAAACTCTCCACCATCCTTTCCGTCTCTTTACGTGCCTTACACTTACCTCACGTCGCTAGAGTCGGGTCGCATCCCTAACGTCCGTGTCGCGTACTCCGCTCTTATTTCACCTGATAACATTTGCTTCGCTCCCACACTGGAACTCGCCCATGCCCGCGCCTGTGTTGTTCTTCGCGTGTTGTTTAATTTAGTACTATGTCAAAAGTTCTTCTGGCGCTATCGCTAGAACACGTTCAGGCCAAGACCTCGAACGCTTTTTAGGCGCCTCAAAATACGTCTCTGATTCCCTTTCACCCCCCATCATCCTCCAATCATTCTCCCCTTCCATCTCTAATCTACTTGTCTATAACCTGCTGCTTGTTCCCTATCGCGCGAACCCGTTCAGGCCACGACGTACTATGTGGGGGGCGGAATGAAGCTAATGAAGCGGCACACTTGGTCGAAGAAGCAAATGAATCCGTGGAGCGTGGGCAATATGAAAAAGTGGAAAGCTCCGGCTGAAGTCAAAGTTGGGGACGAGTTCGGTACGTGAGCCGCCCAGAGTGGTCTGAAAATGTAATTTTGAGTCGCCTCAAAAGGTCATTCTTTGACTCGACTCGAACGACATCGCGTGGAGCGTGGGCAACGAGAAAAAGTGGAACGCTCCGGCTAAAGTCAAAGTTGGGGACGAGTTCGGTACGTCAATTGCAACACGCCGAAAGCGGTCTTAACTCCGACTCAGTTGACTCTAGGTGTAATAGGGGTACACCGTACACCGTACATGGAGAGTGGGTGTTTGAAGCCCGACTCTATGTGTTTTGATCTTTGAGTCGACTCAAAAGTTGACTAGGTGTATAAGTTGAAGCTCGTCTCAAATGACTCTAGGTGTATTACAGTGTTTTAAGCCCAGCCCTTCATGTGTATTGGCCCATGCCTATAGGCTAGGTAGGCCATAGCGACAAGCTAGGTAAGCCATAGCGACAAGCTCGGTAAGCCATGGCGACAAGCTAGGTAATCCATGAGAATTTATGCTTTTCGCATTGCATAGTGCATTTCCACGGCCATGCAATGAAAACGTGTGAGCGTGTGAGCTCATCCATTACCCCACCACATTGTATCTGTAATCCCTTCGTCTTCAAGCTTTTTTTTTTTTTCCCTCACAGTGAGGTGTGGGTGTAAAATGTGTGTTTCGCGATCTTCCATAGCTAATTGTTCCTTTTGTGTATCTGAAATTGCAGTGTTCATCTGGAACACCAAGGCGAATGTGTATCAGTACAATGGCGCGGATGAGGGGGATTATGACGAATGTGCAAAGAAATCCCAGCGAGGAACCATGCTCTCCCCAACCTCCCTTTTTGGAAAGTAGGTTTCCCTCACTCTGGTTAGCCCTCGCAAAAGTGAGTCATGAAGCTCCTAGCCCAATTAGGTTTCTGCTCCAATGTGGTTTGGCTCCTTCGTTTGTGTTCTTGCTTCCGTTCAGTTTGTCTCACACTGCTATTTCACTCATGTTCATGCGTTTGCGTATTGCTATGAGTAGAAAGTCAGGTGAAGCTTGTAGTCTTATTCGTCTTCTTCATCCATGCCTTGTTGGCAGGTATACCTACAAGGTGGAAGAATCATGTGTAAGCCTCTTCTTTGCAAGCACAGTTGGATGCAAGAAAGGGATGAAGTTCAGAACATTTGTCGCATGTTAGTGTGAGGGTGGAGGTTTGAAACAAGATAACTAATCAACATAAAGCTTAGCTGTTCACGAATAGGGATGTATGTAGTACTGTATACTAGTGTATGATACAGGAGGATTGTTATGGGAGTGAGCCTTACCTGGAGTGTGTATGTGTCAGAACGAGGATGATTGCATTGAGAAGAAAGTTTGAACCCCTTATGAACACAATATAAACATTGAGAAAGCTTGCTTTCTTGTCCTTATAATTTGGCATCGTTCTCATTGCAACTGGCTTATTACAACATATGCATCGTTCTCAAGCACATGCTAGTACATGCAAATATTACTAGCTATGGAGTCGTCTGTCCAAGCAGCTGTGGTCTTGTAGTTGGTCCGGGGTGGGTGGTGGGGATGTTGATTGAGCCGTTGGAAAACGAGAAACGTGGGTGGAGGGAATGAACTCCAATCCAACCCACGGTTTTTGTAGCTGGAGAAGGGCGTTTAGCGCGCTTCGACGCTGCCAAATATTCGGTACAGGCAGCTTCGCTTTCACAATACACAATTTTGAAAAACATCAATGTGTTTAAAAATTATAATATTGAGAAAGCTTGCTTTCTTGTCCTTATAATTTGGCATCGTTCTCATTGCAACTGGGGCCTCTGAGACATGGGCAGCGGTGGCTTCCGGTTGCGTAAGAGTGCCTCTGCGTGCTGTTCTGGGGGCAGTGCGTGTGTCGGGTCCTGTAGGTCGCGGGATGCCTTGATAAGATGTCCGACGTGTGGTGTGACGTACATCTCTTTGGCTGTGTCACTTTGCCACCTGCCCATCCTTTTGAAGATCCTGTCCGGCACGCCGATGTTGGCTGCTACGGTTGCCGCGCCCTTTCGGAAGGAGTGCGTGCCGAGCTGCTGCTCCCCAAGTCCAACCTTTGCGAATGCTTCTTTACACCAGTTCCGGATCGTTGTGTACGAGGGTGGCTTGGCCTGACCCTTGTTGGCTGAAGCGTGACCAAAAAAGCGAATCAGCGACCCCTCTGAATGCGGGCCATAGCCAGCGAGTTGAAGGAAGCGTTGGGTGCAGCGCACGGGGCAACAGGGGTCCGTCGTTGCTGCGATGGGAATCCAAGTTCCACGACCGGCCTGGTCCGTTTTTGAGTGTGGGATGAGGATCCACATGACTTCGTCGTCGAATTGGATGTCTTGCCACTGGATGGCCACCAGGTCGGAGTATCGCAAAAATCCGGAGTACATGAGGATAGGGATCAACCCCTTCTGAAATTCAGCAGGATTGTCCGACTGCAAGTAGTTCGCGGACATGTCCCGAACTTGTTGGATTGATACGGGCTCCTTCATTCGACTAGGGCGAGGGCAGTGTCGTTTCGCGTAGTCCCGCACTTGAGTGGTAAACGGTCCGACAGTCGGGCATTTGCTTCCAGTCATGCGATGGGCGAAGCTGACTGCCGAGCACGTGAGCTGCACTACAGACAAGGTTGCTCTTCGTTGGATTGCATGTACCAAGTATAGCGCGAGGGCCATGTCGGATGCGGGAAGAAATGGGAGATCCACCTTTGTGCAGAAAGCCCGAAACTTGGCCCAGTACGGTTCGTATGTACGGATCGTTGAATTAGCTCGCGATTGTGTGAGCATGTTGATGAGTTGGTTGTGTAGCTTTGGGAGCAGATCTGGACACAAGGCGCGTACACTCTCAATTAGTCAAAAACCACCCGAAGTGCAATTATTGGGCTGTGTGGTAATCCAGTGCCTGAAAAAGCAGCGGAATGTGTTCCAACTGCCAGACATTGGCTGCCGTGTGTCAAAGGAATGTGCGCGTGGATGTACGGTGCCCAGTTGCGTGGGGAAGGTTGTAGGAGTGGCCACCAGTTTGCACCCGGCCAATGTGGGATGATCAGTGTGAGCGACGCATGGGTGCGCTGTGCGTGATGGAGGACGGCCGGTACTAAATGGGGCGGGGGGAAAGCAAAGCTATTTTCTGATGTCCATGCGAGCGAGAATGCATCTACTGCGGTGGCTTGTGGATGAGGAATTTTCGTGCAGAAGCGTGGCAGCTGAGAGTTGCGGGAGTTTGCAAAGAGGTCGATGTAATGGGGACCCCAACGTCGTTCTAAGATGCGGAACCACGGCGTCTTCAACGAGTAGTCGTCATGATCGACTGCTTTTGAGAGCTCATCGGCGTGTGAGTTTAGCTCGCGTGGGATCCATTCGATGATTAGACGCGTGCCGTGCTCCATGCATGTCCGAATGATGCCTTGGCAGGCCGTGGTAAGGTCGGGGCTGCGCGAGCCACCTTTGCGAAGGATGAAGAAGACGCCCTGATTGTCCACCCGCACAAGAACATGTTTGTGCGTGATCTTGCTGGAGTATGTTTGGAGTGCCCAAAGCACTCCTTCGATCTCCCTCCGTGTGCTGGACGTCGCTCGCAGCGGCTCTGGCATTGTTGCGCTAGCTTCTTCAAGGCCGCCAGGGAATGTGGTCAAAGTGGCGCCCCAACTGTGAGCGCTAGCATCCACATGGATCACAGCATCGTAGCTGTTTCGAACGTGAAACGGTGCACCGTTGAACCTATCAAACTCCTCGAGCCAGAAGTTTAGCTCCTCGGCCGCGGGTGGGGGGATGATCACGCTGCTTTTCCATGAAGGTGCGTCATTGATCACTTGTAGCATGGCGTGGCTGAAAGCACGAGCTGTTGCGCCCAGCGCGACGCCCATTGACGCGAGCATGCCTGTGATTCTGGCCACTTGGCGGACTGGGACGGGTCGACATGCCTTGCTTGCATTCAACAGGTTCCGAATGGTTGCATGTAGTGAGGCTCGTCGTTCGGGACCGATGGTAAATCGACCGGTGGCCGTGTCCAGCTCCACACCCAAGAATCGAAGGTGTTGCGATGGTGACAGCTGTGATTTCTTCGCATTTATCACCAAACCCGGTGCTTTAAGGTCCAGTATTACACGGTGGCAAGTGGCCTGCGCGTGGGCTTTTGACTGGCAGAGGAATAAGATGTCGTCCACGTATGGTACTACTCGAATGCCTTTCTCCCGCCAGCGACGGGCTAGCTGCTTGATGAGTTGCGTGAAGACGAATGGGGCTGTCGCAAGACCGAACGGCAATGAACGAAAGGAGTAAGTGCGCCCATCGAATCCAAAACCGAGAAACTTCCAGCATGAGGGATGGATGTCGATGTGATGGTACCCGGATTTGAGATCAATAGAAAACATCCAATCCCCAGCGCGTGCCACGTCTGCCACGCGGCTGAGTCCTTCGTACTTGAATTTTGGAACTATGAGGTTTGCGTTGACTTTTCTCAGGTCGAGGATGAGCCTGCATTTTTCTCTTTGCTCGACCACGTTAAGTGGGCTTATGCACGTAAGCTCGCTTGCGGTTGTCTCGACTGCTGCTCCAGTCTCTGTGAGTTCTTGGATGGCAGTACGTGTGAACGTAGCATGCGCGTATGCACCAGCGTGGTTACGCTCCCGGAAGGCCTGTGGTGGACCGTGGCTCCATGGGAGCCAGTAACCGTTGGCGATTATGGATAGGATGAGGCTGCAAGGGCACCATGAGCTCCACCACGCAAAGGTCGAGCGAAGCCGACCGCACATCCGTGTGACGGTTTTGTCCGTGACGGCGAATTCGTATGGGCCATCGTCGCGAGGCACCTCGTATTGTTGTGCTCCTGTATGTACGACAAGGAAATGAACGGGACCAATCAAGTTACACGCCTTAATTAGTGAATGCGTGTGACATATACATGCATGCGCGAAAGATGAACCGTCAACAGTGAGAACCATACGGACGGTTTGTCCTCATTCCATATAGGGCGTCCGATCGCACCTTTGCAAACTCTTTCCCATACTCTCTCCCGTTCCCTCCCCTCTTCGTTTTTGTTTTTGTTTTTGTTTTTGTTTTTTGTTTTTTTCTTTCTTTTCTTTTTTACCTTGCTGTAGGATTGATGCTTGGGACCATGATCATGCTCCCCTCTTGATCTCTCTCTCTCTCTCTCTCTCTCTCTCTCTCTCTCTCTCTCTCTCTCTCTCTCTCTCTCTCTCTCTCCCTCTCTCTCTCTCTCTCTCTCTCTCTCCCTCTCTCTCTCTCTCTCTCTCTCTCTCTCTCTCTCTCTCTCTCTCTCTCTCTCCCTCTCTCTCGCCCTTTTTGGTTTTCCAAAGGTTGAACCAGAGCTGCCCATCCTTGCCATGCATGGTGGCGGTTTGAGTGAGGAACGTGCGTACTCTCTTTTTCGCCCCCACCCTTTTGTTTCTTGTTTTTTTTTTTTTTTTTTTTTTTTATCCTTCACAAACCAGAGGGGGCCTTAAATAAAATCCCTATCTCTCATGGTCATACATTGTCATGCCTACTAGCATGCTTCTCCTCCCGTCAATTGGGGCATACGGGGGACCGAGAGGCATTCTTCCTCTTCCCCAAAGCTAGGCCTACGGCCATACTTTATATCCTTATCCTAGGGGACCGAGAGGCATTTTTCCTCTTCCCCAAAGCTAGGCCTATGGCCAAATTCTACCACCCTATCCTAGGGCTGGCCATGGCCATCGCAAGCCCTACTAGGCTGCCCACGGTCTAAGCACTCAAGAGTGCACCGTGCATCGCGGCTAGTGGCGCGCTTCGCCATAGCCCGAACCCTACACAACCGGTGCGGGTCCTTGGCCCCCATGCCCATTCCGAGGGCAGGCATTGGCGACGTGGCCTGGCTGGCCGCAGCGGAAACACGAACCACGAAAGCCTTGGAAGTTGCCCGAGGTTGGAGGGCCACGTTTTGGAGCGAACGCCATGGCGCCGTGGTTTCCACCACGGTGGGAGCGAGCGTGAGCGCCCGCCGCTCGGTCCATGGCAGCCACGTCTGCGACGGCTTGCTTGAACGGCCGCGAGGTGAGAAGACTTTTCTGCAGGTACATTTTGTAGCGCTTGGCCACGCGGTCGTCGGCGGCGTCTTCGACTTGAAACATGTCGAAGCGCGCGGAAATGTCGTCGAGGGCGGCGACGACCATTTCGAGTCCGCCCGCCAAGTCGCCGTGCTGCAGCTTGTACTCTGCGTGTTTCAGGTAAGCCCGCATGTCCTCCAGAATTTCCGCTTTCGCCCGCACGTGCGCGTCGTTGAACGTCGCCGCCGACCAAGTGGTGTTAGTAGTAGAGGGGAGGGGGGGAAGATGCTCCATGGAATTAAAATTTGTGGTATGGACCGGAGCCTCACCATCATCGTCGTCGGAGCCGTCGGTGTCGTTGTCGGCCGCTGGCGCAGGTGGGATGCTGGCCGGTGCTTCCTTGTCGTGCCGGTTCGCCGTTGTTCCTCGCGCTCCTTTTTCTCCTTTTGCGTTTTCCTTTTTAGCAGATGCAGAGGCCGCAGGTTGTGCGATTTCCGTAGCTGTAACGCTGGCGGGCTGTTGCTGTAACAGGGACAGAAGCGCGGCGACCTGGTCCGGAGTCAACGCGTTGGTCAACTTCGGGGTCGTCGCGTCAGAGGAAGTCGCTGTTCGGCGCCTCTGGCGCTGACGCGATGGTCCAACCACAGGCGCCGGCGTGTGCTCCGCGTCAGGCGCGTGTGGCGCCACAGGTGTTGCAGGTGCCGCCGTCGCCACTTGCGCCACACGCGCCTCAGGCGCCACAGGCGCCACAGGTACCGAGGGGTGCTGCTGCTGAGGCGGGCTCGAGTTTTTGTTGACCTCGAGCCCGCCCAACAGCACGTCCACGGCAGTTGGGGCGGGCGATCCTTCCTCTGCCCGCCGCTTGTTACGGCGATCGTCCGTCATTTCTCGGGCGTTACGATCGGTGTCGGAACTCGGCGCAGACGAATTGCCGCGGTTAAGTGCCGGCGTAGACGCCATTGTAGAGCGATTGTGGTTGAAAATGTCTTGCAGAAGTGTTGAGGGTGACTGGCCTCTGGGAAGAGTGCGAGTTCTAGCCAGCTTGGACGGGGAAAAGAACTACTCGAACGGAAATGTTGATTGAGCCGTTGGAAAACGAGAAACGTGGGTGGAGGGAATGAACTCCAACCCACGGTTTTTGTAGCTGGAGAAGGGCGTTTAGCGCGCTTCGACGCTGCCAAATATTCGGTACAGGCAGCTTCGCTTTCACAATACACAATTTTGAAAAACATCAATGTGTTTAAAAATTATAATGTTATAACATTCTGACACACCCCCATAGGCAAAATGGGGGAAAATAGGGGGTCACAAGACCAATCAAGAAAAAGCAAAGCAAGCTCGTGGAGTACCATATCACACACATACCGACCACGAGCAAAGGGCAACAAAACCAGTTCACATGCAGAGTTATATAAAGAGCACTAACAGTACCGTATCAACCCGGATAGAAACGCAGGCCTATGATAAGCACATGCGCTTCTATCTGGAGCAATGCGCTTATGGCCAGTCCTCAATTATAAGCGCACCCCCTGTGAAAACGTTACTTATTATAAGCGCATGTACAATTTTAAATTAAATTTTCTGTTCGAAACGGTAGCGAGTTTCAATTTTGAAGCGAGTACATGTCAAACATATATGCTTAGTTATATCTAGGCTTAGTTCATGTGTTTACATTTGTCTAGGCTATAGTGGGTTTAGCCTTAGGGGGTACAGAATTCTCTCGACATTCTACTTGTACCCTTCCTTGCTTCCTAGTCAATCATTCTCACCTAAGGATTCTAACATGGTATTAAGAACAACTAAGTCTTAGGACCTAGTCTCAATGGGCCCACCACCTACTGCACTACCCGTACCTAGCCCGTCGACTTTGTCGCCCGCGCCCGGCCCGTACCTAGCCCGTCGCCCGGCCCGTACCTAGCTCGTCGCCTCGGCCCCGCTGGCCCCGTCGACTTTGTCGCCCGCGCCCGGCCCGTACGTAGCCCGTCGCCTCGGCCCCGCTGGCCCCGCCGTCTTCGTCGCCCGCGCCCGGCCCGTACCTAGCTCGTCGCCAGGCCCGTACGTAGCCCGTCGCCTCGGCCCCGCTGGCCCCGCCGTCTTCGTCGCCCGCGCCCGGCCCGTACCTAGCTCGTCGCCAGGCCCGTACGTAGCCCGTCGCCTCGGCCCCGCTGGCCCCGCCGTCTTCGTCGCCCGCGCCCGGCCCGTACCTAGCTTGTCGCCCGGCTCGTACCTAGCCCGTTGCCCGGCCCGTACGTAGCCCGTCACCTCGGCCCCGCTGGCCCCGTCAACTTCGAAGCCAGTCGCCCGGCCCGTACCTAGCCCGTCGCCTCGGCCCAGCTGGCCCCGCCAACTTCGACGCCCGCGCCCGGCACGTACCTAGCCCGCGCCCGGCCTCGTCTCCTGCCTGCGCCCGGCCCGTACCTGCCCAGCGCCCGGCCCTGTACCTGTTTGGCCCCTCGCCCCCCTTGCCCCCTCGGCCCCTTGTTTGGCCCCGTGGCCCCTAGGCCCCTCGGCCCCTCCTCAGAGCCTGGCGCCCGGCCCCCCGGCCCCTACTTTGGCCCCTCGGCCCTCTAGGCCCCTTGTTTGGCCCCTCGGCCCCCTAGGCCCCTCGGCCCCCCTAAGGTCCCCCCAGGCCCCTTGTTTGGCCCCGCGGCCCCTAGGCCCCTCGGTCCCACCTCAGAGCCTGGCGCCCGGCCCCCCCCGGCCCCTACTTTGGCCCCTCGGCCCCCTAGGCCCCCTGTTTGGCCCCTCGGCCCCCTAGGCCCCTCGGCCCCCCTAAGCCCCCCCCCCGGCCCCGTGTTTGGCCCCGCGGCCCCTAGGCCCCTCGGCCCCACCTCGGAGCCTGGCGCCCGCCCCCCCCGGCCCCTACTTTGGCCCCTCGGCCCCCTAGGCCCCCCGGCCCCTACTTTGGCCCCTCGGCCCCCAAGGCCCCCTGTTTGGCCCCTCGGCCCCCTAGGCCCCTCGGCCCCCCTAAGGCCCCCCAGGCCCCTTCTTTGGCCCCGCGGCCCCTAGGCCCCTCGGCCCCCCCCAAGGCCCCCCCCCCGGCCCCTACTTTGGCCCCTTGTTTGGCCCCTCGGCCCCCTAGGCCCCCCGGCCCCTACTTTGGCCCCTCGGCCCCCTAGGCCCCTCGCCCCCCCTAAGGCCCCCCAGGCCCCTTGTTTGGCCCCGCGGCCCCTAGGCCCCTCGGCCCCACCTCAGAGCCTGGCGCCCGGCCCCCCCGGCCCCTACTTTGGCCCCTCGGCCCCCGAGGCCCCCTGTTTGACCCCTCGGCACCCTAGGCCCCTCGGCCCCCCTAAGGCCCCCCCGGCCCCGTGTTTGGCCCCGCGGCCCCTAGGCCCCTCAGCCCCACCTCAGAGCCTGGCGCCCGGCCCCCCCGGCCCCTACTTTGGCCCCTCGGCCCCCTAGGCCCCCCGGCCCCTACTTTGGCCCCTCGGCCCCCAAGGCCCCCTGTTTGGCCCCTCGGCCCCCTAGGCCCCTCGGCCCCCCTAAGGCCCCCCCAGGCCCCTTGTTTGGCCCCGCGGCCCCTAGGCCCCTCGGCCCCTTATCAGACACCGGCGCCCGCCCCCCCCCCCCGGCCTCTTGTTTGGCCCCTCGGCCCCCTAGGCCCCCCCGGCCCCTACTTTTGCCCCTCGGCCCCCTAGGCCCCTCGGCCCCCCTAAGGCCCCCCAGGCCCCTTGTTTGGCCCCGCGGCCCCTAGGCCCCTCGGCCCCTCCTCAGAGCCTGGCGCCCGGCCCCCCGGCCCCTACTTTGGCCCCTCGGCCCTCTAGGCCCCTTGTTTGGCCCCTCGGCCCCCTAGGCCCCTCGGCCCCCCCCTAAGGCCCCCCCAGGCCCCTTGTTTGGCCCCGCGGCCCCTAGGCCCCTCGGCCCCACCTCAGAGCCTGGCGCCCGGCCCCCCCGGCCCCTACTTTGGCCCCTCGGCCCCCTAGGCCCCCTGTTTGGCCCCTCGGCCCCCTAGGCCCCTCGGCCCCCCTAAGGCCCCCCCGGCCCCGTGTTTGGCCCCGCGGCCCCTAGGCCCCTCGGCCCCACCTCAGAGCCTGGCGCCCGGCCCCCCCGGCCCCTACTTTGGCCCCTCGGCCCCCTAGGCCCCCCGGCCCCTACTTTGGCCCCTCGGCCCCCAAGGCCCCCTGTTTGGCCCCTCGGCCCCCTAGGCCCCTCGGCCCCCCTAAGGCCCCCCAGGCCCCTTGTTTGGCCCCGCGGCCCCTAGGCCCCTCGGCCCCTTCTCAGAGACCGGCGCCCGCCCCCCCCCCCCCCCGGCCTCTTGTTTGGCCCCTCGGCCCCCTAGGCCCCTTGGCCCCCTCTAGGCCCCCCGGACCCCTGTTTGGCCCCGCGGCCCCTAGGCCACTCGGCCCCACCTCAGAGACCGGCACCCGGCCCCCCGGCCCCTTGTTTGGCCCCTCGGCCCCCTAGATCCCTCGGCCCCCTGTTTGGCCCCGCGGCCCCCCAGGCTCCTCTGCCCCTATGGCGTTGCTTCAGGTTCTCCCGTTCGACCCGGAGGGCAGACCTGTAGCATTTGACACGTGGCACGACGATCTGCAACTGTACCTACTGAGCGACAGTCGGGACAGTGTCTCGCTGTTTGACCTCGTGTCCGGTGCCGCTCCAGCCCCTCCCGCCACAGCTGACGTTTCGACTCGTTCCCAGTGGCTCTCTCGTGATGCTACTGCCCGCTTGGCCATTCGCAACCACCTGCCCGCAACAGAATGTGCTCACTTTGGCGAGCACAGGACAGCACAGGCCTTGTACGTCGCTGTCGTTGCTCGCTACTCCTCCCCTGCCACTGCTGCTCTTGGCAGACTGCTACTGCCCTACCTGTTCCCTGAGCTGTCGGCTTTTGCCACAGTAGCGGACCTGGTTACCCACCTGCGCACTAGCGACGCCCGCTACCGTGCTGCCGTTCCTGCTGAGTTCCTTCCCACGAACCAGCCCCCCATGTTCATCACCCTCTACTTCATAGTCACTCGCCTCCCTGACTCCCTTCGCTCTGTCAGGGACCACTTCCTCACCCTCGACCCCACTTCCCTCACTGTTGACCTCCTCGAGCAGCATCTCCTCGCAGCTGAGACTAGTGCAGTTGCTGTGGGTGCTGCTCGTGGCACTCCGCGCTCACCCTTCTTTGAGGGGTGCTCCCCCTCCCCCCTTTCCTCCTCCTTCGCCTCTGCTGCTGCTGCAGACGTCTCTGTTCCTGAGGACGTCGGTGCTGCTTCGACTAGTACGAAGCACCGCAACAGCAAGGGCAAGGGTGGCCGGGGTAGTGGAGGAGGCAGCGGTGGTGGTGGAGGTGGCAGTGGGCGTGGCAGTGGGGGCAGCGGTAGAGGAGGCGGAGGCGGTGGAGGTGGTGGCGGCGGTGGGACCGGTGGCGGAGGTGGAGGCTCTGGTGGCGGCGGTGGAGGCAGCGGAGGGGGTGGCGGCAGTGGAGGCGGTGGGACCAGTGGTAGTCGGTCTGGACCTCAGCGTGGCGGCCCTGGCGGCGGTCGGGGCCAGCAGCAGCAGCGTCGGAGCGAGACTCAGACGCCTCAGCAGCTCCGTGAGTGGTTGGTTCAGCGTGGGGCGGGCGAGGGTAGTGAGACCTGCCCGTATGTCATTCGCACGGGTGCCCGTGCGGGCAAGACATGCGGGCGGATTCACACTGAGCGCCGCTGCTTTGCCCGCCTTGACGACGCCTGGCGCACTGAGTTCGGTGATGACGTCGAGCGCCCTCGCTGGGCGGAGTTGCTTAGGTCGGGAGTTGCCATCTTTGACCTAGACTTTGATGTTATTATCTCTGCCATGTATGCTTTGTCTTTTAGTGCTGAGGGTGACTGTTACTGGTGTGTGCCGCCTGACCCAGGTATAGCCGCTGCTGCTCTAGGTGCTAGTGCGTCTGGTACCCCCCCTGTTACTGCGCCTGCTGAGGCCCTGCACACCTTCACGTTAGACTCTGGCGCCTCGCGCTGTTTCTTTCGTGACAGCACCACTCTCACTCCTCTTCCTGCACCTGTTCCGGTCAGACTGGCTGATCCCTCTGGGGGCCCGGTCATTGCCAGTTCCTCCACTGTCCTCCCGTGTCCGGCGGTTCCGTCCGGCTCTCTGTCAAGACTTCACCTCCCCTCGTTCTCTACGAACTTGGTGAGTACCGCTGCCCTTCAGGATGCGATGGTCACTACCACCACTCCTGAGGGTCAGCGTGTGTCGATCTGCACGTGCACGCGGACGGGGCGTCACCTGGCTACGTTCACTCGTCGGCCAGGGTCGAGTCTGTACACACTGGCTACCGAGCCTCCTCAGGTCGCTGCGTCTGCTCAGGTGTCCACGTCAGGTCAGGTAGCCGCCTCTTGCTCGTGTCGCCTCCTGTCGCACCAGACTCTTCTTTGGCACCACCGCCTGGGTCACCCCTCCCTGCCACGCCTTCGTGGCATGCACTCCCGTCTCCTTGTCTCTGGTCTCCCCAGGTCTCTGCCTCCCCTGCCGCCCTCGCCTGCCCCGCCCTGTCTTCCTTGCGTCGAGGGACGGCAGCGCGCCGCTCCTCACTCCTCCTCGTTTCCCCCGATGACTGCTCCCCTGCAGACCCTCCACATGGACGTGTGGGGCCCAGCCCGCGTCAGTGGACAGGGCCGCGAGCGCTACTTTCTGCTGGTAGTTGACGACTACACGCGATACACCACAGTCTTCCCGTTGCGCAGCAAGGGTGAAGTCTCTGCTGTCTTGATCCCTTGGATCCGCACAGTCCGTCTCCAGCTGCGTGCACGTTTCGGCCAGGACCTTCCTGTCCTGCGTCTGCACTCTGACAGAGGTGGTGAGTTCTCCTCCGACCTCTTGCGGGACTTTTGTCGTGGGGAGGGCATCACCCAGTCGTTCACGCTTTCGGACTCCCCTCAGCAAAATGGGATTGCTGAGCGCCGCATTGGCTTAGTCATGGAGGTCGCTCGTACCTCCATGATTCATGCGGCAGCTCCCCATTTTCTGTGGCCGTTTGCGGTCCGGTACGTTGCGCATCAGCTCAACCTTTGGCCCCGTGTCTCCTTGCCAGAGACCTCGCCCACACTGCATTGGACGGGGAAGGTTGGCGATGCGTCGGTGTTCCGGGTCTGGGGTTCTCGTGCCTTTGTTCGCGATACGTCCGCGGACAAGCTCTCCGCCCGCGCTATTCCCTGCGTCTTCCTTGGCTTTGTCCCTGATGCGCCTGGCTGGAAGTTTTACCACCCCACCTCGCGCCGTGTCCTCCCTTCTCAGGACGTCACGTTCGACGAGTCGGTTCCCTTCTACCGTCTCTTCCCCTACCGCTCTGCCCCTTCCCCGCCCCCGCCGCTCTTCCTTGCTCCCGGTCCGCCTCTGGTAGACCCCCTCCCGCCCCAGGGTCCTGCTCCCTCGGGAGTGTCTCAGGTAGACCCTCTCCCAGGTACTGCGCCTGTTCAGGTAGCTGTTGTCTCAGGTGCTGCTCCAGGTGCTGCGTCTGGGGGTGTTGCGTCTGGGGGTGCGGAGCCGGGGGGTGCGGGGTCTGAGGGTGCTGGGTCTGGGGGTGCTGAGCCTGAGGGTGTTGAGCCTGGGGGTGCTGAGTCGGAGGGTGCGGAGCCTGAGGGTGCTGAGTCGGAGGGTGTGGAGTCTGGGGGTGCTGAGCCTCGGGGTGCTGCTTCGTCTGGAGGTCCTACTGGTGCTTCACCGCGACTGTCCTCGCAGCAGCTGCGTGAGTGGCTTGTTCAGCGCGCACACCGTCGGAGTGGGGCTCCCGGAGCTGGCGAGCCTGGAGGCGCTGGAGCTGGAGGTGTTGCTGTTACTACTGGAGTTGGAGACCCTAGGGAGCCTGGAGCAGCTGGCGCTCGAGGCGCTGGAGCTGGAGTAGCTGGAGTTGGAGGCCCTGGCGCAGGAGGCGCTGGAGCTACAGGAGCTGGAGCTGTTGACCCTGGTGCTGGAGGTGCTGGAGGCCCTGTGCGGCCGCGCCCGTACTTCGTTCCCCTGCTTCAGCAGGTTCATGGTGTCCCGTCTTCTACTGGTCTTCCTCCTCCCTTCCTGTGTCCACCGCCTGACCAGTCGCAGCCGCCGTTACAGCCAGCCTCCCCACTGCCTGTTCCCTCTCCTTACACTGAGCAGTCTGGAGGTCTTACAGAGCGTCGTGAGCCTGCGTCTCGTCATGTCTCACCTGTTCGCACTGCTCGTCGCGCTCCTCGTTCGCGTCCTCCCCTTGTCCCAGGCACGCACACCATGGCACTCCGTCCTTCCTCTGTTCCACTGCGTGTTCCTCTGCCTGCTCCTCCTGAGTCCTCTCTTCCTGAGGTCCTTGACCCTGAGTCTGACCGAGCGCGTGCTGCCAGTCCCACTGTCGCTCGTCTCCTTGCCACTGCTGTCACTGACCCGTCCTTTGAGTTTGCTGCTGCTTCTGCTCTCGTTGCTGAGCTACTTGACTTTGCTGCTGCCTGCCGTCTCGACTACGCCTCTGCTCTAGTTGCTGAGTCTGTGCCTGCCAGTCCTCCGTCCGTCGGGGGTGAGTGTGCTCTTGGCACGGACGTCCTTGAGGACAGGCAGGAGGACTTTGAGTGTCTTGCAGCTGATGTACCTCGTTTCGCCTCCTTGCTGCTTGCCCCTGAGGGAGACCCGGATGCTCCTGACATCCCGACCCCGCGCTCTTACGCAAAGGCGATTACGGGTCCTTACTCCTCTCAGTGGCAGGCAGCTATGGATGCCGAGATGGCATCCTGGAAGTCCACAGGCACTTACGTCGACGAGGTTCCCCCACCTGGGGTGAACATAGTCGATGGCATGTGGATCTTTAGGGTGAAGCGGCCGCCGGGTTCTCCGCCTGCCTTCAAGGCGCGTTACGTTGCTCGAGGTTTCAGTCAGCGACAGGGAGTTGACTACTTCCAGACCTTCTCCCCCACCCCGAAGATGACTACTCTTCGGGTGTTGCTGCACGTAGCTGCTCAGCGTGACTATGAGTTACACTCCCTGGACTTCAGTACTGCCTTCCTGCAGGGCAGCCTGCACGAGGAGATCTGGCTGCGCCGACCACCTGGTTTCACTGGCTCGTTTCCTCCAGGTACCCAGTGGAGCCTCCGCCGGCCAGTCTACGGTCTCCGCCAGGCGCCTCGCGAGTGGCACGACACACTCAGGACGACTCTTGCTGCTCTTGGTTTTTCTCCTTCCACTCTACGCTTGCGGCTCTTGGGTTTGTTCCTTCTACAGCAGACCCGTCGCTGATTCTACGCACCGACACCTCGCTGCTGCCCTTCTACGTCCTAGTGTACGTCGACGACCTCGTCTTTGCCACAGCTGACACTGAGGCACTGACCCTAGTGAAGTCGGAGCTGCAGAAGAGACATGCCTGCACTGACCTGGGTGAACTGCGCAGCTACCTTGGCCTGCAGATCACCCGGGACAGAGCACGGCGCACCATCACACTGACTCAGTCACACATGGTGCACCAGGTCCTTCAGCGCTTCGGCTTCCAGTACTCCTCGCCACAGCTCACTCCTCTGTCTACCAGCCACTCGCTCTCAGCTCCACCTTCGGACGAGTCCGTAGAGCCGAGTGGTCCGTACCCAGAGCTTGTGGGTTGCCTCATGTACCTGATGACTTGCACACGACCTGACCTCGCGTACCCTCTCAGCCTTCTGGCTCGCTACGTGGCTCCCGGTAGGCACCGAAAGGTGCACTAGGATGCTGCGAAGAGGGTACTGCGTTACCTGTGCAGTACGTCGGGCATGGGGCTTGTGCTTGGAGGACGGGGTCCTGTTGTCCTCACTGGTCACGCAGACGCCTCCTGGGTTGACGACTCAGCTACGCAGCGGTCGTCGCAGGGTTACACCTTCAGCCTTGGGTCCGGCTCGGTTTCTTGGCGGTCTACCCGCTCGTCTTCAGTTCTCAGCTCCAGCTGTGAGGCTGAGATCTACGCTGGAGCCATGGCTGCTCAGGAGCTACGCTGGCTCACCTACTTGTTGACCGACCTGGGAGAGCAGCCTCGTTCGCCTCCAGTCCTGTACGTAGACAACAAGGCCATGATAGCCTTGTGTCAGGAGCACAGACTGGAGCACAGAACGAAGCACATCGCTCTGCGATACTTCCTTGCTCGAGAGTTGCAGCAGCGTGGTCAGCTTCGTCTAGCGTACGTGGCCACTCGGGCCAACACTGCTGATGTCTTCACCAAGGCACTTCCGCCTGGTGACCATCAGCGCTTTGTTACTGTGTTAGGCCTTGTGCCTACTTTGCCTCACTTACTTACTGCCTGACTCTGCCTGTACTGTGATCTATCTATATACCTGCATGCTTACACTTGTTAGGGTATGATCACTGTATTGTTTGTTCACTGTATATAACTCTGCATGTGAACTGGCCTTTTGGCCCTTTGCTTGTGCTCGGACTGTGTGGTGACTTTGTGATCCACCCTGAGCTTGCTTTGCTTTTCTTGACTGGTCTTGTGACCATTACTTGTTCTGGCTATCCCCCACTTCGCCTATGGGGGTGTGTCAAACATATATGCTTAGTTATATCTAGGCTTAGTTCATGTGTTTACATTTGTCTAGGCTATAGTGGGTTTAGCCTTAGGGGGTACAGAATTCTCTCGACATTCTACTTGTACCCTTCCTTGCTTCCTAGTCAATCATTCTCACCTAAGGATTCTAACAGTACAATCTCATTTTCGCAGAGTTTAACTCTCGAAGACCTGACTGGCTCCGCATCCAGTCAGGATGTGCTGGCATGACTGCAAAGTGTCGCATCTTGGCCCCTGTGTGCTGGAAGAGAATCGCTTGCAGGAGATTCTGCTTTGTGATGCGATTTTTTTTTACTCAGTTGAAATGGCAAGAGTGAAACATACAATTTGGTGTCTTCAATTTATAAATTCGTATATGTCTTTATATAAGCGCATGCGCATATAAAAATGACTCAATTAGAAGCGCACCCCCCTAAAAAACATTGTTTTATTATAAGCGCACCTGCGCTTCTATCCGGGGTGATACGGTACAGTGATCATAGCCTAGCAAGAGTAAGCATGCAGGTTTATATATAGATCACAGTACAAGCAAAGTCACGCAGTGAGTAAGTGAAGAAAAGTAGGCACAAGGCCTAAACCAGTAGAGAAGCGCTGATGATCACCAGACTGAAGTTCCTTGGTGAATATATCAACAGTGTTGGCCCTAGTGGCCACGTACGCAAGACGAAGCTGACCACGCTGCTGCAACTCTCGAGCAAGGAAGTATGGTTGAGCGATGTGCTTCGTTCTGTGCTCCAGTCTGTGCTCCTAACACAAGGCAATCATGGCCTTGTTGTCTACGTACAGAACTAGAGGTGAACGAGGCTGCTCTCCCAAGTCAGTCAGCAGGTAGGTGAGCCAGCGTAACTCCTGTGCAGCCATGGCCCCTGCGTAGATCTCAGCCTCACAACTGGAACTAAGAACCGAGGACGAGCGGGTAGACAGACAGCCAGGAAACAGAGCCGGAACCAAGGCTGAAGGTGTAACCCTGTGACGACCGCTGCGTGGCCAAGTCGTCAACCCAAGAAGCGTCTGCGTGTTCAGTGAGGACAACTGGACCCCGTCCTCCAAGCACGAGCCCCAAGCTCGACGTACTGCACAAGTAGCGCAACACCCTCTTAGCGGCCTCCCAGTGCTCTGGTCAGTGTCTCCCGTGCGCAACGTAGCATGCCAGGATGCTAAGAGGGTATGCAAGGTCAGGTCGAGTGCAAGTCATAAGGTACATGAGGCAGCCCACAAGCTCTGGATACGGGCCACTCGGCTCTACACACTCGTCCGAAGGTGGAGCTTAGAGCGAGTGACCGGTAGGCAGAGGAGTGGACTGTAGCGAGGAGTACCGGAAGCCGAAACGCTGAAGGACCTGGTGCACCATGTGTGACTGAGTCAGGGTGATGGTGCGACGTGCTCTGTCCCGGGTGATCTGCAAGCCAAGATGGCTACGCAGCTCACCCAGTTCAGTGCAGGTGTGTCTCTTCTGCAGCTCCGACTTCACAAGGGCCAGTGCCTCAGTGTCAGCAGTGACGAAAACCAAGTCGTCGACGTACATGAAGACGTAAAACGGCGGCAGCAAAGTGTCGGTGCGTAGAAACAGAGAGGAGTCAGCAGTCGAAGGAGCAAACCCCAGAGCCGCAAGCGCAGTCCTCAGCGTGTCGTGCCACTCGCGAGGAGCTTGGCGGAGACCGTAGACTGGCCGCCGGAGGCTCCACAAGGTACCTGCAGGAAACGACACAGTGAAGCCAGGTGGGCGGCGCAGCCAGATCTCCTCATGAAGGCTGCCCTGCAAGAAAGCTGTGCTGAAGTCCAGAGAGTGCAGCTCGAAATCACGCCGAGCTGCGATGTGCAACAACACCCGAAGAGTGGTCACCTTCGGGGAGGGGGAGAAGTTATGGAAGTAGTTGACCCCCTGTCGCTGACTGAAGCCTCGTGCAACGTAACGCGCCTTGAAGGCAGGCGGAGAACCCAGCGGCCGCTTCACCCTGAAAATCCACACGCCATCGACTATGTTCGCCCCACACGAGGGAACTGCGTCGACGTAGGTGCTTGAAGACTTTCAGGATGCCATCTGTGCATCCACGGCTGTCTGCCACTGAGAGGAGTAGGGAGCCATAATCGCCTTTGCGTAAGAGCGCGGGGCCGGGATGTCTGGTGCATCCGGGTCTCCCTCAGGGGCAAGCAGCATGGAAGCGAAACGAGGTACAGCAGCTGCAAGACACTCAAAGTCCTCATGCCTGTCCTCAAGGACGTCCGTGCCAAGAGCACACTCAACCCCGACGGACTGAGTACAGGCAGATTCAGACTCAGCAACAAGAGCAGTGGCGTAGTCTAGACGACAGGCAGCAAAAAAGTCAACCAGCTCAGCAACGAGGGCAGACGCAACAGTGGACTCAAATGAAGGGTTAGTGACAACAGTGGTGAGGAGACGAGAGACACTGGGACTAGCAGCACGAGCTAGGTCAGACTCAGGGTCAGGAACGGCAGGAAGAGAGGACTTAGGAGGAGGCAACAGAGGAACTCGTAGTGGAACAGAGGAAGGACGAAGTGCCATAACGTGGGTGCTGGGGACAGGAGGAGGACGCGGACGAGGAACCTGACGACCAGTGCGAACAACGCGAACAGGCGAGGCAGGACAAGACTCAGGCTCACGATGCTCTGTAAAAGAGTTTGTCTGCTCAGCGTGAGGAGAAGGAGCAGGCAGTGGGGAGTCTGGCTGTAACTTTGGCAGTGACTGACGAGGCGGTTGACTCAGTAAGCTAGGAGGAAGGCCAGTAGAAGATGGAAGACTAAGAACCTGGCGAAGGACCGAGTCAGGTGGCGGCAAAGACGACGGCTGCGGCAGAACAAAAACGGGTGCCACTGCACAATGCCTCCAGCACCAGTACCGCCAGACACAGCACCCCCAGCGCCAGCACCTCCAGCTCCAGGGTCAACAGCCCCAGCTCCTCCAGCTCCAACGCCGCCAACGCCAGTGCCTCCAGCTCCAGCGCCTCCAACTCCACTGCCTCTAGCCCCAGCGCCTCCCGCGCCAGGGTCCCCAACTCTAGCTCCTCCAGCTCTAGCGCCTTCAGCTCCAGCGCCTCCAGCCCCAGCGCCTCAAGCGCCAGGGTCTCCAGCTCCAGCTCCTCCAGCTCCAGCGTCTCTAGCTCCAACAGCTCCAGTACCCCTCGTACGAGAACCTCCAGGACCAGCAGCTCCAGTACCTCCGGTACCACCAGCACCAGCAGTAACTCCAGCACCTCCAAGACGAGTAGCTCCAACACCTCCAGCTCCAGTGCCTCCAGCGGCAGAGCCTCCAGCTCCGGCAGCTCCACTCCGAAGGCGTGTGTGCTGAACAAACCACTCGCACAGCTACTGCGGGGAGAGAGGCTCCGGCCGGGGAGACAGTCGTGGCGAGGAACCTGCAGGACCTCCGGCAGACGCAGTACCCCGAGGCTCAGCACCCCCAGACTCCGCGAGGGCCAGGAACGCCAGGAAGAGAGGACGCAGGAGGAGACGGCAGGGGAACCCGCAGTGGAACAGAGGAAGGACGAAGTGCCACAATGTGAGTGCCGGGGTCAGGAGGAGGACGCGGACGAGGAACACAACGACCAGTGCGAACAGCGCGAACACGCGAGGCAAGACGAGACTCAAGCTCACGACGCTGTATAAGAGAGTCTGTCTGCTCAGTATAAAAAGGAGAAGGCAGTGGGGAGTCTGGCTGTAACTGTGGCTGCGACTGGTGAGGCGGTGGACACAGTTTGCGAGGAGTAAGGCCAGTAGAAGACGGGAGACTAAGAACCTGCCGAAGGACCGAGCCAGGTGGCGGCAGAGACGACGCGGCGGCGGCAGAACGAAAAACGGTAGCCACTACACAGTGCCTCCAACACCAGTACCGCCTGCTCCAGCACCCCCAGCGCTAGCACCTCCAGCTCCAGGGTCTCCAACTCCAGCGCCTCCAGATCCAGTGCCTCCAGCTCCAGCTCCTCCAGCTCCAGCACCTCCAGCTCCAGCACCTCCAGCGCTAGCGCCTCCAGCTCCTACGCCTCCAGCTCCAGTGCCTCCAGCTCCAGCTCCTCCAACTCCAGCGCCTCCAACGCCAGCGCCTCCAGCTACAGGGTCTCCAGCTCTAGTGCCTCCAGCTCTAGGGTATCTAGCTCCAGTGCCTCCAGCTCCAGCGCCTCCAGCTCCATTGCCTCCAGCTTCAGGGTCTCCAGCTCCAGCTCCTCCAACACCACCAGCTCCGGCAGCTCCAGTACCTCTAGTACGAGCACCTCCAGGACCAGCAGCTCCAGCACCTCCGGTACCTCCAGCTCCAGCAGTAACTCCAGCACCTCTAGGACTTGTAGCTCCAGCACCTCCAGCTTCAGTGCCTCCAGCGGCAGGGCCTCCAGCTCCTGCAGAGCCACTCCTAAGGCGTGTGCGCCGAACAAACCACTCGCGCAACTGCCGCGGTGAGAGAGGCTCCTGCCGGCGAGACTGTCGTGGCGAGGCACCCGCAGGACCTTTGGCAGACGCAGTACCCCTAGGCTCAGCACCCCCAGACTCCGCACCCTCAGACTCAGCACCCCCAGGCTCCGCACCCTCAATCTCAGCACCCCCAGGCTCCGCACCCTCACGCTTAGTACCCCCAGTCTCCACACTCGCAGACTCAGCGCCCCCAGGCTCCGCACCTGCACGCTCAGCACCCCCAGACGCAGCACCCCTAGCAGCACCACCCCCAGAAGCACCAGAGTCTACAGTGACCTTGACAGGCTCAGCCAGGGGGAGTGGGTCTATCTGAGACACACCTGAGGGAGCAGGACCCTGAGCGGGGAGGGGGTCTATCGGAGGGGGACCTGGAGCGAGGAAGAGCGGTGGGGGGGGGACAGGGGCAGTGCGGTAGAGGAAGAGACGGTAAAAGGGAATCGACTCGTCAAACGTGACGTTCTGAGAGGGCTGGACATGGCGCGAGGTGGGGTGGTAAAACTGCCAGCCAGGCGCGTCAGGGGGAAAGCCAAGGAAGACGCAAGGAATGGTGCGGAGGAGAGCTTGTCCGCGAAAGTATCGTGGACAAAAACACGAGAGCCCCGGACCCGGAACACCGACGCATCGCCAACCTTCCCCGTCCAACGCAGTGTAGGCGAGGCCTCCGGCAAGGAGACACGGGGCCGGAGGTTGAGCTGATGCACAGTGTACCGGACCGCAAACGGCCACAGAAAGTGGGGAGCAGCCGCATGGATCATGGAGGTACGAGCCACCTCCATGACTAAGCCAATGCGGCACTCAGCAACCCCATTTTGCTGCAGGGAGGCTAGAAGCGTGAACGACTGGAGGATGCCCTTCCCACGACAAAAGTCCCACAGGAGGTCGGAGGAGAACTCACCACCTCTGTCAGAGTGCAGACGCAGGACAGGAAGGTCCTCGCGGAACCGCTAGCGGAGCTGGAGACGGACTGCGCAGATCCAAGGGACCAAGACATCAGGGACCTCACCCTTGCTGCGCAAGGGGAAGACCGTGGTGTAATGCGTGTAGTCGTCAACAACCAGCAGAAAGTAGTGCTTGCTGCCCTGTCCACTGACGCGGGCTGGGCCCCACACATCCATGTGGAGAGTCTGTAAGCGAGTAGTCGTCGCGGGAAACGAGGAGTGAGGAGCGGCGCGCTACCGCCCCTCGACGCAAGGAAGGCAGGGCGGGGCAGGCGAGGGCGAGAGGGGAGGCAAAGACCAGGGAAGACCAGAAACAAGGAGGCGGGAGTGCATGCCACGAAGGTGTGGCAGGGAGGGGTGACCAAGGCGGTGGTTCCAAAGGAGAGTCTGGTGCGACAGGAGGCGACACGAACAGGGGGCGGCTACCTGACCTGACACGGACACCTGACCAGAAGCAGCTACATGAGCAGGCTCAGTAGTCAGTGTGTACAGACTCGACCCAGGCCGACGGGTGAACGTGGCCGGGTGACGGCCCGTCCGTATACACGTGCAGATTGCCACACGCTGACCCCCAGGAGTGGTCGTAGTGACCATCGCATCCTGGAGGGTAGCGGTACTCACCAAGTTTGTAGAGAACGAGGGGAGGTGAAGACCTGACAGTGAGCCAGACGGAATCGCCGGACACGGGAGACCAGTGGTGGAACGTGCAAGAACTGGGCCTCTTGAGGGGTCAGCCAGTCTGACTGGAACAGGTGCAGGGAGTGGAGTGAGTATGGTAGTGTCGCGAAAGAAACAGCGGGAAGCACCTGAGTCAAGCATGAAGGTGTGCAAGGCCTCAGCAGGCGCAGTACCAGGGAGAGCAGACTCACTAGCACCTAGAGAAGCAGCCTCTATACGAAGCTGCTGGGGCGTAGGGGTCTCGCTCCGACAGTGCTACTGCTGCCTCTGGCCACCGCCAGAACCTCCCCTCTGAACAGCTCCACCCCGACCGCCACCACTGCCGCCGCCACCACTCCCACTGCCGCCACCACCGCCACCACCACTCCCAGCGCTGCCACCACCGCTGCCACCGAAGCCCCCACTCCCGCCATCACTCCCACTGCCACCTCCGCCACCTCCACCGCCTCCACCGCCTCCACCGCCTCCACCACCACCACCCCCGCTGCCACCTCCACCACTCTTGCCTCCCTTGCCCTTGCTGCTGCGGCTCTTCCCAACAGGAGCAGAAGCAGCCTCGACCTCCTCAGTACCAAGGATGTCAACAGCAACAGAAGAAGCATAGGAGGGGGCAAGGGGGGGGGGGGGAACACCCCTCAAAGAAGGGTGTGCGAGGAGTGCCACGAGCAGCACCTACAGCGCCTATGCTAGTCTCAGCTGCAAGGAGGTGCTTCTCGAGCAGGTCGATAGTGAGGTATGTGGGGTCAAGTGCGAGAAAGTGGTCCCTGACTGCGCGAAGAATGTCAGGGAGGCGGGTGACTACGAAGTAGAGAGTGATGTACATCGGGGGCGGGTTCTTGTCTAGGAACTCGGCTTTGAGGGCAGCGCGGTAGCGAGTGTCACTAGTGCGAAGGTGGGTGATGAGGTCCTCGACTGTGGCAAAGGCTGACAGCTCGGGAAAAAGGTAGGGCAGTATAAGGGGGCCGAGAGTAGCAGTGGCAGGGGAAGAGTAGCGAGCGACTACAGCGTCGTACAGGGCCTTAGCAGTCTTGTGCTGGCCAAAGTGAGCGCGTTCGGCAAACGGCAGGTGGTTGCGAACGTCTAAGCGAGCAAAAGCGACACGGGTAAGCCACTGTGAGCGAGTCGCACTGTCAGCTGTGTCGGGAGGGGCAAGAGAGGCTCCGGACGTGTGGTCAAACAATGAAACGCTGTCTCTAGAATCGCTCAGTAGGTACAGCTGTAAGTCATCGAGCCACGTATCGAACTGGATCGGACGGCCCTCAGGATCGAATGTGAGAACGTTGAGAGTAGCCATAGCGGGCAGAGCAGGGTGGCGCGTGACGAGCAGGACGGCGCGCGTACACTAGGAAAACGCTAAGGGCAGGGCAGGGCGGCGCACGGCCAAGACAGGGCGGCGCGTAGGGTAGGGCAGGGCAGCGCGCGGGCAGGGCAGAGCGGCGCGCGGGCAGGAAATGGCGGCGCGCGGCTAGGAGGGCGGCGCTCGGGCAGGCTGCAGGGCGGTGCGCGGGCAGGAACGGCGGCGCGCGGGCAGGAAAGGGGCGGCGCGCGGCCAGCCAGGCGACGCGCGGGCAGGGCAGGGCAGTGCGCGGCCAGCAGGGCAGCGCAACAGCAGGGCAGGGCGGTGCGGCAGCCAGCAGGGCGGCGCGCGGCTAGCAGGGCGGCGCGACGGGCAGGGCATGGCGGCGCGGCAGTTAGCAGGGCGGCGCGCGGCCAGCAGGGCAGGGCAGCACGATGGGCAGGGTAGGGTGTTACGAGTAGGGTAACGCGCTACGGGCAGGGAACTATTCGGTGGGCCCTAAAAAAAAAACGGTCCTGGAACAGGACCCACTCTGAAACCATGTCAGAATACTGAACGAGGATGATTGCGTTGAGAAGAAAGTTGGTACAAGTACTAACCCTAATCGGGTTGTACCCCTTATGGGCTACCCCACTACATTCTACACAATATAAACATTATAACAGTTTGACTGTATGCTTACATGTGCCTGACCTTGATGGTGTCAGAATCTGTTCAAGGTGACTAATCTGAAAGTACCTTACTTTACCAATATCAACTTCTTGTAAATTGGCAGGTAATTTCAATCTTCCTCTCAGGGCTGACTATTCAAAAAAATCCAGTCTGATGTTCTGGGGGCTCTGAAAAATTTTAGTCTGAGGCATATTTCCCAGAGAATGGCCACTCTGATTTTTCAGGTTCCGCAAAAACACAAGTCTGAAGTACTCAAAACACACTACAACCACTGCAGTACAGTACTGCCACAAATGTAGCACGTGGGGCGCAACGCTAACCAGTTTCCCTCGCTGACACCGCGTAGCTGCAGTGATGGTCCCGCGTGAGTGGAAGAGTGAGCCAAGTTGGCAGATTTCTAAGGGAAAAGGGTGGCAAAAGTTGCCAAGGACAGATTCTGCGCGTGACAGCGCCATGAAGTGTGTTCGTACACTGGCAACATATGACGTAGCGGAATGTACGTAGAAATCACAGATCCGCATTTCAGGATCCGTACTCCCTGTAGTATGAAGACCCATTATCGGCTAAGTCAGTACTCTGAAAATCTCAGGATCCAAAACCAAGTAAGTCTGAGGCACTCATGTTTGAAAATCTTACAAGTCTGAAAAATCAGGATCCGTAGGAAAATACCCTGAGATTTCAGACAATCAGACTATTTTAGTCTGATAAAGTCAGCCCTGCTTCCTCTACACATGAGGTGCTGAGCCTAGACTATTCACATTGCCTATCACTATCACATACCATACCATATCATACCAGTACATGTACCAGCATATGAATATTCACACAACCACCCGTGATGCTGAAATTATCAATCAAGCATGTACAACATATGGTAGACAAAATTCCACACCATCGCCTCTCCCACAGCCCCAAAATACCTCCCATCTGCTGCTACCGAATAATTCCCTACTGATTCAGATTCAGCAAAGCAAGTGTAGTGCACGTCTTTATGTCCACACGTATCATCAGGCCTTGGTGCTGCGATCAGCCAATCATTGAAAAACGACAGCCCATATCGTCCCAAGTGCCGAACAGCAACTTTGTTCAGGTGCGAAATGAGCGTGTTGGTTCCGAGATCGCAATAGTCGTTTAGCCGCTTAGGAGGAATGCTTCGGTACAGAAACCAAGGGCCCTTTTCGGGCAGCATGTCAGTTTCAGCCTGCCCCGGAAGCTGCTGCTGCTGCAGCTTCCGTTTCTGCTGCTGCTGCTCATGCTGCTGCTGCTGCTGCTGTTGTTCCTCCTGCTGCTGCTGCTGCTGCTGCTGCTGCTGCTGCCACCGCTTCTGCAGAGCCAGTTCCATTTGGGAGAAAATCCACTGGAGGTAGTTAGGAAGATAGTAACCGAACGCGTTCTCAGGCTCGTCGCAAAAAATGGCCGTCCAGAAGCCAGCATCGAAAAGCATCACGTCCGCTGTGGTGGAGATTTCTGGGAATTGGAGCCGTTGCAGAGTTGAGATGCCCTTTTTCCTGCACAGAGGTTAAGGGGAGAAAGAAGAGGGGGAAATGATTGTTCCAAGAGACATCTCAGAACAGAAAGCGTCACATTTGCTGTGGTGGAAATGTCTGTGAACCAGAGCCTCTGCAGTGATGAGATGCCTTTTCTTCTTCACAGAGGTTAAGGGGTGAATGGGGAAATGATGAGACGAAAGAGAAAGAACTTGAATTGTGGTTGGAGATATGGGAATACGAAGTATACGAGCAGGAGGAGGGCTAGAGGAATCATGCATTAAGAGGTAATGCCACAAAACGATGGGATGAAGACAATGATTGGACACACACATGCAGAGACACACAACACACACACACACACACACACACACACACACACACACACACACACACACACACACACACCCACACCCACCCACACACACACCCACACACACACCCACACATACACCCACACCCACACATACACCCACACCCACACGCACACGCACAGGCATGCACATGCCTGTGCACGCACGAGCACACAATAACCAGAAATTAGCTCACACGCAGCCAAAAGAACCGTCGACGTAAATCCCTCCGATCCAATAGAAATTCAGCTTCAGCGGCTGCAGATCCGGGCTAGGGGGCGGCACGACCAATCGGATGTCTCCGTGAAGCTTCACAGTAGATGCATTGGCCTTGCCAGTGAGGAGGAAGTAGAGATGGTGGAAGAGGAAGCGCAAGTGGGAATCTCCGACGAAGTTAATCTCGGAAATGCCCCGGGATTGAAGGGTGTAGACCCATTGGGAGGTGGGGGGGAGGGGTTGAGCGCAGGGGTAGAGTTGCCACGTGTAGGCTTTCTTTTGTGGGGTGAACAGCCACCGGCCGTGGATGGAATGGTCACAGGGAGAATCTGGACCGTCCGTTGCCTCCTGAGAGAATTTGCTGCTGGGTTGAGATTCGGCTGCAGCAGCTGGTTCGGTAACTGGTTCGGAAACTGGTTTGGTAGGTGGAAGGACCGTGAGGACCCACTGAGCCATGACATGCGATCCCGTGGTGCTGACTCGTTGCAAGAAATCAGGAGCAAAGTCCAACGTGTCACACTCTGATTGGACCAGGACGCTGATTGGGTGGGGAATTGGGAGAAGGGGTAGCAATACAAAGGGGAGGATAGAAGTTCGCCTCTTTAAGGGTGTCTTTAGACTTGAGTAGTGAGCACTTGACTGAGCATTTAAGGGTTACATTCAAGTAGACTGAGCTTTGGGGAGGGAACGGATTAGAGAGCTAGAAATCCACCTCTCCTGCCCCTTTGTCCCCAATCCCTCCGTCTCCTTCCCCTTGCCCCCATCCCCTCCTTACTCTTCCCCGTCCTTTCCCTTCCCTCCCTTTTCCCCTTCCCTCTCTCCTGACCCCCCCCTCCCCTCTCTCCTAAACCTTCCTCTCCCCTCTCTCGTGACCCACCCCTTCCCCCTCTCTCCTTCCATTCCCCCCTTCCGCCCCGCAACACTAAACCCTCACCTGTAGTTTCCAGCGTCCCACACGCGGTACGTCACTCGCCATCGCGTGACGTCACCCTCCTCTGTAGTCACATCCGCTGCAACCAACGCAGGCCCCATCAGCCTCACCACCAGCGACTCGCGCAACCCACCCACGCCCCTCCGCGCGCTGCTGCTGCCGCTGCCGCCGCCGCTATAGCCGCCGCTACCACTGCTGCTGCCACTACCTATCGAACCAGACTCCCGTAAAGACCGACCGCTTCTGCTCCTCGATTGGTTCCTGGCAGCGTCACTACTCCACGCGCTCCTACTGGCTGACCGCAGCGCGCCGGTCAAGCCGCCATCAGACCCGCTCAAGCTGGCACTGCTGCTGCTGCTGCTGCTACTACTACTCGGCCCGATCGAGCCTAATTCTCCGTCCCGCGCGCTGCTGCTGCTGCTGCTGCTACTACTCGGCCCGATCGAGCCTAATTCTCCGTCCCGCGCGCGTGATCGAGCCAGAGCCCGGCGACCTCTCTTTCTCCCCCCCAGGCTCGGCCGCTCGCGAGTAGCGACCCATTTCGCGGGCGATCTCACGGCGATTTCGAAGGCGCACAGCTCACCAACCGTGCAGCGGGAGCATCCCCCGCCGAAAATCAAGATTCCTCCCTTCCGACGCGATCCGCCATAATTTGATTTTATCATGTTGCTGCTGGATCCCGACGAGTCGCCTCCGCTGTATCCGCCGTGGTCCCCGGACCACCAGCAAATCGAATCCGATCCTACCGGGTTTTCCGGAGTGATGGACTTCTCCTGGCTCGCAGCCACGTCAGCGTTTGGGTTGGCCTGTTCGTGAGTGGTACGGGACGGTTCGCTGGTTCGGCTTGACGCGGATAGCGCGCCGAGCCAGATTTGCAGGCTTGGTGCGTCCGTGTGTATCGTGTATGAGTCCACGAGGACGGTGAAGAGTAGTAACGGAACCACCACTAGCGCGGACAGCGACAGAAACACCAGAAAGGCTACCGAACACCGCTTCGATTCATTAGGAACGGAAGCTGCCGCCATGGAGTGGCTTCGTCGAGCGGCTTCGTCCGAAACGCAAAATTAAATAAATAAATATTATTATAGACCAGCTGTGTTGGTAAACCGCAGCGAATATCGCATGCAGTACCAACACGTCTGGGCACTAAATGAATGGCTAGTGGAGCGGAATTGCGGAGATTGTTACACAAACGGCTTGCAAAAACTCCTTGAAGGACCATCTATAGCCATGATGCGGTGACAAATCTTGCGCAAGGCAAGGACCAAGGGGTCCGAGGGCGGACCAAGGGGTCCGAGGGCGGACCAGAGTCATGTGACACGCCCTAATGATGCGCTAATTCCTTTTACGAGGTATTCTTGAGAAGAATGGAGGTGGGATGAAGGCTGGAAGGGCCGTTACAACCATTTCTCAAGGCTGGGAGGGATGAGGGACTAGGAAAGATGAGCAGAGATGGGTTGTCACGCAGGCTTGTTCGCTCAACCTCGTACGCGGTACAGTGGTTTTCCACACGGTTTGTACTCATTGCCGATTTCGACCGTAACGCACCAGGTAAAACCGACGTTTGGTACGTCAATTGATTGTGCTCCACACATTGTCGCTCTTGTCACTCATGAGGTTGGTGGGGGGAGCCCAAGGTCAGGCATTTCCTTCCACCAACCGGGGAGAACACGAGGTCGGTGTGAGGAGAGAGGGGAAAATTCTCGGTTCCGGTTCGTTTTGGGTGTCGGATGTTATGCTGGCCCGCTGTAGTCGTGTTTTGCGTTCTCACACTCTAAGGCCTGGGCCTGTTGCAAATGCTGGGGTGCATTGTGGCTGGGTGCTACTTTACGTAAAAGTAGTGATATGCTAACTGAAAGTGCTGTTGTGCACGAAACTAGGTTCCACAATTGGGACGGGACGGGCGGGAGGTAGGAAATGCGGTAAGTACGGAGAGGGTGACCACTGACCACGTGCTTGCAGGATTTTGCAGTTTCGGGTGCAAGCGAGCTGCAGTACGGTAATATAACAATCTAGCTCAATCTAACTCATATAATATGTGGTAGATAAAATTCCAGACCATAGCTTCTCCCACAGTTCCATATTACTCTCCCTCGATTTCCGTAGTCTTCTTGTCCTCCTCAGCTTCGGCAAAGCAACTGTAGTGCACATCCGTACTCTTACAAGTGTCATCAGGCTTAGGGGCAGCAAATAGCCAGTCATCAAGAAGAGACAGCCCGTACCGTCCTAAATGCCCCACAATAACTTTGTTCAAGTGTGAAATGAGGGTGTTTGTTCCCTTATCGCAGAACTCGTTAAGACGTTTTGGGGGGATGGTTCGGTACAGAAACCAAGGGCCTTTGTCGGGCAGCCTCTGACTTTCAACCTGCCCCTGCTGCTGCTTCTGTTGCTGCTGCTGCTGCTGCCGCTGCTGCTGCTGCCGCTGTAGATGCTCCTGCTGTATCAACTCTATTCTGGAGTAAAACCACTGCAGGAAGTTAGGCAGATAGTACCCAAAGCCGTTCTCAGGCTCGTCGCAAAAAAATATCGTCCAGTAACCGCCATCTACGAGTGTCACGTGGGCTGTGGTGGAGATGTTTGGGAAATGGAGCATTTGAAGTGACGTAATGTTCTCATTCCTGCACAGTGATTATAATGAAGGGGAGAAAAAAAAGGAAATGGTGGGAAAAGACGGCAGATGGAGTAAGTTCAGAGCCAGAAACCCTCCTGCATCTGGCCACACATTGGACACAGGTACAAGGACAGCAATTGTCTAAAACATAAAAGGAAGAGAACAATGGATGTGAACGAAACAAACAGAAACAACAAAACACAGTCTTGGCTCGCACACCTCACCTGCAGCCAAAAGACCCGTTGACAAACATCCCTCCGATCCAATAGAAGTTGAGCTTCAGAGGCTGTAGCTCCGGGCTAGGCAGCGGCACGACCAATCGGATGTCCCAATGGTACTGAAAAGTGGAAGCATTGGCCTTGCCAGTGAGGAGGAAGTAGAGATGGTGGAAGAGGAAGCGCACGTGAGAGTCCCCCACAAAGTTGATTTCGGAAATACCCCGGGATTGGAGAGCAGAGAGCCATTGGGAGGTGGGAGGGAGGGGGTGTGCGCATGGGTAGAGCTGCCACGTGTAGTTTTGTGTCTGTGAATCGAGCAGCCAGCGGCCATTGATGGAATGGTCGCAGGGCGAATCTGGGCCGTCCATTGCATTCCGTGGAAATGTGCTGCTGGCTTGGGACTCAGCAGAAGTAGCGGTAGCTGGTTCAGCGGCTGGTTCGGTAGCTGGCTTGGTAGCTGGTTCGGTGGCTGGTTCGGTAGTTGGCTTAGTAGCTGGTTCGGTGGCTGGTTGGATGCGTGGAAGGACAGTGTTGTTCCACCGTGCCATGACATGCGATCCCGTGGTGCTGACTCGCTCCAAGAAATCAGGAGCAAAGTCCAACGCGTGGCACTCTGATTGGACCAGGACGCTGATTGGGCAGGGAGTTGGGAGTAGAGGGATGAAAGAGTAAGAAGGATGAATGAGATTTGACTTGCTTAGAATCTAGTAGTGAGCATCTGAAGGGTTGGATTCAAGGAAAGAGAGGTAAGGTGGGGAGCAAACTCAGGGAGGAAGAAAATGGGATTTTTCCTCCCCATTGCCCCCAATCCCCCTCCTGATCCAGGTTTCTCTTCATCCTTTCATTCCCCTTTCATTCCCCTTTCCCAGCCTTCGTTCCCTCCCCCTCACCACCTTCCCCATTCCGCCCCGCAACCCGCAAGCCTCGCCTGTAGTTTCCAGCGTGTGACTGGCTGTAGTTTCCAGCCTTCCCACACTCGGTACATGACTCGCCATCGTGTGACGTCACCCTCCTCTGTAGTCACATCCGCTACAGCCAAGGCAGGCCCCATCAGCCTCACCACCAGCGACTCGCGCAACCCGCCCACTCCCTTCCGCGTGGCCCCGACCCTAAACCTCGCGCTACTACCACTACCAGTAGCGCCACCACTGCTGCTGTCGCTACCACTGCCCGTGCCGCTACCACTGCTGCTCTCGCTATCACTACTGCTGGAGCCGCTACCACTGTAGTGGGCGGAGAAACCCCTTGGTCGGGCGACCCATTTGGCGGGCGATCTGACGACAATCTCGAAGGCGCAGAGCTCCCCCACCGCGCAGCGGGAGCACCCCCCGCCGAAAATCAAAACCCCTTCTTTTCTCTGCCTCCTAATCCGTTCCTCCTGAATTCCTGCCTGCATTCCAGCAATCGGCTTTTGAGAATTATCGAAAAATGTATGATTGACATGAGCGTCCTGCGATGTTGAGACATTCTGCTGCGATCCGTAGTGATTGCACTCGATCGTGTCGTTGGTTCCCGACAAGTCGCTACCGTACCCGCCATGGTCCCCCGACCACCAGCAAACCGGATCGGATCCTGCCGGATAATTTTCTGGAACCCGGCATTTGTCCCGGCTCGCAGCGACGTCAGCGTCGGAGTTACCCAGTTTGTTCGCGGAAAGCTGGCCGGGGCGAACGTGGATGCCTGGTGCGTCAGCATATATCGTGTATGAGTTTACGAGGACGGTGAAGAGTAGTAACGGAACTACCACTAACGCGAATAGCGCTAGCAAGGCAACAAAAGACAGCCAAGACGGCTTCGAGTCCTGAGCTACCGAGGCAGCCATGGAGCGGCTTTGTTGGACGAGTGAATCTGAAATTAGCCAGAGCCAAACGGCAGAAGTAAAGTCACACCATCATCGGGTCATGACGGGTAAGCTTCAGGCCCGCTAGCGCAGCGGTCAAAGGGCGTAGGGAACGGTGAGCATGACGAAGTGAGGAAGCTAGGCTGGAATACTCACGATTCGTGACTCACGACGACGACAGCCATCAATTCCCGCTCTACGCGGTGTTTTGTAAGAGGCATTTTTTACAAGGAGGTGTCTTCCAGGAGAGGTGTTTTTGAGAAGGAATGGTTTGGTCCATATATAGTTGGGTTAAAGTCGGTGTAGTAGCCTATCTTGTGGTGTACGTTAGTACAAATCTACAAGTGGAATCATCCGTGACAAGATAGGCGCCATTCCCGTTATTGAGTGGACTGACTCGTTTGAAGAGCGCACCTTCATGTAAATACAACCCAAGTCATGTGCATTGTCGGTGCAACCTCACAATATATTGCACTTGGTAGCGTCGGTAGCGCTCGGTAGCGCTACCATTTCGCTAGACGACGCTACAGAGTGAGTCAGCATGCTGACCGCGGGCAGAAACAAACTAAAACCCATTCGGACTCCATGCCATTCGGGAGCCTCAACCCTAAAATTCTAGGGTTGATCCCTCCCGAATGGCATGCCTTCCGAGTGGGTTTTATTTTTTTCCTTGCCCGCTGACTCATTGCACTACCTGCTGACGCAGGCAGTGCAATATATATTCTACAATACTGGAATGTTTTGGAGAGACATTTGTAAAGCTGAAAGACATAGTAAACATATGACTCAGTTGTGGTTTTGGTTTTAAAAGGTTAAATAATGTTCAGGTCAAGCCATCATGCCTTAAGAGCCTTGGCATGGTGCTTGATGTGGTCCCCAATGAACGATGCAATAAAGAAATAGGAGTGGTCGTAGCCGCCCTGGAAGCGCAGCGTCAGCGGCACCCCTGCCTCGGTGCACGCCTTCTGGAAATTCTCCGGCAGCAGCTGCTTCTCGTGGTAGAACTTGTCGCTGTCGCCCTGCGGATATGGAAAAACGAGAGAGAAAAATATAAATCAAGAGATCGATGGATGAAGTGGTGTCTAAATGTGCCTCGGTGCACGCATTCAGGAATTCCCCGACAGCAGCTGCTTCTCATGGTAGAACTTGTCATTGTCACCCTGCGGATGCGCAACGGGGGGGGGGGGGGGGGGGGGGGGGGGGGGGGAGGGGGGGGAGGGGGGGGAGGGGGGAGGGGGGGGGGTCTAGATGAAGAAGTGCCTTGAGGCGCCTCACCAACTCTCTTTGGTAGCAGCTGCTTCTCGTGATAGCACGTGTCCAGTCCCGAGACGTCTCAAACGTTTTGTGAGGTGTCTCAAAAGCTTCCGTAGCAGCTGCTTCTAAAAAATATTGTAAAAATCGCTCTGAATATAGCGAGGGTGGGGTGCTGTTGCTTGAAGGGGATGGAGTGGGTAACTCAGCATGCTCAATGTCCACCTCAGCTGAGTGTCCACCTCAGCTGAGTGCCCACCTCAGCTGAGTGCCCACCTCAGCTGAGTGCCCACCTCAGCTGAGTGTCCACCTCAGCATGGCAACTCGGCACACAACTAGCTGGCAACAGCCATTACCGCATGGATCAGGTGGATATCCTCATGAATCAGGTGAGTGGGAAGCAACACTCCTTGGCCATCACCCGTACCCATCAGTGTTGCTTGCTTCCCACACACCTGACCCATGGGGATATCCACCCACCTTGTGCCATGGGTGGGGATTAACGAGTGCTGTGGCGTCATACTACTGAGAGGGGAGTTTCCAAGAAACATACCTGAAGGTACAGAAAGCGGGCTTTAAACCCCGTACCTGGTCTATAAGAATGTCAACCTTGGGTCCTGGGTACTGCTTCACGAGCGCTGTAGCATCATACTCCTGAGAGGGAAAGGCAGGGGAAGGAGTGTTGAGGGAAAGGAGGTGCAGCCGAAGGGGTTTGCAGGGAAAGGGGAAGGGGTGTGCAGCGGAAGGGAAAGGGATGTGTGGGGGTGTTTAGGAAAAAAGGGGCTCCTAGGCTGCTCTGTCATCTCCCAAGCACCCTGAAAAGGCCTTCTTCCCCAAGGGGCACTCCGTGGGGTTGCAACCCAGCCCAACCCAACCCAACCCAACCTAACCCAACCCAACTTATTGGACTCACCTCCCAAGCTGCCTTGTCATCTCCCAAGTACCCTGAGAAGGCCTTTTGCCCCCAGGCGCACTCCGTGGGGTTGCAGATGGGGGCAAAAGCAGATACAGACTGGGAGGAGTGGAGGGAACAGAGGGAAAAGGGGAGGAGGAAGGACATGGCAGTCAGGCTGGCAGTTTAAAAATTAGGCTAAAAAAAACAAATGATAACGGGATTGGAGGGAGATTACTGTAGATTAAGGAAGCGGGCTTTACACAAAGAGAGGCGCAATGGAAGCGACACGTGGCAAAAGAGACAAGCGGGCTATGGACATGGAGAGGGGCAATGGAAGAGCAAGTGTTGGAGGGCGAAATAAGAAAAGAACGCATTTAATACTTTTGTTCCGGTTTCGTCACTGCACTCACCTTATACTTGGTGGAATTTCTGAAGAAGATAATCAGCGCCCCGTGTCCCCCCATAGAGTGACCCATTAAGCTGCACCGCTGCATGTCCAGATTAGTATAATGCGCGGATAGAATCCGGTGCAGCTCTTCAGTCACATAGTCGTACATCTGCCAGTTCTTCCACTTGGGCACCGTGGCGTTTACATAAAAGCCGGCACCCACTCCAAAATCCCAGTTCTCTGACTCTCCCTCCACCTTCAACCCGCCTGCAGATTAAAATGAAAGAAATAAGGATAGTAAACTCCGGTGCAGCTCTCTTATCACATAGGAAGAGAGGAGCTCCCTCTTCACTCTTCCGTAATGCGCGGATAGAATCCGGTGCAGCTCCTCCGTCACATAGTCGTGCATCTGCCAGTTCTTCCACTTTGAAACCGTGGCGTTTACATAAAAGCCGGCACCCACGCCGAAATCCCGGGGCAACTACGTGCTCAAAGTTGAGTTTCGAGACTTCTCAAAACTCAGCTTTTATTCTGTGGGCTAGGTGCGAGGTGAGATGTCAGAGACGATGAGGGCAACTACGTGCTCAGAGGTCAACTTGGCTTTTGAGGCGCCTCAAAGGGCGAAACAATGGGCATTATTACACCTAGGGCGAGGAGGTAGCTTACGGGGCGAGGTGTGGTGTCAGGAACAATGAGAGCAACTCCATGCTCTGAGGCAGGAATCGCTGTGAGACGGAGAGGGAGCGTGCGGGGCAGCTACAGGGGGGGCAAGGGGTAATGCGGCTTACGGGGCGAGGTGTCAGGGACAATGAGAGCAACTCCATGCTCTGAGGCGTACTTCTGTGCGAACGACTTTTGAATGAAATTCTCGTCCGTGCAGGTGAGACCTGACAGCCAGTAGATGACCTGTGAGAGGGGGAAGGGAGGGAACAGACGCATCAAGGCAAGGGCAAGGGCGATGCTCTGAGGCGTACTTCTGTGCAAAATATTTTTGAATGAAATTATCGTCCGTGCAGGTGAGACCTGACAGCCAGTAGATCACCTGTGAGGGGGAGGGGTGTGTGGGGAGGGTGTGTGGGGACAACGCACGAGGTGACAGGCGCCCAACACTCGTCCGTGCAGGTGAGACCCGAGAGCCAGTAGATCATCTGTGAAGGGGAGAGGGGAGGAAGAGGCAAGGGGAGGGGAGGGAACAGACGCCTCAAGGAACAATGAGGGCGACCCTGTGCTCTGAAGCGGGTTTTTGCGCCAATGACTTTTGGATGAAGTTCTCGTCCGTGCAGATGAGGCCTGAGAGCCAGTAGATCACCTGCCAGGGGAAATGCTGTAGGAGGAGGGGAAGGAACAGGGTGGCGGAGTGGGAACATAACCTGCCTGCAAACGACTTTTGAATGAAGTTCTCGTCCGTGCAGGTGAGACCCGAGAGCCAGTAGATCACCTGCAAGGGGAAAAGGGTGTGTGGGGAGGGTGTGTGAGGACAACGCACGAGGTGACAGCTCGAGATGGATGAAACACGTGCAACGATGTGAGATTTCTATACGCTTGCTCGGCGCGAGGAGGTAGCGGCGAGAGGCAAATAGATGGAGACTCTTCATGGTGCACCGGCAGACGAACGAGAAAACGTGAGATTAAGGAAAGAAAGCGGTGTCCTTAAAACTCACGGGCACGCGCGAGGAGGTAGCAGCGGGCGGGAAGTAGATGGAGAATTTCATGGTGCACCCGAGCGTCGCGCTCTCGTGCTCGTAGCGCTTGTTCACTTTTTTAGTTCACTCAACTACCAAAATTCGTACCGGGACGCGTGAAGAGGTGGCGGCGGGCGGGAAGTAGATGGAGAATTTCATGGTGCATCCGAGCGTCGCGCTCTCGTGCTCGTAGCGCTTGTTCACGCCACCGAACATCTTATTGGACGAGATCTCCTTGGGCGCCGCCATTCCGAACGCCGCAGCTGCCGCAAAGCTTCGAGTGCACGTGGAGACAACAGCTTGAGACGCGGGGACGCTTTGCGTAGCAGAGAAGCGCGAGTCGCGTCGAGCTGCAACAGAAATGCAAGGGCTCAGAGAATGGACAATTCGATCTGAATCGCGAGACTGACGGACGACTCCGGCAACGGCGGTGCGGCTTTCGCTAAGCGGCAACGAGGCGGCTGGTGTCTGGGAAAGCGCGGGCGACGCGACAGACGAAGGGCGACAGGGGCTGAAACCCACAATAGCGGCTAGAGAGCACGATTGGTGGAGTCTGGAATAGCTAGCATCGGTGGGGGAAGCGCGGAAGAGGGATTGAATCCCCGGAGCTATCCGCTGGATGCGGGCTGCAGACATTCAAACGGCCGGCTCAAGTGGAGTGAGATCGGAATGAGGTCGGTGATGTATGGAAATAGAGTGGTGACGGTCGGTGGTGTACGGCACGGCATGCAGCTGTGAACGGAGAGCAGAACGGATGACAATGAAGTAGATAGGTGCGTGCAGATTGGAATGGGAGGAAGTCATGGGATGGGTGCATGCATGGCTGGCTAGGTTAGGGAGGTAAGTCGGAATCTCCTGGAATCTGGTTTTGCGATTTCCCTGGGTCGTATGCCTTTTCAGTAGTATCGAAATTGTCCTGTTTTTTGCAGCGAAGCTGTACACATCACTTGTAATCAGGTCAGAACTACGAAACCCCGTAACTCCTCTGGTGACAATGTCAGGGCGTATCTTTAGTTCCAGTCATGGGCACTGTTCCGGGAATCCGCATTTTGCGGATGACTCAAACAACACAAAACACCAATTTGGATTCACTCCCTTCATGCGACCCCCAAACTGGCGCGTGGGTTTTCCCGCCTAAAATTCGGGCCCCACGACAGTCGCATCCAATTGAGACGCGCCATTCCATGACACACGAACTCCTTCATCTGGTTGAGCGACACACACCCCACCCTCAACTCCGTCAAAATTCCCGGTGGGTAGAGTTACATGCAGATCTGTGCAGCTCCAGATCCCAACCCAACCAAACATCCCTCTTGCAACTTCCCCACGCAAGGGTTTCCAGCAGTTGGGCAATCAGCACAAGCATGAGCAAACAGATCTCCCTCACAAGTCTTCCCGAGCTTCCACACCAGCCCGCTATCTACGTTTTTAGCAATGCCTCCACGTCGAAGCGCACGCGGCAAGGGAAATGAGAAACTTAGCGACGATGAACCGATGGAAGACCCCCCGTATGTCGCATGGATGAAGGAGCAGCAAAATCAGGGGAAGCCGTCCCCTTCCATCAAGCGTATTGCAAAGGCAAAGCGCGATTCTGCTGGCGCCAGCACTAGCAGCGGTCCTGGGCATGACGACGACGAAACTGGGGGCGACACGGACATCAGCGACGACGATCTTGAGGAGATCGTGTCGGAATCGGACAGTGATGCCGATTCCGACAACTACAAGGCCGGCAGTGACGACGAAGAGGAAGATTCGGACGGTGCCGAAGTAGGAAGCGGTGACAACCGCAGCACACGTCGATCGAAGAAGGAGAAGCGCCCGCCGGCGAAGCGCAACAAGCGACTGTGGTCGGACGCAGAGCTGACATCACTCGCGGCCGCTCGTTGGAACACGAAGGACGACCTGAAGGCGATGCAAGGGAAGCAAGGGAGCCAGTACTGGAAGAAGCTGCAAGTTCATATGGTTGAGAGGGACGACACGTGGGACCGCGATGAGGGGCAGATGTCGAATGCGTGGAAACGTCTCGAGAAAAAGTACCTGAAAACGAAACGGTCGGAGACGCAAAGCGGGGGGGAAGCTATTAGGAAGAAGCCATGGTGGGATTAAGTTTATCATCTCAAGAAACACTCGGCTAAAGCCAATGCCCACGCACTAGACGGAGGAGGTGCCGCAAACGTTGACGTCCCTGCGTACGCTACCCTGCCCAGCACCAACGTCGGGGAGACCTCGGCTCCTCCCTCGCAGAGACGTCAACGCGGAAACCGACATGGAGCGGCAACACAAGGTGAGTTGTGCCCGTGCTTCAATGCCTGCCCAGTGACTCCCAGTAGCAACATTAAAGCCATGCTCTTTAATACTATATTTCACTGACAATCATACAAACAAACATCAAAACCGCCTTATTGCCATACGTCCCTACACCCACCCCTACAGATGCTGTAGTCACACCTCCACCCAAACGAAGGCGGATAGACGAAACCGCCACAATGGCAGCAGCAAAGCTTGTGAGCGACGCCACTCATTCCTCCGACGCGATGGCGTTGCGCCAGCTTCAAGACTCGATGCAACTACTTGTCGCCGCCATGAACATGGCGGCGATGCAGGCTGGCTTACGACAGCAGATGGCCAGTCTGCCCGTACCACCTGCGGCGCCCGCGACTACGCCGCCACCAGCACCTCCTGCAGACGCAAGCGACGCCAACATGGCGGGGTCGGAGGATGTGGCGGAGCAGCACGAGCCTTAGCACGCGGTGGATGACACACGGTGACGCCGGAGGTAAGCACGATGGATGTGCTTGCCGAAGTGGTGCCGGCGAGCGCGCAGCTCGGCAAGCGTAGGGTTGTCTAGGCTCCGCCACTCGTACTTATCCATGCCACACCAGCCATTCGGGAGTCCAGCCCATATATAGCGGCGGGGGTTGTTCGTTTTCATCCTGGGCGTACTAACGGTCTGCAGCATGTTGTGCAGGATGATGATACAGGCCGTCCCTGCACAAACGCGCCAGAGTTTGCTCTCATGACTGCGCGCGAAGAGCCTCCAGCGTCCCTTCAGTGCGCCAATCGTGTGCTCGACCACCATGCGCGTAGCAGACTGGACGTAGTTGTACGTCTGCTCCCACTTCTTAATGAGGCGTCGTCGTGGAGCGTGAAGGGGGGTGAGCATGTAGGACTTCAGAGGGTAGGCCGCATCCCCCACAAGCTGATAGGGGGCGATTTCCCCACTCTCTAGCCTGCCATGAAGATCTGATGTAGAGAAAACACCTTGATCATGCATTGAGCCAGGATTGCCAACCATGTAATCCCATATGACACCCTTTGAGTCACATGTAACTTGAAGTTGCACGCTATAGACCGACTTGCGGTTGAAATAGTCACCACGGTGGGCCTCCATGCCCTTTATCTGAATGTGTGTCCCGTCAATCGCACCGATGACGTTGGGCACTCCTTTGATTGCGCGGAAGTCGAGTGCCATCTCCTCTCTCACTTCCTCCGGTGGGAACTGAACCCAGTCGCGCTTGAACTTGCGGGGGAACCACACCAAGAAGGCATATACCACGCGGTGGATGGGTCCTCTGGACAGTCCAAACATGATACTCATGTCGTGATACGTCATAGCACTTGCAACGTATTTAATCGGGATGAGACATCAAAGAGACAATGGAACTTCGGCCACCTCGACAAAACGAGACATTGGAAATTTCATTTTGTCAGCAATGATGTCGAGAACTTCGCGCGTAATGCGGAAGGTATCTTCGAACTCCTCGTCAAACATCGCTCGGATCTCCTCGGCCCATTCTGCGACCCGTGCCTGCCGAGTCCGTTTCTGACTCTCGCGGCGCTCGGTTTCACGGAGCACGCGCTCCTGATCCACGGTCTGTGCCTTAGGGAGGAGTGTGGATATCCACTCTACAGCGGCTAGAGAAACTACACGCTGCCACGAGTTGAGAAGGTACTCATGCCACAGGTGTAAGGCAATACAAAGTATGAGCACCTGTGATGTGAGCATGTTTTATGGCAACACGATTAGCGACGATGAAAGATGCATGCGGCCATCTTGAGCTGAAAAGTGCTCTCAAGTCGCCCGCTACGTTGGCACCGCGGTGGGAGAAAGGAGCCTTGATGTGGAGCTGCCTTGTGCTTATAAACATGGCGTCCGGAGAGTGGGAGAGCGAGAGGTGGTGTGGTGTCGGGGCTTGTTTTGGTGAGCGTGGTCACGTCAGTTGTAGTTGGAAGTGTTGGACGTTATTGGTGTAGATGGGGACATTGACGGGCGTGAGATGAAAGTAAACGTCCGTCTTAAGAGGGCGACCCAACCTGGGGTCGCAGCTCAATCTGATTGGTAGGAACACATTGAACACCCCAGTCGCATGCAGTTTCCTGGATGACCCGAAGTTCGAACCGCGGGCGCTTCCAGAGTCCACTTCGGGTCATGCGCTAAATGCGGATGCCCCAAACAGTTGAATGAACAGTGCTCATGACCGGAACCAAAGATACGCCCTCAGCTTCACGGATGATTAAGAACGGCCCTAAACCAATCTAGCTTGATTTGGGCTTGGAAAGCAATGAATCGCAGAGCGTCGTCTGGTCAGTTCCCAGGGACCATCATTGATTGGGCACTCGTACTGATACTGTTTGCGATTGGCGAAATCTGTTACTGCGAATTGGGAACGGTCTTTGGGCGATGATGAGCCCTGTCGCCCGCGGCATTTCAACCGCCGATTCCACTCCGCCAACCGTTCCTTTGCGCCAAGCCTACGTACCTGTGCGCGTGCGCCATTTCCCCTCTCCCCCTTGGCATATCTGTTGACTTCAAGGCTGCGCACACTGGAGTTTTGCGCGGCAACATCAAATAGGTTTCCGAACCATCAGGTCTGGCACTGATGAGTTCAGAGAATTCGAGTACGGTTTTGAACGATACAGCGGTTAATCCAGTGGTCTTTAGTGGTAAGACAAAGTATGTCTCTGATGACATGTTTTGCATCCAATGAGAAGTTTAGAAGCTCCAAAAAGCCACTTATCGCCCTCGTGCGGCGAGTGGCGTGCCGCCTGCCTGCTGCGTGGACAGCAGCTGGTCGTTGCCTAAAATATTCTTATCTATTACCCGGCGACGCTGGCCATTCACTTCCTGTTATTCCAGCTAACTGTCTGTCACTCACCTATCGCTATTTCGGCACACTCTCATTCGCCCACTGTGTAGCGAAAGCGTCGTCACTGTCTGACTGAGACTCTTAGTCGCCATGGCGGACGGAGGCTGGGGCGTTCGACGCCGACTGGCCATCTGGGAGAGCCGAGCGGACTCGTTCCGCGATAAATCAAGGTACCTTGATAAGTAGGACCCCGTCAGAACGAACCGCGAACGACGAGCCGTTAATGAGGAAATGTTAAGGACGAACCGTCACGGGCGAGCCGTTAACGAACAATGTTAACAATAACTACGAGCGAATTCTTACAGCCTGATGGTCATCTATGTATTGCTTTTCTTAGTATCTCCTCCCGCTTTCGCTGTTTCCGTTGACACCTCGCTTTCCATTTCCCAGCGCGGATGCTGTACGAACATCCACATCAGGTTCGGGAACTCCCGGAGCTCCCAGCGGCGCGCCTGCGCAGTACGGCGCGTCGACAGCCGTTGGATCAACGGCGACGGCGAACGGAGGGCGGAGATGGGAACAGTGGGATCAGACGTACGACAACGTGCATTTTTCCACTCCGCGGGATGGCCAGTTCGGTGGTCCCGGCGCGTCGTCTAGCTATGTGGTAAGTATTACCTAATGCGGTGTATTGGGAATGTCAAGGTTAGAGTATTGTAGTTTTTGTACAGTATTTGTAATTGGTTAGTTGGGGTAAAACAGAGTCCAACTGGCGATTCCAAGCGGCCAGTCTATCAGCTCTCTGAAATCTGTCTGTCCTTTGCTCCTCCTACCACCTGCCGTTTCTATGCGGTAGTATCCCTGGGTACTAATCTTTCAAAGTGGCACTCTCCCCAATTACCCCGTCCTCGTGTGGGGTATTTGTTTTCCAGCCTGAAGACCCTCGCTACACGCCTACTGCCAACCCGCCTGGTTACCCCGTCCCTGGAGCAGGCACTTCTGGAGCAGGTGCATCTGCTGCTACAGCTACTGCTGCTGCTGCAGGTGCATCTGCAGGTGTAGCCTACCCTTCATCCCGCAGCCGAGGAGCAGGGGGAAAGCACCACCGCCATCACCACCACCACCATCATCAGCACCAACCCCACCAGCAGCCGCACCAGCAGCCACACCAGCAACCCCAGTACCCTAACCTTCCCCAGCAGCAGCAGTACTACGCTGGGGTAGCCGGCGGTGCAGGGGGAGGGGCAGGGGGAGGGGCGCGCAGGGGAGGCGGACCCCGCCGCATCAGCCCCTCCTACTCCAACGAACCAGACGCCTCGGGTCTATCCGGGGGGACGCTCGGGGGAGGCGGAGGCGGAGGCGGATGGGGAGGCGGAGGCGGAGGGGGAGGGGGGTGGGGCCAGGGGAGGGGGGGGATGGGCGGGGCGGGATCCGTGGCGGGGGAGGCGGAGGGGGTGGGGGAGGGGGAGGGGGAGGAGGCGTGGGCGTGGTGGCGGGAGATGTACCAGGTGGAGTGGAAGCCGAAGGAGGTGTTCTTCAAGTTCCGCCAGCGCTTCATGCAGTACAAGCTCGGGGCGAACGTTGAGCTCAGGCGCAGGCTGGATCCCCCACAGCACTCCGCCCTCTCCCTCTCCCCGAAAGCAACTCCTGCGCCCAAGCACAACCCACTCTCTCTCTGGGGGTTTCAGGTGAGCAGTGAAATGAGCACTGGGGTGGTGGGTGGGTGGTGAGATGCGCTTCATGCAGTACAAGCTCGGGGCGAACGTGGAGCTCAGACGCAAGCTGGATCCCCCGCAGCACTCTGCGCTCTCCCTCTCCCCGAAAGCAACTCCTGCGCCCAAGCACAACCCTCTCTCCCTGTGGGGATTTCAGGTATGCAGGGCAGCAGGGACTGTTTGAGCAACAAGGATACAAAAACCTGGACGATTTCTGGAGACGACTTTTGAGGCGCCTCAAAAGTCGGTGTCTAGGTGAGCAGGGCAGCAGGGACTGTGTGAGCGACAAGGATACAAAAGCCTGAACGATTTCCGGGGCAAATGAAAACTTCCAGTTATGCAGGGCAGGGGCTGCCTTAGCAACAAGGGTTCAATTCAAGGACCAGAACGAGTGGCATTAGTGGATGTGTGTCTGTCTGTTCCTCCTCCCGCTGCTGCCCACAGGTGAACAGTGGGAGCCCGAAGCTGGTGTTAAAGCCCAGCATCACGGACTGCAAGCGAATTCCGTTTGTTGGCCTGTCTTTCTGTCCACTCCACCCCTTTTCTACCAACAGGTGAACAGCGCAAACCTGAAGCTAGTCTTAAAGCCCAACATCACGGACCGCAAGTGGAAGGTCATATTTGAGCCGCAGCGGGGAGATATCCGCTTCCTCACCCGCAAGATTCCCATCATGGGGCTGCTCAACCTACAGGTGTGCAGTGCGGTGCAAGGTGGTACAGTGCGGTACTGTATGCAGTTTGGTGCTGTGCGGTGCAGTGCAGTCAGGTGCGGTTGTGGCTGGTGTTAAAGCCCAACATCACCGACCGCAAGTGGAAGGTGCAGTGCGGTGATGTGCGGTGCTTTATGGTGTAGTATGGCCAGTTGTGGTTGTGGTATGTGGGCCATCCCTTGATCTGACTCTCCTATTCTTCCCCACCCCCCAACCAAGCCCCCATCCCTTTCCCCCTCCTCTCTCACCCCTCCCTCACCCTTTCCTCACCTCTCACCCCTCTCTCTCAACTTCTCTCCCACAGGTGGGCATAGGGCACGGCTTCAAGCACAACACAACGGGGTGGAAATGGAAACTCACCTCTGTGCCCACTTTACCCCTTTACTTCTTCTCAACCCCCTGGATTTCACCCCTCACCCCTCTCGCCCTTCACCCCGCCTTCTTGATCTCGGCCCTTGTCCTGCACAGGTGGGCATTGGGCATGACTTGAAGCACAAGGCGACGCGGTGGAAATGGAAACTCACTACAGTCCCCACTTCGCCCGCCTTCTCCCTCCCCATCCCCCTTATTTCACCCCTCAACCCTCAACCTTCACCCCGACCCCGTTCTCTCACTCCTTTCTCTCCTGCACAGGTGGGCATTGGGCATGACTTCAAGCACAAGGCGACAGGGTGGAAGTGGAAACTCACTACAGTCCCCACTTCGCCCGCCTTCTCCCTCCCCATCCCCCTTATTTCACCCCTCAACCCTCAACCTTCACCCCGACCCCGTTCTCTCACTCCTTTCTCTCCTGCACAGGTGGGCATTGGGCATGACTTCAAGCACAAGGCGACAGGGTGGAAGTGGAAACTCACTACAGTCCCCACTTCATCCCCTTTCTCCCTCCCCACCCCCATTCTCCCTTCCCACCCATCTCCACACCCACCTTCTCCTTTCCCACCCCCCTTCTCTCTCCCCACCCGTCCCCTACTCTCCCACAGGTGGGCATAGGGCACGACTTTAAGCACAATGCGACGGGGTGGAAGTGGAAACTCACCTCCGCGCTGAATGGGAACACGCCCTCGGAGATTCGTTACAAGCACAACCTACCCGTGTGTCCGGGTGTGGACGTGCGTGTGGGGTGGAATGCCGAATACGTGCTGCCAGACATGCACGGGTGAGTCTTACTGGCTTGTTTCAGTGGGGGGCATGCATGAATGGGGGATAAGCACAACCTGCCCGTGTGCCCGGACGTGGACGTGCGCGTGGGGTGGAATGTGGAATACGTGCTTCCGGAGATGCACGGGTGAGATTTGGAAGTGAATGGGTGACATGACATGCCCAGCATCCACAAGTGGACGTGCGTGCGGGGTGGAATGCCGAATACGTGCTGCCAGACATGCATGGGTGAGTCGTCTTACTGGCTTGTTTCAGTGGGGCCATGCATGAATGGGGGACATGCATGAATGGGGGGCATGCATGAATGGGGGACATGCATGAAGGGGGGACATGCATGAATGGGGGACATGCATGAATGGGGGACATGCATGAATGGGGGGCATGCATGAATAGGGGGCATGCATGAAGGGGGGGCATGCATGAATGGGGGACATCCATGAATGGGGGACATGCATGAATGGGGGGCATGCATGAATGGGGGGCATGCATGAATGGGGGACATGCATGAATGGGGGGCATGCATGAATGGGGGGCATGCATGAAGGGGGGCCATGCATGAATGGGGGACATGCATGAATGGGGGACATGCATGAATGGGGGGCATGCATGAATGGGGGACATGCATGAAGGGGGGGCATGCATGAATGGGGGACATCCATGAATGGGGGACATGCATGAATGGGGGGCATGCATGAATGGGGGGCATGCATGAATGGGGAACATCCATGAATGGGGGACATGCATGAATGGGGGGCATGCATGAATGGGGGGCATGCATGAATGGGGGGCATGCATGAATGGGGGGCATGCATGAATGGGGGACATGCATGAATGGGGGACATGCATGAATGGGGGCGAGCACAGCCTGCCTGGGGCGTGGACGTGCGCGTGGGGTGGAATGCGAATATGTGCCGCCCGACATGCATGAGTAAGTCTTCAAAGCGTTTCTGGAGCATACATACATGGGTGAGTTTTGAGGATGTTTGGGGGACATGTATGGGTGGGTCTTGAAGGGCTTGGTGACTTGGTGCAAGCATGTGTCTTGGTGTTTCTGCTTCCATCCGGTGTCCTCATTTTCCCTGGGCGTTTGCGCCTTGAAGAGGAATGGGTGAGTGCATGGGTGGGTCTTGAAGGGCTTGGTGCAAGCACATGTCTTGGTGTTTCTGCTTCCTTCTAGTCTTGAAGGTGTTTCTGCTTCCTTCTAGTCTTGAAGGTGTTTCTGCTTCCTTCTAGTCTTGAAGGTGTTTCTGCTTCCTTCTAGTCTTGAAGGTGTTTCTGCTTCCTTCTAGTCTTGAAGGTGTTTCTGCTTCCTTCTAGTCTTGAAGATGTTTCTGCTTCCTTCTAGTCTTGAAGGTGTTTCTGCTTCCTTCTAGTCTTGAAGGTGTTTCTGCTTCCTTCTAGTCTTGAAGATGTTTCTGCTTCCTTCTAGTCTTGAAGGTGTTTCTGCTTCCTTCTAGTCTTGAAGGTGTTTCTGCTTCCTTCTAGTCTTGAAGGTGTTTCTGCTTCCTTCTAGCCTTGAAGGTGATTCTGCTTCCTCCGTGTGTCCCCAATTACCCTTAGCTTTTCCGTCTTGCTTCTACTCATCATCCTCCTTGCTCCTGTTTCTTGTTTGTTTTTGTTTTTTTCTCCCTTCTGTTACCTATCTCGTGTCGTTCCCCTCCCTCCTATGTTTTCCCTCCATTCACCCACCCACTTGCATCCCATCATCAGAGCTTTGGGAACAGGGGAGCCCATTCTGGGGCTGAATGTGGGACGGCTGTATGCGTCAGTGGAGAGACTAGAAGCCATCTTCACCTCCATTGACTGACGATAACCGCTCTCGACCCTTGTTCACCGCTGTTGACCACTGTTGACCGCTGTTGACCATGGTGAACAGCTGTTGACTGACGTTGGCTGTGGTGCTGGCGATCGCTGTACGATGTTGTTGACGTGGGTAGTTGATGGTCACAATTGTTAGAATTTGAAGTGATTGAGTAGGATCGTAATACTTACCGTCATCGCCCGGATATAAGACATATATGTCTTATCTCATACACTAAAAAAAATGCTTGGGTTATCTTGTATTTGGGGAGGTTTTGGGTGTCTTATAGGTCTTATAAATGGAAACATTTTTAAACTACTTAGAAATACTTTCACGCATCTTCAAAAGAGTTTCTCATTAAGAGTGTGGATATTGCGAAGGTGCCACTTCGGCAACCATTGTTCGGGACGCCACGTCATCCCGAATACTTGCAGAGGCAAAATTGGTAGTTCATGAGTCAGCACGTGGCAGAATTCGCGTGTCGCAAGGGTAAAAATGTACGCGGTATTTCATTTTTCACTATAATACATTGCAATTTCTATTATAAGACACATATGTCTTATCTCGTACACACAAATAGGTGTCGTATAAAAAGGCTAGCCTGTTTATAAGAGACACCCGTATAATAGACAACCCCTGTCTACTATTCAACACTGTCTTATATCCGGGTGATGACGGTAGGATGGTAGCTTCTTGTCGTAGCGGAAGTCTTGTATGAATTAAAGCCAGTTAAGGAGGCTTTGTCTGGACTTAATAAAAGCCCATGTAGTGATATGTTTCAGGATCAATGTCTCTGAAATCAGATATATTATAAAATGACAAGCATACATAATATATAGCTAGAGTAAAGTACTTTTTCGCCTATTGTACTGTGCTATTCTCGCTATTCCTGTTCTGAAACGGTACGTGACTATTCGCGAGGCCTATAGCTACGTGCTGACGTCATCCTAGGGCGCGTAGCGCTTTGCTGACGTCAGCCTATCGGTACTTTACTATTACGTGCTAAGCCTCGCACTGTACTAACTGTACTACACAAATTCCTTGAAGTGCTTAAGTCTCGATATTATCTCAACAACAATGAGACGTGATACAGCTGTTGACGGTACACCTACATGTGCAGTGCACACATCTTAGCTGCAAGCTGTAGTCTGCGTAGTATCATGTGTAGTACAATAGACCTGTTTCCTATTTTCTAAGGTTAATCAGTGTTAGAATTTGAAATGACTGAATAGAATCGTATATTTAGGATGGTAGCTTCCTGTTGCAGTGGAAGTCTTTGTATGAGTTAAAGCCAGTATAGGAGGCTTTGTCTGGACTAGTATGTAAAGCCCATGTAGTGATACGTTTCAGGATCAATGTCTCTGAAATCAAGTACATTAAAAAATGACAAGCATACAGAATACATAGCTAGAGTAAAGTACCTATTTGCCTATTGTACTGTGCTATTCACGCTATTCCTGTTATGAAACGGTACGTACGTGACTATTCGCGAGGCCTACAGCTACTTGCTGACGTCAGCCTATCGGTACTTTACTACCGGTATTACGTGCGAAGTCTCGCACTGTACTAACTGTACTACACGAATTCCTTGAAGTGCAAGTATCGATATTATCTCAACACTCCCCTTCACTTCTAGGAGTTTAATGTAGTCACCCAGTTGCCTCAGAAACGCCGCTGAGCTTGTTGCAGTGGTGAAATTTCTGACGTGTCAGTTTTTTGGTAAGCGAGTCAGCTGCCATGTCACCGGTGGGACAGTAGACAAGGCGCATTCTCCCCTTGTCGATCGCATCCTTGACGAAGAAGTAACGCAGCGAGATATGTGTCAGAGGTCCACTGGTGATTCCCGATTGATCATAGGGAAGGGTTACAGGCATGTTGGCCTAGGGGGTTATGGGCGCACTGACCCGCTACTTAACAAACCCTTTTATCCAAATGGTATAGTGGTTGGGATTATGACATGGTATCAGAGCGAAGGTCTCAGGTTCGAATCCCAGTGTGTGCACTTCAGACATCCCAGTGCAGGGGGGTGTCAGAGGTCCACTGGTGATTCCCGATTGATCATAGGGAAGGGTTACAGGCATGTTGGCCTGTGGGGTTATGGGCGCACTGAACCACAACTTAACAAGTCATTTTATCCCAATGGTCTAGTGGTTGGGATTCTGACAATATGTTTCGTGCGATTGACGAAGCCGGGCTTGTTGGCAACAGTAATTGCACTCTGGTTGTCGCACTGCAGCGTGAACTGATTCGGCGTGACGAATTTTGCTTCATCGAGCAGTTCCTGTAAGTATAAACCTTCTCGGGTTGCAGCACATGCAGCAATAAACTCTGCCTCAGCAAGTGCTTAAGTATCGATATTATCTCAACAATCAGTATAATAGTAATGTATTCTCGAAGCTTCACGTCTTCAAGGCCCTTGAGCTTGACCGAGGCTATAATGAAGTACAATGAATTTAATTATGGTACGTATGGTAACATAAGGTATTGAATAAAATTATTGCAGTGCCCCCACCGTACTGTCCCAGCAATGGCAAATTTCACAATAACATACATTTTGCTGCTGTGGCAATGCTTTGCCATACGGCATGTAGTGATTGCTCTGTTACCTGATACCATAGCAACACCAGGTATGTCATCCAAGACACAGCAGTAATACCACAGGCAACTCCTGGCGATTGCAGGCTTACAGCATGAGCAGGGGGGCGGAGGGAGGCACCTTTGCCACGAGAGTGTTGTTATTCCACCCTGCGGCAGTCGCCTTGGCCAGGAACCACTCAAACTCCCTGCCTAGCGCATGTAGAGAGGCCTGCACAAGACCAATTATGCCCCTCACTCAGGCAGCTCCGGGTTACAGGATGAGGAGAGGTGCAGAGGGAGGCACCTTGGCCACCAGCGTGTTAGTGTCCCACCCTGCTGCAGCCGCCTGGGCAAGGAACCCCTCAAACCGACTGCCTAACGCATCCAACGATGCCTGCAGAATGCTAATGTCTCCACTGCTGCTGCCGTTGCTTCTGTCGGTGGCATCAGAGTGACCCTCCTCCCCATCTGCCCCATGCTGTCTGCTCGTCCCCCTCATCTGCTGCTGCAGCCAACACGCCTGCCACACGACCCTCAGAACCGTCCCCTTGGATGCTCCTTGCTGCAGTGAGTCGTGGAGGGTAGTTGGGAGAAGGTGGAAAAACGTTGAGTAAGAGGGTGAGGGGGAGAGTAGGGTTTGGGGGCCAAGAAAGGGTGGAGGTAAAACGGGTTTGGGTGAGTGTGTGAAGCGCATGTGAGTTTTGGGTGAGTCGACTCAACTGTCACCTCATTGGAAATAAGGAGAAAGGGAGCCAAGGCGCTTATGAAAAGTTTGGGGATAAGGAAGGATGGAAGCAAAACGGGTTTGGGAGGGTGAGGTGCGAGCGACTGTTGAGTCGACGCCATTGAGAACAAGAGTGAGGCTAAAGCAAGGTAAAGCAAGGGTAAGAACGGGTTTCGGCGAGTGTGAGAAATGCAAGTGTTGGAAGGTGGCGAGCAAGCAAAGGCTAGGGAGAGGGGGGAGGGAGGGGAGAGGGAGGTGAGACAGGAGAAAGAGAGAGACATGGCCAGTGCGTGTGACAGTAGAATTGGCAAGATAGGGTACCTTGAAGATGACAGAAAAGGAGCCGTTGTCATCCATTAGAAGCACATGCTGCTCCTCCCGGTACAGTGACAGGAGGTCTGTGATTGGCTGGATATGACAACACATCGCAGTTACACCGGGGAGAGGAAGAGAGAGATGTAATGAGAAGGGGGAAGGGGAAGGTGACGTTGTCATCCATTAAAAGCACATGCTGCTCATCCTGATAGAGTGACAGGAGGTCTGTGATTGGCTGGAGGCGAACACAATCATGCAGTTACAAACAACGGGGAATAGAGGAGACAGAGAGAGAGTAATGAGAAGGGCGGGGAGGGTGCCGTTGTCGTTCATTAGAAGCAAATGCTGCTCTGTGATTGGCTGGAAGATGACATGAGGTCGCAGTTGAAACAACAGATGAAACAGATGGGGAAAGCAGGACATGCAAAGAAAAGGACTGCAACATGCAAAGAAAAGGACTGCAACATGCAATGGAACTTTGTTGAGCAACTTTTGAGACGACACAAATGTCGTATAAGCTGCTCCTCCCGGTAAAGTGACAGGAGGTCTGTGAGCGTGTGGGGATGAGACAAGGAGGGTTCATGTGGGATGAAGAGACAGGCAGGCAGCCTTTAACACACAGACAGCCCCCGCCCCCCCCCCCCCCAAAAAAAAAAGGAAAAGAAAGAAACAAAGAAAGAACGAAAGAAAAACTCACTATCCGGTTGGCCGACTGTTGTTCCAGCAGGGTGGACACGTCAGCAAGGGAGCAACCAAGGTTTATGCGAGGGGACGTGAGGCGGCGTGGCAGCCAAAGGCGCTCCCTTCGGTTCACTGCCTGCACTGAGGGCAGCTCTGCCGCCCCTGAGACATGCGCTCGGGCAAGGATGGCGGTGCGCTTGAAATTCAACTGAGATGAGGGGAAGAGGGAGGAGGGAGCGGGGACAGGGGAAGCCAGAGGTGGTTCACTGCCTGCAATGAGGGCAGCTCTGCCGCCCCTGAGACGAGCGCTCAGGCAAGGATGGCGTGCGCTTGAAACTCAACTGCGGAGAGGGGAAAAAGGACAGGGGGAACGGTGAAGAGAAGGAGGGGGGAGAATGGATGGCGTGTTGAAGGATGGGAAGGATGGAGAGTTGGGAGGCAGCCAGAGGCGCTCCTGTCGGTTGACTGCCTGCTTGGAGGGCAGCTCTGCCCCTCCTGAGACGTGTGGAGAGCTCTGGGCCTCCTGGGAAGGGAGGAGAGGCGGGATTACAGCCAGAGGCGCTCCTGTCGGTTGGCTGTCTGCATGGCCGTGTGCTCGGGCAATGATGGCCGTGTGCTCGGGCAATGATGGCCGTGTGCTCGGGCAATGATGGCTGTGTGCTCGGGCAATGATGGCCGTGTGCTCGGGCAATGATGGCCGTGCGCCGAAAGCTCAGCCGTGGCAAGGAGAAAAGAGAAGGGGGGAGTGGGGAGGGGAGGAGAAGGAGGGGAGAGACAAGGACGGCCGTGTGCTTGAAGCTTTTTGAGACGTCTCAGAATATGACTTTTGAGATGTCTCGAACAACGTGCCCTTTGACAGGGACAGCCGTGCGCTTGAAGCTTAGCTGTGGGGGGGGGAGAGGGGAAGGAAGAAAAGAGGCTGTGGGAAGGAGGCCATGTGCTGACAATGCTCCAATAAGACTTGGCTATGTACGGAAAACTCAGCACCACTCCATCCACACCCCAACACCACACTCCCTTTCCCCCTTCTCCACTTCCCCACCATTTCCCCCGCCATCCTCCACCTGAACCGCCTTCGTACCCCCCTACCCGCCTCCCTTCCTCCCTCCCTTCCCCCGCCTACACGAAGCTCACAGAGTCAAACTCGAGCACAGAAAGCGACTTGAACCGAAAGGCGAGGTGAGTCGAGCGAATCACAGCCCACGTGGTGACCAGGCTCCAATACGACTCGGCAATGTAGGGCGAGCTGAGCAGCAGCACGCCACAGCCCAGCCCCACCAGCTGAGCCATCACCTTATACACCTCCTCCTTCGCTACCACCTCCCCCACATTCGCCTGCAGCGCAAAGTGAGTCTGGATAACCCTAGCCGACGGGTCTTTGAGCCCTTTCGCAATGGCCTTTGTGAGGTTTCCGAGGGATGCGAGGAGGAGAAAGTGGGTCGGCGCGAGGGGGGTGGCTAGTTCGAAGATTGCTCCGGCCGAGCCGATTAGGTCCGCGACGAGCCTCCACTGCTTCGGATCCTCGTCGAAGATGCTGCCGAACCTGCCACCCACGAGGAGGCGCCCGACCGCGCCTATGCCGTCCTTTGCCACCCATTTGATGGCGGCGGTGGCGGCGGCAGCAGAGGCGGGGTCTACGGCGGGGAGGGCGGCTGCTGCTGCCGCTGCTGTGGTTGCGAGGGTTGCTGCTCCTGCTGCAACGGTGCCGGCCGTACCAGCAGCAGTAGCGCCAGCAGCGGCACCAGTAGCAGCGCCAGTAGCAGCAGCAGCACCAGTGGCAGCGGCAGTGCCGGCAGCAGCAGTGGCTGTGGCTTTAACGAGCGACCCGACTCCAACTGCTTGCAGCAGCGTGGATGTGACGAGGGTTGAGGAGGCCCACCCCGTTATGTGCACCGGGAACTGCCAGAGCCTGATGGGAGGGAGGGAGGAAAGGGAGGAGAAGAGGAGAGGAGATTGGAGGAGAGGGGAGGAGTGTGGATGAGATAGAGAAGATGATGAGGAGATTGGAGGAGAGGGGAGGAGAGGGGAGGAGATGGGATGAGATAGAGAAGATGATGAGGAGAGGGGAGGAGAGGGGAGGAAACGGGATGAGAAGGGGAAGAGGCTAATAGAGGGGATGAAAGGGGTTTAGAAAGAGAAAGGCTATGAGAGAGGAAGACAGGGAATGGGAGGGAGGAGAGAGGGGAGGAAAGGGGACGAGAGGGGAAGGGAGGAGACTAAGGGTTGAGAAGCGAGAAGCGGGAGATGGGACGTGGGGGGGTTGGGGACGGGGGATGAGGGGCGTGAGGAACGAGGGACAAGGTAGGGCTAATTGCCTGGAGGAAAGGAGAAAACGAGGATATAAGTTGGCAAAAAATTGGATTTTACATGTAGCTTGTGTAGTCGCTGGTCAGGCTGACCGGGTATCCAGCGGGCAGGAAGAAATTCTTTGCCGACTGGACCAGAGAGTCGAAGCGGCCGCTTCGGGTAGGCTCAGCCCCGCCTCCGTTACTGTCACCTTCGTTAGAAGCACCATCGGCGGCATTGGCGGAAGACACAGCAGGGGGGGAGGAAGAGGTAGGGGGTTCTGCAACGCTCACAGCTCCTTCTGACAGGCTGATGCGATACCTGGGAAGGGGGAATGAACAAACAGGAAGGGGGAATGAGGAAACAGGAAGGGAGAATGAGGAAACAGGGAGGACGAATAAGGGAACAGGGCACGTAAGACACAGCGGCAGAGGGGATTAGGGTTATGGAGGGGGTTCTGCAACGCTTACAGCTCCTTGAGACGGGCTGATGCGATACCTGGGAAGGGGGAATGAGGAACCAGGGCGAGGGAGCGAGAGAGTGAGGGAGGGAGGGAGGGAGGCAGGGAGGGAGGGAGGGAGGGAGGGAGGGAGGGAGGGAGGGAGGGAAAGGGTGGGAGGGAGGGAAAGGGTGGGGAGGGGGGTTGTGGCGGGAGGGGGATGAAAGGGAAACCCAAAACCCTGAAGATGAATAGTGCCATGGTTACAATGCAACGGCGTGTTGGAAAATGAGGAAGTGATACAGCGGGTGGAAGATTTACAAGGAAGTGACAGGTAATGCGGTTGTGAGGAGCACCAGGATTTAGGGTACAGACAACGAGATTTTGGGGAGGGGATTTGTCGTTGAGGAGTGAGGTTCAGAATGCTTTGGAGGTTCATCACCGACAGATTGTATAGAAAATTATTATCTGGTAAATCCTCAGGGGAATGATTACCATTGAGAGATCTTGGGGGGGTCGGGGGGTGGAGGGTTGCGGCTGTACATCCACGGGATGGTTACTACTGATAAACTCCTGGAAATGGTTACCGCATAGTCCACCCTTGAGAATGGTTACCACTGCATACACCCTCTATCAAGGCCCGAACCGCATTCATAGATTACTGCTTGAAGACAAGCAGAAGAACGCGGAAACCAAGAGGGGAAGTGCTCGAACTCGCCCCGGCATCTATTTACCTCCGTATAGACGCATTCGCGAGTCTCTCCTCAATAATTAACCCCTCCTGTTGCTGCGTCGACCCGTCAATGTCTTTCCGTTTGGTGCTGTCGTTATCTCCCCTGTCATTTCCTTCTTGATCATTACCGCTGCCGTTTCGGGAACTACTATCCCGGTCATTCGTTCCTTTATTCCCGCTTGAGCTGTCAGAGCCCGCCTGGCAGCGGAATTTTAGCGGCCTCGCCTTAACGTATTGTAACTTTTTCGTGTAATCGAACGTCTTATAACGGGGATAGGATTGGGACCATTGGATAAGCGTCGTACTACCCTCCGTGAGGAGAGAATGCGGTGAGTGGACCGTACTTCTCGTTAAAGGAGATATTACGCTACAAGCAGTGAAAGGCGATCCTGTATGAGCTGCCATGGCACCTGAACCTTGCTTGACGTGGCGTGATCACTAGCTGACGTCACAAGCTGCCCAAACGGCTCTTCATCAAACTAAGCCGACTTTCTAGGATTGAGTAAGACAGACGAATAATGGGACGTCCGTTACGCAAACAGGGAGGTCCGTAGAGGTAGGGTGGTGTGTGATGCTTGTTTTGCGGTGTGAATACAAATCGACCAGATTCCGTTGGATTCAACCTGGAGGTTTGGCCAGTTGGAGTAATTGTTTTGTCCAAAAACCGCGACCGAGAACAACGAGGAGCCTCAGTACCGAGTTAATATCCACATAAATGCAGCTTGCCAGCTGGCAGTATGCAAGGATGCTTCTCTGGCTGCTAGCGGGGCACGCGTGGCGCGGAAAGGTAAATTTACAAAAATTGCGAATCAGACTCCTAGGGAAAGTCACAGCAGGTCTGTGGCGGCGTGGCTAGCTATTTCTGAAGTGATTGTTACAGGGTACTGGCTCTTTCTCTTCAAATCCCGCACTATCCTCACAGCCAGTCGTTTCTGAAGGGCAAAAGGATGAAATGGCTTGCCCCTTCAGCAGACCAAGGGTACAGCCTGAAAGAACAGGGAGAGATCAAACGCAGCAGCCGCCATGTGTAGACTTAGCCGCCTCAACTCGCATCCGATCAGAGAAACAATGGCGGCGGATTGCTGCCAGTAATGCAAAAAAACAAATAACTCAGGGAGGAGATCATTTGTTGACCTTGGGGAAATCAAATTAGCTCACTTCCACATTCCAACTTCCAACTCAATTGATGATGTCTGTGGGCTGTCAGAAGGGGACATCGAGTGTGCCGTGTCATCGATAAACGTGGGACCCAGGGCACGTACGTGTGCAGTTCCTCTTGTCCCACATCAGCAATCTTGCTGAAATGTCTTCCTGGGTATGACGTCGGTTCATTTTTGGTGTAAGTATGGAGTACAGTAGGTCATAAAAAGAGATTAAGTACAGCAAGAATGCAATTGAGCCAATTTACATCAAGGACAAAGACATCCTCCAGTCCAGTGAAAGGAGTTAATGGGCTACATATTTTCTGTATCAAAATTAAACTCGCTTCTAGGATATTGCTGATTTGCTCTCTGCTCCATCAAACTCTGCACCAGTAGCGCACTCTCCATTTTGTTTACCTGAGACTGCTCATCAGACAAACATGGTCATGAGATATTGGAAATGCATCCAAAACAAAGCCTGAAGACTAGAGCAAGAACATGCTTTCTTACCTGAAGGTGTGTGATATGGGAGATCGCCACCTCAATCATCGTAGCAGTGTCTATTTGAGGCCCAACTGCTCCTGCTGGTAGCATCCGCCGCAGTTGTTGCAATCCCTCACTGCAACCATAGTAAAACACAATTTTAGAAAACTGTGATGAAGGAAAAACGCCAACGTCATGCATTAAGAGCTGCAACCTTACCTGATCTTATCTCGTCGCTTCCTCTCACGCATGCTTCTCGGTTTTATGACACCTCGCTCCTTAGCTTCTGCGTCAAAGCGTGTCCGGGTCCGTGGTCGCCAATCCCCCATTGTAGGGCTGCCCAGTTGCTGGCGCACCTGGCTCGTTTGCTGTGCTTGTGACCCTCCGGCCATATCGCCACTGGAATTGGATGCGCCTAGCACAGGATTCCCACCATCACTGAATACACCCGCAGATGCTTCAACACCAGCTGCAGCAGCAGAACCGCTGCCATCCAAACCACCGCCATCGACCAGCATGCCTGTTTGACCTCCTCTGGAGTCAGACCTCAAAAGCTCCTGCACCAGTGCCTCTTCTTCCAAGTCAACCATCGCGCTTGCGAGGATGCAATTCTCGCCAGGAAGTGAGATGGTCCGCCTGCTGTCTGCACACCTTGCAGACAGTGCCATTTCGCCTGAGAGCATCGGCATGGAGGTCGACAGGACGGCGGATCCCGCCAAAGGCGATTCAGAGAGATTTGGTGAACCAGAGACAGCGGTTGGTGATCCGGCGACACAAGGCGATCCGGTATTAACTAATGATGCATGTCGGGGTACATTCAGTGAGCCAGTGCCGAGTCCTCTTGGACCTCTGTCCTGGGTGGCGTTGACACTCACAGCTGGCAATGCGGGCTCGGTAACAAGCAGTGTTGTTTTTGCCTCCAAGCCTCCGCGGTTTGGAAGCGGTATTTCAGGAATCAAGCTGATTTCCGCTTGCAAACCTCTCATGTGGTGCGACCGTTGCTCCGGTGCTACCTGAATGGCGAGGTCCGGACGAGCAGAAACGGTAGCATTTCTGTCCGAATTTGTGCCGACGTGCAGATTCGAACTCCAGCCCATCATACTCCGAAGGAACTCTTCCAAAGGGGTTTCGTCCCCAGATTGTGAACAAGCCCATTCCGTTGTTTCCGGAAGTTGAGATGATGAGCCGCCACCCCCCAAGTATTTCGCATCGCCGCCCACGTGACTGCCATTATCATGACGAAGGCGGCCATGATCATGCTTTCCGGTAGAAGTTGATCCGTGAAGAGTGCTCGAGCCGCCAACGCTGGCAGTTGCATTTCCCGAAGAAATCAATCCTAACATTTCTGCATTGAGACCATCTCCGTCTACCTCCATTGTAGGGATGCTAGTAGTGGTAGTATCGCCTTTGGAAAGCTCTTCGGTGCCGCCCATTTCAAAGCGTTTTGTGGTGGCGGCAGCTGATGGTTGCCGCTGAAATCGCGAGGGTTGACGGAAATCATGGCCGACGCGGAGACTTGGAGTTGAAGGAGGAGCGTTTGCGGTAGAACCTGGCGGTGAATTTGGCGACGAGACAAGCGACACCGGCGTGCGACAGTTTGAGCTGGTAACCGCGACATTGTGCGACGCCGCGGCGGCGGGATTGCCGCTGACGGAGAAAGCCGCGTCGCGGGGCATGACTGACCGCGACGCGGGAAGCGGAGATTTTCCGCTTGCGACAGCTCCGTTTGCCGCAGAGAAGCTTCTTTCTTCCGCGACGGAGAGAATCTGCAGCTGCGCGAAACGCGCAGCCTCGGCGGAACGTTCGAGCAGCTCCGGAAGCTCTTGAGCGGCGAGACGGGCCGGCGACTCGTAACCTTGCGCTGATTCGGCGACATTCTTTCGTATTGCCGCGTTGGCGACGGTGAAAGGTACCATTACCGATGCCGACTCGGTCGCGGAGACGTCAAGCCGCTGTTTGTCAGCACGAGCCGCGGGAGGCGCGATGCCGCCATTGGTGCTGCTGCCTTCAAGCTGCAGCTGATGTACCCACGCTTCGACCGCGGTCCGCTGCCGATGCATCATTGCCGCGAGCGGCGTCTCCGTGAGGTTCGGCGACTGAAACGTGCTGTCCGCGGCCGGGGAATGATTATGACGAGTCTCAGCCGAACCTCCGACGCCCCTGGCAGAGACGTTGGAAAGTTCGGCACTACCACGGAGTACTACGTCGCGCTGACTACGAGACGACATAATAATGGCGGCAACTCGTCGATGTTCGAAGATACTCTACGCTCGCGGAGCTAGTGGGCGACCGAATTTTGGACTCCAGGAGTGCTTTCTGGAGTGTGCTTCGTCTAAAAGAAGTGTAGTAGAACAAATCTCTTGCTCCTCGAGTCCTCGGGAACGAACGACACGGCAGGTTCTGTTTGTCGACAGACTTCTGGACTGGGGCAGTGCCGCTGAAAATAAATCGACTACTGTAATCACTGCATTGCGGTGGAGGTGATAATACTAACATGTACTACAGTCTGCGCTTCTGCGCTTGATGAAGGCGAACTCGTCATTTCGAAGTGACAAGCAGTGGGAGATGTTCGACTGAGCTGGAAAAACTCTAGCTACACTTGCAACTTTCCGTGAATATAGACGATCTCCGCGTAGCAGTGAGGATCCTCCTCCACAAGCTGCAAAACTCGAGCTTCAAGAACAAGCCCAAATAGTACGGCCCGCCCGCGAGTTCAGGCAGAATGCAAGGCGATGGGATAGGAGTTAAACATGGAGGGCTGAAGGTGAGCACGTGTGGCAACAGCTTTGATCGGACGACTTAGTCTGGATAGCAAAAGATTCTCAGAGAGACGCTGCGTGCATCTCTTGCTGAACAAGCTTCAGGTCGCTTTCATTGTGGTGGACAACAGAGCAGGATCACAGAAAGGCGGTTGTGTGCGCTGGAGGGATGCCACGATATGAAATGGATAAGGGTAGTTACGCTTCTAGTTTAGACATTCCTTGGTACAAACGTGAGCCCATCAGACACCCTCACAAATAACTCGTCAGTCTTGTCGCTCAGGCCATTCTGCCTCTCGGAGACTTTGACAGGTTCAGAGAAAATCAACAAGGTTGCGCAGCAAACCGTTAATGGTTTTTTCAACCAGACACCAGCCTAATTTTCCCGAATCTTGACGATTCCATCGAAGTTAACAACTGTTTCACCGCACCAGCATATGCACTGTGTACTGCAATGCATGCACAGAAAGCAACGGAAACGTTTTCACGAAAGGGGAGGCTTGGAATCTCTGCTTACGATTTTTTCCATGCTGTACCCACACTGGTTGTCAGGCATGACACGGTGGAACTCGGGTTCCAATGGCACGGGCTTGAAGGGGCAACGTTGCAAACCTTTTCGACCGGGCGGGGCACTGTGGGGTCCTCGTATCAGAACAAAGATCTTTGGGAGTGAATGCGCCTTGCATTCTGACGTGAGGGTGTATGCTTCTCATTGATCAAGCGCAAATGTTAATTAGTGGCCTCAAAAAAAAAAAAAAAAAAAACATACTAAAGAGGGATGGGTTTTGGAACCTTGAATTACCATGCGAAAGTGACTAGGAGAACATGTCCCTTCAGCTACAGAACTTGGAATAACTCATGCACATGGTGACTGGATAGCAAGTGCATGCCAGTGTTTACCATGTTTCAAATCATGTGTCCAGGTTGGACACACGAAAGCAGTTACCGCTTAGAGTAAACAGCCGCCAGCGACCACTACTTGGAGATGCGAGCTGCGAGCTCGCGAACAAATTTGGCGGCAACCATGGCTGTCATGCCGTCCACCGTGTCGCGCTGTGGGTTCAGCTCCACCACGTCCCCGGCCACCACATTGCCTGGTGGGGTGCGCGGAGGGGAGGGGGTTTGGGGGGGAGGGGAGAGGAAAGGGAATGTGTTTGGGGGGTGAGGAGGGGGGTGGGGACAAGTGCGCTGTGGGTTCAGCTGCACCGCGTCCCCCGCCACCACACAGCCTGGTGGGGTAAGCCGGGGAGGGGGGAGGGGGGGGAAGGAAATGAGAGGGGAGGGGGGTCGGGTGGGGGGTGGTTGAGTGGCACAAACGATGTGGGTTCAGCTCCACCACCTCACCGGCCACCACCTCACCGGCCACCACCTCACCGGCCACCACCTCACCGGCCACCACATTGCCTGGTGGGGTAAGCAGGGGAGGTGGGGGCGTGAGAAGGAATGGGGTTGGCTGGGACATACACACTGCGGGTTCAGCTGCACCACATCACCCCCCACCACATCACCCCCCACCACATTATTCAGCCGCCCGGCTGAATGTGCAGCTTGATATGAACTTTCACTGAGAGTTCTTGATATGAACTTTCACCACAATAGTCACCTTTGAGGTTCTGCAGAATGTTGGCGTTTCACGTGGAAGGAGAGGCCGCCTGGCTCGATTTTCATCGTGAAAAGGATTTTCTACTGAATGCACTTTTGGAGAATGTTCACAAGAATACCCTCCAGAACATTCACCAGAAGATTCACCTTCGAGGTTCTGCAGAATGTTCATGACATCGTGAAAGGAGAGGTTGCCCAGCTCAACGTGCAGGTTAGAGTGAACTATCAGGGAAAGTTTACTACGAGAATGTTCACCTTTGAGGTTCTGCAGAATGTTCATGACGTCGCGAAAGGAGAGACCGCCCGGCTCAATGTGGGAGACGCCCGGAGCAAAGGCGGGATCGAGGCAGTCTATGTCGATGGATACGTATACTCCCTTCACCCCCTGGCCCAGCTCCTGTTTGGAGAGACGAAAGGGGAAATGGGAGGGGAGATGAGAGGGGAGGCGGGAGGTGGAAGCGCCTCATCTCATACTAATTCAAGCAAGCAGTCAGTGAAAGTGACCTGTTCCATTCGGTACAAGCACAACCAACTACTGTAAGCGCATACCATACAAATCACAATCATTCCACCCACCAGGTTCAATATGGTGCGTGGAGAAGCACAAATCGCATACCAGGCACTTCCACCCACCCATCATTCTATCAAGAGTGTCTCGGATGTGATGGACGTGCCTCCTCATCTCATGCTGCACCACCACACACGCTAGACATGCTGGATGTGACATGGTGCATTCAGTATAAGAGGTTTCCCCCATCACTGTAAGCACACCCCACACCCATCTCCACCACTCTCCACCCACCAAGTTCTCCAGCATCGCTCAGTTGCGGTGGAAGTGCCTCATCTCATGCTGCTCCATGCTAGAAGTCAGTGCAGTTAACTTGTCTTGTCCCATTCTGTACAAGCACACCCATCACTATGAGCACGCTCGAACCCAACATATCACCACCGCTCCCCACCCACCAGGTTCTCCAGCATCTCTCGTTTGCGGTGGAAGTGCCGCATCTCGTATTGCTCCACGCCAAACCGCCTGCCCTGCTCCCGGCCTGTCATTGTAAGCATACTCACTACAAGCACATTCCCCCCTCACCCCACCCACCAAGTTTTCGAGCATCTCTCGGTTGCGGTGGAAGTGCCTCATCTCGTACTGCTCCACGCCAAACCGCCTGCCCTGCGCCCGGCCCTCCTCGTTGATCGACCGAATGCCCACCTGCGAGCATTCAAAGAATTTGGGATGGACGGGGAAAAACAGTGGGAGAATGATCTATACAATCTATGTATGCTTGTGTATACATACGCAGAAAAATATACAGGAGGTAATTATCGCATGTATGCTCAATTTCGGACAGCTGCACAAAATTTCACAAAACGAAACCCCAGGAGTCAATTATCACAAAATTTGCGTGGCCAACATTTTTTGAGACGTCTCAAAACTCAACTTTTATCACAAGATTTCTGGACGCGTCAAGATTTGTGTGGAACGAAATTACCTCCTGGGAACCTGGAACAAAGAGGCACCATTTAAGATATAATCCCACCTGCAGCAGCCTCCGGCACGCTCCCGACTCCATGATGCGAGCAAAGGGCGAGGCGTGGGAATAGTGGTTGCCCTCAAAGGCATGGTAGATGTCTGGTTGGGTACAAACTCAAGGGAACCTCAACCCAAAATCTTAAACCCGAAACCCGAAAACCTGAACCGTTTATCCCACCTGCAAGAGTCGCCGGCACGCTCCAGACTCCATGATGCGAGCAAAGGGCGAGGCGTGGGAATAGTGGTTGCCTTCAAACGCGTGGTAGATGTCTGGGTGGGCGTCGAAGTGAAGAATGTCGACTGGCCCGCCCAGATGCTCTGATACCGCCCGCACCACCGGGAAGGAAATGGAGTGATCGCCTCCCAAGACCAATGGGGCTAGGGGAGACTGGGTGGCAGGAGGAGGGGAGAAAAAGGGGTGACAATGGGAGGAGGAGGGGAGAAAAAGGGGTTGAAATAGGGGGGAATGGGGGAGAATGGGGAGAGATTGGGGGCAAATGAGGGGGAAATAATGGTTGCCCTCAGAGGCGTGGTAGATGTCTGGGTGCGCGTCGAAGTGAAGAATGTCGACCTGGCCCGCCCAGATGCTCTGATACCGCCCGCACCACCGGGAAGGAAATGGAATGGTCTCCTCCTAGGACCAGAGGGGACTGCGGGGGAAATGGGAGAAATTGGGGGGGAAATGGGGGAGAATGGGGGGGGCGAATGGGGGAGAATGGGAGGGGGGCAAGGTGGATGAAATTTCATTGGGGAGTGGGGATGGGAGAGCGCGTGATCCTGATGCAACACGCAACATGAAACACGCAACACGCATCATAAAACATTCAGCGCAGACGAAAGAATGAAACAGCGGTCCCAGTTCACTGCTCCCACAGCCAATCACAACTACGCAAACGCAGATGACTGAAATAGGCTTTTTGTCTTTGACTGTCCATATGACTGAAGTCATATAATAATCACCACACATGAGTAACAAGCTGCATTACCTCAGCCAGCACGAGGCGCACGGAGTCTGACACTGTGCGCATGAGGCGACTGTCATCCAAGCCACAGTAATCTGATACAGTGATAAGGGTAAATACCCAGTAAAACAGACTTGGAATCAGGGTTATTACCTCAGCCAGCACGAGGCGCACGGAGTCTGACACGGTGCGCATGAGGCGGCTGTCGTCCAACCCACAGTCCCGCATCTCCTGTTGTGGTCGGGTGGGATGCATGGATGGTGCATGATTGAATGGAGTTAGAGGCACATGCAAGGTGCACATGAGGCAGCTGTCTTCCAACCCACAGACCAAGCGAACACGGTAAGAAGCAACTCCAATGCCTTTCCTGCCTGCATCACATTTCACCTGCATCACATTTCACCTGCATCACATTTCACCTGCATCACATTTCACCTGCATCACATTTCACCTGCATCACATTTCACCTGCATCACATTTCACCTGCATCACATTTCACCTGCATCACATTTCACCTGCATCACATTTCACCTGCATCACATTTCACCTGCATCACATTTCACCTGCATCACATTTCATCTGCATCACATTTCACCTGCATCACATTTCACCTGCATCACATTTCACCTGCATCACATTTCACCTGCATCACATTTCACCTGCATCACATTTCACCTGCATCACATTTCACCTGCATTTGCAACTGCCTGCCTGCACTACCACCTACATCAGTAACCCCCCTCACCGGCCAAGCACATCCCCCACGTCTGTGAGCTGAGCACCAGATACTACCTGCACGGTGTTCCAAATACCACCTGCACCAAATACCACCTGCACCAAATACCACCTGCACCAGTAACCCGCCTGCCCCCTCACCTGCACGGGCAAATCCCACCGTCTGTGAACTTTAAATGTCGTTCAGATCCTTGCCTCCTCTGCTCTACCTGCATCCAAACCCCCCTGCTCCAGATACCACCTGCACCAGTAACCCCTTTCTCCTCACCTGCACGGGCACATCCCCCACGTCTGTGAGCACTCGGATGTCGTTCAGATCCTTGCCTGCTTGGGGCAGAGCAGAGGATAAGTGGACGCGCAGGGGAAAGGTGTGGAGAACGGTGGACATGTGAATGGTGGATAAGTGAATGGTGGATAAGTGAATGGTGGATATGTGAAGGTTGAGTATCCATTCACATATGTGAATCACTTATCAAGTGAAGGGAGTTAGGAAAGGTTAATTTGCTAAGCTGCAGCAGCTGTTGCTACCTGAAGAAAGGTGGCTAGCTGTTGCTCCAGTCGTTACAGGCGTTTTATGAGAATGCCCCCAAAACGTAGCTGCGGCTGCAGTTGTTGCCTTTCCTCACTCGCCTTCCTTCAGTTGGCGAACCCATCTCGTTCTTCTCACCTTCCTGTAGCCGAGTTGGTGGAGCCACACCAGATGGCCTCTTGGATGCGGGGAGGGGGTGAAGGTAGTCAACTCTAGTCAACTCTAGTCAACTCTAGTCAACACAAGTCAACGCCAGTCAACTCTCACCTTCCTCCGTGGCCGAGTTGGTGGAGCCACACCAGATGGCCTCTCGGATGCACGGAAGGGCGAAGGCAGTCAACTCTAGTCAACTCGAGTCAACACCAGTCAACACCAATCAATGCCAGTCAACTTATCTCTCCCCTCACCTTCCTCTGTAGCCGAGTTGGTGGAGCCACACCAAATGGCCTCTCGGATGCGCGGAGGGGCGAAGGCAGGGCCCTGGAGGAAGCTGGAGTTGTGGCCCAGCGGCACCCCCAGGAGACACGCCGTGGCCTCTGCTCCCCCTGCTGCTCGCACCTTCTCCGCCTGTGGTAGACGAGAGCACGGACACGGGGCAAAGGAGGGAGAGGTTGGCAGGGGGATAAGAGGGGCGAAGGCAGGGCCCTGGAGGAAGCTAGAGTTGTGACCCAGCGGCACCCCGAGCAGACACGCCGTGGCCTCTGCTCCCCCTGCTGCTCGCACCTTCTCCGCCTGTGATGCATAAGCGGACAGTACGGGCACCGGGCAAAGGGGGGAGATGGTGAAAGAGGAATAAGAGGGGCAAAGGCCGGGCCCTGCAGGAAGCTGGAGTTGTGACCCAGCGGCACTCCCAGCAGGCATGCTGTCGCCTCTGCTCCCCCTGCTGCTCGCACCTTCTCTGCCTGTGATATGAGCGAGCACAACAGGGGGCAGGAGGGTAAGGGTACAGAGGGACAAGGGACAGAGTGGGATATTAGGGGCGGAGGCAGGGCCTTGAAGGAAGCTGGAGTTGTGCCCCAGAGGAACGCCCAGCAGACATGCCGTTGCCTCTCCTCCCCCTGCCGCTCGCACCTTCTCTGCCTGTGATGTAAGATAGGACAGCAGGGCACAGACGGTGGAGGGTAAGGGGATAGGAGTGGAGGGTAAGGGGATAGGAGTGGAGAGTAAGGGGATAGGAGTGGAGGGTAAGGGGATAGGAGTGGAGGGTAAGGGGATAGGAGTGGAGGGTAAGGGGATAGGAGTGGAGGGTAAGGGGATAGGAGTGGAGGGTAAGGGGATAGGAGTGGAGGGTAAGGCAGCGCCCTGCAGGCATACTGTCACCTCTGCTCCCCCTGCTGCGCGCACCTTCTCTGCCTGCAATCAAATGGTAACAACCGGGGGCAGGGGGGGGGGCAGGGTAGTAGGGTGGTAGGGGGAGACGGGACAGGGGGGCAGGGGAGTTGCAAGACAGGGGGGCAGGCGGAAGGAAGGGTAGCGTGGTAGGGTGGTAGGGGGTTTGGGTTGATAAAGGGGTTGGGGGTTAGATGGACAGGGAGGTAGAAAGGTATGGGAACAGGGGGACAGGGGGAAGTGGGACAGGGGAACAGGGGGACATGGGGACATGGAAACAGGAGAGAGGGGGACATGAGGACAGGGGGACATGGGAACAGGGAGAGAAGGGGACATGAGGACAGGGGGACATGGGAACAGGGAGAGAGGGGGACATGAGGACAGGGGGACATGGGAACAGGGAGAGAGGGGGACATAGGAACATGGTACCAGGGGAACAAGGCCACGACGTGGACAAGAAAGGTTGCAGATTCATGAGCATTCCATGTTGCGCGCGTGCTTTTACAGCTGAGAAATTCTGAGACGAAGCTTCGTTTTCGAGCCGTACCTTGAGCCGCGCTCGCTCGCGCACCAGCGTCAACGACGCTTCCACCACGCGGTTCGCGCCCAGCTCCTCGCTCTCCGTCACCGGCGCGCGCGGGGCTCCGCTTCCGCCACCTGCGGCGGCGGCGGAAGCGAATCCGCGGCACAACGGCGGAAGCGCGCGGCCGGCGGCCGGCAGCGCACCAAACGCAGCGGAAGAAACTGGCGGCGCGGGAGTGTGACGAGACATAAGGTTGTGGCTATGGCTATGGCGGCTGTGATTGAGAGCGCGTCGGATCAGAGTGTGCAACCGGCGTGACGGAGCCATGATGTCTTGCTTGCGTGTGCGAGACGTGAATTACAGCGATGGGATGCGGCAGGAAACGTCGGAATCCGGTGGGATGCAGTGAGATGCGGCAGTATGTGGTGAGATGCGATGGCGGGATCAACTGAGTGGAGCTTTTCGGGATGGTTCCCGTGGTAAAGGATGGGATCGGGACGGGATAACACCGATCGGCCGCGGCCGATGCGAATCGGGCGAAATGCAAGCAATGGAGGTGGAAGGCGTGGGAGAGGAGTGACTTGTGGCGAGTGGACACTAAAGATTCAGGCTCGCACCCCAGGACAAGCCAATCGTTCCTGCTTCTCACAAGAAGCACAAGGAGTGGAAGCTCACACGATCAACGAGCAATAGCTGATACGATGAAGGGAGAACCTGCTTCTGCATTCCATGCTCCCAGGTTCAGGAGGAGCACAGAATCCTAGCAAATCCCAATGCCTGTTCCGACGTGGATGGTGATCACGTGGGTTCAGAACTCTAGCTTTCCACGTGGGACCTTTTCAAGGGAATTTCGCCCACGTGGTTGCCAAAGATAACAAGCGATTGTGACAAGAAGCCTCGCTACAAGAGTAGAAACGAAATAAATTCTCACTATCTGCCTACCGGAATGCAGTAAGTCCAAAATAATATAGGAAACCTACGAATTCAACACAGTAAAAACTATATCACAAGATCGAGTACAATATCATATTGGATTTCTGTATATTATATAACACCCAATCATGATGCTATTCATTCGTCCATCCACACTTAGCGATGAAGGTTTTTTTTTTTCCCCTTCGTTTCTGTACGCTCTGTCGAGCTGTACTTCTTCTGAGTTGTGTATTAGGACGTGGACTTTGATCGAATATGCGATTGGTGAATTCAATGGATCACGCACCAGCACACAACGACAAGGCACGTCCACGCCAGCACAGGGATATCCAGGCTCGTCAGAGTCGAATTTCTCCGTCAACATTACGATTAGTGACGTGTACTGACGCGGTTCACACGCTGCTGAAGATCTGTCTGGCAGTGTATGATCCGTCCACGCGGCCACATGTGCCACGGTTGGAACAGAGTAAGCATTGAGAGGATTCATAGCCAATGGGAATACTGACGTGGATGGAACGAGAGTCGCGGGTTCGAACCAGTGACGCTTCGCAGTTACACGTGACTGCCATTCTGGTGGATCATGCCAGCCAGGCTTGGATAGCAGCTTCCAGACCGCGATTCGCTTGGAATCCCTGAAGTGCAAACACAGCCTAGCTAGACGAAGGATGGCGAAACAAGGGTAACGATATCGACCTTGGGTCAGTAAGAAAATGGCTGGCCTAACGACAAAGGGCGAAACTGAGCTGAAGATGATTGCAGTTGCAGCTTCGCTTCGGTTCGTAGAAATGATGAGGGTTTCTACACGCTTCCTTTCGGTTCCTCCTTTTCGGTACCCATTGCAAAATTACTTCTCTCTCTAGTGTTCGAGCAACTACATTAGTAGGCTCCAGAGATTGAAAATTGTTGTCGCAAACGCTATTTTAGGCTACGACGGGAGGCGAACTGTGGAGCTGGCCACTGGGTGCTCATTGAACCGCGGGCATCGTTAGGAGCTGTTTAGTCCGCTGGTCCGCAGCAACAAAGCTGATCTTCTCGCCTGATAATCGTTTCCACATAGCTCACCCACCTTGCATAAGAGCGCAATGGCGGCACGTTTAGACCTCTCGTCTCCGATAACGTCGTCCAAGCTATCCCTAAAATCGTCGCAGTCCAGCCTTTCGTCGTCCGCATCTCGTCAAGCCAGCTGGTCGCCGCCCTTCAAAGGATCAACCTCACGCCTCTCGAAATCGACCTCAGCGCCCAACAAACCCTCAACCCGCCTCCCGCTTCCGCCTTGCGCGCTTCCCCCCGGCGCGCTTCCTCTCGGCCTCCGCACCGTGTCCTCTTCCGCCGTCCCCCGCGTCGCTGCGTCAGCCGCTGCCGCGTCCGCCGCCGATTTTCCCGCAGCCGGGTCCGGCCCTGACGAGCCGCCTTTCAATCTCAATCCGGAAGAGCTCCAGGAGGAGCTTTCCCGCGCTTTTCGCTCTGCCAAGAAGCAGTCGAAGGTGGCGCTGCGCAAAATAGCGGACGGCACGGCGGGGGCTCTGCGTTGCGCGCAGAGCAAGGTGGCGGAGTTTGAGCGCGAGAATGACCTGCGCGGAAAGGCGCGGGAGGCGGTGGGCGCGGCGAACGAGCGGTTTGAGGAGGTCGCGTTCGAGGCGGAGAGGCACGCGTTTCGGTTCGACGCGCAGTTCGGGGTTTCAAGTAGAGTGGAGGAGATGAAACGCGTCGTGGTCGGTGCGGCGTACGATGTGGACTGTAACCTGCGGATCCGACAAAGAATGCGAGACATGATCAAGGAGATACAATACCAACTACCAAAGGTATTGCGGGAAAAGAGGAGATTCTCTAAAAGCGGTGCTGTTCCCTCCTACCACCGTCCGCACACTGCTTCCCTTCTCCGCACTCCCACGCTAACCAAGGAGCTGGAGAAGAGCGTCTGCAGCTTCTCTGACTCCGCCTCCTTCTCCTGGAGCGCCTCCCTCTGTTTGGCAACTGCAGCCTGGCTTCTCCCGCCTTACCCAACTCCGTATGCCCACTCTTTCCCCGACTCCCCTCTCCCGCTCCCCTCTCCTGCTCCCCCCCCCCGTCTGTTCTCGTCCCCCCCCGCGCGTGCCACCGCAGTATCTGAAGCGGTGGGCGGAGTTCCGAACCACGCCAGCCGGCCAACTCGTCATGGTAGGCTTTCCAACCCCTCACTGCTGTCTCTCGTTGCTGCATTCAGCTGCTCTCGCTCTGCTGTCTCTCATCGCTCTGCTGTCTCTCATCGCTCTGCTATTTTGCTCCTTGCTGCTCAACCACGCCAGCCGGCCAACTCGTCATGGTATGCTCTTCAACCCCGCACTGCTGTCTCGTCGCTTTTACCCTCGCTGCTACCCTCGCTGCCGAACCCGCTGCCGATCCCGCTGCCGCCCTTGCTGCTGTCTCTCATCGCGCTTCCAGTCTTGTGCTCCTCGCTACTCTCATTCTCGTCCGCCACTCGTCGTCTCCGCTCCCCATCCTCTTCCCCTTTTCTCCTCCTCCACGCCCTTGACGCTCTTTCCAATCCCCTCAATCTCTTTCCGCGTCGCGGATCTTGCATTCTCTCTTGTGAATCGCCATTGGCCTTCCCTTCCTCCCTCAGTTCCTGGTGTTCCCATGGCTGCTCATTTCGGGATTGATCGAGCCTTGAGACGTCTCAGATTTTGTTTTCATGTCTACCCTCTCTCACATGGTCCTCTCTCTCTCTCTCCTCCCTCCCCCAGTTCGTGGCATTCGCGTGGCTCCTCATCTCGGGCTGGCTTGCGCAGATCTTCCTCTGGTCGCTCTGCATTGTCCCACTGCCATTAATATCCTTTCCTGCTCCCCCGTCCCTCCCACCCCGTCCCCTCCCCCCCCCTTTCCCCCTTCTTCCTCCCCCAGTTCGTGGCGTTCGCGTGGCTCCTCATCTCAGGCTGGCTAGCTCAGATCTTCCTCTGGTCGCTCTGCATTGTCCCGCTCCTTCCACTGCTTGCTAGGGCGCTCGCCAAAGCAGCCTTCGTTGAGGTATCGTTTCTATATTTTCAAGCCCAGGCTTTGCTGTGTGATCGCCCTCTTCTGCTGCTTGCTGCCCGAATCTTGCTGTGTGATTTTCCTCACAGTACGATGTTGTTGATGGTAGCTTCTGATCGTGCACCAGCGTCCTCTTCTTCCGTTTCCCCCTTCACAACTTCCCGTCCTCGCTTCTTTTCCCAGGGTGATTGCCCCTCGTGTGGAGTTCGTTTCATCGGTCCCCGTCGCGAGCTGCTGATCTGCCGAGGATGCCACCACGTGGTGTGGACACCCAAGGGCTGGGGCTCCCCAAGAAAAGCTCAGAGCTCCTCTGCTAAAAGCACCAACAGCGGCAGCAGCAGCGACAACAAAGGTGCCAGTGGTGTTAACAGCAAGCGCAGTGCACGCGGCGCTGCTGATGATAACGAGGTGGATATTATTGATGTTGTGGCCATCAGTCCAGCAGCAGCCTAGCTTTGATGAGGTGTACAGTGGGCGGCACCAGCAACAGAGATTATGTGGTTGCCACCTTTTATGGTGTAGTTCAGGAGCAGCTTAGCTTCAAAGAAGGGGATATACATAGCACATTTTGTTGCAGCAGCCAGGTGGCTTGTGCAACTAAGGTCCTGTAGTAGCAAATGTCGGATATGAGCTGGAATACAAAAGAAATAAAATCGCAGGGGTCCTCTGACCAATCCTGAGATGTCCAGTCTTTCAAGAATTGTGCTGCGCAGTGGAGATTCATAAAAGAGGGAAAATAACTGAGCGCAACGGATCAACTGCGGGCAGAAAGACCCTAAAATAATCTCATCGTATCAATCAGACCCCGTTACTAGTACCAGCCCGGGGCCCGGTGGCGCTATAGTATCGGTTACCAGCACACAGATGCGCCTATATAGTACCTTGCGATTCCTCCAGATATACGGGATCACCCCACTGGGCGTCCACCACCAGCAGCCACAACGCGAGAATCAGCGCGCTGCGATGCAGCTTAGTACTAAGAGTCAACATCGCCGCACTGACGCCGCCGCGGCGACGGATCGTTGCGTGGGCTGAAAGTACTAAGGTCCTGTAGTATCTTGTCAGTATTAGGGTTCCAACTCTAGTATTAGCATGTTTAATGTGGCATCACCAATCTACTGGTGAATGGAAATGTGCTGAATTAGCATGTGTGGTAGAACTTGAATGACCATAGAGGAAATTGGCCATGCACCTTGGTACATTTTTAGTTTCACGATTGGCACAACCTTCATACTTTAGGCTTCAACAACAGCCAATCGTGTTACGTGAAGTTTGTGTGAAAAATCCCTCTTGATCATCCTATTTCAAGTTTATTTTGTTGCGCCCCTTTAGGAGCACTCCAAAAATTGATGTATGCCGCCTAGCGAGGAACACACACGGTATTCTTTAGTAAAAGGCGAAAGAATAGTTCGCTTTGTGTGTAACTCACGGCTGATGGTAGACACATGATTCTTCCGAGTATTTGTTATTCAAGAAGCTCAAAGCTCGACTCTGCGTTGTGAGAACCTTCACACAACGAAGTGCCACGTGGCACTCTGATTCCACAGTACGAAATTTCATTCGAACAGCTCCTGCTAGATTGGTCGGGAACTTGTCCTAAGCTAGTCTTGAGCAATTGTAGGTATGTCTGGCTAGACTCGCATTTGATGCCGCCTCTTGCGCTACCATAGTCGATATCCCTTGCGCCAAACTATCCCGGCCAGCTCGTCTGAATGTTACTCCCTCGCTTCGCACGATCCCTCGCCGCCGTTCCCGCAAGCTCTCTCCTGCGCGATTCGCGGCCTCTCGTCGTGACTGCCGCATTGCGCGCGCTTGCCTCCGCGCAGCACCCGCTTGTGCGAGTTCCGACCGTTTCCGGCGCGCCGTGCTGGCTTGAGACGACCCGTCGAAACGCGGCTGTAGCGCCCACATCAGCAGTCGTAGCGCCCACGTCAGCAGTCGTAGCGCCCACGTCAGCCGTAGCGGCCACATCAGCATTTGTAGCGTCCCACCCGTCTCACCCATCCCACCAAGCTGTCTCCCGTTACAGTCACGCCATGGCTCAGCGGATTCCCTGGAACCAATTCCAACACTCGCACACCGCTTGTGAAACAATATCGCCGCACCCTCTAGGTCGTTCCACGTCAGCCGTTGCCACGTCAGCTCAAGCCAATCCTGCGACTCACCTCAACTGTCGTCCTAGCCTCGGGATTTCCTCAAAACCGAACGCTCTTTCTCCACTCCATAGCTTTCTGGCCGTTAAATCTTCCCCGTTTTCGGGAGTGCCAGTGTTAACAGCTAACCGCGCAACACCTTCGGTTAATCTGGGTATATCCAGAATAAACACCCGAAGCAGCAGCAGCAGCAGCAGCAGCGGCCGTGGTTTTGGCAACAGCTCTGGTGGGAGCAGTAGCGGCAGAAGCAGTGGCAGCAGCAGCAGCGTAAGCACTCGCGAGGGTGACGGGGGGAAGGGAGGAAGTAGGCCCAAGAGTGCGGGCAGCAACAGCAGTAAGAGTAAGGTTACTAAGAATGCAAAGAGTGCCAAGAGTGCTAAGAGCCGTCCTCATGGCAATCCCAAGGCTGGTGCGAAACCCAAACCTTCTGCCAAGCCTAATTCCAAGCCTCCTGCTAGACCAGCTCCGAAGCAACAAGACGGGCCGGATCCTGCATACATTATGGCTAGCGCCGCCGAGCCTGATTCTATGCACGTTCGGGAGCGAGGAGCCACCGGAGGTTCGGGAATTAGTTTCGAGGAGCTTGCAGAACGTGACTATAACGAGGGGGACTTTGAAGAGGAGGACGAGTGGGAGGAGGAAGAGGACGAGGGCGAATGGGACGTGGGCGATGCTGATGTGGAACGAACCCTCGCTGAGTCAGCACAGGAGCTTTCCACGGGCAGTCTGGTGCTGCCGCCCGGGCGGCAAGCCCCGCGGGTGAAATCAGCAGTATTTGTGAAGAGCAGCAGCAGCGTGGCACAGTGCCCTAAGGATACGAAAATCCCGGAGTTTGCTGTGATTGGCCGGTCGAATGTGGGAAAATCTTCCCTTATCAACATGCTGACCAATCACAAGGGGCTTGCACAGACGTCCAAGAAACCAGGTAAGTTCAAAGTTTAGGGTTTCGAGTTTCGAATTGAGGGGTTTGAGTGTTTCGGGTTTTACTCTTGAATCCTCCCCTGCTATGGTCGTAACCACCCTTATCAACATGCTGACGAATCACCAGGGGCTAGCTTAAACGTCCAAGAAACCAGGTGAGTACAGGATTTGGGGTTAGTGAGATTTAGGGTTTCGGGTTTTACACATGAGTCCTCCCTTGCTGCCATCGCAATCGTCCCTCATCAACACGCTGACAAACCGTCAAGGTCCTCCTCTCCTCTCCTCTCCTCTCCTCTCCTCTCCTCTTCCCCTCCTCTCCTCTCCTCTCCTCTCCTCTCCTCTTCCCCTCCTCTCCTCTCCTCTCCTCTCCTCTCCTCTTCCCCTCCTCTCCTCTCCTCTCCTCTCCTCTCCTCTCCTCTTCCCCTCCTCTCCTCTCCTCTCCTCTCCTCTTCCCCTCCCCTCCTCTCCTCTCCTCTCCTCTTCCCCTCCTCTCCCCCTCCTCTCCCTTTCCTCCCTTCCATCATTCCACATTCGCTCACTTCCTCTTTCACCCTTCTCCCCTTCCCCCCTTTTTCCTGCAGGCAAGACACAGCTGATAAGCCACTTCCCTATCAACGACTCCTGGTACCTCGTGGATTTGCCTCCTCCCCATCCACTCCCCCTGTTCCCCCCTTCCCACCTGCCCCCCATCCCCACCATACCCCCTTCTCCCCTGCAGGCAAGACGCAGCTGATAAACCACTTCCTTATCAACGACTCCTGGTATCTCGTGGATCTGCCAGGCTATGGGTGAGTAAGTGGGCGTGTATTAGAGGCTTGACTTTACTTTTATATATATATATTTTGTATATATATATATATATTTTGTATATATATATATTATGCCTTATGGACTTGCCTTGCCAGGATAAAAGGGCGTGAGTCAGTGTGAGTGTGTGAGTGAGTTTGCAAGTGGGTGTGAGTAGGAATGAGCAAGGGGCGAACACGAACATGTTCGTGTTCGCCCCTACACGAACACATCCGTTTGCCGAACCGAACAGTGTTCGGTTCGGCGAACACTTTTAGGAAAAACAGGTGTTCGCCGTTCGCATGTGAAGGCGTGTTCGGGCGAACCTCGAACACGTTCGTGTTCGTCGCGGGGCAAATTGCAGCAGCAGCCCGAACACGAACGTGTTCGGGCGAACCTCGAACACTGTTTGGCGAACACTGTTTGGCGAACACTGTTTGGCGAACACTGTTTGGCGAACACTGTTTGGCGAACACTGTTTGGCGAACACTGTTTGGCGAACACTTTAAGCAAAAAAAACAATCCTGTTCGGTTCGCCTCGAACTGTTCGTTTTTTTGCTCAACCCTAGGTGTGAGTGAGGGTGTTTGTGTCTGTGTGTGAGTGAGTGAGTGAGTGAGTATTTTCTCAGTTCTTTGCCTTTCCAACTAACTTCCTCTTCGTGCTGCTGCTGCTGCTGCTTCATCCCCTTTATTCCCCACCCCAGCTATGTAGTAGCCTGCAATGCTATTCGAGCGGAGTGGAGCGTGTTCACCAAGGCATGCTTCACCTCGCACACCAACCTGCTAACCGTGCTGCTGCTGCTGCTGTTACCCCCCCCCCCTCGTTCCTCCCCATGCCAGGTACGCCGTGGCACCCAACGCCATAAGGACGGAGTGGAGCGTGTTCACCAAGGCCTACTTCACCTCGCGCACCAACCTGCTAACCGTGCTGCTGCTGGTGCTATGTTATCCCCTCCCTTACACCCCCTCCCCACACTCGTGCAGATATGCTGTTGCCCCCAATGCCATCCGCACGGAGTGGAACGCTTTTACCAAGGCCTACTTCACCTCGCGCACCAACCTGCTCACCGTGCTGCTGCTGGTGGATGCTACTATTCCGCCCCAAGCCATTGACGTGGAGTGCGCTGATTGGCTGGGGAGGAACAAGGTAGGTGGCGTTGACCTGGGTTGACTTGGGTTGACCGTCGCGCACCAACCTGCTCTCCGTGCTGCTGTTGGTCGATGCCACTATTCCGCCTCAAGCCATTGACGTGGAGTGTGCTGATTGGCTGGGAAGAAACAAGGTGAGTAGCGTTGACTCGGGTTTACTTGGATTGACCCGGGTTGGCTTGGGTTGACTTGGGTTGACTTGGGAGCACATGTGTCCGTGCGGAGTTTTGGGGACTTGTGTTGGCTTGTGTTGACTTGTGTTGACTTGTGTTGACTTGAGTCCACTCGGGAGCACTTGTGTCCATGTGGACTTTTGAGGACTTGTGTTGTTTGGGCGTGTGTGTTCATGTGGTGTCTAGGCGCTGCATCGTCCTTTCTCCTCCCCCCTGGATCCCCCTCACGGTTGTCTCCACCAAGTGAGATCGCCAGAACAAGGCCAGGAGGAAAGCTAGAAGGGCACAATGGCAGACGGGCAGAAGGCGAGGCGCTTATCTTGATTCTCCCACATTTGCACCCCATCTCCTCTCTCTCCCCAGACCCCCCTCACCGTCCTCTTTACCTAGTCCGATCGCCAGAAGAAGGCCAGGAGGGACGGTGTTGATCCTTCCCCTTACTTACCCCCCTCTCCCACGTGTGTGTCCCCATTGCTCCCCAACGAACTCCCATCTCCTCCCACCAGATTCCCCTCACCGTCCTCTTCACCTAGTCCGATCGCCAGAAGAAGGCGAGGAGGAACGTAAGAAGGGCACAAGGGCAGGAGGGCAGAAGCGCAGACGGAGAGGTGCTCATCCTTATCCTCCCACATGTAGTGAGTCGACTCAAAAATCGACCCACATGTGCCTCGTCCTTCTCGACCCACATGTGCCTCGTCCTTCTCGACCCACATGTGCCTCGTCCTTCTCGACCCACATGTGCCTCGTCCTTCTCGACCCACATGTGCCTCGTCCTTCTCGACCCACATGTGCCTCGTCCTTCTCGACCCACATGTGCCTCGTCCTTCTCGACCCACATGTGCCTCGTCCTTCTCGACCCACATGTGCCTCGTCCTTCTCGACCCACATGTGCCTCGTCCTTCTCGACCCACATGTGCCTCGTCCTTCTCGACCCACATGTGCCTCGTCCTTCTCGACCCACATGTGCCTCGTCCTTCTCGACCCACATGTGCCTCGTCCTTCTCGACCCACATGTGCCTCGTCCTTCTCGACCCACATGTGCCTCGTCCTTCTCGACCCACATGTGCCTCGTCCTTCTCGACCCACATGTGCCTCGTCCTTCTCGACCCACATGTGCCTCGTCCTTCTCGACCCACATGTGCCTCGTCCTTCTCGACCCACATGTGCCTCGTCCTTCTCGACCCACATGTGCCTCGTCCTTCTCGACCCACATGTGCCTCGTCCTTCTCGACCCACATGTGCCTCGTCCTTCTCGACCCACATGTGCCTCGTCCTTCTCGACCCACATGTGCCTCGTCCTTCTCGACCCACATGTGCCTCGTCCTTCTCGACCCACATGTGCCTCGTCCTTCTCGACCCACATGTGCCTCGTCCTTCTCGACCCACATGTGCCTCGTCCTTCTCGACCCACATGTGCCTCGTCCTTCTCTACCCACATGTGCCTCGTCCTTCTCGACCCACATGTGCCTCGTCCTTCTCGACCCACATGTGCCTCGTCCTTCTCGACCCACATGTGCCTCGTCCTTCTCGACCCACATGTGCCTCGTCCTTCTCGACCCACATGTGCCTCGTCCTTCTCGACCCACATGTGCCTCGTCCTTCTCGACCCACATGTGCCTCGTCCTTCTCGACCCACATGTGCCTCGTCCTTCTCGACCCACATGTGCCTCGTCCTTCTCGACCCACATGTGCCTCGTCCTTCTCGACCCACATGTGCCTCGTCCTTCTCGACCCACATGTGCCTCGTCCTTCTCGACCCACATGTGCCTCGTCCTTCTCGACCCACATGTGCCTCGTCCTTCTCGACCCACATGTGCCTCGTCCTTCTCGACCCACATGTGCCTCGTCCTTCTCGACCCACATGTGCCTCGTCCTTCTCGACCCACATGTGCCTCGTCCTTCTCGACCCACATGTGCCTCGTCCTTCTCGACCCACATGTGCCTCGTCCTTCTCGACCCACATGTGCCTCGTCCTTCTCGACCCACATGTGCCTCGTCCTTCTCGACCCACATGTGCCTCGTCCTTCTCGACCCACATGTGCCTCGTCCTTCTCGACCCACATGTGCCTCGTCCTTCTCGACCCACATGTGCCTCGTCCTTCTCGACCCACATGTGCCTCGTCCTTCTCGACCCACATGTGCCTCGTCCTTCTCGACCCACATGTGCCTCGTCCTTCTCGACCCACATGTGCCTCGTCCTTCTCGACCCACATGTGCCTCGTCCTTCTCGACCCACATGTGCCTCGTCCTTCTCGACCCACATGTGCCTCGTCCTTCTCGACCCACATGTGCCTCGTCCTTCTCGACCCACATGTGCCTCGTCCTTCTCGACCCACATGTGCCTCGTCCTTCTCGACCCACATGTGCCTCGTCCTTCTCGACCCACATGTGCCTCGTCCTTCTCGACCCACATGTGCCTCGTCCTTCTCTCCCCTCACCTTCCCCCCAGATCCCCCTCACGGTCGTTTTCACCAAGTGCGATTGCCAGAAGAAGGCCAGGCGGAACGGTGTTGATCCTTCCCTGTGCTTACTCCCTCACCCCCGTCTCCTTTCTCTCCAGATCCCCCTCACGGTCGTTTTCACCAAGTGCGATCGTCAGAAGAAGGCCAGGAGGAACGGTGTTGATCCTTCCCTGTGCTTACCCCCCCAACACCCCCCCACCCCACCCTCCCATCTACCCCCACCAGATCCCCCTCACGGTCGTGTTCACCAAGTGCGACCGTCAGAAGAAGGCTAGGAGGAACGTCAGAAGGGCACGGCGCACGCGACCAGAAAGAGAGGTGCTTACACTAATTTCCTTGTCTGTCCTCCCCCTCCTCCCCTTCCTTCCCCCCCAGATCCCCCTCACTGTCGTGTTCACCAAGTGCGACCGCCAGAAGAAGGCCAGGAGGCAAGACTGCCACTCTCCCATTCACCAGGTGTCAATACTCCCCCTCCCGCATGCACCTGCCTTTCCCTCCCTTCCCCGGCAGATCCCCCTCACGGTCGTGTTCACCAAGTGCGACCGCCAGAAGAAGGCCAGGAGGAACGGCCGCCCGCCAGCTGTCAACGCGGCGCTGTTCCGCGCTGAGCTGGCAGAGTGCTACGCTGAGCTGCCGCCGTGGGTGATGACGAGCGCTGTGACTAGCGAGGGGAAGGATGCTCTGTTGAGCCATATTGCCCAATTGCGGGAGTACTGGCGGCGGTAGTGTTGTGGAATCTTGGTGCTAGGCTTTAAGGGAGTGCTACTCTGAGCTGCCGCCGTGGGTGATGACGAGTGCGGTGACAGGGGAGGGGAAGGATGCCTTGTTGAGCCATATCGCCCAGCTGAGGGAGTGCTGCCGGCAGTAGTGGCGGGGTTTGGTGCTGAGTGCTGGGCTATCAGGGAGTGCAGCTGAGCTGAGCTGAGGTGGCGGCGTGGGGAGGGGGAAGGACACTTAGTTGAGCCACATTGCCAAGCTGTGGGAATATTGGCAGAGGTGTTTTGGTATGTTTGGTGTGGTGTGGTGTGGTGTGGAGTGGTGTGGGGCGGTGTGGAGCGGTGTGCTGTTACTGTACAAAGCTGCTGAGGTCACGCTGCTCGGGTGTGTGCAGTGCTGACACCATGGGGAATGACGACGAGTGTACTCCGAGGGGAGGAGATGGATGCCTCCTTGTGGCCGGGCAGCGCCTGGCTGAGGGAGTACTGACAGACAGCGGCTGATTCATCATGATTTGCTGAGCCTGGCCTAGAGGTGCTTCTCAGATGCACCTCCGGAGTTGGATTGCTTAGGATTGGATGCTGTTTTAGCAATGTTTGCACACTGGCACCTGTAGGATGGAATTATTTCTAAAGTTTGCAGCACTTGAAAAATGATGGCACTTCATATTGTCAGGGACTCAGGCATGCAGCACTGACAAGAATGTCAGCTGACAATGTGTGACCTAACCGAGTACCGGTTCCGTAGAATGAACAGCAATCAAGTGTCCCAGGCTGTATGCACACGGCACGTTACGGTAAGGTATGGAATGGTACTGTGCGGTAGGAGTACGACAGGTGTAGTATGAGACTGTAGCACCCCATGGTTTGTGTGCGGTGCCCGGGCCCACTAAGCAATCACGCCAGGGGGGTATATATGTGTGTGTGTGTGTGTGTGTGCATTGATGGAGCATACGCAGAGAGGTGAGTGCGGTGGGGGATCAAGCGAGGTAGTTGTAGATCTGAGCGTTGCTCTTGTCTCTCTCGAGGTACTCGCGGTCGATGAGGCTCTCTATTCGCTTCTTCAGATCCGCTGGCTTGATCGGGAACTTGAGCTGCGGAGACAGGGAGAGACACACATGGACACATAGGCACACGGACATGTGAAAGTTGGGATTGAACCATTAGTTTCATTAGGTAACAAGCAAGCATACATAGATGGGAAGAGAAGCTTGGAAGGGAAAGGGAGGGGGGTGGAACTTGGGGGAGTGGGCCAACCTATGGCCCAATGGGTTGGGTTGGCCTCACTTGGGGGAGTGAGGTGACCTATGACCCATTGGGTTGCATTTGGGGGCTCCACCACAATTGGGTTGGATTGGCACCCCAACATGCAAGGCTACACCCAATGTTGGGTGTAGTCCCAACCCAACTGTACACCACACTTGGTGTACAGTCACAAGCGTTAGCATGCTATAATATATAATTCTAACAGGACACACATAGAAACAGAAAGAAATTGAGAAACAAGCTAACAGAGCACCTCAGAGCTGCACACGATTTGAGAGAGACAGAGAGAGTGATCTAGACGCACAACTACAACGACACAGTGACACAGCAACAAATACATGCATGCGAGTAAACGTGCATGCGAGCACACGTGCACGCGAGCACACGTAAGTGCGTGTGGCTGAGCACTTTACGAGTGTTCCCACCCTCTGAGTCAACAAATTAACAACCTCAGGCACACCTGAGAGTGCACCGCTCCCTCTAAGAACACCCACCTGTTATAAGAGCTCTGTGATGAGCAGCGTGTGGCTGAGCACCGGGAGTCGTGGATGTAGACCAAATGGGAAACGCACTGAGTGAGAAGAGGAGGAAGGAGCAGCACATGAGAGCGCAAGAACACACACCTGTTGGAAGAGCTCTGTGATGAGCAGAGTGTGGCTGAGCACCTTCCGAGTCTTCATGATTCGCACAATAGCTGCATCAATCTGCCAAACGGTTCAGGGGGGTTGGGATGGAACGATCATGAGTCCATTGCACATGCAGCAACTAACATGACTGTTTCATGCGGCAAAAATCAAAGGAAGGCACTGCCTATAAGGAATACTTGGTCTTGTCCTTGAAGAGTATGATTCTGCCTATAACGACTACCAGCTGCCACCTATAACGAGTACCTGGTATTGCCTATAGGCTATAACGAGTACCTGGTATTGCCTATAACGAGTACCTAGTATTGCCTATAACGAGTACCTGGTATTGCCTATAACGAGTACCTGGTATTGCCTATAACGAGTACCTGGTATTGCCTGTCTTGGAAGACCCTCTCCGTGGTGTTGGTGTTCTCCTCTGGCGTCTCCTTCAATTGAATGGCGTTCACCTACAGTCACACACACGAATGAAGCATGTAAGAGGCACACATGCAGTAGACACACACAGGAGCATTGTAATCTGTATCCACAGCTTTGAGACGTCTCAAAACTCCTCTGGCGTCTCCTTCAATTGAATGGCGTTCACCTACAGTCACACACGTGAATGATGCATGTAACACGCACGCATGCAGTGAACACGCAAGAGCATTGTACATTGTGATCTTAACCAAACCAGCAAAACGTGACAACACAACACACAATGGGTCACACACACCATAACTTGAGACAGTTTTGCATTGAGACGTAGTCAAGGGTGTTAGCTTGCGCGTATACCCCTCAACTGCCTCGCGCATTCTAACTCCATTGCTCGCTCGCACCTTGAGTCGGAACAGAGATGCTGTGAAATCCGTGTTGAACTCAAACTACTTTTGATGGTTCTTTTGAGAATTCTCAAAAGCACTCAAACTACATTTGAGGCGCCTCGAAAGTCAATCCCACTGCTCGCACCTTGAGTCGGAACAGCGATGCTGTGAAATACAGTGCAAGCTGTGTGCTTGCGTGTTCACCCTTCAAGTTTCCCACACATGGTCATCCCATTGCTCGCTCGCACCTTGAGTCGGAACAGCGATGCTGTGAAATCCGTGTTGAACGCAAACTAGTGATGAGGCGCCTCAAAAGTCAATCCCACTGCTCGCTCGCACCTTGAGTCGGAACAGCGATGCTGTGAAATCCGACTTTTGAGTTGAGGCGCCTCAAAGGCCATTGCTCGCTCGCACCTTGAGTCGGAACAGAGATGCCGTGAAATCCGTGTTGAACTCAAACTACTTTTGAGTTCAAAAGATGCTGTGAAATCCGTTGCTCGCTCGCACCTTGAGTCGGAACAGAGATGCTGTGAAGTCCGTGTTGAACTCAAACGAATCGGTGTCTGACACGTCACGGCCCTTGGGATTCTGCAGGCATGTGGGTAGACGGTTTGGAAAAGACAGAAGCACACGAACGCCTGTATGACTTAAGAATGGAACGAATCGGAGTCTGCCACGTCAAAGTCCCTGTGAACCTGTGTTGCAGAAGACACAATGGAGAGTGAACCTGCAGCAGCAAAACATGAAATGATGTGAAATGTGAAGGAGGTGCAGGGAAAGGGGCAAGATGGGGAAAAGTGCAGTGTGGTGCATTGGGGACAGAAGTGTGGTTGAGAAGTTGGGATGCTTAAAATTCATATTATACCCTGTTCATTGCACTGCACAGCAGCGCTGCACAGCACAGCACCACACCACACCGTACCTTCTGCAGCACCCCGGTCTTGCCGCACGCCAGCGACTGCAGAGTGCGTTTGAGCTCCGCATCGGTGATGCCCGTGGCGACCATTACAGCATGCACATACTTGCAACTGCACTGCACAACATGGTACCGCACTGAACCGCACAAGACCAGACCACAACACACCTTCTGCAGCACCCTGGTCTTCTTGCACGCCAGCGACTGCAGCGTGCGTTTCAGCTCCGCATCGGTGATGCCCGTGGCGACCATTACAGCATGCACATACTTGCAACTGCACTGCACAACACGGTACCGCACTGAACCGCACAAGACCACACCACAACACACCTTCTGCAGCACTCTGGTCTTGCCGCATGCCAGTGACTGCAGCGTGCGCTTGAGCTCCGCGTCGGTGATACCCATGATGCTCACAATATGCACCACATTGCAACCGTACCGCACCACACACCACCGTACCACACTGCACCGCACCATACTGCACCGCACCATAATGCACCGCACCGTACCTTCTGCAGCACTCTGGTCTTGCCGCATGCCAGTGACTGCAGCGTGCGTTTGAGCTCCGCGTCGGTGATGCCCGTGGCGTCTCGAATCTCCGCGAAGGAGAGGCGGTCAGCGTCGTTGAATAGCATCAGCACCACGGTCTGGGGAAAAGGTGTGGGTGCGGTACAATCAGGTTGGGGGAGGAGGGACAAAGGGTGATGCCCGCGGCATCTCGAATCTCCGCGAAGGACAGGCGGTCAGCATCGTTGAAGAGCATCAGCACCACGGTCTGGGGGAAGGGGGCAATCAGGAGAGGTCGGATGAGAGAGGAATGATTGAAGAGCATGCACTAAGGATAGGCGGTCCTTTGCTGTTGAACAGCATCAGCACCACGGTCTGGGGGAAGGGTGGGGTGGGGGTACTTGCAGTGCCGTCAAGATAGGAGAGAAATGGGGCAAGGAGGAATCAATGTGCGCAAACGACAGGCGGTCAGCGTCGTTGAACAGCATCAGCACCACGGTCTGACAGTCATGGCAGGGAGTTTTGACACGAGAAGGGGGGTATTGGCAACCACGAGTGAGAGGGGTGGGGGAGGGGGATTGCTGTGCCATGGGGACCAGAGAAGCGAGACCTAGCAGTACCACACACTACCACACAGCACCGCACAGCACCACACGGTACCTGGAAGAGCGCTCCTTCTTCTCCTTGGGAAAATTTGCTCGCAACGCGCAGTGCCCCAGGCTGTGCTGCCACATGAGCACCAGAGAAGCGAGACCTATGCAATACCGCACAGCACCACACAGCACCGCACAGAACCACGCACTACTGTACAATACCGCACAGCACCACAAAGTACCTGGAAGAGCGAGAGTGAAAGCTCCTTCTTCCCCTTGGGGAAATCCGCGCGCACCACACAGTGCCCCAGGCTATGCTGCCACATGAGCGCCAGAGCAGCAGGTCCTATGCAGTAATGCACAGTACCACAGCGAACCACACAGCACCGCACAGTACCTGGAAGAGCGAGAGCGAGAGCTCCTTCTTCCCCTTGGGGAAGTCCGCTCGCACAACGCAGTGGCCCAGGCTGTGCTGCCACATGAGGACCAGAGGAGCATTACCTATGCAGTACCACACACTACCACACCGTGCTGCACAGGATCGCACACCACTGCGCAGTACCTGGAAGAGCGAGAGCGAGAGCTCCTTCTTCCCCTTGGGAAAATCCGCGCGCACCACGCAGTGCCCCAGGCTGTGCTGCCACATGAGTCGCCGCCCGCTGTGCTTGCCAAGATAGAAGTCCCGAAATATGTCCTGATACACTCCTAGCTCACGTGGTAGCTGCACCTCCACAGGGGGGTATGTGGGCCAGTAGCTGGGCATGGCCGGGATGGGGAGAGTGTAGGAAAGCAGAGGAGGAGAGGAGAACAAGAAAAGAAGCCACATGAGGCGGCGCCCGCTGTGCTGTGCTTGCCCAGATAGAAGTCCCGGAATATGTCCTGATAGACTCCTAGCTCACGTGGTAGCTGTACCTCCACAGGAGGGTATGTGGGCCAGTAGCTGTGCTGGGGGGAATGCGGGGTGTGGAATGCGAAACGCTGGTCACTTATCCACTGGTAAGAAATGGTCAACGCTAGTCAATAAGGCAAGCACTCACACCACGGTCATTGCTGGTCAACGCTGGTCAACACTGTTCAGCTGAGCAAGCACACTCACTCACTCACCCCATGGTGAGCACGTGCACGTTCATCTCGATGCCAGCTGGCAGCTTCTCACGGGCCTGCGACGATTGCCTGAACGACTCGTTGATCTCCTTGGATAGCTCGATGTCCTGGGGGGTGGGGGGAGGGAGAATGAAAGTAGGACGGGAATGCTTGATCTGAAACATGAGCAACTGATGACTTGTAAGTACGCTCAAGAAAATGATCGCCTGAACAACTCGTTGATCTCCTTTGATAGCTCGATGTCCTGAAGATAGGAAGAACGAGAGGAGGTTGACATATATTTGTTCGAGCACCTAGTGACTTGTGAGTGAGCTCAAGAGCAGTGAATGCCTGAACGACTCATACATCCCTTTGGATGGCTCAGTGTCCTGTGGACCAGAAGAAAGGGATCAAAGAGGCGTTGAAAGGAAGAAGGGGGGCGTTGAGAGGGGTTTTGGGTGGGAGACTTGAAGGATAAACGATTTCTGAGTGAGCTGAAACGATTTTAAAGTTGAAAGATCAAGAGAGGCACGTGATACCTTGAACATGCCTTCAAGCTTGTTGGTGAACTGACTGCCACACTCCGTCTTAAGCTGCTCAACAGGAAGAAGGGTGACATAACAAGAGCATGGGCGGTGATGGATGAGGTCACTTTTGAGCCGACTTTAAGGTCACCTTTTGAGTCGACTTTCAAGTCACCTTTTGAGTCGACTCAAAACTCTTAAGCTGCTCAACAGGAAGAAGGGTGACAAAACAAGGAGGGAGATATAGGATAACAACAGGGAAATGCCAGCACTCGACCGGTTTTTGGCAGGTAGGTTTTCGAACCGAATGAACAAATGTGATTCGTCAGGACGCAAGGGAAGGGAGTGATGGGAAGGCAGGAAGTGAAGGTTTACGGTAAAACAAATACGTGAGAGCGCACATGCACACTGCACGCACCTTACGAATCAGGGACTTCTCAGCATCGATCGATACACTCTTCCCCAGCAGCATGTGCGCCCAACCGACTTCACATGCATATACGCATGCACGATCACATGCACACATGCCTACACATGCACCTTGCTGATCATGGACTTCTCAGCATCAATCGATGCACTCTTTCCCAGCAGCAATCGCTTCGCCAGGTCCTTCTTGTAAAACGCCTCAAACACGTCCTTGCCCTGGAGGGGGGAGAGCAACGCGACCGACAAGGGTTGAGTAAAAAAACAGTGGCAGCATGATAGAGGGACAAAGGCGAAAGGATCAGCAGCAATCGCTTCGCCAGGTCCTTCTTGTAAAACGCCTCAAACACGACCTTGCCCTGGAGTGAAGAGGAGGACATATGGTAAGTGAGACAACGGCAAAGCGAAAAACAAAAATTGAGGGGATAAAAAAACGGATCACACACAGAACAAGCAGGGTGAAGTGGCAGTTTGACCGAGTGAGATATTCACAAGAATCGGCACCCCCACATACCACGTGCCACAACATGCCACAACAGCCATTGACCCACCTGGATGAAGCGGAAGAGCACGAGCACGCGGTCAAGAGTGCTCTCCAGCTCCTCATGTGAGAGCCCCCAAATGAACCGCACTACAACCACATCTTAACTTAACCCACCTGGATGAAACGAAAGAGCACCTGTAAGAACCGCACTGCACACCTGGATGAATCGGAAGAGCACGAGCACGCGGTCAAGAGTGCTCTCCAGCTCTTCATCTGAGAGCCCCTTGTTGCCCGCCCTCAGCTTCCCGTCTATGAACTTGGCTATCAGCTCTGCCGGCCGGTTCTGGAAGCGAGAGAAAGTGGGTGTGGGAGGGAGGTTGAGTAAGCACACGAGTTGTTGTGGACAAGACAAGAACAGAGTAACGCCTCTCCTCTCCAGCTCTTCGTCACTGAGCCCGCTGTTGCCCGCCCTCAGCTTACCAATCATATCTCCCACCCCTCTGTCTCCACTCTCCACCCCTCTCCACCCACCTGGCGCATGTAAACGAGGCTCTCAAACGCCTCCTTGATGGCGATGCCTAACTGATGAGACACGTCTTGAGATCCTTCAATATCCCCGCACCACTCACCACTCTGCGTCCACCCCTCTGCACCCCTCTCCACCCACCTGGCGCATGTTAACAAGGCTCTCAAACGCCTCCTTGATGGCAATGCCAAAGGCGTCGTTGTGGTGGAAGCTGGCCTCCCACAGCCCGTCCACCCTCGCCTTCAGCGCCAGCAGCCCCGCCACCATGTCGCCGTCCTTGTCCAAGTCCATCACCACCGCCTGCCCCGCCGCCTTCACGTGCGCTGAGAGCGCCACTCGGAGAGCATCCAAGGCGTTGACTCGCGCAAAAAGGGCGTACATTCTGTGGAGGTCGCCTGACTCACTCGCCTCCATCAACATGCCAAAGCCCTGAGGGGTAGGGAACAGGGCACAGGGACAGGCAGCAATGGGAGGGGGTGGGAGGGGAGGGAGAGGGTTATCCCAGCAGCCCCGCCCCCATATCGCCGTCCTTGTCTGCATCCATCACCACCGCCTGCCCCGCCGCCTTCACGTGCGACGAGAGCGCCACTCGGAGGGCGTCCAAGGCGTTGACTCGGGCGAAAAGGGCGTACATTCTGTGGAGGTCGCCCGACTCACTCGCCTCCATCAACATGCCGAAGCCCTGAGGCATGATGCACGGGGGGAATCGGCAATCAGTGCAAGCAAGGGTTAATGGAAGGCCTGAGTGATAGCCTTAACCAAAGTAGGATTGCAGTGCGTATATAAACCTGTCACTTACCTTATCCACGATGGCCCGAGTGTGTTTCTCCAGCAGCTAAGCCTCTGTCTGTAGTGGCGATAAGAACCTTGCCATTCAACGCACAGACCAATGAACGCACCTACCAAAACACCAACAAACAGCACCAACACCCCCACCTTATCCACAATCGCCCCCGTGTGCTTCTCCAGCAGCTGTGCCTCCGTGGTGGCGATAAGCGCCTTGCGAGTGCATGCACGCAAGGGTACCTACATACACAGTACCCTGTCAGCCGCCCACCCACCTTATCCACAATCGCCCCCGTGTGCTTCTCCAGCAGCTGTGCCTCCGTGGTGGCGATGAGCGCCTTGCGCGTGCTGCTAGGCAGGTAGTGCACACACCGGTCGTTCTCCTCCTGCAGTCGGGTCTGGGAGAGGGCACAGGGGTAGTCAATTGCTCCGGGCTCCCCTCTAGGGACAAATCATCCGCAGCCTGACAAGTGCTCCTTGGTCCACTCAAAACTCAAGGCTCGCTCAAAGCTGAATGCCCAAATGCCCAAGCCCAACCCCCAGAGCTCAACACCCACCTCCATGAGTTTGAGGTAGTCGCGCACGTCGGTCTGCTGCATGAACCGGCTGCCTTCAGAGCTCTAGAACTCCGCTGTCTCCTCCCAGAAACTGCCTCTCGAAGCTGCTGCTGTACACAAATCACGTCGCCAACACCCACAGCTCAACACTCACATCACCCAACACTCACCTCCACGAGTTTGAGGTAATCACGGACGTCTGTCTGCTGCATGAACCGGCTGCCCTCAGAACTATAAAACTCTGCAGTTTCCTCCAGGAATTGCCTCTCAAAGCTGCTGCTGTACACACCCAGCGCCGAGAACATCCCCACCAGGTTCTTCAAGAGCGATCGATCCACTGTGTCGCCAGACCTGCACAAGGAAGGGAAGAGGTAATCCCGGTAAAGAAGGGAGGAAGGAGGAAGCGGTGGGTGTTCAGCGCAAAGCTGCTGCTGTACACTCCCAGCGCTGAGAACATTCCCACCAGGTTCTTCAGCAGCGATCGACTTTTGAGACGTCTCAAAAGTCATTCCCACCAGGTTCTTCAAGAGGGATCGATCCACCGTGTCGCCAGACCTGCACAAGGAGGGAGGACGTGAGTAAGTTCCGTGAGGAAGGGAGGAAAAGGGGCTGGGGTAATGTGCAGCTCGAAGCTGCTGCTGTACACACCCAGCGCCGACAACATGCCCCACGAGGTTCTTCAAGAGCGAGCGGTCAACTGTGTCGCCAGGCACCACCTCCAGGCGCTCTCTCAGGCACCCCCTCCATGTGCGAGCGACTCCCTCCTCTCCAACAGCCTCAGCCCCATGCCCCACAGCCACTCCTTCCCCTCCCTCGACGCTCGTTTGAGGCTCCGTAAACCAACAACGGGAGAGGGGAGAGAGGGGGGAAGCAGCAACCACACGGAATCCACCTTTCCCTTTCGATCAGCAACAGCATCCCCGTGACTGTCCGCCTCTCCACCTCAGGCGCCCCCTCCAGGTGCGAGCGGAACAGCCTCAGCCCCATGTCCCACAGCGACTGCACGCCCACCCCTCCTCTCCTTCGACCCCGATTGAGTTGAGACGCCTCAAAAGCAACAAGCACCCACCTTTCGCGTTCTATAAGCTGCAGCAGCCCCGTGACTGTCCGCCTCTCCACCTCAGGCACCCCCTCCAGGTGCGAGCGGAAGAGCCTCAGCCCCATGTCCCACAGCGACTGCACGCCCGCCCCTCCTTTGACCCCGATTGAGTTGAGACGCCTCAAAACAAGAACGAGGAGGGGGGAGGGGAGGAAGCAGCAAGCACACGGCACCCACCTTTCCCTCTCAATGAGCTGCAGCAGCCCCGTGACTGTCCGCCTTTCAACCTCAGGCACCCCCTCCAGGTGCGAGCGGAACAGCCTCAGCCCCATGTCCCACAGCGACTGCACGCCCGCGCCCGACGCCTGCATTGCGAACGTACGGTCCAGATACAGCGCGATCGACCGGATCATGAGCATCTGCTCGCAGAAATCGCGCCACGTGGCAGCCACGTGCTCCAGGAAGAGGACTGGGTCGGGGGAGCCCTGGGCGAGGAGGAGTTGGAGCTTGGCGGCTATGTGGCGGTCGCATTCGGCCTGCAAGCGAGAGTACAGCCCTGCTGCCATCTTGTGTAGACATAGCCCCTCCACTGCCTGCCAAGGGGGGAACAGGCAGGACCGGAAGAAGGAGAAGGGATGGGAGGAAGAGAAGCAGGGAGAGAAGGATCAGCAGGCAAATGGTGAGGAGATGAGCAGGCACGAAGCTCAGGAAGAGGACTGGGTCGGGGGAGCCCTGGGCGAGGAGGAGGTGGAGTTTGGCGGCTATGTGGCGGTCGCATTCGGCCTGCAGGCGAGAGTACAGCCCTGCTGCCATCTTGTGTAGACACAACCCCTCCACTGCCTGCGGGGGGGGGGGAGGAGAAAGGGCGGGACCAGGGAGGAGGAGAAGGGAGGGAAGGACGAGACCTGTTGAAGGCCAAGTTTTGGCGGTTGGGGGCGTCACGGTTGGGAGAATGTCTAAGCACTCCTCTCCAGGTCACTCTATGGGGAGTGGAATCTCACCGTAGCGAAACATTTTGAGGTGCCTACAATATCTTCTGACATATCTCACCCTATTCGCGTGGTGTGTCACCCTTGTAAATTACTTTACGTCTTCACCCGAATCATTTAATACAGTCAACCTAAATACCTGCCCTAATCTTACTCGATACATTTTCCCCGCGTCACCTCCTAATTACTTCACCTCATCACGCCCAGGTGTTTCCTCCCATCTCACCCAACCATCTCCCCATCTCACCCAACCATCTCCCCATCTCACCCGCTTTACCCCACCCCTCCCAACAATTCACCCAGTTACTTCCTCCCATCTCACCCGGTACAGCTCCTCCAAGCTGCACGAAACCGCTCGTTTTTCGTGAATGGCGGTAACCGCCTCCCTCAGCTTCGCCCATGTCGTCTCCTCGTAATCTGGAGGCAGCTGTGGCTTGGCTGGTGGACGGGGATGGGGCCGGGAGGCGAGGAGAGGGAGGGGAAGGACAGAGGGCGGATAGGGAGGAGAGGGAGAAGGACGGGAGAAGGACGAGAACGAGAACGCCTTAAAACGCAAATTCAGTGTGCACATGACTAAAGGCCCACAGTGCAACACGAGAGAAGGAACAACTCAATAGGGACAAGCAGCTCCACAGGGATCACCAATTTAAAGGTGCTGCGGGATGCAGAGCGGTGCATGTCAGCATAAAGCAAGAGAGAAAAGTGTGAAGGCGGTGAGTGAGATAAAGGGGTAAGGGGGAAGGAATAAGGGGTAAGGGGTGGTTGATGAATCTGACAAGGAGAGATAGAAAGGTGGAGAGGTAAAGAGCGGTTAGATGAATCAGGTGATCACAACGAAGACTGAGGAAGACCGAGGGCAATCGCAGACGCGACTGCCAGATTTGACTAAAACGGTGGCATCAGAGGGAGTGGAAAAAAAAGTGAGTGAAAAAAGGGCACCTTTGAAGGCTTTTATGACCAGCTTCCTTCCTTGCTGCGGCCCGCCAGTCGCGTTCTTCTGCGATCCTGACGAATTGCTCTGAGCTCCATTTTTCAATCCGACGGCGCTCGCTCCTCCTCGTGTGCTGCCGTTTCCGCCGACAAATTTCGGAGCTCCGTCGGCTGCTCGTGCGGTATTTCTGGACGGACCTGACGGCGGATCCAGGTCCATGGGTTCGCGAAATCGTTTGCGACGAGTAGCGAGTTACCACTCGGACTAGTCCATTCGCGGATTCTCCACGAGAGTAAATTCTCGCTTTCCTGGCTTTCTACGGGCTTCGGAAGAAGCGATCTGCAACAAATTCGAGACTGCAAGACTAAGACTGAAAAAACAAAGTAATCAAGTGAATTCCACCGGAACCCTAGAATTCAATCTCTAGACTCAACGCGTCAACAACGACAGGATTCTCTGTGCGATTCTTTGAACCTACTCTCCTGAAAGAAGCTACACGATGGACGACGTGTGTAGAGCTCGGTTCCGAATGGCTAATAGCTCGTCAAGTCCAAGCCAAGAAATAGAGCTACGTCAATGACAAACCTACTCTCCTCGGGACAAAAACTTTAACGAGGGGTTAGTAAAAACTCTCTAGAGGCTTAATGTGGATGAATCTCGAGCTGCAGCTTCCTCCTAAATGACGAGTTATGTCGCAGAGCAGTCTTAGAACGAAGGGGATCTGCCACTTGAAGATACCTATGTTGCCTTACAGAATCTTCGATGTGAAACACCCCTCTACGTGAACTCATCCCTGAACAAGTCCCGTTTAGCCACAAGTTCACTTCTGTTACACAACACTTCCGTTTTGTCAGTTCAATCTTAATATTAATGAAACCAGCATCTGTTTACGCATGAAAAACTCTTCAAATATGTTTATAGCCATTCAAAGTCACAAAAATATTGCATTGTTTCATTTTACAGTCTTTTTAATCTTTACAATTACATTTGTTTTCTGGTATCTTCATCTCTAAAGAGCAAAAGGATGTTCATTTGGTTCCTATATAATATAAGCATTTTTTAGACTCTCAATCTGCAGCGAATTTGTTCGTGCAAGCGGCCCCAGTATCGCGAATGCTTCAGCTGTAATCTGACAAACAATGCTCCGCTAACTCCCATTGCTGACCGTCCATCTGCATGAGAACTATTTTAATTGACGGTCAACAATTATTGATAAATCGACGGCTGGTGAAACTGTCAGATTCCAGGGATGAAACTGGACTCGAGAAACTGTGGATGCCTATTTTTGAAATCTCTCAGTTGAGTAAATCAGTAGGTAGCAGCCTCGGATGGATCGCACCACATGATTCATTTCAGCAGCAGCAACACCTTTCACAAAGCTGTAATTTCCTGTTCGCGTTTCGTTGCACTGGCAACGATCCCTCGTGAACAACGACCACAAAGTGGAGCTTGTTCCTCTCCATTTTCTTCGTAGTTGTGAATTCCATCGTCTTCACGTTCTGCGCCTTCTTAGTACACCACGAATTCGCCCCTTTTGTCTGAATAACACTAACGTGGGTTCACGAGCAGTTACGTTCCGAATGACGCTGCCGTCGCCGCGACTAGATGGCATCGCGAACGGCACCCCGCGTCGCGCCAGCCTGGACAGAACCAACCGTCAGATCGTGTATCCGACGGCGGAGGAGCGCTTGGACGAGCTGCGGAAACGGATGGGGAAGGCGGACGGGGATCCGTTGAAGATCGTTGGGGTTGGCGCCGGCGCGTGGGGCTGCGTCTTCACGGCAATGATCCAGGTGTGTGGACATGACTGCGAGAGTGAAGCTTGACTTCAAATAACGTTTGCGGAGACGGATGGGGAAGGGGGACGGGGATCTGGGGTTGGCGCCGGTGCGTGGGGCTGCGTCTTCACGGCAATGATACAGGTGCGTATCCATCCACGGTGTAGTGAGACAATCTTTTAGGCGCCTCGAAATCATTCTCACCGGGGCTGCGTCTTTACGGCAATGATACAGGTGTGTGGACGGTTGTGATCATCGACGGTGTAATCTGGAGAATATGTGTTTGTGAGAGTCACGTCGTAGACGGCCCTGATTAGGTCAATACTAGCGAGATTGAGGGTTGAATCCATGTAACTTCCACGGATCTACACAAGGGTGGAAAGACACTGGCACTGGTAACACCTCTGGACAACCCCCGTTTTCCCCAGTGGTGTAGGGCTCGGGTTGTTATATCCCGTCTCTGTGGCTATAATTCCCACTTGTGGGGAAGGGTGCAAGGGAACGGGGTGGATTCATACAGTGACTTTGAGACCTTAATGTGCACATGTTACTGGTACAGGACCCACATCCTCAAATAGTTTCTCAATGCCGTGATCCATGGCGAAAGTAATTGTTTCATGTGCCGTCTCACCTCGGTACTTGCAGGAGACGTACGGCCAATTCAAGGACAAGATCGATGCGCGAATCTGGCTTTGAGACGTCTCAAAAGTAATCATTCCCTTGTGTGCCGCCTAACTGCGTCCTTGCAGGAAACGTACGGCCAATTCAAGGACAAGATTGATGTGCGAATCTGGCGACGTGGCGGGCGAGCTTTGGACAAGGCGTTCGCACAGAAGTTGTTCAACGTGATCAACGACAGGGAGGACATCCTCCGCCGCTTGATACGCAACTGCGCTTATCTCAAATACGTGGAGGGGCGGCTGGGGGATAGAGTACTACTAGCTGATGAGATCCTGAGGTGATTACTTGCAATTATTCTCCTTTTGCATTGCCAGTAATCATGATGTTTTTCTCTTCTCATGGAAAGTGATATTGTTAGGCTAGCCCGCACCCGAGCGGTCTACCAGGGTAACATAACCCCTCCGGCTCATTCTTGATCTCTTTTTATAGCCCCATTTTTTCTGAAATTCCTTACTCTCCTTAAACCTTCCCCGGACCTTCCCCGGACCTCCTCCCTGCCTGTTTATCACAGGGACGGCTTTTGCGTCAATCTAGCTGACACGCCCCTGTGCCCTCTCAACGTGGTGACCAATCTGCAAGAAGCCATGTGGGGTGCTTTGTGAGGCGCCTCAAGGATTGAACCTTACCCCGAACCTCCTCCCTGGTTTTTTTCTAACACAGGGACGGTTTCTGTGTCAACCTAGCCGACATGCCCCTGTGCCCTCTCAACACAGTAACCAATCTGCAAGAAGCTGTGTGGGATGCTGACGTCATCATCAACGGCCTACCGTCCACCGAGACCAGATCCGTTTTCCGCCAGATCGGGCTGTTCTGGCGGGAGAGACGGCGGCCGCCAGCTGTCATCGTGTCATTGGCCAAGGGCGTGGAGGCTGCTATGGAGCCTGAGCCGCATATCGTGACACCGACGCTCATGATTCACCAAGAGAGTAAGTCTTGTTTGAAGCACCTTGAAAATAACGCGAGTGTGAAAATAGGAACATTATTAATTATGTTGTTGGGGAAGAAAGGAGCGAGTGGTTGGTGATCGAGCGAGAGAGTGACTGGTAAAACAATGGTATACTTGAAGGTTTTTATACTGTAAGTGGACTTTGCCATTAGCGAGTGCACATTGATTTACTGTTCCCTTCCCATCCCCTCTTCGGCCTTCTGTTCCCCCATTTCCCTAATCCCCAGCCGGCGTCCCTATGGAGAACATACTGTACCTCGGAGGCCCTAATATCGCAGCCGAGATTTACAATAAAGAGTACGCCAACGCGCGCCTGTGTGGCGCCGCCACGTGGCGCGTTCCCATGGCAGCATTCCTCCGCCAGCGCAACTTCGCAGTATGGGACAACAGCGACCTAGTCACCCACGAGGTTATGGGTGGTCTCAAGAATGTCTACGCGATCGGAGCGGGGATTGTAGCCGGGTCGACTCGGGACAGCGCGACGTCTAAATCGGTGTATTTCGCGCATAGCACGAGCGAAATGATCTTCGTTACACACTTGCTAACAAAAGAGCCAGAGCGGCTCGCCGGGCCGCTATTGGCGGACACGTATGTGACTCTATTGAAGGGGCGGAACGCGTGGTATGGGCAGCAGCTTGCGGAGGGAAAGCTGACGGCTGAGATGGGCGATATGGTGGAAGGCAAGGGGCTGATTCAGGTGAGACTGGTAGGAAGAGAAGTAGTGAGAAGTACCCTGGTCAGAAGTAGCCTTGTGGCGCCCATCCAGCTCTGTCCCATTCCGCCTTCTCGCTGCTGACACTGACGCTCATTCTGCCCCCGTTGTCCCCCCTGCTTTTTCTTCACCCCCCCTTCCTCCAGGGGGTGTCAGCAGTGGCAGCGTTTTACACGGTGCTGAGTGAACCAGCTTACAAGGTGCCTCACCCAGTAACCAACGACCTTGTGGCGCCCATCGAGCTCTGCCCCATCCTGCAGACGCTCTACCACATCCTGCACGTGCGGTGAGTGTTGAGGCGTGCTCCCAAGGCATGCTCCCAAGCACTCGACTTTTGAGACGTCCCATAGCTCTGCCCCATCCCATCCTGCAGACGCTCTACCACATCCTGCACGTGCGGTGAGTGATGGATCTTGAGGCATGCTCCTGGACACGCCAAGGGACGAGAACATGTACGACCTGGCATAGCGCATACCAACGCCTTCCCCTGTCCCTGTCCCCCCCCCCCCCGCCCCATCCCCTCCTCTCTCCCAGTGACCTACCATGTGAAGCCATCCTGGACACGCTAAGGGACGAGAACATGTACGACCCGGCACAGCGCATAGCTTCTGCTCCGGAGCGGTTCTATGTGTCCAAGCTGCTGGATCAGCACCCCAGCAGCAACGACTTGAGTGACGCTGCTCCCGATGCGGTGAATGCACTAAGATTGTGAATACCAGAGTTAGCAGTCTAGGAAATATTGCTCTGGAGAGTGAATCAGGTTAGGGCATTGTATGCCAGCCAGCACAGCGCATAGCTTCTGCTCCGGAGCGGTGCTATGTGTCCAAACTGCTGGACCAACACCCCAGCAGCAACGACTTGAGTGACGCTGCTGCCGACTCTGTGAATGCACTGCGATTGTAAATACCAGAGTCGACAGTTTAGGAACTCGTCCTGTGCCAGTTCTGTAGCCCAGATCAGTGCATGTATACTTTATGCTCCTGGACCAGGGGTGTCGCAAGGCAACCCAGCAGCAGCAGCAGCAGCAGCAGCAGCAGCAGCATGAAATCAACGCACAAACCCATGGTGATTGTCTCAATCATTGGCCTTAATAATTCAACAGTGCAAATTCTATGTGTTCAACTACCGGTATGTGTTGAAGAATGTGGATGGCAGTTGGCACGTGTAGATAAATCTATGTGCTAGATTGACAGGCAGCAGCCTGTACTCATATAGACTCCATGTAATATTTCGCAGGAATCTACAGACAGACAGCCTTGATTGGTTCCAATTACGGTATGATTCCAGTTCCACTGGATCTGGTTGGACAGGCAACTCAGATCCAGTGCACCGCAGAGTTGCACAGTCCAGCTAGTGAACTGAAGAAAGAGTTAATTGCTGACTGAGACGGGTTCTGGGTCTCTGCCTTTCACAAGCTTTGAAGAGCGCCGGCCACATTGCGTTTTATTCTCTCCGAAATGTCCACCTGCAAGCCACATGTTACCCACATGTTACCCACATGTTACCCACATGTTACCCACATGTTACACCATAGGTCAGAGTGTAAATTGCCCAAATAGTAGAGTGCGGAACAAGCAGGTAGTAACACACACAGGTGCGACAGGCTGGGATCACAAAATGAGCTTTGAGACGTTGCGAAACTCACACAACCTCCGATCCTGAAACACATCTGGCTGCACCGCAAATGGAGAATGCGATGGACTCGCGTGCAAGCTGCAAATAACTCCCGAAGAGTTCTGCGCAGAACTCACCTTGACGTCGGGAAGGTGGAAGCGCCGCCCGGTGATTGCCTCGTACAGTGCAATGTAGCTGCGGGTGTAAAGAGTGGTGTATAGAGGTGGACATGGGGGAAGAAAGATGACACGGGATAGTTTTTTTGGTGAGGAACAAAAGTAACAGCAAGGCTGGGAAAGTGGCAGCGCCGCCCGGTGATTGCCTCGTACAGTGCAATGTAGCTGCGGGTGTAAAGAGTGGTGTATAGAGGTGGACATGGGGGAGGGAAAGATGACACGGGATAGTTTTTTTGGTGAGGAACAAAAGTAACAGCAAGGCTGGGAAAGTGGCAGCGCCGCCCGGTGATTGCCTCGTACAGTGCAATGTAGCTGCGGGTGGTGGGAGTTGGTAAAGAGGGACATGGGGGAGGGAAAGATGACACGGGATAGTTTTTTTGGTGAGGAACAAAAGTAACAGCAAGGCTGGGAAAGTGGCAGCGCCGCCCGGTGATTGCCTCGTACAGTGCAATGTAGCTGCGGGTGGTGGGAGTTGGTAAAGAGGGACATGGGGGAGGGAAAGATGACACGGGATAGTTTTTTTGGTGAGGAACAAAAGTAACAGCAAGGCTGGGAAAGTGGCAGCGCCGCCCGGTGATTGCCTCGTACAGTGCAATGTAGCTGCGGGTGGTGGGAGTTGGTAAAGAGGGACATGGGGGAGGGAAAGATGACACGGGATAGTTTTTTTGGTGAGGAACAAAAGTAACAGCAAGGCTGGGAAAGTGGCAGCGCCGCCCGGTGATTGCCTCGTACAGTGCAATGTAGCTGCGGGTGGTGGGAGTTGGTAAAGAGGGACATGGGGGAGGGAAAGATGACACGGGATAGTTTTTTTGGTGAGGAACAAAAGTAACAGCAAGGCTGGGAAAGTGGCAGCGCCGCCCGGTGATTGCCTCGTACAGTGCAATGTAGCTGCGGGTGGTGGGAGTTGGTAAAGAGGGACATGGGGGAGGGAAAGATGACACGGGATAGTTTTCCTGGTGAGGAGCAAAAGTAACCTTGACGTCGGGAAGGTGGCAGCGCCGCCCGGTGATTACTTCGTACAGTGCAATGTAGCTGGGGGTGGTGGGGGGTGATATACAGAGGGACATAGGGGAGGAAACAGTTGGGATTTTATTCCCGCAGAAGAACAGAAGTAACTGTGAGGATGGGAAGGTTGAGGCGCTCCAAAGTGATTTGTTGTGGTGGCATACAGAGGGACAAGGGGGAGAATTCATATGGGGGGGGGGAACATCTGACTTCCGTAAATATTTCACAGAACCACATGGCTGGGGTGGCTAGGTGGAAGGGTCACCAACATACCGTATGCAGTGATCTGCAATATGGTGCACTGAGGTGCAGTGGACTGTGCAGTGCAGTGCAGGGAGCACCAAGAAACAACGGGCAGGCGAGCACAAGGAAGGCGGGGGCACCAAGGAACTCACCGCCAGGATAGCTCTGTGATGAGATGAGGGCCCGCTTGAGGTGCCTAAAAGAATGGCATGTTTCAAGGCGCTTCAGAGAACGGTGGGAGCAGCAAGGAACTCACCGCCAGGATAGCTCTGTGATGAGATGAGCGGGCGCTGCAGGGAGAGTCTGCGGGCAGAACAGGGCACAGAGGAAGAAAAGGGAGAAGTATTAGGGAGGAGAAACGGGAAGGAGGCGGGAGGAGGCGAACCAGGGAGGAGGAGGAGGAGGAGGAGGAGGAGGAGGAGGAGGAGGAGGAGGAGGAGGAGGAGGAGGAGGAGGAGGAGGAGGAGGAGGAGGAGGAGGAGGAGGAGGAGGAGGAGGAGGAGGAGGAGGAGGAGGAGGAGGAGGAGGAGGAGGAGGAGGAGGAGGAGGAGGAGGAGGAGGAGGAGGAGGAGGAGGAGGAGGAGGAGGAGGAGGAGGAGGAGGAGGAGGAGGAGGAGGAGGAGGAGGAGGAGGAGGAGGAGGAGGAGGAGGAGGAGGAGGAGGAGGAGGAGGAGGAGGAGGAGGAGGAGGAGGAGGAGGAGGAGGAGGAGGAGGAGGAGGAGGAGGAGGAGGAGGAGGAGGAGGAGGAGGAGGAGGAGGAGGAGGAGGAGGAGGAGGAGGAGGAGGAGGAGGAGGAGGAGGAGGAGGAGGAGGAGGAGGAGGAGGAGGAGGAGGAGGAGGAGGAGGAGGAGGAGGAGGAGGAGGAGGAGGAGGAGGAGGAGGAGGAGGAGGAGGAGGAGGAGGAGGAGGAGGAGGAGGAGGAGGAGGAGGAGGAGGAGGAGGAGGAGGAGGAGGAGGAGGAGGAGGAGGAGGAGGAGGAGGAGGAGGAGGAGGAGGAGGAGGAGGAGGAGGAGGAGGAGGAGGAGGAGGAGGAGGAGGAGGAGGAGGAGGAGGAGGAGGAGGAGGAGGAGGAGGAGGAGGAGGAGGAGGAGGAGGAGGAGGAGGAGGAGGAGGAGGAGGAGGAGGAGGAGGAGGAGGAGGAGGAGGAGGAGGAGGAGGAGGAGGAGGAGGAGGAGGAGGAGGAGGAGGAGGAGGAGGAGGAGGAGGAGGAGGAGGAGGAGGAGGAGGAGGAGGAGGAGGAGGAGGAGGAGGAGGAGGAGGAGGAGGAGGAGGAGGAGGAGGAGGAGGAGGAGGAGGAGGAGGAGGAGGAGGAGGAGGAGGAGGAGGAGGAGGAGGAGGAGGAGGAGGAGGAGGAGGAGGAGGAGGAGGAGGAGGAGGAGGAGGAGGAGGAGGAGGAGGAGGAGGAGGAGGAGGAGGAGGAGGAGGAGGAGGAGGAGGAGGAGGAGGAGGAGGAGGAGGAGGAGGAGGAGGAGGAGGAGGAGGAGGAGGAGGAGGAGGAGGAGGAGGAGGAGGAGGAGGAGGAGGAGGAGGAGGAGGAGGAGGAGGAGGAGGAGGAGGAGGAGGAGGAGGAGGAGGAGGAGGAGGAGGAGGAGGAGGAGGAGGAGGAGGAGGAGGAGGAGGAGGAGGAGGAGAGACATGAGAAAAGAGAAAGCCAAAAAGCACATCAGCCTTCAGTTATGTGTGCAAGCACACTACAAATTGTTCTGGCAGTGCAGTAGCATTGAACTGCCACGAGTATTTTGCCATCAAATGCCATGCCAGCAGTGCTATAGTACCCTGCCATGCCGGCAGTGCTACAGACAGTACCCTTGCATGTTGGCAGCACGACAGCACCCACCTTGTCATTGTACGGGTCGCAGTTTTCCCGGAACCAAAGCCGCAAAAACTCCTGCAGGCAGCACATGAGCGAGAGGGAAGAATCAAAACCAGAGCTTAGGCATTGGGGTCTATAATCGGGTAAGCATCGGAGCCACATCGAAACCAGAGACACATAAGTTCCTTTAAGCAGCACACGGGAAGCTAAAAAAACGTTCTGTGGTGGTTGCGAGGCGTTGTCACGTTGACAAGCATTGAGAGGGGCATTGATGATCAAGGGAGGTTGAGGAGCAATAGGAACTAATTCAGCAACAGGAGCACTTTGCAAGCATCTGAGGAAACAGAGAACGCAGAACAAGTACTAAGCACACACAATCTCTACAGCAAACAGCGGTCACCTTGTCCACATATCCTCACCTTGTCTATATTCTGCGGCTCTAGCCCCTCTTCGTGTCTCTGCTCGTATGTGGATGCAATCCAATAGCGGCTGGAGTCTGGTGTGTGCACCTGAGTGGCAAGAGAGTTAGAAGGGGAAGAGCAGGGGAAGGAAAAGGAGAGACAGGGAGGAAAAGAGGGTTGAATTGCAGCCCCTCTGCTCTGCTCGTATGTGGGTGCGATCCAATAGCGGCTGGAGTCGGGTGTGTGCACCTGGGTGGCATAGCATAACAAAGAGAAATCGGGGAGAAGGGGAAGGGTATAGGGAGAGTAGGAGACGAGTAAGGGAATAGCCAAATGAGAGAAGGCAGGGAGAAAAACAGGGCTGAATTGCAGCCCCTCTGTGTGCCGCTGCTCACACGCGGGCCCAAATTGCCCCGTCCGAGTCCTCATGCTTCATGACTCATGAACCCTCTTGTCGAGTCAAGTCAAGCAAGCAGCCCTCCTCACCTCGTCGATCAGTCGAATACTCCCATCCGAATCTTTCCCAAACTCATACTTGGTATCCACCAGAAAGAGCCCGTGCTCCCCCGCCACCTGCTGTGGGCGGTGGACTGAGGGTCAACACGACCACCTTGGCTCACCCCATCGATCAGTCGAATGTTCCCATCCGAATCCTTCCCAAACTCGCATTTGGTATCCACCAGAATGAGCCCATGCAGCTCGACCACTTGCTGCTCATGCTGTGAGTGCACTCAGAGCCCTCGCAAGCAGACTCCCTCACCTCACCTCATCAATGAGTCGAATGTTCCCGTCCGAGTCCTTCCCAAACTCGTACTTGGTATCCACCAGAATGAGCCTGTGCTGCCCCGCCACCTGCTGCTTACGGTGTGAGCTTCACCCAGGGCAGGGCACTAGCAAGCAGGTATATACCCACCTCATCAATGAGTCGAATGTTTCCATTCGAATCCTTCCCAAACTCGTATTTGGTGTCCACCAGAATCAAACCGTGCTCCCCTGCCACCTGCTGCCCAAACGCGAACAGCTTCAGCGCCAAGTCCCTGGCCGTCCCAAACTCCTCGCAGGTCATGAGCCCTCGAGTGACGATGTCCACAGACCAGGCCAGCTCACCTCATCAATCAGTCGAATGTTGCCACCCGAGTCCTTCCCAAATTCATATTTCGTATCCACCAGAATCAAACCATGCTCCCCCGCCACCTGCTGTCCGAACGCAAACAGCTTCAGCGCCAGATCTCTGGTGGTTTCAAACTCCTCCCGAGTCATGAGCCCGCGGGAAGCGATCTCCTCTGGGGTGACCGGCTCGTCGTGATCCACCGCTTTCGTGGTGGGCGTCAAAATGTTGGCAGCCAGGCGGTCGTTCTTGCGTAGGCCTGGGTGTGTGTGGGGGAGAGGGACATGGACAGATGGAGAAGAATGGAATTTGTACTCTTGAAGGGCTTCGAGAATGGGCTTCAGTAGCACCCCCCTGGTCGTCTCGAACTTCCCCCGAGTCATGAGCCCGTGGGAGACGATCTCCTCTGGGGTGACCGGCTTGTCATGGTCCGCTGCTTTAGTGGTGGGGGTCAGAATGTTCGCTGCCAGGCGGTCATTCTTTCTCAGGCCTGCACAGGAGGGCAAAAGAGCAGGAGATGGGGGGGTGGGGGGGAGGGAGGGACACACAGAGAGCAACTCCTCCCGGGTCATGAGCCCGCGGGAGACGATCTCCTCTGGGGTGACCGGCTCGTCGTGGTCCGCTGCTTTAGTTGTGGGAGTGAGAATATTCTCCGCCAGGTGGTCGTTCTTGCGCAGACCTGCATAGGAAGGAAAAGGAGAGAGAGCAAGGAGTGGAGGGAGGGTAGTGAGGACGACGATCTCCTCTGGGGTGACCGGCTCGTCGTGGTCCGCTGGCTTGGTGGGCTATCCATCTTCACTTCAGGCAGGTCATTTCCATTTTTGAGGCGCCTCAAAAATAGGCTGCCTTGGTGGGCCATCCATCTTCACTTCAGGCAGGTCATTTCCTTGGTGGGCGTGACAATGTCCTTTGATAGACGGTCGTTCTTGCGTAAACCCGGGTGTGGGGTGGGGGGCCAGCAGGGAGAGTAAAAGAGACGGAATGTAAGGAAAGAAAGGGAGAGAAAAGCAGGAATGATTGTTGGCCTTGAGGGCTCGTCGTGGTTTGCTAGCCTGGTGGTGGGCGTCAGTATGGGGGCTGATAGACCAGGGTGGTGGTCTGCTTGTTCTTGCGCAGGCCTGCAGGGAAGGATGAGAAGGAGTGGGAGGAGAGGAGGAGGGTGGGAAGAGGAGGGTGGGAGGAGGAGGGTGGGAGGAGGAGGGTGGGAGGAGGAGGGTGGGAGGAGGAGGGTGGGAGGAGGAGGGTAGGGGGAGGAGGAGGAGGACAGAGGAGCAAGGTACTGGTTTGCATGAGGTCCCGAATCCCCCCTCTCCTCCCCTGTGCTTTCCTCTCCCCTCCTCACGAATCAACAATGGGTCGTGACATGCTGGCGGTGCTTGTTCACACCCTCTATTTCCCCTCTCCTCTTCTAAAATCCACCCATCTTCAGGCAGGTAATTTCCACAGTACGAGAGGGGCCCCATTGTTGTACAAGGTCCACAGCGACGTGCTGGCTGTGCTTTGCAACATCTCAACGCCCCCCTCTCCTCCCCTCTCCTCTCCTCCCTTTCCCTTTCCTGTCCTGCTCTCACCCACCCACCTTCAGGCAACTCGTTTCCACAGTACGACCGCGCCCCATTGCTGTACACGGTCCACAGCGACGTGCTGGTTGTGCTTCCAGACGTCTCAAACCCCCTCTGCTGCACCGTATCCTTACCTGACAATACCAAAACACACTCACCTTCAGGCAGGTCGTTCCCGCAGTAAGACCGATCCCCATTGTTGTACACAGTCCACAGCGACGTGCTGGTTGTGCCCGTGATGTATCCTCGCACTGAGAGGGAGCGGGGGAGCAATATAGGGCGCATGGGAGCAATTTAGGGGCGCAAGGGAGCAATATAGGGGCGCAAGGAGAGGGGGAGATGAGTGAGTGTTGAGTCGACTAAGAAGGCACTCCCTGCACAGTCCACAGCGACGTGCTGGTTGTACCGGTGATGTATCCACGCACTGGGGGTTGAGGGGCAAGGAGGGGAGAGAGGGACAAGGAGGAGAAGAAAGGGGGGTTTGAGTGGAGTGTACAGCTTTTCTTTTGCAGTGCAGCCCCATTGTTGTACACTGTCCACAGCGACGTGCTGGTTGTACCGGTGATGTATCCGCGCACTGGAGGACAGAAAAAGCGGTAAAGGGAGTGGGAGAGAGGTGCGTTGAGTAAGTCTTGAGCTGACAAAAGGAGCGCTCCATTGTTGTACACGGTCCACAGCGACGTGCTGGTTGTCCCCGTGATGTATCCACGGACTGGGGGATAACGGGGTTGGGAGGGATGTGAGAGAGTGTTGAGTTGAGTAAGGCCAGAACTGGAATGGGAGAGAACGACCCTTGGGTGCACACAGAGATGAGCCACGGTGGGAGCAATGGGCCGGAGAGCCATGTCCCTCACAGAAACAACTGGTGTAGATATGTTATTTCTGAGACGTCTCAAAAATTACCTATCTACAAGGAGAGCCATGTCCCTCACAGAAACAACAGGGAGGTAAGAACTGAAAGTCAGTCCAAAGGTCAAACTCACCAACAAACTCCACGGGGAAGACTTTGCATTTCCGAAAGATGGTGACATTGGGATCGGGCGAAGAGAGGAAGGCGTTGGGCACGATGGGTGCTGTCTGCTCGAACCACCACGCGCTCGTCTGATTCAGCACCTGGGGACAGGGGGCAAAGGGGAGGGCGGAGGTGGGAGGTTGGAGTGGGAAGGGGAGAGGGATGAGCGGGAACGGAAGAGGTGGGAGACAAGGGGGGATAGGATTGGGGACAACGGGGACGTCTGCGTCTGCCCTAGCCACCACGCATTCGCCTGTAAAATCACCTGATGAAGGCGAAGAGGTTGCTGAGGTTTAGCCAAGGGTTTAGGTGAAACATGTGGCTGCTGCAGTGCCACTTGGACAGGTTTAGCAAGGATTCAGGGTTTAAGCCAGATACACAGGTAAACTCAACCGAGTGAAAAGAGAGGAGAGAGAGTAAAGACATTTCGGCGAGAATGTCGGTGAGTTATTCCAATGTGGCTTACCTGCCATTTCAAAGGTACGGCTGTGAGAAGGACTTTCTAGTCGCCTCAGATCGAAGTGATATTCAGAAAGTCAGGAGTCAGTTAATGCTACGCACGTTGGAGTGACTTACCTGCCCTTTGAACGGTACGGACGCGAGAATCCGGTCGAACGCGCTTTGACGATCTGTGGTTACCACCACAAGCAGTTCTTCGTCCGTGTTGCTGTTACTGTCGCTACTCGCCGCCGAGCCTGCCGCAGGCTTGGCAGTGTACACGTCCCGGACCTTCCCCTCTTGCTTCGGCCCGACCCCAGGCACGCCCTCGAAATCTGATTGGACGAGGCATCGCGATAAGCTCTCCTCGATCGCGACGAGGATTTCTGGCCGTTGTTTCAGGTCTAGGTCGATCGCTGACCGTACAGTCATGGACGAGGTGTTTCGATTTCCCTGGTTGAAGGACAAGGCGCGTGATTTCCAGGAAGCTGCGTGATGTAGGGGAAGGCGAAATGCGGGGAAGGAGGAAAACGAACGGCTTATGGAGGCACTGCCCCTCGTTTTAAGCACATTGTTAACGGAAACAGGCGACTCTTGCAACGAAAAGCGAGTATACGCGAGGGCGCGGGTGGCCATTGCGCAAAGAGCGGCGCAATGCGCGGTGCAAGAGCTGGATTGCTCTACTGAAATGGGGCAATAGAATATTTTTAGGGGAATTTGGACAATGGCGCTGAGTAAGGGAGCGTATTTGGAGAATGTGTTTCGTCAATCGGAAATAAACTGTAACTGAAACGCATCTCGCACTAATCGTTCTAGGACGGTCGTCGATCACGAAACTAGTTACATCAGTACTTGCGATTGACGAAACACATGGACGGAAATCCGTTTTACTAGTTCTTGGAATAGCGGGTTCAATAACGAGGACGATGACAGGATCAGTGTTCATCATTAGTGTTCCAGCCCAGCCTGACATGGATCATGGATTTTGCCGGGCTGTTTGCCTGAAAGTACTAGGGAAAGTGCAGTAATATGGTGAAGTAGTGGAATAAGAGAACTATAGGACAGGGCGCAGAGTCACTTCAGTGCACGCCTGCTGTCTCCTCCGTGCCGTCGAGTCCCTCTTTAGAACCCGCATACATCCAGAATTAGCTCTGCAAGCGTATAGTACAGCCTGAATTGTAGACTGAACCGAAGTCTGGATCAAGGTCTGAATCGCGGCTTCTATTGAGGAGCAATGGCGCGGCCTGCGGAGATTTTCCCGCCGCTTTTGGACCGTTTGAACGCTCCGCACCCGTCGGTGCAGCGATTTACTGTAGACGCCATCTTCGCGCGATTCAAGGCGCCGAGCACGGCGCCGCAAACCTGCGCGCCCGCGCGCGAGGCGCTGACGGCGTGCCTGACTCATGCCACGTCAGCCGTGGTGGACCAATCCGTAACGGCGCTTTGCGGGCTCGTCCAATCAGGGCACTGCAAGGCGGATGAAGGTTCGTGGTGGTTTCCTAGTGAAAGGCAATAGGTACCTTTCAGTTTGGAAGGTAAATACCCTCTAGATTTAGCATTCTACCTCTACTATCGTTCCACATTGTAATTTGAATCAAGAATTTATCCACTTTTCCATGTACCCTTCCCAACATCATCACCCTCTGTCCTTTACCCCTCTTCCTCCCCTTCCCTCCAACCGCCCTCCCCCTCCCCCTTGTCCTCCCCCTCCCCCTCTCCCCTTTACCCCTGCAAATCCCCCCATTCCGCCCCCCCAGCGCTGGCGCATCTGCTGGCGGCGCTGCCAGCAGTGCGGGGGGAGGTGGTGGGAAGTGTGTGCGCGGGGGTGGTCGGGATGTACGTGGCGTGCGTCAGGGCTGACGTGGCCTGTGCTAAGGGTGACGTGGCGCCTGCAAGTGGTGACACGGATACACGGGAGGGCGGGGATGGGAGGGAGGGGAGTGGGGAGAAGGAGTGGAGGAGAGGACAACAACGGGAGGTGCCGTGGCGATGGACGGGGGGCACACACCCCTTCACACGGGTAAGCGTGTTCGGCAATAAGGCGATTAGTGTTTTGCACAGGAATTATGACCGGCATATATATATATATATTTATATATATATATATATGATGATGATGATGATGATGATGATGATGATGATGATGATGATGATGATGATGATGATGATGATGATGATGATGATGATGATGATGATGATGATGATGATGATGATGATGATGATGATGATGATGATGATGATGATGATGTGGATGATAATCACAAGGTTTGGGGCATCGCTCTCCTTCTGTGGTGAAGCTTCTCTGTGAAGGATGGATTGCTTCCTTCCGCTGCTCCTCGCAGGTTCGTGCGCTGTAAAGCTGTAAACAAGAACGCCAGCCCCGAGCATGCCCTCTTTGAGATGTCTCACATCTCGATTCATGTGCTGTGCTGCTGCGTGCTCTTTCCTTGCCCCTTTTGTTTGTGATTACTCATGTGCTATGCCTGTGTGTGTGCATCCATGCATGATGACGTGGCAAGCAGCTATTGGAGACACGAGACGAGGCGCATCTGCCTCTGCTCCACCACCTCACCCTCCTCCTCATCTCCCCTCCTCCTCTCTCCACCACCCCCACCACCACCACCAAGTCAAACCGCACTACTAGCAATACCAGCAGCATTACCACGATAACCACCAGCAGTGGCAGCAGCGGCGGCAGTAGCAACAGCAGCAGCAACGACAGGTTTCTTCTTTTCTCCTCCCTCCTCCCTTTCCTCTGCCGAGCCCTCCTCCCCGCCCCCTCCCCGCCCTCCCGCCTCCGCTTCAAGGCCGCCCTCCACACGCGATTGGTCCACGTGGCTGCCACGTCAGCAGACCTGTTCCAGCCAATCACGGCGCTGCTGGTGTCGCTGCTTCCATGGCACATGCTGTCGTCAGCAGTGGTGAGTGGCGGTGTGAGTGGGAGGACGAGGGCGAATTCGCAGTGAGAGTGTGCAGTGATGTGGTGGCGCGTCATTTTTGGGTGCCATTGTTGGGTCTTGCTGCCTCTCTACCACACGCCAATCCCGTGTGTCTCTTGAAGAAAACAACATTTAGTTTTGCCTTCTCGCTTGCTGTGCTTGTTGTGGCACTGCGTGGGTGCTTGCTTGTGTGTGCGTGCGTGCGTGCGCGTGTGTGTGTGTGTGTGTGTGTGTGTGTGTGTGTGTGTGCGTGCGTGCGTGCGTGCATGTGCGTGTGTTTGTGCGCACGCGTGTGTGTGTGTTTGTATGTGTGTGTGCACATGTCCATCTCCCACACACCAGGATCGAGAGTCAATGCTGGCATGCTTGGGCGAGCTCATGGATCTGGCCTATGCCACGTCATCATCCACTGAATCCCAACAAACCCAACACCAGATCCCCCAAAGCAACCAACCACACCAATCCCACCACAGCCACCATCCACACTCGCTCCCCTCCCTCGCCACCCGCCTCTCCGCCTGTGCTCTCGCGCTCTCCCTCGAGCTCCAAGCCGCAGGCACCACCACCGCTGCTGGTGCGTCTTCTGCTGCTGCTGCTGCGGCTCCCAGTGCTGCTGCCTCTGCTGCTGCGGGGCTGCCCTCTTGCCTCTTCCTCGTTCAAAAGGCCTCTCTGCTGCGAGCGCGGATTGACTGTCAGAGAGAGGAGGGAGAGAGTGAAAAGGAGGATGTGGGGAGAAGAGAAGGGGAAGATTCCAGCATGGGTGTGGGACAGCTGGGAGGCGTCGTAGGAATGAGAAGGATGGGAAGAGAAAGTTGGGAGTCGGAGGAAGCGGAGCAGCAGAGGGGTGGGGAAGGGGATGCAGTAGAGGTGGTGGGGTTGCTGCGCCTGCTGCTCTGCGGGCTACCAGCAGACGAAGACCACATCGCTGTGCTCGCAGTGCTACAGCAGACCCTCTCCAAGCTGAATCGTGAAGCCGCCTCGTCTGGGCACAAAGGCACACGTGGCAGTGCTTTTGAGTCGACTCAAATGCAGCAGACCCTTTCCAAGCTGAATCGTGAAGCTGCTGAAGCCGCTGAATCGTCTGGGCACAAAGGCACACGTGGTGGTGGCGGTACACAGAGCGCGGCTCCTCTGCTGCTGCAGCCGGCCCTTTCCAAGCTGAATCGTGAAGCTGCTGAAGCCGGTGAAGCCGCCTCGTCTGGGCTCAAATGCACTGGCAGTGGCGGCACACAGAGCGCTGTTCCGCTGCTGCTGCTGCCGCTCCTCCACCTACTTTCCTTCCCGTCACCTGCCCTCAAGCAAGCTGCAGCACGGGCTATCAATGCCTGCCTCGCTGCTACTGCCACTGCCACTGCCACTGCCACTGCCACTGCCACTGCCACTGCCACTGCCACTGCCACTCAGCCTCTCCTCTCCTCGTCCCTGTCGCCCTCTGCTGGATCTGCCAGTAGTAAGCATGCTGCATCAGACCAGCAGCAGCTGTGGCACATGCGGCAGCAGCAGCAGCAGTGGAGACACGCAGACCTCTGGCACACACGTCAGTACGCCCACCTCTTCACCTGCCTCACCTCCTCCCAGCCTCATACATTTTCCTCTCGCTATCCAGTCGCAATCGCCTCGGCCCAACGGCAGCGTGGCACGTGGCACTCGCCGGAAACCTGGGCAAATGAGCCTGTGCCACGTCAGCATGACCTCGCTGGGTCCTCCCCAAGCGCAGACGTGGATGATGAGCTTGCTGACATGGCAAAGTCGCTGGCGCTTTCAGACGGGAGAAGCACGCTGGCAGGAGCACCAGGTGGGGTGCATGGGTGCCACGTGTCAGGCTCTAATAGGTGGCTTCTGGCGCTACAGCAGCAGCTGAATCAGATCCGGAAAGAGACAGTGAGAAAGGCAGGGAGGGAAACATCAGCAGGCAGCGGCATGAGTCAATCTCTGATCCTCTCACTCGCAGCTCTCCTCCTCCCACTCTCCACCCTCCACCCCTCCCCCTCCCTCCGCTCCTCCTCCCTCCTCTCCCTCTCCCGCCTTGCCTCCTGTGAGCCTATCTGGGCTCTCTCCCTGCTGCCAGCTGTCCTCTGGAGTTTGAGCCACGTGGCACAAGGAGTGGTGGGCGGGGAGGGAGAGGTGGGGGGAGAGAGAGGGGTGAAGGAAGGCGGGGGGAGGGGAAGCGGTGACGCGGGCGGCAAGTCTTGTCTTCAAGTGCTCTGCGTCCTGCCGAGCCTTGCGAGGCACTGGCTGGCTGCTGGTCCTGTGGTGCAGGTCCTGACAAAGCTTGCCGGCCAGAAGTCCCGCCCGTACGTAGTTCCATTTCCTCTGCGTTTTTCCTGACAGACCCTGGAGCCCTTGTGTTCTGAGTTTTTTTTTCCTCACTCTGCCACCCTCCCTCCCACTGTCTCTGTTTCCCCTCCCCCTCCACCTCCCCCTCCCCCTGTGGCTCTGCGGCTGTTGCAGCAAGCCTGGGCCATCACGGATCGCATCTTCCCCTCCCTGCAGCCGCTGCTGCTGCCGCTCGTGCTCCTCTTACCCTGTTCCCTCTATTTTCCCTCCCTCCTGCCCCGTCCACTCCCCTCCCTTCAGTCTCCTCGCGTCTGTGGCTCTGCGGCTGCTGCAGCAAGCCTGGGCCATCACCGACCACATCTTCTCTCTCTCTCCCCACCTTTCCCTTTTTCGCTTTCCCCCCTCCAGTCTTCTCGCATCGGTGGCTCTACGGCTCCTCCAACAGGCCTGGGCCATCACCGACCGCATCTTCCCCTCCCTGCAGCCGCTGCTGCTGCCGCCCTCCCTCTCCCTCCCCAAAAGCATAAGAATAACCAACACCAGCAGCACAGCTAGCAGTGATGTGGGGGGAGGAGAGGTGATGGTGCTGGCAGCAGCAGCGAGCATACAGGGAGTGTGCCGCCACGACACGGACCGGGCAGTGCGGCTGGTGCTGTCAGTGCAGGCGGCTATCGAGTCACCAAGCCCTCTTGTTGCTGCCTTGGGTCTCGACGCCCTCGCTGCTCTCTGTGCTGCTGATGCCGTGGGTAAGTCCTTGTTTCAGCACAGAGGGTAGTTCTAGTGAAGGTACATGTGAGGGAGGGGGTTGATCACACGGACCGGGCAGTGTGGTGCGGCTGGTGCTGTCAGCGCAGGCTGCTATCGAGTCACCAAACCCTCTCGTTCCTGCCTTGGGTCTTGACGCCCTTGCTGCTCTCTGCACTGCTGATGCTGTGGGTAAGCCTTTGCTCCATCTAGAGCGAATGTCTGACTTGGTGAAGGTGCATGTGGGGGAGGTGCAGTGCGCCTGATGCTGTCAGTGCAGGCTGCTCTCAAGTCGCCAAGCCCTCTTGTTGCTGCCTTTGGCCTCGACGCGCTTGCTGCTCTCTGTACTGCTGATGCTGTGGGTAAGTCTGTCAGAACTGCAGGGTAGATCTGGTGAAGGTATGAGTAAGATCTGGGGAGGAGGTGCAGTGCAGTGCTGTGCGGCTGGTGTGCTGTCAGTGCATCTGCGGCATCCCACTGGCTCTCAGTGCTATCGAGTCACCTAACCCTCTTGTTGCTGCTTTGGACCTTGGCACGCTTGCTGCTCTCTGTGCTGCCCACGCCATGGGTGGGTCCTTTCAGAGCAGAAGCAGGTCTGGCAAAGTTGCATGTGGTGGAGGGAGGTAGTGTGATGCTGCTGCTGATTCGCCCATCCGCTATTGTGTGGACAGGGAGGAAGTGTGCTGCCTTTGGCCCTGTGCTTCCCGCTTTGCCCCATCCCTACCCGTCACTTCCTCTCCCTGCCCCTCCCGCTTCAACCCATCTCAATCAACAACCACTTCAGATTTCTTTACGGCGTGGAAAGTGGTTTCCCGATCACACCCCTCCCTGCCCGCGCATCCAGAAATACTGAAGCAAATCAGTACCCCCCTTCCCTTCCCCCACCACAGATTTCTTTACGGCGTGGAAAGTGGTTTCCCGATCACACCCCTCCCTGCCCGCGCATCCAATCACGGCCGCCCGCTGGTGCCACCTGCTGCAATCCGCTGCTCTCGACGCCGCGGCCTATCCCGACGCGACACGTGGCATCATGGAGGGCCTGTGGGAAGCTGCCAGGAAAGGGAGGGAGGGGGAGCTGATAGAAGGAGGAGGGGGAGGAGGGGGAGAAGGGAAGAGGGAATGGAGGCAGACTCGTGCTGCTGCGTTTACTGCACTTGCTGCGTTCACGGTACCCCACCCACCACGCACTCTTCCAGCTCCTCTTGATAGGCAGGCACTGTTGAAGCCTCGCTAGGTCATGCCCTGGGTCTGCTAATGAATTCGTTTTTTGTTTGATTTTTTTTTTTTTTTTTTTTTTTTTTTTTCTTTGTCTGTTTTTTCCAAACCTCCGTTCATGCTCCTCCCTCCCTCCCTCCTCGCCTCCCCAGCTGGATGACGTCACAGCCACATGGCCCAGCACCCACCTCGCGCTATCCTTCCTCTCAGAGCTCTGCCCTGCTGCGCGCCAACCCATGCTGCCCCTGCTCTCCCAACAGGTGGATGACGTCACAGCCACATGGCCCTACCCCAGCACCCACCTGGTTCGAGCCTTCCTCTCAGAGCGCTCTCGTTTTGTTCGCCAATCCATGCTGCCCCTGCTCTCCCAACAGGTGGATGACGTCACAGCCACATGGCCCTACCCCAGCACCCACCTGGTTCGAGCCTTCCTCTCAGAGCGCTCTCGTTTTGTTCGCCAATCCATGCTGCCCCTGCTCTCCCAACAGGTGGATGACGTCACAGCCACATGGCCCTACCCCAGCACCCACCTGGTTCGAGCCTTCCTCTCAGAGCGCTCTCGTTTTGTTCGCCAATCCATGCTGCCCCTGCTCTCCCAACAGGTGGATGACGTCACAGCCACATGGCCCTACCCCAGCACCCACCTGGTTCGAGCCTTCCTCTCAGAGCGCTCTCGTTTTGTTCGCCAATCCATGCTGCCCCTGCTCTCCCAACAGGTGGATGACGTCACAGCCACATGGCCCTACCCCAGCACCCACCTGGTTCGAGCCTTCCTCTCAGAGCGCTCTCGTTTTGTTCGCCAATCCATGCTGCCCCTGCTCTCCCAACAGGTGGATGACGTCACAGCCACATGGCCCTACCCCAGCACCCACCTGGTTCGAGCCTTCCTCTCAGAGCGCTCTCGTTTTGTTCGCCAATCCATGCTGCCCCTGCTCTCCCAACAGGTGGATGACGTCACAGCCACATGGCCCTACCCCAGCACCCACCTGGTTCAAGCCTTTCTCTCAGAGCCCTCTGCTGCAGTACGCCAAGCCATGCTCCCCCTGCTTACCAAACTGGCTGACTATCAACACAGGACCCGACCCCGGGGTCGGAGGGCTGTGGTGCTGGGAGGAGGAGAGGGGGCAGAGGGTGACGTGGCGTCTGCTGCCACGTCAGCCGGTGCGCCTGGTGCCGCCACGTGGCGGTCGAACAAGCTCCTGGCGGCGCTGCCCCGGCTGTTGTGTCCAGAGAGCTTCGGCGGCCGCAAGGGAAAAGACGGACTTGGTAAGGTTGATTGCTGAAGCATCAACGTATTCTGTATAGTATACAGATTGAAGGTTGCCCTTTGTCACGCGTTGCCCCCTTCGCCTTCTGCCCATAATCGCTTGTGAACAAATAAAAACCACCTAGCCCTTCCCTCCTTTTCCATCTCCCCCAGATGTGCCTCTTGCCTCCTTGCTTGTATTTTTTAGGCAGCCTCAAGTCTGCATTCTCTCTCTCACCCTCTCTCCCATTTTTCTGATCAACCTCCCCCAGATGTACCTGCTGCCGCCTTGCTGCTGGTGCCGCCACCACCGCCAGAGCCGCTGTCAGGCGCATCTGCTGGCAGTGCCAGGCAGGCGCGGGTAGACCTGGAGAAGGTGGGGACTGGGGTAGGCGTGTGTTGTCGCTGGTGGTAGGGGGGGTCTGTTTTTGAGCCGCATCTGCTGGCAGTGCCAGGCAGGCTCAGGTATACCTGGAGAAGGTGGGGACTGGGGTAGGCGTGTGCTGTCGCTGGTGTGGGATCTCTTTGTGAGAGTTTGGTGCAGAGAATTTGAACCAATCACAGGGCATTTGTGGGGAATTTCCGTTTTAAAGCTTGGTTGGGATTCTCTGTAGGTCGTGCTTCGCTGCTGAGCATTTGTAAGTATGTGCACTGAACACAAAAACTAAATGAGTTTTCCCTCTCTCCCCGCTCTCCTCCCTCCCCCTCTTCATTCATCCCTCCTCCCCAGGCTCTCAAGGAAAGGGATGCGCACTTCCACCGCATCTTCCTGGAAGCTTCTCAGTCTCTCAGCCGCCCGGCCTTCTTCCCGCTGGTGCTCTCCTCTCTCGCCGCCTGGACCCACTTCATGCGCCAATGGTATCGCGCCAGGTGTCGCCTCCTGCACGCCACAGCCTCCGCCTCCCCTGCTGGTGGTGCTGCTACAGCTGCTGCAGCAGTGGGAGGGGGAGCAGCAGGGGGAGGGGGAGCAGGGGGACCTGTTCCCCCAGGCGACGTGCCGGCAGCAGCAGCAAGGGGGCTATGGTCAACAGTAACCCAAGGGTTTGACAGCGGTATTCCAGTGCAGGCAGAGAACAGTGCTCTCGCCCTCGCCGCTCTCTGCCAAGCCTTGCCGCCCGCCCTCCACCCCCTTGTCGCCTCTGCAGCTGATCTGCTCCGTGGGCGGCTCAAAGATGGGGGGACCGGGGGAGGGGGCGGGGGGGAGGCGGGGGAAGGGGAAGAGGAGAGAGGGGGAGGGGGAGGGGGAGGGGGAGGGGGGAGGAGAGGGGGAGTGGGTGGGGAAGGGAGGGGGGTGGGTGGTGCAGGGTGGGTGGCGGTGAGTGGGTGGGCGGATGCTCTAGCACTGGGGGCTGTGGGAGCGTGCCTTCATGCTACGGATGCCCACATGCGCCTCAGGATTGCCATTCTGCTCACCAAGGTAAGCCGTTGTGCTCACTAGAGGTAGCCAATTTACATGTGAGACTCATGCTTGACTGAGACATGCGGTGAGTGGGTGGGCGGATGCTCTAGCGCTGGGGGCTGTGGGAGGGTGCCTTCACGCCACTGACGCCCACATGCGCCTCAGGATTGCCATTCTGCTCACCAGGGTAAGCCAATTTACATGTGAGAATCATGCTTGACTGAGACATGCGGTGAGTGGGTGGGCGGATGCTCTAGCGCTGGGGGCTGTGGGAGGGTGCCTTCATGCCACTGACGCCCACATGCGCCTCAGGATTGCCATTCTGCTCACCAGGGTAAGCCAGTTCACATGTGAGGCTATGCGTGACCGATGGATGCTCTAGCGCTGGGTGAGCAGAATGGCTCTTCTCAGAATACCCTGGTGAGCAGGTAAAGGTCTTACCCTGGTGAGCAGAATGATTTTTCTCTGGCACCCCTCTTACCACTTTCTCTCGTCCCCTAGCCACTTGCTCCCACCTTCCTGCTACTTCCTCACACCCTTCTGCCATTTCCTCTATCATTCCTCCAGCCACTGCCACCTGCATTGGTGCCACTGTGTCCCGCGCCCCAGCCACTGCCACTCGCCCTGCTTCCACTACATCCCATGCTCCAGCCATTGCCGCTCGCCCTGCTGCCACTGCATCCCACGCTCCAGCCACTGCCGCTCGTTCTGCTGCCATTGCATTCCACGCTCCAGCCACTGCCGCTCGCCTTCTGCTGCCATTGCATTCCACGCTCCAGCCACTGCCGCTCGCCCTGCTGCCAGTGCCACAGTGGCTGGGGCGTGGGGTGCAGTGGCAGCAGGGCGAGCGGCAGTGGTTGGAGCGTGGGGTGCAGTGGCAGCAGGGCGAGCGGCAGTGACTGGAGCGTGGGATGCAGTGGCAGAAGGGCGAGCGGTAGTGGCTGGAGCGTGGGGTGCAGTGGCAGCAGGGCGAGCGGCAGTGGCTGGAGCGTGGGGTGCAGTGGCAGCAGGGCGAGCGGCAGTGGCTGGAGCGTGGGATGCAGTGGCAGCAGGGCGAGCGGTAGTGGCTGGAGCGTGGGATGCAGTGGCACCAGTGCAGGTGGTAGTGGCAGGAGGAATGGCAGAGGAAATGGCAGAAGGGTGTGAGGAAGTAACAGGAAGGTGGGAGCAAATTGCTAGGGGACGTGAGAAAGTGGTAAGAGGGGTGCCAGAGGGGTCACCAGAACACCTGACTGGGTCGAGTTTTGAGTCGACTCAGAAGTGCGACTGAGGATAAGGCCTTTACGTGACTGACTACTAAGGGGCTTGATTGATGCACCTCAATCCTTTTTTTACCCCCACCTTACTCCACCCTTTCTGTTCCACACCAAAACTGTTTTTTTTTTTCCCAAAAAACCTTCCTCTCACTCTTCCATCCTCCTGCCCCAGATTCTTAACCAATCAGGAGCTGTCAGCTCGCTCCGCTTCGCAGCTGCTGTCTCCCTCGGGACCATCGCAGCACGCCAAGTGGCACTCTCCCATTCGTCAACCACAGAAGGCACCACCACCAGCACTAGCAGTGGTACCAGTGGCAAGAATGCTGACTCAGCATCAGCAGCAGCAGCAACAGCAGTGCGAACGCTCTGCTCTGTGATTGGTCGGTCCTCCTGCCAGTCTCTCAGGGAGCTGGCGCAGGTTCTGAAGAAGCTTCCTGGGGAGATGGGGCGGGCGGTCACTGTAGCATTGGCAGAGGCAGAGGGGGGAAAGGGGGAGGTTGGAAGGGGGGAGAGCGAGGGAGAAATGGGATTGGATGTGGGAGGAGATGAAGGGGAGGAGTGGGGTTTGGGGGGAGCGTTATTAGGCCTTGCTGTTCTCACCACTTCTTTCACCTCTTCCCCCTCCTCCTCCTCCTCTTCCTCTCCTTCCTCCTCTTCCTCTCCTTCCGCCCCTTCCTCCCCCCACCTCGCCCTCCTTTACTCCTTCGCTTCCCTTCTCTTCCAATGGACCCAAGCCTTTGCCCACTCGCTGACATCAAACCAGAATGTATGTTCCCCAGGCAAACCTTCCTCAGTTGTACCTCCCCCGCTAGTGGACGGATGGGGCGACCCCATCGCCCCACCCACCCCGCCATCTTCTCTGGACTCTCCCTCGGCCAATCATGTGCCGCCACCTGTCCTCGCAGCAGCAGCTGCGCTGGCACTGCCCTTGATAGCAGAGTGTGGGGTGAGGGGGGGGAGAGAGGCCGGGGGAGGGGGAGGGGGAGGGAGAGGAGGAGGGGGAATGCTAGAGAGAGAGGGAATGGGGGGTATACCAGTGGAGGAGGGAGGTGGGGAAGGGTCCTTCTCCAAGCCTTTCAAGTGGTCACAGGATGAACGGATTGAGGAGAAACAGATGACTTTTGAGGCGCCTCAAAGGTACTTTTCGGCACCGTTCAAGTGGTCACAAGATGAACGGATCGAGGAAAAGCAGATGGCAGATTGGACCGACGGACTGAGGAGAACATTTCAAGAAGTAATGCACTTGAAGCGACAGCCACTACTACTCCCCGTACCTCTAGACCAATCCCAAGCAGATTCCCTCTCTCTCCTATCCCTGCCGCAGTTGCCGCTGCCCCAGCTGCCAGCAGGGTCGGTGTTAGATGAAGAGGCGTTGCTGCTGCTGCACGCGCAGCACCAGCAGCAGTACCAGCAGTACCAGCAGCACCTGGGTCAGCACCAACAGCAGCAGCAGCACCACCACCACCAGCAGCCACATTCAGGCTCCGTTCTCTTTCCTCTTGGCGAGAATTTCGCAGCCACTGGCCCCCCCACGAACAGAGACCCTTATGGCGCTTATGCCGAAGCAGACTGTACGGGAGCAGCCAACACCGCACCAGCAGCAGCAGCAGCAGGCACCGGGGCAGCATCTCGCGGCCCTCCCCCGGTGTTCCTCTCTGCAGTGTCACTCTCTCTAGCTGCCATGGTGCATGCCTCCCTGTGCTCTGACGTTGCCTTGCCTCTTGGAGCTATCACTGACGTCCTCTCTCCCCTGCTGGCTGCTGTCAAAGGGGAGAAGGGAACCGGCTCTGCTGCTTCTCCTGCCACTGCTTCTGCTGGTTTTAAAGCTGCTTCTGCTGCTGAACCTGCTGCTTCTGCCGCTGCTGGTTTTGTTACTGATTCTGCACCATCAGCGGGACTGCTACCCAGCAGTGTGAGGGGAGCAGCAGGCATGGCAGTGGCAGCACTGCTAGGGGCGCCTCTGCTTCTCACCCCCCTCCCAGCCCACCGTACACAGCAGCACCCTCCTTCTGCCTCTGCTATCTCTGCTTCCGCTCCTGCTCCTGTTGCTCCTGCCGCTGCCGCTGCCGCTGGTGCTGGTGCTACAACTAATCCTGCTGCTGCCGGCGCTGCTACCACTGTCACAACCAGTGGCGCCAGCTCAGCAGCAGCCAATCAGATCCTGGTGATTGGCCCACTGCTCTTCTCCCCGAGCGACGCGGTCCAATCATCCGTCAGGGACGCTCTGCAGTCATTGGTCGAGGCGTACCGGCGCGACTGCCACGTCAGCGTCAAGCGCCAGGCTGGCTGGGCGCTGGCGCTCTGTGTGGAAGCTTCCCGGAAACTCTCAGGCGAAGGGGACGAGGAGGAGGATGAGGATGAGGAGGAGGAGGGTGGGGGGTGGGGAGGAGTAGCAGGAGGAAGAGGGGGAGGAGGGAGAGGAGGAGGGGGTGCGGGGAGGAGGGGAGGGGGAGAGGAGAAGCAGTGGTTGCTGAATCAATTCCCTGCTGATAATGTGCTGCGGCTGCTGTCATCTTGGCTGCTAGAGAGGAGTCTGCACGTGGGGGCAGGAGCGGGCAGCCTGTGGGTGAGTTCTGTAAGGGGCTTGGTGAGTGTATGGAAAGGCTATGGTGGAATGTGTGTTGGGTCAGTGCCTTGAACCGCAGGCCTTGCCAACAATGTGCTGCGGCTGCTGTCATCTTGGCTGCTAGAGAGGAGTCTGCACGTGGGGGCAGGAGCGGGCAGCCTGTGGGTGAGTATGTGGATGGAAGGACTATGGGGGGTTGAATGTTGTCATCTAATCATGTGCTGCTGACAGTGTGGTGCGGCTGCTGTCACCTTGGCTGCTATAGACAAGTCTGCACGTGGGGGCAGGAGCGGGCAGCCTGTGGGTGAGTGTGTGAGGGCTGTGAGTGGGTGACTGAGTGCACGTGGTGACTTTTGAGTCGACTCAAAAGCCACCTCAAAAGTCGAGTCGACTCAAAAGTCAGCCTGTGGGTGAGTGTGTGAGGGCTGTGAGTGACTGACTGAGTGCACACATGGGGAATAGAGGGAGAGTGTGAGGGAGTGAGAAGTGTATGCACACAATAACTGTATGCACACAATAAATGTATGCACACAATAAATGTATGCACACAATAAAGTGTATGCACACATCAAAGTGTATGCACACATCAAAGTGTATGCACACATCAAAGTGTATGCACACATCAAAGTGTATGCACACATCAAAGTGTATGCACACATTAAAGTAAGTAATACCACGATCCCCCTCTCCTCTCCTCTCCGCCCTCCTCATCCCTTCCCTCTCCTTCCCCATTCCTCTCCTTCCTCACCTTCTCCTCCTCAACACACAGGACACTGCCAGCGTGCCAGCTGTCACGTCCTCATTGGCCCTCCTCGCCCACGCCCCTCGAATCCCCTCCCTGGACTGGCCCTCCATCCTTCACCGCTTCATCCGCCGGGTCTCTGTGACCCCCCCCGCCTCCCATGCTGCTCTGCTGCTGTTCCCTCCCTCCACTGCTGCTTCAGCAGCGGCAGCAGGGCCACTGGGAGGAGGGTCTGTAGAGGCATCAGTAGCAGGAGGGATTTCAGCAGCAGCAGGAGCAGCAGCAGATGCAGACAAACTACGCTGTGCGTGCCTCCACTTCGCCGCCCACCGCGGGATCGTCCCCTTCCTCGATGACCTCACCGCTGACGTCAGCAGGCTCGTCCAGCTGGCGCCGGCGGTGCAGCGAGCGCTGCTGTCGCGACACCTGGCGGCCGTGGTGGGGCTGTTTTCCCAGGAAAGATCTCGGAAGCTTCTGAGAGACGTGATGGGGCTGGTGAGGACGTATATGGCTGCTGCTTCTGGTGCCGCTGCTGCTGCTGCTGCTGCTTCTGCTGCTGCTGCTGCCACTGCTGCTACTGCTGCTGCCGCTGCTGCTACCAGCAGTGCTCATGCCGCCACTGCTGCTTCTGCTACTGGTGCTGTTACTGTTGCTGCTGCTGCTGCTGTTGTTTCTGGTGCTGCTGGTGCTGCTGATGGTTCAGAGGAAGGGCAAGGAGAGGCCACTTCTGAGTGGTTCCGGAAAAAGCCGACGCCACTAACAGCAGCAGCAGCCGCACCTGTTTTAGAAGCACCAGCAGCCAACGCAAAAGCAAAAGAAGCGGCGGCAGCAGTGGGTGCAGGGGAGGCTGCAGCAGCAGCTGCTGCTGTGAGGGTCTGGGCTTGGATGGGACTAAGGGACATTCTATCCATTTCTTGCTCTCAAGACAAACCAGAGAAGGCAGCGGAAGAAACACAGGCCTCAGCGGGACATTCTAGGGCTCATGCGTCGGTATCATGGAGGCGTGATGCTGATAGTGCTGCTGCTGGTGCTGCTGCTGATGCTGCTGGTAGTGGTGGTGGTGGCAGAAGTGGGGGTGGTGGGGATTCATATTCCAGTAACAGCATTGGGGTGCAGTTTGGGGGTGGGATGGTGGAGGCAATGGCGTGGGCGTGTGTGAGCGAGCTCCTGAGATCCCTCCCCCTGCCACGCCCCATGCGGATATCCCCAAGTCAAGGCCAAAGTCAAAATCAAGGTCAAGTACCTATCTTGAGGGAGGATTCGAGGGAGGCTGTGCGGGCGAGCAGCCAATGGGAGGGCGACAGCTGGCCGCTGGACGAGAGTCCCGAGTGGCGGGCGGCGGTGGAGTGCCTTGGAGTGATGCGGAGAGAAGACGTTTTGGGGATGGTCAAGATTCCCACACCATCAGCATCAGCAGCAACACCACCATCAGCAGCAGCAGCATCACCTGCCCCTTCCGCCTCCCCCAGTACCCACCTCCCCCGCCTCCCATTCTCCCCAGCAGCAGTCCGCGCAGTCGCCATGCGGCTCCACCTCCTGCGAATCAACCCGCGACACCTGTCCCTTGCTGACGTGGCGCTGTGCCGCGTGTTTCTCTGCGAGCACCCGCTGCCAGGTCAGCTCGGGATGATGACTTGGCGTGAAAGCAGGGAACCCTCCTCGTTTGAACGATGTGGGGAGAAGATTGGAAATATGCATGCAGCATAGCAGGGACATGCAGCAAATCTCTTCCCCATAAACACATTTCCCTGACGTCCCCCCTGTCTATCTCTTCCCTCTCTTTCCCCTTCTACCCACTCCAATCCTTTTGAGGCGCCTCAAAAGTCCCCCCTGTCTATCTCTTCCCTCTCTTTCCCCTTCCACCCACTCCAATCCTTCACCAGCAACCTACACATGGCTACTGGTGGAGCTAGCGAGTGCCGTGGCAGCAGCACTCCCGATCTACATGTATGACAATATCTGAATGTCCCCACCACACATATCCCTCCCCTCTTCCTCGCTTTCTCCCTCTCCCCCTCGCAGCAACCTACACGTGGCTACTGGTGGAGCTAGCGAGTGCCGTGGCAGCAGCACCAGAGGAGCATCGCCTGCCCTTCCTCCTCGACACACTCGACTCCATCCAAGTCGCTCGCCACCCCTGGACGGTACGTTGATCATCACACTCAGGGAACACAGGGTTCACATGAGCAGCACCGGAGGAGCATCGCCTGCCCTTCCTCCTCGACACACTCGACTCCATCCAAGTCGCTCGCCACCCCTGGACGGTACGCTGCTTGCTTAGATACGCTCAGGGGCCTCACAACAGTTTTGCGGCGCCTTGAGCCTCCACCAACAGGTTACAGGTAGACACAAGGGTTTGCGGCTCTGGTGAGAATGAAGGGTTCACATGAGCAGCACCAGAGGAGCATCGCCTCCCCTTCCTCCTCGACACACTCGATTCCATCCAAGTCGCTCGACACCCCTGGACGGTATGCTGCTCACACACAGAGAACAAATAACAGGATGTTCCCCCGGACAGTATGCTACTCCCTGCCTACTAGGCTGCTACCCCCTGCATGCTGCGTTGCTCAAACGCAATCAGGGGCCTCATTCGGAGCATTTTTTAGGTACCTCAGAGCACCAGCAGGCTCGAACCTCCCTTTTGAGGCGCCTCAAAAGAGCACCAGCAGGCTCGAACCTCCCTTTTGAGGCGCCTCAAAAGAGCACCAGCAGGCTCGAACCTCCCTTTTGAGGCGCCTCAAAAGAGCACCAGCAGGCTCGAACCTCCCTTTTGAGGCGCCTCAAAAGAGCACCAGCAGGCTCGAACCTCCCTTTTGAGGCGCCTCAAAAGAGCACCAGCAGGTCCCTTTTGAGGCGCCTCAAAAGAGCACCAGCAGGCTCGAACCTCCCTTTGTCTGGTGAGAATGAAGGGTTCACATGAGCAGCACCGGAGGCCCATCGTCTGCCGTCCTCTCCCCCGCCCGCCTGCTCCTCATCCCCACCAGCCACTCTGCTTCTATGTCCTTAGCTTCCCCTTCTTCCTCTCCGTTCCCCCCTTCCTGTTCTGCTTTTACTCCCCTTCAAGCAGGCTCTGCAGCTCTTGTCTCTCATGCTCGCACGCCTCTCCCCCGACCGCCTTCTCCTCCCCACCAGCCATTTCTCTGCTTCTGTGTCATTACTGTTCCCATCTTCCCGCCCCTTTCCCCCCTCCCCCATCGCCCTCCCTAAGCAGGCTCTGCAGCTCTTTTCTCTCATGCTCGCGCGCCTCTCCCCCGACCGCCTGCTCCTCCCCACCAGCCATCCCTCTGCCTCCATGTCGTCACCTTCCCCTCATCTCTGTCCCCTCCTGTCCCACCCTCCCCCTTCGCCCCTCCCTCCCAAGCAGGCTCTTCAGCTCTTTGCACTCATGCTCGCCCGCCTCTCCCCCGACCGTCTGCTCCTCCCCACCAGCCCCACGGCAGCAGTCTTCCTCCTGCCGCACACCCTCCCTCCTCTCCTCTCCCAGCGTGGCCTAGCCGGCACTGTGGGAGCCATAGTTTCTCGCTTCCAGTCGCTGCTGTCGTGGCTGTCAGATGAGAAGGAGTGCCTGTTCTGGGAAGATGGGGTTGATCCGAGCCATGGTAGTAGTAGCAATCAGCGGGTGCAGGTGCTGAGGGGAGTGGTGGTGGATGTGTTGAGGTCTCTGCGCCACCATCTGCCCTCCCATGCCGTGTCCAGTATCTGTCTCGCCAACGTTGCTTTTCAAAGAGCGTGAGGCTCTGTGGGAGCCATAGTCTCGCGATTCCAGTCGCTGCTGTCGTGGCTGTCAGATGAGAAGGAGTGCCTGTTCTGGGAAGATGAAACTGGTCCAAAACGTGGTGGCAGCAGCAGTGGCGGTACCAGTGGCGGAAGCAATGAGCGGGTGCGGGTGCTGAGGGGAGTGGTGGTGGATGTGTTGAGGGCTCTGCGCCACCATTTGCCCTCACATGCTGTTTCCAGTATCTGTCTCGCCAATGTCTTGTCGCAAAGAGATAGAGGCTCCGTAGGAGCAGCCATAAGGACAACAAGCAGGTACGGGCGGTGCTGGGAGTGGTGGTGAACGCGTTGAGTTGAGTCATATTTCGTGTTTCCAGTCTGTAGCAGTGGCAGCAGCAGCAATCACTGAATACGAGTGCTGAGGGGAGTGGTGGTGGACGTTTTGAGGGCTCTGCGCCACCATTTGCCCTCACATGCTGTCTCCAGTATCTGCCTTGCCAACATCTCTTTGCAATAAAGTAGTGGCTCCATAGGAGCCAAGGTCTCACGCTTACAGTTGCTGCTGTCAGAGGTGGCAATAGCAGCAGCAGCAGCAGCAGCAGCAGCAGCAATGAGAGGGTGCGGTTGTTGAGGGGAGTGGTGGTGGACGTGTTGAGGGCTCTTCGCCACCATCTGCCCTCACATGCCATCTCCAGCATCTGTCTCGCCAACGTGACAACGTCTTGTCGCAAGGAACTTGAGGCTCCGTAGAAGTCATTGTCTCGCGTTTCCAGTCACTGCTGTGGCATCTGCATTGGTGGCAATGAGCGGGTGAGGGTTCTGAGGGGGGTGGTGGTGGATGTGCTGAGAACTTCGCCCTCATACGCCGTCGCTTTGTGATGGTCAGGAGAGGAGACAAAAAATATTTTGTTCATATGTTCACATTTGATGTGTCTAGTGGTAATACGTAGTTTAGGGGTCGGGGTGCCTTGTGTAGAAAATATGATAACATTCACAACTGGATACACCATGCTGGTGTGTAGTAACAGCATGCTGGAACAATGTCAAGCATCAAGTAAACTTCCGGGCAAGGTAACTTGCTGTCTCAGAACGGCCAGCTGCCAATTCGAGCATACCAGTACTCTCATTATTTCTGGTGGAACTACCGTAGATCCCCAAGACCACCAGTCGTTCCCAACTTCCCAGTGCTTTCTACATACCCCCCAAAATCACCCACCATCATGTTTCCATGGAAAAATCAAGGTTCTTGTGTACCATAGCAGAGTGATACCGTACATGGAAATCCGATCACCAGTTGTGCCACAGGTGGGCATCAGCTCCCTCATCAAACCCACTTGACGACGCCAGTGCCTGCAACTCGAGCCTCTTGCTGTACTTGGCTCGCCGTCTCTCGTCGTACTCCTCCCACCCCTCAATCTGCCGGGTGCAAATGGAGTGGATGGAAGTGGGAAAATGGCAAAAGTTTGGGAAAGTGTAAGGCATCAGCGCCTGCATCCAACCCACTTGACGACGCCAGTGCCTGCAACTCGAGCCTCTTGCTGTACTTGGCTCGCCGTCTCTCGTCGTACTCCTCCCACCCCTCTGTCAAGAGCACATGGAGTGGTGGAAGACGAAAAGAGGCACAAGTGTCACGTAAGGAATATACTTTTGAGGAGCCTCAAAGCTCATCTCTTGTCATACTCCTCCCCACCCTCAATCTGCCAAGCGCGATGTTGTGGGTCAAGTCAGTGGGTTGCGTCAAACGCATACAGAAGGTAATATCCGTTTGAGCCTTATTAGGGAGAGTGAAAACATCTCTGTGCACCCTCTGAATCGATTCAAAAGCTCTTGTACCTCGCGCAGTTGGTCAATGGTGATTTGGTTGCCATGCAGGGAGAGAGTGAAGAGCTCCGTGCACCCTGTTAGCACCTCCGAGGGGAAGTTCTTGATCGCATTGTTGCTCAGCAGCAAGATCTGCACGGCAGAAAACGACACACATGAAAAATACAATCAATTTGCTAACAAAATTAAAATTCTCTGACGTCATCCCCAACCCACTTTCTCCCTTTCCCTCATCACACCCCACCTTCTCACTTCCCCTCCCCCCACACTCCTCCTTCTCCCCCCACCACTCCTCCAACCCAACTTCGTCAAACTCTCACCTTCAGATTGGTGAGTCTACCCAGAGCAGCTGGCACGTGGCAGATGAAGTTTGCTGAGAAATTGGCCTGCAGGACAGGGTTGGTTGGTGTCATAAACCACAGTCAGGCTAAGATTATAATTCACACGTGACGCAACAGCAAAAGGCAGAAACAGGAAGTGGCTGAAAGGGTAATATTCTGGGCAAGGGATCAACAGCACCTCTGCAAGAGACGTGCATTCTGCCATGGAAGGTGGGATGATCCCCAACCTGCAAACAGAGACAGGAAAGGGATCGAATATTTCATTTCAAGAAGAGGCAAGCTGCAAAAATCACTGAGCAGCAAAAATCGGTACTAATAACAACTGGATAATAAAGACAAGTGGGGCAATTGGCATTGAAAAACAATTTGAAATAGCAACTCAAACAAAAAGCAATAAATTGACACCTGGGCTGGGCACCCATGTATATCGGAATGCCACCTGGCTGTCGTCGTCACCTGTTATGAGCAGCATCGATCCACTCGAGGTTCTTCAGCCGAGCGATCTCCGGGGGCAGGGAGGAGAGGGCGTTGTGACTTTTGAGTAAACTCAAAAGGCACTCAAATGTACGTTGACATGCTACCTGGCTATTGTCACCTGTTATGAGCAGCATCGATCCACTCCAGGTTCTTCAGCTGGCCAATCTCTGGCGGCAGCGAGGAGAGGGCGTTGTGGCTGAGCGCGAGTCTCTTCAGCGAGGAGAGCTGGCCGATGATGGACGGAATGAGCCCTATTCTGCAGCACCGAGCAAGGGATCCAAGGGGAAAGGGGATTGTTTCAGGCATGGCTAGAAGCTGGCCAATCTCTGGCGGCAGGGAGGAGAGGGCAGGGCATTGTGGCTGAGCGCGAGGCGTTTCAGTGAGGAGAGCTGGACGATGATGGACGGAATGAGCCCTATTCTGCGACACATAACCAGGAATATACTCAAGAGGAGATCGTTTAATAGGGGCTAGAGGGTTGTCGATGTTGCGCGGAACCACCCCAATGCTGCAACAGAGTCAGGGCATCGATCAAATCAAGGTGGCAGGGGCAGGAGGGTGGCAGAGGGCGGGTGGAGGGCGGGTGGAGGGGGTGCATGATTCAAATATGAGGGATTAGCACAGAGGCGCTGCAAGGGGTGACAGCTGGTAGTATATTATCAATCAAGTGCTGTGCACCTCTCGTCCCAACCAAACCTTGGTCAAACATGCCAGTAAACGAAACCCTAAAATTAGCCTGACGAACCCAGTTAGCCCGAAACCTGGAGAACACATACTGGTTGTGGTCGAGTGCGAGAGCCATGAGGTTCGGGAGCCGAGTCAGGGCTTCCCAAGCAATGGTGTTTTCCGTCAGCGAGTTGTGGCTCAGACGTAGCCTCTGCAAGCAACCAACCATCAGCATCAGGCCAGCATCCCCGTTTCAGTGAGGCATCGTTACCAAACGAAACAAATCCAATTAGCATCCGACAACGTGGAGATAGAATGGTTTGCTTGACAATACACCCATCCAACAAATATTTACACCATAAGCAACAAAGGAAAAGGAGTGAGAATAACATGTGAATAATTTATAATAGAAAAGCATACAGATATCTCACCTGGAGGTTGGTCAAAGCTGTTACAGCTGGTGGAAAGATCCGAAGGCTGTTGCCGCCTAGATCCAGAACACGTAGTGCAGGGCCCGCAACCCACACAGCTCCAGGAACAACCTGAACCCAGCAAGAGAAAGGAATTCATATTGGTTCAGTGAGGGTGTTTTCTAGAAGAAGAAAACGATTAAAAACCTTGAAACCAGAGAGAGAGGGGAAAGATAGGCTCAAGGAGCGTTTAAGTTAAAATGTGTCAAGGCTTCAACCAGAGGGGAGTAAGATTGGTTAACAAACAGCCTGAACCCAACGTGAGAGGAGTAAGATTGGCTTGAGGAGGATGCGTGATTGTATGCACGTGTGCGAGTGCCAGGGTGAGTGCGAATGCGCGTGCGAATGGGAGAGCAAATGCGCGTACGAAGGCGAGTGCAGATGCGAAGGCGAGAGCGAGTGCGACTGCGAGTGCAAATGCGGATGCGATTGCGTATGCGAGGGCGAGTGCGAATGCGAAGGCGAAGGCGAGTGCGAATGCGAACGCGGATGCTAATGCGATGAGCGAATGCGACTGTGGGAGTGTGAGGGCGTTTGTGCGCATACGCTCGCATGAGCGAGCGAACGCGTGCATGCGCACACGTCCTCACGACAGTGCGTGAGAGCGTGTGCGTGTGCATGAGCGCGTAAGTACGTGCGCGATTGCAGCTCTGACAGGGCGCGCGTGTGTGAGCGAGCGCGCGGGAGTATGCAACGGGTGCGCGAGCGCGTGCGTGCACGCGCGTGTTTGGGTAAGGTGAAACAATGCGTATACCCTCGTGTTGGGGGGTGCGGGGAGCGGGGAGAGATGGGGGGAGAAGGGGGAGGAAAGAGGGGGACGAAATGAGGGGGTAAGTACAAGGCTGCTAACCAGACCGCGCGCGTACCTGCAAGTTACTGTCTCTTAAAGACACGATCCCTGTCTGCACCCACATCCGTTGTCTGGCCTTCTCTTGCCCCAGTGCGACCGGCGATGGGGCTGCAACCGACCGTTGCAGACCTCTACCGTATCTGTGGCTTGCTGATTGTCCCAAAGTGTAATGGTTGCCACCAGCCTGGAAAAGCGGAACGCATTTTCACACAATACAACCACACGACGCATTCTTAAATCAAGATTCGCGGACGTACTGAATCGTAGCGACGTAAGTAACGAGGTACGATAACGATAGCGAGGCATGTGGATAGGTATGATACCGAGGTAAGTCACTCACCCCTTGATGCACTCCAGCCGTTGCCATGAGCATAATCTTCGCATTGTTGGTGATTTTTGCCTCTTCAAAGGACATGTCAGGGGTCAAAATCTTCCCTGTAAATATCGCAACAGAATTAGTTAGGCGTCAGCGCATTCATAAACCTCGCAATAACCAATCTGACCGCGAAAGACGCACCTTTGTAAATAAGCTTCTGACCCCTGGAATGCACATTTGTTAGCCCTTCCAATGTCTCCATTAACTCTTTGACAATGCATCCTGGCGACATCATCAGTTGATGCGTCTGCTGACCATGTTTCACAACCAATCTTAACTTCTCCTCCGCGGCATCTACCGCGGCAGGCTCGGGTTCTGGATCACCTCCAGCCATTATCGACCTCCCAAGCCTGTCATGCACTCGGAAAACCGCCAAAATATATTCCCCCGCGAAAAAAAATAACCTACGTCCTTACACTTCAAACGCCACTGAAACCAAGTATTATAACGGCTCTCGATACGTCACGCTGTAACGCTAACAGAAAGCGTCCATCATAAGCTAGCGAAGTCCCTGAAGTCACGGAGAGATGCAACTACTTCGCGTTTCCGGCATACCACTGACGAAGCAAGCAGTTAGGTTGGTGAAGCTTGCCTCAAAGAACGGACTGCTGGGAAAGAGGCCCTTGGGAACATCGATGGGGAGGGGAGGCTCGAGGGCGTTGTTCGGCGAAACCCTGGAGTGACGGGGCTAGTGTGGTTGTGGGGAAGGGTCACGACGAGAGCTTGCTTACAGTTCATGTACGGATGTTCAGACTGGTAAAAAACGGTTTAAAGTGGTGGAGCTGGAATAGGCACCGCAAAGTTCACAACCACTAGAACTGAATAGGAGATGAACTCCGTGACCCGCTGTGGGCCTCAGGCTTCATGTTTGGACTGACGCGTTTGCCATCAAAATCAAATCATTACACAATGACAAAAAGTCAGCAAAATGGTTTGAACATTGAGTGAGATGCACCTTCAAAATAATTAATTTGGTTAGACATCATGTCATAACAGTCTCCTTTTCAGCAAATCTGCTCTAGGGAATTCAAGCTGTGACATGCTTTTTCTCGTTTTACGCGTCGCGTGTACCATGGACATCAGAAGATAATTTGAAACTGACCCACTGGGAACACCTAAACAAATAATGGACAGCATGCATGGACATGACACACTTGACCAGGTACTCCACTTTCCTAGCATACTGGACCCCATGCATCGACATGACAGACTCCAGTACCCAACAGTGGCCCTACGTGTTGAGGCCGACCTAACACCTAAGCTTTCTGACAGTGAAGCACTGACGACGACTAGACCAAAACAGCATACTGTCATACTGCAAAGCACATGACATCTCGACTTGACATCTTGACAAACCTAAGTGTAAGCTGTCAAGACAAACACCAAGACCTGAAGTTTTTCCAGACCTGCACGACTGTGATGCCTGCATGACCGTGATGTCAGAACGAGGCCCCAAACCCTTCCACCCTATCAACTCGAAGCGGCTGTGATGGCTGCAATCCTGCTCTGCGCCCATTCTGCTGTTTCCTTGATGGATTCGTCTGAGTTCAAGCACTCCTCGATGAACTCCCGGTGGAAGCGGTGGGTGGCAAACAGCTGAGCAGCAGCGACTCCAAGAGTGTCAGCCAAGTCTCCCAAAACACCAACCGCAGCCTTGGTCACAATCTCATCCCTGCATTGTCAAAAGCCCAGGTAAGGACAGAAGATTCTTCAATCAGACAGAAGCAAGGCATAAAATTGGACATTCACACATACACCATTCGTAACAGACCTTACGCGTAATCTTTAGTGATACTGGACATTCACACATTCTCCCCACCCTCAACCCCATCCCCTCCCATCCCCCCTAAAAGTAAGCTCATCCAATTACAGGCAACAGCTCCCTTACATGAACTTGACACTTGGGCAAACCGACAGGCTTGGCATCCAGTTCAGGAGGTTAACCCACACACAAGCATCATACCGGCCTGATACATCCAGAGACTAGGTTGTTGTTTTGAACATCTGTACCCCAAGCCATCACTCATGCACCCCTCAAACGTCAAAATCCCAATCAATATACTTCCAGTTTCACCAGGACATAACTATTTTTTTCTTCCTTTCCGAGTGTCTCGTTATCAACCATCCCAGCCATCAAACGTCAACCCAACCCCCCATCCCCAGGAGACGCACCTCTGATTGTCTAAGTACACATTCTCGATGAAAACCGCCACAAGCCATCCACTGTGTGCCATTTTCAATCACCCCATCCATCACATATTACCCTCCGGCCCCCCAGGTGACGCACCCTTTGTTTGTTCCAGCATACAAATCCTCGATGGACACTACTTCGATCCATCCACCGTGTGTCATTTCCAACCACCCCATCTATCACACATTACTCCCTACCCACCCTCCCCCATCCCTCACCCCTTCTCCCCAGACGACGCACCTTTGCTTGTCCAAGTACACGTTCTCGATGAACAGCAGGATGTGCTCCGCGTACGGCGCCATGAGCTCCGGCTTCGTCGCCTTGAACCCCTGGAATATCCCCGAGTACGCCTCAAAGATCCCCGCGCGCAGCTGGTTGTTATACTCCACCACCTCATCCCACACATCATTCATCCCCTGTTGCGCCGACAGCTCCGCCGCGCTCTGCAGCATCGGCATCGCGTAAGCAAGATACTTCGCAAAGTGTTCGCCGATCGCCAGCGCAATGTCACCGAAGCAGGAAAAGATCGGCGGCTTCACGCTGCGGTGGAGCTGGTCCGAGGAGAGGTCTTTGAGCAGCTGAGTCATGATTCCGTCGCAATAGGGTAACACGGCTTCGTCCAGCGCTCTGCAGATGTCGCCCACCACGCCTACGGTTACCGCGCACACCTGGTACTCCTCAAAGTTCTGCAGACCCATCTCCAGGTAGCGGTAGAACTCGGGCATGTACTTGCCAAAGTCGGGGCCTGCAGCACAACCACGCAGCATTCAGCAACCATGCAGCATTCAGCAACCATGCAACAATGCAGCAACCATGCAGAAGAAAAACGACATCAGTGTCCCTTCAGAAATTTCCAACCCCATCCCCGTCAGCAAATAAACCAAGGCCAAATGACCACTGAATCTAAGAAGCCCCGGCATTCAATTTCATAACGGAGCGAGAGTGAATCAGATCCCGGAAATTAAATAATACCTGTGGAGTACGCGAGGGCTCCAATGGCGAGCATGGCCTCTTCGTGCACCGTGGCATTGCGGCAGGCGAACACTCTGAGGAAGAGAGCCATCATCTGGTCCCCGTACTGCGTCACTCCCGCCTTGGTCGCGTCGTTGCCTCCCAGCTTCTGAATAATCACCTGTTTTGGTAAGGAAAACGGATCAGCAAAAACATGGTAAGTCAACTTCTTGCCCTAGGAGCGAAGAGCGCTAGGAAAACATAACCCGTCCAACCAAAGAGCAAAGCGCGAAACAGAGACAAACGGAGAGTACACGCAATAAAAACGGGCGAAAGGAGAGCAGGTATTACCTGGAGCACGCCGCAAAGCAGCGCTTGGAGCTCGCTCTGCTTCTCGCGGTCGTCCGTGGAGATGAGCTGCATGTCCATCGTCCGCGCCAGCTTCTCCATGATCACCGGCGTCAGCTGCGCCGTCGTCGCCGCTGTGTCATCCCCCGAGCACCGCACGATCTCGTTCAGCGTCTCGTACGCCGACGATCTCAGCCGCGAGTCCGACGCGTCTTCCCTGTCGGCCGTAGCCAGCAGCGCCGTGATGAGCGGCTGGAAGTACGGGGTCATGGACAGCGCTCCCTCGCTGCCTTCCGACCCTTGCGCGAGGAAGTAGATCGCTCCGCACACCTTCTCCGCGACATTCGGGACATCCTTGAGGCTTTCGATCAGGACAGCAAGAATGGCTGGAAGATTCGTCGCATTAATAATCGGGTTCTCCGGTGAAGATCCGTGCACGATCTCAAAGATCCGGCCGAGAGTCCACGCTGTTGTATCCTTCACATGCGCATTCTCGTCCTTCATCGCATTAAGCATGAATCCGAGCGCGCTGTTCACCAGAGGCACCAGCTGCTCCGTATCAGGACCCTCGAGGATAGATCCGAACGCGTACGTCGCAGCTTCCCTGTTCCTCCACTCCGGCTTGCTAATGTTCTCCTGGACGTACGGCATGACTAGCGGAACGATATCATTCCCCACCGTTCTGGCGACCAAACCCAAGCAGGTACCTCCAGCCATGGCCAGATTCCAAGCCGTTTCATCCGAATCTTGACCCTCCTCTTGCTTCGTTAGAGTCTCCAGCAGCATAGGAACGAGAGCCGGCAGAGCCTGCTTAATGAAATTGAAATTTGTAACTTCAGAATCCGCAGTGTACTCTTCCTGTAGCTCAATCTCCTCGTCACAGATCGACGACCACAACTCCACGGCTTGGAGCGCAACGGGCTCCTGATCTTCTCTCGTCGCCTTGGCCGTGATCTGGAAAATGTCGTTCATGTACGGTGCGAGCTTCGAGTAGTAGGTCGACGAGATGGCCACCAGGCACTCAAATGCAGCTTGCCGGACCCTCATGTCCGGACACAGCGACGCTTCACAGATGACCGTCATAATGTAGTTCCGCTCCACCTCGTTTTCAAAGTTGGTTTGAGCGAATTCAAGAGCGTTGGAGAGTGCTCTTGTAGCAGCCAGCCTGATGTCGTTGTTCGGCTCCGTCTTGTTCATCCCTTGCACAACGGCAGTCAACACACTGTTGACCTGCTCTTGCGCCAGAGAGTCAGTCCCGGCGATCTCCTCGCAAACGAATCCCAGAGCTTCAAGAGTGCTCTCTTTCAGGTGATCTGGCTGCGGTTGAGCTGGCGACCCCATGTTGCCGAGCAAGCCAACGACGAGTTCAGGCCACTCATTCCGTGGAAGCTCAATGGCAGCGATCTTAGCAACAACCTGAGCAGATGTATGACGAGCATCTTGGACTGGGGATCCAAGGGTTGCAAGCAGAGCGGCCTTGATCTGTCCCTTGATAGCAGCATCTAGAGCAATCCAGCGTTGAATAAACTCGGTTTTCCTAACTGACTCCTTCGCGTCGAGAGAGTTTTTCAGAATGAGACCAGCAAGCCGCCGAGAATCTGTCTGCTTTTCCGGATTCGCAAGCTCCAGGGACAAGGAAACTAGGTATGCCGGAAAGTTGGAATCCTGAAGCTGCTTCAAGTTTTCCTCCGCCAACCTTCTGACATTTCCATCAGGAGACTGGGCATTTAGAAGAACCTGCGTAATATCCATACTGTAAGGAGGAAACACCAATCAAGAGCTTTAGCACTTCAAGATGGAAACCAAAACGGCTCCGCGGAAAGAGACTGACAACTACGCGGATCAGGTCTAACCTCCTAAGAACTAGCCTCTATCTTGCACGTCCTGTAATCTAGGGCTAATTCGTCTGGAGGAGGGAACAACACAACCGAGACTCCAGTTAGAAGTGTACCAAGTGACTGTGGCACTGATCAAATATGGTTCCAGGCAAAGCTTGTGGGTCATTTGCCTGACTACTGCTGGTGTGTGTAGCGAAGTTCCAGAATCCAGATCCGAGGCATCCTGACTCCTGGGAAAAAAAGGAGGGAAGTGAACTGATGGAAGATGCTAGAAACGGGAGCGACAGGGGACTGCGTTGCGTTGCGATTGCGACGCTTCTGAAGATCGTACGGCTTGTAACTATGGCTCGTGCAAACGGCATGCGATTGAATGGATCCCAGATGACCTTCGAATTCACCTGCTTCTGCGACTACGTGTGGGGTGATTCTCTGCGCGGCGATGCTCTGAATGCTCGTAAGAGATTCGCAAACCGTTTTGCGAAGAGTGTGCGATGCGAATGGAAGGAGCGGCGAAGAATTTGAAGCCAGGATACAGGAAGCGGCAAATCAGCGCGCATTTACCCCCTGACAGGCGCCGCGTGAACTACTACCCTCACGTTCTGCACTTCTGCGCTAACACTTTTGGGGCTTTGTTCTTTGCTTTCAAAAAGCGAGGTGAAAGTCTGGTGAGGAGCTATACACTGACCTGTTGAAGACATGAAGCTGGTATATCTAAGCATATCTTGTTGCAAAATGTACACCATATCACTGAAAACTTAAGAATTTAGTGATGTTACAAAGTATCCACCCAGCAGCTGTTCGTTTACTTGATCTTTTAACTACCAAGTTTGAACAATTTACGGTAGTGGCAAAATTGCCATGCCCTTTTACACTCCTGTACTGTAATACCACACCTTCACTTATGGCTTGAAGGACACAGACAATATATGCTTGACATATAATTGGTGGACATGGCAAAACCTAACTGGTCCAGGTGGCTAACTACCTAAAGGTACCTATGCTTTCCTCATTACCTAGAACCGCTTTCCAGTGCCTCACACTGGCCCTCAACTCCTAAAAATGCTAACAAACGTGGCCATGTCTCAGGAATCCCACCCATAATTTCGAACTCTATCAAGCGGCCTCTTTCATGGTAGAAGTCCTCCACAGGTTTGCTCTGCACAGGGAACATGCCAGAAGGTGGATTCAGTTTAGAAACAGAAAAAACCAAGACACGTCCAGGGCCAAAACGCCTGACGGAGCCTCACCAGTTCTTCATAAACCTTCAGACGAGCCAGAACTGTTTCCTCTGTGTCATCCGCCCTTTGGACAAGCTTGCCTTCACAACCAGCTGGTGCTGGCAGTGGAGGCATGAAAATGGCTGGCTTTCCATCTTGTGCGGGAAAGTCAATGTTAGCAACATTGTAATTACCACCACAGTCTGAACATAATCTACGCCCCAGCATCTTCTGAACCAGAACTTCCTCCCGAAGAGTTAAGTTCACAGCCAGGTCAATCTGTGTCATGGACTCCAATACTTCCTGCAAGGGAAAAGGATGAAAGGATCAGGAACGTATACAAGGAGACATCTGGCTATCACCACCCTGCTAGAGCCGAAACGGGGCAAATGAGTGACTCCACTCACAAGCAGATTAACGGTCGTCGCGCTAACAGCTTACTAGCATGCGAATGGCGACGTATTAGCCTCCCAAGCCCCCGTGAAACTTACTGCTTGTACGGCTGTGCGAGGAAATCCGTCCAGAATGAAGCCACCTTCGCCCGTGACAACACCCTGCTCTAGCCGTTTCGACAGAAGATCGAAGATGATATCATCGGAAAGAAGCTGACCGCGATTCATCACTTCTTGCACCTGCAATGGAGATTACACGATCCGCGTGCCGTGCGCTCAGTACATTGTCAATTAGCATGACTTGAAAATAACTTTTCCGTCAACGCCCTCCACACTTGCCTTGATCGCGATCGGCGATCCGTTCTTCAACTCCTCGCGAACCAGATCGCCCGTGGAGATATGAGCAATGTTAAGGTACTTGCTCAGTCTGCTCGCGTATGTACCCTTCCCTGCTCCGGGTGAACCCAAAAAGACCCATTGTATTCTTCTGTCGGCACCGCTCAAAGCATGTTGAGGTTCTGCGGCTAGTCGCCGCGCGGGTGCGACTTCTCGCGACAGATTGGAAAACTGCCTCCAAAATACAGCTGCTTGCGATCCTATGACCGATCCAGCCGCCTGAGCTAATCTTCGGCCCGCGAGGGCCATATTGCTCTCCTCAACGCACACTCAAATCGCGTCGAGCTCGTGCAACTAGAACGAGTTGTGCAAGTCACGTGAAATTATTATCGCGGGGAAGCGACGCGATCTCACCGTGGGAGATATAAAACAAACAAAAAAAGAGCCTGCCAGGTCTAGTTTGTTGGTGAGTAGTGCACCTTGGAAGTAGAGCTGTCTAGGCTACTTCTGCACGACCCGTTCCCAGCTTGAGGTTCACCATCTCGACTACTGTCTGGTTTTGGTTTTGTCGCTGCCCAAGCAGCCCAGCTGCATGTCCTGTGCTAGTCAGCTGTTCCCATGTCAGCAGCACCAAAATCTGGGCAGCACAAATTTTCTTGTCCTGGGAATCCCCAGCACCTGCCATTCGACCGCGACTCGATGACTGGTGGAATATAACTGATCTGGCTCAATTGCCTGCCACCAGGGGTCCCAGTGTGGTGGAGGTGCGCCCACGATGACGTGGATGAGGGTTCAGGGGTCTCCCAGTTACAGCCACAAAAACGGCTGTCAGTGGACGTCGGCGTGTGGGGTCTCCCAGAAATTCCAGAATCTACGCTCCATGACTTGACACACGTGTAAGACATCCACTTCAAAAGGTACATTGGACGGCTCTCTTTGAAAGGAGAATAGCAAGCGCTGTCGGTCGTTGGGAAGTGAAGATGGGTAATATTGGACCATTGCGACGCCAAGCGAAAGTTACAATCACGCTGTGTTACACCTTGAAAATGATGAGAGAAAGTCCGATGCTGTCCGATGTTGCATTTTTTTCAAGTTTCGCGATGTGATGTAGTCGTGGTAATTCACAGAAAGTTTCAAGCGAAATTAGGATTACCATGGCGTGTGGTGCCGTTTGCCTGTATAGACTTCCGAATGCATTCCCCTCGACATGCCTTGAAGCTTCAAGGATAAGAGTAAGGGTCGCATCTCCTAAGGCGATCAAATTGTCGAAGGGTTTGCGCTCTCCACACTTTAGTTCATGGAGCAGAGCCGAACTTGCCTCGTCTCCATGTACCGTACGAGTGGAAGAGGCGGTATCATCAACCGAACTCAGAGCTGCTGCGTCTTTGCGGTCGTTTTGCTTCTTCACTTGTCCCCCTGACCGCTCATCAGAATTCGTGGAGGTACAGATCGCAGTAGCTTTCCGCCACTTTCCCCCTTTGTCCCTTTTTTTCTCTCCGCAGAACTGGACGTAACCTAATATATGGTTCCATTTGCAGCGACATTTGTTTACGAAGGCTATGGAGGAGGCTCAATGCTTGGAAGATAAGGTTGCTGGACTCCTTCCTGGCTTCAACCGGGTCTCATGTTTAGTGGCGACCGTACCTGAACCCAGCGGCGCAATCTTGCAACCTGGTCAAGAGCCTGTAAGGTCGTTGGTTTTCAGAAGAAATCTCGTTCTTTTGTTGACGTTGACTGACTGCATGTTCTTGTTATCCTCGTACTCAGCGTGCATCTCTGCAAGTCGCTCAAGGATGGGTTGTTGGAACTTTGGACCTGAATTTAGGGCTTCGCTTGCCTGGTGAAAATCTTTGCGGACAGCACCCTGATAAGGTGCTCACTAATCAAAAGCGAATATTAGGTCGTTTTACTCGTCATCAAGTGGTAACCGACTGGCAATACTTTGTGCTCAGGGCTTGCACATAGAGTCAAGACGAGCCTATCTATCTAATGTTTGCGTGGCGCCTGCTGCAAGAAGACTTGGAGTCGCCTACAGATTGATGCAATCAGCACGAGATCTTGCACGGAGTTGGGGTGAGTTACAACTACTTGCCATCTGCTCAAATGTGTGTCTGCCTCTCGGGTAATCCTGTTTCAGTGGACTTACACTCGTCTTACCTGGGCTGCAGGTGTGGAGCATCTGTATGTTCATGTAGTCAAGAACAACGACCCTGCGCGACTGTTGTATCTCAAATCTGGATATGAGGTGGAGCAGGAAGAGAAGGCAAACGTTGCCAGATCCATGGGTCGCCCTGCAAGGCTATTGTTGCACCTTGATATACGCTGATACGGTATACTCTATGCTCCAACCAGCAGACAGCACACCAACGCGTACTCAGTGCAGCATTTTGAGCTGGTTTCCACTTTGTGCAGCAACTTCATCTTTTTATTAGGGCCAACCTCTGGTGCTCCACAAATATCTCCACCTACCAATATCCCTTGTTCTGTGCAGATTGATGGTACATCCTGGAATGGCAATTGCATCAACAAAAGCACGTGATTTTAGTGTGAATTTTAAACAAAACAATTGTACCGTACAAGGATGCACTCATACCGTATGAACAACCTGACATTGCTGTCTGCTAGTGATTCAACTAACGCCTCACTTTACAAGATGTCACATGCTTTCAGGGAAACTTGCTTGATACTGACAGTGGCTGTGCCAGTACTTCACATCTTCCGAGTGTAGTACTCGTATAATCACGTCTTCATGGCTGTGCGCTTGTGTCATCACTCTCTCCGCTAGAAGAAATATGCGCATGGAGCGCTTGCTCTGGAGCCCCGTGCGACCAGAACGACTCCACATCTGAAGTCCTCATGAACGCAGGGCTGCTGGCATCCGTTGCAACCCCACCATTCAGATACGCGTCCATGTCGATTCCTGAAACCCCAAACCCGAACGGGGAGCTCACAGGACCCTGCAGGCCTGCGTCCCCTGAATCCTGTCCAAACAACCCACCAGCCGTAACCGCACCTTCGCCTCCCAAACCCACACCTCCTGCTCCCAACCCACCCCCTCTATCGGGGTATCCGTATGGGGCGGGAGAAGCAGACCTGGAAGGAGGGCCTAGAACAACATCTCCAGGCGAAGAAGCAGACAGTGAAGTTGTAGGAAAGAGAGAAAATCCCCCAAAAGGAGACGAGAAGAGCTCCGTGGAGGGGCGACGGGGAAGGCCGTCAGCCTCAGGAGTTCCAGAGATGGTAGAGGAGAAGAGATACTGGTCACGAGGAGGGGATAGGGCATCCCTCGCTCTGGCAGGTGGTGCAATCACGCGCGGGGAGCGAGGAGAGGAGGGCGAGCCGTGGATGAGTGAAGGCCCAAGGATTCCCGAGGAGTGGGATACAGAGGAGGAAGTGGGCGGAGGAGAGGCAGTTAGAAAGCCTCGGTCTGAAAAGAAGAGGCTCGATGGGTGGGAGATGCCTGTTGGGTGCGGGGATGTCCCAAACGATGCAAGGTGGTCGAAATGGTTACCCCACAAGTCGTACACAGCTGCTTCATCTTCACCCGCTCCTGCCAGCCCACCACCTGAAGAACCTTCCAACCGCACCCCACCCCTTGAAGCTGCAGCAACCCCTGTACCCCCCACACCACCACCAACACCACCAGCAGCAGCAGCAGCAGCAGCAGCAGCAGGACTGCCACCAAACGCCACAGCTCCATGCATCCCATCCTCCCTGCTACCACTCCTGGCAAACGAGCCTACTGCCAAATCCGCAGCAGCTGCCAGCTCCCCCCTGCTGCCACCGCTCCCCCCACTGCTACTCCCCCCACCAAGAAAACTCCCCACTCGACTACCCGGGCTCAGTAACCCTGGAACCTTCCAGGAATCTGCAGCAGCCGAACCAGCACCATTACCGCCGCCGCCGCCACTACTGGTGCTGCTGCCGCTGCCGATTGCGACAGGGGTGGAGGAGGGGGGAAGGCGCCGATGCACCAGGATAGGGTCGGAACAGGTGTTGACAAAGGAAGGAGCCTTGGGAATAGATGCCATCCTGCTCGCTCCTCCTCCTCCGCCTCCTCCTCCTCCCACACCTCCGATCCCCCCTACTCCCGCAGGCAGAGGTGAAGAGAAGGAGGCAGATATCGGAACGTGCCAGTTGTGTGCAGCAGCTTCGCCAACTGCTGTTGGCCGTGCTGCAGCTGCTGGTGCCGATGCTGCTGCTTCTGCAGGGGGAGCAAAGGGGTCTGGTGGTGGTGGGGAGCGAGAGAAGGAACGAGCAACTTGCCTGCCAGAGGGTAAACCAGAGGAGCCAGCTGATCCACCTGGAGCAGCAGCTTTGCCCCGTCCGACAGCCAAACCTGCTTTCTCTGGGGTAACCCTCATGCCAGATGCACCCGCTGCTGCTACAGACCCACGACCCGCCTTCCCATTCGGAAGAAGCTTCGGCTGCTGCTGCTGCTGCTGCTGCTGCTGCTGAAGCTTCTGCTGCGTTGCCTGCTGCTCCTTCTGCTGCAGGAGCAGCGCCCGAGCAGCAGTCTTCCCAATGGCCACTGGTTTCGCACCAGCCAGAGCAAGATCGTTCGCTGAGACAACACCACCAGTGGCAGCCGCAGCAGCAGAAGGGGCACCAGCAGCAGCTCCAGAAGCAGCACTGGTCCCAGCCCCTGAGGCATCCTTTTTGCTACTGCTACCAGCGATTTGACCAGCTGCTGGGGACGGAGACGGCTGTCTGGGAGCACGAGGAGGAGAGGCCACAGCAGACCTCCTATTTCCTGACACCTCTTTCACCTTCTCTACGCCTCCTTCCCTTTCCTTCTCTCCAGACCCCTGCTTCTTCCCACTACCACCCTCCTTTGTTGGGCTCTCTACCGGAGAGCGAACCACAGGGGGATCCAGAAACAGTAACGGCGGACACAGGGACCAGCTTCGGCTGATCCTTGCCTCTCTCCTTCCCTTCCTTCCTTCCCTTCCCTTCTCCTACCTGCTTCCCTCCGGTCCTGGTCGAATCCTCACTGCCAGCGGACTTACCAAGCTCTGCGCTCTCCTTCTCTTTTGCCCCAGCAGGTTTCTCTGCTGCGACCACAGGAGCGGGTGCAGCAGCTACAGCAGCAGCGCCCGCAGTTGAAGCTACAGCGGCATCCTCACGTGCTGCTGCCTGGCCCTTCTTCTTCTTCTTCCCCGTCTCAACAGCACCTTGCTTCTCCTCTGCAACCTTCCTGTCAACAGCCCATAGCTTCTCCCCCACGCCTTGCTTCTCAACCACTCCCACCTTCTTCTCCTCCTTCCCACCCTCCTCCTGCTTCTTCTCCTCCTTCCCATGCTCTCCCTTTTTATCTCCAGCCACCCCTGAACTGCTTTTCAATCCCTTCTCCTTCATCCCTTCAGTCTCTGCAGACTTCTCCTTCTCCTTGAGTTTCCCCTTCTTTCCTTCCTCCTTCTGAGTCTTCTTTCCTTTCTCCTTCTCACTCTCCTCCTCCTTCCTTCCCTGTTCTTTCTCTTTCAACTTACCTGACTCACTCTCACGAGGAGCCTCCACCTCCGCCTGTCTCTTCTCCCTTTCCTTCTCCCTCTCCTTCTCCTTCTCCTTCTCCTTCTCCCTCTCCTTCTCCTTCTCCTTCTCCTTCTCCCTCTCCAACTCCCTTTCTCTCATCTTCTCCTCCTTCCCCTTCTTCCCACGCTGCTTCTTCTCCTCACCCTTGCCACCCCCCTCCTTCCCCCCTTTACCACCACCCCCCTTGCCACACGCACCAGGAATCCAAGTCGCCCCACTTCCCTCCTTCCCAGCCTTATCGCTCCCAGTATCCCCCTCCATCACAGCAGCAGCAGCAGCAGCCAGATTGTCAGTCCCAGCAGCGCCACCACTAGCAGCAACAGCATCAGCCTCTTTTTGGCTGCTCTTACCCCTACCTGAAGGAACAGAAGCCGATTTCACAAACACTCGAACCGCATCGTGTAACCCGGTCCCAAATGTCTCCCCTCCCACTCCACCAGCAACAGCTACGCCTCCCCCAGTAGAACCTGCCCCTGGCGCAAACGCCCCTGCTGTTCCTAAGTCTGCGCTCTTCCGTGCTGCTTTACCAGCTGCCACTGCCACCGCTGCCACAGTAGCCTCTCCTGTAATCAGCAAATCGCTCTTCCCTGCCCCACGAGCAACACCCAGCTGCTGCTGCTGCTGCTGCTGCTGCTGCTGCTGCTGCTGCTGCTGCTGCTGCTGCTGCTGCTGCTGCTGCTGCTGCTGCTGCTGCTGCTGCTGCTGCTGCTGCTGCTGCTGCTGCTGCTGCTGCTGCTGCTGCTGCTGCTGCTGCTGCTGCTGCTGCTGCTGCTGCTGCTGCTGCTGCTGCTGCTGCTGCTGCTGCTGCTGCTGCTGCTGCTGCTGCTGCTGCTGCTGCTCCGGCTGTTGCTGAGATGCCGCCTGACCTGCTGAGGATTCAAGCTTCTGCCCTGTAATGTTTCTTCCCCTGCTCCACTGCCTGGGAAGCATTCAGGACCACCCTTGACGCCCTGGTGACTTGATAAACCCACATGCTGTTTTTGCTGCTGCTGCTGCTGCTGCTGCTGCTGTTGCTGCTGTTGCTCCATATGCTGCTTCCGCACTGCCAGCACCGTTTCCAATCCAAGCCCAAATCTCGGCATCAGTAACCCCATCATCCTCCCCATCCGCCCCATCTGTAACCTTCTCCACTCGGGTTACCACCCAGGACGGCCCAGAATCCCCCATAGGCCCGTCATGCCCCCTCCCAACGGGCATACCCACAACGCCACTCACCCCTCCGCCCGCTTCTCCTCCCTGCCCTCCTCTCCCTGCAGAAATAGGCGCCACCGAGACTCGAACCCTGACCACTCGCGCTCGCGTCTCTGCTTCTGCTGCAAAACCCCCGCCTCCCAACCCGCCAACCCCCACTCCCCCAACCAACCCCACACCTCCCGCTCCCCCTGCGCCTCCTCCTCCGCCCGGAGCCCCACCTGCACCCCCTCCCCCAGCAGCAGAGCCATGAAGCTGATTTGCCAGCAGCAGCGCATTCTGCTTCTTCTGAAGCCTTCTAGTCAGCGCTGCT